>HG992006.1:24726851-27168702 GCA_905220435.1 Amphipyra tragopoginis | reverse complement strand
GTGTGGGTGCGCTCCGTGACGTGTCCGCAGTGGGGCGCGCTGTGCCCCGCCTGCATGTCGCCGCTGGACGCCAGCGCTGCTCCCCGCTGTCGCGCTCACCCGCCTGCCAGCACATGCTGCACCTGCACTGCCTCAACAGGCAGCTGGAGCGGCTCCGAGCTAACCAGGTAGGTACAAGTGTGTGGGTGCGCTCCGTGACGTGTCCGCAGTGGGGCGCGCTGTGCCCCGCCTGCATGTCGCCGCTGGACGCCAGCGCTGCTCCCGCTGTCGCGCTCACCGCCTGCCAGCACATGCTGCACCTGCACTGCCTCAACAGGCAGCTGGAGCGGCTCCGAGCTAACCAGGTAGGTACAAGTGTGTGGGTGCGCTCCGTGACGTGTCCGCAGTGGGGCGCGCTGTGCCCCGCCTGCATGTCGCCGCTGGACGCCAGCGCTGCTCCCGCTGTCGCGCTCACCGCCTGCCAGCACATGCTGCACCTGCACTGCCTCAACAGGCAGCTGGAGCGGCTCCGAGCTAACCAGGTAGGTACAAGTGTGTGGGTGCGCTCCGTGACGTGTCCGCAGTGGGGCGCGCTGTGCCCCGCCTGCATGTCGCCGCTGGACGCCAGCGCTGCTCCCGCTGTCGCGCTCACCGCCTGCCAGCACATGCTGCACCTGCACTGCCTCAACAGGCAGCTGGAGCGGCTCCGAGCTAACCAGGTAGGTACAAGTGTGTGGGTGCGCTCCGTGACGTGTCCGCAGTGGGGCGCGCTGTGCCCCGCCTGCATGTCGCCGCTGGACGCCAGCGCTGCTCCCGCTGTCGCGCTCACCGCCTGCCAGCACATGCTGCACCTGCACTGCCTCAACAGGCAGCTGGAGCGGCTCCGAGCTAACCAGGTAGGTACAAGTGTGTGGGTGCGCTCCGTGACGTGTCCGCAGTGGGGCGCGCTGTGCCCCGCCTGCATGTCGCCGCTGGACGCCAGCGCTGCTCCCGCTGTCGCGCTCACCGCCTGCCAGCACATGCTGCACCTGCACTGCCTCAACAGGCAGCTGGAGCGGCTCCGAGCTAACCAGGTAGGTACAAGTGTGTGGGTGCGCTCCGTGACGTGTCCGCAGTGGGGCGCGCTGTGCCCCGCCTGCATGTCGCCGCTGGACGCCAGCGCTGCTCCGCTGTCGCGCTCACCGCCTGCCAGCACATGCTGCACCTGCACTGCCTCAACAGGCAGCTGGAGCGGCTCCGAGCTAACCAGGTAGGTACAAGTGTGTGGGTGCGCTCCGTGACGTGTCCGCAGTGGGGCGCGCTGTGCCCCGCCTGCATGTCGCCGCTGGACGCCAGCGCTGCTCCCGCTGTCGCGCTCACCGCCTGCCAGCACATGCTGCACCTGCACTGCCTCAACAGGCAGCTGGAGCGGCTCCGAGCTAACCAGGTAGGTACAAGTGTGTGGGGTGCGCTCCGTGACGTGTCCGCAGTGGGGCGCGCTGTGCCCCGCCTGCATGTCGCCGCTGGACGCCAGCGCTGCTCCCGCTGTCGCGCTCACCGCCTGCCAGCACATGCTGCACCTGCACTGCCTCAACAGGCAGCTGGAGCGGCTCCGAGCTAACCAGGTAGGTACAAGTGTGTGGGTGCGCTCCGTGACGTGTCCGCAGTGGGGCGCGCTGTGCCCCGCCTGCATGTCGCCGCTGGACGCCAGCGCTGCTCCCGCTGTCGCGCTCACCGCCTGCCAGCACATGCTGCACCTGCACTGCCTCAACAGGCAGCTGGAGCGGCTCCGAGCTAACCAGGTAGGTACAAGTGTGTGGGTGCGCTCCGTGACGTGTCCCGCAGTGGGGCGCGCTGTGCCCCGCCTGCATGTCGCCGCTGGACGCCAGCGCTGCTCCCGCTGTCGCGCTCACCGCCTGCCAGCACATGCTGCACCTGCACTGCCTCAACAGGCAGCTGGAGCGGCTCCGAGCTAACCAGGTAGGTACAAGTGTGTGGGTGCGCTCCGTGACGTGTCCGCAGTGGGGGCGCGCTGTGCCCCGCCTGCATGTCGCCGCTGGACGCCAGCGCTGCTCCCGCTGTCGCGCTCACCGCCTGCCAGCACATGCTGCACCTGCACTGCCTCAACAGGCAGCTGGAGCGGCTCCGAGCTAACCAGGTAGGTACAAGTGTGTGGGTGCGCTCCGTGACGTGTCCGCAGTAGGGGCGCGCTGTGCCCCGCCTGCATGTCGCCGCTGGACGCCAGCGCTGCTCCCGCTGTCGCGCTCACCGCCTGCCAGCACATGCTGCACCTGCACTGCCTCAACAGGCAGCTGGAGCGGCTCCGAGCTAACCAGGTAGGTACAAGTGTGTGGGTGCGCTCCGTGACGTGTCCGCAGTGGGGCGCGCTGTGCCCCGCCTGCATGTCGCCGCTGGACGCCAGCGCTGCTCCCGCTGTCGCGCTCACCGCCTGCCAGCACATGCTGCACCTGCACTGCCTCAACAGGCAGCTGGAGCGGCTCCGAGCTAACCAGGTAGGTACAAGTGTGTGGGTGCGCTCCGTGACGTGTCCGCAGTGGGGCGCGCTGTGCCCCGCCTGCATGTCGCCGCTGGACGCCAGCGCTGCTCCCGCTGTCGCGCTCACCGCCTGCCAGCACATGCTGCACCTGCACTGCCTCAACAGGCAGCTGGAGCGGCTCCGAGCTAACCAGGTAGGTACAAGTGTGTGGGTGCGCTCCGTGACGTGTCCGCAGTGGGGCGCGCTGTGCCCCGCCTGCATGTCGCCGCTGGACGCCAGCGCTGCTCCCGCTGTCGCGCTCACCGCCTGCCAGCACATGCTGCACCTGCACTGCCTCAACAGGCAGCTGGAGCGGCTCCGAGCTAACCAGGTAGGTACAAGTGTGTGGGTGCGCTCCGTGACGTGTCCGCAGTGGGGCGCGCTGTGCCCCGCCTGCATGTCGCCGCTGGACGCCAGCGCTGCTCCCGCTGTCGCGCTCACCGCCTGCCAGCACATGCTGCACCTGCACTGCCTCAACAGGCAGCTGGAGCGGCTCCGAGCTAACCAGGTAGGTACAAGTGTGTGGGTGCGCTCCGTGACGTGTCCGCAGTGGGGCGCGCTGTGCCCCGCCTGCATGTCGCCGCTGGACGCCAGCGCTGCTCCCGCTGTCGCGCTCACCGCCTGCCAGCACATGCTGCACCTGCACTGCCTCAACAGGCAGCTGGAGCGGCTCCGAGCTAACCAGGTAGGTACAAGTGTGTGGGTGCGCTCCGTGACGTGTCCGCAGTGGGGCGCGCTGTGCCCCGCCTGCATGTCGCCGCTGGACGCCAGCGCTGCTCCCGCTGTCGCGCTCACCGCCTGCCAGCACATGCTGCACCTGCACTGCCTCAACAGGCAGCTGGAGCGGCTCCGAGCTAACCAGGTAGGTACAAGTGTGTGGGTGCGCTCCGTGACGTGTCCGCAGTGGGGCGCGCTGTGCCCCGCCTGCATGTCGCCGCTGGACGCCAGCGCTGCTCCCGCTGTCGCGCTCACCGCCTGCCAGCACATGCTGCACCTGCACTGCCTCAACAGGCAGCTGGAGCGGCTCCGAGCTAACCAGGTAGGTACAAGTGTGTGGGTGCGCTCCGTGACGTGTCCGCAGTGGGGCGCGCTGTGCCCCGCCTGCATGTCGCCGCTGGACGCCAGCGCTGCTCCCGCTGTCGCGCTCACCGCCTGCCAGCACATGCTGCACCTGCACTGCCTCAACAGGCAGCTGGAGCGGCTCCGAGCTAACCAGGTAGGTACAAGTGTGTGGGTGCGCTCCGTGACGTGTCCGCAGTGGGGCGCGCTGTGCCCCGCCTGCATGTCGCCGCTGGACGCCAGCGCTGCTCCCGCTGTCGCGCTCACCGCCTGCCAGCACATGCTGCACCTGCACTGCCTCAACAGGCAGCTGGAGCGGCTCCGAGCTAACCAGGTAGGTACAAGTGTGTGGGTGCGCTCCGTGACGTGTCCGCAGTGGGGCGCGCTGTGCCCCGCCTGCATGTCGCCGCTGGACGCCAGCGCTGCTCCCGCTGTCGCGCTCACCGCCTGCCAGCACATGCTGCACCTGCACTGCCTCAACAGGCAGCTGGAGCGGCTCCGAGCTAACCAGGTAGGTACAAGTGTGTGGGTGCGCTCCGTGACGTGTCCGCAGTGGGGCGCGCTGTGCCCCGCCTGCATGTCGCCGCTGGACGCCAGCGCTGCTCCCGCTGTCGCGCTCACCGCCTGCCAGCACATGCTGCACCTGCACTGCCTCAACAGGCAGCTGGAGCGGCTCCGAGCTAACCAGGTAGGTACAAGTGTGTGGGTGCGCTCCGTGACGTGTCCGCAGTGGGGCGCGCTGTGCCCCGCCTGCATGTCGCCGCTGGACGCCAGCGCTGCTCCCGCTGTCGCGCTCACCGCCTGCCAGCACATGCTGCACCTGCACTGCCTCAACAGGCAGCTGGAGCGGCTCCGAGCTAACCAGGTAGGTACAAGTGTGTGGGTGCGCTCCGTGACGTGTCCGCAGTGGGGCGCGCTGTGCCCCGCCTGCATGTCGCCGCTGGACGCCAGCGCTGCTCCCGCTGTCGCGCTCACCGCCTGCCAGCACATGCTGCACCTGCACTGCCTCAACAGGCAGCTGGAGCGGCTCCGAGCTAACCAGGTAGGTACAAGTGTGTGGGTGCGCTCCGTGACGTGTCCGCAGTGGGGCGCGCTGTGCCCCGCCTGCATGTCGCCGCTGGACGCCAGCGCTGCTCCCGCTGTCGCGCTCACCGCCTGCCAGCACATGCTGCACCTGCACTGCCTCAACAGGCAGCTGGAGCGGCTCCGAGCTAACCAGGTAGGTACAAGTGTGTGGGTGCGCTCCGTGACGTGTCCGCAGTGGGGCGCGCTGTGCCCCGCCTGCATGTCGCCGCTGGACGCCAGCGCTGCTCCCGCTGTCGCGCTCACCGCCTGCCAGCACATGCTGCACCTGCACTGCCTCAACAGGCAGCTGGAGCGGCTCCGAGCTAACCAGGTAGGTACAAGTGTGTGGGTGCGCTCCGTGACGTGTCCGCAGTGGGGCGCGCTGTGCCCCGCCTGCATGTCGCCGCTGGACGCCAGCGCTGCTCCCGCTGTCGCGCTCACCGCCTGCCAGCACATGCTGCACCTGCACTGCCTCAACAGGCAGCTGGAGCGGCTCCGAGCTAACCAGGTAGGTACAAGTGTGTGGGTGCGCTCCGTGACGTGTCCGCAGTGGGGCGCGCTGTGCCCCGCCTGCATGTCGCCGCTGGACGCCAGCGCTGCTCCCGCTGTCGCGCTCACCGCCTGCCAGCACATGCTGCACCTGCACTGCCTCAACAGGCAGCTGGAGCGGCTCCGAGCTAACCAGGTAGGTACAAGTGTGTGGGTGCGCTCCGTGACGTGTCCGCAGTGGGGCGCGCTGTGCCCCGCCTGCATGTCGCCGCTGGACGCCAGCGCTGCTCCCGCTGTCGCGCTCACCGCCTGCCAGCACATGCTGCACCTGCACTGCCTCAACAGGCAGCTGGAGCGGCTCCGAGCTAACCAGGTAGGTACAAGTGTGTGGGTGCGCTCCGTGACGTGTCCGCAGTGGGGCGCGCTGTGCCCCGCCTGCATGTCGCCGCTGGACGCCAGCGCTGCTCCCGCTGTCGCGCTCACCGCCTGCCAGCACATGCTGCACCTGCACTGCCTCAACAGGCAGCTGGAGCGGCTCCGAGCTAACCAGGTAGGTACAAGTGTGTGGGTGCGCTCCGTGACGTGTCCGCAGTGGGGCGCGCTGTGCCCCGCCTGCATGTCGCCGCTGGACGCCAGCGCTGCTCCCGCTGTCGCGCTCACCGCCTGCCAGCACATGCTGCACCTGCACTGCCTCAACAGGCAGCTGGAGCGGCTCCGAGCTAACCAGGTAGGTACAAGTGTGTGGGTGCGCTCCGTGACGTGTCCGCAGTGGGGCGCGCTGTGCCCCGCCTGCATGTCGCCGCTGGACGCCAGCGCTGCTCCCGCTGTCGCGCTCACCGCCTGCCAGCACATGCTGCACCTGCACTGCCTCAACAGGCAGCTGGAGCGGCTCCGAGCTAACCAGGTAGGTACAAGTGTGTGGGTGCGCTCCGTGACGTGTCCGCAGTGGGGCGCGCTGTGCCCCGCCTGCATGTCGCCGCTGGACGCCAGCGCTGCTCCCGCTGTCGCGCTCACCGCCTGCCAGCACATGCTGCACCTGCACTGCCTCAACAGGCAGCTGGAGCGGCTCCGAGCTAACCAGGTAGGTACAAGTGTGTGGGTGCGCTCCGTGACGTGTCCGCAGTGGGGCGCGCTGTGCCCCGCCTGCATGTCGCCGCTGGACGCCAGCGCTGCTCCCGCTGTCGCGCTCACCGCCTGCCAGCACATGCTGCACCTGCACTGCCTCAACAGGCAGCTGGAGCGGCTCCGAGCTAACCAGGTAGGTACAAGTGTGTGGGTGCGCTCCGTGACGTGTCCGCAGTGGGGCGCGCTGTGCCCCGCCTGCATGTCGCCGCTGGACGCCAGCGCTGCTCCCGCTGTCGCGCTCACCGCCTGCCAGCACATGCTGCACCTGCACTGCCTCAACAGGCAGCTGGAGCGGCTCCGAGCTAACCAGGTAGGTACAAGTGTGTGGGTGCGCTCCGTGACGTGTCCGCAGTGGGGCGCGCTGTGCCCCGCCTGCATGTCGCCGCTGGACGCCAGCGCTGCTCCCGCTGTCGCGCTCACCGCCTGCCAGCACATGCTGCACCTGCACTGCCTCAACAGGCAGCTGGAGCGGCTCCGAGCTAACCAGGTAGGTACAAGTGTGTGGGTGCGCTCCGTGACGTGTCCGCAGTGGGGCGCGCTGTGCCCCGCCTGCATGTCGCCGCTGGACGCCAGCGCTGCTCCCGCTGTCGCGCTCACCGCCTGCCAGCACATGCTGCACCTGCACTGCCTCAACAGGCAGCTGGAGCGGCTCCGAGCTAACCAGGTAGGTACAAGTGTGTGGGTGCGCTCCGTGACGTGTCCGCAGTGGGGCGCGCTGTGCCCCGCCTGCATGTCGCCGCTGGACGCCAGCGCTGCTCCCGCTGTCGCGCTCACCGCCTGCCAGCACATGCTGCACCTGCACTGCCTCAACAGGCAGCTGGAGCGGCTCCGAGCTAACCAGGTAGGTACAAGTGTGTGGGTGCGCTCCGTGACGTGTCCGCAGTGGGGCGCGCTGTGCCCCGCCTGCATGTCGCCGCTGGACGCCAGCGCTGCTCCCGCTGTCGCGCTCACCGCCTGCCAGCACATGCTGCACCTGCACTGCCTCAACAGGCAGCTGGAGCGGCTCCGAGCTAACCAGGTAGGTACAAGTGTGTGGGTGCGCTCCGTGACGTGTCCGCAGTGGGGCGCGCTGTGCCCCGCCTGCATGTCGCCGCTGGACGCCAGCGCTGCTCCCGCTGTCGCGCTCACCGCCTGCCAGCACATGCTGCACCTGCACTGCCTCAACAGGCAGCTGGAGCGGCTCCGAGCTAACCAGGTAGGTACAAGTGTGTGGGTGCGCTCCGTGACGTGTCCGCAGTGGGGCGCGCTGTGCCCCGCCTGCATGTCGCCGCTGGACGCCAGCGCTGCTCCCGCTGTCGCGCTCACCGCCTGCCAGCACATGCTGCACCTGCACTGCCTCAACAGGCAGCTGGAGCGGCTCCGAGCTAACCAGGTAGGTACAAGTGTGTGGGTGCGCTCCGTGACGTGTCCGCAGTGGGGCGCGCTGTGCCCCGCCTGCATGTCGCCGCTGGACGCCAGCGCTGCTCCCGCTGTCGCGCTCACCGCCTGCCAGCACATGCTGCACCTGCACTGCCTCAACAGGCAGCTGGAGCGGCTCCGAGCTAACCAGGTAGGTACAAGTGTGTGGGTGCGCTCCGTGACGTGTCCGCAGTGGGGCGCGCTGTGCCCCGCCTGCATGTCGCCGCTGGACGCCAGCGCTGCTCCCGCTGTCGCGCTCACCGCCTGCCAGCACATGCTGCACCTGCACTGCCTCAACAGGCAGCTGGAGCGGCTCCGAGCTAACCAGGTAGGTACAAGTGTGTGGGTGCGCTCCGTGACGTGTCCGCAGTGGGGCGCGCTGTGCCCCGCCTGCATGTCGCCGCTGGACGCCAGCGCTGCTCCCGCTGTCGCGCTCACCGCCTGCCAGCACATGCTGCACCTGCACTGCCTCAACAGGCAGCTGGAGCGGCTCCGAGCTAACCAGGTAGGTACAAGTGTGTGGGTGCGCTCCGTGACGTGTCCGCAGTGGGGCGCGCTGTGCCCCGCCTGCATGTCGCCGCTGGACGCCAGCGCTGCTCCCGCTGTCGCGCTCACCGCCTGCCAGCACATGCTGCACCTGCACTGCCTCAACAGGCAGCTGGAGCGGCTCCGAGCTAACCAGGTAGGTACAAGTGTGTGGGTGCGCTCCGTGACGTGTCCGCAGTGGGGCGCGCTGTGCCCCGCCTGCATGTCGCCGCTGGACGCCAGCGCTGCTCCCGCTGTCGCGCTCACCGCCTGCCAGCACATGCTGCACCTGCACTGCCTCAACAGGCAGCTGGAGCGGCTCCGAGCTAACCAGGTAGGTACAAGTGTGTGGGTGCGCTCCGTGACGTGTCCGCAGTGGGGCGCGCTGTGCCCCGCCTGCATGTCGCCGCTGGACGCCAGCGCTGCTCCCGCTGTCGCGCTCACCGCCTGCCAGCACATGCTGCACCTGCACTGCCTCAACAGGCAGCTGGAGCGGCTCCGAGCTAACCAGGTAGGTACAAGTGTGTGGGTGCGCTCCGTGACGTGTCCGCAGTGGGGCGCGCTGTGCCCCGCCTGCATGTCGCCGCTGGACGCCAGCGCTGCTCCCGCTGTCGCGCTCACCGCCTGCCAGCACATGCTGCACCTGCACTGCCTCAACAGGCAGCTGGAGCGGCTCCGAGCTAACCAGGTAGGTACAAGTGTGTGGGTGCGCTCCGTGACGTGTCCGCAGTGGGGCGCGCTGTGCCCCGCCTGCATGTCGCCGCTGGACGCCAGCGCTGCTCCCGCTGTCGCGCTCACCGCCTGCCAGCACATGCTGCACCTGCACTGCCTCAACAGGCAGCTGGAGCGGCTCCGAGCTAACCAGGTAGGTACAAGTGTGTGGGTGCGCTCCGTGACGTGTCCGCAGTGGGGCGCGCTGTGCCCCGCCTGCATGTCGCCGCTGGACGCCAGCGCTGCTCCCGCTGTCGCGCTCACCGCCTGCCAGCACATGCTGCACCTGCACTGCCTCAACAGGCAGCTGGAGCGGCTCCGAGCTAACCAGGTAGGTACAAGTGTGTGGGTGCGCTCCGTGACGTGTCCGCAGTGGGGCGCGCTGTGCCCCGCCTGCATGTCGCCGCTGGACGCCAGCGCTGCTCCCGCTGTCGCGCTCACCGCCTGCCAGCACATGCTGCACCTGCACTGCCTCAACAGGCAGCTGGAGCGGCTCCGAGCTAACCAGGTAGGTACAAGTGTGTGGGTGCGCTCCGTGACGTGTCCGCAGTGGGGCGCGCTGTGCCCCGCCTGCATGTCGCCGCTGGACGCCAGCGCTGCTCCCGCTGTCGCGCTCACCGCCTGCCAGCACATGCTGCACCTGCACTGCCTCAACAGGCAGCTGGAGCGGCTCCGAGCTAACCAGGTAGGTACAAGTGTGTGGGTGCGCTCCGTGACGTGTCCGCAGTGGGGCGCGCTGTGCCCCGCCTGCATGTCGCCGCTGGACGCCAGCGCTGCTCCCGCTGTCGCGCTCACCGCCTGCCAGCACATGCTGCACCTGCACTGCCTCAACAGGCAGCTGGAGCGGCTCCGAGCTAACCAGGTAGGTACAAGTGTGTGGGTGCGCTCCGTGACGTGTCCGCAGTGGGGCGCGCTGTGCCCCGCCTGCATGTCGCCGCTGGACGCCAGCGCTGCTCCCGCTGTCGCGCTCACCGCCTGCCAGCACATGCTGCACCTGCACTGCCTCAACAGGCAGCTGGAGCGGCTCCGAGCTAACCAGGTAGGTACAAGTGTGTGGGTGCGCTCCGTGACGTGTCCGCAGTGGGGCGCGCTGTGCCCCGCCTGCATGTCGCCGCTGGACGCCAGCGCTGCTCCCGCTGTCGCGCTCACCGCCTGCCAGCACATGCTGCACCTGCACTGCCTCAACAGGCAGCTGGAGCGGCTCCGAGCTAACCAGGTACAAAACAGGGGGGGTTGGTGACATCCTCATAATATGTTCAATTTTAAGGTTTTTTAGGCTTTGAGCCCCTGTATTGCTCTTTTATGTATTACTAGCTCTTGCCCGCAGCTTCGCTGACGTGAAATTTGAAACCCTCGGAAAGCCCCTTTGTAGGTGTAGTTTTAAAATCCATAAAGTCCTTCGTATATTATTTATTTTGAAGAGTGTTTGTGCCAATTTTCAAGTCAGTAACCCAACGGAATAAGAATTTTCATACAAATCTCCTAACTTCGAAAAAACTTTCATCCCCTATTTCACCCCTTGGGTAGAATTTCCAAAAACTCAAACACGTGTATGTTTATTTGTAACCAGAAGCCTAAATATTTAATACCGTGCTTCTTACTTCAAAAGTACTTAGCAGTTTGCAACACTTATTTCAACCCCCTAGGGATTGAATTTCCAAAAACGCTCAAACACGTGTATGTTTATTTCTAACCAGAAACTTAAATATTTAATTCCATGCTTCTTACTTCAAAAGTACTAGATTTCTCATACACACTTTCAACACTTCTTTCACCCCCTTAGAGGGATTGAATTTCCAAAAACTCAAACACGTGTATGTTTATTTCTCACCAAAAGACTAAGTATTTAATTCCATGCTTCTTACTTCAAAAATAACAGATTTTTCATACAAACTTCCAACACTTATTTCACCCCCTTAGGGGATGTATTTCCAAAAACGCTGAAACACCTTTACATTTATTTCTAACTAGAAGTTTTAATATTTAATTTCATGTTTCTTAAAAAATGACGGACTTGCATACAAACTTAAATACACTATTTCACCCCCTTAGGGGTTGAATTTCGCGAAATCCCTTCTTAGTAGATGCCTACGTTACAAAAGGAACTTACTGTCAAACTTTCAAGTTTCTAACCCCAGCAGTTAAGGCTGTGCGTTGATAGATTATTCAGTCAGTCAGCTTCTCCTTTTATATAATGTGTTAAAAAAATACCCCTAAAGCCGAAAGGGGATTAAAAGGTCCCTTGTAAAGAGTCTATTGGCAATATTTTAAAAGAAAAGTAAGACCCAAAAAAATATTTAGGCAAAATCATAAAATAAAATCATCACTGAAACGCAATCCTGAATACATAAAAGTAAAGAGTAGACTACCCAGAAAGTTATTTACATTCTTACCTAATTTCCTCTGAGAGGTAAATGACAACAACCATAAAAGACTACTTGATTAACATTTTCTTTTTTAAGGGGAATTATGTAACACGTATGGATAATAGATTGACAATTGATGTCGTTTCCAGGAGCCGCTATACATCGAGTGCCTAGTTTGCGGGCGACTGTACGGTCGCAACCAGAGCCCGTGTGAGGCAGGCGAGCAGCCGCGCGGCAGCATGGCGTGGGCGCTGCAACCCGGCGCGCTGCCGCAGCATCCACACTGCACCTCCTCTATACTCGTCACCTACAAGTGAGTCTAGCTAGTTACATACACAGTAACGCGAACTGTTACTGTAGCGAGCAGTCGCGCGGTAGCATGGCTCAACTATTCATGGTTCATTATATTATTCATAGATATTGAGTTAAATCTATTAGGTGGGAGCAATTCTTCAACTTGGTTCGTTGCTAAGTTCAGTTCGCTCTCAATCATTTTTGTCTTAGCCAACGCAGGACTGGCAAGATGCACACGGGACGTGCGTGGTATGTATTTCTCATCACAAAATTTATTTCGTGACGTAATAGTACATACGCATAAAAACATGATACGCTTGTTTTCCAATTTGACAAACGTTTGTTATCTATTTAATAAGTCAATATCTGTGTTGTTTCGTCATGTTCATTAGTGGTGATATGCTAAGGTCACAGTGTACCTACTTCTACATACAGTGGGTCAACGCCCATACATTTGACAGGTCCTATGAAATGTCAAAATTGGTAACACTTGTCAAAGAGTTCTCACATAAAACAAATTACACACAAATTAATTAACGTTTTATAGAAACAGTGACACGCAAAAAGAAAACTATGCGTGCGTAATTTTGACGATTGATAAAATAATGCAAAGGTATGTATCAGCAATTTCGCCATCTTATCCTGGAATATTCTAACAATATTTAAAACTACAAATTTTGTCGAGGTTACTTGGCTAGGCTTGCGGGGGTAGGTAAGAGCCATAAATTATTCCCAAATCCACGATGGAGTCATAGAAAATTACTTATTATTCATGGATATTACGTCTTATTTTTTTCGTGGGTACTGATGCCGGAAATAAAGCCTAAGTATTCCTCGATTTTCGAAAAATTTACCAGTTAAATGAATTTTTCCAGGTAAAACGTGGTCCCTATCTTGGTGTTTGAGAATTAATCTGGTTTTTGTAATCAGCGTCCCCGAAAATCATGGACTTGACACCCATGACGGCTAATTTGAAAATTTTCATGGCCGCCATCTTGCATATACATTTTGACCTCATTTTCGGCATCAGCATCCCCGAAAACCATGGAAATGACACCCATGATGGTTAAATTGAAATTTTAATAGCCGCCATCTTGGAAATGGATTTTGACCTCAATTTCGGCACCAGTACCCCCGAAAACCATGGAAATGACACCCATGACGACTAATTTAACATTTTTATTGCCGCCATCTTGGATTTCGATTTTGACCTCATTTTCGGCATCCGCACCCCAGATAACTATGGATTTGACACCCATGACGACTAATTTACGAATTTTCATGGCCGCCATCTTGGATTTGGATTTTGACTCTATATTCGGCATCAGTGACCCCGAAAACCATGAAATTAACACCCATGATGAAAAGATGAAAATTTTTATGGCCGCCATCTTGGATTTGGATTTCGACGTTATTTTCGGCATCAGTGACCCCGAAAACCATGAAATCAACACCCATGATAACTACATGAAAATTTTCATGGCCTCCATCTTGGATTTGGATTTTGACGTCATTTTCGGCATCAGTGACCCCGAAAACCGTGGAAATGACTTCCCACTAACAATCATTTGAAAATGTATGTATGCCGCCATATTGGATTAGTAAACAGACTTTATAATAAAATTCTCGTAATACATTTTAATAACAAATTAATATAATTTCTATGAACGATATCAATCAAATTCGAAATCAAAAAGTGCGAGCCCTGGAATTTATGTCCCGAGTACGCAGTATGGCTACTCGGGACATAAGCTCCGCCCCTTCCCCCCGCAACCCCCCGCACGATTGCTCTGCGACAATGTTCTACGTTGACCGACTGTAAGGAGTAAGATATAGGTAGACTGTGGTAAGGTGTTGTTTGTGTTTAGCTTCCAGTCGGGTCGTCAGGGTCCGCAGCACCCGCTGCCGGGCGCGCCGTACTACGCGGTGGGGTTCCCGCGACACACGCTGCTGCCCGACACGCAGCTCGGACGACAGGTACGTTTACTATCAATCATAGCTTGGACGATTTAAACTCCTCTACGAACTACGCCTCCGTATTACAGAGTGCACGTCATTATTGTCTTTTTTAATGAGATAGTAGTCAGTAATAAAGTTTGATGTTATAATTAATTTTTCATCCCATCTATGCGAAAAGGACGACTTGGTTCGCTTTTAAGTGCTCCCAAAGTTGGTGTTTTCTATAAGAAACTTTTAGCGGGCAGTAATGAGTTTTTAATCCTCTTTATTAAATAAGTGCGCCGCAATTATCTTTGCCGCGCACTTTTTGAATTTGGAACATTTTAGTGTTCAGCGCCAAAGAAATCGAACGCAAATATTGTTTGAAGACTGGCTGGTACGACGGCACATAGTCGCGCGCCTGCTGATTATAAAAATAAATTAATAATAAAGAATGAGAACGTAGCGCTAGCGCGCGTTAAATTAATGTCATAATTGCGAAAACGTCTCAAATGTAAATATAAGTTTTTAGTTGTTTTATTATTAGATACTGTTTAATTTCAATTTAGTTGTTACTCTATGTTTTATTAAATAATAATATTACAATAAAATATGAGGCGCCTCTTATTTTCTCATAGTGGGTGATGAAAAGTAGAGTGTATTACTCGGGCGCAAATTTTTTTTGGCTCGGGCGATGTACTTTGAATCCCTCGCTACATTCAGGATTCTACTCTAGAATCCCTCACTTCGCTCTGGATTCAAAAAAGCGCCCTCGCCGTAAATATATTATTTTGCTCCCTTGTGATACAATCTACTATTGACTGGTGATGGAGTTCTGTTTACACACGGACATCGTTTTATATAATGTTGTTGTCAGGTACTGACTGCGCTCCGTCTGGCGTGGGAGCGTGGCGTGCTGTTCACGGTGTGCGCGTCCGTGACGACCGGCCGCGAACACGTGGTGGCGTGGCGCGTGCCCCCCCCGCCCTCCGCGCAGCACCACTACGCGCCCCCCGCGCACCCCGAGCGACTGTTACGTCACTCGCTGGCGCGTCTGCACGCGCTGCTGCCGCAACCGTAGATGAGGAACTCACACATGTCACCACATATAAAATAAATAAAAAAAACACTATGTCATGAAAAAAACAACTTTAAAACAATTTAGCATAGAACTGCAAATATAATGCACATTAAGCCCTACGCTAAGATCGTGTAACGGTCAAATTTATGTAGCAAGGCAGCATGCAGTTTTATTAATTCGCGGCCTTAACACTAAGAACCAAACCTCAGGCACCATCTACACGCCGTATGTGGTCCGATATCACCAAAATACGACTGAAAAATACATTAAAAACGAATCAAAAATCATCCTAAACATTTACTTCATTTTGGGAATCTCTGTTTACACATCGAATTGTACCTATACGCTATCAACGTAAAATGCACTTCATTTCGAATATAAGATAGTCGAATTTTAAATAATTGTATAACGTCTAACTCTGTCTCGGTAGATCTGCATTTAAATATACTAACACGAATTGCATGTAACATCGAAACTTATACGAATAATGATTTTCTAATTTTAGAATGTCTACAAGACACTAGAAAAAAAAAAAATTTTTTGGACTCTGTAATTGTCAAAATGGTATAAACGGGTGCACGTAAGTAGGAACCTGCTATTGCTTGTATATAAATACTGAAATCCTATAGATTATACCCTGCTATATTAATATATAAGTGGTATTAACACGCGCATGGAATTGATACTGCATATAAACCATGACAAAATACGGGCAGTATTTTAAAACTGCAATTTTATAAAAGACATTGTTTTCTTTATATAAGTACAGTTTTCATATTTAGTGGGCTTTGTATAAAAAAACATATTTCCACGTCTTCCAAATGACGCAATAAGACCAAATGAGTCTTCCTTTCATGTTATATACTTTTGGTAGCTGTATTATAAATAAGAGACTGAAATATATTCGTTATGTTATAATTATGATGTTATATATACATGTTAATGTTAAGTTAATTGATTGTTTGATACGATGACGAATACATACGTAACTTCACAAAAGATGGTTTAAACGAAAACTAAGCTAAAGCCAATATTTAAAATATACCCATCACTTTCTAACGTCGTATAACAAAAAGAGGCGGAGCTATTTTAAAACCTGGGTTTTTCTTGGACCATTAAAGAGGGATAGGATTTATAATTGAGTTTCACGCCTTCGCTCTTATACAGAATGGATATGATGGTGGGTCCATTTGAGAATGGACATAAAGGGCAGCTATCATAAACGTTGTAGCTACAGGAAAACTTCTGAGGAGATGCTCATTTGCAACAAGTCCGAAAATCGTATTATTCAGAAAACGCCTTTATTCAAAAGCTCCAAAAAGGTTTTTTGAAAAATCCAGTTTTCCGACGTGAGACGTTCTTGCCGCAAATGAGCGGTCCATATGTTTTCGAGAAAGTACATTGAGAGATTTTGAAAAAGTGGTACAACTAATAAAGTGGCTGTATATCAGTTTTTGTGGTATTTTTCCTATAGATTATTCGTCATCATGTCTCACTCATATAAATACAATCAGTATTTAGCTATATTTGTTTAAGTTTAGTCTTGCCAGTAAGAAGGATGTTAAACATTGCCACCAGTGTGACGATGGCGCTAGTGTTACACGACTGTTAGGTCATGTGTAAGCTATGGAAAGGTAAAGGGTGGAAAATAACAACAGTGTGTTCGTTTTCCTCTATCTACCCTAAAAAGGATTAGTTGTAATATTATTGAAACTTTACGAAAATTTTTTCTCGAAAACTGTGCTGCTCCGCAGTAAAAGGTTTTGTGAAAGCTTTAAGAAGGACGAGATCTACACGCAAAAAAATTGTGAAGCTCCAAATCAGCGGGTCATATTGTACAGTGGAGCCATAGATTATACGCGAACTTCAGGTTTTTTCTTAAATTCTATAATATTATATAATAAAACGTCCGTGTGGTGCTGGATGTAAAGAATAGCACTACCCCATCTGTTCCCATGGGTGTCGTAAAAGGAGACTAAGGGATTCAATATTCGGATGGGCAGCAGCGTTCTCTGAGTGCTTTAACAACCATACTGCGATCACCGACCCGCCTGCCAAGCGTGGCGATCATGGCAACCCTCCCCCCCCCCCTCTTCCTTTTGAAGGAGGCCTATGACCAGCAGACGGACGTTTTTCGGTTGAATGATGATTAATAATTAAAATAATTCAAGCTATCGTATTTTTTACGTAAGCAAGTTTACACACGCCCTAATACTCGACGTTATATTTATTAATGTTATGTTAAGTTTGCTCAACATGACAACGTATTGTAATAGGAAAATATATCCGTAAGGACCTCCCACAACACTAGCGCCATCTAGGAACACGCCGCTCAAACTCCTCTGTGCCTTAGTAGGATATACTCAAAGTAAGACACACTTTACGGAACTCTTTCCAAATTTTAGGACGACTTTATGTGCTATAATAATATTATGGGATAATCAAGGATTGATTTTCGTTTTCAACTAGCCTGCCATCAACATGACTTGTTCGGGTCTCTGTTACCAAATCTTTTTTTTTTCTTTCGAAAATCCTTATGGATACCCTTCGCCCGGGGAAGGCAAAGGGGTATGCCGGACTCTTACCGGCTAAAAACCCACGGTGTTCCTTCTCCTGACCCTTGGCCGGGGTCGCGGGATTCGCAACTGCATGCACCGCGACCCCCGCAGTCTGCTACCAAACCTGCAACGGTAGCATGACTACAAAATTACATAAAATATACACAATAGTAATATGTCATTTCTATTTTTCATCATTGTTATCATGCCACGCCTGCAGACCTGTTTATATGCATTTCATTGAACGCAGCTATCCTTTTTGGTAACAATACCAGAAATAATTCGGAAAAAAAATGGTATCAGATTATATGACCCTATTCCGTCGTCGCATTTATTAATTGCAGAGCTGTATATTTTCAATTAATCAAACGTAAAGTGCGTCTTATTTCAAAGTTACGCGAATTGTTGTCGTATAAAGTAGTTATAAATATTAGTTAATAGTTAACGTTTGCCATCGCACGTCTTCCCGATGTAACATTCTTCCAATAAGCTTTATTATTATAGTTTTATTTAAGACATCCAGCTATTATTTACACAAATAATCTTTAGTTTAGAATATGAAACAATTTATAATAAAAGAAAGCAATTTTAGCAATATTGTTTGCTGAACCAAGTATTTTCTAGCAAGCGTTGTGGTTTAAAAATAGGTCCCTCATTGCCATTATACGTTTAGGTGATTTAATAATCCTGCCTGCTGAGGTATTTCGTGCATTATCCTATTCGATACATATGACATAGGATGACTTACACACACACGCAAACGTTATTTATTTACATGTGCATTACTCAACGTTACATCACAGATAAATAATTCTAAATAACTATTTTGATTAGTAAATACTTGGTAAAGCCAAACTAAGGTCGCATGCCCAACGACCGCCAAATGTTGCCATACTGTACAATATGACGTCTGCTTGCCAAAGTTAAATAAACTGACAGCACTCCGGAATTTATATTATTAAGTGTAATATTTACATTTGTAGCAAGAGATATTATATTGTTTAATAAATCTTATGGTTATTTATAAACAAAATTTGTGTTTCTATTTTTGCATCTCTCTTCTCTTAACTATCCTAAACCATAGTACTGTAAATTGACACAACAACATAAATCGTTCAGGGGTGATTCTATCATTACAGTTATAGCTAATATCGGTATGTCAGGATTGCGAGCAAGGTAAACACAGTAAATAAAACCAACATAGACTCTCCACCACTGAGAGTACTTGTATTTGGGTTAGTATTAGTAACATAAACTAGATCACAATATATTACTTTGCACAATTATTTCAAGATCATATGTTAGCGACACTACAATTTAATCGTTAAGGAGTGATTCTATCATTACAGTTATCGCTAATATTGGTATGTCAGGATTGTCAGCAAGGTAAATGTAGTAAATAAAACCAACATAGACTCTCCACCACTGAGAGTACTTATAATTGGGTTAGTGTTAGTAACATGAACTAGATCACAATATAATACTTTAGATAATTATTACAAGTTAATACAAGATCATAAAATAAGGACAAGCTAGTCAGATATAAAAGGTCAGACTTCTTCAGCTAATCTATACAGAATACTCTAGACGAGTGTTCCGTCGTACGGTCCAAGAAGCAATCCCCCGGGCGCACCAAGCGAGCCGGTCTCCTCCCTCCAACGGGCAGTGGTGGTCCGATGTTGACGTCACGGTTAGTTAGGTGGCGGACAACAGATGGCGCTCACTCCATGAAGTTCCCGACACGGCCATCCTGCAAGGCGCATGCCCCAGGCGCCCCACGAGTCTAGGTAAAACACTGAAACAAAACCAGCATCAGAACTAGTTGTGCAAGTATGAACCGCAAGCCATAATACGCTTTTGAAACATCAGCAAATGCCTCTATCACTGCTAGGTCAACCGCACTCAAAGGGACTATGCCACACTTAAGTCCTGGTTTTCCTAGAGCTTACCACTTGGAATCACTTGCATTTAAAGAGCTTTCGCTTCACTTAAACGTACCAAGTTGTCTTCCAAGCTTTATTCACATTTGCTGGTGTTTCAATCATGGCGTAGATTATGATAGAAATGTTTTATTTAGTTTCGCAAGTAAAATATAAGCAATACTATATGTGAGGCTGTGTGGCCACTTTATTTTATTTACTATAACATTATAAAGCACTGTATTTATTAATTATTTACTTTGAAGAGTCTTTGTGCCAAATTTCAAGTTTATAAACCCCATGGAATAATGATTTTCATACAAACTTTCAACTCCTATAATTTCACCCCCTGATGGGTTTAATTTACAAAAACGCTCAAACACGTACTTCTATTTCTAACTAGAAACTTTAATATTTATTTCATTTATCAATTTATAGCATCACCCGCCTTGGATTTAGCCAACTTATTTGGCATCATCCGCCTGGGCTTTATCAACATAAATACATTTTAAACCATAAGTAATAACAATCTACTTTTTAATTTCAATAAACTATTTTGCACTATTCTGCAACAATAATTATAGCAAAACCAATAAAAACATAGGTATCAATATTTTCAAAACATTAATTTTTACTGCATTTTCATTTATTAATTTATAGCATCACCCGCCTTGGATTTAACCAACTTATTTGGCATCATCCGCCTGGGCTTTATCAACATCAATGCATTTTAAACCATAAGTAATAACAATCTACTTTTAATTTCAATAAACTATTTTGCACCATTCTGTAACAAGAATTATAGCAAAACCAATAAAAAACAAATAGGTTTCAATATTTTCAAAACATTAATTTTTACTGCATTTTAATTTATTAATTTATAGCATCACCCGCCTTGGATTCAGCCAACATATTTGGCATCATCCGCCTGGGATCCTGCTTTCTCAACATGGCATCACCCGCCTTGGATCTAGCCATATCACGGCATCACCCGCCTGGGTTCCAGCCCTATAACAATTGCTTCGTCATGTTCCAACCCCGGTTTGCCATACCGGGTGGTGCCTCAGGTCAACTCTGGTTGCATCTCACGACAAACTCTATTGCGACTGCAACGCATTTATTTACAGAAGCAAATATAGATACCATATTTTGTTATTTTACACGAATAAACACATATCATTTAATATTTATTTTACTCGAATAAATACCCTTTGATATTATATTTCCTTCATCAAACTCCCTTCACATATATGTAGGTAGGTATAATAAAATGGTTGCGACTCACCGGATTTATCACCTTTTCTCGGTCTCACCATTGTAATCTCACTCGTATAATCAAGTTTTCGTCAGTCCGTCTACAGGGGAGTATATTAAGTAAAATATTTTTACATGTGGGTATACAATCATAATGTGGACTGGTTTTTTCTTGTTCCACTTCTGATGTTAGCGACACTACAATTTAATCGTTAAGGAGTGATTCTATCATTACAGTTATCGCTAATATTGGTATGTCAGGATTGTCAGCAAGGTAAATGTAGTAAATAAAACCAACATAGACTCTCCACCACTGAGAGTACTTATAATTGGGTTAGTGTTAGTAACATGAACTAGATCACAATATAATACTTTAGATAATTATTACAAGTTAATACAAGATCATAAAATAAGGACAAGCTAGTCAGATATAAAAGGTCAGACTTCTTCAGCTAATCTATACAGAATACTCTAGACGAGTGTTCCGTCGTGCGGTCCAAGAAGCAATCCCCCGGGCGCACCAAGCGAGCCGGTCTCCTCCCTCCAACGGGCAGTGGTGGTCCGATGTTGACGTCACGGTTAGTTAGGTGGCGGACAACAGATGGCGCTCACTCCACGAAGTTCCCGACACATAAAATAAGGACAAGCTAATCAGATATAAAAGGTCAGACTTCTTCAGTTGATCAACACGGAATGCTCTCGCTTCGTCGAATGACCACCGCCTTTATAATCTCGGGTGCGTTGATCCATATCGACGACTACCTTCTTTTGTCAACATTGCCCAGTGCTACCCGCTACCGATAACAGTACTGTATTTACTGATGTTGTTAAAGATATCCTTTTTATAAAAGAGTAACCATGGAGTTTCTTGCCGGCTCTTCTCCATAGGAAACGACTAATTGGAACCATGCACCTAAATTCGACTTCATAAGAGCCTGTATTGCAATTAAAAATGTTGATTTTGCATTTTGTTATGTTAATTTAAGCTAATCTGCCTAGCCTTTTCCTATGTTGGGTTTAGCTTCCAGTCTAAGCACCCGTCTACTCCCTAAGTCCGTCAACGAAGTTAGTGGCCCGTCCGGAAGTAGCCCGAAACGTAGGAGTGAACAAAACAAGTGTCAAGTTCAACTTTTCGGACGGGCAAAAACACATCGGTAGTAGGGACAACTGTTAAATCGTGCTGTCATTCATTCTTAGTTCGGGCCCCGAAATAATCTTATGTCCGTAGGTGATAGGGAGTAGGAAACGCTCGTAACTAAGGCCGAAACCATGGATTTCGTACCAGTATTTTACACGGAGCGACTGCCATCAGACCTGCGCAACCCAGTTACTGAACAATGCCGATATCTTAATGTGGGATTGATTGTCAGACTTTCGAGCTACTGACTGCCGGTAATGACTGTCATAGGTATTCGTAGGAATCCCTTTGAGTTACTGAGGGATCTTGCTGTGTAACGAACGGTCACCCATCCACGGATTGACCGCGGCAAGCGCAGCTTAACCTTGACAATCGTATGATCCACGCGGGGCACGAGCCTCTCAAGCTAATATGGAAGAAATGGAAAGCTGCTATTTACGTCATCGGGTCGATAATGTCCACTGGTGAGTATTATGGGCCTCCCGTTGACATCTACAATGAGCGGTCACCTTGATTAACATGAGGGGTGATAATTACATCTACACGCTGATTTTTTAACCCCCGACGCAAAAAGAGGGGTGTTATAAGTTTGACCGCTATGTGTGTCTATGTGTCTGTCTGTCTGTGGCACCATAGCTCTTAAACGGGTGAACCGATTTAGGTGCAGTTTTTTTTAATTTAAAAATTGGTTTGCTAGCGGTGGTTCTTAGACATGTTTTATCAAAATCGGTTCAGCCGTTTCAGGGTAATCAGGTGCTTTGTTATTTGCGTAGGGGTTTTTTTTTATTTATGGCTATATGAAATTTGCCCATTCTCCTTTCAATCAGTGTTTTATAATTGGTTGTTTTACTAGAAAAAAACTTGTTGAGACCATGGTCTACCTACTATGGTCCACAGTGAAGCACCAAAAAAATATTTGAAGAAAAAAAAATTAAAGTTCTTGTTGCTCAACTGTGTTCAAACATTAACTGTAACATTAAACTACCTACTCATCGCGGTAAAGTTCCCGGCAAATAACTTGAACCATCATGGCGCCGACTGCGCAGGGGGTTCCCTACGCCACTGCGAAAAACGTTATTTCGATTTTCATTAGATCGAACACTTTATGACGAATCAACGATACTCCTAAACTACATTACTTCTAAGTCTTATTTGTGCGATGTAACGTTAGTGCGAAACACATTGTATCGAAGAATTTTACATCTATAGCTTATTAGGCCGAATGCTTCTTTCCTCGATAGTAGAATATATTGCGCATTTTTTTTACTTTTAGATACTTAGTAATAGGTTAAAAAAAATACAGAAATGGCATTAAAAACATGTAAGTAATTGCAATTCAATTGATTGGCTCTTAAAAAAGGTAAAATCTTTATTTGGTCGCGATTTTCGATAACTCTTGCGATGACATTGGCGACTCTTTTGCCTTTTTTTGGTGGGGTTTTACCTATTAACTTCTGCTTTTAAATAAGATATCATATCGAACTGTAATCGTATGTTTTAATCAATTTCTGTCATTTTTTGAACCTATAATTAAGTAAAAGTAAAAAAAATGCGCGATATATTGTACCATCGAGGAAAGAAGCATTCGGCCTAATAAGCTATAGATGTAAAATTCTTCGATACAATGTGTTTCGCACTAACGTTACATCGCACAAACAAGACTTAGAAGTAATGTAATTTAGGAGTATCGTTGATTCGTCATAAAGTGTTCGATCTAATGAAAATCGAAGTAACGTTTTTCGCAGTGGCGTAGGGAACCCCTGCGCAGGTCCCCCTATGACTTGTGTCGTGAATGTAGGTACTTTGATAATTATGTTTCTGGTGGTGGGTAAATCTAAGTATTCCTGGTTATAGACGTATTCGCGGTGTCCGATTGATTGTAACTGTGAGACAGTCCGGAATAAACACTTGTGACGAAAGGTTGTTTTATTCAACTTCCACGGAACCTTCGTGAATATCACAACATGTATGGTTTTTTTATTGTTTTTTTAAAGACCAATGACGTATTTTTTTATTTGATGCATTCTAACTGTAGTAGACCATGGTCTGAACAAGGTTTGTTCTAGCAAAACAACCAATTAAATGTCAGCGTGTATAATTGCCGGGTACCATGCGGTCACCCGCCGGTTCAATCTAAATACTAGAAGGAACCCGTTGAAAAATTATCATATCAGACAATCATTTGAAATAACGTTTGTTACAAAAACAATACATAAATAGTAAGTAGAGCAGATACCAATAGATATTTCCACTATCTCTCATTAGGTAAGGGTGTAGTCACATTATAGGCGCAAAATAGGTACAATTACTGCGGATTTGAACTCACAGTAATATTACCAACCATTCAGTACGAGATAACTGTTTAGTTTACCTACAGTCGGGCAATTTTGTAGCTCTGACTTTAAAGCGGAATGCCAACTGGATTGAAGTTAAACTATCACCCACCTTAGCCCATACAGCCAACCTCAACAACGCTAGCTAAACAGCTTGGGAACCAAGGAACCAGTCTTCTTACACCTATAAACGTCAACGGCCTAAGTATATGGGGTAAGTTTTTTTTTTAAACACATCGAGTCCACCACACTTTTCATAGAGCTTATACGCCACGCCGCTATACCTACATATGGTTAGTGAACCTTCCAGGAGAGTCCTCGGCATTACGTTTGCGCTAAGAGTGAACCCTCGAGTAGGTTTCTTGGAATTATGTTTAAACCCATAAAACACGCTTGTACGTGGTAAAATAGTTTTTCAGGGAAAAGAAAGAAAGAAAGAAAAATGCGTTGATTGCATGCATTACAGCAAAAATACACCTTAAAACTAAAAAAACACCTATCAATGATTGTAATGTCAAAAGGGCCTCAGCTCAGCATAATGTCAGATGAAAACACTAGGTGTACCACCTGACGCTGATTTTCAGCTGCAACCCACGAGTGCCATCATCATCTGCCTAGCCTTTTCCCAACTATGTTGGGGTCGGCTTCCAGTCGAACCGGATGCAGCTGAATATCAGTATTTTACATGGAGCGACTGCCTATCAGACCTCCACAACCCAGTAACTGGGTAATACGATACTCTTGGTAAGACTGGTTGTCAGACTTTCTTGCTTCTGACCAACAGTAACGACTGTCAAAGATCTACAAATGACAGCCGGGACCAACGGCTTTACGTGCTTTTCCGAGGCACGGAGGAAACTCGCTATGGTAAATGGTCACCCATCCACAGACCAACCTCAGCAAGCGTGGCTTAACCCGGAAGATCGGTCTATGCGGCTGTAATTATTTAGCCACGAGCTCCTCCGCAACCCACGAGTGCCATACGCTAGAATAATAAACACATAACACGTAAGAAATTGTGTGTCCGTTTTTAATATTAAGAGAATAACTTAACAACAACAGGGGGTCTTGTTGCTTGTTTTAAGACGGTGTATTTTCTAAGATAAACCCACATTCAAAATGAGCCCTCCAGGACCACCCGGCATCGCGAATGCGACTAGAGGGTACCCTCCTGAAGGGCACCTGGCACTGAACATGTTAATGTCATTTTTGGCAAACAAGCCGAGGTATCTGATGGTATCTAAGTGCTACCGCCGTCTAACACCTACAACACCAAGAGTATTGCTGATGTGTTTTCCAACCTTAACAACAAGGTTGGAAAGTCTCATGTGCCTGTAATTTCACCGGCACTCATACCTTTCAAACCAGAACACAGCAATACTGCTTGGCGGCAGAAGGAGGTATGGAAGTACCTAGTACTTCACCGGACGAAAATGTTCACAAGGAGCTCCTTGTGAACATTTTACTACTTGCGTACTATACTTACTATTTACTTTACTAGCCTTAAAATGTTCACAAGGAGCTCTACTACCCTTAAAATGTTCACAAGGAGCTCTACTAGCCTTAAAATGTTCACTAGGTGCTCTACTAGCCTTAAAATGTTCACAAGGAGCTCTACTAGCCTTTAAATGTTCACTAGGTGCTCTACTAGTCTTAAAATGTTCACAAGGAGCTCCACTAGCCTTAAAATGTTCACAAGGTGCTCTACTAGCTTTAAAATGTTCACAAGGAGCTCTACTAGCCTTAAAATGTTCACAAGGAGCTCTACTAGCCTTAAAATGTTCACAAGGTGCTCTACTAGCTTTAAAATGTTCACAAGGAGCTCTACTAGCCTTAAAATGTTCACAAGGAGCTCTTCTACCCTTAATATCTTCACAAGCTACTAGCCTCAAAATGTTCACAAGGTGCTCTACTAGCTTTAAAATGTTCACAAGGAGCTCTACTACCCTTAAAATGTTCACAAGGAGCTCTACTTTGCCTTAGGCCTTAAAATGTTCACTATTTCTCAAGGTGGGGAAATGACAATTTATTTTAAGGAAACTGTATACCGTCTAGGTACACTACAGAAGTGAATAACCTGTGCATTCCATCGTGTGATTAAGCCTTAATGTTATCTAGGTATTATACAATATTTACTAACTGTCAGAATATTTGTCTGGAGCGAACTTGAAACGCGAACAATGAACGTCTCATCTCAAACAGTAGCTCTTTTCAATCTTCCCGCAAATACAAACAATTTGCGCTATGATGTCAAACCGATAAAATCTATATATTTACATAACAAACATTATTGTAGCTCTTATTGTTTGAGTCATAAGGCCCATTACAAAATTTGGTGCATCCATTTGCAAATGTTATCAAAGAACAAAAAGGTACAGTTATTTATAGATAAAACTGAGCTATATAATGTGCAGTTTCCATTATTTCATCTAGAAACCTAGAAAATATCAAGATGGTAAGGGAAGCCACAAGAAGTTTCTTGCTAGAAAACATCTTGAATGAGAAACAGGTGCATCATATAGTTAAGCAAGCGATTGGTGAGGATGTATGGGAGCTGAAGGGATGTGAAATAAAGGCGGCAACGGACGGCTTGGCTGGATTCCTCGGGGACCACATGAGAGCCACACTTCAAGTATTAGTTGATGGACAAGTCAAGAGTATACGACTGTTCATAAAGTGTATACCGACGTATAACCAGCCGAAGTCGGATTTCATTGATACTCATAATTATTTTAGACGAGAGAAGTTGATGTTCAGCGTGCTGGAGGAAGTGCGGGATGACAATGGTGAGTTGATTTTTATTATAAGATGTAGTTTAACGTTGATACTAATTTTGAGGGGTTAGATACTTAAAGATGTTAGATGTGATGGATCCAAGTCCGTCCTTCCACCATTAGGTATGTCATGGAGATTTAATTAAGGGGACAGCATAATAAGCTATCCCATCGAAATTCAAATTCATTGCTTTGCACCTAAAATCAAATCTTTTGGGATAATTTTAACGTTTCCCTGTTTGTGATTCAATTATAAAGTAAAAAAAAAACATTTATATGTCATCATAATGGAGCCACACAGGTTAAAGGAAAAAACAACAAAAGTGTAACGCAAATATTAAACTGACTAACACTATTATGATTCTAATACTCAGGTTCTTATGACAATGTTTTTCCATGTCATTGTCTTCAGATCCAAACCCATGGTGTCCAAAAGCCTACATCTACACCGACTCAATGATCGTGATGCCAGACTTAGCAGTCGAAGGATACGCTTCAAGCCATTACCTGAACACTCTGGATTTACAGCACGTGAAGTTAGGTGTAGCAACCATCGCGCGCTTTCACGCAGCATTCACCAACTACGAGACGAAGAAAAGCATCGATCTAAAGCGCCCATACAATACCAACGAAGAATGTGGGAGCATATTGGATGAACCAACGTTTTGTGACTCTCCGTTTTTGAAATCCTCCGCCAAACTGACCACGAACTTCCTCAAAGCTTACTCTTCCAAATCCTACCGAAACTTACCAGATTTGGAGTCGAAATTAGTGAAACAGTACTTGGCGGCTTGTGATAGTGTGACAGAATGGAAGGGGACCTTGAACGTGCTGATCCACAAGGATCTATGGGTGAACAACATCATGTTTAAGTATGAAGACAACGTACCTACCAACGCAATGGTTGTAGACTTCCAGCTGATTCGGTACGCGCCTCCTGCGATTGATCTCATGACATTTTTATACCTGACTACATCTAGAAGCTTCCGAGAACAGTATGAGAAAGAAATCTGCGATCACTACTACTCAGTGTTTTGCGACAACTTGGACGACAATTCTAAACGAAGAGTGGAAGATCTGGGCTACGATAAGAAGAAATTCTTGTTCTGGTGTGAACATGCTCGCATGTTTGGCGTTCTCCAGCCGGCAAGTATCCATTGTTTCATTCTGATGGATCCGAAGACTGCACAGAAGACGTTTGATGACCCTGACACGTTTGACAAGCATATAAACGAGGATAGGACGGCACCGGTTCTGGAGTACGCGGATAAGTGTGACGTGTATAAAGAGAGGTTACTGGAAGTTTCCGAGGAGTTTGTCGAGAGATATGTACTGAAGAAACTGTGATTTATTTCATAAACGACGCTATGTTTTGAAACGAATGGTAAAATTAAACTTGACTGGCTTTGGTGTTGGGAGGCATATATCATTAATTGTTTATTATTTGAGTTGAACCCCATTCATATTTGAAGTAAATAATTAATCGTAGAGATACTATAGAAGTCTGTATGTATAATAGTTTGCGAAGCTCTTATAAATCTTTTATGTAACCTTTTTAATGTCTAAGAGTTAGTTCACTGTCATCAGTTATTGATAACAATAATGAAAAGAAAAGTGAAAGTGAGAAATTAGCCGACACAAATGTGTCACAATGTGTAAGTATATGAATTCCATACAGCTGCGATTTAGGTACTAACAGTCACCGCTGCAAGCGCCGTGGAAATACTTTGCCTGACTACTTCTCTTACACAATGTGACAAAACAAGTTAAGCACTCATATTTATAATCATTCTGTCGAAACAGCAACAGTCTTGTACATATACAGGAACACAAACGACAAACATCCCAATCAATCCCACGAAACTTAGCTCTATAGTACACAAATCAATCTAGCTACTTGTCTAGTCAGTCTGGTGAGAGAAACCACCCTAATCTCCGAGGTGAAGAGGGGGTGGTGATGCAAGTGAGGCGCCATATGGCTGCGTCCATGTGTCCGCCCGGTATGGACACGCCGGCCGGCTGGCTAGGGTTGCCAAAGCTAACGAAGTTACAACTGTGTTGAAATCTTATTAGGTAACTAGTTAGTTTTCAACTTTATATTTTGTATTTCCTCTAAGCGTTTTACCAGTCCAGCCAGGGTCTGCTACAACATACACTTCTAAACACCGACCATTTTAATGGTAGTTCCTGGATTTGCATGGAGCGGCTACTTTCGCTCTTCCATCATCCTTTTGGGATCCTTGGAATCCTTTCAGAGCTGAATGACGATATCAGCACACTCTAATTCTTCTAGGCGGTTTCCATTTTCTAAGCATGAATCCTTATTGCGTTAACGATAATAGAAAAACTGTTTATTAGGTACCACCGGGGTGCATTATCATTATTACTAGGCTCTTTCCCTGCACGAGCTCTAATGCTTAAGTACGTCCGGCGTACCCTGGGCAGCCAGAATCGCTACCAACCTTGCTGACTGGTTAAGCTCTTCACCACGGCTTGAGCTTTTCTTTTATAACTCTTGCCAATAGGAGAGCAGAAGATACCACTTTACTAACTCAAATACACTACAATCCTGACGTTTGCTAACCCTACGTGTGACACAGTTAGCTTGCACAGCTATGGACATGTCACGACACTCGCCTCTCCTTATCGAGAGTGAAAAATAGCCTGTTTACAGCTAATGCAGTTTATTTGCGATCAATACTCCGGACTTATGCAACTAGAGGTAAAAGTTTTGTAAAAAAACTATGAGTAATTTGATAGATTTCTAAAATAAATAAACTTGTGTCGTGTGATTCCTGGAATGGTGTACTGGTGGGTAACACGCTACTAAGGAACCTTTTCAACAGGATGGGCAGTAGCTTGTGATGGTTCAAGTTTATTACGATTTTCCTATATATATGACAGCTGTATAGCGTCAAGATTTACGATTGTTTCGTTGTCTTCGACTGACGAAGTAACTCGCTACGAACAATGTAGGTAGTGACCATTCATACAAAACTGCTTAATGCAAAGGTGATAATCATAGAAAATATAAATCCATTTAGGTTTCTGTGGTGATCATTTGCGTTGAGCTCTTATGTACCTACTTATACATGTATATAAGGTCCATCTATTCATACACGAAATATTTTAAGGGATATGTATCCCTTAAAATAGGTGGTAAAGAAGAAGTAAGCGAAAAAAAATTTTTTCAAGTTTTTTTTAAAGTAATTATTGTAATTGTAATAATACCTAGGTACTTGAGAAATTTCGCATACTTTTTGAAAAAAAAATTGCCCGCTTCAATGTCAATAAATACTACGTAAAAACTAGCGTAATGGATGTTGAAAATAGTAATGAGCCAGTATTTGTTCTGTTCTCTGTATTTGTAGTGTATCAAGTAAAAAAGTATTTAATTAAAAAAAAAGTCCTTTTTTTATTTTATTTTTATTTACCGATACCGATTGCTTCTTTACCGATATGTATCACTTAAAATATTTCGTGTATGAATAGATGGACCTTGTATAGGGATACTCCAAATTAACTAAATACATATGCATGCTCTTCGTAACTGTATTAGTTAGCATCTTGTTACCTAAAGTTTAGGTATTCATATAATTGAATGTCTTTCAATAATAATACCTAATTCCTATGAAATTTCGACAGGTAATTTGAAGTAACCCAGTAGTTGCATACTACCTATGAAGTAATCTGTGCTGTAAGGAGTCAGCACCCTTGAAGGGCGACGGGTGTCATCTGGACCAGCCACCTGACCCGGGTCGCGAGCCGTGACGCTGCGCTGCGCACAACGCAACCTAACAATAAACGCATTGTCACATTTGCGCATGCGCATAGCAGCGGATTTTTATTGGTACCGACTACCTATACTTTAGGTCAAATGTTCTGTGTCCATTTTAAATGACTGCCCAAACAAAAGGAGTGTTATACAGAGTGATTGGTAAAACACTAACAACCTCTTAAGGGGTCATTGTACTCATCATTATGAACAACTTTTACTATGGGACCAAACCTGAAATCGCGAAAAAAAAAACAGGTGTCCCCTACATTTATGTTAGCATAACTCGTCAAAATGTAGGGAACAGCTGATTTTTTTTTCGCGATTTCTCCCTTTGTACCATAGTAAATGTTGTTCATAATGATGAGTACATTGGCCCCTTGAGAGGTTGTTACTGTTTTACCAATCACCCTGTATAGTTAAAGAAAACTTTAAGGTAGGTACTTTCGCCGTAGATGATCACATTAACGAAGGTTCTGTTGTTTTCACTATGGTGAAGCAACATTTTGTTGGCAAAAACCATAAGTCACTTGAAGTCCTAAAGAGACAGATTCCTTTCTTTATCGGGAATAATTCCAAAATAGGTAAAAAGGTAAAAGCTTTGCCTGACCAAAAGTTAAAATGATGTTCTGTATATAATTATACATATATACCACGACAACTACTCTTCAATACAATAAATTAGAAATCGGAAAGTGGAGCAAACTCATATATCAATACAGGGTGTTAACGAATTCGTGTAATTCCTTAAAACCACATGATCTACTACTGGTGTAGATTGGCCCCGCACGGGATTTAGGTTGATCAAAAATAGAAAAACAAAAATCTTTTTTTTTCATGCGGTGGCGGTAATTGATCATATTATTATCTAAATCACCTAATAAGGAAAAGGAAAAAAAAATGCATTTTTTTTATTTGAATACTTTTCGATGCCCCGCCTTTATTAATGAAAGCACGGCGACACGGCTGGCGGGTACGACTAATGCGATATCGCTCTTTGCAGTCAGATAACTCAAGACTCTAGAATGACTCAGAAATAGGAAACTAAGTTTTCTTTTTGTTTTTTTTTTCAGTTTCTTTTCAGAAATACCCATTTAGGGTTAATCTGCGTCACCAGTAAATAGATCACGCGGTTTGAAGGAATTACACGAATTCGTATACACCCTGTATATTTCCTTTAAAATCAAACACAATGTATCACGAGTAAACATTTAATTAGTTCAAAGTAAATATAAAATGTTCCCATTACATATACAGAAAAGTTTATTTATAGAGTGATATTTAATTTATAAATATAATACACTAGTGGTCGCCCGCGGCCTCGCCCGTGTGGATGTCGTTTATCGCGTATTACGTATTTTTCGGAATAAAAGTAGCCTACACACATCAAAAAAAGTTTGCGATCACTAGCATAATTATGTATGTGAAGATTCCGAATTCAAAGTCCAACTGAAATCTGATTTATATTAATCTAGATAACTATCAATCTATATTTATCATGACAATTATCGCTTTGAATCCCGATTAGAAAATTCGGCTTCAAAAAGGCTACTTACATCATTTTTCAAAGTGATCGCAAACTTTTTTTGATGTGTGTATGTCCTTCTCCAGGTTCCAGACTATCTCTGTACTAAGTTTCATCAAAATCGGTTTAGCGGTTTAGGTGTGAAAGCGTAACAGACGGACAGCGTTACTTTCGCATTTATAATATTAGTAAAGCTATGTAGGTACAGCAATCACGTCAACACCTCATAAGTAATGCAACGCCATCAAGTCTGACAATTTACGAACGCAATTAATATTATTAACTGCACCGAATCCTTGTATACAAAAAGTTTATAATATTAATAGTTAATTAAGGTACAAAAAGCTGTGATTGGTGTAAGGTCGAGCTCGTGCACGGTTGCATCAGCTCGTAAATCTGTCGTTTACGATACGCATCGCAACGTTTATATGGTATAACATTATGATTCAGCTTTGTAGGGCTGCGAAGGTAACACAAATAATTATGTTGGTTCATATTTTAGTAATGAGGAAAATGCTCTACGTACTGTTTCATACAGCACCCTGCAACTACATATTTAAGGATCGATGCTCAGACAATCAAATGTTGATTTGATATATTACATATTCTATTTTCATGACTGCTAAGCGTGAGGTTCTGGGTTCGATCCCCTGGTTGGACAAAGTGTCATTAGGTTTTTCCGTGGGGAATTTCACAGAAGCAGCCTGGGTTTGCCCGGTTGTTTGCAACAGGCTCGCCCCCTATTAAATGGGATTTAAACATAACGGCGAATTGAGGTTGTTATATACACCTCTGCTAACCTTTAGGGATTACAGGCGTGATGTTATGTTATAAGTATTTCATCCTGTAAGTTAGAATTTCATTATTTATTCTTCCGTTTGACATCCGTAAACCGTAAGGAAAACATTTACGCAGGATGATGTTATCATGGTTGATTACGCTATCGATGCCTCGCACCTACAGAAAGGAGGATATACTAGTTAACACATCCACGGGGATAAATAAACTAAGCCCTTCCCTTTCCAGTGGGTGAAGTACTAGACTTAAACGTAGAGTACTTACTCATAAACCGTCTATCACCGCTTTCCCAGTTATAACCCTTTACACCCGCAATAAAATGAGAGTGTTTCACTTTTAATAAATTCTGGCGCCAAACCGTTTACTTTCTGCGAACGCAACCATCGATCAATTACAGAAAGTAAACGGTTTGGAGTCAGAATTTTTTAAAAGTGAAACTCTCTCTTTTTGGGGCGGATGTAAAGGGATAAGTAGCTGACTAGCATCAAATAAATCAATAGCAAAATACCCATAAAATAATTCACACTCATGTTTCTAGTCGCGACAGCCCTGCCATTCACCCCCTCGAGTGGGACAAGGGCGGCGTGTCTCCCTATACGGCGCGTCAATGCCTGCACTCTCGATTTCATGTGCAAATATGTTTTATAGTCAGGCGATATGTTGGTACATTGCGATTGCGCTGGTTTCCACGGTGTTCGAGGAATTGGACATACATAAACATTACCATCGTGCGAAAGGTTTATAGGAACTGCCATATATCTGCATCTTTTACTATCATTGGTGGTAAAATGTACTTTGTGATAGGAAGAAAGAGTTTAAGAGATAAACAAGTACAACTACATTCTGGAGCAAAGAATTCGGGGTCACCAACATGAACCTTAATTTCTCTGCCACCAATAATGATAGCATATTCAAATATAAAACAATTTATAGACTATTTAAGAAGTTTTATAAAAGCGTTCGAACATTTTTCTATGGAACCTGGCATAGCCCCCCCACCGCCATTTTGATTTTTTGAATGTTGCGACGCACGATTACAAGCTTAGTTTTAGCACAGTTTACCTATATCTTACTCCTTACAGTCGGTCAACGTAGAACATTGTCGCAGAGCAATCGTGCGGGGGGTTGCGGGGTGAAGGGGCGGAGGTTATGTCCCGAGTAGCCATACTTACTGCATACTTGGGACATAACCTCCGCCCCTACATAATTTTGACATTTCATAGGACCTGTCAAATGTATGGGCGTTGACCCACTGTATGTAGTAAGTAGGTACACTGTGGTTTTAGTATACACTAAACCTGAAACTAGTTTGTTCAGAATCATTAGGAGAATCGATTGACATATTTCATAAACGACATTTTATTTTCTTTTTTCATAAATTACATTTTTGTTTCAGTTGGTTTCTACCCATAACAGTTGACGGGAATAGACACCTTGAGGCTTGAGACGGTCCGCTCGGTCAGTTTCAGTGTATTAGACAACCCCTGCATAGCACATTTCAGGCATTTCACACTTTACTAGGGAACTTAACGCGACATAAACTAAGGTGTAACATGGAGATTTATAAAAAAAAAACACATATTCAGGCAGTTCTGATGAAAATCTTGGTGGGTGTCTCGGTTTTCGTATACTATACTAAAAATAGCGTTGTATAAATAGTTAAATCAAAGTGGGAACTATTAATTAAATACAACCTAACGCATATAAACACGAAATTAGTTCATTTTTAATGACTGTCATTGTTCTTATTATGTGGATCTTTACCTCCAAATATGTCGGCAACAAGACACTTTAGGGCACCGTATTTCTGATATTTTTTGTTTGTTTAAGTGTCCTCTACCCATATAGGTATGTATACTAGTTACACCGTGCGCCGCAACTAGGAAAGAAAAACAAAATGGCAGCGGGGTGCTATGTCACAAAGGTTCTATCCCCTTTATTTGAGTAGTATTAAATCTATATAAATAAAAAGAAAAGTCCTGACTGACTGATTGAATGACTCATCAACGCCCAGCCCAAACCCTTGGACCTAGAAAGCTGAAATTTTGCACAGAGGTTCCCTTTATAATGTAGACCAGGAATAAGGAAGGATTTTTCGAAATTCAACCCCTAAGGGAGTTAAATAGGGGATGAAAGTTTGTATGAAAAATCGTCACTTAACGGGTTCAAAATTTCACGCAAGCGAAGCTGCGCGCAAAAGCTAGTAGTCTATAAAATACTTCTATTTGAATAAGCTATCATTCTTAGTATCCGAGATATTAAGGCTTGTGTTGGTGACTCGGACTTATTGCTCCCGAACTCAGGAGTGTATTTTGGGCCAGAGCCTAGATCTCTTAAGTAGAGTCGGCTATTTCTCTCTTCCAATAGGTGACGTATAGTATCACTATAAGGAAGAGTAGCAGCACATGGAAGACATCTTGCGTTATTATCTTACTAGTTTTTGCCCCCGGCTTCGCTCGCGTTTTTAAGCTCAAAAAAACTCTTAACACACTATTAAAGTTTCTACAATAATATAATTCAATCGTGATTCGAAAGACACGTGGCGCCATCTAAGAACGTTATTGTTGTTTTCCTCGGGAACAGTACTTTTTTCGGGATGAAAGGTACCCTATGTCCGTTTCTGTACACCTGACAACGTATAAATGCAAAATTCAGTGGTTTAGGCGTGAAAAGGTAGCAAACAAACAAACTTACTTTAGCATTTATAATATTAGTTAGTAAGTTAGTATAACTCAAATTACGAATTAGTTTGTCAAGCTAATGATTATTCCACACGACCCTTTAGCAGTGTGGTCCTTTAAGGTTTACCAGGTTCAGCAGAATACGTCTCATATGACATAATGTAGGCATTTTAGCTGTAGACAAACACTGTCTAGCAGTACTATACCTACTTACGTGACAAAATTCACCCAACTTCATGATAAACCTATTGACTCAAAACATATTTGAACAATGAGCACACTTCTATAATTAAAATCCATTTTGTTTTTGTTACCGTAGGACACACCGGCGCGCGCGCAGCCGCTTGCACTTGCCATATATGGGTCACTTTTAGTTTCATTGCAACGATTAACAGGAAAACTGATTTACTAGAATTATAGCAATGTTGAGTGATGTCACCTTGAGCTCATTTGATTGTGGTGATGGTATATAGGTCATGAGCTGGCCGTTAATTGGTGATTAATGGCTTTAGGAGAAGAGGTCTCGAGGTATCATGATGTTGCGATTTGGATTTTGGGATTCGAAAGCCAGATTGGTAATGTAGAAAAACGTCATTCCACGTGTCCAAGCCCTCGACAGGGGATGACCTATAAAAGGCAAGTCAACAAGCAATCGATGCGAAGAAAAGCAGTTTTTAAAAGATAAAAAGACCTCGAAGTGCACATTAAAAATCGTAGAAAGCTGATAGTAACATTGTGACAAATGTTTTTAAACTTTCGCGATTTGTACACATTATAAAAATAAAGATTCGGGTCTAGTCGCATAGAAACTTAAAAGGTAAATACCTTTTTATCCCGAGGTTTCGGCCGAATTACACCGGCCGTGGTCACGGGTAGACTGAAGTTGCGGAGCAGTTGTCATCTTCGTGAAGCAAGGTTTTTATTTTATTTTATTAAGTAATCGTCGGGATAAAAAGGTATTTAGTGCCTTTTAAGTTTCTACGCGACTAGAGCCGAATCTGTATTTTTATAATAGTAACTTTGTGTTAGTGCTTTCTATTAAATTAGTCTGTTATTAGACCATTGCTAGACATTGGTCCTCTCCAATAACATTAATACGCTTACATTTTTGCTAGTCTTTTGTACGAGTACTCATAGTTTTAACATCTACACAGACGATAATGAGTCAAACCAAGTTCGGAAAAGAAAAGTATAGTTTGATTTTATTCTTAGGTATGAATTCTGGTTGTAATGGCATTACTCAGCTAGGTATAACATTGACCTCAATGAACAGCTGGTATCTAGGTTTTATTTAAAAAATTCTTCGAAATTAATGTTCTCGTCTTGTAAATAGTGTTATTCTGTCATTGCGGTTTAGTCCAAACCTTTGTTATAGGTACATGGCCATTTCGTGATTTACTCATCCTTATTTATAACTTAATGTTGTACTGAGAATAGCTGGCAAGCTTACAAGTATTATGTGCAAGGCGCCATGTCTGCAATTCCTGAAGAGTTCTCAGGTTGAACAGTAAAGAACAGGCCACCCGCTCCTCACCCCCAGGTTTAGTAAAAGGCAAGTAAGAGATTAAGTCAGGAGCATATTTTATTTATTTATTTAATACAGTCATCAAGGTCCACAGAACATACATATTTACAATACAATAATATAAAATACTCATCATTTGCCTAGCCTTTTCCCAACTATGTTGGGGTCGGCTTCCAGTCGAACCGGATGCAGCTGAATATCAGTATTTTACATGGAGCGACTGCCTATCAGACCTTCACAACCCAGTAACTGGGTAATACGATACTCTTGGTAAGACTGGTTGTCAGACTTTCTGGCTTCTGACCAACAGTAACGACTGTCAAAGATCTACAAATGACAGCCGGGACCAACGGCTTTACGTGCTTTCCGAGGCACGGAGGAAACTCGCTATGGTAAATGGTCACCCATCCACAGACCAACCTCGGCAAGCGTGGCTTAACCCGGAAGATCGGTCAATGCGGCTGTAATTATTTAGCCACGAGTTCCTCCTAATATAAAATACTATACATAAATAAGAAAACTATTTCACACGTAAAGTCGGCGTCGTGTGTCGTGCGGTTTCCGGTATCCGGCCTCGGAATCGCCATATGGCAGTAGTATCCTCTTGTCTGCTAATACCACGAATTGTATTTGCTTCGTGGCTAATACCAACTAACTGCAATCACCGACCTGTCTGCCAAGCGTGGTGATTATGGCAACTTCACCTTAGATCGTTCATTGTCAGAGCCACCAGCCCTTCCATTCAGAACCTTTTCGATAAACAGCTGTCGACCGTTTCGGTTTGTTATCTCGTCCCGCCTATGCTTCTCGTTACGAGACAAAAAGAGATAAATTATCGAATCGTTCGACAACTGACTCATGTCATGGTCAGGCCTTTACTGTATCAGACAGCACCTCTCTAGTTACTATCCCACCTAAGTAAGTTTGATGATAACTGTGAATGGATTATGTCGTAGGAGAAACTGATCACTTCAATTTACAAACCCAGTGCTCCAAAAAACACCCAATTGCGGTGAAGAATTTGGGAATCGAAGTCACAAGGACCAAAGATTCACATCTGCGCTCACCACAAGACCAGTTACGTGAGGTGATTGTATCAATTGCAGAAACAAAGCACTCTAAACGACTAACAACATTTCACACCATACGCAGTAAGCAAAGGAACCAATACATATATAAACTCACGCCTTTGTCCCGCGGGGGTAGGCAGAAACTGTAGAACGCCACATGCTACGATTCTTACATACTCCTTTCGCTTCGTCCACGGTCATACATCTTGTCATGCACGCACGCCGATTGAAATACTACGTACCTGTCCTTTTCTGAAGAACATCACCAATAACATCGATGTATGTCCTTCTAGGGCGTCCTCTACTGGCGTTTCCACTGACATCAGCCTTATAAAATCCTTTTGTTAATCGCCGTTCACTCAATCTTTCAACATGACCAAACCACCGAAGCATACTCCTTTCAATTTTTGTCACTACATCATCTTAGGAACCAATACATTCAAAATTTTATGCCGAGGATAATAAAGCTACTCATAGAAAGCCAATAACGTTCCTCAAATCTTTCCTATCATCCACATTCTAGGAACAGTGAGGCACAATCAAGAGCTGACAATGAATGATGTCGGTAGTGCACATCATTTGTCAGCCGCTCGTGATCAAACGAGCACGTTTTTTGTCAAACCACTCTCTCTACTGTACCGATCGCTTTCCTTAGATCTACAATAATTATAAGAAAGTTTCAAATGTTTTCGCTTTGTTTGTACTCGTCACAACTTTTTTACAAATGATAATTTAATTTATAAGAAATTATTGATTAATTTTAGAATACAGTTCCTGGAGTGGACTCGAAACCAATGTATGACTAACTTTACTGAATAATATTTAAAAAAGGCTATAAGGTAACTGCCTTGTTGGTCAATAAGTCCTGGACATTAAATTTTGGTCCTTTCATCCGAAGGAGTGTTATTCGGTTTCAAAGTACCTATCGAAATTAAGACGAACTACTTGGCTTGTTCCTTATTAAATGGTTCTTAATTTAATTGTCGTAGTTCAATCGTCTTTAAAACATTATATTTAAGTAGCTACTGTAAAAACAAAATTCCTCTCATAATAGTTACAAAATAATTAAACCAAGACGAGTGGAAGAAGGGTAGGGAGGCCTTTGCCCTACAGTGGGATGATAAGGGCGGAATAAAAAAAATATCAAATCAAATCAAATCAAATCATTTATTCATTTGCGAATATGGGTACAAAAGCTCTTATACATATTAACAATAGTGACCATTAGCCATATCCTACCATGAGGCATGCAAATTACAAAATAGGTACCTATGAAACTAAGAACATAAGTAACAATAATAAAAGAAAGACAGGAAAAGTAAAATTACATGAGTTTATCCTGTAAATATTCATTGACAGAATAATATGCTTTTTTTAGTAACAATGTCTTAATATTGTTTTTAAATATGTTTATGTCAACAATGGAGAGGACTGAGTTTGGTAAATGATTATAAATGCGTGGAGCCATACATAGTATACTTTTATTTAGTAATGCTGTCTTATTTTCTGGTAAACATATATTGAACTTATGTCTTTTGCTATTTAACTTTTTGAAGTAGTTTGCATTTTTTTTTACAAATAATACAACCTCTAATATGTATATACATGGTAATGTAAGAATATTTAATTTTAAAAAGAATGGTTTACAGCTATCAGTTAGCTTTATATTAGTTATGGCTCGTATACATTTCTTCTGCGCTTTAAATACAGCTTCTTTTTCAGTGGAGTTTCCCCAAAAAATAACACAATACTTTAGAATAGGTGCAACATAGCCGTTATAGGCTGTAAGGACAGTTGGGCTACTGACCGTTTGTCTAAGCTTAAACAGGGCATAAGAGAAAGTATTCAATTTAGTGCATAATGAGTTTATATGTTCCTTAAAATTTAAATTGTTATCTATTTTTACACCTAGAAATCTTGTAACGTCTACTTCTTGGATCTTATTGTTTAGGTAATTAATATTCATATTTGTTATTTTATTTACTTTACTTCTGAATGTCATGATATTTGTTTTGCTAAGATTAATATGTAAATTATTTGATGTCAACCAATGTATAATGTTATCTAGAGTCATATTTATCTCAGATTCCATGTGTGATTTATTATCTCCTGTGAACAGTACTGTACTATCATCAGCAAATAGAATTGTGTTGTACTTTGATGCTTTCGGAAGGTCATTGATATATATAATAAATAGAAGTGGACCCAGTACACTTCCTTGTGGAACGCCAGATGTAACTTGTCTACATGCTGATGAATGATTTATCAGTTTTTTTGCAAAGGGACATATCCTTGTTATTTGTGTTATTTGCGTTCTATTATTTAAGTAAGATTTAATCAGATCAAAGATGTTCCCTCTCACCCCATAGGCGTATAACTTATTTAGTAGCATTTTGTGGTCCATATAATCGAAGGCCTTTGTAAGATCCATAAATAACGCACACGTTTGTTTACCTCTATCCATGTGAGTTAATATAGTGTGGATAAAATTATATACTGCTATATCTATTGATTTGTTTTTGCGAAAGCCAACTTGTTCGTTACAAAGTAAATTATTTGACTCAAAGTAATTATAGATACTGTCATGGATCACTTTCTCAAATATCTTTGATATGACTGGTACAAGCGCTATTGGACGGTAACAGCTCATGTCACTTTTATCAATTTTTTTAAACAAAGGTTTTATTATTGTTAACTTTAGCTTTTCAGGGAAGGCTCCGTTTGATATACATAAGTTTATTATATGACTAAGAATATGTGATAACGGAATGGATACGTGTTTTAAAATTTTCGTTGATATATTGTCATAGCCAGTACTATTTGTGTTTTTTAGGTCTCTAATAATTTTGTAAATATCTTCCGGTATAGTTGGACGCACAAATATAGAACTTGGTTCATACGGAATTTGACATCTTGAATGGTTTGGTACGGAGTTTTTTGTTTGGTCAATAAAGAAATTATTAAAATGGTTAGCAATCTGTTTAGGGTCAGTTATCGTATTACCGTCTACGGTGATTTGTTGTATTTGTTCCTTTGGAATATTTAGTTTACTGGTGTTAATAACCTTCCAGGTAGCTTGCGATTTATTACGGGCAGTTTTTATGTAATTATCATTACGAAACTTTTGCGTTAACTTGATGATACGATTTAATCGTGTGGATAAAGTTAAGAATCTGCTTTTATTATTTTCTGTGGGTTTTTTCCTGTACTCCCATATAAGCTGTCGCTTACGCTTACAACATACTCTAAGACCTTTAGTAATCCACTGTGGGCGAGATCGAAATACGAAGCTATACTATTATTGCTCCGTGTAAAATAAGGTGCATATTTGACTTATCATGATAGCTGGCTTGGCGTTTGTAATGTGTGTCATTCGGATATAGTGGAAACCTGATTAATTAAGCCTGTTAAAATAACTAATTAACACATGTTTATTATCCTTAATAATCTCTTAATATCTATAATACAGGCACTAAGTAATTTACTAAAAACTGTTCTACGAAGTAAGCCGATCGAAAGCTCCTACGCACTCATTTTCTAAGAAAACAATTTCAACAGTAATCTTGCCTAAATTGATTTTAAAACTAGTTATATGAAAATGGAAATCGCAAATGGCAAGCGATTTTTATTAAAATTAATTTCACTTAGATAACGATAAAAGCATCTGATGCGACCTTATAAATCACTTTCTATGTCCACTTAGTTCTGCCCGCGGATCAACACGAAATAAATGATTTTTACAGTTAATGCAGAACGCTCCTAAAAGTAAACATGAGTTGTTTTTATTTTGAATTTTTCACACCTAAGTACATGTACTTACGAAAGAGAAAATAGAAAGCAGAAAATTATGATTTTAGTATTAGTCATTTCCGATTCTGATCTAGTCAGACTGGTCTACGTTTGATCATTCCAATCAGAACAAAGAATAGTACTTACCGTTACAAATTCATAGATGTGATCCGATAATAATGAAAATTGTGTTAGGAAGCGTTTAGTACTCAAAAGTATTCTGTTTCCAAACAGAAGTTGGTAGGACCATAACATCAACTTGTGCTATAGGGATGCTTCAATAGTCGGGACATTGGTTCTCAATATTGACAAGAACAAGAATTATTGGATACCTACCGGCAATATTATGATGATGATAATGATATGAATGATAATGACCAACTTAGGAGAGGCCTATGTCTCGTGGTTGACTGCGATATTAGTGAAATTATAACTAACTAGGCTGTATGTAGGATGGACCTTTGTTCCTTGATTTATGTCACTTGTTGACGATAATGTTTTATCTGTGCTCTCTTGGTCCTTCTCTGTAACTACGTGTGAATTGTATTTTTGATTAAAGTTAGATTAATAAAGTGATGTAGTTAAAGAATTGTTGTATAAAAATTAACACTCCCTCCAAGATGCTCATTGCAGACAAATACGAAATGGTAGGAAATACCTAGCTACCTACCTGGAGTTCCTGTCGTACTCAATTCTTAAGCACAGATAATATTGTGTTTCCTAGCCTTGAATAAGACGCAGGTAAGTAGTTTTCTTTTCCTTATTTAGTTGGCAAGATTTCGAACGATGACACAAGTAATTTTGTATCCATGAAAATATTCTAATAGCACATGTGTTATGAATAAATTGTATTGTGAAATTGTACAGCCCATTTCTGTTTCTACATAATTTTAGCATTGATTTGCTATTTTCCGATTTGTTGCAAAGATCAGCATGTTACGGGACATGTTATGTGAAATAATTATGGCTATGTTAGAAAAGGCGTGTAAATTGGACCCAGCCTCCCTGTATCGTCAACTTCACCTGGATGCACCGCATTCTGCTAGTAACTTAGGACGAGGTTCTAAAGCCTCACATCACATTAGCTGGATAGCTATTCAACTGTCTAGGCCAAATCCTCAGGCCAGTGACGAACTGCAGAGTCATCTGTCCGAGAGATCACACACTGCATTCGCTATCCCACCTGCGGTGCGAGCACGTATCTTTTTACCGAGTCGATTTGAGAAATTTATCTATTCTAAACGTCAAATTTGACATGATATTGATAAAACGATAGCTGCTATCATTTTATCTACAACTTATGTCAAATTTGACGTTTAGAATAGATAAATTTCTCAAATCGACTCGGTAAAAAGATACGTGCTCGCACCGCAGTACAGTGAGAACTTGAATCTTTCGGCATTGCACTAGATGACGGTAAAGATGCTTTGTCTCTGGCGATTGCGTTAGTTTGCACTACGGCTATTGGTTATTTATACCTTCCGGTAATAATATAATACCAAAATAAGATATTTGAGAGCTAACAGCTCGTAGCTAATGTGATTTCTGGGCAGTTCGCGGTTACAGTGTCGTATGGCCGCCTTGCGACATGCGCGCCCTGTGGCTTCGCTTGCGACATGCTGTAAGTAATCCTTTGGTGTACTGTGTAGGTAGTACCCGACGAAGATTGGGGGTCTGATTTCTGTGTATTTCGGATAAAAAGATTCACGTGTGGATTCTCAGCATCCTGAGAATCCTCTAGGTTCAGGGGCTCATTTGATGAATCTACTCTGCAAGTCTGCACTCCAAAGGAGAATGGGCAAAAAAAACCCAGATCCAACAGAAACGGCTTGTATTGGTATTTGTCACACTTAATGTCCTAAACAATGGTGCATAATTATTTTTTTCCTCGGCTCCGTCTGGACCCATGAAAACGAGGTCAAAGATTGAAAAAGTGTCTGTTCGTGTATTATTGAAATCATTAAGTAAGTATTTATTCTAATCATTATATCGCAGTGCACTGTAGGATATAGGCAGCTCCTATTAATCGTCACCATACCAGGTGCTTGTTCAGATAATGGATTAAAACATTATCAAACTTGTAAAAGTGGTTAGTACCTACAATGAAAAAAACCATTGAACTAGTCAACTGAAGCCCCCAAGGCTGTCAATAGGTCCTTCGGCCTATTAACATCATCAAGGTAGAGGATTGACTATGCAGTCACTAGAAGTCCTCCTGACAACCATCCGGTGTTCTCTGACTATGTAAATATCTCACATTATTGAGATGGAATAATTAGGTAGTTACTTAAACTCACGCCAGTATTGCCCGAAGGGTTGGCAGAGGTGTATACTATAGTACACCCACATTTCGCCGTTTATGTTTACGTCCCATGTATTAGGGGGCGAGCCTATTGCCATCGATCGGGCACAAATCCAGACTCCGGACTGCTTCTGAGAAATTCCACATTGAAAAACCCAGTGACACTTTGCCCGACCTGTGGATCGAACCCAGGACCTCACGCCCAGCAGTCGCGCTTGCGACCGCTAGACCAACGAGACAGTCCAATTAGGTAGTTATGTCGAATAAATAGATGTGTACATAATATCATTTTTCATTGTACCATTTTTACAAGTTTGATAATGTTTTAATCCATTATCTGAGCAAGCACCTGGTGTGGTGACGATTAATAGGAGCTGCCTATAATACCTAGCAGTGCACTGCGATATAATGATTAGAATAATTATTTAGTGATTTCAATAATACACGAACAGACACTTTTTCAATCTTTGACCTCGTTTTCATGGGTCCAGAAGGAGCCGAGGAAAAAAAAAATTATGCAGGATTGTTTAGGACATTAAGTGTGACAAATACCAATACAAGCCGTTTCTGTTGGATCTGGGTTTCAGATATATGAAATTTGCCCATTCTCCTTTTGGAACTATTCAGCTGAATTTATGGACTGCAGACTGGCAGAGTAGTTTCATCAAATAGGCCCCTGGTATTTAGTAGAATACCGGTGCCTTCCTTTAGTTAGACTGCAATATTCAGACGGCTCTGTGTTAAATGCTCATCTCTAGAATCCCAATTTACGTGGAATAAGGTAAGGTCAAGAATGATTGATTCATCGGTCAAGAAACAACCATACAAATGAGCCTTCAAAAGTAAAGCCTACGTTTAATCCTCCTAACGTTTTCGTCAATTGCACCAACTCTGCTTACCCAATCCGGAAGCAAACAAAACAATCACACTCATCTCTCGTCAATCCGTCTACGAAGGCTGCGCCCACGCACCGTTTGATTCATGCGCAGTACGACACCCGCTTATTAATGATCGCTGTCTGTCTCGACTATTCCTCGCTAAGTGCGTTTTAACTTTGAGGCTTCTCGGTTTTTAATTATTGTTGATACTTTTTGGTTTGTCTTTTTGCGCTTAGATTGTCATTTGTCACGTCTCGTCCTGCAGTATTTAGGAAAAGGTGAACTGTCGGAGACCGTCAGTTCGCCGTTGATGGTTGTCGAGTGTCGTAGCTAGAGTCAGGAGCGCTCAGGGCAAGGATCAAATATTGCGCCCCAAAAAAACACGCTAAATAAAAAAAGGCATTTCATTAAGAATTTTGTCGAAAGTTAAGGCAGTCATGATTTTATCTAATTCTTGTAGGTAGTTCTCAATCTCCAGACATAATTCATTGGTATTTTAATCAACATCACATTTAATTACCCGCCTAATTTGTGCGCCGCAAGGTCCTGTGCCCCTATGGCCAGCCTTTAGATACGACACTGGTTGTCGATCCCAGTGGGTGGAAACTCTCATAGAAAAATATTTTGTATGAACCCGGTTCCAAAGTTTCACCAACCTAATACAACTAATCATTGCAAAAGCAAGTGTTGCAACTTTTCGTAACGCCCATATTTAATAGATTGAAAATAAACAAAGAAACTTGAAAATAAACAAAATGTGTTAAGTTTTACTTATCCAACTATTTTTTCAAGCATAATAAATCACATCTGTGTTGTTTGACTATTTTAATTTATCTTAATTTGATAATTTAAAAACGAAAACCATGGATAGTAGAATTAAATAAATGTTATACGCAATACCACAAGTAAAATGTCTGCCGTTACTTGCATATATTAAAGCTTGTAATTTTTGAATTTTTCGTTGTAAATCCATAATTCTAGAGTATAATCACGTTGAGTTGAGCATTGTGTTCCTTCATGTTATCTTCGGAACCAGGGTTTATGTGAGAAAGGACGCCTAGCATATATTTTAGTGCTACGGGACTCTTGTGTTCATTACAAAGGATTTTATTAATATTAAAATGAACACCATGGCTGGGTGCCACCGAATATGTGCAATTTGTGGTATCCTAGAAAGACACTGTACTGAAAAGCGGTTATTTGCGAGATATCCGCTAGACAAACACCGGTAAGCTATCGTAACCTAGTTTTTTTTTTCATTATAAGAAATAAATATGTACGACAAATATTACAACACATTTTACTGACAGTAAACCACTATCTGTACTAGAATAATGCTTACGACGTTATGGTTCCTTCAAGTGACTCAGTAGTACCTCAATAGCGTTCCTAAGTGCCCTTTAATACTTTTATAAAGGTGTAGGGTGCAAGCATCACTGCTGTGTTTGTTTCAACTTGAAAGGCACTAGAGCTAGTAGAATAACTAGGTAAATCTAGACTTAAAAAACTGATGTCACGGGGTGAAGAGAATGGTTAAGTAACATAACCAAGTAACCAATGATATGGTTGTCTCATCACTTGACTGTAAAATAAAACTGCTCACAATCTTTTGTTCTATTACTGTTCAACTGTACTCTGATGACTATCGATGTGTTCATCATGATCATGAATATGAACTTTTATTTGGTAAATATTAAAATACTGGATATTAACTTTTCAGCTGTGCCAACAGATGGAAGGTGGTTGGCAAAGAAGATCTTACATATCTTCCACTTGAAAAACTACATGATCTGCAATAAGTTTGTGAAACATATTTTTCAAAGTGGGACTTCACCAAAACAAAATCTTGTTTGAAGAAAAATGCAGTTCCCACACTGCAACTAACATCAGCACCACCATTGCCAGATAACATAATTGCCGAATTATTCGACTGAATTCACATGGTAAGTACTGCTAGCTTATGCAGCTGTATAGCTTGTATAATAAGTTCTTAGAAGTAGGGATAGTTTGAAGACCATACAACCATAAGATTTGCTTTATGGCTTTTATAAAGCAAAACTGTGGTTGTATTGAGCTGGTCGTTAAAATTTAAATGAATTGTAAATGTTTAAATTTCTAATGCTGTTAACCGTGAAGCGTTCTTGACCAGTCAATCTACAGGTTAATTAAAGCACAGCATATAGGCATTTACACAGAATCAGTTTGAATAGAATAATAATATAGTATAAAATAACTGAGAGTACAATAATATTCATGTAGTAATGGTAAATGGTATAGATATTATTAAATAACCCAAGTCAGATTTTCATGCATCATTATAATTATTTTTCAGTGGCTTACAATCTAATCAAGAAGATCGACATTTGACGGCTGATGCACCTGTACCTACCATCAACTAGACAGCAAAGTCCCTTTCAGTGATCATACAGGAATCCAGGAACAGTGATCCAAGAAAGTCAAAATTGATTGCTTGGGGTTAATAGTAATTAGGCGTAAGGGTCGCAGAGTCAACCGTTACCACTCTTTAAAAGAAGAAGACTTAGCTGATGCTACTAAAACTTTTAAAAGGTTTAACATTTGTATAGAATATTGAAAACAAATTTTATTAAACATACATGTTTGCTACTTGAAGTAAGTATTTACAATACTTTTTTTGAAACAATTCATGTTTTACTCCTAGGTATAAATGAGGGGTCTCAGGTAGAAAATCAGTACACTGTTACTTATTCTACAATGTATTTTTGTCTCATTAATTTGTCTAATTGTGTTTGAATTCAATAAAATAAACAATTTTACCAATTTACCCTTGTTTTATTTTATCCATATTACTTCTCTATAACTATACCTACCTACCTATATCCAGGTTTTTTCCCTTCATCGATATCGATAAAATTCTTCACTACACTAATTAGTCGATAGATAATGAACGTCACTATTGATGACAGCTGTCATATTATTTTATTGTAATGTTGGTACCAGTCCTATTTATAATATTATTTGGTTGGTGGTAAAAGGGAACCGGGTTCATACAAATGTGATTTTGAGACAAATGTATGAAGTTCGGTCTCTTACTAGTTACATTCTCTTTGGTCGATCCTATAATAGGGATATCAATTTCGCTAGTGATTCGTTTCAATTTAACTTTAAGAGGGGCAAATAAGAATTGCAATAATGATTGAAGGTGTTTTTCTACTTGGAATAATTACCGGGATGCATTATACAGATGATATCGATAAAAAGAAAATCAGAAACGGTCTTGGATCATTAAATAACGAGTGGTAGGTACCTACCCTATCGCAATCTGCTAAACTTTAGGACAGCGTTGTAAGATGGGCCGATAGCCCTGAATTGTTGACGCTTATTTATTTTTCAAAAGATTCCCAAAAATGTTTACTGTTCATTTAAGGACTTGCCCTTTACAAAATTGATGTCATTGCCACGATGTATTCATGTAAGTAATGCAACACTTTTCATAGAGGGCTATCATCGCTGCGTGTGCGCATCGTCACGCGCACGTCGTCGTGAGCGACGCGTTGCGCGGACACGTGCGAGTGGACAGTGCGCTGTTCGAAGTGTAAAGCACGACTGTGGATTGTAAATCCTGGGTTGGACCACACGGCCATATCGTAGTGATGACACTACACCAGATATGTTATAAACAAGATCAGAGTATTCAAGGCAATCTTCCGACGGAGTTCGTCGCTACCGTCTCTCATCAGTGTCAGACATTCCATGTTACACCTTTTAGGGCTCCCACACAAAACTGCGATGCGATGCGAAACGACGCCGCATAGCAGCAAAATGTGGTGACATGGTTCTATGTAGCTCGCATATTTTTGCGATGCGATGCGAATTCGCAGTTTTGTGTGGGAGCCCTTAGCTCTGCGCAAACCCTTGATACAGTATGCGTAAAATAACTTTTCCGCTTTCAAACCAGGCTTTCAGCATTCTGTTCCTCACTTCTAAGGGACAAAGTTATTTAATTCGAACTTTACCTTTAGTGCGTATACACGTAGAAAGCGGATTGCCGGCGCCGATCCGCCAGCGCTTGTCGGTGCTGGTCCGCGCAGTTAGTCGGCGCGGGTAGTCTCTATATTGTGTGGCGAGCCAGCGCCGACAAGCTCCGAACGTCGCCGACAAGTTCCGACCTGCTCCGATCAGAGGTCGGTAAGCCGTAATTTGTTGCTGTATTTGCAAAGGAACAAGACATATTTTTGTTTGTACAGCCAGCCCCTGCTTCTACCCGCTTCCTTTAAGTATACGCCCTTATGGGGCAATAGAGGCTCGTGGCTAATTTACAACCACCCGGATTATGTTATTTGCAAGGTTAAGCTGCGCTTGCCGCGGTCAGTTCGTTGATGGGTGACCGTTCGTTACACATCGAGACTCCTCCGTGCCTCAGAGAGCACGTTAAACCGTCGGTCCCGGGTGTCATACGAATACCTATGACAGTCGTTACAAGATAATCAGAAGCTCGAAAGTCTGCCTTCTTCTTCTTCGTGTCGTTGGCACGACAATCATCATATTTTGTTAGCCCAGAACTTCACCACTTCCACGCGCTATCGGTGGCTGCGCAGAGATCACTCTGGCTGCAGGTTGTTGGGCTCAGAGGGCAGGATAGAAGATGGGGCATAGTTTGCAGCGCAGCTCCACATCCACACCCCGCTGCTGTTTGGTTCAGGTAACCCCACTTGACGAGGTTGGAGTTACATCTACCCACTTGAGATCGGAGGCGATTCAGGGATTTCCAGATGGACCACGGAAACTTAGATCCAGCAGGAAGATGCTCATTTGGCGGTAAGTAGTGAGTGGGAGGGGGACAGGCATCTCTCCACAGTTTACATCGGGCGTCGGCCGGGTTCCCTGACAGGGACGACGCGGATATCGGTAAGTCTGCCTTAGGATATTAGTATTGTCCAGTACCTAACTGGATTGCGGAGGTCTGATGGCAGTCGCTCCGTGTAAAATACTGGTATTCAGCTGCATCTGGGAAGACTTAAAGTTGACCCCAACATAGTTAAGATAAGGCTAGCCAGAAGACCTTCTTTGTCGACAGCATCCAGTGAGAGGGGGTCTATACCTTTCTGGTTGATGACAAAGAAATTCTTGGTGAAATTGACTGAGGGTGATCGTGACGGAATTGCGATCTCTACCTATCCGATAAACTATTTTGCTCGTTTTAAGAATGACGGGTCCTAATACTATCTTCGGCGTAATAGTGCTCTGTTGAACAACTTTCGGAGCCTTACCTATCAGGCATATGGTGCCTTTTATTCTTGAAGTTACACCGTAAAATTACTTTGCATAATATTTAACAGAAACTCGTCATATTATTTTTGATGGAAAAAATATTAGACATTTGCATAACTCTAAACAAATGCAAGGGTATAAATATAAATATTTTTCTATTGAATCATTTGTCCTCTAGATCCTTCAATAACTTACGTAATATATGTATTCTTGGAGTAAACCGTAAGAAAATACCTAATTTCCCTACATAAGGTGATTTCATTCACAGCTCAGATCACGCGGTCGTATGCGTAGGCGCCACTGACGTCACCGTGGCGCGCGCACCCTTATATGGCGACCACTCTCGCGCAGCCTCGCAGATACACTTCAATGTGTAATCCGATTAGCAAGCGTTGATTATTTCTCATGTCTATGGAGAATACGTTTTAGTTTACGTTAGTAAACTAAAACTTCTGTTAAGCTTAACTCAAAATAAAGGTAGGATATGTCAACCTCCCCGCCAAGTTGACGCTTGAGGATCGATAGAGCTTTGACGAACGTCAGATGATGGCGTAACTATATAAATAGCTCGACTGTTAGTTTTGCGATTATCACTCCACTTAACCACGGTGATGACAAAATAATTACTTTCCGTATATAGAGAGAAGTCTATATCCTGCAATCGACTGCAATTATTTGTACAATAATAAAGGTTTAACCATATTTTCTTCTTTGAAGAGAGTGAAATAAGCTGTGGATTATTTCATCATTATATTCATCAGCCTAGAATACGGCAAAATAGATAGGTATTCCTAAATAGTTAGCTAGACGCACCTTCTTCCGAAGATTTCTACAAACTGAAATGTTGATTACAGTTAGACCCGTACAAAATGACGTACAAAAAGACGACACGTTTGGTGCAGTGGCTAAGCGATTGGCTTCTGCGCTACGGGTCGTGGGTTCGATTCCCACACGGAACAAAAATTTGTATGGCCTACAGATGGTTGTTTCGGGTCTGGGCGTTTGTTTGTGAGATTTATGTCTGTAAACGCACCCACGATACAAGAGAAATCTTAGTGTGGGGCAACGTTTTTTAAAAAATAAAAATAAAAAAAAAAAATAAAAAAAAAAAAAAAATAGGAACAAAATTAGGACCTTGTTAAAAACGGTTTTAAGTTTTGCTCTTTGAAGGGTAATGTTTTAGAATATTACGCTCTTTTTGTTCTAAGCGTATTCGATTTGTTGAGTTGCAAATTAGTTATTAGTATGCAATCTTAATGACTAGCTAGTGTTTGTTTCGATGTTGTATACAGTACGAATGCGATTACTATCCACCCACCTTACCAAAACCATCTTTGACTGATATTTTCCACACAATCATACCTATTCAGAAATATTTAAGAGTCTTTACGATGTTTTGTTCTTCTTTTCGTTCAATCAGGTAGACTGATATTCTGGGGATATGCTGGGGAGTTTGTTGCGCCGTTTCTTCTTCACAGCATAAACACTAGGGAGCGGTGAAAGGCTGGCGTTTTTGGGGGGCTGTTTTGTAACTTTGACGTTGAAAAAGAATTTAGTAATTCTAGTCAATTTTGAATAAATAAGTTTTGAAGTTGAAAGATGAATTCTTAATCATAACTCATTTGAATAACTAATCCACCTGCTGGGATTATCGGGTTTCCAAAAGGTTTTAGTAGTGGCGATAAAGGAGAGGCCTATGTTTTGCCGCGGGCGTCTTCGTATGAACATAGGTATATTGTCTCCCCCTATTTAAGTATCAGGAATAAATAACAAGCTACTTACATATCACATTTCTATTTTATTTATATTACAGGGTAAGGAAATCTCCTATTAAAACTGTGCAACTCTAGATCGACAGCAGTAAAATATTTTATATATGACTGTTTATTAACTATAAACTGTTAGCTAGTACTAGTACCCATGAAGTAATTATTGTAAATCATACATATTATAGGCTATTACCTACGTCAGCAATTGCAGTTTTTATTAATTTGTGGGATTGGACTTGAGACCTCTGGTATATCGTGTGGCCCTACCTTATTGTGGGGGTCCGAAAAATAAATACAAGCTTAGTTTTAGTATATACTAAACCTGAAACTAGTTTGTTCAGAATCACTAGGAGAATCGATTGTCATTTTTTTACATCACTTTTTTTTAAAAATTTCAATTTTGTTTCAGTAGTTTTCTACCCATAACAGTTGACGGGAATAGACACCTTGAGGCTTGAGACGGTCCTCTCGATCAGTTTCCGTGTATTAGACAACCCCTGCATAGCAAGCATTCTCAAGCATTTCACACTTTTTTAGGGAACTTAACGCGACATAAACTAAGGTTATTGGAAACCAATATTCAGGCAGTTCTGATGAAAATCTTGTTGGGGTGTCTCGGTTTTCGTATAAAGTAAAAATAAGGTTGTTTAACTGCGCCCTGAGCAGTACAATTTAAATACAACTAAATCAACCCAACTTATCTATCATGGTCATATTTTTCAGAACCTGAGAGAAGCTAAGGATCGGCACACATCTTTCCAATTCTTTGGTGACAAACGGTCGGAGTCGGATAGCGGACCAAATCCAAATCAGCTGTATTTGGATGTGCGTGGGCAACTTACAGCGATGATCAATGCGATCAGATTTCACAGATAACGCCTCGAAGTCTGCTGAGGTTTTAGATGACGTGATTAGCTTAGCTATGCAGTATCTGGCTCTAGTAGCGTTTGATGTCTAGCTAGTCGTCTGCTAGTTATCCAAGAAACAGGAATCGGTCAATTCGATACATACATGCCCTTACTTCTCATTTAGGGTATTTACAGCTATGGATTGTGTAGGTATTATATGGATTGTGATGGGCTGAGTTTATACAATGAGTTTGTAAAGGAGACAAGTATTGGATGTGCAGTCTACTTGCATACATGAAACGAAATATGTTTCACCAAAGACGGCGGTATTCGCTCCCCAGAGCGCGACAAAGGGGTCCCCATTGTGGGGTTATGAGTATGGAGCATTTGTTTTATTTATCTTCTATCCAGTCGATCGATGGTGGTTATTCTTCTTACGGCTGAAACCAATTAACGATCTCATTTCAAAATGTCTGGACTGATGTAGGTTTTCGACACCACTTCTTCTGAATTTCTGTCAAAAACCTACATCAATTCAGAGGCTTTGGACTAAGATTGCTGTTTGCCGGATCGCCGTTAGATGAATCTCATGAATACGAACGGAACAGTGCATTATCATTTAATTTAATGAAAATTAAGAATAATGAATACGTAGTTTAGTACTAAGATTAGTTATTGTCATAGAATGTTGCTACTGGGTTAAACAAATAGGCAAATAACAATTTATAAATCATGTATTATGGAGTGTTGATCGTAGGCGACAGTCTAACAACTTGTCTTTACTTAATATTCTTATTTGCTAATATACTTAATATAAGGCTTATATTATAAGCCGTTAAATAGTAAAGAAATACCTATGTTGGGCCCTTGTCCTTGCCTTTCGAACCTGTCAGTGAATTCATTTAAATAAAAATTAAAACAAATCTTTACCTCCCAGCAATATTATAATTTATAACATGATTTACGCATTCAATAAACTCTTAAAACTTAAAAGGATATTCGCCATATTATTCTAATGCCACCGACGCAGGCTCAGCATAGCTTAAAATTTATCTGTTCATAGTTTTGGCTTGATGATTTATTAAACATTTGATTTATTCTGTCACTCGTCTGATATCTGTTTGAGTAATTTCCTCTTTCCTTATATGTACCGATCTGGGATTAGATACAATATGTCAGGTGGAAATACGACTGTGCTAGTAAAGGATTATTAGCCGTGTACTTAGTCACTTGTCATTTTATTTCTACGAAGTGAGGTGAACTTAAGAAGGTACCAGATAAAAGGGTTGTTTGGGAACCACGGGGATAACAGGCAGAAACATGGCGAGGGAGACTTTTCGATATGTGAACATCGTAAATTGACGTACTTTTATAGTATTTATTACAAAAGGAGGGGAATGAAACATATCATTCGAAAGGTACTGTGCTATATCAATGGCACTGCCTTCTTATTTCTTTTACACTTTTTTTTTGTACACATCTGTACACAAAAAAACTTGTGTTTATTTCGACCATGAGCGATACTAATTATTTTTTAAATTGTTAATTTTCAATTCCAGTTATTGAAATACCATAACATTAAAATCGCAAAAACATACACCTGTGGCCATAATGGTTTAAAAATCAGTCTTTCTTCAGCTGAATTTCTAGTAGCCCCGTAGTTACAACGTGTTACATAATTCCCCTTAAAAAAGAAAATATTAATCAAGTAGTCTTTTATGGTTTTTGTCATTTACCTCTCAGAGGAAATTAGGTAAAAATGTAAATAACTTTCTGGGTAGTCTACTCTTTACTTTTATGTTTTCAGGGTTGCGTTTCAGTGATGATTTTATTTTATGATTTGTGCATTTTTTTTACTTTTCTTTTAAAATCTTGCCAATAGACTCTTTACAAGGGACCTTTTAATCCCCTTTCGGCTTTAGGGGTATTTTTGTAACACGTTGTATAATAACGCCATTATACGGTAATGACAAAGACATATTGCCATTATGTATTCTTAGTCATTCTATTTCGCGTATGGTTTGATCGCGTATGCAAAAAGGGATAGGCCAGCCCTTCTCCGCTCTTAGGTCTTGATAAAGGCGATTAAGGATCACGTCAAGAAGTATGGCAGCCAAGAAGTATGGAAGTATTTTCGAGTCATTAGTCAAATATTTAGTCAAGGCTCACTTGAGCATTTAGTCTATTCGTTAGTTGAGTCTTGTCTTTAGTCGAGTCTTTAGTCTAGACTTTTGTTAAGTCAAATCTTTATTCGAGTCATTGGTCAAGTCCAGTTGAGTACGGGTAGTGCTAGAGCGGTTAGTTAAAAGCGAGTCATTAGTGGAGTCTTTAGTAAAATGCTAGAGCTGGTCGTTAGCTGAGAGCTAGTCTTCGGTGGGTCTTTAGTTAAGTCTTCAGTCAAGTCTTTAGTCGAGTCTTTAGTCAAGTCATAAGTCGACTCTCAAGTCAAGTCGTTAGCCGATCTTTAGTCAAGTCTTTAGTCGTGACTATTCAAGACTTTTAGTCAAGTCAAGTCTTTGATCGAGTCATTGGTCAAGTCCAGTACGTATCGTAAGTTGAGTGAGAGTAATGCGAGCTGTTTACCGAAAGGAAATCGTTAATAGAGTTTAGTAGAAGAATGCTAGTTAGTGTTTGTGTTTAGTTATTAGCTGAGTTCGAGTTATGGGTGGGTTTTGTCAAGTCTTAAGTCAGGTCGTTAATCAAGTCTTTGGTCGAGTATTTTAGTCAAGTCTTTAGTCGAGTATTTTGGTTAAATCTTTAGTCAAATCTTTAGTCGAGTTTTAAGACAAATATTAAGTCGAGTGGTTAGTCAAGTTTTTAGTCGAGCCTTTAGTCGAGTATTTAGGCAAGTCTTTCGTTAGTCGAGTTTTTAGACAAGTATTAAGTAGAATCGTTATTCAAGTATTTAGTCGAGCCTTTAGTCAAGTTTTTAGTCGAGTCTTTAGTCTGTCGTTATGCGAGTTTTTAGTCAAGTCTTTAGACGAGTTTTTAGGCAAATATTAAGTCGAGTCGTTAGTCAAGTTTTTAGTCGAGCCTTTAGTCAAGTATTTAAGCAAGTCTTTAGTCGATTCGTAAGTCGAGTTAGTAGACGAGTATTAAGTGGAGTCGTTAGTCAAGTTTTAATTTAATCAAGTCTTTAGTCGAGTATTTTGGTTAAGTTTTTAGTCAAGTCTTTAGTGGAGTTTTTAGACAAGTATTAAGTCCAGTCGTTAGTCAAGTTTTAAGTCGAGCCTTTAATCGAGTATTTAGGCAAGTCTTTAGACAAGTCTTTAGACGAGTCATTGGTCAAGTCCAGTACGTATCATTAGTTGAGTGTGGGTAATGCGAGCGGTTAATCGAAAGCGAATCGTTAATGGAGTTGAGTAGAGTGCTAGTGTTTAGTTGTTAGCTGAGTGCAAATCTTGGGTGGGTCTTCGGGCAAGTCCGGTCTTTAGACAAGTCTTAAGTCGAATCTTTAGTCAAGTCCATAAACGAATATGTTTCGTTAGTCGAGTCTTTAGTTGAGTAGTGTTTAGTCGTTTGTCCAGTGCAATTCGTTGGTCTAGTATGAGTCTTTAGAAGAGTGCAATTTGTTAGTAGACTTGCATGCAAGTCTGGTCGAGAACTAATGTTTAGTCTTTAGAAGGATGCGAGTGGTTTTTAGTTTAGTGAAAGTCGTAAGTTGGGTGTGAGTCGTTATTAGGTTACAGGATGTTTAGTACAAGGCTCCGTATGAGTCCTTACCAGAGAGCAAGTCGTAGGAAGGTTGTCACAATACGAATCTTTAGTTGAATAGGTATAGCTGACATTCCGTTCTTTGAATAAGACATTATTGGCTATCGAAGCTACTAAGTATATTAATAGTTAGCGGTTGGTATAAATGAAGTCACCGACTGGTTATGCTCCAGTTCGATAAATTATGATGACCATACTGGTGTTATCGCATCATTCGAAGCCTTTTGAGTTATTTTGAGCAATGAAGTAAATAAATACGATATTGCGTAGTCACACTATGACTGCTGTGGTCCGTGGGTGACATCGGATCGGAATTCATCGAATATTAAAAATCTGGTATTGTGACAAAGCTCTATTTGGAACCGTGCACCTATTTTTGACGTTTCTTAAGTACCTGTGTCCTGATCAATTACTAATAAAAAATGTATTAAAATATCAAATTAACAATATATGTAACTTATTTATTTATTATTATTTGCCTTTTATTATTATTTTATTTGCCCTTAAGTTGATAGGTACGAACCAAACTGCAAAATGGGAACGAACTTTACTCTAACGATACGGATATGGTTCCCGGAAATCTTTTGAGCAGTTTAAGTGCTGAAAAATGTACCTTACCTTTTTACAGTTTATTTCAATACAAATCATACAAAGTAACCCAAAACCATTTCAACATACCCACCTATTACCCAAAGCTGAAATTATAATGACTTCATGTCATGTCTATCGAAGGACCGATAATCGTTGGAGCAGACGTCCTTGGTTTGAAATTGTGAGTCGGCAAACGCGCTCTAGCCACATCATAGAACATCAAGTTGAAGAAGATATCTGAAGGAGATTGGTTGCGGAAGACTGAATTCCGAGCTGGTGTCGAAATAAACATGCCTTGCGGACAGATTACGGATCGCAATTATGCTTTTATTAGCAGACAGGAAAAGAGTGCGGTGCTGAAAAGAGCCTCCACGAGTGACGATACTTAAGTATGTCCCGCGCACCCTGGGCAGTCAGCCCCGCTACCAACCTTGCTGACTGGCTAATCTTTTCACCACGGCATGAGCTATTCTCGTATAGCTCGTACCGACACTATAGAAGAAGAAGAAGCAGACAGGAGGACGCTACTGCCCACTACCATCATTAAGTCCAAGGATTCTTGCTTCCTGTCCATCCTCCTATCATAATCGCCATCGCCTTTTTTGACACCCGCGGTTGTAGAAGGGGTGGTCTTATTCTTAGCCGAGAATCACATGGTACTGTCTCAAGACTATAAAACAATAACTGACAAAAAATCTGAGTTGTAACAAGTTACCAATGAACGATGCACTGTTTACAATACGACCACGGATTGATTCGACACAGTATCTAATGTCAAAACAATGAGCGACACGCGGGCGCGACGTTACACAAAACATTACTGCAATAATTATACTTCGCGATTATTTCAGCTGCACTAATTATTTAAACAGAACAGTTCGATATGATGTGAAGATGAAGTGAGAAGAACTGTGGGTGGTGCCAGAACCTAGTCATCCTTCGGAGATTCTAGTAGGGACAATTTTTTCTCCACCAATTAATTACTTTGTGTAGTGTGTAGCAGTGGCGAAGGCTCCATACAACTCGATTCCTATCGGCTTCCCTTTCGAAATATGGCAAATACTAGTATCTATTATTTTCAATTATCATTTGAACAAATAATTGGTCCGGCTTCCCTTTTAAGAAAATTCACCCTTCGTCACTGGTGTGTAGTATATATTTTATAGCAGTACACCACGGTCTATTCCCACTATCTTATTCATTGTCTTCCTGTTCATCCAAAGGTTGTCTGATAGATATCGCTATCAGCGATGAGACCGCCATTGTACCCTTTAATGTATGATATTGTATAAGAGCTGTGTGACAATTTTAGTATACAATAAAGTATATTCTATTCTACTTTCGGTAACGGAGTATAGCTCCGCGAGCGTCTCCATCATTGACTTCAGTTCCAGTAAATCATTTTTGCTACATCTCAAATTCCTATAACTAACGAATGCGGTTTCAACAAGAAATTGCACCTTACTTATTAGTACAATGTTGGGGTGATCAAAAGTCTCTTCACGAGTGGCTATGCGTACGTTCAGCTTACCTGAGCAATCAGCCCCGCTACCAATCGTGCTGACTGGCTAATCTTATCAGCATGAGCTATTCTCATATAAGTAGTTGGTACCAACACGAGAGATGAAGTACAAAGTTTCATTAAAAGAACTTTATTAACTCTTAAAGCTCAAAATTTCACAAGCATGACAAATTATTTATGTTGTAACTGAGCGTGTTACGTATCCAAGTAAATTAAATTAATTACCAGTCATATTATCAAAGATCTGGGAATTAAGTAACCTGTGGCTGGTCGTAAAAGTGAGAGAAATAGGCCAAAGTATTGTTCGCAAGCTGTGAACTAACTTACACACTTTCATTTTCTATACAGGCCGGTGGAGGCAGGAAGTGTCTCATCACTAAGTCGGGAAGGCTGCGAATTGTGCAGTGAAGCATAAAGACATTTCAGGGGTCTATTTTGGTAGTGTGGGTTTAGTCAATCAATCAATGAAATACCACATAAACCATTACAGGTGCTTATAAAATTAGAATTGAGGTGCGTGGTTCCAATTTGTCATTAACCATGTAGAAAAGCCGGCAAGAAACTCCGTGGTTACTCTTTTATGATTTTTGATCAATCTATCTGATTTTTCTTTCAGAAGTTTATTTACAGTCAAGATTAAGATCGTCTGCTTTCTGAAAACCCTTGTCTAAAAATGCCCATGCATAATCATTTTAAATTTCAAATTTTTCTCTAAAAAAGTCTTATTAATTGTAAATCAAATCATGTTCTAGTATTGTTTGCGTATGTTGTCGCTGGACAATGAGTGCTGCTGCACGATTGTGATGCTAATTCGTGACGTCACCTGCGCCTGCGCAGGAGTGCGTGGGCGACCATGTCGTGGAGGTGCACTTTACTTGCATGGTGCTTTAGGTTTGAGGAATAATAATTAAGAAAAAAAAAAGGATTTTTATTTGTATTTCATTATGTAGGTTTATATCTTAGCATTCTGGAGGTTTTAAATTTCGATTAACATCAGTTAACCCGTCTAAGGGTTTGATTTTGAAAGGTCGTTAAACTTATGACTGGCTATTTATTTTATTGAGATTTCTATTGATGCTCATTCTTGGTGGTTAATTTTTAAGTGTTATTGATGCAAAATAGCACTTGCTAGATATATTTTTTCGGGTTTATATTGCATGGTTTAAAATAGGCGGCCTGTTTCTTCCGATCCTTGATGTACTCGTAGATACATGTCATCATAAATCTAGCCAGCAAACTGCAATCCCACATATGGAATATAATAAAGACAGATTACATCCATTATCCTATAATAATGTATAATTTTTCCATATTAATGTACTTACATAATATGCAGGGAGTCTACTGACAAATGACTGTAATCGTTAAACTAAAAAAACAAGTCATCATAACATTTTAATTATTTGATGTATTGCTTGATTGCTACTTCGCCCACTAGGTTTTCTTGTTTACACTTATATAATTATTATGATGATTTCCTTTAGCATTCAATAAACTACCAGATAATAGTTGCAGCAAGATCGCGCATTATGATCCGTTTTGACTTTGTGTAGGAACAATAATCAAGATGGCGCTCTGTGTTCCGGACACGCTTCTCAGGAGAACGTGGAGCAAGGCCTTACAGATAACTCCCATCCTTAAATCTTTTCCTATATGATTCTCTTTTTTTTTCTTTATTAAATTTATATTAATTAGATAAAACTATCGACGCTGGAGTCCTACATGTACGGAAGGTACTGGCTCCTATAACACAAGACTCTGTCTTTCTTTAGGAGTCAGGGCTATCTAAGTATTGATGACATTTAATTATGTCAATCGTTTTCTATAGTTTAGCTTTATTTTATCTGTTGTAAATGTGAGAACTTCGTGGACTTGCCTAAACATATAATTGTAAATTACTATTATTCATATTGTGTTATTTTTTTCTTTTTGGTTATTTTTTCTCAAGACTTGGTATTACATTACTCACAGCACAGGTCTGTGGTCAAGACTACATTGTTCTCTCTTAACTATCCTAAATCATAGTAGGTACTGTATTTACTGAAGTTTTTAAAGATATCCTTTTTTTAAAAGAGTAACCATGAAGTTTCTTACCGCCTCTTCTCCATAGGAAACGACTAATTGGAACCGTAGACCTAAATTCGACTTTTCATAAGCGCCTGTATTGGTTTAAGTAAAATGTTTTTTTTTTTTTGTGATTCTCACCCTGTAAACTAAGTTTTGGTTCAATAAAGATATTTTTATTTTATTATTTATTTAGATAAAAGGGGTCCGCTAAAGGCAGTGGCAAAGCAAGACCTGCCAGGATTGCGGTAGATGCAATAGCGAAATACGCCCCTCGGAGGAATACCGTGGTGGTTTTAATGTTGGCAGCGTTGCTACGTTGTATGGCAACGCTAATTCTCTGGCCGAAAAAAAGCCAGCCCTCTGGTCACGTGAAGTGTCGACCAGTCTTCTTCCTATTTCCTTAAAAAATATTAAAACTGTATTTATTAAGATTTTGTTATAATAAATAAATTTTATTACCTTTAAGATGTAGATAGAAGATGTTTTTAAATATTATGTAATTGGGTCATTCCATAGTTTCGTGCAAAAAGCATTTCCAGGCTACCCACTCGTGAATTTATGATTTATTGATAATTATTTATATCGCAAAAATTTGTATAATAGTGATTCTAAAGGGAGTATCGTTTATATTACAGGATTAATATATGGTTTTTTCAGGAAAATTAAAAAACCGTGTAAAAATTCATTTCCATCCTTTTCCAAGCAAGGACCTTGGCAGGCATGTTACTATTTACTTGCGTGCATTTGAATGAACTGTTTTAATTAAAACATAATATTAAAGTTGTACTTCTTAGCTATTGTTTAAATAATTTCATTAAACAATTCATGCAGTAATATAAGAAAAAAAGCTCATTTTCAAATTGTCACACGAAAAAATTCATCACCATCCGAGTTCAGTTTTTTTTTAATTACGTAGGTTTGATACGCGATCTCTAATTTGGCTTGGTTGCTACGCGCTTCTAACAGTCAGTGGTCCGCGACATAGGAGCGGGAAGGACGTGCGCCCATCACTGTAGCAATTATATTCATTCTTCACAACGATTTTAGTGCTTCGTCCGCAAAGTGACTCATTACATTCCCTTGATTTAAAAAATAACTGCAGTAAGTAGATAATTTTAATTGCTTGATATATTTAACCCTAAAACTAATTTTGACCTTATATTAATATTGAACTTGTACTGTAGTTGATAACAATTATATCCTAGAAAATGTTTGATTTCTTCATTCATCTCCACTTCATTACCATCTTTTCTCTCCAATTTTTTGAGGGATGGTAATGAACGGATTTTGGAAGGAAATGAATAGTTTTAATCTTAATTAATTACGTTTTTTATGTTTACGATGTTCTGAGCCTATTATTGGCATAAATGTTCATGTTTTTTGCATTTATTTGTTAAGTGAAGTTATACAATCATTATATTTATTTTACATTTTTCAGAATCAACATGGGGAAACCTCGTAAAAAGTTAACGAGAGAAGAAAAACTAGCAAAAGACAGGTTACGTAAACGTGAAAAATATGCACAAATAAAAGAAAATCCTGAGTTATATTCAGTACAAAAAGAAAAAGAAAGAAGCAGATATTTAGCGAGGAAAGAGAAGAAAAAGATTTGCAGCATTAAAAACATGACTCCTAGGTCACAACGAGAACAAAGAAGACGTTGGCGGAAAAATTCACTAAAATACTTCGAAAGAAAAGCAGAAAAAAAGAAGTTAGAGATGATATTGATGGAAAACTCACCGCCTCAGAGTGACTCGGGTGAATTTGAAAATCTAGAACCTCCCAGACCAGATCCTTTGGTGCTTACTGAACGAGGTCAAAGTCAAAATATACCTGATCAATTATCTATTTCAAAAAACAAAATTAGACGTTTACGTTATAATTATATAAAAACTATAAAGAAACTAAAAGATAGAATTAGTAATCTAGAAAGAGAAAAGGATGTTTTACGTAAACGAAGAAATGAAACACAAAAAGTGTGTGACTCTGTTGAAAAAAGAGTTGACGAGGTATTGTCTGATATTCAAACAGAAAAGAAGGATGAAATAAAAAAGAAATTGCTCTTTAGTGAAACTTTGTCACGAAACCTGGAAGAAAGCTATAGAACTACTAATAAAAAAGACAAAAGAAACTTTGTGGATACGATAGTCAAAGATGATAAGAGATTAAGAAAATATAAATTGTTACACAAATTGCCATTTTCATACATGTACCAATGACAATGAGTCTATATTAAGCATAGATACGTCCACTATTTTAAATAACATAGATGATTCAGATGTTTTAAAAAACTTACAACCTCTAGCAGGTCCAATTGATTTACAGCTATCACCGTTGGTAGCTGCATCTACTACGACTGAGGTCAAATCGCCTAAAGTTAAGATTTTGTCTGACGTAAAATTATCTTGGGAAAATCGTAAATTTTATAGGAAACTAAAGGAAAATCTGGTTCCAAAAAGTTTGAATCCAGCATTTAACTCTGAACATCAACGGCAATTCGAATCATTTATTAATTTGAATAAGACTGGTAAATCAAATAAAGATGATAATACATATTATGAGGAATCAGATGATAGTGAGGATTATAATATTTTTTAAGAAACGCTTCTGAGTTCAGACTGATTTTATTTAGATTGTTACCTAATGATACTAAACTTCTCAAGTTTATTGTTAAATTTATATTATTTTGATAATTATGTGGCCCTTGTGAAAAGGGATCTAAGTTACCTATAATTTAATGGGACTTATACCCCTTTTCACTGGGGCAGAATTTTACTGACATTTATTCAGAAATTTATTAAAATTATAAGTCTGAACCTTCTTGGTTAATATTATTAATCGTAGATTTTGACTTTTAGCAGAGTTATTGATGATTGTTTTGTTAATTTTTTAGAAGTCTTTTTAATCTTGTTGTTTTTTTTTTGTTTTTAATGATTCTCAAGGAAAGTGATTATTGTGATTTTGCATCTAAGACCAAAAAAATATAGTTCCTATTATTAATAATCTTATTTTTTGTAAACACCTTAGTGACTTTTAGTAAATACAAATGATTATTGAACTACAGTTAGTCATTTGTTTTTATCATGACTGTTTTTTTTTTTTTTTTAAACTGTGATTATCCTATCTTTTCTTAATATTGATTGAACGGAAACCCAAAGTCTGAATAGAAATAAATGTTGATTAATAATATTATGTTCGTTTTATTCGCATTCAGATCTATTTTCACAGTTATTTTGCAGTAGTTATTTCATTACCATCCGCTTTAAAAATTACCATCGGAGCTCTATTCATTACGTTCCTTCCTCTTTTCATTACCATCCAATCATGAAATTTCAGTTATCATTTTCTCCGTAAGTAAGCAAGATAAAAGAGTGCCTTCGAGTTTTTATAAATCTGTTATCGACCAGAATTCGATTTTTTACAAAAAAAATGCGGAATATTGAAAATGTTTTTGATTCTTCAAAACGGTGTTTTTTGCACGAAACGGTGGAACGACCCTAATATTATATTAAAAAAAAAAAGTTTCTATGGACATAACCCTCCGACTTCTTCACGTTAAAAAAATGCATAATTATGCATTGGGCATAATGGCCCGATAGTAGGCTATCTATCGTTTTATTTGCACGCTCTATGGTCTTTATTATACTTTTCTGGCCCATTGCTCGTGTCTCTTTTGCTTACAAGAACTGATGCTTTCTTAAGTTTTTAATTTTCCTCATTCTTAATATCGAACAAAACCAGATTTTCTTCTAGCCATAGTTATTAGATAGGCTTCTTGACAAATACTTACACTCCATTCCTATCAGAGGGTCAAGATAAATACAGTTCCGAGGTTATAAACAGAACCTCGAAATACATTCATACATATACTCACGCCTGTAATCCCCGAAGAGGTAAGCCGAAGTGTTGCCCTATTGCAGGAGTCGTGTACAGCTACGTTTCGCCTCTAGTTTAAGCCCCATGTAATAGGTGACGAGCCTATTGCCATTTTGCAGGCACAATTATGGTGCCAGGTTCGTCCCGTCTTACGACTCGCTTGCCCGACGACGCAGGAGAATTGTATTTATAATCCGACCCACCACGGACACGAAATGTTTCGCAATATTGCTGTAAGGCTGTAACAGAAGCCTCAGATCAAGATGAACAGGTATTTAAATAAAGTTGAACTCTGTCATTACAATGCATATTGATGCAAGTCTGAATCATTCGTACTTGACCGATACTGTAGCCTGTACAGTCGGGTACGTTTATGTTTTACTATTATATATGTTATGGGCTTAAAAGGGCACGTAGGGAGTTCCTAATTCCTTCAAATCGTCTTTTCTAGTGCCAATACACTTCTGCAGGACTTTAAATAAGTGCTAAGTACGTAAAAAAATTTCGTCGACTTATGATGGGACGTGGACGAGAAAATAAGTAGGTAACATATTTTGAATATTGTTGAAAAAATTAAAAATTCTAGAATGGCAACTTACCTTCCGTAACCTAAGGACCCCCAAGGTCCCCTAAATTCGAGTGCAACCTATTGACCCCAAAACGGGCAACGTTGCTTTAAAGCAAAATATCGGTGCCTCATAATTATGTGGCTAGCATTGTATGAACACTCATAGATCTCCTTTAAAGGTGCAATAATCATCACCTCAGTAATTAAGTTGTTCTTGCTTCCAATGAATAATAATAATTAGTCGTTTCCGTTATTTTAAAAACAAATGGCGATTATTCTAGGAGCGTACAGCAATTAGTATTACTAGTTCATACAGGCCGTTACTATGAAGGCTGGCTCTGAGATGAATGAAACAGTGAGCTTGTTATCATGCCACACAAGTTTAGAAGGTCGTTTGGAGGAAACCTGTTGCGTAGGGTAAAGTACTGTTCTTCCTTGACAATTGTCTCCCAGAAACGTTGGCTTAAAATGAGAGAGATCTCCTAAATATTTTGATTTCACCAACCCTAATTTTCAGACTTCACCAGAGTCCTTGTGTCTTCCTTTGGACTTTCCAATTGTCTTTTGAAAGATACCTGCCATGGTCGTCATATGTTTTGGATTTTTGACATCTCATATTAGTGGTCCTGCACTTGGCAACCTTGGTTTTAGAGGTATCGTTATTTACTAGATAATAAATTAAATGGTTGAAGAAAACACCATAAAAGTTGGTTAAACAATAGGTGCTTGAAAATAAAATTAGAACTACTAACCACAAATATTACGTGGTCTTTAAAACCGATCCATGCGCCATTCAAACGGATGGGTGGGCGATTATCAGAAACGAATGATGTCATAGTTTTAAACAGTACTTCTTTGTGGGACGTGGACATTGAATCAGTTTCGGTGGCCTAGGTAGACTTAAGGTCTTAGGCCTTTTGTGAATAGGATCTACGCCTACTTTCATTTGTAGTTTCTGATCTTAGGAGAGCTGTCATAGCCTTAAATACTAAAGCCACCACGTCAGCACGCACTTATGAGCCAAGTGGCTAAATGTTTTTTTTCAGACCCTTTATTCCACATCCGTTGTTCAAGCGGGCTCTGTAAGAACGCAAATGTCATGTCACACGATTTCAGTTTTCTGGATGACCGGAATCAACCTTTAGATGACCACTAGAGTATCTCGATTTACGCTTGTCGCTTATTATATTCAATGATGACAAAACGTGAGGAAAAGTGAAGGAGGAAGAAGTAGGAGAAGTGCATGCATAAGTGACCGATGACAATGGTGGGGTGGTCCACCATTGTCACGTTGTAGTGGTCACCAGATATTTCAGTCACATCAAACGTACCAGAGAAACAGCATTGTAATCTCTGCGTTGAATGCTTATCGTCCAAAGGGTTATCCCTTTTTGGAAGTCACCTCACGTCCAGCAATAGATCACTGGAATGGATCAACAATATGATTGATTTATTGAGGTGACTGCATGACCCACAATTTTCAACAAGCTCAACGCTAGTAAACAATTTTTTTCTTCCAGTTCAGTATGGAAATCCAACACCATAAAGAATTTTACAAGGCGAACGAATTCCTTAAATTCAATCAGTCCATAATGGCAGTTGTCAAGTATCTAGTGGCCATAATGTTGGTATTTTTATGGTCCTTATCGAGGCCGTGCGACTCTCAGCTCTCATTATGTAATATCTACTACGTAATGCCCTGGAACCTGCTCCCACGGGGAATCTTAGATCATAGGACTAAGTTGTACAGTTAGTTACAAATTCTCTGAATTCTTGTGTTATGATTTTGCCAATTGATGTAAGTGTTGATTGTTGTATTGATTTAAGTTCCTTAAGGGTATGTGGGAGTGACGCAATCACCGTTCATTCCAGGAAGGGCAAGGAAAAGAGTGCACCAAAATAAAACAAGACCCGTAATAAAAGACCCGTTACTCCGCAAAGGTTGACCTCGAGCCATCAATAACTGATAATCATCTGTCACAGTTTATTTCTCATCCATTCGATGATAACGTCAGGCAAGTTCGGTACTTTTCGCAGTAAATGATAATACAAATTATAGAAACCCAATTTCTTCGCAATATTCATTTGTTAAGCCGGATCACCGGTTGGTTCCGGTTTTACAACAATGGGGTTGGCCTGTCATTGTCCAGTATCGGCTTCATCGCTGCCACCGGCCATTGTGTAACCAATACCACTTTTCGATACATTATTGTCTTAAAGATTATCTCTGCGAGTATTTATCTGTGTAAGATTATTAGCTCATGAATCATTACTTTCATTAATTATCACTTTATCAGCTTCTTTGGTGATACAATTCCAATAGGAATCGAAGAAATTGAGACCAAGTTCTAAGGCCGCATTTCCTGCGATCAAAGTTGCAGTATCTATCAAACGACATATAGACACAAAAATATGTGTGTCGTTACACGTAGCCATAAACGCTGGCTGTCGAAGAACAGGCTTTTATCACATCAAAATAAATAACACACTTAGACTAATTAGAGTCGTATGTGTGTATAATATTGTGGCATCGCTTTCTCGGAACGCGTTTCGATAAGTGTTTTATCTTTTAGGGCACGAAAGCCTGCAGGAGAGGGTTGAGGGAGGAGTAGGAGGTGCGCGCGCGCATCCCGCGACAGGCATGGTGAGCCGGTGCGGGTCATTCTATGGCCGCGCAGTGATCGCTCGGACGCCGACCGCGCCGCACGCCACGTCGACCTACGCCCGCACGCTCAAAGCCGCACCACGCGAAAAACACAATAAAACCAATCGACCCCGAGTGACCCCAAAAGTGCATACCGAGCGGCCGACACGAACGAAACGACTTCGCGAACACACAGAATTAAAACAACTAACTCTAACGCTTTACAGTAACACGTGAGCTTTATTAACTGTTAATATAAGTTATAATTAACATAAAGGTGGAAATTAAACTGTGCACTGGAAGATATCGAAGTTTTAAGCAATTGTTTTAAATTTAAATGGTAACGGGCAAGCTGTGTTAGCGGCCGGTGGCTGTGCTTAAACACAGGTAAGTTTGACTTAAGTTTTAAATTACAATCTTGTGATTCGCTCAGCTGAGCGCTACAGACGGTGGGGTATTTGACAGTTGTATTTTTTTTAAACGTGTCCACGCATAATTTATGGACTAGGCTCGCGATACATTCAGATAAAGTCATATATTTTTCTTATACTTTAAATTATATGATTTAAATATTAGTGATGTGCTTGTGTTGGATGAGTAATATCGACGTAATGATCCAATGTTTAAGTGTTGTTGATTGTTTGCTTACGTCGGTGTTTGTCTCGCTAGCGGAATGCGCCGGCTTTGTCCCTCGTGTGTTGTGATCATAACAAATATCTTTACGTCTAGGTGTGCGGCAGGATCGGATGCTCTTGTTTGCACACCTGCTTTTTGAATTCTTTTACCTACTTTATAATCCTCGGCGTCTCATAAGTTACCCATTATCTAAGCCCATTTTTCCTTAAGTTTGTCATCAGTAGCAGTGAGTGTTTGTCGGACACTTTATCGTTGTAATCCTAAATAAACTCGTTAAGGTCTTTATCACCTATTTTGGTGGACACACACAATGCTTGTGTGTTTTCCTTTAGGAGGTAACTCTGAGTCATGAGGTCTTAATTTTTTGTTGTATCTGTTTCTTTATATCTTTGTCTCCATATTTTGAACCTAGATAGAATGATGTTCTAGGCTTGCATTAGTCATTTGGTTTTGCTTTTAATCCGCCCACATTAAGTTAAATATGCAAAGTATTTCCAACTTCCATGTCCTTTAGAATTGTTGACATAAGTACGTAAACAATTTTTTACTCAGATTTACATCGATCTACTACATGCTCTGCCTTGTCTTGCACTTTATGATTTTTTCGGAGCTTAATCAAAATCTCTCCCTTTGCTAATTTTTTTTGGTAAAATTTAATGTTTGACAAACCTTAAAACCTAACTTTAACTTGTAAAAACTAGCATCCCTAGATTTCACTTCTCATTGTCATTTTGTATCAAATAAAACAATACAGAATGAGTCAAAGGTGCTATTTATGAATAAAAAAGAACGACACGGACGCTAATCGATGAGCACCACAATGAGTCGAACAACAATATCTATATTTGTAAGAATAACGATGATCTCTTTTCTGTTAAGGTAAAATCACGACATTCACGACCACTACAAGACCAATATTAAACTACTCAGATAGAACTGAGTCATCCAACTGTCTTTCCAACTATGATAACATCGACATCATCAAACGTTATAATGACACTGTTAGCTGTCATCGTCAAATAAATCAGTATAGGTTTTGATTCGTGGTTAAAACCACTTGAAATTGTACACCAAATGGGATCAACATCAATAAAAAGTATAACTAACCTACCGTGGAACAAAACAAATAATTGATGATTAAACGAACTTACCTGTACGTGAAGTTCTATCACAATTACTCGAAGAGCTTCGTTCGAAGATATTAGCATTAACACACATGTAGTTTCACCTACAGACTCGCCATTTCGCATTGAATTTAGGAGAAAAATAAATTAATAAAAATATTAAACTAACGTAAGGTAGATTAAAAACTTTTGATTTTTATCATGACATTTGCACCCGGCCTGCTCATTTAGTTTGGAGATATGCTGAGCTGTTTGATGTTTCACGACGAGGGGTTCAGTATACTTACTAGGGAGGGAGGGATGCTAATATCTTCGAACGAAGCTCTTCGAGTAATTGTGATAGAACTTCACGTACAGGTAAGTTCGTTTAATCATCAATTACTCTCAAGCTTCGTTCTCAATATTAGCATTAACACACATGTAGATGTTGAGAGAAAGCAGTCGTGAAATATAATGAATTACATAATTATGTATATCTTTTATAAGGATGAATGAAATAATATTTCATATTTATATTATATAATGTAATTAAACTAATAACATAATTGAATATCCTTTTAATTATAACAATGTAGATAATTAGCCTACTTGTAAATCGGAACTGACATAACTGAAATGGAATAATTAGCCATTTAATACGCTTCTTACAAAATCACATTCGTTAGACGCATCGTCTGAAATTGTTCGATTATAATATTTAGCGAATACAGTAGAGTTTGCACTCCATCCAGCAGTTTTACGTATAACATCCAGACTAACACCTACTCTATAAGCCTTGGAAGTGGCCGCATGCCTTGTGCTGTGTGCAGTAAACAGCGATATGTCAACACCGCTATTATGTAACATGCTCTTTACCCATTTACTTAAAGTTTGCGATGTAACTGCTCGGTATGGTTTTCTATACGAAATTAAAAGTGATTGATGAACTTGACGTATCTGATTGGTCTTATCGAGATATATCTGCAGGGTACTAGCGGGACATATTTGCGGTCTCTGTGAAAAATAAGGTAAGGAAAACACTGGTTGTAAAGAACCTACACGAGAAGTTTTAATTAAATCGGGAATTTTAATTATAAACCCTGAATCTAGCTTTGTTATATTATTAACATGTATTTTTGATATAGTCTGCATTCTATGAGCTGTTATCAGCGCTAAAAGGGTCACTAATTTTTTACTTAGTTTTTCAAGGTTTAAACTTTCATTTGGATATAATTCTGCTAAATAATTTAACACTTGATCAGTGTTCCACGTTAAATTGTATTTAGGTAATGAGGGCCGCAATCGAAAGACTCCCTTGAGGTACCTCTTTGTATAATCATTGTTTACTATATTCTTCTTCTTCTATCGTGTCGGCGCGAGCTATACATGAATAGCTCATGCCGTGGTGAAAAGATTAGCCAGTCAGCAAGGTTGGTAGCGAGGCTGACTGCCCAGGGTGCGCCGGACGTACTTAAGTATCGTCACTCGTGGAGGCTCTTTTCATGCACCTCACTATATTGTGACCAAGTAACAACGATAAAGCGGATCGGGAACTATTTAAGGTACCATACCGAGCTCCATTATTAAACATTTCCGTTAAAAAACCGAGAATATTACATGATGATGCACTGTAAGGTTCTATATTGTTTCCACGACAGTACGCAAACCACTTCCTAAGGCAAGTATCATACTGTTTGATTGTGCTATCTGATAAAGATGCCAACATTACGGGTATGGACGACTGCGGAATTCCTCTTCGGAGTAGCGATATCCGGACAACGTCCCGACAACCAGTGTAATTTGCCGGTGTATTGCACGTTCGCTACAACGAGAAATAATTAAATCACCCTTAGATTTCAGAATGAGTGGTTTTGAGGTAAGAAGCTTTTTAAAAAGAGGATACCAGGGCTGTGTTTGCCAATTTGGTACAACGACAATGCCAGTGGCTCTGTCGTTAATAATTTTACGTAAGGTTTTTAAAATAACTGAAATTGGTGGAAACGCGTAAAAGAAATAATTTGACCACGATATGGTGAACGCGTTAATTGCATAAGCGTCAGGGTCCCTATGCCAAGAAACATAGGTATCACATTTATGATTAATTCTACTCGCGAACAAATCAATACAAGGGACACCAAAATGTTGTGTTATTTTAATATAAGCACTCTGAGAAATTTCCTGTAATCTTCTTGATTCCGCGTCCGCAACTACGTTATCAGAAGAACGTATGTAATCGGCATGAACCATAATTTTACGCGCTTCGCACCAATTCCACAATTGTTTAGTAATATCCGTCAAATGTGGAAACTGTATTCCACCCATTCTATTTATGTACGATATAGCCGTCGTATTATCAATACGTAACAAAATCTGACAATTTGGGGAATCTTGCGCAAAAACTTTAAGGGCAAGGAAAGCAGCAAGTATTTCCAAATAATTTATATGCAGAGTTCTCTCATGTTCATTCCAAGGGCCACTGGCAGTCTCATCACCACAGGCGGCGCCCCATCCCGTTGTTGAGGCATCACTAAATATCTCTAAGGAATATTTATCAACTTTTATTTTGCAAACCGAATCATTTATAGATTTAAGCCACCAGTCAAAGACGGGCGATAACTCAGTTGGTAAAGTCATAAACTTATCGTAGTCTTCATCATCTTTGAGGTTAAGATATTTACACCTCTCAAAGTCCTTGGTGTAAAGCCAGCCGTAGTCTACGGCCTGACATGCCGATGTTAAAAGTCCGATAAAACGAGCAAATTCTCTTATTTTACATCGTTTGAGTTTTCTTATTCTTAGTAATTCTTTTTTAATTTTCTGTCTTTTATCATCAGGTAATCTAACTTCAAATTTTTTCGAATCTATAACATTTCCTAAAAACTTGCAAGAATTCGTAGGTGTAACAGAACTTTTTTCTGTGTTGATGATGAATCCTAACGATTCTAATAGTAATTTTGTGTCATTCATATTTTGTAAACATTCAGTGTATGATTGACCAACCAAAAACAAATCGTCCAAATAGAAGGTAGATAAATATCCCCTACACCTTAGTAATTTTGCAACTGGTTTAAGAATTTTAGTAAAAATATAAGGGGCAGTATTTAAACCAAACGGTAGAACGTTAAATTCGTAAAGATTGCCATCCCATTTAAAGCGTAAATATTTTCTTGAATTTGGATGGATGCTTACTAAAAAATAAGCATCTTTTAAATCGAGTGTACACATATAACAATTTTGTGATACGAGTTTCAAAGCTGTTCTTAAATCTTCGAGTTTGAAATGTTGCGTCGGTATAAATTTATTTAACTGTTTTAGATTTAAAATGAAACGTTGTTTACCGTTTGGTTTCGGAACAAGGAATATACTTGATATATATTGGCCCTTGCAAGGTTGACATATGGACACCGCCCCACTAGAAATTAGATCTTGTATCAATTCTTTAAAGGCCTCATATTCGCATTGTGAATATACAGGCTCTGATGGCACGGTTATTTGAATAACTGGACCAGAAAAAATTATTTCATAACCATTAATCCAAGAAAGTATAACCGGGTTACTGGTTATCAAGCACCACTGCTCATAAAAATATGAAAGACGGCCAGCTGGCCTTACCGTCTCTAACGTCTGTGACGTCCTTGCGGCTGACGTGACGATGTCCTGTAAGCATTGTTGTGCGTCGTCCTCGTCGGCTGTCTCGTAGTCTGAGTTGTTGATGGTGCTGCCCGCGCATATCTCGCGCCCCCTGGCGGCGGCGGTGGAAACTGTCTGCGATTCGCCAGGGGGGCTCGGTAGTTTAAAGGTCTGTTGACCGCTTTAACCGGTTTATGAGCCGTAGACTTCATCGTCGAAGCTGATCTTAAATCAGCTCCAGATTTAATAATGGTTTTTGCTGATTTTAATGTATCCGATAGGTTATTACCAAATAGCATTTCATCTATTTTCGTTTTCTCTAACTGATCTTTTAGTTCTTTCTTGACAGTTGAAAGAATGAAAATACGTCGTGAGATCGAGTCCGTATATTGTATATCGCCAAGGATTCGAGCTGTATCCATCAATAGCTTAAGAAGGTCAGGGTTTTTATGACCTGATGAGAGCATTGAGGTAATAGCCTCACTGAGAGAGGACAAGGCACAGGATGTAAGAACCTGTTTACTTTCTATGCCTTTATCTCGTTTTGTTTGACTGTCCACCAAAGACGCTCGAATCTCCGGATTGAGGGTTGGCGCTCTTATAAACTTGCAGTTTGCCGGAACCAAGTACCTATCCTTTAATTCCTTGCGGTTTTCTTTGGAGAGACCGGAGGTAGCAATGTGGTTGAGTCTAATCGCAAGATCCTTCTGAATTTCACTGCCGTATTCTTTAGTAGAGGTGGGATCCTCACCTAATATTTCCAATAAATCCGGATCTAATTCGGGAACATCTTGTTGAAGAGCAGAAGAATGCTCAGGCTCACTTGCTTCCACTAGCTGAGGTACGACAGCTGAAACTACAGCAGGCGCAGCTGGTGTTTGTGCAGAGGAAAGAGCAGTGGCGGTAGTGGTATTCGGCGGCAGTAAGTTTACTTGTGTCGTGATATTGTCGGTGGCAGGCGACTGTATAACGACTGGGGTAGGTACCTCCCCGTCATCACTATATTCGGATGTTGGGCCTGGTTTCCAGTACGAACATCCAGGTTGTGGATCCCTGTCACCGCAGTGTCTAGCATAATCGTCATCGATGGCAATTGATTCGCTCTCTGCAAGCAAAATAATATTTTGCTTAAATAAGCCTATTAACGGTTGGGAAGTGAGACTCCTTGTGAGAAACACGCAATCCCAATAGGCAGTTTAAATCATTATTCTTCTTGTACTAACGTACGAGCTATAGAAATACCCCTAAGGTAGATCCGAGCAGCAAGTACTTGATGTTGGAGGTGGAAAGCCCCCAAAGGACAATCCGATATTCCAATTTTGAATCCGTTATAGATTCAAAAAACTTAAACGTACCATTATGATTCACCGGTTGCTAGGCTAAAAGTAACCTATTAACATGTTAAAACATAATAATAATATTAATTAGGGGCCCAGCTAGTGAGCTGGCGAGTCACCGTCTGCCAACAGGTTTCAATTTTAAATGTTGAAAGGCAGGCGCCGTTTTCTTCCGGCAATAGAAGTTATATAGTCCATTTAACACCCCATCCCATAGACCAGTTTTATTTTTACCATATTTCACAATAGTTTTGCACCCACCTGGGACGGTCCATGACTGTACTCCAATAGTGCAGCCGTGGATAGTCCCCGGTTGATGCCCCACCTCATTTTAGATTAAAGTTCTCAAAGGGGCCTCTGCGCGTTGGACCTGTGTCCCCGTGTATGCCTTCCAAAGGACCGGACATCTTCCGCATGGAAGATGAGCCGTGATGTCCAAAGAGATACAAATATTAATTACTCACCTTGCTGGTTATAAGGTGTAGGAAAATCACCATCCGATGACGATGTACTTTCATGGCGATAATATCGCCCACGTTTAATTTCACGTTCTAATTTTTTAAGTTTTTTACTCATATAATTATAATTATCGCGTTTGTCACTCTTTCTTTTGGGCATTTTAACACTTAAATAAGAAAATGCACTTAAATAACTGTAAGACAAAAGTAAATATGCGAAACAGCGAAGCACTGAGACGTGAATGAGCAGGCCGGGTGCAAATGTCATGATAAAAATCAAAAGTTTTTAATCTACCTTACGTTAGTTTAATATTTTTATTAATTTATTTTTCTCCTAAATTCAATGCGAAATGGCGAGTCTGTAGGTGAAACTACATGTGTGTTAATGCTAATATTGAGAACGAAGCTTGAGAGTAATTCTCATATACAACCTCTACAGTCCCTCACACAATTCTTAAGCAAAATTGATAATGTCTAAAGGACCATAATATAGGATCATATTATACATGGCCGTTTGCGTACGTATAGCGTACCTGTGAGGCGAGTTGCAATCAGGTTCTGGTTTCTCGAAATAATCTTACGCGATGTTGAATAACACTGTTCCCACGCCGCTATTATTGAACGAGTTAATAAAACAATAAATATTATTGACAAAACTAATAAATATTTCCGTGGTGTTAATGAAAGGGAATTGAATTTGGGTTTGGGAGGCTTCCTTTGTCATATAAATATCGTAACGGGGATTCAATCAGTTCACATTATCTTTGTGTTAGCAAAAGATAATATAAGAAGTCCTCCGGTCATAAACTCATAACGACCACCTATGTTTATGGCAATCTGTGATTGTTATACCTAAGTAGTCAAAACGTCGACTTAGTTGAGTCTATCTTAAGCTTCATTGAGAACGTTTTTATACGTCAACTTGACAGCTGATTGTTGTTATTCAACCTGAAATTCCATCATGCTCCTTGAGCTAATGCAGTATTTTTGCACGGGCTTAAACTTATTTGCATAAGTATACTGATTACTGAACTTTGCATAAAATACTAAGTTCTTCTTCTCTCGTATCGCCCGAGGTATTTGACTAGCTAGCTCATGCCGTGGTGAAAAGATTAGTTGGTAGCGAGGCTGACTGCCCAGGGTGCGCCGGACATACTTTAGAATCGTCGTCTCTCGTGGAGGTTCTTTTAATGCACCCCAATACTAAGTTAACTTCTGTTAAACCTTCTTGTTCTTCTTGCTACAGCCTTCATCTAAACTTGTGTTCTCTTCTAAGTTTGCTCCAATCTTCTAGTGAGGTTAACAAGGACGAATCGAGCCTTTATGAGGTTCCATCTTTGTATATTCTCCACCACTTCAAGTTCTACCTACGCCTCAAAACAATAAGACTTATTAAAAAAGTAGTAATTATATTAATTATACGTGTGATGTGCAAGCCATACATGATGTATATGACATCATCTTTCTCAAATCCAAGGCTTCGCTTTTGTTAAAATATAATATCTGTTGTTTACTTTGAATGTTTAGAGCATTCACTCAAATGGAACCAATTGGTTTTCATGTGTGTTCTTGTTCGAGGTTTAACGTTGTTAAAATTAAGATTGTATTAAAAAAGCGCAAAATGTCAGTTTAGCACAAGTTTTTGTGACACATTCTAAGTAATGGTATTTTTTTGCTTCCATAAGAAAATAGGCTTAAGGTTTTATGAATGAGAATAGTTTTGTTGGATTTAGATTCTCTCATCTCATTTCTTCTAACGGGCGAAATTAATAAACGATCACAATCCAAATTTTTGGTTTGATGTAAGTAGATGTTTGGCATTATTTTTATTGAATTTCTATCAAAAATTTACTTCAATTAAAAAAAATTGTATTGATGTAGGATTGATTATTAATTTCGGCCGTAAGACTACTGCTAGTATCTAAAGTTTAATATCCAACAGCATTTTGCCACCATCATCGGTAACAACTACAAAATCCTGATTAAAGTATTGTGGATTATGATCTGCGTATCGGTGCCGTGCTTCATCAATATCGACAGGGTAATGTTTATCTCATATTTCACTAACATCGTTGTTTCGTCTTCCTTAAACTAATCTCTTACTTCCTCTTTCAACCATCCAACGTGAGATTTTCGTAGGTAGGTGAATATTCAAATTACCTCAACGATTGTTTATCAAATGATTGTCCTTCTGGGTTGTTACCATAATAATTCAGATTGTTTTTATCCTTGTCTCATTGCCTGATGGCAGTGGTCTAGTTTGGGTTTTCATTATCACAATTGGAGTTTTACATGTCTGTTTAACTTTGGGATGAATGTAATGATGTTCTTAATCTTTGTAAAGGTTTTTTGAATATTTACGCAGATCATGATCTATACCAGAGATTATCAAACTAATTTTGTCTACCGCCCACTTTGAGAATCAATTATTTTCTAGCGCCTCCTATTTTTTTAACTTTACCACATCTTAATAATCACAATCGCAATCATTACTTCTACCGCCTCCCACTAGGTTTCTAGCGTCCACAAGGGCGCGTTATCTCCCACTTTGAGACTGATCTATACCGATTCTCATTCATCCTTAACTCATTCTTCTTTAAAATCCCCATTTTAGCGTGAACGGAGTCATGTATTGTGTAGGCTTCATTTTCAATATTTTCTGTCTGTCTGTGTGCGTATGGGTGTTTATCGACTGGTTACAAGACGGCCGTGACATATTCATTACATATAGTGATTCAACTGTATTGTTGATTTTGCGTTAAATGCGGCAATTTCTTTTTTTCGCTTAAACCACAAATATTATTCATTCATTCGAAATAAATGGTTTCAACAATGTAGTTTTACGATGATCCTTGAAATAAAAATAAGTAAATGGGTTTAATCCGTCGGGGGTCAAAAGTATAATTTCTAACGTAAATTTGAGTCCTTTTGGGGGTCATTCTTTGATTTTTCTATTTTCGTTTCCAAATAACTCTAATCTCTAGTATATCGCATGAAAATTTAAACTGAAATATTTTCAAGTCTGCTCTTGACCACGATAAGTGCAACCTGGTCGAAACGTGTCGGGCAAATAATGGTATATTCGCGATAAATTCCGTTTAGTAATAATTACTATCATGCAACGTGAAAGTTTTAAAGTTAATTAAGTATTTCTTAATGACAAATATAAAAATCTGTCAGCGTGTGAAACTATAGCACCTATCAAACAAAATTATTATTAAATAAATATCAATATTCAAAATAAATAAATTACCATAAATTATCTTAGAAAGTTTTATTTCTCTGATAGAATAATGATATGCAATGCAACATATCAGTTTAGTTTTGCACAATAGCTAACAGATACATGTGTTAACCTTTCTAGACAGTGTTTATCTCGAACACTAGACATGTCGCAAGTCTGTAACGCAATAGTCGTATCACTGCACGTGTCTATCGCACAATTAACTATATTGTTGTACACATCACGCATATTTAGGTTTGAGGGCTCGTGGCTATTATGATCGACTAACGAAGTTAAGCAACGTCGCTTTGGTAAAATTTTGAATGGGAGCTTAACACATTCGAATCCACCACACTTTTTATAGAGCTCATACGCCATGCCGCCATACATATTGCTAGTGGACCTTCCAGGAGGGTCCACGGCATTACGTTTGCGCTAAGAGTGAGCCCTCGAGGAGGGTCCTGGCATTAGGTTAAAAACCGTGAAAAATACGCTACTACGTCGTGAATTTTCCAAGAAAAATCTACATTTAAAATGAGCTCTCCACGAGGGCACCCGGCATGGCGAATGCAACTACAGAGTGCCCTCCTGGAGGGCACTCGGCACTGAATGTGTTAAAACCATCGAGATGTAATCGTCGGCATAAAATGTTGTCGATGATTTCGTCTGTCACGCGAATATCTGTGAAACTTTATGTCTGAAGGTGGAACGTCTAGTATCTGATCTAGCTCTAGTGGTATTCCCTAGTTAGCTTGCGAAAATCAGACATGAATCATAACCGTAGTTGGATTGGAAGCTAATAACGTCATCATTTCCGATTGCATTACTATAACCATTTTATAGCTCAATATTGTTTTTTTCCATGTCTGGTAAACATGAGAATGTAAACAGACGGACTGCAAGCTTGCAAAGATGCAGACGTTGCGTAATGGAGTTGTAGACGGATCGAATTCATCGAAACTGCAAAGCAAAATGACAGTTTATGTGTGGGAACAGCCGAAGTGTAATCTTTCGCAGCTGACAGCCTGCTTTTGCAGCTGGATTACGAGTATGTAGTTCGTCAGCGTTAACACTAAGATTCCATATTTTATTATGCATTATTTCTCAATAATCAATTAAAGGTTCTTATTAAAAATCGTTTCCTCTAGAGAAGAAACGGCAAAGTACTTAAGGGTTAATGTTACCTGCGTCTGTAGACAAATAGCAATCGATGATCGCCAGAGAATTAACAGATCGCTTGAGCGGTCGAAAGCTTATGTCAATCCGTACATCTCATTGTCGTTTCTATTCTCTAGCGATCATCGATTTTCATTTGTCTACAGGCACTGTTAATATAAAATGTTATCTCAATTTTATTTTGACCCCATTCAGGACCAGAATTTGCGATCCTAAGCACAAGTAATATTTGCTGCGTTCACCCGATCAAATACTTCGTTGCCCGACACAGACATTCCACCTATTACTAGACTAACAACCATTTAGCCACAAATTGTATCTAATTGAGCATTAAAATTAATTAGCACTATCATTTCTAATTCGGTGTATGACATATTGAGTATGCTCAGTAAACAGATAAATGGTCTTGGAGCATAGTGCGTGGGTCGCGTTTACCTATTGATACAGTCTTGTTCAACGTGACATTGTTTAGGTTGTTGTTAGTATGACTAATGATAATATTGGCTGTCTGTATGTGTTAGTGTAATGTTTCGGACAGGTGTTTTGATTATATTCATTTATTATTGAATTTTATGATGGGAAATCCACGAGGAGCTCGTGGCTAAATAATTACAGCCGCATAGACCGATCTTCCGGGTTAAGCCACGCTTGCCGAGGTTGGTCTGTGGATGGGTGACCATTTACCATAGCGAGTTTCCTCCGTGCCTCGGAAAGCACGTAAAGCCGTTGGTCCCGGCTGTCATTTGTAGATCTTTGACAGTCGTTACAGTTGGTCAGAAGCCAGAAAGTCTGACAACCAGTCTTACCAAAGAGTATCGTATTACCCAGTTACTGGGTTGTGGAGGTCTGATAGGCAGTCGCTCCATGTAAAATACTGATATTCAGCTGCATCCGGTTCGACTGGAAGCCGACCCCAACATAGTTGGGAAAAGGCTAGGCAGATGATGATGATGGGAAATCCACATAGGCTCTTGTGTATTTGCTAATGTTAAAAATACTTAATACGGTAGGCACTTGGTTTCTTCTTGTCCAGTAGAATTACCCAGACTTAGCAGGCACTAAGCATTTTTGAATTTTTCCCTGGACAAGTTCCTTAACTTGTACGCCATGACCCCAAATAAGTCGTTACCTAATTGGGGTCATAGCGTTAAGAATTTATGGGGTGGAATTAATCCATATGTTACTGTGCTATCATTTCGTAACAAGATATTGTTTATTTATTTGTGGACCTACCTACACACAAGACTTATTAAATGGAAAGTTAATTAGAACCATACCGTACAATACTTTGCTAATTTCTGTCAGATATCACTTCCAGCAGACCAAATTGTTTTGTCAATGTACAAAATTGAGGCAGATTGCGAATCCATTGCCTAAACTACATTAACTGCTACATAATACACTTATAAGAATCTAAATCAATTTGTCGACGTCAAACTAAAAAAGAGATAAAAACTTTCTAACAACATAATTAGTATACAATGAAGAATTCATCATTGAATCAAGAACCAACCATGGTAAGTAGCCATGGTCTTTATAAGAAATTACACGCGCTTCCCGCCTCAGTGCGCGGGCGCACATACGCGCGATCCCATGGTGTAATGGGCCCATTAGTACGCTGATGAGCTTAATGGTGACTGAGCGAGAAATGAGCGAGAGGAGATGAGTTAGGGAAAAACTGTAAATTGGTTATGTTTTACGCAGTTATGTGGACGATTTTTGGGGTCAAAAAGTTTATATTGTAGGTAAAAGTTAGATAGAATACTCTTTGAGAAATAGGAGGTTGACCAAAAAAGAAGCGTGATAGACTATATTTAATAATTAGACCATTTCAAAGGTCACAGGAAATTCTTTAATTAATTAAAGCAATAATGCAATGATTTGTTCATTTCAATGGGTTTAGGCAGACGTATTATTTCGTACACCGAACCGTGGAGAAACGTTGCCAATGACATTATCAAAATCGACAAAAAAATTAAAAAAAATATTTTCATAACCACACAGCGCCATAATTTCCTCTACCATAGAAAACAAACTAATGTCCCACAGCTCAGCTCCGCTTCGCTCCCACCGCTCATAGACAGGTGGACATGAAAGCCCCACACACGAAGTACACGACACCCATTAGGCGATACATGAAGTGTATGCGCTTGCGCAGGCTACATGCATTGCATACCGCTAAGTTTATCGAGAATACATTTATTTTCTTTGCTAAATAATAAATTGTTACAGTGGAGTGATGGATGAAGAAATAAAACCGTTTCTTCATGAATACCTCTGACCTTCTTGAACACAATTTTGAAAACCTGTATCTCTAATAGCCTAGGAGACGGCTCGCTACAATATTTTATCGTGAAGGGCGTTTCGGGGTCTGTCTTTATTGTTCGACGTTCAGAAAGTGGCTAGATTTTGATTTTAGCGGATGACGAATTTTTACGAATGTAATCACTGTTATCATAAGCTGAATCAGCCTGTTGAAAGCCACTGCTTAACACGTTGAGCGCCATGTGTATCCTTCCGGAAACACAAACTACCAAAAGTATCACCTGCAGAGGCCGCGTGTTTCCTTTGGGAAACACAGGCAGTGCTTTATTCGGAGAACAGTGTGTCCGCCAGGAAACACATTTAAACTTATCTACGTTATTAAAAAAGCATACGAATACGAATTAGGCGAAAAAAAATACAAAATCCAAAAAATTTAAAACACAGTTTTTGGTCTTGACGCTCAATGTGTACATTGCCCACTAGGCCAATACAGCCACAATACATACCTATAGTAGACCACTAAGGTAGATCTTTATTAAATACAAAGTATTGACTAGTTTTATTTGACTTCTTTTCGAGAACCATTAGCATAATCAGCCGTACCATTACTGTTCCACAGCTGGGCACGGGCTTCATCATACAATGAAAAGGGTGTAGTCCAACCTGCTGGCCCGTTGCGAGTTGGCAGACTGTACAGGGCATCGAGGACTTTTTTTTGGTGTCCTATCAGGAGTACAGGTTTCCTCACAATGTTTTTCCTTTCATCAAATTCTGATCCGTACACGAATTCAAAAAGTCATAGGTACGGGCCGGTATCGAACTCAGACCGTCCTGCATGGAGAGTAATCGTTCAATCGCTAGGTACTAGAGGAACCATTGAATAAGCACAAATAAAAACTGAATTTATACCACGTCTTCGTACTGATTCTGTCATCTATTTTGATGACGACATTCTTCCTCGTACCTCGTCCTTCATTGCTGGTTCAAGACAACCGTTATCATTTGCTATCTGTAGTGGACGCGCGATCAATCACGCGTCTAACGCGATCATTAGTCGCTATTACCCGCCCACGAGTCGGTGCAAGGTGCAACTGATGCAATGCGATTACCTTCACTTAAACATTGGCGAGGATTTATAGGGATAGCACCTGAAAAATTTGTAATTTAGGTGTGAATAGAAGAAATTCAAACCACATATTTTTAAAGTACTTAATATTGCTAATTTGAATTGCAAACTTAAGTGGCAGTGGGCGGGGCACATTGCTCGCAGAACGGATGGCCGATGGGGCCGAAAGGTTCTGGAGTGGCGACCGCGTACTGGAAAACGCAGCGTGGGTAGGCCTCCCACAAGGTGGACCGATGATCTGGTGAAGGTCGCGGGAATCCGCTGGATGCGAGAAGCACAGGACCGGTCGATGTGGCGATGCTTGGGGGAGACCTATGTCCAGCAGTGGACGTCTTTCGGCTGAATGATGATGATGATTGCTAATTTGGTTAAAAAACCAACAGTTTTGGGCTAAACCCGGTACAGGACAGAAAGAAAATAAAACAATGATATACATAATTGATTGCTTGATATTATGTAATAAAAAATCCAAAAATAAAAATCATTTGGTCAATATTCCCAACTCACTACCAAAAAAAACGAAAATTCTCCATTAACCAGGCGTCGCCGAATCAAATAACATAAATTCAAATTAAATGCTCATTAAACACTGTATCATCATACTACTTTCATATCTGTAACGAGTGTTGAGCCCAGCGCTGTTAGGGTCTATCATCTTCTTTTTCTAGTGATAGCTTCCATAACCATTGATGATAGTGTTTGTTGTGGAACGGTTATGAAAACCACCATTGTGGAACGGATCAGTTTTAATTACGCATTCGTTAGTTCATTAACAATAACAATATCATAATAAAAAACGGTCAAGTCCTAACTCATTTGATTCGGTTGTAGCTTGCAATTCCGTACTTACTTTTCTGAATATCTAACAGGCGCAACTTTCAGGGTTCTTTCCACAACCCGTTTCAGCACGGTGAAATGGGTTGTTTAAAATGACCACCCATTTTCAAAAAGGTAGATCTTTTTTTCGATTGAAAGACTAGAAACTTAAAAAAGCTTATAAAGATGCAAGTTCTAACTGTTCAAAACGTGGTCATGAGGAAAATACACCATAATTTCAAACTCACAGTAGTGATGCCAATCCTACATCCAATGTTAATACTTCGTTAGATACATAAATAAAAAGATATCGTATATTTTGATTTAACCAGACTTTTATTAGAAGCAAGCATTTGGTTAAACTTGTAGAAGCAGACTTGAAACAAATCCTCCTCAAATCAAATTTTTCAAATATTTCCTTTTTAATTTATAAACTGTCAACTGCTCTTTCACTATTTTACAGTGCATTGACATGATCATCATAATTATTTGCTATCACTTATCACATGAGTGTTACAGCACACACTTTGAATCAAAGTGCGAGCTGTTTTACCAAGACACGCTAATGTGTCTTAACTTAATCCTAGGGGTTTTCTAATACCTTTTTATTTACTACCAATCGTTATTGGTTAAAACTACGCCTCGTGCATCGGTAACCAATAAAGTAGTCCTTACAGTTGCATGTAGCTTGGCAGATTGTTGTACCGCAGTTTGACATTTCGATTGATTGATGAAACTACCATAGGTAAGCTAATCGATTCGTTTTTTGGAAAAAAAAAGATTCAAGATCAAAATACAAATATGCATGATAGGTGAAGATCAAGACTTTTCAATATTTATATTGATTAGATCTGAAGCATAGGATTTTACATCCTCCTCCTATTCTACAATACCAACCTAAAACACATTTGATATACTTGTGCAAACCCTGTGCAAGGTGCGCAGGATCATCTAAGCAGCAGGACCGCAGCGATTAGTATCGAACTGATGACGTCACCAGCGCACGCGCTGACATTGCGATCAGGTGGGCCCGTGGCGTGGATCATATTAGGCGGTTGACCAAATTGTACAAAACGGTTCTCCTGATAAAGAATGATAAGTTCCAAAGACATTAACAGACTGATTTCCAGTTTTGCCGATTTTTTTAACCTTGTCAAAGATTTAATTCAGGGATTTCTGAACTATACTGATGTGGGTGGTAATTTTCTAATAAAAAAATATCCTTCGATGAATAGCCTCCCAAGTGATATAGGGGGCCAAAGCTGCCACAGTGGTAAGGGAAAATGCATGAGCGTTATATTCTTTGGTGGGGAAAGGACTTTATCTATGTAAATAAGGAGTCCTATTGAATTTATTGCACGAATAATTTTGAATTTTCAGTCAATACCCTCATTAAACTGTTTTCGTAATTGTCCTACATTGTTATCAGTTTTTTTTTCGAAAACATGATCATTCTTGGCGTCATTTTTAACGCTGTTTTTGTCCTTACTTTATTTAAATTGTTTTGACTTACATAGACGTTACTAAAATTAATAATATGCCGTATTTATTCGGTGATAGGTAGTGGTTATGGTTTTTCCTTGTGGAATATTGTTTATACAATATTTATATTTATAAGTCTATGGAAGCCCCGTTAACCATATACCACTACAGCAAACGTGAGCTGTTGCCATTATTACTATTCTCATCACCCATCTCGCATCCCTCATTATCCCGTACCCTAAGCCCTCGAGTAATCGCTTATTTTACCGTGCACAACATCTATGGAAGGTGATGACTGTAGTATTACCGTACAGTATGTCATCATTACCTTCCTGCCTGTTGTCATTGCCAGCCATGGAATCATTACCATTCTATTAATATGTTTTATTCAAATATTACTGATGTGTCTACGTGACAACAAATAATATCAAAACAAAAATACTATTTTATGATTACTTCTTGTATTGTTTCCATCAAATAAAACTTCATCCTACACACTATGCATGTTTGCAAGTTTGTAAGATTTTTTGCCACGTAGGCAGCGATAAGCGTCTGTTCAATATCTCTTGAATTCGTAAGTTAAATATTATGTGCATCTGAACTGAGTATCTGAATTTGTAGGCGATGAAATGTCACTATTGCACATTAGGTTAGGAATTCTTCTCACTATCAAAGCCTGCTAATATTTTCCCCAAAAATTGCAAAATATTTTGCAAAAAAACCGCTACATCTGTTCGTGGACTTAGCGTGGGCGCGTTGGTGCACAGATCGAGCGATTGTTTCATCTAGCGCCCCCGCGTCGATTAGCCGCGGCGCGCACTCGCCCGCCCGCCCGGCTAAGTGTCGCTCGTCTGTAGACAACCTTAGACAGCCTAGCCTTTAGTCTCCAGGATCGCCTTGCAGGAGACGGAGCCTCTGTTTTCGATTAGCATTGGTGAGTGATAGAAATATTTATACGTATAACAGAGTTAGAAAGGCTTTGTGGGAAAACAACAAAGTGCGAAGATCAAAATTTAATATTTTTTAAGAAAGGTTTCGTGACAAAACGTTATAGAAATGTTTACAAATATGATACAAACTTAAAAAGTGTCAGCGTTCAGTTCATCAATACATTTATCTTTTTTGAGGCTTGTCTTCCAAAGTGCATCAATGCTGTGTTGAATACAAATGTTAAAATAATTATGATAGGGGAAAACTTCAATGACAATCATCCAAGCTCAGACCAAATCCAAGAACCTTAAGTATTGGGCTTGTTCAGGCTGATTTGAAGAGCATTATTTGAGAAACATCAAGAAATAAACTTAAGAGAAACAAGTTCAGATGAGTGTCCCATCCCATTCTAAGTTGAAAGTCTCCTCTTTGCGTAAACCAGCCCAAAGACCACGGGAAATTTTAAACTCGTCAGCATTAAGAAGTTTTTTAAAGCAAACTAAAATACGAAGTAAAACAAAATTGATATTCGTCTATTGTAAGGATATTGTCTCTACCGAATTGTTGAAAAAAACTGTTTTAAAATCTGTAAGTGTGGGTTTGTCTGTGGGTTTAGCATTTATCTTGTCATCTGCTACATAAATATTGTATTTATAATAACACTTAAATTCTTTAGCCAGTTTCGGTTTGGTGACCAAATCAGAATTCAGGCTGGTGCGAAAAGTTTGTAGTTTAGGGGAAACCAATCATTTGAAGTGGTACCTATTAAATAATCTAATAAGATTATTAATCTTCGTATTAAGATAAATATAACACCAAACTCCGTTGTAAGGCTTCTTGAAAGATTTTTAGAAAAGTAAAAACCATCTTTTTCTGAAACTTTATCGCTGTTTGCTGGATTTAGTTTTATGTAATCTATAAAAGAAATTAAAACATAAGTACAGTTACTGTTGCTCTTAATTGCTAGGCAAATATCGAATCTTGTCAACAAATAATAAAATGTCCAACATCTTTCAAAACCCATCACCCCTCTATTGTTTCTCAAATTCATGATCAAACGGTTCCCCACTTCCATTTTTAAACCTACTTTCCCAACTAGGCATATTTTCTCTATTAATCTATTCGTCTATATCAATCTGTCAATCAATATTATGATGAACCTTTCCCTTGAATGGAGAAATGGACATTTCAGCGCCTTGAAGGAAAGTTGCTTTAACTTAGTAGATAACTTGTTCTAGTGTTGGTACTTCGCTTTTAGCTGACACCACAGAAAAATCACTAAGTGTCTTAGTATTATTAGTCATTAAAATGATCTCCGTATCATATAACAGTATAACATTTTCCTGTTAATCGCCGTTTGATCACGATATGTATCACACAGAGGCTCTTTATTCCAACATGGCGACGTTCAGAAATACGGCATGACTTCATCTGCTCTTCAATGTCAAACGATTTCTTCCAAAGCAATAAACATACAGTTTAATTTACTAGGTATTTCCTTGGAGCCATTATACTTGTTATGATAGTTGTATGTTATAAGTGAGAAGTGGTAAGCAGCATCCCTAGTTCGAGTTTGAAAACTACGATTAAATTACTTACAAGGCAAGGAGAAGAGCTTTATCTTACAGTTGACCATTGACTACGATAGGGGCGGGCTTATCCAAATTTTTTAATTACAAAATGTTGTGCAGATTTTAATTGCTGTAGGACACATTTTCCTAAAATACCACTTTTTTATTGCATTACTCAAGGCTTAGACTTCATAATCTTAAACCCAACTGCACATTCTGAGGCTGCAGGTTTTCTACAAACGGTACGGCAATCGGGAAATTGTGCCTTATTCAGAATGTTGCACAAAACTGTACTGTTATTTATGTTAGCTTTAAATTTCACGTTTAGGCTGTAACTGAAACATATTCTGTGCAATATATTTTTCTGATTCCTTTACCGGTTTTTATAATCTTCCTTGTAATATCTTTAATATTATTAAACCAAGCTAAATACAATTAGTAATAACTATTTAAAGCAAATTCATTTATGTAATTTTCCTTATAGATTTGTGTGACACCTTATTTATTTTGCTGTTCCATTAATAGTTACTTAATACCAAGAAATATAATTAGGCATTTTAATTAACACTAATATGTATGAACAGTCAGAATTTATATTAGTCGTCGTTATTTTATTAAATTCCTCTTATTTTATCCTCAGAGGTAAATTCAGGTCATTCTATATTTATATTACGTAAACAATTCATATTGTTACTATTTATTTGGATGACATATCCATGCATCATAATTATAACTACATTTAATTTGAAATATATATTTTCCATCTACATGTTCATATCAGCCGTACACTGTTGAGTTTAGCCTTTCTTCCTCTGGCGTAGATTTATATCAAAAGCTTTTGATTACGCTATTATAGCATTGCAACTCTTTATGTAACTTGTGTACTATTAAATTTATTCAAAACTAGTGTCCTTGGATCACCAATAGTTATTAAATCATTACGCATAAATAAGCTAGATCAAAGCGAGTTCATTTCAAGGGCTTTAAAATTACTCACTCCAAATTCGCCTGCGTCTGTTTTTAAAAGACCAGTTTTTTTAAATATTTTTTTGTTTTTTATCCCTGAGACATGCTTACCTTCAAATCACCTTCGCACTGCATAGATGATGCTTACTACACCTTCTCATGTATATAATTTGCTACATTATAAACAATGCAATTCTCATTATGGTCTCGATGAGGAATGTTAATACCCTTGAAATCCTAAGAGGAGGGCTCTTAGGGAGAAAAGGCGTTCTTTTATGACGTCATTCGACCAGCTAATCCTTGACACTAAAGTCTGAAACCTGTCCTTATGACTAATATATTTACGCCAACATTTATAAACCACATGTAAATGTGTGCGTGAGTACTGTCGGTGGGAGTGTGCGCGAGCGCATTGAACAAACATTCGACATTCTGTCAAAGAAAATTATGTAAAACGGGTTGTTTCACAGTGTTTTATAATAGTTATTGTATGTAATTTTGTAATGTTTTGTCGTCATTCGCGGGTGATGTTGGAAGTGATAAAAGTTAATTGCGAGTAGTGTAAAGGATTAAGAGTGTACGATAAGTTAAACATGGACATCTAAATGAATTGCAATTGTATTGTGGTTTTAAAAACTTAGGATTATATTTTTCAAGTAAGTAAAAGTTGATGCTGCTGATGATTTAACTGTGAATCATTCATTATGATGATCGATTTATTATAATGGTCATATTGATGACGGTGAGCTATGACTATTCTGAGAAAATAAGATATTATCATGTTATTTCCAATCCGTTTCTAAATGTTTCATCCTTTTACTTAACTATTTCGTTTTAACAACTCCTTACGAATAGTAACGATTCAGGGGTTTCAAAATATCGACGGATATCATCCTTCCACTAAAATCTGTGTCTCTTTACTCATGTCGCATCTTCTAATACACGTACAAATTAGCCATGTTTGTGTATACTTGAAGAAACAAAGAAAGGAGCTTAAACAAAAATAGTAGGAACTAGTCGTATGGCATTCGTGTGTTGCAGCTGAAAATTAGCGTTAGGTAGTAAGTAGTATCTATAAGTGCCACCTGATATTAAGCTGAACTGATGGCCCTTTTGGCACTTATTTTCATGTGTATCTATTGATTATTGTACTTTGTGCCGATAAACACATTTTCTTTCTTTCTTACTCGGCACAGTCTTAGTTGGACGCCACAAGGAATAAAGTCATGGACCATCCTTTTTTAAATATTATGCAAAGACTTATCTGAAATGAAATGAAATTTATTCCACTTAAAATAGAGTACATTATGGTGTTGTCTGCTAGAAAATTAACCTTTAGTACCACAGAAATATAAATATTAAGACAATTCACAGCCTCTTTGGTCTAGTAGTCGCAAGCAGCTGAGCGTGAGGACCTGGGTTCGATTCCGGGTCGAGCAGTGTTATTGGATTTTTCCTTATCGAATTTCTCAGACGGCAATAGGCTTGCCCCCTATAACATGGGATTTAAACATAACTGAGAAATGAGGATGAGCTACACCTCTGTCCAACCCTTCAGGGAATAAATGCGTGATGCTATGTTATGTTATGTAAGACAATTTAGTACTCACGGGTAGGTCTCTCTAGGAGTTCTTTAAGTTAGTTTTTTGTCCCTTTGCCTCTTCAACTACGAGAAAAGACGAGTACTCCTTTTTTCTTCCAGATGTATGTACTCAACAACGTACCTTTCTGCCCCACTTACGTATCTCAGACAATACGAACCTTCGGACCGTGGAGTACACTGGTCAGTTCGGTTGTAGACCGGCTCTGACGCCACACGCCGTGAAGGCTACCTGTGTACCGTGTGCACGGATTAGTGAATGTAGGCTTCTATAGAGTTGGGTTGTTAGGGAAAGGTCTGTATGATGACTAGCTGTAGCCGCGGCTTTGCCTGCGGAAATATAAGGTTACTGTTCATCAGCCACATTGAATAGTGTGATAATTTGTACCTTATAACCTGACCCACTCTTTAACGGACATTTTTTCCAAATTTTAACTTAATCTTTTCTGTAGTATTGGCGTTTTGGCTCAAACATACAAATAGATATACACCGTGGGCCCGAGGCACCCGAAAGATTTTAACAACGCCTTTCTGATGGTATAATGAGTCAAATGTTATATCAACAAAAGTCCAATTCAGTCTTTTTGTTTTTCGGTACTTAATAAATCAATTAACTTTACTTCCTTATAAAAAATACCTTAGGTTGAACTGGCACAATTTATAAGTTATCGTGTGAGTGGATAAGAAAATTCTCACTTCACAACCCTCCCCGACAAATAAGACATACGGCGAGAGGGGTATGGTATGACAAAAGTCGCAACGCCATGTTCATATATATATGTGTCATAGGACTTGTTACCATAGATATTTTTCGATTCGTGAATTTCCGAAAATAATGAATATCTCGGAAATTAAGCTTTATTTAACAAACTATATCCTAGCTTTTCTTGTCCAATCAGGCATCGGAATCGAAGGTTAAAGGTGTAGAGACAAACAGAAATTCTTAAAACTTCTATTTCGGCATCAGTAGGTATCATTCCTAGTCCACGTATATGTTTTTTCAATAATATTCAATGTACAGTTTTTGATTCATTACGATTTTATTTTATATATCTAGTATAGATGTATAGATATGATATGAGAACACCTTAGTGGTCTCGTGAAGTTCTAAATGTTGCGCAGACTTAAATCTGTAGCCGGGAAATGTGGGAACACATATATCTTTGCTTTACCCAACTGGGACGATGGTTGTTGACTTTTGGCCATGATACAATTTGTAACACATGTTTTTTAGTATTTAAGCAAGTAAAGCTATAAGCAATCCAAACCACAGTTCGTTTAGAATATTGGTTTACTTACAAACTTATGTATACCACCACTTGTGCTTCAGGATTGAAATTAGTTCTAAATCTAAATAAGATCTTAACTCCGTTGGTGAGGTTTGTGTACAATATTTGATGTGGACTATTACAGCCATCAACAAACTATGGGATTATTTATGTTTAGTATATTTCTTACTCTAGCTTGCATTGTTCTCACATAATTTTAAGCACTACATTGTAACAATACCCGATTGTACTTAAAATTATTTTAAAAGAGTATCCATGGAGTTTCTCGCCGGCTCTTCTCTAAGGACCTACTTTTTGGAACCGTGCAACTAAATTGTCGAGACGTTTCTTAAGTGCATCTACTGTGCCTATTCGAATTAAAAATCTTTGAATCATTATCTGCGTCTTCTAAAAACCTTCTATGGTCATCAATTTAAAAGCTTTATATTATCTTCTGCTGGTATTACCTCGTTTAAGTTATTAGACACAATAGTTATCTACTTGACTTACAGGTTAATGTGGTAGGTAATGGTGGGATGGGCAGTAGGGACAGGCTGTACAGTGGAATTTAAAGGATGGGCGCTAAGTAGGCCAACTCTTATGCAACAATACAATCTACACAAAACCCAAGTGTTCCCTTTAGTTCGGTTGAAACATGAATAGGACATTACTTTGTTAAATCTTTTAAGTCATATGATAACTTTGTAGGATATAAGGGATTTACACGGGTCGATTTTCGCCGCACAGCTAGGCTGCACAGCAAAAATCGACCGTCTAAAATTCGACTAGGCTGCAAGTGACTAAAATCGCAAGCCCCAAAGTTGGGTGCCATCCGACTTTTGCCGTGCGGCGACACGCCGCATTCGGCGGGTGACTAAAATCGACCGTGTAAATGGTCAGTTGCAGGCGATCTCCCGCCGCATGAGGTGTGTTTTGCGCTGTGTTGTTCCGCTAGAAATGAACAAGTCGCATGCGATTTTTGTCGACCGGTGTAAACAGGGTAGCGATTCGATTTTTACAAGCGATGCGACTAGTGACTTGCCTCACGGCTAAAATCGTCTCGTGTAAATTCCCCAATAGACAGACACTATTTACTCGTGTACCGCTGAATACTCCTTGTCTCTTTCGTAACATTCCAGTCCATGCAACGGTTATCTGGAAGACATTGCTTGGAACAGTTGCGATAAGATACCCAAATGTACATTTTGATGTGTTTTTTGCAAGTTTTGTTTAGTAGTTGTTATTTATCTTATCATTAATGCACAATAGAGTTTTTTTTAATTATTTTTCATAGTCGAGTTTGACCCTAGTCGCACTAGTAAGCGCAGATGGGTTCTAAGATACAGCACACGAATCCAAGTAACAGAGTTATGGAGGGATTCCCCTATACCCCTCTGAGTCTCACATACACACGACGGAACACAGTAAACTGCTTGGCGCTGGACTTTAATGTGAGGGTGGTAGCTAGCCAGGTGGACTGTTTAGATCCTACCACGTCGCGTGCTGGGTTTTGTTGAATCTTACATCACGCGTCTATTCCCAGTGTGCAGTGAGGAAGTTTTATATTCTAGTCCATCACAACACGGGAAAAATGTGGATTTATTAAGATACGATTGCTCAATCTTATTCAAAGACTATGTCCTGCTCCAGGACTTCTCCTATGTCGTGGACGAGAAATAAATCTCACTTGCTCATTTTTTCTAATACAACCTAAACAAAATCTGTAGGCCATATTCGTCCTATCTGGGGATCGATCCACCTTTAGTGTAAAAAGACGATGCTTGTCTTGTGACGCAGATTTAACAGATAGGTAGGTACAGTCAGCGTCAAAAATATCGGGATGAACAGACTGTTCAAAACGATCTCAACAACTAAGAAAATTAAATTTTATCTCAATTGGATAAAGTTCTTTTCAGAATGATAGTTGTCGTGTACTGTCTTTATTCTGAAACATTCCTTGTGTCATTAAGTTAATATTTAATGTTCATACAATATGGCCGACGTATCTTGGCGAGTCTGAAGTTAGCTGATTAGCTGCGCAGTAGACAATTTCGTTTCTAAAAGATTCATTGCGCAGCCAAACAACTAACTTTGGACTCGCTAAGATACGTCGGCCGTATTGTAGCTGTTTAGATCATTTTGAACAGTGTTCGTCCCAATATTATTGACGCTGTCTGTACTTTACCAACTGCATTGAATGTTAAACCTGTGGTTAAACCTCATCAAGTCAGATATCAATTAAGTTTATCTTCCCAAAGATAGTTTCCCACTAGAAAGTCTCGTTGACTCAGATGTAGTGCGTCGTGTTTTGAGAAATATTGGCGCGGTTGTGCGGGCGCAGGCGTCAAGTTGCGTTCGCCAAAACATGCGACTGCTCTGTGAGCTTCTCGGAAACCGCAGACTGTGTGGGTACAGATCGATTTATACTGAATTGTAATGTTCCACTAGCCTACTAGGTTACGTTTAGGATTTGAATTAAATTTTCATGGTGGGACAGTGAGAACTCGATCAAATAACACTTCTTAAAATTATTTTGAGTTATGGTCCAGTTTCGAAATTTGCCAATTAATGGTAAAAGGGACTCCCAAACTGAATTTCACAATTCTATGATTTCTATGATTTATAGAGCGTTATTGGTAATAATTAAGACTTGTATCCCTATCAACTAATAATGAAATAGCTTTGTATAGTAGACCCTCCCATACGTTAGTAGCTATCTTTGTCTGCCTAGCTTTTTCCAAATTACATATATTGCGTTCAGATTAAAGTCTTACCAGATGCGGCTAAGTACCAATATTTTACACGGAGCGACTGCCATAAGACCTCCGCAACCCACTCCGCAATGCAGATATCTTAAGGTTAGACCTTGTCAGTCTATCGGGCTTCTGACTACCTGTAAAGACTGTCAGGTATAACACCTGGGGCCGACGGATTAACGTGCTCTCCGAGTATAAGAACGATTCTTACGATTTACAGAGCGATATTGGTTAAAATTAAGTCATCTCTACGGATAATGAAGCAAAGATCCCATAGCTTTACGTAGTATACCCTCCTCTACGTTAGTAGCTATCACAGGTAAAATTAGCTTAAAAGTCTTTTCTACGTCCATTTTGACAATAAAAAAATATTTCTTCTTATTTTTTTCTTTTCTACCGTAGTCAACTGCTGTATCCTCCTTTAAGTTGTCCACAACCGATGTGGCCCCTTTATCTGGTGTATAATTGTTATTACGTATTATGTTTGCTTACGGGACGTAAATATTACAATGTTGACTTATTCGTGTGAGCTGCTTACAGTATTATTCGTTCATAAACAGTACAGCAGATCTTATGCTCCCATAGTACAAACGCTGCTTTGCTTGCATGAAACATTTTTTGTGATTTTAGTGGGACATTAAAACGCAGTGTATACAAGGTTAGTCGGAAAGGGGGTACTAATCCGCAAGCCACTTAACCCTACATAAGGCAGAAGATTTTAGGAAAAGTAAATAATAAAGAATTTGGCATTTTTTTATAAAACAAAAAAAAACTTTTTAGGTGTCATTTTATTTTTTTTAAAGAAAATAGGAAAAAATAATAATATTGCCAACTTTAAAAATAAAAATATAACAAGGAGGCTTTCGAGACATCTTCCAAAATAGTTGGTGGCGGAAATATTGCCACTGCCGTGTAAAGGGTTAAAGTATCACTGATGACTAAATAATGAAGTGTTTTTCAAAATTCGATAATATTTATTTCCATATAAAATTATTTTTATTTTAGTTTTTTCAAAAATTCTTCCTTCGTGCTTTAGTTTCCAATTCAGAAAATGAGCTTTTAAGTCGTGACCCCAAAATCCTAAAATGTAAACACAGCTGAGGATAGATATATTTTAGCGTATTTTTTATGTAGTTTTTGAACAGCTATTTCTCTTAAACTATTGACTTTTGGGGAAAGTGTAGAACAAAAGTATTAGTATTTTAGAGAACAAAAGTTACTCATTATTATGGGTACTTTAACACCCTTTCGGATTAGTACCCCCTTTCTGACTAACCTTGTATATTTAAGAGGATGACAGATACGCGAATACAGAGGTACGCACGGCTACAGATGAAGCTACACATTTCCAGTATAAGCTGATCTCGCATTGCAATAGGATTTCCTTACAGTGAGAGGTCAGTATAAACTGGAAATGTATAGCTTTATGTGTGTACGAATGATTCTTTTATGATATGGTTTCTTTGACCAAGAACTTCGCATTGAAAAAAGTTACTATGAGCCAACGGGGTCCATCCATTTTTAGTTATAGCACAGGACTTTTGCATTACCTCCTTAATTATAGGGAAACCAGCATGCTCAGCCCAGTATTGTCCCACTGCTGGGCACGGGCTTCATCTCAGTATGAGAAGGATTTATTTATTATACTCTTTATTATACATAGTACACCGGTAAACAAAAAGAAATACAAACATTTACACAATATACAGGGTGGAATCGTTAAGTGTCAACAGACGATTTTTTGGTCAATTTAAGAGATATTTAAAAAGTTAAGGCTATTATCAAAACTAGACTACATGGAGAGTAAAATAATATAAATTATTTCAGGACAAAAAAAAGCCAGATATTGAAAATTTTGTTTTTCGCTCCCTCCATACATTTAGTATGAGAATTTCTTTCAACTGATCATACCAATCATACGGTCTACGTAATCTTCCTTATTGTAAATATAGCGGCGGAGTTAGCCTTACTCGATTTCGGTCTATCTAGTCATCTCTGTAATAAATTTTCATATCACCACATTCCTGAGCACTACCTAAATCTAAGCCAGGATTTCGAACAGAAAACAGACAGACTTTGTAGTTCCAGATTGCCTATGTAATGCAATAGCCTATTATTTTCATGTCTAATAAATAACGATAATATTGCAATCAGTTTGTTTAACTAATTAAAATACTAATAGTTGAATGACAATGTTCCATATTACATGGCGCTGAATATCGTCATGACGAACTTGTGGCTGTATAACAGAACTCCTCTGCCTGCGCTTTAAGGGAATAGGCATGAGGTGTATTTTTTTATTAATTAAATAAAAAATCCATAGAACAACTTTTTTTTTTGAATTCGGAACTCAAAGCTTACTCTGTAGTTTTTTTAGTAACTTGTTATTTTTCGTTTTCAGCCAATTCAGTTGATTAAAAGGTTAAAAAAAATGTTGCGAACTTTGTCAATAGGTAGGTACCAAGAAAGAAATATTATCCATTTTTTACATTTTTTGTAAAGAATTTAGCTCAAAAATTAAATGCGATAAAATTATAAGCTCCTTGAATATCTCATGACCAAAAATGTCATACTAAATGTACGGAAGTGGGTAAAATCAAAATTCTCGATATATGGCGGTTATTTTTCCAAAAATATTTATGTTATTTTAATTACTAGGCGGCCTAGTTTTGATATTAGCCATAAGATTTGAAATATTTTCTAAACTGACGGAATAATCGCCTGTTGACACTTAACGATTCCACCCTGTATGTACAATGGGCGGTCTTATCGCACAAGGCGATCTCTTCCAGACAACCTTAGTATGGACTGGAAGAACGGAAAGAGATAACGGGCAGTTCTGGACGGGATTTAGGTAGGTCTAAGTCAACAATACTGTCCTGTGCGGGATGGTGACCTACACAAACCATCGAGATTTTTTTTAAACCCGCTCAGGTGTATACTGTCAACGTTTTCATTCACTGTTAATACAAACTAATGATCAGATTCTAATCCACACATGAATTCGAAAAGTCTGAGGTGCTGGCCCGTATCGAACTCAGCCCGCTAGGCCATGCTCAGAGAAACCCGCATTCTAATTGCAACACACTCGTAATCACTATGGCTTTAATTGACAGGTCAACAATTTCCATAGCAACGTATGTATTAACAATCCGACTACTCTACAAATATGTATGTACCACGCAATTAATTTTGAAAATTAAAGCCATAGCGATTACAAGTGTTTTGCGCAATTAGGTCTTTCTAAAATTACTTCAAGGTTAATTTTATAATATCGGCATAGTAACGTCTTTCAGTTGACCCTCAGTGGTGTCATGGGTAAATTAACTCATATACTAAACCGTTTGTGGGCGGAACTAAACACTTATAAGGCGTTTAGCCGTCCATAATAGGAGATGTAAAAAATAAACTTTATTTACCGATCCTCCGAATAACTTTGCCTCTTTCGGAAACCAGAAGTGTTTTGGGACATTTAACTTTAAGTGGCTGTGGTAAGGGATATTTTTGATCGGGATTTAGTTTCAAAGCCTTTTCAGAATCTTCGCTTGTTTAGGTAACTTGTTTTCTTTTAAATTATGTTTGATTTTAATCGTATTTTTATCGTTTTTTTTTTGCTGTGAAATTGATTTGAAATTGTAAATTCAAGGATATTGTTGTTTTTCTACATTTTATAACAATGATAACCTATTGACCACTAAACGCAGTAGGGTCTGAGTTCATACCCAGCCCTCACCTCACACTTTTCGAATTCCAGTGCGGATCATAAATGGCTTATCATTTCATTCGTTGGAAGATCTATTAACCATTCATCTATTGTAAATAAGAAGCAGTGAAAAGCTATGTCTACAACAGTGCGCTTTCATGTTCATCTTGCGTCTTCGTCTGAGGCATGCATGAATCGGCATAGCGCATGCAATAGCGCATGCCTTAATACTAGTTCCACAAAAGCGCATGCCGCTAGCGCACACTAATCCGTCTATTGTATGTCGACTGGCGACTGACCGAGGCGCACCGGTGGATAAGCTGCATGCGTGTTATGGCAATCAATATTGCATGCGCTTGACGAACGAGGAATTGAAAGTTGAAAGCGTAAGATGAACATGAAAGCGCACTGGTGTAGACATATCAATAGCCTAGTCGTTGAACGGTTGCCATCCATGTCAGAGGGTCTGAGTTCGATACCGATCAGCACCTCTAACTTTTCGAATTCATGCGCGGATTATAATTTGATCAAGGAAAACATTGTGAGGAATCCTACACCTGCGTGGGCTCCAAAAAGTTCTCGATGGCGAGTGTAGTTCACTAACCCATACCAGGCCAGTGTGGTGGGCTAAGCCCTAATCCTGTCCCCATCTGATAAGAGGCCCTTACCCAACAAGGGACAGTAAGAGGCTGGTATAGAGTATGTTGAACATTTTGGAATTCTTCACTACGGTCCTCTACACAAAATATAAAATACTAGCATATTACTTACACAAATTCCAAGGTGCCAACCCTGCCCCATTAATTAAATTTTTGGTGGGGCAGATTCCACTCCAAAATCTTAGGCATTCCACTTTGCCCCTCCAGTGGAGCGGCTTGGTGGGGCAAAGTGGAATAATTCAAAAGTATTCTAAACCATTTGCGAAATCGACAAAGCTCGCATGACTACGCCATAGACAAAACCGATGCACACAACACAAAAACATTGAAACTATAATCATAATAACAGACAACGTATAAGGCGAAAATTGATAAAAAGTTACAATATTGGCATCTCAATGATGAAGCACTCTTATAAGCATGCAACCGATTTATACAAAACACTTGTAACTATTGACAAGAGAATAGCATCTAATTATTGATATTCTCATTCCTATAGTTTTCTTTCTTTATATTTTCTCTGTAATTGGAGTAAATTGAAAATACATTCAAGCAATTCCGTCTTGAAACATCGCTAGTTACCAAACGCCCTTTCTAAACAAGAAGTAGCTTGTTGTTTTGCTTAGCCTTTTCGCATCTGTTTTGGGATCTGCTTTCAATCTAACCATATGCAGCTAAATACTGCCTTCAGACTTCTGCAACCCTTACTGGGCAATGCCGATATCCTAAAGCCTAGTCTTCACAGGCCCAGTAGCTGGCGGACAGTGAAGGACAGTTACTGTCTGGCAGCTACGGGGTCCGTGAAAACAAAGTGGAGCCAGTACTGACCAGTCAGCTACTTCAAAATTTTTTGTTTCCACTGTCCACTGACCTTCCTCCACTGTCACAAGGACAGCTACTGGATCGTCACTCGCTCCATACGAACGCAACTAGATGGGTCAGAAACACCAGACCAGAACTAGTAACACAGTAGCTGTGTACTGCTGTCTCCTATGCAGACCCAGTAGTGAGAACACGTCGGGAAAGTGACAGTACGGTATAGACAGCAGAATGTACAGTTGCTGACTACTGGGTGGTCAGAAACTGGGCCTGTGAAAACCAGGCCAAAGATTATACCGGTTGTACTTTCGGGATTCTGACTACCCGTAACGACTATCATAGGTATTCATATGACACTTAGGATCGACGGCTTAACGTGCTGTCCGAGGCAACGAATGGTCACCCATCCACGGACAGCGCAAGCGCAGCTTAACCTTGCAAATCAAATCATTTATGTCTTAGCAAACATGGGTATAGTACATAGGTGGTTTTATAATAAAGTTCTCCATATTTTACCGTCACATGGGCATGCAAAGGTTTACAATTTCAAATAAAAAATCAAAAATAAGTGGCAGATCATTGGAATTACAATAATATATTACAAAATGTCAGGGTGGGTAAAATAAAATAAATTATGTCAATGAGAGGATCACAATAATTTTGTCAATCAGAGTAATAGTATGTCAATCAGTTAGTGAATTATCATTAAGAAAATCGCTAATCGTGTAATAAGTTTTCATTTAATAATTCGTTTAGCACCCTTTTAAATTTGAATGTAGTCATATTTTTTGTAATATTAGGTACTCTATCGTATATGAGCATTGCCCCAAAATCATGGTATTAACCAAAAAAAACTTTTTTTCATTAGTGTCGTTTTACATTTTACTTGACATAATTGATTGATGTATTGAGTCCGTATTGCAAAACAGTTGTTAATTAGCCACAAATCCCTCAGGTAAGTAGTCATTCACATTCATCTTCTACAAATAATTCATCTTTGCTACAGAACTGTAGCTCCACAAAAGACTACATAAATTCAAGTTCGCCAAACATTGGCCCAACATAGCCCACCCACATTTCTTTTCCCGAACAGCCAACACCAACTTGGCCAGTGCCAACAGATCCTATTGGTCGCGTCCCACGGCTGTTAAACCAGTTCGGTGTAGGACCTAGCCACATTGGCGATACTAGTACGTATAGTTGGTAAGATAGGCCTGTTTTATAGCAGGTGAACGTAGGATGCGCTGTAACAAACTTGTAGGTTATTCATATTCTAAAATATTAGTCAGAATATAATAATTATATAGATTTGGCTTCATACTTTTTGAATACACGCCTTGAATGGAGTTTTCTTTTAGTAATTTAATTGTGAATGAAACTCTAGGCATAGGTTCCTGGACTACATTTTTGATTTATCAAACATTTGGAATTGGTACCTAATTGCAATTTTTTTTTATGGGTCGTACTTTCCAATTTATAACAATACAAAGTCCTTTAATAAGAAGCTATTACAATCCCGAATAATAAACCTATGTTTGAAAAATTCAATACTAATTCTAGACGCGGTGGCCAAAAACACTTAAGTCAATTTTAGCTCAAAGTTGTAAAAAGTAAAGTAAATTTTTGCATGCAAAAAGAATTGACTTCCGAGTCTAGAATTATAAGCCAAAGTTAAGCTTCGTTCGCCTGTCTACAAGCTACATGCAACTGGGACAAGATTTCTCATTGTTTTTTTTTTTTTAAAAAAAACCTTGCCCCACACTAAGATTTCTCTTGTATCGTGGGTGCGTTTACAGACACAAATCTCACAAACAAACGCCCAGACCCGAAACAACCATCTGTAGGCCATACAAATTTTTATTCCGTGTGGGAATCGAACCCACGACCCGTGGCGCAGAAGCCAATCGTTTAGCCACTGCACCAAACGTGTCGTCAAACAAACGTGTGTTGATCATCGCCAAAACATTACAGTTGTTAATTTGTGCAAATGTTCACACTTGCCTACACAGTAACACTACCTGCAGTATAAGGAACTGTCCATTATCACTCAAACATATAATCAATCATGACAGATCAATCACGGGACACAGCTGGTGGACGGCACTGGTGGGTGGATGACTCAACTATGAACAGTATTTGTCTACTTCCTACAATATCATTTGCGAGGTCGCCGCAGGCTATCGCACCGTTTTTAGTTTTTAAGCTCTCACTTTCGTGTATTAATTAGAGTAGCATCATTTATTTTCTATTAAAGGCTTATCACTATCGTTTGATGAGCATGCAGCCTCTAGCTGCCTCTCTCTTCAAGCTTCCTCCATACGTTATACAACGTTATTTTTAGTATATACAAAAACCGAGACACCCCAACAAGATTTTCATCAGAACTGCCTGATTAAGTGTTTTTTTTTTAATAAATCCCCAAGTTACACCGTAGTTTATATCGCGTTAAGTTCCCTAGTAAAGTGTGAAATGCCTGAGATGTGATAAGCAGGGGTTGTCTAATACGAGCTACGTATGGTATTCCGAAATACCGCTCACCGAAAGGACGGTTTTCCGATAACACTCTACTCCGACGGTTAGTTGAACGAAAAAATAATTGGCCGATGAAACGTTTCGCCGATAATATTATTCATCGACGGTTGGTAGTCCGAATGAATCCTTCGCCGATGTAACGGTTCACCGAAAACACTCCAGTATTAAATCCAGTATTAAGGTGCAGTCGACGGAGCCCCGCTTCGCGGGGCACCTATTTCTGGGTAAATGGTTTGAAAAAACCTAACATGAAGGGCATGACGGGGGCAGCATTCGCTCGCTTCGCTCGCTCATTCTAGCCCCCGTCATCCCCTTCAAACCTAACCTATCCGAGTCGGGGTGTCCCAATTCCCGAGCTCGCTGCGCTCGCTCGCTAGAAGAGTGTTTTCGGTGAACCGTTACATCGGCGAAGGATTCATTCGGACTACCAACCGTCGATGAATAATATTATCGGCGAAACGTTTCATCGGCCAATTATTTTTTCGTTCAACTAACCGTCGGAGTAGAGTGTTATCGGAAAACCGTCCTTTCGGTGAGCGGTATTTCGGAATACCATACGTAGCTGGTCTAATACACGGAAACTGACCGAGAGGACCGTCTCAAGCCTCAAGGTGTCTATTCCCGTCAACTGTTATGGGTTGAAACCTACTGAAACAAAATTGAAATTTATGAAAAAAAAATTAAAAAGGATAATGTGATGTAAAAAATATGTCAATCGATTCTCTTAGTGATTCTGAACAAACTAGTTTCAGGTTTAGTATATACTAAAACTAAGCTTGTATATTTCCGTAAACTATCCCCAGACTTCGGTTGATAAACCCAAAGGTATTCGATGAGTACTAAGAACATAATAACAATCGCATTATCAGTGATGTCGTAATTCATCCATTTTCAAATTCTACGCGATTGAGTTACGTCCGACTTCAGGGTATTTTTTATTTTTATTTGACCCTAATACCCCCTGATGGTAAGCGCAGACAGGGTCTAAGATGGAGCACACGAATCCACGTAACAAAGATAGCGAGGGATTCCTCTATACCCCTCTGGCTCTCATACACACGACGTAACACAGTAAACTGCTTGGCGCCGGACTTTAATGTGATCTTTACTGTCCGACTGGCTAGCTACCAGCTAGCCAGGCGGACAGTAAAGATCCTACTATCAGGGATGCTGGGTTTTGGTGAATCTTACTAAGCGCGTCTATTCTCAGCGTGCGGTGAGGAAGATTTATATTCTAGGGTATCTTCAGTACGGCTATCCCATTTCAAAACTTAAGTAGTAAGGGACACTTTTTACAAAAATCGTTTTATTGCATAATCTTGCTAACCTAGAAAGTATCTACCAAATACAAAAACACCAGCGTTGAAAACTCACATAATAAGCAGATATATTTAAGCATCGATACCTAGTAAGTGTCATTCACTGCCTCTGATCATTTTAAAACCTAGTAAGTCACTTTAACCACATGGGTTGACCTAACATAAATACTTTTTAAAGCTTTAAAGTCTGACCGATTTAACGTTTGTACGCTCTCTTGTAAAAGCCCTTACTAGGTTTTGAAATGGGACAGCCGAGTAATCCTTAGGGAAACCTGATACTTACTTTCTTATACTTACATCAATCGTGGTTCCCCATTATTTAGGATGGAGTATGGACCTTCAGAGCAATCGGCAGAGATACTTCTCTAGGTACTCACAGTAACTATTACCATATATCGTCTCAAACAACATAGCGAACTGAGACCACTTATTCAATAAACTGTACTCAAACTAAAATAAAGAATGCCAAGGAAACGGAAACGATTCTAGCTAAGTTTGCACAGATAAAGCTAAGACTGATCTCATGTTCACCGGTGATGACGTCAGCGGAAGCGTGTTACTTTTTTATTGCATGTTATTGTTGTGCTAACATAGTGGGCACTGTGGGTAGTGCAACAAGTGAACGATTTAAGGAATTATCGTTTTTGGTGTAAATTACTGAATTGTAGTCATTTGTGCGAATTGAGAATGCTTTAAAACGTCTGTGTTGAGTTTCAGTGGTCTGTGTTCTCAGAACCAATTCCAATTTTAAATTTTAATGTTAGGTGATAATTTCCTACGGTTTGTTGACGCAGGCTTTAGTAAACCATTATGATGCAGAGTGATTGGAGATTTTGAAATAAGATCTGAGACAATACTAATATTATTTATTACAATTCATAACTAGTTTTATACATACACCACTATACACCATGACTGTTGGCACAAGATCGCTACGATTCTTGAAGCATACAATGGTTTATTAAACTTCTTTGTCATGGCACAAGCTATTCGAGAATAGCTCATGTCGTGGTGAAAAGATTATTGCCAGTCAGCAAGGTTAGCGGCAGGGTTGGCCCAGGATTCGGTGGTGACCTCTCGCTTCCGGCCGTGGTTCTGTCCATGGTCGGGAGCGAGAATGTGTAGGAAGCCGTCGCCTCCTTCTGCGAGGAGGTGATGGCGACCAAAGAGGGAACGGAGAGGGAGAGAGAGGCAGCTGCCATTCTCCCCTTCCGCGCCAGACGCACCGGGCGCCGGAGGGCACGCGACCATCTCCGGCCACCGTAGTGTGTGGCCTGCGGGCGGTGGCTTATGGAACCCATCGCCCAACGTGTAACAGGCCCGAGAAGGCGGCGCGGAGTGTTCCGCGCGCGCCTCTCAGGACATAGGGCGAAGCCACACAGTAGGAGAGGTTCGTTCGTCTTCCCCAGGCGAAGGGAATCCATGAGGACATTCCAACGAAAAAAAAAGGACTGGCCCAGGATGGGCCGGAGGAGGGAGGGGAGGCCGTGGAGTCTCTTTTAATGATTTCTTAATGGCTTACTTTTGATGGCTTATCATTTTATTCATTGAAATATCTATAAACCATTCACCTATCGTACCATCTATCGACATTGAAGTAACTACCTTCAGCTGTTCAACTTTTGCCTTACCGATGGATTTCTCTAATGCTTCATCGTATTTATAATTTTCGGCAAAAAGCTAGTAATAATCCGATTAAACTTACATAATCTTGTCTATGACTCTTTACCTGTGTTTACAAAGAATTCACGTATCTTATGTCCAAAAAGAATTTGTCAATTTGGCACGCTATTGGCCTAGTGTACTCGTAAACATATTCTTACGTCCAAGTAATAGAATTTTAAATGTAATTATGTAGTTTAGATGAAATTCCTTTCACGAATCCAAATATTTACTATTAAAAAGTTCTTTCTCTCGATGAGCTAAATAAGAATAGCTCATGCTGTGGTGAAAAGATTAGCCAGTTAGCAAGGTTGGTAGCGGGGCTGCCTGCCCAGGGTGCGCCGGACTTATGTCTTAGAATGCACACGATTTTTTTTTTATAAGTATTGAAATGTTTTTCAAACTCTGTATATCAGAACCTAACAGTTCGTATTTAGCTGAAATGTTTATTTATATTATGTATTTTTTGCCTTTGATTTTGGAATTATAAATGATTGTAGTCATATTTTTATTTCAAACTAGCTGAACTTCGTACTGCCATATTTTTTTTTAGGTACGTGAATATTTAAATTTTATTTTATACAAACCTTGTCCTGACAATAACGGACACACAAAAAAAATAATTATCCAATTTACTGCAGTCGTTCGGAAGTTATGCGCGTACATACATTTCGGCGATTTATTTTTATATACATATATAGATAAAATAGTGCATCTATTAGTTTCGGCAAGTTGCTAAAGCATAGTGCATTTATTGGTTATTTATTGGTCACGATCCCGTGGCAGGGTTGTTGGACAAGCTAACCTCAACTAATAACCCAGTTAGGTATGCTCTAAACAACAGTGACCCATTTTCGAGATATTATTTTCAATTTGCCAACTCCTCCCTTTAAAAATATTAATAAAATAAACATAATTGTGTATCTCAAAAATGGATCACTTTTGCATACAGCATTACTAGGTTTTTAGATAGAGGATAACATGTCCTACAATCCTTCTACTGGATCGTGACCAGTAACCAGCAGCCCTGTATATTTTTAATCTTCTCTAATATTATAATTTCTATTAGTCCCTTTCCCTTTAATCATAAATACGATGTTATGTACTTTTCTTATATCATTTAAGGTCACAAACACTAATAGGTAAATCACAGCTCGTTACCTCGGGGACCTTCGGGCCAAATCATGACGTCACCGCCGCAGACGCATCCTCTGCAATGTCTTAGTTTTGACAAGGTCGAACTAATGCCAATATAAATAAATTAATGTATGTCATCATTGTGACTATGTTTTGACTGGAATTATTACTCAATTGGAATTAAAATTTATGAGACGATTTAAAAAAATGTTTCTCTCTTGAGATTCGTGATTTAATAAATGAAGCAAGTAGTGATGCATTTCTAGTCCAGAGTCTTTTTGAGATGGGTTTGCTCTTGACTTTCGTCAAGGTCAGAGGTGACAGAGACAAAGTCTACGATGGAGCGAGCTCACCCAGAAGAAGCCTGTTCACTGTAACTTTGAAGAGATTCGGGTTGTATGCGTTCGGGAATACAGACGCAGGTAGTGAGTTCCACTCTTTTGCCGTGCGCATTATGAAGGTAGTTTGGAAGCGCTTAGTGCGAATTGGTGGAATGGCAACTAGGTATGGATGGTAACTTGCAGTGTCACTAGATGTCCGATGGTAGAAGGGGCCGGAGGGATGAGGTTGTGTAGTTCTTGAGCACACTCACCGAATCTGATCCCTATCTATGTACTTATATATCTCTTCTGCGGCACCATAAGCTGATGTGTAAGCCTATCTTGGGATAACCCTTAGCTGCTGTTGTCTCTGTTTCACTAACAGCATCTTTTCTGATCAAGACATCATCATTCAGCCGAAAGACGTCCATTACTGGAGATAAGCCCCCCCAAGTATCTCCACATCGACTGGTCCCGTGCTTTTCGCATCCAGCGGATTCCCGTGACCTTCACCAGATCATCGGTCCACCTTGTGAGAGGCCTACCCACGCTGCGCCTTGCGGTACGCGGTCGCCACTCCAGAACCTTGCGGCCCCATTTGATTAAGGCCATATGTATGAAGGACCGTTAGCCAGGGCTGTATTAGGCTATGCAGGGGCCCTAGAGCACAAAGAATATGGGGCCCTTTTAAAAAACGTGATTGAAAACATCAGGGTGTACTTCTGTTCAGTGACTTTACTGGTTATTACATTAACTCCAACTTGTAGTTCAAGTTGTATTTACGAGTATATTGTAGTAAAAAGTTGGAAAGTCTGAAGTTGGCGGCAATGTGTCTCAAATTAAAGGAAACTTCTGCCACAGTGTACGTACTTACTACATACAGTGGGTCAACGCCCATACATTTGACAGGTCCTATGAAATGTCAAAATTATGTAGGGGCGGAGGTTATGTCCCAAGTATGCAGTATGGCTACTCGGGACATAACCTCCACTCCTTCACCCCGCAACCCCCCGCACGATTGCTCTGTGACAATGTTCTACGTTGACCGACTGTAAGGAGTAAGATATAGGTAGACTGTGCTTCTGCTGAGCAGCTCTGACTTTATGGGTGCTCAAATACATAGGCACTGGGTTTCGGCATTTCGGGGCCCCCATCAGATCGAGGGCCCAAGGCTCGTGCCCCACGTGCACTTACCTGTACTATTATTTATTCTGTGTTATGGTAAAGATGGAACTGCCGTTACCCCCAAAAATGATTGTAATCAACAGGGGTGGTCCTCGGTGGTTACGGCCTTATCTTCGAAGCCAAGCAAGTAATTTTAAATGCGCATAAGCATTACTTTCAATCATACAAAGTATTACTTTGGTAAACCTTTTGTATACAAATGGGTGTTAAACTTTGGAGTGTGGCCAGCTCTGGCCATTGTGTGCACGCCATAATAAGCAGCTGATATTAAGAAGCAGACGGTTTTGTTTAATAATAGGCGCTGAATAATACTAAAGAGTCTATTAATAGTCCAATAGTATTATGGAGATAAAGTTGGATACAAACAGTTTTTGTACCCGAACGAAACGACGAGACGGTTTGTTTGCGATTTGTTAACAATTGTGATAATCGAATTGACCTGCAGTAGTAGTATGTATCGCTGCCACAGAATAGTTTTTTTATGTATTGATCACTATACAAGGTTAGTCGGAAAGGGGGTACTAATCTGAAAAGATATTTAAGTATCCATAATAAAGAATAACTTTTGTTCTACAACTTTCTTCAATAGTCAATTTAAGTAAGCAAGTAAGTTTAAGGGAAATACCTGTTCAAAAATTTCATAAAAAATGCGCTAATGCCTTTCTGTCCTTAGCTATAATCAGCTGTGTTTACATTTGTGGTCACGGATTAGAAGCTCAATTTTACAGATGAAGAGTTTTTGAAAAATCTTATACAAAAATGATTTTCCACGGAAATAAAAACGATTGATTGTTTTTAAACTTTCGCGATTTGTACACATTATAAAAATACAGATTCGGGTCTAGTCGCGTAGAAACTTAAAAGGCACTAAATACCTTTTTTATCCCGAAGTTTCGGCTGAATTACACCGGCCGTGGTCACTGGTAGACTCATCGAGTCGGGATAAAAAAGATATTTAGTGCCTTTTAAGTTTCTACGCGACTAGACCCGAATCTGTATTTTTATAAAAACTATTGAATTTTGAAATTTTAACACTTGCTTTATAGCAGTCATCGGTGATACTTTAAGAGGTCTGTGGATTAGTATCCCCTTTCCAACTATCCTTGTGTACACTGTTTTACGTAGGACGTGTCTTAAGATTTTTCTATGGAACGTTACATTTTATAGAAAAAATATACGTTACGTAAAGAAAACAAAAAGTTATTTTACTTTTATTGATTGATACTATTGTGTTCTCTGTGATAAAAAAAATCAGTACTTAAGTCGTGCTGGATTCTTATTCACTATGACACTTATGACTAATGATTCCAAACGTAACAACACGGCCGCATTACCATCCATTTTTTTTCTTTCGTAGAAAGTATTTTATTAGATTTACATTTTTATTAGATTATAAATTTTGTACGCTGCAAATTGCCCTTTATATTTTTCTTAACAATTCTTTCCATCCAATGGTTGTTTGGAAGAAATTGCTTTAAGCGATAAGACCGCCATTTGTACTGTTCTTGATTACTTACATGTATTCCTTCTGTTTTATTTCTTTTAGTGTACAAAAAAGTACAAAAAAAAGTAAGCGCCCAGAAGTAACAAACACACAGACAGACAAACTCATTTTCGCATCTAAATATATAAAAGCGAAAGGTCACTCACACACTCATCACGAAATATCGAAAACCGCTAGACGTATGAAGATGAAATTTGGCAGGGAGATAGTTTATAGTTAGTAAACATGCGCTATGAAAGGATTTTTGGAAATTCTACCCCTAAGGGGGTGAAATAGGGGATGAAAGTTTGTATGGAAAATCGTCACTTAACGTGTTCAAAATTTCACGCAAGCGAAGCTGCGGGCATAAGCTAGTTTATAATATTAGTGTGGAAGTATGGACGCTTTTTATGTTGTGAAGAAGAACAAAGAAGGTAGGATGACAGTAGCCTCACCTCTATCACGAATAGTCAACAGCTATCCCAGGACTCATCTAACATGAAACAGAGTACCTATAGTAGCGGATAATAATGTCTTTTGAACTAAATAGGTTATCTATCAGATAGCTGTAATTTCAATTATAAACATGTCATCTTTGTATAAACAAACTCCTGTACTCTTTGATCTATACCTAGACTAGTGCCATTTAGATTAGATACAATCAAATATTAGATCATTTAAAATACATACCTACCTAACCTAATTACACACAGACTCACAATTGCATAAACGTTTCCTGCGACATTTAGTTTATGTAGCTAAAAGTTTATAAACAAATCAAAAAGATGTATGTTTAAATGTCAAAGTAAATCCGCTTAACCTTGAACTTCAAGTAAGCGACACATCGGTGACTAGAATAATTAAAGTTAAGTAACTTTCGCTTCGCTTGGGTGCTTGCCCGATTGAGGAAATAGCCACTTTCTTGTGTAAACAAACGTAAAATAACGTTTATTGTCAGTATAAGCAGAGTTACATTATAGCCTGATTAGTCTGATTACCCTATTATGCTTAATAGTAGGGTTGGGCCTGAGGCGAGAGGTCTTGGAGGGCGCGACGAGAAATTTCGTGCGGCCGGCGTCAGGCAAAAAATATTTTGAAAGGAGAATGGGAATATTTCATTATCATCATCATCGGTCCACTACTGTCCTACTGCTTGGCACGGGTCTCTTCGCAGAATGAGAAGGATTTCGGCCGCAGTCCTCCAAGCTGCACACGTACACCATCGAGGACTTTATGGAGCCCTCTCAGGTCTGCAGGATTCCTCATGATGCTTTCCTTAAGTGATAATCAAATTCCGATCCACACATGAGTTCGAAAAATCAGTGATGCGGGCCGGGTTTGAATTCGGACCCTCCTGCTAAAACATTTAATTTAGAATCAGCATGCACTTACCGCTCACCAGAGCGAGTGTCAATCTTATTAGCGGGCGGCTAACACCCTAAATTAGACCCTGGTTACAGCTAGTGATGATTGATTCCCTGAGAGTATTTAGTATAACCAGTATCCGAATTGCGTACCTACGTATCACATTCGTAATTACAATAGCTTTCATTTTAACAATACAACAATATTCATTGCGTGGTACCTACATAGTTGTGGAGAAGTCGGATTGAAATTGTTGACCTGTCAAAACCAAAGGCATAGCGATTACGAGTGTTTTGCGCAATTAGGCTGCAGGTTGTCGTAAAGTAAATAAATTGGCATGGTTTTAAATCATTTTGGCAACAAAACATCATTAGGTCTGTAGTTTATACCTAAGTAGCAGTGATAACCCAGCAGTTGAACGTTTACCTTCCACGCTGCAGGATCGAGTTCGATCCCGGTCCTCACTCTAACCATTCGATTACCTAGAATTTGGTTACCACTTGCATTAACGGGGAAAGAGAAACTCGCGAAGAAATCTACACACCTCAGAGGGGTCCAAAAATTTCTCGGTGGTGTGTGTATCAGTCCGTAAGTCAACTCACACAGGTCCAGTATATTGGACTAAAGTCTAAATCCTTCATTCTGAGAAGGAAGAGGCTCGTGCGCAGAATTAGGACAGTAATGGACTGATTATGCTTAGCTTATGTCGAAGCATAGAATACGATCTCTTTACTCACGCACAGCCACGCTATTTGAATACAATCAATATTCTGCAAAAGATTTAACACGAATAGTATCACAATAATCTCTACAATGCTTTCACTCTCGAGACGTTATCAATTCTTCTCATGTATAGCTTTATATTCAGGGCGCGCCTGTTATTTGACTGTTTTGACCAAAGTGTCCGGATGTGCACGCGTGAACAAGGTGTCGTTCTCACGGTAATGCACGTATTCATTGAAGTTTCTCCCCGAGCCTGTAGTAACGTGATATGGGGCCAGGTTTTACATATACTTGTTGCTAATTTCTTCTTGTTTCTTCTGGTATATTTGGTCAAAGCAACCTTGGACCGCTTGCGGTAAATAGAATTTCTTACAACCAGCAGTTTCAAAGTCTACTTATTTGTAATTAAGTTGATGCCGCGATATCGTAGGTCTAGATTGAAACCTACCTCATTTCTTAGATTTCAGAAGTCAGATGATAGTCGCCACACTTAAAGCCAAACTCCGTCACATTATGGTTGAGGACTCATTGTTCACCAATGATTACCATTTATAGACCACTACCATGAAGCTTTAGGGTGCATGAAAAGAGCCTCCACGAGCGACGATACTTAAAAGTACGTCCAGAGCACCCTGGACAGTCAGCCTCGCTACCAACCTTGCTGACTGGCTAATCTTTTCACCACAGCATGAGCTATTTTCGTATAGCTCGTGCTGACACGAGAGAAGATGAAGCTTTTAGCTTATAGACGCAAATGTTTTCTTTTGTAAGCAAAATAGACTCAAGACAAACAATATCTTGTCTCGGACAAAGTTAGTCTGAAAAGGGGTACCAATCTGAAAGGGTGTTAATAAACCCATAATAATGAATAACTTTTGTCCTAGAAACCCCAAAAGTCAATAGTTTAAGAGAAAAAGACGAAGAAAAATAAAAAAAATGGCTTCTCTCTTTCTATCTTCAGCTATGATCAGCTGTGTTTACATTCATATTAAGGGTCACGAATTAGAAGCTCCGTTTGTATTCATAACTAAGGCAGTGACAAAGAATTTAAAAAAAAGTAAAATAAAAAATATTTTGCGTGGAAATAAAATAAAAATTGTCGAATTTAAATTTTTTAACACTTTCTTTAAATCAATCACCAGTGATCCTTTAAGTGGCCCTTCACGACTAACCATGTATAGGCATGTCCTCAAAACGCGAAAGGTGACTTTATTAATAAAATATAAAACTTTGACATTTATTACTTGTTATTCATCTTATTATTCATTATGTTTTTACTATATTTGCCAGCAAAAAGTTTAATCCTCCCGTCCAACAAACAGTTGTTGAATATGCCTAGTTAAGAACCTGTTCATGTATTAATATTCGTTTGTCGTGTACGTCGATGTCGTTAGCCTGTTATGTCACTGTGTTACACGTATATTTGTGGTCATAGACCAGAGAGGACAGAATGGACAAAGAGTAAAAAAAAAATACGGACTAAACACACATATATAAGTCCAGCTTTTTGCAGATCGATGCTGATTAGTGATTAGTCCTTTAGTTACCATTCTTATATTCGCTTGCACAACGACTCGCTATATACATTTAGTGCTAAACTTAAAATGTAATTCTTATTCTTTTAAAAACACGTTGCCCCACACTAAGATTTCTCTTGTATCGTGGGTGCGTTTACAGACACAAATCTCACAAACAAACGTCCAGACCCGAAACAACCATCTGTAGGCCATACAAATTTTTGTTCCGTGTGGGAATCGAACCCACGACCCGTAACGCAGAAGCCAATTGCTTAGCCACTGCACCAAACGTGTCGTCAAATTAATTAGTAATTGTATTTCAGTCAATTGTTTGAAGTTGATAGGAACTGTTTAGTGTACTGTCGTTTAAGTGGGCCTTATTGAAGTTTTTTAGTTTACCACTTCACGCGGTTTACTCTCAGTGACAGTGATGATAGCTAATATAATACGTTCTAATTATAATAAATGTGTATGAAGATAAACTACAACATCATTTACAAACTCATCGTTATCACTTAAATACCGACATTCCAAAATATTAAAAACACACATCATTAAGAAATATGAACGCAATCCAGGATTTGTATGATAAAATCTCTATTGTTTAGTTCATTGTTATCCAAATATCTGAAATATTTGGCGTCCTCAGTAAATTCGTCACCGCGTAGGCATTCAATACGTTCAAAATCTACGCAATGCGCTTGAGTCACTAGCAGGTTGCGCGAGCGCCGCTGACCGGCCCTACATGAGTCCCGTGACCTTAGAAGCGGGCCACTGTAGGAGAGACGGACCCTTATGTTTATATAAACCGTTGAAGTAGAGAAGGTGGTGCTTCTTATGAAGGCACAAGGTTTTAAGGGATGACTTATGGTTTATATCTGTCGTGTGCTACTCTGCTTTCCCATTTCAAAACCTAGTAAGGGACACTTTTTACAAAAATCGTTTTATTGCATAATCTTGCTAACCTAGAAAGTCTCTACCAAATACAAAAACACCAGCGTTGAAAACTCACATAATAAGCAGATATATTTAAGCATCGATACCTAGTAAGTGCCATTCACTGCCTCTGATCATTTTAAAATCTAGTATAAGTCACTTTAACCACATGGTTTTACCTAACATAAATACTTTTCAAAGGCTGACCGATTTAACGTTTATGCGCTCTCCTGTAAAATTTCGTTCTAAACCCTTACTAGGTTTTGAAAAGGAACAGCCGCACTGATGACATCATGCTGTGACGTCACGGTATGTCAGAATGCAGCAAGAGTCGAATGTTTTTGCTGTTCTAGAGTTTATTTTACGTGCATAAAACAAGCAGAGTTAATTATGAGGTCCCTCCTATCTTCAAGATAAAAAGAATAATGTATTTTTTTTCGTGTTTCCAAGCCTAATTGTTGAAACAACATTCCAGAAACCTTTGTACCTTTTGTCACAGATTATCTAATTGTACTTACTTAACTTTTGTTTAATTTAACGTTCCCTTTCTCCTTACTCTATGCGCATGAGTCACTAGCAGCCCTAGCAGGTTCATGCGCCGGCCCTACCTGAGTCCTGTGACCTTTGGGACGTGCCTTATACTGCCCAACTACAGCTAAATAATGATCTTGCACATGCATTGTAGCTGCAAACACTTTTAAATTGTCTGCGACGACTTTGGCCCCCTTACTACAAAAGATGGTTTAAACCAAGACTAAGGTAAACCCAGGTTTAAAATATACCCATCACTTTCTTGTGTCATATAACAAAAAGAGATGTGGCTATTTTAAAACCAGGGTTTTTCTTAGACCATCTTTTGTAATAAGGTGGTGGGGGTTTTGCAAACAAATAAAGTGATAGATCTTTCAAAGGTAAAATTAGAACCAGTACTTTGTAGAAATCTAAAGCCCCAGATGTAGCTAAAAAAAGTCTAATTAGCCAAATTATTGCAGCAAGTGTTCGCTTAGTTAGTAAAACTTGCAGAAGTCGACTTGCTCCGGTGTGTCTACAATTTCAAAGTCGGTTGCACAAGTAACTTGGACAGTAAAACTTGCTAGTCTAGCAGTGGCGAAGGCTCCATACAACTCGATTCCTATCGGCTTCCCTTTCTAAATATGGCAAATACTAGTATCTATTATTTTCAATTATCATTTAAACAAAAATTTAGTCCGGCTTCCCTTTTAAAAAAATTCACCCTTCGCCACTGTAGTCTAGTAAGGCTCCCTACACACAATGCCGCCGGCTTTGCCGCCGGCTTTGCCGCCGGATTATTGCCGCGCGGGTGTAAGTCAATAGGCGTTACACCTGGGCGGAGGCCTGGTTAAACACCCGCCGGCAAGCCCGGGCGGCAGTGCCGGCGGCAATGCCGGCGACATTGTGTGTAGGAGCCTGTAGATTTTGTGCTTATGATCAGTGTACGAAATATATATTTCTCGCAAGGAGATGTCACTGTTACTGATTATAAGAAAACGAAACCGTTTGGACCGCCTCTTTGCTGAAGTGTTCGCAAGCACGACTGCTGAGCGTGAGTTGGGCAAACTGTTATTTGGCTATTCCGTGTGGAATTTCTCTGTAGCGGCCTGAATTATGGATTTGTGCCCGGTTGATGGCAATAGGCTCGCCCTCTATTCCATGGGACTTAAACATAACAGCGAAATGAGGGTGTATATAAGGTCCATCTATTCATACACGAAATATTTTCAGGGATACATCTTGTGGTAAAGAAGCCGAAAAAAGTTTTTTTTTTTAAGTATATTATTTTACGTAATTTAATTAGGTATTATAATTGTAATAAAGCTGGAGAAATTTTGAATAAATTTGAAAAAAAGAAAATTGTCTGCTTCTATGACAATAAATACTACGTCGAAACTAGCGTAATGGATGTTGAAAATAGTAATGAGCCAGTACCTATTTGTTATGTGTATCAAGTAAATTTAAATTATTTAATTTAAAAAAAATATACTTAATTAGTTTTTTGTATCCCATAAAATATTTCATGTATGAATAAATGGACCTTATATACACCTCTGCCTAAACTTTCGGGAAATTCAAGCGTTATGTTATGTGAAACCATTTGATGTTATACGACGCAGATTCAGTTCCAGGGCGACGAGGCTCGGCCTTCGCGAACTGAGACACATAACATTTATCATTCCCCATCACCATGTATTATCCAGTAGTTGCAACACTTACAACACTATCCACCGCTCTACAGCTCGTTTATCACTACCCATTAGTTTGGTCCAATCGCTGGTGACAGACAGGCAACCATTAGGTGACATCATGGCTTATTGAGACACTAGTTTGTTACTACTAACTAGTTTTTGTTAAGAATGTTCTACATAATCGTTGTTTTACGAGGTAATACATGATTGAAAATCCTCTTTGGAATGATGAGGGTGATGCAGACACGGTATGTCCGGTCGGGAATTTCTTGTATCGATGTATGTAGCCGGTTTATTTAGTCATGCATTTCTCGCAGCTGGTTTTTATAATTTTATGGAATGATATTAAAGTATCTCATGATACTCCCATTTCATTTTTAAAAAACTGTTTTAAATTCTTCGTTTATTTTGTCTCAATATTTGCTTCATTTAAGAATAGAATAGAATATACTTTATTGTATACCAAAATTATAACACAGCTCATAAAAAACAATATCATATATTGAAGGGTACAATGGCGGTCTTATCGCTCATAGCGATATCTACCAGACAAGCTTTCGATGAACAGGAAGACAATGAATAAGATAGAGGGGGTAGTCCGTGGTGTACTGCTGTAAAATATATACTACACACAATACATAGACATAATACTTACATACAAAAATTATACATATATCTATATCTATATAATAAAAGGAGAAGTTGACTGACTGACTGATCTATCAACGCGCAGCCCAAACTGCTGAGGTTAGAAACTTGAAATTTTCACAGTAGGTTCCTTGTGTGATGCAGGCATCCACTAAGAAGGGATTTTTCGAAACTTAACCCCTAAGGGGGTGAAATAGGTGATTTAAGTTTGTATGTAAGTTCGTCATTTTTGAAGTAAGAAGCATGAAATTAAATATGAAGGTTTTTGGTAAGAAATAAATGTACACGTGTTTGAGCGTTTTTGGAAATTCTTCCCCTAAAGGGGTGAAATGGGTTGTTAACATTTATTATATTCCTGGGGTAATTAACTTGAAGTTTGGCATAAACACTCTTAAAATAAATAATAAAAGCTGAACTTTTTGGAATTTACAACTAGGTATACTTAAAAAGGGGGTAAACGTGGGTTTTAAAATTACACGCAAGCGAAGCTGCGGACAAAAGCTAGTATTGTATATAATTTGAGATCCCAGTTAACCAGGTTTCATTGTACAAATATAATAGGGCGTATAAGAAGAATCAAAATTATAACTGTCTGTGATCCCGTCAAAAACTGTTGTTCTCTTGCAAATATTTTCTTAAATTCAAGGGATTAACGAAATAATTAACAGCTACAACTAATTGTGAACGACCTCAGAATCTAGGACACGTAACTAAAAATAAATAAAAACACCAATACAACTGTCTCGTTTTTTCTCGACTGGTATCGAGATAAAAAGTAATGTCTCCTTATAAGATGCTGTAACAGGGGCAAGGGCACCGGGGTGCCGTATGTGTACCGTATATGGCCAGACCTTTGGGCCATTGGCCATATGGCGCAAGGATCGAGGTTGAGCCACATTGACAGATGGTTCATGAGAAATGGCTTATGTTAGATATGGTCTAAGAATGTATCAATGAACATGTGTTAATGTAATTATAAGCTGATCTGACAAAATGGTGCTTATTTTAAAAATAACGCTCCTTATATTGCAATTCTGTTAATAAACAGAATTATTTTGTTATTTCGGTTATGTAATGACTATTTCATTACCCAACCACCATTAAAATAAGAAATAGAAATCAGAAATTAAATAAACATACATTAGGTACATCACGCCTGTATTACCCGAATGGTTGGGCAGAGGTGACAGTACACTCTCATTTCACCGTCATCTTTAAGTCTCATGCTAGGGGGCGAGCCTGTTGTCATCAATCGGCCACAAATCCAGACTCCGGGCTACTGAGAAATTCCATACGGGAAACCCAATATCACTTTGCTCGATCTCGGAATCGAACCCAGGATCTCTCGCTCAGCAGTCGCGCTCGCGACCACTAGATCAATGAGGTATTCAAATTAAATAAATAAAAACATAAATACTTAATACATCAATCATAAATCGGAACGAGGATTTTATCATAAGACTTCGATTTACCTGTTACATAAACTCAAAACTCAATTATTCAAAATAGACTAGATTTTAGTCACTAGAATTACTTAGTTCTTTTTGAACGTCTATGTTACAATAGACAGCCCACAAAAAAGCCCTCGATTCACAAAACAAATCTGTTTTAATATCTTGGGATTGGAATTATGTTTGATTTCGCTAGTTTCTGATCTACATACATCAATAACAAGCCGAGTTGTATATCCATGTACCATCCTTACACCACATAGGTAGCCTTGGCAGCAACCCATAAATCTGGCAATGAGCCGCTGACGTGGCTGGACGACCACTAATTGTGTCGCCAAGGTCCCTCAATTGCACCGCGCGACCATACGTGTCACTTCAACAGATTTCATACAAGTTCGTTTAGCGAGCACTTACGTGTTAATTGATGGTAATATAGTCATCATATACGTGTATATAAATAGCTCGATATTATTGAGAACTCAGATGTATGTGTGTTGTATTATGCGCATGCGCCGATTGTGATTTAAAATTCGACATATCGCCGTATGTATAACGATAGTCTCAAAAGTTTTTTTTTCTTTCTTTTCATTCTCTAAATCCTCATTCCACTTTTGCTGTACCTGAGATTTCAAAACATTCGGAACTCTTTAGTGACTAAAATGAAGGTCTCACAAATTGCACTTGAAAAGAAAACTCAACAAAAAAATTGAAGTCAATCAAAACTAATCAAATCACGAATCGTTTTATAAGGTATTTGACTGAAAAAATCTAATTAGTCCGTCAGTTAGATTATTAAAAAATATTTGACCCGTATTTTTCTTTTGTTACGTAAACCAAAATTGACGAAGATACGACACTTTTAAAATTGGCAAAACATCACAAGCAAGTACAATTTTTACTTGCTTCTGACGTCACAAGCTCCCACTCTCGAGTTTTGATGCGTTTAATCTTTCCAAATATTCATAGATTTAGCAAAAGAATAAATCGTGTGTCCATTATTTTTCAACTAACTGGGGCCCAATTCTCCTAAAATAAATTGTTGCCAAACGCAATCGAACCACAACCGTCAGTCAGTTTTTGTTTTCGAAAACTTTCAAAATGATTGATTTTATTTTTTGTGTCAAACAATTTGATAGCTTTTGAAATTGAGAACTTTCTGAATGAACGGTTCGGCCTTGGTTCGGTTGTGATTTATCAAGATTGATTTTCGGAGAATTAGGCCCTTGGCGGACTAATTAGATTTGCTATTTATTGATGCTGTCAACATGCCTATTTAATATCCATGTTGTGATATTTTTAGCTCAAATCAAGAGCCATAAAGACGACATATTTACGTCTCCGTGTCGCAGATCAAGTCATCAAGTAGTAGCGTCAATTGAACAACTGCGATTGTTTAATTAGCTGCCATGTATCAGAGTATGAAGATATCGTCACTTATTGTTATGGTTCACACTTCGGTAAATGACGTCTAGCTCGAAATATATCATGACAGGCTGCGCTCAAGTGGGCTGCGGTCGACTCCCAGTCTAGATGGATGCGGTTTAATATCAGTATAATATCTAAGTTATACAGTATGACTTGTTGAACGAGAGACAGATTCAAGTACATGATAATTTGTAAACAAGTTACGAATACATTTTAAAAAAGAAATCACTAATGATTTAGTTTAGCTAAGGAATAAGTTAGACGTGGCACAATTTCCACACTAAAGTTGTCAAAACGTTATAATTAATTTCTCATATACAAGTTATCAGACATTGGTCTAAAGGGCAACACTCAATTAACCGGTTGCGTACCGCCCGATGTCCCAGGACGACACTTAAGTAATTGTCATATCTATCGTGTCTATAATTACGGTGATTGAGTGTTTAAACAAATATTTAGTTGATCCCTATTTGATTAATATCGTCGAGAGGGCAACATTAGTTCATCCCTATTTGATTAATATCGTCTATAGGGCCACACTTGTTCATCCCTCTTTCGTCTCTAGAAGGTAGCACTAGTTCACCTCTATTTGATTAATATCGTGTACACGGGTATCGTGTACCGTGTACAGGGCAACATTAGTTCATCCCTATTTGATTAATATCTTCTAGAGAGCAACACTAGTTCTATAATAGAGAGAGATGTAACAATTCCTTATTAAATACTATGATTTATTACGCTGTCGAAACATGGCTTCCAGTTTTGATAGTAACCTTAGGTTTCACACTTGCATTCCTAGAATAGAATGTCATCAATACAATCACGAATAACTACCAGGTTTGGTATAAATATCAATAGGTTACAGATGATGGACCGATACGAGACTCGAACCTTGGGCTAGAATGGTTGCTGTCGTGTCGTTTGAAAATTTTGAGTTAAAATAATAAATAATTATTGATATTACATAAATCGTTTCTGAGGAGCTCGTGGCTAAATAATTACAGCCGCATAGACCGATCTTCCGGGTTAAGCCACGCTTGCCGAGGTTGGTCTGTGGATGGGTGACCATTTACCATAGCGAGTTTCCTCCGTGCCTCGGAAAGCACGTAAAGCCGTTGGTCCCGGCTGTCATTTGTAGATCTTTGACAGTCGTTACTGTTGGTCAGAAGCCAGAAAGTCTGACAACCAGTCTTACCAAGAGTATCGTATTACCCAGTTACTGGGTTGTGGAGGTCTGATAGGCAGTCGCTCCATGTAAAATACTGATATTCAACTGCATCCGGTTCGACTGGAAGCCGACCCCAACATAGTTGGGAAAAGGCTAGGCAGATTGACATAAACCGTTTCTGATATCCTGTTTGTATTGACATTAATAAGTCCACTTATAACTGCGTTTGTTTGCTCTTTACCGGTAGAATGTCAATTGAAATGCTACTATCCTGTAACCAATACGATAATACAAATATGTCATGCATACACACAACTACGTTTACAAAATATACAACTTTGTCAATTACCCTGCATTTTACCGTGTGTACTTTATTATTCGAAGGGTGAATTTTTCCAATGTCAGATAAAGTTATTCCAGGAATAAATTAAACTTTTTGACAGATTTTATATAGGTAATCTGTCAAAATTTCGAATTTATTCCTCAGATAACGTTATTTGACGTTGGTAAAATCCACCCTACTAAGGCGTTGTCCTAATACGGACCCTAAGGCTAAGGCAGAGATCGTGCGATCTCCCGCCTTAGGGTCCGTACCAGTGTACCAGTGTGTCCAGCCACGGATTAGCGATATTCTAGGCACTAATACAGCATCTATTCTAGTACACAAATACAGTACACACTAGGATCCAATCCACTTCCCCGCTATTGGGCAGCCATTTTGCTTTTATGTTGAGATATTGTCTACAACTTTATGTCTTTATGTGAACCCTTTGTATCGTAATGTAAACGATAGACAATATTGTTGCCCTCCGAATAAGACTACTTTTATCTCAGTAGGACCAAAACTTTGAGAGATATGACTATTTTTGTACACACATACAGAATATCTCAACAAAAGAATGGAAGTGGATTGGAACCTAGTGTATAGTGTATTTGTGTACTAGAATAGTTGTTTTATAAGTACTTAGAATATCGCTAGTCCCATGACCGGGCACATTTTAAATTACTATCCCTTATACATAAAATGTGTACTATCCCTTGCCATGATTTGCGAGAAACAACTAAGTTAAGTTATTTAGTTCCTTCCAATAATTAATTATTACAAGTATAATCTGAAGGAGACATCCATGAACAACAATACAGCAGTTTAATATGAACGCCCGTCTTCATTTACCCACCTTTACGACGACTTATCCCGGCTTTATTAGCCGGGATAAGTGTTCGTAAAATACCCCACGAAAATGTTTCGATGACTGACACAATATTTACAATTTGTATTCTTGTTTCCAGAATGTCAGAAGGCGACGTGTCGTTGATCCGCGACGAAGACTTACTGCGGCGCATGGTGAGACCTTATTTATACTATCTTTTCACCCTTAGCAGTTCATTGCTAGAAGACTTACTTAAAAAAGGGAGGTAAATGTTCAGTCACCTACGCTACTCCATCGTGTTTGTGTCTTATAGCCAGTAACAGATGCAGCATTGGAGATTCTCAGTGTTTGAACCTTGTCTGTAGATGCAGGTGAGAGTTTTACATGCAATAAAGCAATTATTGTCATTTACTAAACACAGTTATTTACAGTGGAAATGAAAATGTATGTGCGCGCCTGACGGAAACGACGCGCAATGTTTTTCAACATACACTTAGATTGAGCGACATTTAAAAAAGGCGCACAAAAACAACTGATGTGTTTTATTGGAAAATATTATTTAGGTACCTACACTTAGTAGAAATAATAAAATAAATACATGTCACCTGGTCACAAACTCTATGTAAACCTACATTTCGAGGGTGGCGGTATTCAGTTACATGTAAGAGGGGGTAAGCCTCACAATTTATCGGGCAATAACTCCAGGCAGCTACTGAGATATATCCTCACAGAAAAGCCCAATAACACACTGCCCGATTTGGAAATCGAACTTAGGAAGCCAGAATCTCCTGAGATTAAAATCCTGATTGGCGACCCCTTGCGACCATTAAGATAATATGATAATATAAAGATTAATATTTACCTTACGTATAATATTCCAGTGGCAGCAGACGGAGGACTTCTCCAGAAAGAAAGAGATCCGCGCGCACATGTACCGGCTGCGGGAGGAGCGCTTGCGCAACCTCTACTCACCCGAACCCATCAAAGATGGGAAAGGTAACATATTGACTTTACCTGATTGTCTTGTGTACTAGTTAGTAGAAGGAAAAGTAAAGAATGTAGTTTAGAAAAGATCCCATGGCTCATGACAATGGCAACCTATGGGAGTTATAGTTTCGGTAGTTAGAAAGCATGGAATGATGCATCGTAGATTCTGTCTAGTAGTTCGTTGGGTTAATGCTTGATATTGGAATTTATGGGTACATGGAAAGAAGTAGAATTGAGTTTATAGTTAGATGATACAAGTCGAGGTGCTTAAATGACGTGTATATGAACTGAAAGAACTGCTGTCTTGTGTGCAACTGACTTTATCCAATGTCAAGAAACTTGAATTAAATCTAGTTGCAAATTAGATCCGAATGGAGAACCACTTGCAATGAAGTGATTGTTATTTTCATTTATGTATACTATCCCTTATTTGAATATTGTTAGATATGTTTGATGTTATGTGTGTAATATAGTAGGGCTTTAAGCCCTTCCCTCTTTTCAATGAAAAGACAACTCTTTACCAAAATACCACAAGTTAGCGTAGTTGTGCCCGAATTCAACAGGTAGTGAGTTCAGTGCTGCGCAGGGCCACGTCAAGTCGTTCGCGGACCAGAGCTTCCAGTCGATGAAGAGCAAGGAGGTCCGCGACGCTGGCTCTCCGCCCAAGGAGTTCACGTACCGCGGCCAAGGTGCCTGCACGATACACCCAAACCATAACCTTAACAGAACTAACGCTTATTAACCGGTAACGGTGTACACAGTCTCCGATCAGATGTTAATATAAATCTCTTTGCAGATCTGAAGGCGCTGTCGAACGCTGGCTGGAATGTGGAGTCGGAGAATAAGACCACAGATGACGGCCACACGCACGTCAAGTCTGTCAACGCCAACATCGAGGGCAGATACGACGTCGACGGCGGCAAGGGACAGTTTGCAGCGGTTGATCATCATAAAGAAGCTGTCACCGAGTACCACGACGACAACAGCAGCCTGAAACGCAACGAGACCTCGTCGAACACAGCTGCTCGCGAACACGTCGTCCGCAAGACTGACGATGGGACCCAAATTTCGTCGACAACCAGCTCGTCGACCTCCTCGTCCAAGTTCCAGCAGATGTCTTCGACGAGACAAGACACAGTGCCATATCTGACTAACGACGACTATGACCTACGAAGTTATGATACTAACCGCAATGAGGATGCATCCTCTATAACAAGAAGACAGATCACAAAAACTAATGATTACGAACAAAACTTGAGGAAGAATGACTATGAACAGAATTTGAGGAAGAATGACTACGCACAGAATGTAAGAAAAAATGACTACGAACAAAGTGTTAGAAAGAATGACTATGAACAGAGTGTGAGGAAAAATGACTATGAACAGAGTGTGACAAGAAGTGATTACGAGACAGGAGAGCTCGTATCCAGAAAGATCGACTACCCTGATGATAACACCAGAGTGATCGTGGAGACGCGCTGCCTGCCTGACGGTACTCGAGTCACCAGTACTAAGAGGGAATTTCGAGCTCCAGTACAGAGCACCCGCTCTGAACATTCATACCAGACAAGGGAAAACAAGTCCTACTCAACCCAACAGCGATCTGATGCCAGGGAATCCTCCAAGGTCATTCGACATGTAATTGACAATCGCAATACTGACATTGTCGATTCCCAGAGAAACGTTGATGACTACGATTTTAAAAGACAAATAGCAGATTACACGACGAAGGATAACGAAGATTATTCGGATGTGCATCGCTACGAGACAAAAGTTAATAAAAGAGTAATTGACCATTCCAAAGCCGACGATGACTACTCGCAAACAACTCGCCACGTGACCAGGGTCAATAAAGTAATTGAATCCACTGATAAAGATGATTACGTGCAAACTCATCAACGTACGAATCAGACTCATAAACAGCAATATGACATCAACGACGTCCGACGTGACACAGTGACGGAGCGTGACCATCGTCGTGAGACAACCAGGCCGCGCGACTACCGCCCTGAAGCAGATAGGCCGCGCGACAATCGTCCTGAAGCAGATACACCGCGCAACGATCGCCCTGAAGGGGCAACGCCACGCAACGATCGCCCTGGAGGGGAAACGCCGCGCAACGATCGCCCTGGAGGGGAAACGCCGCGCAACGATCGCCCTGGAGGGGAAACGCCACGCAACGATTGCCCTGAAGCATTTACGCCACGCAGTGACCGCCCTGAAGCAGTTTCGCCGCGCGATGATGACCGAGAAACCGTAAGGCCGCGTAGCGATCGCCCTGAAACAATGACGCCACGCAAAGGTCACCCTGAAACAATTACGCCGCGTGACGATAGCCGGGAAACTGTAAGGCCGCGTGACGACCGCCCAGTTCAACATAAGGACTATGTACAGCAGCAAACCAGGGACACCGATGAGAAAATCCATCACATCACCAGAGACACTGAGGAAAAAGTCCATCACATTACTAGAGACAAGAAAGTAGAGGAGATCGTAGAGAGGAAGACGAGCACTGATCAGTATCAAACAACGTACCAAAATGATTACGCTCAAAAGAAGATCAGCAATGACTGGAGCCCCTCACACCAAGCCTGGGCTAGCACTCTTCGTGCTGATACTCCTACCACGACTCGTCCATCGACCAGAGCTTCATCTCCTGGCAGCAAGACTTTCCGATCAAGCACATCTTCGCTAAGAAGCAGCGTCAGCCCTGATAAAACCACTAGAAAGCCATCAAGCCGTGGTGGTAGCCCCAATAAAATCGACAGATATTCGCCGACTCGCACCGTCTCTGACAAACACTCAACCACACATTCCACTCATTCTGTTACTGAAGTTAAAACACACAAGTATACTAGCCCTGATGATAAAAGACCACCAACCGGGCGTTCTCCAACCAGACCTGGTTATAGCCCTGAGAGGAAACCTCAAGATCATCGTCAGAGACCAAGCATGAGTCCAGAGAAAAGACCTCATGACTTACCTTTCAGACCTAGTGCCAGCCCAGATAGAAAACTAACACAGAAGGGTTCTCCTACCGACAGCTACCCTAAAACAGGGTCTCCAACCCGCCCTGTAGATCGTCGTGAGTCACCGACTAGACCACGAGTAAGCCCGGACAGAAAGCCAACTCAGTATACAACTCCCAGCTCAGGTTTCCCTCGTACTTCTCCGAATAGGTCAAGCCCAAGCCCCGAGAGAACCATTGATAGTTTTCCTAAGGATACTTCTAAGAAACCAAGTCAAAGTCCCGACAGGAAACCAGGATACCAGAAACCTAACGACAGCCGTCCAAGTCCTACCTCGGAGTTCCCTCGAACCTCCTCTCCTCGGCGTTATCATCCTAAGGACAGTACTACAAGACTAGGAGCTAGTCCTGACCGCAAGCCTGGTTATATGCCGTCTAGTCCAGCTACCGCAAGACCTGATCAGCCTACTGAAAAATATCCGAAAGATTCGACCCCAAATAGAGAAAGTGAGAGCCCTGATAGGAAACCAGGCTACATGAGGCCAACTTCGACAAATAAACCGTCTGACAACCTTAAGTCTCCCACAAAACCAGTAGACAGGACATCTCCTACAAAACGTGAGCCTTCGCAAAGTCCTGAGCGCAAACCTGAGGACTACTCTAAAACTACAACAAAGATACAACAAGATCACTACAAGTTTATTGATGAGGAAACAAAAATGTACACTCGCACTGATAAAACTGACACCAACTATCCTAAGCATTCACCATCTGGTCCTGAACACCCCTCTCAAACGGATAAAGATCGTTTGCCTTCAAGGAAAAGCCCCAGCAAAGATACTCCTGACTTCCGTGACACTGAATTGCCAAGGAAGAGGTCACCTTCACCTAAAGACCATGTTACATTTGTTGACCAACGTGATAAAGTTGACACGACACAACTCAAAACAACTGACCTCACTAAAGAAATAACGACAAAATATGGTTCTCCAAAGGATAAAGATTCTCCTACTGATAAAACTGTTCCTAGGGAACCATCGCCTTCGAAGTATGGGACTTATGATAAGAAGAAGCCTTATGCTCATGATGTCACTGAGGTCACAACAACTACTAAAGATACTAAAGATGTCAAGTATGACTCATTGACGCGCCGTGAAAAATCACCGAAAAAAACTCCTGACCAGCCTACATCACCCACCAAGAAGACACCACGGGATAGCGTATCTCCTGCTAAGTCTCCTTCTAAAGACTCCAAATACAAACATACTACTGACTTCCTGTCTACTGAGAAAACAACTGAAGAGATAAACAAGAAGACTACAAAAGAACATCCTAGGCAACTAGTTACACCATCTTCCAGTCCTACCAGAAGGCCTAAACCTACTGACACAGAGCCATCGACTGGTCAAAGTTCTCCCACTACTTCTGTAAGTGGTTTCGTTTACTTCAGCTCTCCTCGAACTGAGAAGACCGTAGTCACTGATTTGGATGACCAGGAATATTACTCTGAAACGCACTCAACAGATGAAACTACCACTACTTACAAGAGACCTGAAAGTCTCGATGTGAAAGAATCTCAATCGCCTTCTAAGATTCCTTGCCGGTCTCCATCTCCTGAGAAACGCGTCTCTCCGTCTAAGGATAGTCTACCGAGAAAAAGCTCCCTAAAGAAACCTTCAACTGAAATAACTCAGGCATCTCCAATTGAGAAACCACCATCCAGTTTCCGTGTGTCACCAACAGAGGAGCCAAAAGACTTCCCTGAGCACAAAGTTATTAAGAAAGACCGCCCAGAAGGGCCTGAGTCTGATGTTCCAGTTGGTAAACCAAAACCACCTCTAGAACGTAGAGAAACATACGAAGACCGCTGCCGTAAGATCCTTGGCATGATGGATGATACCACTACAACTCAAACTGTAAAACAAACATCTTATTTGACGGAGCCCGAAACGAACCTGAACTCCCCTACTGGTTCTCCTTGTCGTAGTCCTGCTCCGAAAGAAACTCCATTTGAATATCCAACAACCAAGAAAACTACAGATACTAAAACCGATGTTACTGATTTTATAACTCGTGAACAGGAAAATATCGTCAAAACTACTACCACTCGTCGTGACGATACTCCTGCTGATAAGAAACCTAAAACTCCTCGAGAGAGCTCCCCGACGAAGCTTAAAGATATAATTACAACTAAAAATACTGTCGTAGAGCACGATGTGACAACTAAGGATACTGAAGATATTAAGAAAACTGTCAAGACAAAGTATCCTTCACCGAGACAAAGTCCTGAGCGGAAACCTTCATATCAGCCATCGGAAGATATTACCAGCAAAACTCCCAAGGATAATACTCCAGTAACTCGTGAGAGCCCTGAACGATCAGCTCCGCGAACACCAAAGGACTCAGCGCATCCTGTTACTTCCTCGCCTTCGAAACCTCGTTCATCAGGTACTTCTCCTAGGTCTAGCTTGAGCCCTGATAGGAAACCAGGATTTGAACCGACTGAGAAAAAACCTGAAGATAAATATCCGGAGGAATCTACTCCACTGACTCCTGGATATATGAAAATCACGACTGCTCTATCGTCCAAATATGATACCACAACTGAGGACATTAACGAGACAATTACGACAAAAACTACTGAAAGGAAACCTTCAAGATCCTCAGAGTCTCCGACAAGAAAAACTCCTTCTGACAAACCTTCTAGGCCAGGTCAACCTTCAGATAAGAGTCCTCAGCGCAAACCTAGTTTTGAGAAATCTGCGCCAACTAAGGCTAGTCCTGAGAAAAAACCTGCAGAAAACTACCCAAGGGAAACTTCTCCATCCAGACCCGGTTACACTAAAACTACAACTTCTATGATAGTTGAATACGATTCTACGTCTACCACTGAAGATATAGAGGATTCCACTACCTCAGAAAATGTTAAAACTAGGTATACTTCTTCTCGTCCTTTGGAGTCACCTACGCGTCACGCCCCTAAACCTTTAGATGACGCTCTTGCTAGGAATACTTATCCTTCTGATAAGAGCCCAGATCGCAAGCTAACTCGCGAACAACCTTCCACTAGAGCTAGTCCGGAGAAAAAGCCAGGGTATCAACCTAAAGAATCATCCCCTTCAAGACCTGGCTACATGAAAACTACAGCTTCCATGACGTCTAAGTATGAGACCACGTCTACTGAGGATCTACAGGAGACTACTACTTCTGAGACAGTTAAAACCAAGTACACGTCTCCTCTACCCTCCGATTCGCCTATACGCAAGACTTCCAAACCATCAGACGACTCACGGTCCAGACCTGCTCATCCTATAGATAAAAGCCCAGATCGGAAGGCGCATGGCCGTGAGCAACCGTCTCCTACAAAAGCAAGCCCTGAGAAGAAACCTGTTGACAAGTATCCAAAAGATTCTTCTCCAACTCGCTCTAAGCCAGATAAAGTCCCTGGTTATATGAAGACCACCTCATCCGTATCATCAAAGTATGATACCGTATCTACAATTGAAGATGTTGAAGAAACTACTTCATTAAAAACTACAGAAAGGCAGCATCCTCGACGCCCATCGGAGTCACCAACCAGGAAAACTTCGAAACCTGATGATTATCCTCGTACAACTTCTTCATCTGGGCCTATTCATCCAACAGACAAGAGCCCTGAACGTAGACCTGGACATGAGACGTCGCCTAAAAGGTTCAGTCCTGAAAAACAACTCGTTGATACATTTACCAAGGAACCATCTCCTACTAGACAGAAACCCAGCACAGAGAAAACACCTGGATTCATGAAAACTACTTCAACTCATGTCTATAAGCAAGATACTTTATCTACAACTGAAGACGTCTTGGAAACCTGCACGTCAGAAACGGTTGAAAGGAAGCATCCTTTACCACGTTATTCTGATTCACCTTCTCGCAAATCCTCAAAACCAGGCGATAAGTCTGAGCCAGAATCTAGCTATCCTCGAACTGTTTCACCGTCTAGGCCCCATCCAACGGAGAGTATTCCATCAAGGAAGAGTGTAAGTCCAGATCGTAAGCCGGGACACCAGCAGCCTTCGGAACCAACTACCAGAAAGCCCATTGATAAGCACCCGAAAGAAACTTCTCCAACTAGACAAACCACCAGCCCAGATACTCCTGGCTATATGAGAACTACAACCGCTATCAGCGCTAAACAAGATACCACTGATGATTACGAAGAAATCACTTCTAAAAAGACAGTGCAAAGTAGATATCCATCCTCGCGGCCTTCGGAATTACCTAATCAGAAATTAGACAAACCAGACGACGCTCCGAAGAAGCCTCACTTAGACAGAAGTCCGAACCGCATGCCAAGATATGAAGAAACTTCACCAAGAGTCAGTCCTGAGAGGCAACCGGGTGATAGATATCCCAAGGAAACATCTCCGTCTAGACAAACACTTTCTAGTGATAAGAGGCCTGGTCATTCGAAAACAACTACATCTGTAACATCTACTTATGATTCTACATTGAAGGATGTTCAGAAGACCACATCGACAAGAATTATTGAAGATCACCATTCTACTTCACGGCCATTGGACTCATCGCCTACGAGAAGTGCTCCTAAACCTGTTGATAGTTCCAAGCCGATTTCTGAACGTCCCAGAACAGAATCCCCTACCAAACTTCGTCCTGATAGTTCTGTTACAAAACCATCTGCGCCTAAAGACACTCCAACTAAGAAGCCTGGATACAAATATCCGCAGGAATCATCTCCAACTCGACCAGGCTCTAGCCCGGATAAAAAGCCAAGCTATATGAGGCCGACTGCTTCGGTAACATCAAAGTTTGAGACAACTTCCACTACCGAAGAAATTGAAGATACTGAAGATGTAGTTGAAAAGCATCCGTCGCCCAGGTCTTCTATTTCGCCATCGCGCCGCGTTCCTCAGGAACCATTAAAAACAAAACCTAGTTACCTGCAACAACCAGAAGAGCCTAGACAGCTGCGCACTCCTTCTCCGATGAAGAAAACTACTAAAGTCACTGAAGTAAGCACAGACTTCCTCATGTCTGAGAGAGAACAGGAAATTTTAGACAGAGTGCAAAAATCCCTTAGAAAATTGTCACCAGAACGCAAAGAAAGATCACCTAGTCGTGAGAAAAGCCCTGGTAAAACAACAACCAGCTTGCAAGATATTGACATAACTAGCCATACTATAAAAGATGATGAAGCTTTTACTGAAGATATTACAGAAATAACAGAGAAATATACCACTAAAATTGATGCTTCTCATCCAGGAAAACCTAAGGATGAAAAACCTAAAGATCAGAAAGTGACTAGTAAACCATCTTCTAGAACTGTTTCCCCGACGAAGAAGCCTTCAGGTATTGCTACTCCCGCTAAAATAGACAAAAGTTTAGATTCTTTGCCGAAAACTAGAAGTATTTCGCCAAAGAAACCTGTTTCGCCGACTGAGAGGCCGCAATCACCTCAGGTATCAAGGCCGAGTGGCATCAAACCAAAAGAGCAGATACCCTCTCATTTGACTAGGAAACCAACACCTGCCACGCTGAGTACGACTAAAGTGGACAAGACAGTCACAGATGTAAAGAAGACTACTAGCATTAATTCTGTTACTAAGCAGAATAGTTTTACTCGGGCATCAACTGGTAAAACTACTACGAAGACCATTCCGTCACCAACGGGTCGGCCTAGCGAGCCAGAAACAAAGCGAACCCCGACTCCGAAAGGGATCAGAGAGAGCGTAATACCAACTAAAAAAGACAGTGATACTAAAGTCACGCGCACTGTTAGTGATATCACTTTAAAGTCAAAGAAAACTTCTCCTCAGAGAATGAAGTCAAAGCCAGAAATACAAGTAAGTGACATGTCTACAACAAAAACAACGACTAAGGCTCAGAAATCTACTATAAAAGAACCCCATTCAAAGCTGCCAAGTAAACCCAAGTCCGCTACAACATTGAACACGTCTACTGACGAAGACGATTTCATTATTGATGTGCAGCAATCTAAATCGTCTAGGGAGAATTCACCGGACCGAATCTGTCCTACTCCAGTCAATTTCGGAGAGGACGTTGGTACTCCTCGCTACCCTGACGAAGTAAGTGAACCGGATGATGAATTCCGCAGACGAACTCATCACACGATCCATGAGGCCGAGTCTATCGTCGATGATATTGTTGAAATCTGCGAAGATGATGAGCTGTTCGTCAGGAAAAAAGATGTGGACATTGTTACTGAGGACGATGAGAGCCTTCTCAGCGTAACCGATAAGGTATCCAGGTTCACAAAAGGTGTCGATACAGTTACAAAGCCTAAAGACACTACAACGTTGTTTAAAGACACCGAAAGAAGAGTTCATTCTGATTATATTGACGAGAAATTGAAATCTGACGAGTGCTTACTATCTGTGTCGGAGAAAGTTAACAAGTTTGCCAAAGGACCGAGAGATAGCAAGAGTCCGTCACGTAGAGTCGTCGATGAGTATGACAAGAATACTGTTTATCAAGATGATTACACAAAACTCAGTGTACATGACAAGGCACACTTGTTTGTTGAGACTGCAGAAAACGTTAAGGCACCTAAAGTAAAACCAACTCCACAAAGGGTAGAGCGTCCAGACTTGACCAATGTTGATGACTCATTAAAGAGTGATGACTGTTTGCTCAGCGTTTCCGACAAAGTACACAAGTTTGTTAAAACAGCTGAGCAATTCTTTACGGAAACCCACGAGGTCGAAGACAAGGAGAGAAAAATAAAAGAGCAACATGAGAAGATCATTAAGAATATAGTCGATGACGTTGATGATGACACATACGAGATTGAGACAACCACTTTTACTGAGGACGTAGAAGTCAGTAACAGGAAGACACCTGACCATCGTGATAACAAGCCAGTGAAACCGAAGGACGCTCCATCATCACACGCGAAGGTTAAGGAGTACAGCAGCCCCAACCTGAAGCCAACTGAAAGGACGCCTACTGTTAAAATAACCACTCTCCGCAGTAGCGAAGCTGTGAAGAAAGCCAAGGCTCTTTTTGAAAATATCGCAACAACAACTCAAAAAACAAAAGAAACTACTCAAGCTAAGACTGCTAAGTTGACAGACATCGGTGTGATGAAGAAGTCACCTAAGACTGACTCCACTATTGTTCTTCATCCTTCTGTTGAAGATGGATCTCCTAATGTAACTGACGTAGACAGTGAAGTGGATGCTGCGCCTCATACACCGAAAGATCGTCCAACTAGTAGCACGCTAACTCGGCCACACCAACCTCGTTCTGATGATAAACCACGAAGCAGTCCATCCCGTCTGGTTGCTCAATCTCCTGAAGTACCAAGGTCTAAGTCTCCAATGCGCCAGAGTGTAGAAACTACTACCACCAAGACTATTTCATCGAGATATCCATCAAGTCAAAGAGCTGAATCACCGAGGCAGCGGCCCGAGACTGACAAGCCCGATAAGGTTCCTGGGTATCTTCGCCCTACGAAGACCAGCCAAATCAAGGAAGAGACGAAAGTGGTTGAGGAAACTGAAGTAAGCAGTCGACGAGGAAGTGGCAAGTTTGGAATAGAGCTACGAAGGACCAGCGTTGAAAGATCGACGGCGAGTAGCGAACGCCGGCGCAGTGTCGAACACCCCTGCATCGAAGACATCTTCGACCTGGACCTCCTGGAACAAATGGTCAGTAAGCACAGGATTTGCATGCTCATACTTATTATTTATATCTCCATTATGTATTTATACTTTTACTGACTACATTCTAATTTTCAGTTGGAAAAGGTCGTTGGTTACGAGCAGAGGCGACGCATCAGATCCCAAATTCGTATTGCTAAGAAGAAAGTGGAAAGCGAACATGTAGGCACTAACACTTACACAAAAACTACCAGACAAACTGTGACTACTCAAAAACACCGGTCACCTGAGCGCCCACAGACCAGATCACCAGAACGGACTCCAAAATCTTCGCTCCATAAAACTTCGTCCCCTGACCGTCACGCTAAAACTCCTCAAAGGACAATCCCTGATCGCAGTCAGCCAAGAGACCATGTTCAACCAGTGCTGAACGGACACGCTAAGGAGCCAGCTAAAACTGTAAGCGACAGGCGCCAGAGACCGCATAGTCCTGAGAAATCAGCTCCGAAATCAGTTCTCAAAACGAAGAGTCCAGTTCGTCAAGCTAGTCCCGACAAGAAGACCAGAACTCAGTCTCCTAGCAAAACTGCCACTCCGAAACCTAAACCAAACCGTTTCAACGAGTACGCATCCGCTTACATGAAAAAAGTCGGTCTGAGTGAGGCTGATAAGATCAGATTTGCTGAAGCTAAATCAAAGAAGGCGGCTGAAGATAAGCTGAGAACAGTGAAACATACGGAAGAACACAAAACCGTGGAAGAATACTCTACAGCCAATAGCTTTACTGAAAGGACTTCGTCTAGAGACGTCATAGACGTAACCCAAATGAATGGAACAAATAAGAGGTCTCCATCACCAGAGAAGAGACAGAGCCCTGAACGTAAGGCCCAAAGCCCGGAGCGAATTTACGAACGAACTCCAAGTCCTGCCCAGAAGCAGCCGAGGTCGGAACCCGCCAAGAAAGAGACAATCATAAAAACTGTGTATGAAATTGAGAAGAAGATACCACAAAAGCCGGTTCAAGAAGAAAAACCATCGTGGGTAATGAACAGGAACCTCAAGAAGATAAGTTCGGAAACCAGGACGTTCAGCAGTAAGAAGATGGAGGAAAAGCCAAAGTATCGGGCTCCAAGTCCTTCTAAGGTGATCACGAAGCCCATTGATGTGATTACTTCGAGCTATGGGCCGGGGCCGCTGGATGCAGACGGTAAACCACTCTTCGGCATCAGGGCTTTGAGAAACGGCGCGTCCAACTACCAAGGTAAGTCTTCCAGTTTATTTTTAGAATATTTTCAAGTAAATGTAGCGAAGGCAAGCCATATTGCCAATCAACAGTGCATACTCTCAATTTCTGAATTGTATTCGTATTCTACAGAAGTTAAAAAGATGGCTGCAATTATTTGATAGGTCGATGAACCCAGTATCAGTATTATAGGTAGTCGTGTGGTGAATCACTTATCTCCTTTCTCAACATTTCTAATAAGGTTAGGTACTCCTAAGCCATGTTTGTTTGCTAGATAATGAATGCTGCCTTGTAAATATAGAATTTCGAATAGTTATCTGCCGTAATGTGTTGTACAAATATGTGCAACATGCAATAGTTGTGTAATGTTACTAAATTCTTAAAAGAGATTGACCAAAGAAACTCTGTAATGTACATTTGACACTACTTATAATTTACAAAGAGTTATAACAATGATATTGATATCAATATTCACCATCTAAATATTCTGCATCAAAGCAAAAGCCTATTTAAATGTTTCCTACAAATATCTGGTTGAAACTGGATAAAATTCAGTCTTACCTAAAGTCGTTGAGTCAGGTTTCGTTTTGTAATTGCTTTTATTATGTTATCTGGGCCGTTCAACTTGATTAGGGTCAATGTTAAAGAAGTTGACAACGGTAACACATGACGTCACACACTTTCTAATTTTCGTGTCAGTATTTTCAGAATATCTGAAAGTTTACTTAAGTTAGTAACCGCAGTAATACCAAGTACTAAGGTGTAGTACATCTTGAATCATATAATTGTTCACAAAACAAATATTGGTTCAGCTGAATGTTATTATTTCTGGCTAAAGTGTGGTGTTGTTGCCTCAGTGAGAAACGGTCGTTACTAGTGCTAAATAAGTGCCGGTGAGTTGAATAATATTTACGTTGTTTAAAACAATGTCACGCTATGATCCGTTAAAGTTTCGTTAAGATGTTGTGAATAGTATTGTTGTATATTGGCTTAGTGTGTCATGTTTTGAAAAGCTATGTAACTATATTACGTGCCGTATGGTAATATTTGTATTGAAACAAATATAGAACTGCAAAACCGATCCCAATGGTTTATTGCCTGACATCTTTGGCTCGTATGCTTTAAAAGTTTACACAACTGATTACAGGATTGTTGCAACATATTTCTATATTTACCTTCGCTTTATAAGTCCTTACTTACGAATGTTAACAACGTTTATTCATATTGAAATCTGGCCTACCATGAAAATCGTCATAAATGAACTAATTAAGTCTCGATTGACCCTCCCCATTCGGCTAAGACAGTTAATATTTTTTGTTGCTTTCAATAAATATTACCCAAAAACTAATAAAATATCTTACCATCCAGTGAAAGGTACGGTGATCCGCCAAGAGTACCACTCCCGGAACGGAGGTGAACCTGAAGGTACAGTCTCCGTGACAGCCTATTCCACGGAGCCTGAGGACCTGGAGCGTCTGCTTCAGGGTCAGGGGGAGCCACCGTCCCGCATCCACGGCCTTGCTGCCATCACCACCACCAAGAAGTTCGGTGGTGATACAGGGACTACTTTGAAGGAAGCTCACGGGGTAAGCGCCTGATTGATTTATTATAGCAATGTTGTGTTAGTGAGAATTCGTCTTACAATTATAATAAAATAATTCCATGGCTCAGTATATTATGTCATGACTAATAATTCGATTGACTACCTATACCTATTTAATGAGTTATTTTTACTATGAAAAAAAACATAACATAAGTATCAGTTCATAATACATGTAGATATGCTATGTAATTTTTGTATGGCGCGTGATCCACAAAGAATGTTAGATATGTATATTTTTCCGGTTGATACGATAAATAATATAAACATTTATCTAATCTCCGCCTATAGAGAGAAGATCGCGCCACCATAGACCAGTTCACCCACAGCGACCGCAGAGTCTCCGACACCAAAATAGAAGACATCACCGAGAGGATTTTCGATAGCAGACGAGAAGAGACCATAGGAGAAACCAGACGCATCGAGAGCAGACGAGAGGAGATCGTAGGAGACACAATTAGAGACAGGACCAGAAGGGAGGAGATAGTGGAGACTGCAAAAGACAGGAGAGAAGATAAAACAGATAGAATGCAGCGACGTGTAGAGAAAGTGGAGAAAAAGGGAGATAGGACACAGGAGAGGAAGGAAAGAATAGAGAGGACAGATGATAAGAAGACCGTCAGGCAGAGCTCCGTGAAGTCACTCACAGAGAAATACATCAAGAGTGCAAGTAAGTAGTAACAAGTTAATATTACAGTAGTACCTAGTTATAAAGGTCACGACGAATGTCCGAAGAGCAAAACAGAACTGCAGGTACAGTCAAAATTGACTGCCGAATATGTAAAACAATACAAAAAAAGCAAATAAAAGAACCGGAGAAACACTAAGTTTTTCAAACAAAGCTGAACGTGATAAGAATTAGGTAAACAGGATTATTGTTGGCAGCGGAAATGCCTAGCACTATTAGAAGGGTACACAACGTGTTACAAAAATACCCCTAATGCCGAAAGGGGATTAAAAGGTCCCTTGTAAAGAGTCCATTGGCAGTATTTTAAAATAAAAGTGGGACCCGAACAAAAAAAATTGGACAAATTATAAAATAAAATCATCACTGAAACGTAAACCTGAAAACATAAAAGTAAAGAGTAGACTACCCAGAAACTTATTTACATTCTTACCTAATTTCCTCTGAGAGGTAAATGACAACAATCATTAAAGACTACTTGATTAACATTTTCTTTTAAATGAGGAATTATAACACGTTGTATAAATGACTACTCTAAAAAAATTACAACGATTGAATCTATATTATTTCAAAGGTTTTTTAAAGTCTATTGTATTGTATTAAGGAATATTTCAAATAATAATGAAGAAGGAAAGGATTATTAAAAAATAAATTAAATTAATAATTAAACTGAAGAACTACAGGGTTATTGGAAAAACATTAACAACCTTTTAAGGGGTCATTGAACTCATCATTATGAACAACTTTTACTATGGGACCAAATCTGCATGATCTAATCCCCCCTGCCCTTTTTTCTATCGGACGGCCAGAAGCACGAAAAAGCGCCAACGGTTCATGGTTGATATACCAAAAACCCGAACGAAGCGCTTTGATTCCACTTTCATTGTGAAAACCGCCAAACAGTGGAATGCGCTGCCCGAGTGGTTGTTCCCTGACAGCTACAATCTGGGTGTCTTCAAGTCACGAGTGAATCGGTTTCTTCTGGGCAAGCGTGCTCCATCGTAGACCGCATCATCGCTTAACATCAGGCGAGATGGCGGCCAAACGCAGGCCTAGTAAAAAATAAAAAAAACTGAAATCGCGAGAAAAAAAAATAGCTATTCCCTACTTTTTTTTTCGCGATTTCATATTTTGTCCCATAGTAAAAGTTGTTCATAATGATGAATACAGTGACCCCTTCAGAGGTTGTTAATGTTTTATCCAATAACCCTGTCTAAGCTCTTAAGTTTTTGTCATTGAACGGAGTTTCGTGAAAAATAGTCATAGAAAAAAAAACAACCAGCCTAGGAATTGAACTAGACTTCAAGGCAATGCTTATACAATACCCAATGAGGCAACATTTGAATAAACTTGCACTGATCTATTGAAGGGAATCGGAGCGTAATATAGTTTCAAATAGTTGCAACACTGCTAAAAATATTAGGTTTTTTATTTTATGATGTTGACGACAGAAAAGTGAAATATCTGCTGCAATAGTAACGCAATAGAAAAAAAAACTATTGTGTTTAGTTACTACAATAAAAGTTAAAACCGACAATAACGTACCGTGTTTAATAGGTCACCAATAAGTTACCAGTAAATTAGATTTATGGGCTTTACGAAAATAAGTTTCTGATGGACTTGTACTACTTATATTTACAAATCTAACCGTACAATGGTTTATGAGAATAATAATAAACTTTTATTATTTACTTAAATATTTTAGGGGTCCTATTAATCTATTTATTATTCTGAACAAATATTTGTTTCTAGGGCTCCGTACCCAAAGGGTAAAACGGGGCCCTATTACTAAGACTCCGCTGTCCGTCTGTCACCAGGCTGTATCTAAATGAATCTAAATGAAATTTTCACAGATGATGTATTTCTGTTGCCGCTATAAGAACAAATACTAAAAAACAGAATAAAATAAATATTTAAAGAGGCTCCCATACAACAAACGTGATTTTTTGCCGTTTTTATAGATAATGGTACGGAACCCTTCGTTAATGAACCATGTTCGTTAATGGTGCGCGAATCCGGGGGTCTACTCCCTAAGCACGAAGTCCGTGGTTTCGGCATTAGTTACGAGCGTTTCCTACTCCCTATCACCTACGAACATACGATTATTTCGGGGCCCGAACTAAGAATGAATGACAACACGATTTGACAGTTGTCCCTACTACCATTGTGTTTTTGCCCGTCCGAAAAGTTGAACTTGACACTTGTTTTGTTCACTCCTACGTTTTGGGCCACTAACTTCGTTGACGGATTTAAGAATAGGCCCACCGACTCGCACTTGGCCGGTTTTTTTGTTTTTATAAACTAAAGAATTATTTCAATCCATAGATAGGGTTATCGCCATCTACGATGAAAGATTTTTTTTTTCTCAAGTCTAATGCTTACAAGTAGGTACTCGATACAATTTTTCTTTCACACCAAAATCTATATGGAAATTAATCCACAGTTTCGTGATACCACATAATAATAACGTAACGTTAACGCACGCGAGCGCGTTAGCGTGCGGCTCCTTACGTAATAACTTTCATACTTTCATATTGCACTAGCTGCGTTTACGTTTTCAGTCGTCAACTGCCTCTCGGACTAAGACGACGAGGTTCTGTGAACAGTAGTTACTTATTATTCATGTGATTCAGTTTTGACAATAATTCGTAAAAATGGATACAAATAAGAATTGTAGTTATAATTTTAAGTTGTTACTAAGTATTTATCAGAGATTAGGTGAGTTGGTTACTTAACTTTTTAATTAGGTACAATAACAAAGTGTAACTTAACGTAGTTTATTTACTTATTAATTGAGACTTCGAAGGTGATCCTAGGGATTTAGTCTAACTGGTAAATATGTCTTCTAGGATTAATAAGTAGATAAGTACAGGTGACGAATTTTGCGCGGTTTTAGTTCAAATTAGTTTGAACTTCAGAACACAAAGATATACAAAACAAAAACAAAACTGCCCAAGTGCGCACGAAGGGTACCGTACCTTTGTATGGGAGCCCCCCTTAAATATTTGTTTTAATTTAACTGTCTATTTTTAAAGTGAATATATAACTAAATATTCTGTGAATATTTGAAGCGGCTATCTGTTGCCGTTATTAATATCGAGCAAAAACGAGCAAAAAATCACGTTTGTTGTATGGGAGCCCCCTTAAATATTTATTTTATTCTGTTGTTTAGTATTTGTTGTTATAGCGGCAACAGAAATATATCATCTGTGAAAATTTCAACTGTCTAACTATCACGGTTCATGAGATACAGCCTGGTGACAGAGGGACAGCGGAGTCTTAGTAATAGGGCCCCGTTTTACCCTTTGGGGTATGAAACCTTAAAAAATGATTGACTATCCTGACAGGCCGTTTTCAATAACCTATCTATCGGCGGTTTCGCCTACTAGAGATAGAAATTTGACATAAGCTCCATAGAAGTAATGTCAAATTTCTATCCGTAGTAAGACAAACCGCCGATAGATAGGATATTGAAAATGGCGGTAAAAGAAGTTAACTGATATTCTCATTCCCGTTAGATAAAGGGATGTAGGACTGTGCGTTAGAACTGGTTAGAACAGCTTGTGTCTCCAAGTCAAGTGCAAAATAAAGTTACGTTTTGAAATATTAATGAACTCTCCTAGTGACATTTACGAAGTTGCTTCGTTTAACAACAACTGTTAGATTAGTTTCCAGTTTCCCAAGTTGTTTTATTGCTGTCTTTACATATCTATTTACTTACAATCGTTTATGTTTATAGTATTTCAATATTTTTATCAGATTTCAACACGTGTGTTCTTACCGTGTTATCTTATCCACATTTATGACACAACTGATTACTCATCTTCTAAGATCGCAAAGGTCAACTACCTTTTTTAATGTCATTATGATCTCTTTAAGTTTTCTTGGTAATGATTAAAACAGGGTTTCGCAAACTGGAGTTTTTCGTAATGGTTGCAAAAACTAAACTGTCTCAAATTGTTTCAAATATTGATGCCCAGTTGTTTGATACCAAACAAGCTCCTCCGTCACATTAATAAATAAGGTATATATCTGTATTATAGTCACGGTTTACTTACGTGCATTTTTCGGGATTGCCCGACTAGTTTCGGACCCAAACTCATGAAGGGCTCCGTTTAGGTCCGAAACTAGTCGGGAAATCCCGAAAAATGCATGTAAGTAAACCGTGACTAATCATAATAAGTTCTATTTCATTATTGAGTTGAATACGTTTTTACGGATGCCTCTTTGATACTTCTGACAGACTTGATACTTCTGACACGTTGATCCTTAGATATTAATGTGACATACTAATAATTCGTATCTTGTCGTAGACGAATCCGCCAAGACTGAGCGCACCACGTACCCCAAGGCGGGTTTGATCCTGCGCACAGCTACCATGAAGGACAGCGTCTCCAGTGACTCCTCAGCTCATGCTGGTAAGTCAGGTCCTCCTCAATATACCGCTTCATGTAGTTCCTGTATCGGATACGTTGGCTTAGACCCGTACGACAACTAGGTCACCAAGACAGGCTCTCGTGTTGACCTAATAATAATTCTGTATGCTAATTCACGTAATTTTATGACGCGCCGATCCAGTTGCAGTGGCGCTGCAGATAAGTTGATAGCGATCGCCTATTAAGAGAATACAAAAAGCATTGTTTTGATCGAAACTTAACTACAACTAGACTGCAACTGAACTTCTTTAGTTAGGTGAATCAGGCCCCTGATTCTAAAACAAAGATGCTAAAATCACTGTGAAGAATCAAAAATGTGCTTCTCGTGAAGGAGATAAACTAAACACCCATGGTAAAATGGGGTTATTTGAGAACAACGGGGCTAATTGGCATGAACTTGACATACGAGACTTTTAGGCATATTTTTAACAACTGTTACATATTATAAATAAATTATACTAGACGGCCTCGTTGGTCCTGAGGTCCTGAGTTCGATCCCCAGGTCGAGCAAAGTGTTGTTAGGTTTTTCCGTGTAGAATTTCTCAGTAGCAGCCCGGTGTTTGTATTTGTGCTAGCCACAGAACAGATAATAGCGATGGGTGATGATTACTAAAACTAATCGACGTAATCGATTGTTCACTACAGTCGATAAAAGTCGATGACAATTGATGTTAGTCGATTTTTATCGACTAACGGCGCGCAGCAGGCGACAGTCACTGATACAGTTACAACTTTAACTACTAATTTATATTGAATTGTGGCCCAGCGCAAGTATTACTATACTCGTACTACTAAATAAGTAATTACTAAAAGGTGGTGCGTGCGCTGCCGCTGCGCCACAATTTAATAGTCAAAAGTCCGTGCGCCACTACTTACAAGTTCAACTGCAGATATTATGCGATTGGCACTAATAGATTATTTAATTGTCCTCTACTGCCTCAGTTTATATTTAGTAGTTCGTCGATTGTTATTCGAATAATTATGGTGAGGAACAACTAAACCGACAATCGCATGCTCAAGAGTACAATTTCCGATTCAGTCGATTGTTTTTTTTGCAACAATTGCCCATCGCTAATTTGTGCTCGGTTACTAGGTTACTACATGGGACTAAATATCACGCCGAAATGAGATTGTACAGCTCTGCCCAATCCTTCGGGGAACAGACATGATGTTATTATATGTATATTAGGTGCCTTTCCTATGTTTCGACAGCATATTTACCTAGTTTATCAGCTCCCTCTGCCACCATCACTAAATCTTCTTCTTCCTACAGGTCTAACCCGTACCGACAGTGAGCACAGCCTCGGCTCAGTGGAAGACACGGTGGTCACCACAGAGCGAGTCGACGGCGGGGTCAGGACCGTCACCACCACCACCAGTCGCCATGGCACCACAGTGCATGGCCAGGGGACCAGAGGGGAGAAGTCGTTTCTGGACAGCAACACCAAGGTCACAGGAGTACAGGACATATTGACCAGAATGAAGAACGCTGATATCGGTTAGTAATGTCATTTTTTTTCTTAATCTTAGAGATCGCAGAGGTAGACCTGAAATCGTAGTTGCGGAATTTGTTCGAAAGAGTTACCGCGGTCCTGGGGGCCTACTCCCTAAGTCAGTCAACGAAGTTAGTCGCCCGTCCGAAAGCAGCCCGAAATGTAGGAGTGAACAAAACAAGTGTCAAGTTCAACTTTTTGGACGGGCAAAAACACATCGTAGTAGGGACAACCGTCAAATCGTGTTGTCATTCATTCTAAGTTCGAGCCCCGAAATAATCGTATGTCCGTAGGTGATAGGAGTAGGAAACGCTCGTAACTAAGGCCGAAGCAACGGACTTCGTGCTTAGGGAGTAGACCCCCTGGAATGCAAAGGGCATTAGGAGGAACACGGATGGGTTTTAGTCAGTAAGAGTCTGACACTCCCTTCCGCTCCGCCCAGAGCGGAAGAAGACATTTGATGATATCCCACGCTTAAAACAAAGTCCTGCATTTGTTTCGGCATTAGATAATAAGGTGATATCGTAGGACTCTACAACTACACACATCAAAAGTGTCTAGGGATCAAGCATTTTTATGCGGATTTCTTGAGATTGAGATGTGGCTTTGTAATAAATTTATGATTTTATAAATTTATATGGATCCTTTTTGGTGCATTTCATAATTTGAATCAGGAACTGTGAATCAAATTCGAGTAAAAGATGAAAATCAGCTGTCAATATTTTCCCTATAAAAACATACAACGCATTGAAGACATTATTAGTGCTACTGTTTCCCTACTACTGATTAAAACCAACGTTATTATGGAGCGGCGACGTCATTTAAGCAGGGAAGAAATGCTCAGAGCCGTGGGAATGATAGAAGCTGGTTCCCGGCAACGTACTGTGGCTTTAGCTCTGAATACAAGTCAGAGTGTTATCAGTCGACTTTGGACACGTTACCGAAGCACTGGTACCGTGGCTGAGCGCCATGGAGGACGGTATCGCTGCACCACACGGAGACAAGACCGATACATTCAAATCTTAACTCGAAGAGCTCCAACAATAACCGCCATGATGTTAGCCGTGAGGCTTCATCACTCTTCAGGGAACTTAATTAGCGACCAAACAGTCAGAAACCGCTTGCATGAAGTGAACCTTCATTCCCGAAGACCGCTACGGGTACCACCTATAGCAATGCACAATCGTAGGATTCGATATCAATGGGCTCTTGGACACAGAAATTGGGCAGAAGAACAATGGCGTTTCGTGTGCTTTTCTGATGAGTCTCGTTTTGGTATGAGACCGGATACAAGACGTATACGACACTGGAGAACCCCTGGACGCCAACAGCGATTAAAATCCTGCCAGGAAGTCCATCCTTATAGTGGTGGAACCATCATGGTATGGGCGGGTATTTGGATCGGCGGAAGAACTGAGTTGATTTGGATCAGAGGCAACCTCAACGCTCAAATTTATGCTGAGACGATTGTATCAGACGTCATCGTTCCTCTACAAGCGCAAATCGGTCCCTTATTTCAGTTAATGCATGATAATGCACGACCGCACACCGCAAGAGTTGTAAGACAGACTCTCGCCGCAGCTAACATCAATGTCCTGCCCTGGCCTGCTCAGTCGCCAGACTTGAACCCGATTGAGCATGCATGGGATATGCTACAGAGAAGAGCTCTGCCGAATATGGAGGGTATCCAGTCGCAAGAAGACCTTTTTTTGTTGTTGCAACGAACATGGGCGGCCATTCCACAGCGTGATTTGGATGAACTCATTTTGAGTATGCCAAACCGATGTTCTTGTGTTGTTAGTGTTCGCGGTAGAAACACGGATTATTAATTGTTTAAGTTACCCAATAAAATTTTAAAGAAAACTGTTATTTCAGTCTTTTTTTCGAACTTTTGTGTTAGTGGTTCAAATGTCAAAAATCCCTTTATTAGGAAAATGGCAAATTTCTTTATTAATGCAAAGGTGACTTGGTTTATCGTTACTGTGACAAACGAAAACACTTTATTTGATGAATCCTTAAAGAAAATTTTAATTAATATCAATCAGGAGAAAAGTTATTGCAAAAATATATGTTGATCCCTAGACACTTTTGATGTGTGTATTTTGCAGGGCACAATATTCCAAACTGAATTACTTACTGCAAAAAATTATGGAATCGAACGTTAACGTCACGTCACGCCCGGCTACGGAATTTATAACCACTAGATTTGATTTAAGAAATGCTTTTGCTTGAAATTGTATTATAAAAAGCGAGATCCTATGCTAAAGCCAATATGGACAGAGAAATAAACGTTATTCCTAATTACGCAATTATCAACTTTGACAACATGTTTTTAAGTTGATTTTAGAATGACAAAAATTACTGAAAAGGGCTTAAAAGTAATTTGAATGTGATGGAAACTGAACTATTACTCATTGAATTAAGGTTCATAATCCCAAAGCACGTTAATTATCACTTTAAAGTGGCTGATGTATAGAGTAGTAGAAAAATAGCAAAGAACTCCTTGTCAAAGAGTTCGTCCGGGGAACTACTGGGTACAGACGCCAGCAAGTCAAGCTACACGAAACTGTCAAATTTTCCCAATCAACCTTGAACCTAATTCTTTCGTAATATAGATGAAAATCTATTAAAGAAATTTGACAGATTGTAGTAGCTTGATGTGCTGGCATCTGTACCTCAAGACCTAGTTCTGCCTCTAAGCGGCATTGCTGTGTTTCGGTTTGATGAGTGAAATTACGGGCACATGAGACTTTCCATCTTTGTCTCCAATGTTGGTAACGCATTAGCAATCCTCTTGGTGTGGTAGATATATACGCAGCGGTAATCACTTACTACCAGGTGAGCCGTTGGCTTATTTGCCAAGCTTACATAAAAGAAAATCTATTTATCTTTCAAATTTAAACTGAGTAGGGGAAATCTTGTTTGGCAACAACAAACAAACTTGAAAGTTGATGAAAACTCATAGATTGCCAACACATCTGAGGGCCAAAACAAACTGGATTACTTTTAGCATCAGCGATCGGCGATTTAATTGCTTTTCGATTGCTTGATGCCGTGACTGAACACTTCACTCCACACAAATTCAAATCCCAGTCGCAGCAATTTATTGGAGATTTAGCATCTTTCGAACATGAGTCAGTGCCCGACGCAATTGCTAAAACGCGCGTTTTTGACACGGCAAATGAATGATCAAGACCCTTGATCGTCGAATCGTCGATACTAAAAGTATCGTGTCTGCGGCAGCCCTAAGTAATTTATGTCACTCTCTACAGCCGTAATACCTTTGTCATTAATCACTCTTGGCAGATGGATTGATTTTCCTGTGTTAATTAGTACACAGGTGGTCACATGCTTCTATCCATCAGCCTAATTTAACTTTTTGATCACTCATTATTGGAATCAGGCGATTCCTTGCGGAAAGCCATGACATACAAATTATGCAATTACAATATTTAGTTCCAATTCCGCTGTTTGGATGCGATATTTCGCGTCCAAGCGGTCGATGAGTCAACACCTGAGGATCCCCCGTAGAGGGACGAACACGTGTCGTATGGGTTTGGCTTGCATGTTGCATTTTAATCACACGTGGATGTGCATATATTTGTGGGCGGGAGGTCGTGCTGCATACTGCATCCTAGCTAGCGATCTAGTTTTGCGGAATTAAAGCTTAATATTGCATATTTGTTTTGATCACTAGTTAAAAGGTTCTAAGGGCCGTTTTCTATAACCTATGTTTCGTTTGTCTTACTATACAGTGTGTGAACGAATTCGTGTAATTCCTTCAAACCACATGATCTATTATTGGTATAGATTGATCCCGCATGGGATTTAGATTGATTAAAAAGAAAAAAAACTTTTTTTTCCCAAGTAATTTTTTTATTTCATTGAAAATTTCGATGCTGTGCATAAATGAATGAAGGCACGGCAACACAGCTGACGCGATATCGCTCCACGCAGTCAGTTAACTCAGGACGCTAAAATTACTCAGATACAGAATATCATGGTTAATTATTTGAAAACTTTTTTGTTGAAAAACACCTATGCAGGATCAATCTGTGTCACCAGTAGATCACGGGGTTTGAAGGAATTACACGAATTCGTTTACAGCCTGTAGAATAATATAAAAATTTGACATTACTTCTATCCTTCTATGGAGCTTAGTCAACTATCTCTAGTAGGGCAAACCACCGATAGATAGGTTATTGAAAACGGCAGTAGTGAGATCGTCCATTTAATATAGGTACTAGCATCTTGTGAGCTAAGTCCACATGACACGGTTATATTGGTTAGTAGAACAATAATTGGTTCATTTAAAAAGGTAATTGTGTTTCACATGGTTGGCTAGTCGCGATAATAAGTAGTTATCGACTTGATATTAACACGATCTCGTAAGAAAATGGGGCTCATATCGAACACGCAGCATGCATTTGTATGAATATTCATTATAATCTATGTATGGATAGAAACTAGTCGTAAATTTGCAAATGGACGCATACGCACACGATGCGTTGCGGCGCCGCACCGGAAAGATTTCACCGTATCAGCGGGCATACGAGCGGTGCGGCGCCGCAACGTAGTTATGTCGCAGCGGCGCCGTAGCAAAAAAATCGTAGAGAAAAAAAATCGATCCTTGTGACGCATAAACAACTGAGCGGTGCCGCTCCGACGTCGCAACGCATTCACCCCTCCCCGCCTAGTCTCGGTGGTTGCAAGCCCGGTGCGGCGCCGGAGCGCATCGTGTGACATGCCACAGATATTTCTATGTAAGACGACGTAGCGACACCGCTCCGGCGCCGCACCGCCGCCGCAACGCATCGTGTGCTCCCGCTCTTAGGGCCTTTTTCCTGCCACGCGGGTTCGTGCCCGCGTCTTACCCGCATGCGTGGCGCTCGCAATTCACCTTTTCGTGCGTTTTACGCATCATAATAAACACACGTATAAAAGATCAATTGTGAGGCACGCACGCGGGCTCGGACCCGCGTGACAGGAAAAATGCCCTTAGCGTATAGCCACACTGCTCCGTTGCATTGCGTTGCGACGTCGCAGCGCTAGATTTGGACCAATGAGACGTCGCAGCGCTACAGTTGGTATCTATAGATTGGTCGAAATCTAGCGCTGCGACGTCGCAACGCAACGTAATGGAGCAGTGTGGCTTCACTCTTAGAACTCGTTGATGGAGACGCAGAGTTTAGCGCGGAGCTTGACAAGTCAAACATAATAATAGGACAATTTATTAGAGCACCTATAGATTTTTTTTATACGATAGTGATGCGTTTTTCCCCTCTTTTCGTTTGTAGTTGTATGTATGTACGCGGCGGAAACCCGCTTTTTCATAAAAGAGGCCTTACCAGTTGAATAAAAAATGTTAAAGAGGAAACAATAGCAAATAACTAAGATAACTGCTTTTAATAATCAAAACATCTATTGTATTAGTTGTATAGAATATAAATAATAAATAAGTAATATTTTTATTGTCTCAGTTGGTTAGGTACAGATATAGATTGAAGTCCTAGGATTCCCTGTGTTGTGGGATCTAGGCTATTTCGTTCCGTTTTTACAAATTAATATTGCCGTGATTAAGAAGACAAAATTATCAGAATAATACAGGGTGTTAACGAATTCGTGTAATTCCTTCAAACCACATGATCTATTAATGGTATAGATTAACCCCGCACGGGATTTAGATTGATTAAAAATAAATAAAAACTTTGTTGAAGCAAAAAGAAAAGTTTATGTTTCTGAAAATTTCGATGCCATGCATAAATTAATGAAGGCACGGCGACACAGCTGACGGGCACTACTAGCGCGATATCATTCCACGCAGTCAGTTAACTTGGAACGGTAAAATTACTCAGATACAGAGTGCGATGGTTCATTTTTTGAAAACTTTCTTTTGTCGATTCTGAAAAAAAATTGTGCAGCGTCAATCAGTGTCACCAGTAGAGCACGCGGTTTGAAGGAATTACACGAATTCGTTAACATCCTGTATAGGTAAGGTATTTAGGTACAATTCTATTTCTTAATCTAAAAAGGAACATAGAATACATAAAAAGAACAGTCCTGACTGACTGACTGACTCATCAACGCCCAGCCCAAACCCTTGGACCTAGAAAGCTGAAATTTTGCACAGAGGTTCCCTTTATAATGTAGACAAGGAATAAGGAAGGATTTTTCGAAATTCAACCCCTAAGGGAGTTAAATAGGGGATGAAAGTTTGTATGGAAAATCGTCACTTAACGGGTTCAAAAATTCACGCTAGCGAACTATACAATAAAAATAAATCCTAGTGTGGATGTGTGTTTGTGTGTGTGTATGTGTGTGCATGGGTATGTGTGTGTGTTGTGTGTTGTAATGTGATTAAAAAGTGTCTGAACATAGATATATTACTTCCCTACAACATACTAACCAAGTCTCTTTCCCCCAGTGATCCAAGAGGGCGACACATCCGAGGACACAGAGGCGAGGGCGCTGCTGAACAAGTTCCTAGGCGCTACCGTGCTGATGGCCGGCATGCAGGGCTACGTCACTGAGAAGCCGACTGGCAAGCTCGTCGTCAAGCAGGTACGTCATACAATACCTAAGGAGAATTGATGATTTAAATTTTTTGAATCCGTATTACCGTTAATTTCTTCACGTCATTGATTCTACATCGTGCACGCAACGATTACCTAAATAAAAGGTAACTACATAATATATTATGAAGTGTATGTGATGTCATTGATTTTACATTACGCAAATTAGCGCATCGATTGCGAGTATGCCTTTAAACGGGGCGTAAGGAAAAGTGTACTGAAAACCAAAACAGTGAATTCAGTCCATTATTCTGAATTAAAAATAAGTGGAAATTTTGCTCGGAACTTACCGACTTTTCCGATTTTTCTTTTTATTAAATAACTAATTGTATTATAATACACACTATGTTACAAAAAATAAGTGCTCTTCTTCTCTTCTACTAGATAAACTATGCTGTGCCCGACAGGGTCCATAATTGATATTATAGCCTTAAGTCTACCACTTGTATTAAAAATAAATGTTCTTTTTAAATCGGAAAAACTCGCATATTTTCCACGGATTTTCAATTTAAAATAATGAGCTGAATTCTTTGTTAATTGTTTTGGTAATCTGTCCTTTATGCGCCGTTTATTTACCTGTCAAAACATTAATTGACTTATAACAAAATATAGGCAAATTAAAAATTTGCAGTTAAATCGGAAAATGCCGTTTTTTTCCCACTTATTTTCAATTCAGAATAAAGAGTTGAATTCACTGTTTCAGTTTTAATAAACCGCCCCTTACACCCGGTATAGTAGCCATGAAAGATCGGTGTTCGGTTTAGCAGTTAAAGCCATTTGTAACGTTTTGCGTTTTGTCTGTCCTCCGATTCTCAGAACCTTTTCAATAATCATTTCTCCATCGATTCAGTTTATTATCTCTTTTTCTCGTAAACAAAAGTGTACGAGAAAAACGAGATAACAGCTTCACATCTCATTCGTCATTGTTTTCATTTTCTTTTCCTAATTCTAGACATTACATAGTAGAAAGAATACAATGTTTTTGTAATATGTACGTTGCCAATACTTCGGTGTGAATGATCTACATGAGGAAGCACGTAAACTGAGAATAACCTGTCTGACCTGAATAAATAAATATTAACTGATTTAACATTATAACTATTTTGTATTACCTATTGCTACATATTGTAAAAGACACAACAACACAATTGTTCAGGGGTAATTCTATCATTACAGTTATTAAGGTAATAAGTATAGTAAATAAAACCAACATAGTCTCTCCACCACTGAGAGTACTTGTATTTGGGTTAGTGTTAGTAACATGAACTAGATCACAATATAATACTTTACACTCTTGATGATCACGGCTCATCTTCCGTGCGGAAGATGTCCGGTCCTTTGGAAGGCATACACGGGGACACAGGTCCAACGCGCAGAGGCCCCTTTGAGAACTTTAATCTAAAATGGGGTGGGGCACCAACCGGGGACTATCCACGGCTGCACTATTGGAGTACAGTCATGGACCATCCCAGGTGGGCGCAAAACTATTGTGAAATATGGTAAAAATAAAACTGGTCTATGGGAGGGGGTGTTAAATAGACTAGATAACTTCTATTGCCGGAAGAAAACGGCGTCTGCCTTTCAAGCTTAAATTTGAAATATATTGGCAGACGGTGACTCGCCAGCTCACTAGCTGGGCCCCCTGAAAATACTTTACACAATTATTACAAGATTCAGAAAATAAGGACAAGCTAGTCAGATATAAAAGGTCAGACTTCTTCAGCTGTTCAGCACTGAATGCTCCCGCTTCGTCTACTGACCACCGCCTTTATAACATCGGGTGCGTTGATCCATATCGATGACTACCTTCCTTTGTCAACATTGCCCAGTGCTACCCGCTAACGATAATAATATTATGGATTATTTTTCATCGTGAATCAATTAATTTATTACCATCACGCCTTTATTCCCCGAAGCGTGGGCAGAGGTGAATATTACACCATTTCGCCGTTATGTTTAACTCCCATGTAATAAAGGGCGAGTCTATTGCCATCGTGCACAAATCCAGACTCCGGGCTGCTACTGAGAAATTCCACATGGAAAGCCCAATAACACTATGCCCGACCCGGGGATCGAACCCAAGACCTCACGCTCAGCAGTCGTGCTTGCGACCACTAGACCGATGAGGCAGGCAGTTAATTTATTATATCGGCAAACACAGTTCTGCCTAGTCTTTTCCCAAATAAGTTGGGGTTATCTTCCAGTGTAACCAGGAGAGAGGAGAGGAGCTCGTGGCTAAATAATTACAGCCGCATAGACCGATCTTCCGGGTTAAGCCACGCTTGCCGAGGTTGGTCTGTGGATGGGTGACCATTTACCATAGCGAGTTTCCTCCGTGCCTCGGAAAGCACGTAAATCCGTTGGTCCCGGCTGTCATTTGTAGATATTTGACTGTCGTTACTGTTGGTCAGAAGCCAGAAAGTCTGACAACCAGTCTTACCAAGAGTATCGTATTACCCAGTTACTGGGTTGTGGAGGTCTGATAGGCAGTCGCTCCATGTAAAATACTGATATTCAGCTGCATCCGGTTCGACTGGAAGCCGACCCCAACATAGTTGGGAAAAGGCTAGGCAGATGATGATCTTCCAGTGTAACCAGATGCGGTTAAATACCTGTATTTACACGGAGCGACTGCCATCACACCTCCGCAATCCAATTATTCTGCCGCGCTAACGAAGAATACAATAACTCGATGTTGGACGATTTTAAGTTATATACATATGTATTCGGAATCAGCCAATCGAGATCTATTAACTCTCTCTAAGTAACTTTTTGGAATACTTCAGGAACTCGGTTTTTCAGTAAGGGCTCCCACGCAACACTGCGAATTCGCATCGCATCTCAAAAATCTGTGAGCTACATAGAACCATACCACCATATTTTGCTGCTATGCGGCGTCGTATCAAGAATGCAATAACTAAAACAGTTCAAAACTTAGAGCGCGTTAAGCGCGTTTTTTTCGGAAGCGGGAAAATGGAGTTATTGTATTCTTCGTTCGCACGGCAATATTGGGCAATGCAGATACCTTAAGGTTAGAACGGTGCTCAGACTTTCGGGCTTCTGACCACGCGTAACGACTTAACAGTCTGACGAGGTATTCGTATGACACCCGGAACCGACGGTTTAACGTGCTTGTGGCGGCATCTATCTCGCCACATGCGAACTATCCTACATCGCGCAATCAAGATTTAACACGCAGATAGTATATATACAACCTCCCAACATCAACCATTGGGCAGTAGCCCGCCAGGCACAAGACTCCGCCTGGTTGGAGGATCCTCCCTTTGGTTGGAGGAACACCACACCAAGTTTCTCCACATGCTTTCCGAGACACGGTGGAGTCGTCTCGATGTGTAACGAACGGTCACCCATCCAAGGACTGACCGCGACAAGCACAGCTTAACCTTGCAAATCATATGATCCCCTCACACTCCCCACACATCGACCAATTTCTCAATCGTGCTATGTTTATTTTTATTAAAAACTGTATAAGGAAATTTAACTAATTTATGGTTAAAACGTTCTACTAGGTACACCCGGGAAAGCGATGGGTGTCCCTATTCTTAACTTGTAACCGGGTAACCATACATCACGAAGGTGTTAATCTAATACAATATTAAACTGAATACAAAATGCAGTGCAGTTACAAACAAAGTTAGTACAGAATATCCACTTCTAACAACGTTCTTAAAGAATTTAAATATTCGCTGTGGCTTATAATCAACTTATCAAATATCTTTGTCCATTATCGATGTCCAATATTTGATCAAATTTATTTTCTTTGAAATTCTTAATTAAAATCATCCAATTTCTTTGATCAAATGCACAATTTATCTTTCCAAATATTCATAGATTTAACAAAAGAAAAAATATGTGTCCATTATTTTTCAAAACTCTAAGTGACGGACTAATTAGATTATGCAATTTATTGATGCTGTCAACATGCCTGTTTCGCACGATCAGAGCCTATGTCGCTCGACAGGTAGACAAGCTTGTAACTAGACATAATTTGCCTGAAAAGTTAATCTCCTCGACTCATGATGAGGCTCTGGCTTCTAGACGGGAGAGCCATCTAATTTAGTAGTCAAAAATCCAGGCCAGGTCAAGGACTACACCGAAAAGATGACCGGTTTCCTGACCAGGCCAAGCCTATCCTTAGTCAAATCACAGCCAATACCTTCATATTTAAGAGAGAATATAGACTGTAAGCTGTCGACTGCGATGTGTAGTGGTAAACCTTCTGATGCTATTTTCTTCATGGTACAGTTGCAGTATCGTGTGTAGTGAGTTTGGCACGAGACGCGCATGAATCACGCGCATATGCACCCGCGCAGCATTGATTTATTTATTTATTTGAAACGCGCATTAATGGCGAAGTAATGATCGCTTTTTAAAACAATCAATGCAATGTAACGTCGTATAATTGACAGCTGTCGATTTGTGAGGCAGATAAAAATGCAGATGCTTCGCAGTTAAAATTAGGGGACGCAACTTCGTTTAATGATAAATATTTTTGTATTATAATTTTCGTGAGAGACATTCATATTGATGATTGTTTACGTGCATTTTGGGCACGTTGGGGAAGGCCTATGTCCAGCAGTGGACGGCGTCTTTCGGCTGAATGATGACGTGCATTTTTGGGGATTGCTTATCTACATTTCATGTTCATGAGCGCCGCCCCTCAACGCCGCGTACATGCGGTGGTTTCCGTTGTTTATGTATCGTGTTTACGTTTTCTAAAATTGATCATTTGAGAGCTCAGAAGCCAGAAAGTCTGACAACCAGTCTTACCAAGAGTATCGTATTACCCAGTTACTGGGTTGTGGAGGTCTGATAGGCAGTCGCTCCATGTAAAATACTGATATTCAGCTGCATCCGGTTCGACTGGAAGCCGACCCCAACATAGTTGGGAAAAGGCTAGGCAGATGATGATCATTTGAGAGCTCCATTTTCCGAAACTTGTCGGTTGTTGAGTAAATACACCTTAAACAATCATAAGCACCGAATACATTAGCAAGTCTTACTGCGCAAGTTATTGCACTACATTGCTTGCTTAGTTCGTAATACTTGCAGAAGTCGAAATGCTGCGGGTGTGTCCACAAGTTGAAAGTCGTTTGCACAAGTCAACTTGTCACAATAAAACTTGCCAGTGGATTTGGCGCTATAAATATGTCACATATTTTCTAAACTTCTTTAAACATATAAAAATGCATAAAGTTTACACTTCTAACTCATCACATTACACTTAAATCCCATCCTCGTCGCCACTGAAAGATATGGGAACTACTGGAACTATCGGGAACACAAATTAAACATGGACTTTACTAATAGACGTATATTCCGCGACTGGCGCGCGGCTCGTGACGTATAATAACTTAATTCTAAATACCCTCTATTACAAATATATCACAGGTTCTACCTCCAAATCGTAAAAACTTGGGAAGCCGTCAAGCCAAATATTTCGTTCGCAACATCGAGAAACTTTGTTTTCCCAACCAATTGTTACTGAGGATACCTATATCTAATTGTTAGATCAGTTTATCGATTTTCAAGCTCAGACAATTCTAACTACTGTCGTCCTATATAGGTGTAGATGTAAAACACAAAATAATACCTAATTCCAGTAGTTGTATTTTGCGTGCAATTCTGCCTTCCTTCGTGGATCGAACTTAACCAATCAACGCGAAAATTAACTACAAGCCTCTTCATGTAGGTTTGTTTATCAAAACAAAATCTAGTGACACCCCTGATTTCGATCTAAAATTAACCTCAAAGCTCCTTATAGGGCCATCAGAGCGACAAAGAAGGATGTTCAAACGAGCTGATGATAAATAAGAGAATGATGTATATCTGCGCAGAAGCACATGCGTAGAACGCGCGCGTGGCCAGCGCACGCGCAGCTGTTTGTTTATCATGTTCGTGCTAAACGTGAATATGGGGCAATGTTAAAAATGTAATAATTACACTTAGCGGTCTAGACGAGGAATACTGATCCACCCGCATCTGGGTGGACTGGAAGCTTATGTAAATGCTTTTGGAAAAAACGCGGCTTATTAAGACGTTTTCTCTGGATTTCCTGGAACTGTTTTAGACTTTCCATTTTTGTTACCTCTTTGTTCATAAGGCTAATTTTAATACAACTAATTACATTTGACGTTTTAACAGTGTTTGTATTTTTTTTAACACTGTTCATCCAATGCATGCCCGATATGTCATGCTCTGCAGTAAGGGGTTAAAACGTGTAACTTATTCCCATAGAAGTAATATTTACTACGTATAATAAAGTCCTTGCTTATTCCTCAGATAAAGTTATCTGAAGTTGGTAAAATCTATCCTTAGGCAAAGAAAATTGAGAGTCACTGTTATTCCAATAAGAAAATTATACATAAAAACTAATTCCATAGATATTTCGTTCGTGACGTAATTTTCTTAAACTACTGCTGCAAAAAATTATTTTATATAGGCTTGACTAATCGAAGAAAATTCTGTAAAATCTAGCTACAAGGTTAAAATATCATGTAGTTTACTGTTACTCACTTTAACCCATTAACAAAAAAGGTCGAGAACAATATACAAACACTCTTCTTTTAATAGCTGACAACAAACTTGACGTAACAAAGGCAAAGAAAAAACGCAAAAACAATTAAATAATCTTTCAGCTTTTCTCAGATCCTAATAAGGAAATCTCAACAAGCGCCAAGCTGTGTAAAGGAAGACTGAAAGCTTTCCCGCGCTGAAAAAGCGTTGTCCAACCCCACAAGTGGGCCAAATATCGCTCAACCATTACCCTTGTACCCTACATACACATTACTACGAACCACGCCGTTCTAGTAAACAAAAGCTCTACAAGCAGATGCGCAAGCGCCTCCTTATTGCCGTTTTAAGCCACGCGTTCTAGCGCGGAAAGCGATGAAAATCCTATGCAAAAATAACATGCCCGGCCCGACATTTCACCACTATTTACTACATAATGCCGTAACTCACAGAGCAATTCAAGGAAAAATTAACCTTAAGGATTTCTAGAGTAGACTTTCTTGGGGTGAAAATAGCGTGTGGTGTTCCCCACACTATATTTGGCTCGCTGACGTCACAGCGAGCCGCGCGCGCAGTCCGTCCCCGGCTCCCGCGCACGGCACGCGCAGCCGATATGCCATGAAAACCATAAAATAAACCATAATATTATGGTATCATAAATAAATTAATTAATAAGTGAAGTAGTACCGCGTGTAACCAAACACCGGTGTAGACCCCAGTGATAATCGGATATCTTCAGGATTTCAACAATATTCAGCTCTACGTTTAGTGGTGAGTTCGCACTTGGCGATTTTTTTTAAATTAACAAAAAATATACTTGCATGAGATAATTATTTACTACATATTTCACATAAATATTTCTTAGAATATTTTAAATTGACTTTAAATATATTGTAAGCACCGTTTTTAATCTATTTACATAAATTGTCTCAAGCTAATTTAAAGCGATTTCAATGATTCTTTTTTTTATTTACACAAAAGATATTTACATAATTACAAAAAAAGTACCTATACACAATATATTTTTTACAACAACATTTATTGATTTAAATAAAAACTAATCAACACTTTAATATATTTTAATATTATGTCCATAGGAAATGTGCAAATGTATCGATCATTTCTAAAATGACTAGTAACACAACATTGATTCGGTTATATTTTTATCGTTCATCTTCACTGTCGGCTACAGTTAAAATCCGTCGTTGACGTCACGAGAGCTTTCAGCGGACTTTGAACTTTAAAACTAAAATATACGTGGTATTCAGTTGCTGTTTTAATAATAACAAAAAACATATCGGACTTTCTTAAATTCTTTTTCTAATAAAAAAGCTCAGATTATAAAACAGAAGGCAGATAGAGTGACAGGAACAACGTGAGTGCGGCCAAAAAAGCAAATACAAATTCAAAAGCGAATACAATCTCGAGTCAGTATGACACGAAGCGCCGCATTGTTAGGACGTCATCGATAATTTTAATATTTATGATAGTAATGCCATCTTGCGTTTATAAACATTGCAAAAACTGTTCCTAAAAACAAAATAAAGAAGATGGAGTATCTTTTCATAGGTTTTATTGATTATTTATCTATTTGGATATTATTTTACGTGATTATTATTAGTGACATCTTGGAAAAACTCGCACTTGGACAAAATCATTCGGTGTTGCTTGTTTATATTGAAACCATTTACCCCCTAAGTTAGGAAATAAGTAAAGAATACAGGAATAACGATTTACAAAAATATTTATTTCGATTATAGTGTTTTATTTATCGCGTTTTTTGGTTGGTATGTTTGTAGGTATGTGTGTCCGTTTGTATGTGTCTTCGTAACTAAAACTACTTAATGTATTGTCTGTCTCTAATAATAATCATGTACGTCAGTCGATTTGCCAACATAAAGTAAATATAGCTATCAAAAACATAATTACAACCATTCACGACTATACTAAATGACTGCCATAAATCCACAAAATATTTCTATTTATCATCTTCTATTCTGTAATCTGAGATTAGTAAATTTCTAAAGTAGGTACTTGCATTAAAATACAATCTGACTCAACGGCAGAGATTCACTTTATATACATACGTATAACTCTGTATGTATCTGCATTTTTCGGAGACAGTAATTTGTTTATTTAATATAATGAAATATTATGGGAATTTTGTCATTATCATGGCAACCGTACACGCACAAAGAGGCAACGTGTTCTTATAGTGCTGTCAAGCACACATGTCTACAAACGTGCCTCACATTATGGTTCAGTACAGTCTATCTGCCTTTTGTTTTATAATCTGAGTAAAAAAGTAATTTTGTTCTACCCAACCAATTTCACCATACTCTGTTAGTTGCTTACCTATTAATGTCCTGTTAAACATTTTATCAGACTGTTTAATATTGAAATTGACATTGACAGCTTAACAGAACATTAACAACTAACAATGTATGGTGAAATTGGGTCTAAACCTTTTATCTTGTCATTTATTTACTTTGCCGCCATTTTCAAATTTTATAAATAATTGATATCAACTTGCACATGTTTTGTTTCTGCAAGGATATATACCGTGGGCCCCAGGTATCTGAAAGATTTTAACCACGCTTCTCTGATGGTATTATGAGTCAAATGTTATATCAACAAAAGTCCAAATCTACATATTTTTTTTTCGTAACTTAATGTGTCAATTAACTTTAGTACTTCCTTGTGAACAATACCTTGGGTTGAACTGGCAACATTTATAAATTATCGTGTGAGTGGATAAGAAACTTCTCACTTCACAACCCTCCCCGACAAATAAGACATACGGCGAGAGGGGTATGATATGACAAAAGTTGTAACGCCGCGTTCATAGGACTTGTTCCATAGAAATTTTTCGAGATTTTAATTTCGAAAATTAAGCTACATTCAACAAATTATATCCTAGCTTTTCTTCTCCAATTAGGCATCGGAATCGATGGTTAAAATCTTTCGGGTACCTCAACTTTCAGGTGTATAATAAACGAATAGTAGATAAGAAGCTTAAAAAGCTTTAAGAGATAGAGGGAACATCGCTCTAAATCTAGTCCAATAATAATATTTATTATGATCGATATTGTTACTCTGATCATCTCTATAAGACGTCATTCAAATATTTAGTTTTTTATTTCGAATAGATACCTACTGTATCTATTATTCTAAATAAAAAACTGAATATTTATACATAAATTATATAATCCTTACTAATATTATTAATGCGAAAGTAACTCTAGTCTGTCTGTTACCTAATCACGGCTAAACTACTGAACCGATTTTGATGAAACTTGGTACAGATAGTCTGGAACCCGGAGAAGGACATAGGCTTTTATCCCGAAAAACGCGGAATACCTACGCGAAAAACGACATACTACATACTCTAGTATGTTATGTTCATTAGACGCTTTATAAAAAAAAAAATATTTGCACGGTGCCAAAAAGTAGGTCCTATGGAGAAAACCCGACATGAAACTACATCAGATCAGAATCTTAGTTTGGTAATTTACAACTATCAAGTTATCGGCGTTTATAATACGATGGTTGTACGTACAGTCGGGCAAAAAAGTGGTCTACCACTCTTAAGATTCAATTGTACGTCATCAATACATACATACATAGTATAAAACAAAGTTGCTTCCTGCTGTCTGTCCCTATGTATGCTTAGATCTTTAAAACTACGCAACGGATTTTGATGCGGTTTTTTTTAATAGATAGAGTGATTTAAGAGGAAGGTTTATATGTATGATACAAGCTTAATACTACCCGTGCGAAGCTGGGGCGGGTCGCTAGTAAAACAATAAAGTCACTTGCAAAAATAATCGATCAATTTACTAATGCTGTCTTTATGATGTATTGTAACGACATGCGTAGTTCCTAATTTAAATTGATGTCAACTTTACCGATATTTTCATTTGCTAGGAAATGTTGTCAAAACTGATAGACCACTTTCTTTGCTGACCGTACAACGTAAATGTTAAATAGGTAATTAGTTCACCTATAAACACCAATACGAAAGCGATTAACGACCCATTTCATAGAACTGGAATTTAGTAAGAATTGAAAAAAGTTTTCCTCCTGCATGAAACATATTGCCAATTCTGCCATAACCCTGCCTTTACTGTCGCGCAGTCGAGTAAAACGTTGTTGCCATAGCAAAGAATACACAGAATTATAATTTTCGAACTCGCTCGACTCGCGACCTCGCCGCGTTTTCAGTTCATGATTAAGGGCTCCGTTTGGGTCCGAAACTAGTCGGGCAATCCCTAAAAATGCACGTGAGTAAACCGTAACTAAACATCAGTAAATATAATACACAGGATTCTTGCAAAATATCTCTTTTTAGTCACGGCTCATCTTCCGTGCGGAAGATGTCCGGTCCTTTGGAAGGCATACGGGGGACACAGGTCCAACGCGCAGAGGCCCCTTTGAGAACTTTAATCTAAAATGGGATGGAGCACCAACCGGGGACTATCCACGGCTGCACTATCTGCATTAAGTGTAATAAATATTCTTAATTACAATATTCTACACATTCGTTCTAGACGCAAGCTGCATGGCTCCCTAAAAACCATTGAAAACCCTGGTGGTAGTTTACTTGATTATTTAGATTCCTATCAGTGACATAAACTACACACGGTTGGTTCATCTGTCACTCATGACATTGCGTCTGTCAAGCGCGCGTCAACCGGAGGTCGGGTTGTGACACACGGCCTCAAGAATCAAACAATAATTATGTCACACTTAGTAGTGGAAATGTCGGGTAATAGTCAAGGATAGATATTTTTCGTGTCGAAGACTTTCTTAAAATAATTTACACTTAAGAGCGTGTACGCCGTTCGGCATTTCATACAAATTTTCAAGTCCTTATTTTTCGATATGACTGAACCGATTTTAATGAAACTTCATACCCATCAGCAGGATACATAGGAGTAAATAGTTATCAGAAAACATTTTCGAAAAATAGTGTTACAGTTAAATTAGACCGGTTTTAAATTTTCCATACAAACAGAAATTTCCAATTATCTTTTTTTAAGTAAGACATTTCGAAAATGTTTTCTACTAACTTTTTAGACCTAACTATATTGCTTATGTGTGTGAAGTTTCATCAAAATCGGTTCAGTCATTACGAAAAACAAAGACTTGAAAATTTGTATGAAACGCCGTACGGCGTACACGCTCTTAAGTATTTTAGTTCGTGAGTGAAAGAAACTTCCTGTGTAGAAAACCAAAGAGAATTGTTTCAGGTCGGTTACCAACGACACGTATTCTGTTTAAAAATCTACAACGTGATGTTCTTCTTATTATCAGCCGCAAAACACGTTTTACTACGGACATATATCCCTCCATAGATTTTCATACTCCATGGAGATCCGAGTCTACAATAAATATACTTCAAAATTATACCGAATTTCGGCTCAATCGGTTAAAGACTTAGAGCATATACCTAGTTAAAGATAACTGATTTAAAATTCAGTTGCAAGATTCCACCCGGACAAACAAACATACATACATACATTGCAGGTTAAATAAAAGCTTGTAATAAATAAATGGTTTCAAGAATGATGAGATACCGTTTTAACGATTTCTCTAGCTTAGCGTAACGTACAACAAATAATGTTATCATTATGTATTTTCTCTGCAATTACTGCTTGTTTTGTGTAAAAAGCTGTAAGACAGTTTCCAACAAGCTGCACAAACCACAGCTATTACGTCCAGCTCGCGAACAGCGCTTGAAAACAAATGATATACTTGCTATTTATTTAACTACATAATCTTGGGTTGTTGTCGGTAATGTTGAGTTCAGACGAGGCCACTTTATAATCACTAAATTGTTGCTTGCAGAGAAAAGGCTGAAACCGTAACCTTTTGTTCGATTGTATCTTAATTTTATGATTCGTGTGCCTACATTTACAGAAGAAAATGTATTTAATGTGATTGAACTTATAAATTCAGTTAAAAATAATAAAGCACATTATCTCAAGTTTTGTAAAAAGTCTCTAGCGATAGTTGCTTGCGCTATATTTTGTTGTTTGTATTAGGTACAGAAACTTCATGAAAATTATATGCACAGAGAAGTCTTAATGAACTTCTTCCCTATTTTTTATCAAGCCATGTTTTCCTTGTCATCATCAAACAGCGTAAAAACACCAGTCACCTTTATTCCACGAAAGTGTAGCTCGTCTGTGCAAAACCTAATCCCCGGCGGACTGAGATGATTATGTTAAATTACTTACATTGTTTTCACAATATTACACTGTTATTATCTTTCTCCGCTTACTCCCATCAAAAGTAAATGGATGATGTTTATCTAGCTAGTAATAATGGTAACTCTATCCATTTCTTATTAGATAGCTTTCTGGAGGGCAGATTATTATCTTCAGGATGGTTAATTGAGAAACCGGTCTAATATAACCTTATAAATAAAATAGCCGTACCAACTTGCTTATTGAACTTTTCCGAGTGACATACGGCCTTAACGACCTAGCCCTAATGATAGGTTAAGTTACGTAGTTAGAGCTCTTTTAAAATCCCTTCTAAATCAAACTTATTAATGAAGAAAAAAATGAGTCTTAGAGAAACCAAAATAATTGACATTCAAAAAAGTATTACCATGTCTTCTTCATCCTAATCTATTGCGGTAAGACACAAAGCTCACGAAATTTTGAGTCTCACAACTTTAAAGATAATGCTAAGTAATCAGTATTACCTATGATTAACGCCTTTCACTAATACATGCGTGTCCTCACACGATGACCAGCAGGTTTGAAGCTGAGACAGGAAGTTAGATGCGCTTCATCATTGTGATGTAATGTTCGTCAGCTTGCCACTTATCAAGCTCTTTCACTTATAATAAAACTGCAATCCATCACATGTAGATAAGACATAATTTTTTACGTAGTTGGTTGAATTTGTTACCTTTCCTTTGCTACCGAATAGATTGACAATAATTTTGTAAAGAAATAACACTGAAATATTGTAGGTATTCAAATGTAAATAAATATATTTGGTAGTACTAAGCTTCTTTCTATGGTGCCATATTAGTTGAAGATTAATCTGTGATCCCCAACTACGTAGCTAGGCAATGACCCTCGGGGTTTCGCAGGGAACCGTCTTTGGACCAGCACTGTTTTTTTTTAATAGAAAATCTAACCAATAGACTTTCTGTATTGTCATTTCATTACTGTTTTCTATTTTGTTGTTTGGTGTTATTATCTTTTGCTTGCCTAACTGGCAGAGTTTTGTGATACCAATACTTAAAATAAGAACTTGTGTACCATACTTTTGCAAAACAAAATTCATTCATTCATTCAAATTCGTCAATTTAATAAACTTATCCAATTCCAAAATTAGTGTAAAACAAAGTAATTTAAATTTTGAAAGATTATCCACCAAAAGCCTTTTACGTAGTTGCAGATGTCGCAGTACAAGCAACTTCAAACAGAAAAAAGTTATATTTGCTATAAAAATAATTTGTTAAAAGCGTCGACATTACCATTAATATTGCGTGTATAATTTCAGCTCTCATTACATTGTTTTGATTTTAATTTAATACGAAGTTTATGCATCCGTCGGTTTGCGTCAAACACACGACATTTACGTTTTATCTCTGTATTATAACGTAGATTAATGACTTCGCATGCCTTACTGTTTTTAATCATTTATTTTAATACGTGTGAATCTTTTGGCACTTTGTTTGAATTACAAGTATTTTAGAAGATTTTTTCAGATGAAAATATAAAGTAATTGTGGATGCAGGTTTGGGGTCATCGACCCGTAGGGGATTTGACGCAGAAATGAAATGAAAGTGAGAAGAACAACTATTGAGAAATGTGCATTTCTCAATAGTTGTTCTTCTCATTTCGGACACTTCTCAAAATGAACACTTTTCAAATCAGAAGTGCAACTATTGCGAAATGCACATTTCGCGTCAGACCCTCCGTTAGCATCTATTGCTTAAATTGTACTTTTTCACAAATAACGATCGATTAAAATAGTTGTCATATCTTTACCGGAAATTGTACAATATGCTCTAACAGATTTTTGAATGAAATATTTCGTATTTATTACGGACAGCCAAGACTTCTCTGCATTTAAACTACTACGTCTAAAACCTTTATCAAAAACGCTCTTACGTGTAGTGAAAATTGTATCAAAATGCACATGTAAGATAATCCCGAACAAATAATCGCGCGAAAACTTTGTTTTATAACCGACTTTAACCTGATAATTTTATAATGCAACGGCAGGTTACAAGCATAAAATGTGTTAATTAATTGGCAATCAAAGAGCTATTAATTAAGAGAGTCGCGATTGAATAGATTGAAGTGCTGTGTCACTTGCCAAATGACTGTAGGATGCGGACATAGTGCTGAACAGAGCGGGGGCGAATAGCGGAACTATACGCTATGTACCTATTATTTATTTAAATAACTATTATTTTGTAAATTTTAATAAAACTACGATATATTTTAAAGTCTTATTACTTAGGTCCTATTTTCATATAAACTAACTTCGATCAAACTTACATTGTTCGATCAAAACATTACATATGTATTGCCAAAGAAAATAAAATCATAACACAGGTTGATAATTATAGTTGTTGTAACTTCTTTTAAACACATTTCTGAATCAACAGAACTCCAATTGACATTCAAATCGCCACTCAAATGTCACCAGTCCGCTTCCGCGTCCACATCGCCTCTCAGGTCAATCAGCCGGTAACCTCCGGTCGTTCACCGATGCGCTTGCGCTAATTATATTGCACGCCCATCTCGCGCCAACACAATTGGGTCACGGTGGTTAATAGGCTTCTTTTGGAGTTGCAAAGGTGATGATGGAGATGGGTCCTTGTTCTTTCTAGTTAGTATCATAGTATCAGTCTTATGTTTTTGTTCGCCTTCCGGTTTTATTTTCTTTCTTGCTTCTTTATTTCTCTGTTCTTTAACATCATCAATAGCCAATCGGAAACCAACAGATTTATCATATCATTCGAAAATGGGAGTGGTCCTTTGGTCCACACGGTTTTTTCTGGAGTCGAATATCAGGATAAAATCATCTTTTGCCAACTTCAAAGGCACTATTAGGCTTGGACCAATGTTTCTAATACCTTTTTTGATCTTTGTGATCTAGTTTTGAAAACAGATCTTCACGATTTAGCGTTTTCATTAAGAATGCCAGTATTATTCACTACAGACACTAGATCATGATTTCCCTGCAACATAATATCAAGATGATAATTGTGATTAAAAAGACATTTTATACAGGGTGTTAACGAATTCGTGTAATTTCTTAAAACCACATGATCTACTACTGGTGTAGACAGGCCCCGCACGGGATTTAGCTTGATTAAAAATAAAAAAAATAAAATTCTTTTTTTTTCATGCGGCTTTGTTACCAATCGTATCTAAACCACCTAATAAGGATTCAGTAAAAAATAAAATTTTTTTTTTTTGCAAAAAAATAATTTTATTTGTGTGAACATTTCGATTCCACGCATAAATTAATGAAAGTACGGCGACACGGCTAGCAGGAACGACTAACGCGATATCGCTCTTTGCAGTCAGATAACTCAAGGCTCTAAAAAGACTCAGAAATTGAACACCAAATTTTTTTTTTAATATTTTTTTTTTGTTGGTTTTCGAAAATTCCCTTTTAGGCTTAACCTGTATCACCAGTAGATCACGTGGTTTGAAGGAATTACACGATTTCGTTAACACCCTGTATTTATATCATTAGTTAATATTTCATACGAAAATATTCAGCACACACGGTGCCTCTCCACCGTACACATGCTCGTAGAAGCCACAAGGGCTCTATAAATATCCCTCAAGTAGTGCAAGGTGAACCGAGTGGCTTCATGTCTATAACGAATACTGTTAGTTGTTGATATTGGAACGAAAGGAAAAGTGAAAATAACTTCAGTAATTTATTCTCAGCACAAATGAGTGTTCACGCTCCTGAACTATGAAAATGTCGACCTGGATAAAATATTTAGAAGCTCTTGAATATCAGAATATGGCATTGAAATCTTGTTTAAAACTTTGCAGTCACACAAACTGTACATAGATAATCAGCTCGTTACGTTCCCGCATCACACCGATAATTCAGCCCTCATCAAGCTGTCTCCCCCCCCCCCCCCCTAAGTCCCCGCCAGCAACGCCCTAAGCCGAGGTCCGAGTCCCAATAAGGGTCGCCCTTAGTGCTGTTGTTGCAGGTAGTCGTGATGTTAGTATAGTACAAGTAGTTAGCTTAAGTTAAGTATTTTACTTCCCTCCCATTGGCTGGAGACCCTTCAGGTCTCGCCAATAACTGCCCGGTGACGGTAGAAGGGGTCCCTAAGGATAATCTACAGAAGTCGTTTTAAAAAAAAACTTTCCCTCGGCTGACCATGCGACCTCCTTTCACAATGCAAAGGGTTTAGTCCACCATGCTTGCCTGGGGCGGTTTAGCGGAATACATACACCATCGAGAACTTTATGAGTCTTCTCAGGTGTAGGTTTCCATGCGATGTTTTTCCTTCACCGTTAACGCAAGTGATAATATCAAGTTCTGATCCGCACGTGAATCCGAAATGTCAGAGGTCAGGGCCGGGATAAAAGTCAGACCCTTGTGCATGGAAAGCAAATGTTCAACCGCTAGACTATCACTGCTGGCTCACACCAATTCACAAGCCACATGTCAGACAGTCGATCTTATACGCGGACTAATTAATGAGTTCTTGTATCAATGACAACTGCAATAACTTTTCAAAGCGTTGGAACACCCAGTTCCAGTTTTGCTACTAATGACCGATTCCTATGATTGTTAAGCAGAGACCCATAGCTTTGGATAGTAGACCCTACCATACATCAGTAGTTATCACATGGTGAAATAAGTATAAATGAATATATTTACATACATTAAACCTGCATTATTCTCACTACTGAAATGGAATTGTCATGATTGTCATGAACTACTATGTTAAAAAGAGTATTCTTGGAGTTTCTTGCCGGCTCTTCTCCATGGAACCTACCTTTTGGAACCGTGCACCTAGTTTTGACGTTTTAAAAGTGCCTGAATTCTGGTCTATTTGAAATAAAAAACTATGAGTTTGACACGCCCAATTTGGCAATAAAAAATTCTACCACCGGTATAAATGTGAAAATAAAATACCAAGAATTATTATTTCACGCAACAATATTTTTTTCAACCTGGAAAATCTTCCCTAAAACAAACAAAAACTTCATCAGCTTTCGCTGTATCATTCAGGGAATGTACTCGGTCACCTCATGTCAGTCCCTTTGTCCGAGACGAGACCGCCAGAAATACTGACGTGACGTCTGCGCAGATTTCCCTAGTCACCGCCACGTGGGGTGCGCGTGCGCTGCCAACTTTGTACACTTTATAGTTTATACAGTACTCGGAAAAGGGTCTTATTGTTTGTTTATGTGAACTTTATTGTATAAAATGACGTGTGAATTAAATTATGGATCTCGAGATGCTTTGGCACAACACTGTTAGAATTTGAATTTATGCTTCTTTACCTGTGATGATCTGGTTGTGAACAAAATGGACGTAGAAACACTACAATTCCATTCGTATTAAAGTCTCGGTGGTCGTAGAGCAAAACAAAAATGTAGTCGAACTTTCGAGCCCATTAGGACAACCATATTTAAATAGTTCACACCCTGGATGCTGGTACCCATCTAAAGTAATTCCTTTACTTTTTGAAACCCACTAGAAGAAACGGGATGGTTTATCTTCAACTAATGACTTTAATATACATTTTCTCGCGGCAGGAGGTGTCATAAAAAATGTTTCGTTGTTTGTAAATCATGTTTTGTTGTTGTTTTGGTCACGCTCACACGCTTTATTGCCGCACCTGGGGGCCAACTCCCTAACTCCGTCACCGAAGTTAGTCGCCCGTCCGAAAGTAGCCCGAAACATAGAAGTGAACAAAACAAGTGTCAAGCTCAAATTTTCGGACGGGCAAAAACACATCGGTAGTAGGGCCAACTGTCAAATCGCGTTGTCATTCATTCTTAGTTCGGGCCCCGAAATAATCGCATGTCCGTAGGTGACAGGGAGTAGGAGACGCTCGTAACTAAGGCCGAAACCACGGACTTCGTGCTTACTCATTGCAGCGGTAAATTTTATTTACTCGTATAATAATTCTATTCTTCTATTCTAAAACAAGTGCCTCTTATCATCTCTTCAGAATAGAACACTGTTATTAAAATACAAATGTTTGGCAACGGTCTGTTCATAGATCTTACTCCTACGTTATCTGCCACATGTGACTGACACACGTGTGTTGCTATTCTACCTAGGTTCGTACATATAGTAGAACGAGAACATCGTATTTTCTCCTTTATTCATCTAACTTCTTATTAATTACATTTTTAAATACATATCCATATAAAAATATGATATATATTTAAAAATATAAAAAATAGGGGTCCACCGGCATCGGGAGCAGGGTCCAAACTACCTAGGCCTACCTAGCTAGGGCTCCAGTGACAGGAACCTCCTCACAATACGCGCCGTATCGAGGAGGATTGCTTTCTGTATCAAGCCCTTGATCCAGCCACCTAACGAGAGCCTCTTGAGGTGTTGGTCGAGGCTCTTGGCCATTAAGCCATTGGCCGTTACGACTATCGGCACAATGGTTGCCGAATCCACATCCCACATGTTGACAACCTCGTGTGCTAAGTCAAGATATTTGATTTGTTTATCTTTCTCAGCTTTAACGAGGTTTTTATCATGCGGGATGGTAACATCAACAATCATTGTGCGGCGTTCTGATCGGTCTATCACCACTATATCAGGCTTATTGGCGACAGTTTGAGATTGTCAGTGATGATAATATCACTAACATCGTATTTTACATTATTAATATTTGACTTGGTCGCGTTTTACCCTAGTACCACCTGACGGTAGGCGCAGACAGGGTCTAAGATAGCACACGAATCAAAATAACAGAGGTATATACAGATTCCCCTGTACCCATCTGGCTCTCACATACACACGACGGAACACAGTAGGTACCTTGCATCTGATGGTGGTAGCTAGCGAGACGGACCGTATAGATCCTATCACCAAGCGTGCTAGGATTTGTTGAATCTTAAAACACGCGAATATTCTCGCGCTGCAGAAGTTTTATATTCTAGCTCATCCCCGCACGGGTTAAATACATCGTATGGAAACCCATGATTATAATCTCGCAATAAAATCGAACATAAATAATCGTGCCGGAAATAATCCACCGTATCAGATCCCGTGGGTGAAAAGGCGACAAGGCCAACGAGTGATCTGGTTTCGATAGTAGAAATTGTGAATAAAATAAACAAATCTTTTCTTTGCTGATTTACACCTTTTTCCTGAATAATAATGCCTAAATGTATCTACAATTTACCGTCAATGTGATACTAATTTCTGATGTGTAATTTTTTACGTTGTTACAATGTTGTGTAGTTAGGATAGATGTGAACTGTCAAAAAACGGATCACTCATAGAGATTACGTCACGAGGATGGGCATCAGAAACCACCAGTGTAAATAATCCAAAGATGTAAACAATCCACCTGAAAAGGTAGTGATTGGATATGGATTAATACCGTTGCGACCGTTTATTGCAATATATAAGGCCCATTTTTCAGTGGCAGTAGGACCCCCCACCAAACATAAGCTATTCAAACTAACATGAATAATTTTGTCCATTTTCCTTATTTAAATTAATTAATTCCTTCTTATTTCGAAAAGCTCTCGGCCGTTTGGCCTGCGCTCGCGCCGCTTTCCGTTGGTCTCGTGCCAAGCTGCGTATAAACACAAGCTAATGACCTTACGTCTCTGCTTCCCCTATACCCACATATGGAGCGCGATAGTTCCCAGAAAAAGGGCCAAGGTTTTACAAAGAAATTATGAGTGGACAAGTTTAAACGTTTTGAGAATTTTCTGAATTGTTATGAAGAAAGAAGATAATTATGTACCGTGGCATTGACTCCTTTAGACTTTTCCGGAATTTTCGTGCCAAGTTTTTGTTTGAGAAATAATGTTTATGTTGTATTATTATAATAGGGGATAATTATACTGTCTAAACATAAATCAAATGCTTGGATAAAGTCAACACATGATAACTCAGCTCTTTCAGTTTTTATCACACTTGCGAAAGTGTCTACAAGCAGCTTCGTTTAAAAAGTTTTTAATTCTTTTATTTTACTAGCCAAACCTACAATACGGCCGACATATCTTGGCGAGTCTGAAGTTAGTTGTTTGGCTGCGCAATGAATCTTTTAGAAACGAAATTGTCTACTGCGCAGCTAATCAGCTAACTTCAGACTCGCCAAAGATACGTCGGCCATATTGTATTGCTTACAGCCTTTTGGCTTAGCTTTAACAGCCACGACGTTTTTCTCCTACAGATTAGAAATTATACCTCACAAACAGTGTTTTCACAGGACTTTTCCATATTTGCTATGTACATTCTCACCAATCAATCACAGGAAAGTCTAACAACTCACATATTACGAATATCTAACGACACGGTAATAACATCTTTACTACTACTGCCAATGATATTATAACAAAAAGAAGTAGATATGTTACGTTCATAGAAAATGGTGTTTAAAATTCGAACCTGCATTATTTTCACTAGTATCTCTAATGAGTAAGACGAAGATACTAAATAAATACGAGAGTGACAACAATTGTTGTAATTTTGAATTGTCATTTTTGGTGCGTCAATGACATATCTACTTCTTTTTGTATATAATATCATTGACTACTGCAATAAAGTTTCATACCCCGTGATTATTAATATTTTCTCCGGACGGGAAAAGGTGGTAGTCTTAGAAATTACTTTATATGCTAGTAATGCTCAATGAATTACTGTTTATAGAGCATAAAGCTTTTAGTCGTAAACCAGCTAATTCTACTAATAAAAAAGTTGGTTAATCGCAACAGTTTTTGTAAACTGTCAAATTGTTTTGAAAATAAAACCAAACATTTTGACAGTTCTCGCAAAACGAAATAATTACATCATGTTTTAAAGCGTGCTATCTTTTACTGTTTGTTTACAGCTCCGCTTGGTAAATATCCTCATGATTGTCACTTTTTCCATCCACTTCCTATCTTTATCTTTTCTGTAATATATTGATGACTGCCTTTATCAATATATTCTTGTTAATCCAATCTTTGTGGACACGAAGTATGACTAGAAATGGAATAATATATTCTATCATTAATACGATTGTAATCATATGAAATCTAGTAAGCATTCTAATGTTACGAGAATTTTCGCGTATCAATCAATCAACTCATCCTATCGAAGTCCACTGCTGGACATAGGCCTCTCCCAAGTTACGTCATAACACTCTGTCCTCAACGTATTCTCGCGTATCAAAGGACCAAAATCGCGCTTTATCGGTAATCGTTCTTTACAAAAGAACGCACAGCAACAATTTCTTCTTTCTTAAAACTTGCATAGAAATTCATGAGCATTTCATTCTAAGCATCAGACACGCACCGGTTTTATACTTACCAGCAATTATGCCAATTATTACATACATTAATATTCTTCACAGTTCCGCCTACGTTCACGCCATCCTCTCAGAAAAGCAACAGAACTGAATATTCATTTTGACACAATTATTATTGTAATTTACATTTTTTTTCTTGAGAGAAAATAACCTGTTATTAAGTTACATTGTTAGAATGTTTTTATGTTGTTTCACGGTCAATTTAACTAATGAGATCAGCTGTATTCTTAACGGTATCAACTTTAATATATGTATAGCAGAGTTTTAAATAATAATCTTGTTTATTCAAATTTTGTTGTTTGTAATTTGAACTGGTGTCTCTTAGTGGTTTGGAAGTCCTTCATATTTGTCAGTTCAACTCCTACCAACACCAATAGGAAATGGAAGGGTGTTTCATTCTTTGCAGGATACCAGAGGGCTTAAATCAGTATAAACTAGTAATTTACGTATAAGTAGTTTCTTGCGGGCTCGTCTCCATAGGACCAACGTCTTGGAACCGTGCAACTAAATTCATATAGTTACTTAGTTTCTTATGTGCTTGTCAATGCTTATATGAAATAGAAATCTTTCAACTTTGAACTTGAACATTGTTTCAAACAGTTAAGAATATAACCTTTTAATGATGAGTACCTAAATTGAGAAGAACCGTGAAATATATAAGTATAGAAACAAGTAAATTGTTACCAAAAGTCGTCTACATGAACGTGGGTAACAGTTGACGTTCCTGGCCGCCAGTCGCCGAAATATTTAGACAACGATGCCAAGTTTTGTCTTTATTGTGGACTTGTTAGGGATTTAGTGTGTGTTTTAAACACACACCACGTTTTAATACCTAAATAATTGGTAGAGCGTCAAGGAAAAAGTCAAAGGGAAGGTCGCCATATTACCTAAGTAAATGAGTAGGTATCGCCTGAATCTCTTGTCAGCAATGATGGCTTGAAGTTCTATTTAAAAAACTTTAGTCTATTTCCCATTTGGGCTCAACTAACAATAGATATTCCGTCATTTACAGTGGGCGTGGTCGCGTTAAGAGTTATAATTGAATTATTCTAATCTCAGCCGCCAAAGCAAAGTAAATCTATTTATCAGGTCAAGTGTCTTAATTTGAGCAATACCACTCTTAATTTCAGTACGTTCATATTCAGGATTTACTAGTTATTGACAAAGACAGCAGTACTTATGTCCAAATAAGAGCCTCTACAAGTGACGATGCTTAAGTACGTTGCAACCTGGGCAGTCAGCCCCGCTGCCAACCTTGCTGACTGGCTCATCTTTAGCTCGTGCCGATACGAGAGAAGATGTTAAATTGGCCATATCGGAACCGAAAATAAAATCAATAAGTATATTGGAATCTTATGTTCAAAGGAAAACATAAAATCATTAATAAAATTGTCTCGTAACACTATGGTATGATTTTCCGTCATTGCGACTTTCACTGCCAATTATATTTGTATCACGTAAACTATTGGCACAGAAGGTCCAGGCAAACTACTTTGTTGATGTAGTGGACGCAAGCGCAGTGTCTGACATGCGTCGGAAGATACTCTCTGACATGTTGTAATATACCGCAGACTGTCAGAATTTTGCCGGTTCTTAATTTCTTCGCGGAACTTAAAATATGCGACCGGCCGTGAAAACGTCGTCTTTGGGAAATAGTCGCACGACCATGCATGATCAATTTAACGCCATTGGATTCAAATTTGAGTCCAAGCTTGGCTCCAAGGTTAAATGGGAAATTTTGAATCTAACTACTGTTCATAACACTGTCCAAATATCGTTGGAGACTCATCCACACATTGGAGTATCGGATCCGAAACATTACATTGGTGCAAATACGGCCAATGTGTGGCCGCGGTATACTATCTTAATATTCATCATATTTCTTGAAACTTTTACGATAGTTTTATTGTTTTATTTTCTGTCGTAAAAACACCATTGCATCTCATACATAACATTGATTTAATTGAGCATTAATTTTTACAATCGCATGCGTGGCCATAAGACGGCCGCGAAGTGTCCTTCTTTGATAGCAACAACATAACTGCTATCACCAATATTGGTACTCGTTGTGATTATGGCAGTAACTTACGGCTTACGACCTTATGCAGCAGCGGTATCTCATGTTTCGCAGTCATGGACACGTACACGCATTTTGAATGAACAATATAGAAATGTACAGATTGGTCCTTCTGTACTTATCTTATGATATTGTCTCGTTTAGTTTTTGTCGCCGCTCAATCTGCTGGTTTTTACTCACTAGTAATATTATATAGCCTTTTCCTAGATATATATTATACTTGATTGATTTAATAGTGCTAGGTTGTCGCTTTCTGTAATGATTAGACATTTATGGAGCTACACAGCTTGTTTTGTTTGATGAAAATTATCTCATCGTAGTTTTTTACCTACCATTCGACTATGGTATCCATTTTCTCATATAGGTATATTCTTAAAGTAAGATGTCCCCTTCCTATATTGTATATTACATGAATTGCATCGCTTCCATTTCCGTGTATTTTCACATTTCCTTTCCATAACATACTAGGAAAGTTTATTGGACTTTGTGGAGACTAACTCCGGAAAACATTACCCTCCTTTCATCTCCTCTGTTGGTAAAAGGAAATCGCTTCAGTTGTCCGTCACGAGATGTCATTAGCATTAGTTCTACAGCTCGCCAATAGAGGCCGCTTAAGAAAAACGTCCGTTAAACGTGGTAATGACAGGCGCGTGCGCAGCTCCCCGCGCATGCGTGGTGGAGCGCATCGGCGCCGGTGCAACAACCATAACATACTACAGTTACCAGTATCGTTATCCTAGCTTGTTCCCAATTATCTAGGGCAAGGTCTGGTTAACTGTCATTCTGCTGAATCACCTCTCCGGAAGTGGGGGACCAGCTCAAGGGGTGATCGAAGCTTGCTACCTATACCTCTGGCGATTCAATGACAGATAGCCAGACCTTTTTTTTATCGTGCCTAAATCGTCATGGAAGGCGAAGGGTTATGCCGGACTCTTACCTCTGGCAAGCTGTCACTCTGCTGAATCGCCTCTCCGTTAGTGGGGGACCCAGCCTTTTAGCTCAGGGGGTAGTCGAAGCTTGCTACCTACCCAAGTAACAAAAGCTTCTATAACCAGGGTGTTATAACACCAAATAGTGATATAGTAGGCCTATAGTGGTAACCATTGTGCCTGCTTGTACTATAAAGGTTTTTAAAAGAGCGTTTTGGTTCTATAAGATTAAAGACCATTTAAGTTCTATAATTTAGCTCTTAGAACGTTTACAGGACCGTACAAAAGAATCTTTAAAGTGTTGCACTGTAATAGATATGAAAAAAGCGATTATGGTACTATTTAGTACTATAGACGACCTTTCTGACACTTTTATGTATCTATTTTGCACTAATAATGCGTAAAAATAACTTTTACAGTACTAGTATTGTAGAAGTATCGAAAACATTATTACAGTATCAATCTGCACTATAAAAGTACCTTGCACAACCATTACGTAACCTTTTAGCTCCTTAAAAGCTCCCTCAACATCGCTATGGCGCTAATTCTGTAAAAGTCATGAAAACTCTTCTATAGTACTAAATAGTACCATAGCGACTTCTAATGCACTACTAAGGTACTAAATCGTGACATAAAAGCACTAAAATTAATAATTAATGGACTACTTTTCGGTGAAAATGGCTGCTGTTTTTACGCCATGATAGCACATTAGCAGCACGGCTGGAGCCAATGTGTACTATAGCAGCCATAGTTGGGACAAGTCCTTATTTTATTAATTAAAATTTAATTAAAACACGAAAATTATGAGGGCGCATTGTCAAATTTGAAATCAGCATAATTATTTTATCGATACAATTATTTTCGCAAGTGCAAGTTATGGCAGAATTACGATCCATGAATGTTTTGAAGTTGTCCTTTTTATTACATGTTACGTTAAGCAACAATTACCGATATATTTTCACAACACGAACAAAATGTGTGAAAAAAAAAAAACACTGGAATCGTTTACGGTGCAAAATAGCACTATAAAGATGTTTTGGTTACTTTTATAGTGCAAATTTGTGACATAAACGATGCAGAAACACTATTTTAGTACTAAAAAGCGTTTCTCGACACTTTTACTTTTCAACTATAGAGCTGATTTATCACCGTGAGAGCCTGTATGTAATGCTTATAGAATAAATCAGTGATAAAACTAGGGCCTATTTCGGGTTCTGTAAACGTTTACAACACCATTATAGTACTAATCATAAACACTAAATAGCACGCTCCAAAACGTTCTCAGGACTTTTATAGTACCAAATTTTGTTACTTGGGTAGATAAATTTTCGCTTGTTTTTTTTATAAATGAGGCGCTGGTCTTGTTCCTAGGCGCTATCTCAAGGAGTGACCGGCCCCCTAGATCCGCACTAATCTCCGCTACCAACAGTGAGGCTTCCTATAACCAAACAAAAGGTTAAACTACAAATAGTATCATTTCAGTCCTTTATCCTCTTATTACTAGAAATGTCTGTCACCACATCAATATAATATGCAAGGTTTTAACGCGTTAGTGTACTGTATAAATAAATCTCTTATTTAATTTGAGAATAGGGTTGTATGACTACCTCGTTAATCTAGTGATCATAATCGGACTGCTGAGCTTGATGTTTTGGGTTCGATCACCAGGTTGGGTAAAGTGTTATTGGGTTTTTCCGTGTGGAATTTCTCAGTAGCAGTCCGGAGTCTAGATTAGTGCCCGATTGATGGCAATAGGCTCGCCCCCTATTACATGGGACTTAAAACATTATGGCGAAATGTGGTTCTACTATACACCTCTGCCAACCCTTCGGGTAATACAGGTGTTATGTTATGAAATAGGGCTGTATATGTAAATTGTATTATTTGTTAAGTTGTTAGACAATTATTAGCTATTAATTAAATATTAAATACGTATGTACATTGTACTTAATGGTATTTGCCTACTAATAATTTTAAATGATAATGAAAGATGAAGGTAAACATCATGTAATATGTAATGTACTTAATGTTTACACACACATAAAACATAATGTGTATTGCTATAACGATGGCATCAGCTATTACGATGTACAAGGACAACGAGTATTGTCAAATGTCAAGACAACCACCATGATATACACCTACAATACATGTCATTAAACTACTCTGCTGAATGCCGAAGCTAGGGTTATAAGCGCCCCAGGGCAAACCCCCCAAAAATGTGTACGCTAAATAAAAAAAGCAATGAATTCAGAATAAAAAAAAATTAAGGCAATAACAATTTTATCTGATATTTGTAGGTTTCAATCACCAGACAATCAATTCATTTGCATTTAAATCAACATCATTTTAACGTGAGATGTGCTGCAGATTTTTTCAATTATATACATATGTATTGAGCGCCCTAATTAGCGCCACCTAGGTCTTGCGTCTCTGGCAGCCGCTCCTACGGCCACCCTTAGATATGACACTGACTCTGCTTACCTATGAAATAAACAACCGTAGTACTACGGCATATGCTCTTCCTTGACATTCTTACAATTAGTGACAGGACTACGCCAAGTGATAAGTCTTGGTTGGAAGGAACCCACAAACTGAGATGACTCGTATAGAATAAAGTGATATCCATATAATTTATATTGTCAAGCAGATTCATTGCTACGTGCATGATACAGGTAAAATCAATTAAGTATAGCATAGCGAAACTTAATGGCTGATGCTAAATATTTTGCAATTACAAAAACATTAGCGGAAAATTTTGGCAATTGTAGTACAGTTGATGCTTTGCTAATATTAATCACCCTGAGCGGAGTTAATGCACTGAAACTATCTTACATTAATTTTGCACTCTATCTACTGTTTAATTTACAACGGCTGCAAATGATTCTACTAAAGATAAAAAAAAGATCTTCAAAAAAAATTTGGTGAATCGAATCAAAATCTGATGTGTGCCAATCTTCTGAAATTAAAACATCATAACAATCATTCTAAATAATAAGACATTATTAAGTATTTAGATTTCTGTGAATATATCTGCTTACAAACGTCCAATATCATCATTTATTTTATCATCATCGCAGTACGATCAGAGTCCTTGACGGGAAGCTTATTTTACATCACTACCATACCGGTAGCATAGATTTCTTATACTTATACCTTTTTAATGAAGTCAACAGATCACATGATAATAATATCCATATCATTAATATCATCGTAAAATGGAACCAGTTTAACAAATACTAGGATCATAAAACTTAACTTTCGCGTGATTTACTTTTTACGAGCCCCTATATTTTATGAGGTCCCATATTTTATATCAGAAGTTACGAAAGTCCAAATAAGGCACACTTTCTTAATTATAATGTTTATGTTGTCGTTTATTTCGTCGAATTATCGGTTGGGACAGTTATTACTGTATATTTTGTAAGATTAACAGATTAATGTCACTAATTATATCCAGATTATGCGGCTTTCTTAAAAATATTAAGATTAAAAGGAAATTAACGATAATTTATTAGGACTTACTAATAAGCATAAATATGTTTTCTTTCGTAGCAGAATAATTATAAGGACATAAAATAAATTATAATAATCCACGATAACAGTTTAAATTCACATCGTTACCACAGCCATTTCGAACAAAGTAATAGGTCCGATTTGAAGTTTGCATAAAATCACAAAATAAATGTGTACAGAAGTTGCACGTCTTCGATCTTAAAGAAAATCGCCTTTTTATTATTTATCTGATTTTTTTTTAACTAAATGCCATGCATTGGAGTAAATAGTAATATTACTAGCATTGACATTACTCCTGCACTCCTAGTATTTTGACAGGTGTCAAATTGGACATAATTATTAGATTGTGACAACCTATAAAACGTATTCATGTTTGAGTATTACAAACACTGCTGAACAACGACTTCCTAATGTCTGTTTAATGAAAGACGAGCCATGACATTGCAATCATTTTGTAAATGTTAGCCACAAGGAGACTGCTATCGAAAAAAACGTAAACGACGTCATCAAAAACCGTAAAATATCTATATCATCATGCAATGTTTTGTTTTTTTGAAGTATTTGATATTCTCTATATGATAACATTTTGTAGAAAAGCGTCAGGACTCACTTTGAAACGGGTATAACAATGAAGGTTCTAAAGCGAATTGGAGTACTTATATCATCACCATATCACTTACAAATAAAAGTATGTGCAAGGGAATAATATATAAACCCGTTAAATTATATCATGTTCATCTTTGGGCATCAGTTTGTATACTCATATCGTCTTACGTCTCTTGCACAATTTATTTACAATCCACAAACTTCCCGCTAGTGCGGATCTATTGGAAGCGGAGATGCGCGGGCGCAGTTTTATTTTTACATGCGCAGTTTCAGAGCGACCTGCCAAAAATGTGGCCCAGTGATCTTCTGAAATATAACGCGCCTATTATTATTATACGAGGCGAGATTGTAGATCAATTGCCATGGAATCGGGTCAAATTATCATCACAAGAATGTAGGGAATGGGGCGTCTTTCTTTTGGGAGACAAGTTGGGTTTGGTAATTCAATGCCTCTATTTTAAAAGAAAGATGACATAGATTTAGGGGCTATTTCAGAAACCTATCAATAAATAGTCTTTTACTATTGACCAGCTAACCTAAATGTAACCTACAAATATGACATCTTGTCATTATTACTATTGATATGGTATTGAAATGAAAATGTTAAGCTATTCAAAAGTTTAGAGACCGAATTAGCTTAATGAACAATTAATTATAGGTTGGTGAAACGCCCACGTAGCGTTTGAAATAATGAGAAAAGAATTAGATAACAAAATGGTATCGTTCAATTTATTACAAGTAACAATTATTTTTCAATCAGTCCATTTGCTGAGGGAGTTAAAATAAATGTACCTACATATCAACTATCGGGGTGCATTTGTTTTGTCTCCCTTAGATGAAATAGGGGGGGGGGGGGGGTTGGTTATCTTTCTCTAAATTTTTTAAGTTTTATTAGTCTGTAAGTACAATTTTTGTCATTTTTGTAATTCTATGGGTGTTAATGCCGGAAAATTAACTATTATTATTACTAACGTCATTTTAAACACCCAAAATGCATGGCACGAAGACAATTTATAGGATACTAGCTTTCGCCCGCAGCTTCGCTTGCGTGAAATTTTGAACCCGTTAAGTGACAATTTTCCATACAAACTTTCATCCCCTATTTAACTCCCTTAGGGGTTGAATTTCGAAAAATCCCTTCTTAATGGATGCCTACGTTACAAAAGGAACCTACTGTCAAAATTTCAAGTCTCTAACCCCAGCGGTTTAGGCTGTGCGTTGATAGATCAGTCAGTCAGCTTCTCCTTTTATATGTATAGATTAGATTGGTCTTTGCTTCTAGATATAGGAACATGTATATGTCGTCGTCTAAGCTAACCAGAACTCTGCAGAACTCTTTATCTCAGAGTTCATTAAGTATACAAAAAGCAATCGCAACCTATCTCCTTCAGCTCATTCAAAAATCTCAATCTAGCACAAACCGTAACAACTAGAATGAAAATCTCATCATTTCTTTATTTTCGAACACAAGTAGCCGCGATAATAAAAATAACATGTGTGTAGAATTACAATTTACATTTCACTGCGCCCACGCATGTATCTGTGTAGGTAAATAAACGATCATAACACTACACTGTGATTCCTTGATCGTGGTTTTGACATACACAAACAAATCACAATAAATACACAAAGATTAATTATTAAAGAAGGTCATACAAGCATTTGATTTGGATGTGGAAATCGAACTTACAACCATACGGACAGAAATAAACACAATATTTTACAGTTGGAAATCCTCATGGATAATAGATACCCTGCACCTTGAGTAAGGCGGAGGGATATGACATATTATGTTGGACTCTTATTGAGTAACGACTGTTTTCAATAACCTATATCTATCGACGGTTTGCCTTACTAGAGATTTGACATTACTTCTTATGTCAAATTTCTATCTCTATTAGCACAAAACGTCGATAGATACTATTGAAAATAGCCGTAAAACCACTACGGTGCTTCTCCGAGAACCTATGGCCAAGGTCGCGGGATTCGCTATTAAATTCACCGCAGGTCTTGATCCGCCACTGACTTTGATAGACCCTCCTTTCCGTCCTCGTGATAGAAATAAACACCAGATGTGCAGTGATATGTTCGTACTCACTGTTTTCGAAGACTTCTTTGATTACTTTCATAGACTCACAAAAACGATAAGTATCATTACATTTAATATGATAACGGGCGATTCTATAGAAGCAGTTGTCCGACACAATTTCAACATGTTCCTAAACAGTTTACCTTTGCCAAACCTAACCTAAATTCTGATAAGCCGCGCCTGCTACCACCGAACCGCTAACCAATAAAACAGTTATTCAGGTCATCAATTGTAAACGATATGTTATTGTTCAACTACTCATACTTTATAGATTGGGCGCCGCATCGTCATAGACTAAACAAGCATGCCACTTCAAAGGGCCGGCCTATTGGCACGCGCCTCTCCGATGACTGAGTCATGTCGATATCACGCCGTATCACAGATGTCAACGGACGCCCACGGTTCTTTGTTTTTGGACGACAATCATTGAGTGATGACGGTTTAAATTTAAATACAGTGTTTGTGTGTGAAAATGCGTTTTGTGTAGATGATTCCTTGTCTAGACAAATATTATATCTAATGTTTTCAATTGAAGATGTCAGTAACGTAATATAGTTTTGCAATGACGGAAAAAGTTAATAAAAAATGTAGATGATACTTATATTTTGTATTCGGTCAAATTGTTTAGATTTCTCACTTGTGCAAAGAACTTTATGAGTGTTACTGATGTTGAGTTCTGAGATTGTCGGGCACATCATTTCCGAAACACAGCTTGGAGAGTAATCTCATACTGTCACATAGATACATAGATACTCCTGCCAGGAGAGTCAGAGGTCGGGCGCCCGTTAGATGGAGCGATGCAGAAAAGAGTGTGGTTGACGGCAACATTACAACTAGCCGTGCACTCTACTGCAGACAGAACTAAATGGAGACGAATTTGTGGTCACGATCCTCAGAATTGAGGGACCGAGGAAGAAGACTGAAATGATTTTCAAACGAAAACTCGAAGCAAAACAAAAAATTTCGTAGTCTCATTCCCTTTGTTTATTTCAAAATTCTCAAAATTCCTGTCCCCAACTGAAATAACTTCAACCAAATATATCCAGAACACTTGCAGAGTATAGTTTCTTTGCATTCTTGTGCAAGGACACAAGACAATGTGCCCACTGAAATTAGCCCGGGTCGGTCTCGCAGGGGGAATGCAACAAGACATAGAGTTCGGGCATTCGGGCCATTTGACCTGCTGACTCATGGGCTAAGTATAGACTGACTGACATGACGGGCAATTGGTAAATAGCTGGGACAGACGTTCGGGAGACGGTTGACGCGAAAATTGAGAGAAATCGGTTAAAATTGTATTGTTCACTTAGAATTTTGTATGTGTGCTAGTATTTTTACGAAATCTTGTGTTGCGAAATGCAATAATGGGTTTATAGATTATATTCATTTTCATTTATTGATTTTAAATGCTTATATACTTATAAAATTTCATTTTGAAATATTTCTAAATCTAAAAAAAAACGTGTCGTATAGTAGGTAGCCCACCGGCATCGGGAACAGGGTCCAAGCTAGGTCAGGGTCTGAGAGAGAGGATCTTCCTAACTATACGCGCTGTGTCGAGAAGCACGTAAACTATTATTATATTATATCTAAGGCACACCAACAAGTGTCAAATTTCATGCGCGCGCGCTCAACGCACGATAGTGTGTATCGAGTTAAATACTTACGTTAACAACGACCAATTACCTACTACGCAAATAAATAACTACTTAAGTGAAAGTAAAAATGGTGCAATGTAAGAAATGCAAACTGTTTATATCTTTGGCTAAAGATGATATAGTGAGATGTAAGGGTGACTGTGAAAATGTGTATCATAAAAAATGTGCAACTAAAAAGTTCATCATCAGTACACTATGCGACGACTGCCAGACAAATAAAAGCAGCCCGAAGCATACCGCAGATGATACGAAAATTACATTAAACCCTAGAGAAGAGTCTGGAGAGAACGTCTTGGCTGAGGTGAATAAAAAGCTAGCGGTGATTTATAAATTGGAGAAGAAAATAGAAGAGCTTACCAACAGTGTTGAATTCTATGCAGATATGTATCAGACATTAATTGAGTTTAAGGAAGAATCTCAGAAGAAAATTAAGGGATTAGAACAAAAAAATGTCTATTTGGAAAAATGCAACAAGGCGTTAGAAGAACGAGTACAGGAGTTGGAAGTGAAGGATAAAGAGAAAAATATTGAAATTCACGGATTAGAGAAGCACGAAAACGAAAATACAATATTAGTAGTCCAAAAATTGGCAAAGAAACTAAATCTAGACCCAAATGAAATTCAAGACGCACAGAGGGGAGGCCAAGAAAAACCGGATGATACAAAGCCCAAGATTGTGTTGGTCACGCTTCGGTCTAAAGCTGCTCGCAATAACTGGATGCTTGCTAAGAAGGAAACCAAAATAACGAATAATAAAGTCTATGATAATGGCAGCGAAAACCGAATCTACATTAACGAAGATTTACCAAAATACAAACGACAGCTACTTTGGACTGTAAGAAATACACTTAAGCCAAAAGGTTACCAATATATATGGGTGCAGAATTGTAGTATCTTGGTCAAAAAGAACAATGACGAAAAAAAAATCTACAACATTAGGTCGGAGGAAGATATGAATAAGTTGGTTGAAGGTAGACAATAAACACGAGTACATGACTCGGCGAATACACACGAGGTGATATCTAACAGCTAAATTCGATCATACGGATAGCTTCTCCCGTAACTTTAATTTTAAAAGATACTATGATATAATAGCTCTAAATAATGACCTACCTCAAAATATATGGAACACTCACATATTACATATAAACATAAGATCTCTTCGGCAACACTTTAACGAGTTATTAATATTACTTGATAAAAATAATTATAACATAAATATATTAATATTAAGCGAAATAAATATAAAGAAGGAAGAACTTCCATTATACCAAATAGCAGGATACAATACATATATACACACTAGAGAAATAAGCAGAGGAGGAGGAATATTAATATATACTAAGAATGGATTAAATTTTGAAGCTAAAATAGTAAACACAGAAGCAGTAGAAACACTTCATGGTCAATTGAAGCACGGAAAAAATAAAACACATATAATCGCAATATACAGACCACCTGCCAAAAATAAACTCATATTTATTCAGCAAATAGAAACTATAGTGAGATCTGTACCAGCATTTGAAAATGTTATAGTGATTGGCGACACCAATATTAACACATTAAACGACACGGTTAATCCTACTGTAACAAGGTACAAAAACGCCTTGTGTGAATGCGGCCTACTGGGTGTAATACCGAGCGAAGAGATTACGCGAGAGGCGATCGTCGACGGCCGGCTTGAGGCATCGTGCCTGGATCATATCTGGGTGCGAGCGGGACGGAGCGAGCATGGCGCGTGCGCTTATGTGCTCGAGTCACACATCGCCGATCATCATGGAATCGGATTATTGTTGAACTTATGTGACAGGGAAAGCGAAATTCAAAGTGTGAGTGCCAATATCAACAAAAGTAGTATACGCGAAATGATAAGTGACAAAACTGTTAAGCAAAAGCTGGATGAGTATGACTGGACCCAGTTAATGGCAATAAAATGTCCATTGTTATTGTATGATGCAATGTGTAGTGTTTTTGAACGTATTTACAAGGATAGTACAATTAAAGTTAAAACAAATAATAAGAAAATAATAAGACAGCCATGGATAGATAAATACTTATATACAATGTTATTGCGTAGGGATTATTTATTTAGATCTTGGAAATCTGATCCAAAGAATATGAACAAGCGATTAGACTTTACAAAATTTAGAAATAGAGTAAATAAATTAATAAATAATGCAAAAAATAAATACAGACAGGAACAAATAGTAAAATGTAATGGAGATTTTAGGAAAATATGGGCAAATATAAACATATGGTTGGGTCGCAACAAACCGAGCTTGGACGATGTTATTTTAAGGTATTTAGGAAAAACAGATAGTGTAAAACAGATTTGTACAAACTTTTCAAAAACATTTACAGAAGAAATAAAGGGAATTAAACATGTATGTAACTTAAAGTTTTTAGATAGAAATAATTATGTTAAGCCAAGCGAGGTGAGTTATAGGTATATTAAGGTCACTTCGATAGATGTAGAAAAGGTCATAAAAGCCATGTCATGTGAGAAAGCACCGGGTTCTGATGGAATACGGGCGCAAGACATTATATATGTACGTAAACAAATAAGTCCTGTTCTAGCTGCTTTAATAAATATGTCATTATCGAACGAAATTTATCCTGACAAGTTAAAAAGTGCAATTATACGTCCTATATACAAATCAGGAAGTCATTTAGAATATGTGAATTATAGGCCTATCGCAATATTATCTGTTATCGATAAAATAATCGAAAAAATTATAGTAGGACAGGTTAGCGCGTTCTTAGAACAACACAACATATTATGTAACTCTCAGCACGGTTTCCGGAGAGGGCGCAACACTGTGACTGCCTTGTTAGGGTTTTCAGACTATATTAACGAATGTTTAGATTCTGGCAAACAAATTATAGCACTTTTTATTGATTATAAAAAGGCGTTTGACACTTTAGATCATGACATATTATTACAGGCAATGGACGAATGCGGAATACGAGGTCCCACAAAAAACTGGTTTAGAAACTACCTCACTAATAGAAAAATAAGCACAACTATCTCCGGTGTGGCTGGAAAAGAGGCTGTTGTTGATTTGGGTGTGCCTACTGGATCGGTATACGGCCCTGTAGGATATATAATGCATGTGAATAGTGTGTCAAATGTTGTGCGTAAATGTAAGGTGTTCATGTACGCTGATGACATGTGTCTGATATATGCCTCCAGGGACATAGCCGAGGCTCAAAATTGTATACAGGGAGATTTTGAAAATATTAGCAAATGGGCACATGACAACGGAATTATATTGAATCTTGCAAAAACTAAATGTATGCACATACATTCACCATATAATCAAAGGGCAAAATCCGTAAATAAAGAATATCTCACAGTGATAGGACATACATATGAATGTCTGCATAGAAATAAATGTAAATGTAATTGTACTAAATTGGATTATGTGGATAAGTTTAAATATTTAGGTCTAACAATAGATAAGAACTTTAATTGGAGAGTACATGTAAGTGACGTTTGCAATAGGCTCAGATCAGTGTTAAGTAAGTTTTACCAATTAAAAAATGTATTGAACAAAAAGACGTTAAGAATAGTTTATTTCGCACTTGCCGACTCGCTATTAAGTTATGGACTCCTTGTATACGGGCGAACCTTTATTACGTATTTAAGAGATATTAAAGACATACAAATAAGACTGTTAAAGTTCCTAGTTAGTAAAAATGTTAAAGAGAAATGTAACAAAGAGTATGATAAATTATTTCCCATTTGTAAAATTTTACCAATAGATAAAAAGATTGAGTATTTAATAGGTCTACAATATTATTATAATAATGAATTTAAAGTTAATGTTAAAAATAAGTTCAACACACGTAGGGTCAGAGAGAACAAGCTGGTTCAACCAAAGATATGTAATTACTACGGGAAAAGAACATCTAAGTATCTGGTACCCAATGTGTTTAATAAAATAGACTTACTAAGAGAAAATATTAAAATTAGTAAAGGATCACTTAAAACAAAATTGAAAAACATAGTACAGAATTGTGAATTGTAGTAAATTAAATTAAATTAAACCATGTAAGTAAGTAGAAGGTTAGTTATTGTATCCCATTCATGTAATTATTGGTTCATTGTTATGTCAAAGAGCGCCTCTCGCCATCAAACGTAACAGTTTGGCGAGTTAGTAATTAAGTAACACCATTGTATTATTATCATAAACAAAATAAATAAAAAAAAAAAGTACAATGTGAATCCATTTTCGACGTCTCACATCGATTTTTCTATAAGTTTGTAGTAGACTATTTAACATCGAATTATTTAAATAAAGCTGAAAACGTTGAGTGTCATTAAGATATCTTGCCAGAAAAGACTTGCGTTTTTTGTCCTAGGTTATAGATCCATTCATTACCAAGGATATGAGCTCATTAAGAAATGCAAGTAAGCATTCTAAATATATCGCTGCGCCCTGAAATCACCGAGAATGAATAGACTCTGCCGTATAGCATTCTGTAGATGTCAATTCACAATGTACAAACAAGACATCTAAGGATCTAACACAAGTAAAGATAGCTGTAAGCACTAATGGCGACTAGCAAGTGGAAAATTTTCCCTTCAAATCTGCTGTAGCACTTCATTATACAGACAGATGATTTATTATAATTATGTGGAGATATGATGATGACGACGACTTGGCTTCACGTTTCCAACAGCTGACAACTCTTCCTAGTGCATCTAGTAACCACGAACCTCCTATCTCCCAAGACATCGTCAGCATTAGTATTAATATAGCCGCCCGTCATAAGTTTAGTATCAGCCGTAAAAGTAGCGAGTTCCGCGTTGGAGCGGCGCCCGCGCTGCTCGCACGTTCGTATAAACAAGCGGTGTTTATCACTCGTGTCATAACTAACGTCACCATACGTCCCGTTTTGAGCGGGACAGTCCCGCTTTTGAGCTATGTGTCCCGCTGTCCCCAAAAACACATAAATGTCCCGCTTTGAAAGAAACTTAATCGATGTCAATGAATTCAATTAATCGGGCGCGTATTTATTAATCGCGTCAGAAAACATTTTGATAACCAAGGATAATAATAATAATTTATTTATTTTCTCACCACAATATAGGAGGTACATTTAGCATAGCCTTAAATACATTTATAAACTGGCAAAATTATACTGTGGGAGACTGGAGCCTAAGCTAGACGTAAGGTCTGTATTTCAGGACCCCAGGTCTCCGCCCCTTCGGATAGAGTTACATTTGTAGTTAGTTACATAGATGTCTCGAACATTACATAGGCGGTAAGTTACTTATAAATAGGTTTACAAAAAAATAATTGTTTGATTGTTTATTTATTGCAGTGTTAGTATTTGTGTGTGTGTGTGTTTGAGTGTGTGTGTGTGCGTGTGTGTTTGAGTGTGGGTGTGGGCACAAAATAGGCAATTTATACCGGGACGGCAAGAAGTTTTTCCGTATCGTCATAGCTTAGCACCTGGAGCCAATCCCTTACCTTCATTTTGCACTTAATCTTGGTAAGATGGTAAACAGAAAGCGTCCTATTTATTCTATTATACAGAAAGCGACCAAGGTAGCAAAAGAAGCGTTTAGAAAAAATGGTAGTGAGCGAATTATACTGGCGGCTTACAGGGTCAAATCGTCTTTTACCACGTGACTGTAAAGGGTTGAAGGCAAGGAGTCCATGCTGTTTCAGGATTGTTTGTAACATAAACAGCTGAGCTGACCTACAGTTAAAACTTTACTCTCTCTGTATAAGAGCGCTGTGGGATATTGGAATGGTAGGAAGGAAGACACCTTCAAGATAGCTCTCTGCGCTCTTTCCAGTTCCAAGATTGTATATTTAGGTGCACCACCGCAAGAAGTTATGCAGTAGGTCAATAGTTATTAATCGCATCAGAAAACATTTTGATAACCAAGGATAATATCAACAAGTCTTGCCAACATATCACGTATTGATGTCGAAAAACCAAACCTGATAATTATTTTAAAGCAAACTGCTCATCCGAAAAATGTACTAGAACCAGTCCACCAGACTACACAAGATTAGTTCCTAGTTTTTGTATTTTTTTTATAAATATTCAAAACCTGTGTTTCATTCTTGTAAAAAATATTAAAATTTGCCGGTGTCCCGCTCTGAGGGAAAAAAATAATGGTCACGTTAGTCAAACGTTTATTCATGAATATCATGTGTGGATCCTTGTGGCTGCTGGTCTTACCGACGCACATAGTGCGCTTCATTTCGATATGTCTGAGTCTAATCGCTAGATTTTTGTTTTCAAAGCGTCGAAGATCAACATTGACGTTTTAGTAGAGCTCCTTGTGAAAAAACAAGAAGAACCTCGGGGAAGAACAACCACCATACCTATTTCTGTTCCGGTTTGAAGTTGAAGGGTATGGATGTCCGTGAAATTACCGGCACATGGGACTTTCGACTTTGTTCTAAGGTTGGCAATGCATCAGCAATCTTCTTGGGGTTGTAGATGTGCAGCGGCGGACCGTCGGCCTGATTGTCAACCTATTTCGGATTTTTGAGTTAAAATCTTGGTTAGATGTGTAGATTAGCACCTTACTCCTCTCATATAGAGTTTCGAATAACTCAGCAGTAACCGACTTGAATTTCTGGTTTTCCGATCACTTATGCTAAGCTAAACAGCTTCACAACACAGGCAGCAAACGTGTTTCCTTCCTTATTTACGAGTATATATACTCTCCACAAAGTCCACAGTAATCAATTTCTTTATGCGATGAAGAAGCAAAAATACATTGAGTGTTTTCTTTTTAATCTCATATCAATTTGAAGTATACGTGCACATTAAAAATCAAAGCTTGACGTTCAAAACACATTACGCTTTATCCTTTAGTATTGTTCAATGTGTCTGTTTTGTCGATGAACAAACGGCAAAGCGATCAATATCGATTAGCACATTGCACACACACGACGGTGAAGCATCAGGGCGCTTTATAAAATCGACTGAATCTTAGAATATGACATAGTAAAGCTCGCAATAGATGAGATGTTGTCATAAATCAGGCAGGTTCGTTCATTGAAGCAGTTTATTGGAAGGTTAACATTTACCGTATTAAGTACGGTAATGTGTTTATTCATAGAATCAATCACTTTATTCACAAAAAATAGAGTACATACATATTATAATGTTAATGTGTGCAACTCCCATGTTTTGTCTCTGCATCACCCTAAGGTCGACTAGTAGAAAATGCCTAATTCATTAAGTCCGTTAAGACTAACTAAATAATGTTATAGAAAGAAAAAACAAATAAAATAGCTGGAATCAGCATACGCAATGTCAATTTAGGTACAATGTTATTATACTTAATCAATCTAAACATATCTACTTTTTTCTTGTGATTATCTGAAATTCTGGTGGAATGCATATTTATTGTTTCAGAGCGCATGCGTCAAGTGCATTGTATTATTTTCTAAAAACTAGTCTTCGTATAAATCACATGCGCCGCCGGTAGAGACAGTTTAATTTTACATAATATTGTATTTACAGCCAGTGATGCACTAGGAACACCTAGTAACACAGTAAAATTAAAACAATTCTTGCTACCAATACTACTTTGTAACGAAATTATGTAGTATTCAAATTTAGTAGTAACACTACACATTTTCTGCCGCCGACCATCAATCAATCTAAAAAGCTTGTCTAGATTTAACTGTATACAAAAATGTTAATGTAAATCTACATTCAGTTTCAGCTTTTCTGAAATAACTAGATGTTCAATAGACTATCAAAACAAACTATTCAGTAAGATTATCTAATGATCAGAAGAATGTAGCTATCGCCGTGTGTGTGTGTGTGTGTGTGTGTGTATGTGTGTGTGTGTGTGTGTGTGTGTGTGTGTGTGTGTGTGTGTATTGTTGCGCAAATATCAGAAATAGATTACAACTATTCGAGCGTTACACTGAAATACTACATTAGAAGAATTAGGGATGTCTCCACGGTTCTCGTTCAGTAATTCGCGTTTTATTTCATTACCTGCAGCTTATTGGTGTGACTTGATTTAATCGATTATTTTCCGTTGTTTTTTAGGTAACTTCGTGTCTTTTTTACACAAAAAAGCAAAACTTTACGCTATCATAAGGATCAAATGCTTCCACTTTTGCGCTATTTCCAAAACTGCTGTTTACTTTAACAACTATTTACATCAATAAAATCGCCTACCATTGACGTCAATATATTCATAAACTTTATGAATTAAACCCCGCAGCCCTATCGAAATGTATGGTCCATTCAAGGTCAAGATAGAATGTATTTATCTTTCGTGGCTCCGTACAGAATTAGCTTTTCCCCACATCTACAATCTCTCCCGGTATCAATGAATTTTATAATTCTGAAACACTTTTACATCTTTATTTATTACGAAGTGTTGAAACAGCTGGCTTTCTACTGAAATATGTTACAGACCGCAGACATTGTATTTCTAAAATGAAATTCAGATTGAAATATTATGTTTCTATAAGACATTTTGATGACTTGAAAATGAAATAAAACCGTTGAATTTGTATCAGTCTAGATGTTTAAAAACATTTGAGAATTGTTAGCGATAGGCCGTGATAACATAATCATTGAATACTACTAATTCTACTTAATATCTAACACATTGCCTACTAAAGTATCTGGTAATTTAAGACCTTGGCGGAAGACAGGATTCCCGAATAATGCCAAGCAGCGTATAATAATCGTGTTCGTAATAATTATCATAACAGTTGTAGAGTTGATCTTCCAAGACATATTTTTGTCTTTGTTTATACAGAAAAATACAAGTATCGTCACTTTTCAGTAGTTACTAGCTGTGCCCGTAATTCCGTGCAATCACAATAACTAAACAATGTAAGTGTGAAAGTCCCATCAAAATCCATCCACGAGGTTCTACGTTGAACAAATTTTATTACGGTACAAATGATGCTATTTTCTGTCTATCTTTTGATTGAGCGAACCGATTACGATGAAACAAAAACATAATGTTACTCCGAGATACGTACAATATTTGTCTATAAGAGTCAATCGCATTGAAGCAGTACCTTTTACGTGATGGGTGCACAAACAAACCGACAAACAGACAAATTTGCCGAAAATTATCGATTTGGATTATCCTGTAACCCCCTCGCTATATTTTTTTACGCGCCAAGTCTACAGATTTATATTATGTACAGATACGTAAGAAAAGCACTTAAATGTTGTACAGCAATCTGTCAACATTAGCTAACGCGAATAACTAATGATTCATTGACAGCAATGTAAATTAGTAGGCGCCTGCAAGCCGGCCTTTGACCAACAAGGTCAGGTCGCGCTATTTTGAACATGTCAACGTATTATGTGAAAAGAACATCGTTTTGCAATACTTACTGAAGACATTGATGTAGTGTTAGTCATAGTTACACTTTCGTTGAAAAATAATTGCGAGCTTTATACAGAAATAGGTACATCGTGAAGAGAATATCTAATCATGTACACACAGCTGCATCGATTGGTGTCTGGTAACTTTTGGAAGCTCTTTTAATGCACCCTAGTACTTCTAGGATACCTATTCTGTTTGTGTAGGTACCTAAAATACCTTTATAGGGGCCTACATTAATCCCTATTATATTATCTATACATAAAATAATATCGTGGTTTATAAGTAACTAGGAAATTTTTGTCTAGAACTTATAAATCGCGCGGTAACGAAACCATAGCGCGATCTAATTCGACGCCAACGCCATCTAGGGAAGTAAAGATTAAACATATGTTTGCATGTTTATGCAAGCATCACGTAAAAAGAGCTGACCCAATGCTGTTGACTTGTATAAACATATATTGTGCTTATCTCCAAGTAACATATTTTTTTTGTTTCATCGCAATCGGTTCACGCATTCAAAAGATATGCAAATAATTAATATCTTCTATACATTTACAAATCTGTAGACTTTTGCGTATCTGTACATAGCAAATATTTTGAAAAAACCTGGAGGGGGTGTTAAACTATAACCAATAGAACCCATTTTTAACATTTTTGGATTTTTTGTCTGTTTATCTGTTTGTCTGTTTATCTGTTTGTTTGTTCAAGCATCACATAAAAACAACTGATCCAATGTTGTTGAATTTTATAAATAAATATTGTGCTTATCTCCATGTAACATATGTTTTTTGTTTCATCGCAATCGGTTCACGCAATCAAAAGTTATGCGAATTTTAAGTTTTCTAGAAGAACTTAGCATGTATTAGTTTATTTTCAATAGATGGCGTTACGTGTATCAAATCATGTTGTGAGGAAATATATTACTACGAATAAATCCACAAATTACCTAATATTCATTGTTGAATTGGTACCTATTCTCAGTCTACGAAAGGTCTAATGATCTCTATCCTTATGAAAAAGGAACTAAGCTTTTACAAAAAAAACGAAGATATTGTTATTTAGAATTTATTAGGTCAATTTCTTATTGTTGTTCACAATAAAATGAATTCATGACTTCATGTGGACTAATAGTAAGATTTTTGTTCATTGAATGTTCATACTTTTTGGGAATGCTGATGCCGAAAATAAGGTCCAAATTCAAATTGAAATCGGTGGCCATGATTATTTGCAAGGAAAGCGCTCACCCAGTGCTTTCGTTGAAATTTAGTATTTCGTAATCATTCTATCTACTCAATGCACTTTTTGGTTTTTTTTTCTATATTTAATTTTATTTTGTTCATTATTGTCAGATTTATTCAAAGCCTGTCGCCGTCGTTTTAATAAGTTTATTTAATTGAGTTTTTTTAAGCTTTAGGTAATGTTCCAAAGACATGGCCATGGAGGGAAAGTACTTTAAATATTAAAAATAGCAAATTTCACTCAAAGGAAACTTCATTTCACTTTTTTTTAAAGTAAGAAATATTGCCTTTTACTGATTTTTTTGCCTGAACCGGGAATCGAACTGACAAAGCTTTATGTACCATCCGGTATTATATTATGGCACCTGTTGATAGATATCTATAAGGTCAATAATAAGGATCAAATCTCTCCAACAAACACACTGTCTTAAATTGAAGGAAGTGCAAGAAATAAGAAGTAACAACAAATAAGTGTTTGAATTGAAATGTACCTAAGTTAGGTAGGTGCTTAATGTTAGTTTTTATGGTCTTCCATCAATTTCAGGCACTATGTTTATTGGAGCGATCATATCGATTGGTGAAATAAAAATATAGATGATGTTTTTTCGCGTTTGTGTTGATTCGATTTCCAGATCAGACTTTTTGAAAGCAGTACCTACCTATTTATAACTTATTAAAATTAAATGAAGTCTTCTATAAGTTTTTTTTTAAATATTTAAAGTTCTTTTCTATACCTACTACACCTCGAATGAAATCATAATTTAGTTCGCAGATTGTAACAAGACGGCGTTGTAGCTATTTTTGTATCGCGATATGGTTTGGTTACATCTTCAATAAAAGTATCAATATTCAATTATAATCCACTTTAGCAAGGAAATGTATAGAAATAAGCAACACGTTTTTAGTATTACGGTGGAGCTGAAACTCTACATAAAGAAATGGTTCAAAAGATATAAGTGTCTTAGTGGGACACCTTTGTCTATTATTATAATAAATGGATTATTTAGTTGCTGCGACACAATGTTGTTTTCCGACTTCCACGCGGACGGAGTCGCGGGCACAGCTAGTTATTAATAAATCTACAAGTGCTAAGGTACATTATAAAATCTTCTTCAAGAAGATTATAAAGTCAAAGTCAAATATACCTATTTATTTCAAGAAGACCAGATCACTGGTGCTTTCAGAAGGTCAAAACTAGGTGCTCGGTTCCAAGTACTGAGGTCCTATGGAGAAGAGCCGGCAAGAAACTCCATGGACACTCTTTTAACATCCTTTAAGTAAACAAACAGTTTAAAAGTGATTTCTATAGCGCAAAACTACGTAGGTACAGTTAAAAACAATATTAAGTGCACATGCATAATTTTGTGCCGGTATATCGGGTTACGCAATGATCGCTTAACGGCAATGACTAAGGCGTTGAGACTATTAAGAGGTCGTTAGTTCAAATGCGATGGACAATAATCATGAGAAGCATTTTAAAAACGGCGACTGAATTGTATCGTATTCGTGTAATGTAACATGTTACGAAGCGAACATTCGGACTGTCAGTCAGTACAGCGAGCACAGAGTTGGGATAATAAGCTCGCTCCGAATGTTGCATTACGATCGGATTTCAGTCGCCACCCTTATGTCCCTAATCTTCTCAAACCGTCCTTGGTACGGTCAGAAATCTTGTTAAAAATGTTGATTTAGAAACTACCTATAATCAGGCTTTTTTTAATGTGTACCATTCACTAAAGATGTTTCTTTGTTTTGTCCTACAGGAGACAGTACGTACAAGCAGCACCGGCGGTGGCAAGGTCACCAGCTCGCAGACCAGGACCCTCGAGGACTTCGACGTAGACCAGTGCTGGGACGAACGTCTTCTCAGGAAACTCGTGAGTCACTCATTTCATTCCTTTATGGTTTGAGCCCAGAATTTTCTTTACTAGCACTCCTCCTGCAGGTACTGTGGGTCCGTGAAGGCGTTTACCTAAAAGCCTTTATTATAAAAGTAAGCAGGGTTAACTTAAGTCGTCGAACAAGTTTGATGTACCTATCTTCATCCCATGCGTTAAGAACAGGAAAGCTCAAAGAAAGCTGTTTGCGACGCGTCAATTTTCTTTCAACAAATTAGGGTTGACTACAAAAAAGAATATTCCAAAAAAAATTAAAGACAGTAAACAGACTTTATAAAGGTAACATAAAATCGAAGCTTTTCAAATGTTACAAAACTCCCTAATTCACACAATTAACGTCAGTGATCCTGTAGATCTTAACATAGACTCCCGAAAACTATCTTCCCAAATAAGTGAATTAACTATACCTTACATTTCAATCCTCATAGTACAGCCCAATAATCCTAACTTCCTAAATATCACTAAATAGTATAAAACAAAGTCGCTTCCCGCTGTCTGTATGTATGCTTGGATCTTTAAAACTACGCAACGGATTTTGATGCGGTTTTTTTTAATAGATAGCGTGATTCAAGAGGAAGATTTTAAGCTATAAAACGTATACGTGCGAAGCCGGGGCGGGTCGCTAGTAATATTATAAATGCGAAAGTAACTTTGTTTGTTTGTTACCTTTTCACGCCTAAACCACTGAACCGATCATCCTGAAATTTTGCATGTACGTTGTCAGGTGTACAGAAACGGACATAGGGTACTTATCATTCCGAGAAAAACAACAATAACGTTCATAGATGGCGCCACGTGTCTTTCGAATCACGATTGAATTATATTACTATAGAAACTATAGTAGTGTGTTAAGAGTTGATTGTTAAATTCTAAATTAACGGGAGCAAAGCTGTGGGCAAAAGCTATTACACTCATAATGAGTCACCGTCCCCGGTCCTACCGACCGGTCTCGTCTCCATTGATACGGCGACTTTCATACATTAGTAGTTACACAGGTACTTAGTTGACTCATTCCGGTCCGTCTGGTAATCGTGTTGCAAAACATTGCTACTTACAGAACAACATTATCGCTTTGATTGCTTTGCATAAAAATGATTCGTCATTTTAGTCTTTTTCGAGTACCTGTGTAACGGTAAACTCGTCACCCTGGGATCTTAGGATAAGCTTAAGGGATGAACTACGGAAGAAAAGGAGGACCTCGGTTAGAATGTACACTAGGCTCTACAATGGCCAAAATCTTGCGTCGATTGCTAAAAATCTGATGGACCTTTTGAATAAACAATAATTTTATGAAACTTACGAAGCTACTTAGATCATTTTTAGCCCATTCCAATTCAGAAGTGAAAATCAAACATCACATATTAGACATAAGAACATAACATTTGTGTATGTAGCTATAGTAACCTACTCCACACAGTCTAATACTACACTACGCATAATAACGACAAGTCATTGCATGGAAAGTATCGGTAAAGGCTTTCACGGTGTGACGACGCGACGTCCACTCACGCGCATCGCAACGCGTGAAACTTGCCGCGACAAACGCGCGCGCGCCGGTTTGAAGTATGGTACAAATTGAGAGCTTTAATTTCAGATTGAGATGTCAAGTGAACTTATTAGATACTCGTAGTACTATTATGGATAGGTTTGCAAAATATGTCGCTCATTTGCGACAAGAACGTATTAAGTCCGAAGACAGCATTTTTCAAAAAACGCCTTTGTGGGTTTGGAATAAAGGCGTTTTCTGAAAAATTCGGTCTTCGGACTTAATACGTTCCTGTTGCAAATGAGCGATGTGTCTCCTCTCTACTCTAGCTGTTGGCAAACTTTATTGTCTATCTTAGCACACTGCCGAATATAGGTTCCTGCTAATCAGGGAGATAAAAGGCCCTAGGTCATGGCACATGTTCAACTCGTAACTGAGTAGAAATTAAGAAAAACTTGCAAAGTACCTACAGTACGCTTAAAATAATTTTGCCGCTCTGAAACCAGGCTTTGAGCGTTGTTCTTCACTTCAGAGGGGCAAAGTTATTTGGTCCCTACTCGTAAAATAACTTTTCCGCTGTGAAAACAAGTTTTGAGAGTCCTGTTCCTCGCTTAGAGCTTGATTTTTATTATTCGTGGATGCGTTTACAGACACAAACACTTGTACAAAAATCCAAACCAGGAACAACGGAACTATCGACCGATCGACGATCGCTCAGCCACTGCACCAAACGTGTCATCAACTATTGGTAACGCTGACCGCTTATAACTTACAATTCGGTCAATAATCACTTTCGCTGACGCAGCATGAGAAAATCACATGTATGTACTTGACACTGGATACGAAGAACTTGAACGTGTTGTGAAATATTATCAAGTATTCACACGATCAAATATCACAATATTGTGAGAATCCACGTACTGTGACAACATTTATGTTTGTTATTAAATAAGTAATTTGTACGATTAGTGTAACGTTTTAAATGGTTAGACATTACAGACATATATTTCAATCCATGAAGACGTGTTTCTTTGTCTTAATAGCTACAATGCAAGTGTTCATTATAAATTTCTATTGTGTTAGTTCTATCGCCACGCATTAGTTAGAGATGTGTGCATACCTATGCGCCTACGCGGTTATCCCTCACACGAAATAGGTGGGCGTCTTCGTGGATCTATACTAATTACACATCACACTTAAACTACGATCAACATTCAGTTTAGATTTGTTGATAAATAAACATTAACTTACGGATTTTTTCGTTTCATTATCTGTCTACCTTGACCCGTGAACACGAACGCTAAAGGGTTCGGAACGTCAGAAATAATGAAAATATATTTTGCATTTATACGGCGGCTCTATTGCCAATTAGGGACAATAATTATGATGCTAGGTTCTTCCCCTCTGACGACTCGGCGATAGAGGGGAATTGAATTCTTAATCCGATGCCATTCTCTTGCTATGTGACTTAAAACTAGATTAGTTTAATTTAATATACTTTTTGCCTATTTTGTGTTTGTACAACTTCCTTATGCATGCGGTGTTTACCTTTAAGTGGTTGTTGCACTAATGTATAATAATTTTTGCATGATATCTTTTACATAAAACCAGTGTGAACAATAGTTGGTGAACCAATAAATAAATAAATAAATAAATGTCCGGTCCTCCGGAACCCCACGGACATAATAATTAAAAGTCGTATAAAATTCTGTAGTTTATTTTAGATTTAGATCAATCAGTTTCCTAGACTTGAGATAATTCAAACTCAAACTCAAAACTCGTTAATTCAAAATAGACTATAATTACTTAGTTCTTTTTGAACGTCAATTTTACATAAGACTGCCCCTCTAGTGTCTTTACACCCTTACAAAATTTCAAAAGTGCCTAAACCATAATTTAAGACCAGCGAGCAAAAGCAACAACGGAAAATAATAGGTAGGTATAGCATGCACGTCAGATAAATTATTGACGTAATGCACGTAGGTAATAGGTAAAATTATTGTTCTTACTATATTTAATTACCATTCAACTGTACTTAATGGAACTAATGGGATTAGATGAAAAAGTATTCTAGTTCCATGGAACTACTGGGAGAAAAAAATCCCAGTAGTCCCATAATGGAACTAGAGAATGGAACTACTGGGATACGGCGCCCCAAAAGCGCCCACCCTTCACCGCTTCTTAGTGTTTATGCTGTGAAGAAGAAACGGCGCACGAATGATATATAATGATAGATTTAAAATGATTGCAATATAAGGAATATTTAAGACTGTTCCTATTGTAGCGCTCCTGTAGGAAGACCATGCGCAGGAGTGCTGTGACTGTGAGAACCGATGATGATAATGATACCCTACGGATTAGGCAGAGACTGAGCCATTATAAAACCAAATTGAAAACCACACAATACAAACTTTCACAAATGAGTAAATAATCATCAAACTACAAATAATTATTTAATTTAACTAAATCCTGCACTGTCATCGTTACACATCAGATGACAAATGAGCATGATTTGTCAAATCATCTGGTCAACAAAGCATAGCAATTGAGGGCAGCGGTCACTTCCGGCTTCCGGCGAGAGTACTTCCGGCACGGCACTCGAACCGGTTCCCGCCCGTAATACTAACGTCACTTATTGACAAACTTGATCACTCGTGCAGAAACGTTAAGCTGCGTCTACACTGAAGGGTTTTTATTAATTTTCTAACTAACATTATTTAGCATTTATTTATTTATTTACTTTAATTAAAACGGTCTTAGACCAGTTACAATATTTCAAGATATTAATAGAAGACGATACATACAATACAAGGAAAAGAAAAAAAAAAAAAAATCCAATAAACACTTTCATAAATCTCTTACAATGCTTCTGACAGTATATTCTTTCACTCGTTCATGATGCATTCCTTTCGCAGTACTCCAGATATTCCGACAAAATCACCCTCCATTCATCCGCAAACATATCAAAATTCGGTCTGGCGTCCAGGAGGGCATTGAGCGCGGTGAGACTTCGCGGTATGGGTGATCGTAAACGAGCCACAGTACGACATGTCGGAACAGCAATTATTTAGCTGTGATCATAGTACGGCTCAGAATACAGTCTGACCAACAGATATAGCTCTCTCTACCTATGCTCTGACCTTTGCAATTCATACCCAGAGTTAATGAGAGTTTGTTAAACGATCATGAGAAATACCTAACGATTACAGAAGAGGCCATGCAGTAACAAAAGCCTTGTGTTGAATACACTGACTAGGATTTTGTATGATGAGGAAACAAAAGGACAAAAGACGATTCCTTTGATTATCTTTTATCTAACGAATTTGCAGAACGAAGTTTCCAGTGACCACAACAGTGAAAAGATAACATAGAATACACTTCTATGAAAAAGATAAAGCATTAGATTTTAAATGGATTCCGCTTTTTAATTCTACAGTGTACACGTCGCCTTATTCAGTAACCGCAGTGCAAATAATATAGGCGTTGAATACACAGTTACTGTGCAGTAGTGACGGTAGTAACACTGGCAGTGTTCTCCCGGCCGGCGCGTGCGCACGACAACAAACATTTGAATAACAATTCTCATTTGTGTTACGAGCTACGGTTTGTCGCAATGTTGAGAGGATTTCAACAGCTTTGCGTGAGTTTGTGTTATGTGTGACAAATCAGAAATGTGTATAACTAGTGGATATAATTAGGAAATTTTAAAAGTTTAAGATAATGTCGAAGAACTTTCTAAAAAGTGGTACTAGTTTGATAAAATACACGTATTCTTTATGCAGTAATATTAGTTATTCTTCACTGTTTAATGACTTATCATAAAGAGTAGGTAGTATAAAACCGAAAACGGATGAGATACGATTCACGGCTGGACTTGGACTGCAGACTAGCAGCTCTCCCTTCTTGGGAGTATTTTACTAGTAATAAAATTGTTAACAAGATCTTTATTCCTACCTCAATCTATTGTGCCTACCCCACTGCTGGACTTAGGCTACTCTCACGAAAATCTTCCCTTAAATCTTCTGTTCTTATTAAGGTATGATCTATATAATGATAATAAGTATTAATATCGTTGCAGTTGGACGAGTGCAACGACTACGAGCAACGTCGACGACTGCGTGCGCGCATTCGATCACTAATGGCTGAACAAGAAGGTAACCATCAACACCACCTCATTATTCTAACATAAACCTTCCATTCCCTTCCATTTCCTTCCATTCCTTGATGAGTCTGGGGCTCACCAACAACTTTTGAATCATTTAGTGCTGTGAACTTCAGTTTCTTCGCTGTTAATGAAGGTTGACTTGGCAACGGCACTGCCATGCCCCCAGATTGTTCTCTCATAGTTCAGGTGCGAATATGAAAGATAGTTAATGAAAAATGCTAGCTGATCAGTAATAAGTGTTTATTGTAAGCTACGTGGTCCAATACGCTGCAGTAAGAAAAAAAAACATCAGCAGGAGTCAACAAAAAAAAATACAAAAAAAATACAGTGAAGTGGTTGACAGTCGACGTAGATGCTAAATCCTTCGTGATAAGTATCATCTAATCTGAGATATAACATTAGTAACGGACCACGGATTTGGCTTCCCTTCTTTATTAATCTTTATTTACAGAGTTTACAGACATAAACATCTACTTTATAAGGTAAAAATAACGTCTTTTTAACATAAAGAAAAGCATAAAAAGAAACTTATCTACTAGGGTAGCTATTACTTATTAGTTGGCTAGTTTTTTCTGATAAAAAGTAAACCAAAAAAGAAATACAACAACCAACGTTAATTCTGTTGACGCTAATTTGTATTCTAAACAAATATTGAATGTTTGCAGCATGCGCGAGCGCCGTGACGGAGGCGCTGGCGGCGGCAGGCGAGGCAGACGGTGCGGAGGGTGATAGCCGCGGTGAGTCTCTCCTCCTCCCGCTGCTGCAGGGGCTATTGGGTGGCGGCGGTGAGCGCCTGCTGGCCGGGCTGGGTGCCGCGCCGGCTGACGTGGTCGCCGACGTGCGCCGCTCGCTCGGACGCCTACGTGCCGCCCTCGCTCCTCCCACGGAACACCCACAGGCGCGCGCCCTCCTTTCACTCGCTGACAGGCTCGAAGACGCCCTCGATGCTGCGGATAGGTTGGACGGCTGCCGCCGCAAACCGCGCCGCCGCAGCCGCGCAGCCAGGCACACCGTTGGAGTTACTCATGAGGAACTAGAGGAGGCGCGCCGCCTGGTAGACCGTGATCAACTGGCGCTTGGCGCTAAGGGTCCTTTGTCCTCAGGTGCCACCTCAACAGCTTCCATGGCAACTAGCACAGACGAACCTTCCACTCCCGAACGCAAACAAAGTGTTGATGAGAATTTAAGCTACTACGACGCAGTCGCGTCTCAACAGAAACCCACACCGATAGCGCACTCCGTTAGCTACGAAGCACCAAAACTGAATAGGGACGCGCGCGTTGTCGTTGAGAAACGAGCTCCGACTACTCGTAAACCTGACTTTTATCGGCACTCGGTCGCCGACGCGGGAGGCCAGCGCTCTCAGCCTCACCAACAACCGCAGCCTCAGCAGCAACCACGACAACAGGTGCAGCCACCACTGCAGCCCCAGCCGCAGTCCGTGTTTCAACCGCAGCCAGTGCACACGCCGCATCTTATGTACCAGCCCCAACCCCTCCAACAGTCGTACCAGCCGCAACCGCAACGCATGGAGCGACGCCTTTCTGACTCTAAGAGTAGTATAGCCGCCATCGCCAACAAGTTCGACTCTAATGCAAATCAAAACAAGGAGAACATACCGCGACGCGCGCCTGTCGAGCCCGCGTCGATACTACAGAAGGAATTTAAACGCGAGGACCCAAAACGTGCACCCCTATACATGCCTCTCCCGCCCACATACAACTTTGCGGCACCACCAACCGCCACCCAGGATGACTCCAAACCACTCAGTAGATACGGAAATAGCAATAACAAACGGTTGCGTATGAAACGCGCTAATACTATAGACATAGGAAGGCCACTCGCTGGGTACCGTATCGACAGCGACAATGATGACGAAACATCCCCCCGTCCCATCGTACCGGAGTTCAGGCCTCAGACTGAGAACGATAAGAAGTTTGTAGCGTTCATGAAGAAGAACGAGGCGGCAGATCGCGAAACAGCGACCGTCACTGGCCCCGCCAACTGGAGCAACCGGTTCGGAAACATTAAGAACGCGTTCGAAAGTCGCGAGCGAGACGACAACATTACCAACAGTAGGTCGTCTAGCGCATCATCCGCGCGACGCTTCTGGCGCACAGCAGACGAGACAACGGTGAACCCCGCCGCCGCGCGACCTAGGAAGTTCTTTACAGAAAATAGTGACATAGTTAAACCCCCGTGGGTAAACGAACGGAGGGAGCCGATGCGCGTGCACATCCCGCGACAAGTGCAGCACCCGCTCCCGCCGCCTACCGCGCCTGCCACCGCGCCCGCGTCTCTTCACGCGCATAGACCAGCACCCCTCACAGCACCCGCGTCGGCGCCCATACTCCCGCCGGTGCCCGCGCCCTCAGCTCTATCTGTAACGGTCGCGCCGCCGTCACACCCGCCGCTACCGCAGTCCCCAACAAAACCGCTCGTTGTCAAACCATTCATAGCGAGGCCCATCCCCGTCAATCAGTTCTCTCACGCGCCCATGTCCGCGTTTAAGCCGCCAAACAAAGTGACGTCACCCACGGCCGCCCCTGCTTACATATGGAGTCCCCCCTCAGTCATGAACGTCACCTCCCCTACGGTAGACCACCGGCCCGCGTTCCCGGTGAACCCAGCGCCCATCGCCCCGAGCCCACCCGCGCCTAGCAAGCCCTGGGCTGCAGACGCAGACAAACCAAGAAGGGTGGTCGGCATCGCTGCCGCCAAGTTTGAGGGCAACAAGCTCGAGCCCGCGCCTGCGCCCGCCCCCTACCGGGAGAGACCGTCCGCGTTCAACCCTACTATGCCGCCGAGTCACGCGTTCCCGCAAATACAAAACTATCCGGTGAAAGCCATACCCAGTCAGAATGACCTCTCCGCTCCGGAACTAGTGCGGAAAGCAGGTGATACGATATTACCAGCACAAGATGCTTATTTACCGAAGGTTGATGCACAAAAACTACAAATTGAGTTTTATGAAAAACAAATCCGCGAAAAGAATCGACGTGAAGGAGTCGTGAACGGCCACGGTGACCCCAATGAACGAAAACCTCCCGCGCCACCTGCTTATACTATTACCGACTACACGCCATCCAGCGGCATCTCCACCTTCGTCCCGCTGCAGCGCACGCCCGATATAGAGAAAGCTCGCGCCCACAAGGTGGACTACCTGCCAGACGTCGTCACCAACGACACGGACAGGCACCGAAGCGGCGTCTCGCCCCTCCAACCACGCGCACCCACCAGCCCTTACTCACCGCGAGCCACCAACCCAATAGAGTCGCCCCACGCGTACCAGAACGGTGACGTAGCATACACGAATGGCGTCGAAGAAGGCGTCACTACGGAGCACGATAGCGTGGTGACCCGCGTGATGCGCGGGCCGGTGCGCGGCGCGGCCACTATTACTACAGGTGTGCGCACGCGCAACGACGACGGACGACGTGGCTCAGCTGCTGACAGTCTGCGCGGCGCGCTCGACAAGCTTTCGTCACCGAAAAACGACGTCATCGCGCAGATCGAACGCAAAAAACGCGAGACGGCGAGGTCCCAGGTACGGGCCCCTGTAAATACCGGCCGCTCCCCCCTGCTCGCGCCCGCCCCCCCGCACGCCCCTCAGTCCCCCGGCGCGCTCGCCGCGTCCCGCGAGTCCGTGCTGTCTAGCGAGTCGGCCGGCAGCTTCGGCTCTAACCCGCTCAGCAGGTCGGGCTCGTGGCACCAAATGGTCGCCAGCCCCAAGTCGGCGTCGCCACGTCGAGTGGTCGCCCGCGCCAAATCAATGCACCTCCTAGCTGTGCCCAAGCTGTTCGAAGGTGGGATCGCCCGCGAGGAAGTGACGGAAAAGAAGCGAACCGTGGAAGCGTATTTCGCGGGACAACAGCAGCAGCAGATGCGGCCGGCAGTGGGTATGGGTGCGGCGCGGCCGCGAGCGCTTCGGCAGTCGCACGCGCCGCCGCAGGCATACTCGCTAGGCCGCAGCCGCACGATGCCCACGGTGTCGGAGCTGCAGTTCCTAGACGAGAGCAACACGGAGGACGCGTTCGAGGACCTGGTGTCGGCGCTCGCGTAGCGTCGCAACATTCCACTAGTTAGGAGCGGGAGACGAGCGAGACGCGCGTGAGTCGTGTGTGTGTGGGTCTGTGCTTGTGCCCGCCCCGCATGCCCCTCCCCGGCCCCCTCCGGCCCCCCGGCCCTGCGCCCGCGCTATCACGTCGATGTACATATGTGCTCGTAACCTCCGTACCATCATCATCCGCGCCCTGTAACCGTGTTATTTGACTAATAGCTTTTAGGTTATCGTTGTACTGTCTTGCTGATTGTTTTCCAAGTGTTTCGAGTTAGTGTTAGATTTGTGTGTTCATTATGTCAGCGGTGGTAACTAATCGGAACGTTTTGTTTACAGAGGAAGAGGAAGTAACTGTGACATCGAGCGTAAGGAGGAACTCGTCAGAAAAAACTGTTAGCAGTAGCACTACCACCACTAAAACATCTAAAGGTACGAAATGTTTTTACTACGCACTAGCATTCTTCAAAAAGAAGTAGATGTAATGTTAAACCATTTTTATTTATATTTTCGCAGTGATAGAGAGTATGACTAGGCCGGCGCCCAAGCCCGTGTCGCCATTCGCCAAGTTCCGGCAGCTCGAAAAACAAAACTCAACAAACAGTCCCAAGTAAGTCTCCTCCTTCCATCACCGACCACACATCAACCTCAGACGAATACCATACATTAAAGAAACGACCAAAACATTAGACTCCATCCATACCATTCAAGTACTATATTTTATGTATAAGATCCTTTCGCTTCATACGTAATTTAATGCAATATATTTTATTTATTTTTGGCAGCCATATCTGTGGATACGAATAAGGATTAGATACAAGTAAATATACAAGTTAATGATAATGATATGCATATAACATGTATATTAGACGCTTATACGATAATCATTTTTTTCCGAAAACCATAAGGCTAAGTACATACGAGGCCTCTGTCAATAATCGCACGTGTGTACTTACCCTGTCATGAGAACATAAAGTATCGTTCACGAACGAAGCTCGGCTGATGGCTTGACATCTAGTTGACATGAAATCAGCACGCGTTCTTGTAAATAACCAGCGACCCCCATTAATAGCACACGCGTTTCGTAGCACACGATGTGACACACGAACTAATAGTTTGATCGTCGAAAAGACTAACCGGCGAGGTCGCAGTTAGGTGAACCTCGGTGACTAACATGCGTGCCCGGTTGTAGCTCGCCCAAGACCCCGCAGAGCCCGGGCTCTCCGGCGCAGCCTTACTTCAAGTTCACGGATCCTGCGCTGCAAGCCAGCGCCGTCACTATAAAAGAACGATTGCTGCAGTGGTGTCGCGACAAGACCCGGGACTACGAGGTACACTTCACACCTCCCGCCCTCCTCTCCGTCCGCACGCAACACCCCCACTGCGTATACTATGATATCGTCTAAATATACTTGGGTTACTTAGCTGTATATTAGCACTAAAAGTAATATTGTCTGTGTTATTTTGATAGTTTATGGTTTGTGATTATTTAGTTAATGTTAATAAACGTATTGGGGAGGTTCTAAATGCGGTTAGGATAGGCAAATGCAAATTTTTGTCGACATTTCTTACTGGTGAAAAGCCAAGCTGAAGTCGACATTTTAAAATTTGCATCTGCCTTTAAAGTCAGGGCGTTCGGATTTAACGGATTTAACCGCGTTTTCGAGATGTAGCATGTTGATAGCGAACGCTGCGCACGCGCACCTAAAATTAACACATACGTCGATGACGTCACTACCATTCACACTCCACGCTTCTCTTATCGCTTCATTTTGGCTGCTACTCTCTTGTATATATTTTATACTTTGTGTTATTTTCACTAGTTATTGTTTATTTATTCATATGTTACTGAACGACCAAATTATATTACTTTGGTTTCGAACTATCAACATATTAATGTCATTTACATATGTATACATGAACTATGTATATTTTTTATAACGTTTGAATATTATTAAACATGGGAAAAACCAGTACTCTTAATATGTGACACGTGTGAGTTTTATAACAAACAAAAATGACTAATGTTTTAATCAATTTTTTAATTAGAATTCAAAAGGCATGGAATTTTTATTTGAACCATTACGAATTCAAAAATAAGTCTATAGGAGTGTGGATATGATTTTGCAGTTTTATGCATGTTTTTTGTGTTGTTAACTTTAGATAGAAATGTCCAAGTAAAGGGTATGAGTTAGAATAGAATGGAATAACATGTATATTTGTATGAGACATGGTAACATTTAGATAAAAGGTAAAAATATTGAATCGACATGTTTCGCCACGAACATGGCATACAAATCTGAAAGACCCAGCGTACACTTAAAAAATAAATAAATTGTAAATACTCACTTGTAAATAAAATGGGTTATACTGAACACTAGAAGTAAATCTTATTTGTAATATTCACTGTGTGATTGCCCCTGTAGATAATTCTTAGATTAGCAATTCCCAAATTTCACGTAAATGTAGTTTCTCACAATAATTTTAAGAAACCCTAGGAAATGTTAAGATAATATTTGTACTGACCCTCATTCTGACGACATCAGGGGGCTGATTTAGATTGATTCGATAAGTCAGTTGTCGATCGATTTGGTGTGTTATCCCTTTTTCTCTCGAGAATCATAGACGAAAGGAGATAACAAACCGAACCGGTCGACAAGTGCTTATCGAAACGGTTCTGAATCGGGGGCAGTATCTTTTATGGACCAATATAAAAAATACTATGTAGAACATGATAACCATTATAAAAAAGCAAAAGATCTTTGCTAGTAAACTGCCAATGTTAAATCTTACATAATTCTCTAACAAGTTGTCTCTAAATCTTGTTTCAAAGAAAGAAGTTAAGAACTCCAAATACACCCAAAATTCTTCCTTATTCTGCCATGATGTACAAATTTCCCCTACGTGTTTCTCCAGAATGTGAAGCTGGAGAACTTCTCGACGAGCTGGGCGGACGGGCTGGCGTTCTGCGCGCTGGTGCATCACTTCCTGCCTGACGCCTTCGACTACTCCAAGCTCTCGCCTGAGAAACGCCGCCACAACTTCACGCTCGCCTTCAAAATTGCCGAGTAAGTAGTTATTACGTTTCAACCAAAAACTTATTTTTAGTTTATTAGTTAGTTATTTGTAACTTATCTAAAATTATAGCTGAGGAAGTGCATGCACCGATACGGAGGCACCTCGTGCGTGTGATGACTGAGATAGAAGAGGGGCACTGTGTGACTCAGTGTCGTCCGCACGGTATGCCTCTTAGGTACATGCGGTACTAAATTGTTACGCGCATGTTTCGTTTCATATTTTTCCTGTCCCATATTTAATTTAAACATACTAACATAGTTTTAAGTTTGTTATTACTAACCAATGGACCCATGTTGTCTGAATAAAAGTTATTTGATTTGATTTGATTATCTCCAGGGAGAAGCACCTATTCCTCAATTAAAGCGCGGATAAAAAATCATCAATCTAAAAACGCCTTTCTAAGCTAAGCTAATCACGTTTTCGTCCTTGATTGTGTTGACGTATAAAACACATTTCTATGGGCTGTTTTGTATAAAGTTGTTGTACAGTCTTGTTGTACCTATCCTCCAAATTTTTAACCTGCAACTTGATAGCCAGTATATTTGTAGCATAGTATATTAAACACAGTTTTATGCATAAACTACTCGTATTATATTCTAATTAATCTTGTTTGTTTCCAGTGAGAAGGCGGGCATCTATCCCTTACTAGACGTGGACGACATGGTGACGATGCGCAAGCCGGACTGGAAGTGCGTGTTCACGTATGTCCAGTCCATCTATCGCCGGTTCAAGGACCAGGACTGACCGTCACCTAGTTGCCCAGTGATGGAACGCAAACACCGTGTATTGTCCTTACAAACGTATTGAAGCCTCGAGGGATAATTGATTAGACTTCGTTTTTGTCTAAGTTGGCGATTATCTTTAGAGGGCTCCAATGGTTTAGTCATGAGATTTTCCATTAATAAAATTAGTTGGTCCATCCATTTTTGTAGATATTGTATAGACAATAAATGGTGTTTTCGTTCATGGGGATTCAGGCGTTAGCGCAGAGTAGTTGAACGCTGTAGTCACAAATAGTACGTTACGAAGTGTGTTATAAATCCAAAGAGCGTATGTTGTTGATTTGTTCGTTTGTTATAAATGTTTATATGTCAGTGTCCGCCCAACTCGTATCTCCAAGCGCTGTCTCGATACAGTCCTCCTATTTATTATAATCTCAAGATGTGATTTTTTCTACGTTAGCTTGTAAGTTTTAACTAACATTTATATATCGAGCGACTACTATTAGGTCATAGTGTAGTATTCCGCACTGTTAAGGATCGCTTCCACTTATATATTCACATAAGAAAGTAGTATCCTTTTTTATCAGTGTACAGACAGTTTCACGATTACATTTAACATATTATATGAATTTGACATTAATAATAACAGCGGCTTGATGTATTCGCCTATTTTTATGAAATTTGATATTATTATAATTATTATGTTAATTTATATTGATAATGAAATAAATATTGATTAACAAAACATTGGTGTATTATTTATAATTTTATTTGTAATTTACATTAGCGTTATTGAATCCACCATCAACTTCATCTTAGAGGAAAACATTAGGTAAGATGTAGCTATAAAAAACCTCCCAGGTTAAAGAATGATTCTGTATCAACGGCTGAATCAACAAAATAACCTTAGGAATTCGACAATTTAACAATCGATTACCTTTATCATTAAATGACTGTACTGAAGTCATTCTCGTTATAGTAATATGAAAAAAATTGTCGATATTTCATAATCTTCATCGATAAACATTTTCCCACAAAATGCCGTTCTGTTTCAAACTGCACACTTATTATATATTAACTACACGTCTGTTTTTCATTAATTCAAGCATTTTGACGTCACTTTCTCCATGTTTGCATCAAAATCTTAATAAACAGGGTGAATTTATATTTCAAAGTTAAATTAAAAAGTATGCCCTAAGAAACTAATTGAGCGATGAAGTATTGTGGACTAAATATATACATATATCTAACATCAATCAAGTTAATTAGAGAACCAATAAAGTCAAAGTCAAATAAACTTATCAAGAAGTTCAGTATATATTTTATATTTTTTATTAAAAAGTAATACCTTTGTAATTTAAATTTTATTATAGACTGTATTCCTGTAAGTCAGGATCTACAGTCCTTTCCAGCAAAGAGAAGCTCATATTGCCCCAAGAAAAGCGACTATATCATCTGATATAGATTGAACATTATTTCTAAAGTCTATTTATTGATTATTATGTGATGGGATTGCTTCTGATATACTGTAGTACGGCAGTACTACTATGCCCACCAAGACTATAAAAAAAGTGGTGGCCGTAACGAAGTATATAAAAAGCATCGACATAGTTCCTGTAATTTACTTTTGTCGTCGAACTTGGCGGTGCTCTACCGTGCGTCCAGGCGATAATTTGATTTGGCTGGAGATACTTCAAAGTTTTTGTATTTGTTGCAATTCTATATCACAGTTGGTTAAGGAAACTTGCAAGTATCTGTGGACAAAGGAGTATACTGCTTTGGTTCGATCGGAATATTTCCTAGAAGAGAACTTAAACTAGACTTACAGCGGTTACGCACTGCATCCGATCTGAATCCGTGAAAATACGTTCCGAAGTAGCCATCCGATTTCTATCCGTCATCCGTGAGTCTCCAATTCGGAAGAATTATTGACGGACCGAAGTAGTCGTAGTACTGTTTGTATGAAAGCTTTCGCATCACCTCGGATTCAAATCTGACGCCAAATGGATATGCCAAAGATGCCTGACATGCTTGGTTTTAAATCAGAGATCGGAATAGTGCGTAAGCAACATCAGAATTCGGTCCGAGATTTTTACTCTAGATCGGTATTTTCACGGATTCGGATAGGATGCAGTGCGTAAAGCAATATCCGAATACGGTCCGAGTTTTTTAAATCCGTATTTTCACGGATTCGGATCGGATGCAGTGCGTAATCGCTCTAACTCCTTGTTACAAGAACCTAATAGGTACAGACATTGGCTCGAGTTTTTTTAGGGAAGGCTTTTCCAAATCCTTTAAGAAAATAAGAATAAATTCTAACTTCACGGATCAGGCAGCGTGTACGGGAGTGCGACCATGAAGGGGTCTGCAACATTAGTGCTCCTATCGGCCGTAGCGTTGCCATCCTCGTCGCCCACCACCGTGGCGTCGGAGGGGTGCGGGGTGAGCGTGTTCTCCTCGTCCGCCAGCGTCACGTGCACGTGCAGCGTGCTGTCCCGCCACGCCTGCCACGACAGCTGGTGCTCCTGGATCTTCAGCAGCATCCAGGTGGTTAGTAGACCGTTTAGCGCGCCTGGGGTGACCATGGAAAGACCCAGCAGTGATTAGGGTGAATCTGAGACAATGAGATATAATCTATATGGCAATAAGCCACATACATAAACTTGTAATTAGCAGTGATAGCATAGGGATTCAGGGCTTGCCCTCTGACAGAGGGCCTCTGTAAATGCTGCTTATCCTGACACAATAGGTAGGTAGGTATTAAGTACCGATCCAATTCCCTGATTCAGAACGATACGATTAATCAGTTGTTGAACGATTTGGTAGGTAAGCAATTTCTTTTTCTCTTTTTAAGAGTATCGTAAACGAAACGAGATAACTATCCGAATCGGTCGCTTATGAAAAAGGTTCTGAAGCGGAGGGGCTGATCAAATACATTAGGTACGTTATGACACCGCTTTGAACTAATTTCGATATATACTCTCAATAAGCCTTAATTTCACGTCATAGACAGAGCTGAAAACCATTGAGTAGTTTGTTGATCTGCTCGGAATTGCTTCCCCACTTCAACCAACCTCACATTCATCAACTACTCACCAATGACGCCAATCAGCAGCGACGAGAACAGATTCGCAGCTAATGCTGCTCCCCCTCCTCTCCTTGCGCCGGCCTGCAGCACTGCATCGCAGGCGTGCAGCGCCCGCGCCGTGCCCAACACGCTGGCCGTGCCCAGCGCCAGCGCGCGCCACACGTCAGCCGCCAGCGCACGTCCGCGCCCCGACATAGCCCATTCCGCCATCGAACGCATCCATGACCATCTGGAGGAAACGACTTGTAATAGCCTCTCGGTAACATATCCAAGTCAAAAACATAATATGTGTAATGATCCAAGTACTTTAATTTAAAAAGTTACAATTGAGAAACTTGGAAAAATCACGATGTAATCGCAATTCATAATTTAGATTAGAAAAATGTTAATTCGAATACAGTAGACTCATCATCCCCAATAGTAGATAAAAATATGTGGTTTCTGTCTAGAACTACTGTAGACTGGCTGATCTTTTTTCATCGTCCATTACGATGATTAAGTACGATGAATTTATGGGCACAGCTAGAAAGTGTTTTATATTTCCGACGAACTACAACTAACTTATGACTTCTGGTGACGACATAATGATGTCTACACAGCTCGCAGTATGACGTAGCGGCTTGCAGCAGCCATCGCTCCAGACAGGAGCGGTGAACCGCCGCGATGGTGCCTCTGCAAGAGCACGGCCGCACCAGCCGCTCCGCCGACTCGCCCCCGAAGCAGATGCGGCAGATGTTGTCCGAGCGCAGGCTACCCGTGAAGCTAGAGACTTCCTTCGCGGCTTGCGAGCCCTTACATAAACAAATCTGATATGATAATGAGGTTAAGTAATCATTTCGTATAAAATAATGACTAATCCCATCGAACACATAGAGAAACGGATGTTTCGTTATTTGATCAAACTCAAAACTCATTTATTCAAAATAGACTAGAATTACTTAGTTCTTTTTGAACGTCAGATTAACAATAGATAGCCCACAAAAAAGCCGTCCCTTCACCGCTTCCTAGTGTTTATGCTGTGAAGAAGAAACGACGCAACAAACTCCCCAGCAACACAGATCTGTCTGTCAGGTGAATAAATTAATTGACTCTATACACTCTCATCATCTGCCTAGCCTTTTCCCAACTATGTTGGGGTCGGCTTCCAGTCGAACCGGATGCAGCTGAATATCAGTACCTATTTTACACGGAGCGACTGCCTATCAGACCTCCACAACCCAGTAACTGGGTAATACGATACTCTTGGTAAGACTGGTTGTCAGACTTTCTGGCTTCTGACCAACAGTAACGACTGTCAAAGATCTACAAATGACAGCCGGGACCAACGGCTTTACGTGCTTTCCGAGGCACGGAGGAAACTCGCTATGGTAAATGGTCACCCATCCACAGACCAACCTCGGCAAGCGTGGCTTAACCCGGAAGATCGGTCTATGCGGCTGTAATTATGTATACAAAGAAAATCATAATATTTTTTACAATAATAAAATTATGCATTTAAAGGTAAAGTAATATAATAATAAAAAAAAGTAATAAATCAATTCTGTATGAATTGAGATGAATCAAAATCATATCTAAATAATATAGATACATACATAAACCTACAGATAAAAACTAATGGTTTCCAGGGAAGCCACATGTGCAGAAAAGAACTAGCGCCACACGTGATCTAACTTTCAAGCTAACTAAAGCCAGGAATAGTATTAGGCGCTGCGCAGACGACGCACTTTTTGTGCAGCGGAGTGCCACGCACAAGAATGAACATGGTTGGTAGTTGTTGCCCGTTACGAAATTCGACACGGACTCAACGCACACAACGGTAATTTTGTCCGTAGTTGTCGTTAGAACGCTAGTGTCTTCACTGGCAACCACTACCAGCCATGTTCATTCTTGTGCGCGGCAGTCCGCCGGACAAAAAGTGCGTCGTCTGAGCAGCGCCTTAAGAAGAAAACCAACTACTCATGAGTATAGTTAGGTACCATCAAAACATTTCATTGCAAGGTTCAGGCATGGCAATCAATAGGTACCTGTTTGTTCAGCAGCAGTGCGCAAACGGAGCTCAGTATGGACATGGAACGTCCAGCGGGCTGTAGAACCGACGACGCGGGCGATGAAAATGTCAGTGAGTCGGCGATGCGCGCGCGCAGCAGGCGCTGGTCCTCCGTTTCATTTGGATTCGCTACATTTAACGATGTATTTGTCTTTGTGATTGGTTTCTCTATGAGGTGAACAATAATATCCTTCCAAAAAAGAGTTTGGCTACATCAATGATTGTTATAAAGAACACAAAGACTCGGGGTTTATTTCGCGTTAACAATTTTAAGACACGATACCTTTTTAACGACACCTACCCTATACTCGCTTGGTCTTTATTAAAGTCACTCGATAATCGTTATTTATAACGTAGCGAGGGTAGGTATAAAAAGCCTCGCTTCACGAAGATAACGCCGCACCGCGCCGCGCTGTCATCGTCAGTCCATCCGTTTCCGTAACCATAGCACAGCCACGGCCGGTGCAATTCATCCGAAACGTCAGGAAATAAAAACGTACCGTGCCTTAAAATTGTTAACGCGAAATATGACAGAGACTGTGTGTTAATATATTATCAAAAATGTAAAAATATTAGAAGGGAACGTACTACCACAGACTAACTAATAGTTCCTTACTCCACCAAGCCAGCCTGTCAAATGGGACGTCACCCGCACATATGAACGGTTGAACGGTGCTAAGACGAACGCGGTACATGAAACGGTGTGCGGGCGGGGAAGCCGCATTCCGCCCGAGTGCCTAATTGACTTGGTGGAGTTAGTATAGCCTTCAATCTTCGCAACTATACCTTATTCAGCAAAGAAACAAGACTAAAATAATGTAAACATGCATACAATACAACTACTACCCATTTTTTTATAAAAATTTTTTTCATGTCAATTACGTACAGGAAACTCAATAGCGATATTAAGTGGGTATGTAGTATTGGTCTCTTTTTACCTGAATACGATAAATTCAACTATAACCAAAAGTACCTGGTGGTGAAGAGATGCCGGGCGAGTATCGACAGCTAATATCAGTTTGTTGGGCAGTGGAGCGCAACTCTTTGTCACGCTGGGAGTTCGGTGTACTCGACTGCACAACCAATAAGATTCTACTCAGTATATCGTCAAACAGCTCGAAAAATATATTTGTTGGGTAGGTATCTATTTATATCTATAGTTGCATAGTTAGGCAGTTACCTATATAAAAGTAGTTAGTTTCGATTGCTGGTCGTCATTGGATATCCAATGAAAAAGGCTATACATACAGCCTAAATCTAGCATGTTTATCAGAAAGCTTACTGCAGCTAACATCTAATACGAGTGTCGTCATGATTGTCGAAGACTTAGTTTTTGGCAGATAACAGTAGGTATCATCATCATTCAGCCGAAAGACGACCACTGCTGGACATAGGCCTCCTCCAAGCATCGCCACATCGACCGGTCCTGTGCTTCTCGCATCCAGCGTATGGTACATAATTTACAGTTACAGTAGGTATATAGACACACAATGTACCCTAATACATAGAGAACGGATCCGTGCTTTTGGAACGCCCGTAGTAATTATAGAAGAATTAAACAGGGCCTACTTATCAGACTACTTAGTTATTACGTTTTAAGACCACTTACGGGCGCATGCAAAGAGGAGCAACTGGAGGCGGACATGCTCATGGTGACCTTGCTGTCAAAGCGCTCGTAGCCCCAGTACATCAACAGGGTCTCGCCCTCGCCAACATTACACTCCTGCAACCAATACAAGGTTATTTGTGATGTCTTAGTAAACATGGAGGGGTGGGGTCTCGCCTACGACAGTTCCCTAGGAGGTGACTCGATTAGTAGTAGGTACTATGTGTTGCGAGGTAAATGACCGACTTTTAGCCGGACTAGGGAAACGAACCCTAACTCCTCCATGTTTGCTATTGCTCCATCACAGGGACTTTTCCTATTTAATAAGTTAGTAATAATGACTATGTACCCTTAATAAATTTGAGAAACTACAAGTCCTGTGATATTTGAAATTGACTCGTTGTAAAGCTTGCTGGATCTTCGGCGAGTATGCGATTGGTGCAAGCACAGCCTGCCTCAGGTTTTGGATAACATCACTCGGGAAAAGCTCCGTATCATTGCAATCCACTAAACCATTTAAAGTTACGAATTTACGCATCTTTCATCTTCATCGTGAATACATTTCTTCACACTTTTAATTTTGTGTAAAAAATATAAAAATTACATAATTTCATCCATTTTAAGATCTTTAACAGTTCATGTCGTTTGTGGCAGAACACATGGATTTTGTCATTATTATTCATTTTTAATCTCTGTTTTGAAACAAAAAAGAAAAGGTTGTATATTTATAAATTTTGGAACGTAATTTTATGTCCATTATTATATTAAAATATGCAGAACGCATCCATTGGAGTGTACTGACGTGCAGCACGTTCCAATAATACCGAAAAGTAATTCCGTAACATTAGAGCGAGCAAGATTATAGAGCGGTCTTAAAGAGAGAAAGAGTAACAAAATGCAATTGTTTGACATTGAGTTAAGGAAATGGAACACAACGTCGAGATAAAACTATGAATGTGGTTGTCAAATTGACGTAAATCCAACCATTTGAACGACGATCCCCGTGTTTTCTCTTTTGTCCCCACGTGAAGCTTTATTGTTGTGAAATACTTTGTAATTACAAATAAAGTTCGTATAAATCAAAATCATGGCAGTCCGCGTCCAATTCGAAAACAACAATGAGGTGGGGGTGTTCAGTAAAATGACAAATTCTTATTGCCTTGTCGCAATCGGTGGATCGGAGAACTTCTACAGCGTGTTTGAAGCAGAGTTGGCGGATACCATTCCCGTGGTGCATGTGAGCGTCGCGGGGTGCAGGATCATCGGCAGGATGACGGTGGGCAACAAAAACGGACTTTTGGTTCCGTCATCGACAACAGACACAGAATTACAACACATTAGAAATAGTCTGCCGGACACTGTGAAGGTGCAGCGTGTGGAGGAGCGGCTCAGCGCGCTCGGGAACGTGATTGCCTGCAACGACTATGTGGCGCTCGTGCACCCAGACCTAGACCGCGACACAGAAGAAATACTAGCAGACACATTAGATGTGGAGGTGTTCAGGCAAACTGTAGCGGGGAATGTTTTGGTCGGGTCGTACGCAGCGCTCAGTAATCGTGGCGGGCTCGTCCACCCTAAAACCACAATTCAAGACCAGGATGAGTTGTCATCTCTCCTACAAGTACCATTAGTGGCTGGCACAGTTAATCGAGGTAGTGAAGTGATCGCTGCAGGGATGGTGGTTAATGATTGGTGTGCATTCTGCGGTCTGGACACAACATCAACAGAAATCTCAGTTATTGAAAGTGTATTCAAGCTGAATGATGCTAAGCCCACAGCGATCACATCAACAATGCGAGCATCGCTCATTGACAGCATGTCATAACATCAAACTACTTTGAGCAGACTGTTTGTGCTATTATTTGTGTTAGATCCAACACACACAGTGCAAATAAAAAAAAAGCAATATAACTGTTGATCAGATTTCACAACAAACCAATGATACTTGAAAGATATTGTCTATGTTTTAATTTGTAAACAAGAAAATAAATTGTGGTTATTAAGTATATCTTTTGATTTGAAATTACTAATTACCTATAAAACCTGTTAATAAACTGATACAAAATTCCACTGTAGTGATATTTTCTCTATATTACCTGTTCTACATATATGCATGCATATGTATATTACTCATCATACATTAGCCTGTTTTTAACTGTAGCATACCTAATGAAACCTGTAAAAATAGTAAAGCAAACAAGAATAAATTCTCATAGATAAACCTCCAGTTTCCGAGTTAGTAATTCTAGGATAAGCAATACTCAAGTAATATGCTTAAAAAAATGCTTTATAATCCATCATTTTTTTGATAACTCTGTACTTAAATGTTACTTAAGTACTGCTTATCCTAGAATTATTAACCCAGACGAAAGTCTAGTTGTTAAAATATAAAGGATGATTCACCAATATAAATAAGGAGCCACTTATAATACATTTTATTTATAAACATTTGTTAGATACAATCCATCCTATCTACAGTTGCCACATATGTTTCTCTGGAAGTTCAATCATCGCCAATTCAAACATAATTAACAAATAAACTATTATGCAAAGCAATTTTCTAATGTTAAACATAAGTTTACATAATTTCCTACAGTTTCTAACCAATCAAATGTAGTGTACTAGGCAAAAAGGATGTCTATAATAGATGCTGTTATTGATTTCCCTTCTTTTGAATTAGTTTCCACTTTAGCTATACAGAAACTAACGAAGTTTTATTCATTATTTCATCTGAAATTCGCTAGATGCTGAATTGATTAATCAATAAAATTAGCATCTTGCCTGGCAACCTACCTATATACACTACATTTCAGAGGGTGGAAAACTCAAACATACTAAATTTAGTTTAAACTACTCTCATTCATCATGAGTCATACCTATATAACTTGGTAAACAATAAAATGTTGCGCAATAATCAATAATTGTGCAATTATTGCATGAAATTTATGTAATCTACTTTTATGATATTTTAGAATCAATTCTGATTCAAACTAACTCTTTCAAAGTGAAGCTATTAATGATTTTTATAGCATGTTTTGTTACCTCTTCAAAAGCATGTGGAACAAAATCAATGAGGTCAAAAATAAAGAAAGTTTCTTGCAAATATCTTGCACAAGTTATTGTAAATAACTTACCCAAAATTTCTGATTTCAACGAATTTGCAGAATCGGCGGGAAATCCAAGTTGACATTTTGCAAAATCAATTTTTTTTTTTATTCTCAAGTATTTCATTGCTACTCGCAATATTGCAAGTTAATATAAATTGTTTTGCAATATTGTATTATTACACAACATGTTACTGGCAAACTGAAATGATCAATGAACTATGACTCATCATGTGTGGGCTCAAAACAGTTCTTGATATTTGCTGCAAATTAACACTAATTTCTACAAAGAATAAATTTTATCTATAAAACAATTTTGGTTTTACGTTTTACATTTTTATATTTTAAAACTAGACAGATAATTATGCTGTTTTATTGTTATTAGTTACTATGTTTTTTCAAACACATGATGTGTATAGGTATGTATTTTACAAGTGATAGGTATTCTTCTAAAACTAAAATATTATACAAAGAGGTACCGATTATAGAATAAATTGTTTATGTTAATTACAACAGATGGCGCTATTACACATTGATTAAATTATACCTGTCTCTGTCATTTGTATGCCAGTGAATAGAGATGGCAATAGACTTAAAAACCATTTTTAGTAAAATAACGTTTAACCATCTTTTATGAATAGAGATGTTAGTCTTAAAGGTCAACCTTAGATCCAATCATCATTAAAATTATTGTTCAAGTGAACAGAGTTACGTTTAGCCCAGAATTTCTCAGAGTTCCCAACTTTAGTATAGGGGAAGGGAGGGCAAGATGAATATAGCGGGCAACATGAATCATTCTTATAATTTGCTCTATCGAATCAGTGTATACACGTCCATAGCGCAAGTAGACGCGCGGTGAGGCGGGGGCTCGCAAACCAGTACGAACCGGACTGCCAGCGCGTGAGTACGCACGTTAGCGACAAAAAACAATACAAACTCTCGACACTAAAATATTTGACTACGGTAAGTTTTGAGATTTCTAACGGAATTAATCATCTATGTAATATATTTTCATTGTTTTAGTTAGTTTATTTATTGTAAATTAATGTATTTTTAAAGTTTTTTTCAACAGTATTCTCATTACATTTTTAGGTTATGTTTTATTCGTAAAGTAGCCTGGCGGGCAAAATGAATATAGGCATATTCGGGCAAGGAAAATTTGGGCAAGGAGAACCTATTATCATCCACAAACTATCAGACACCTTCCACATCAAGAATGAAACAAAAAAATCGGTGCAGGGTGCTGCCAAAACTGTGTGTGATTATTATTGCACAGTATGCAAGGAACAATTTGTACATCCTCCAGCTGAAGACTGGATACAATGCTCCCAGTGTAAGGACTGGACTCACGAAGCCTGTTCAGCTTATCTTGGAAGAGGAACATACTTTTGTGATGACTGTCAAGATAATTGAGCATTGTCTCATCTTGAATCATCTTGCCCGATCGCTAGAACCATCTTACCCGATAGTATAGGGCAAGATGAATCAAACCTTATATTTCATATATTGATCTCGTGTAACAATTGTGATAAAAATTAGAGTCATTTCTTTGATTATTATGAAAGTTTAATTATAGTTGATTTTGAGAAATTAAAGGTTACTTAGTATTCTATTAAGATTTTTTTTTTATTAATTATTCAAGTTAAGTGAACCATCTTGCCCGCTCTTCCCCTAGTGATTTATACAATTAATTAAATATCTATGGGCTCTTGTCGCCAGCAATAAATATATAAATAAAAAAAAACATATATACGTTCGCTTGCGACATCATTTTCTAGATACAGCTTAACTAAAACCAATTGAAGCCCAGTGCGTGTCGGACCACGAAATTGTAGGGTTCCGTAGCATATCCTAAGAAGCAAGCAAGAAACTGTATAATATTTCACAATGATTTGTGATATAAAGTTATTTTTAAGGTCAATAAACTCAAAATAGCATTCATCGGAAAATATTGGATATTTCAAAAACTTCTTAGGTAACGTATCTTGTTCAAAATCGTTTTGTTTAAAGTGTCCATCAGATGTTACACTCTTTTTTTCAGATTTTTTGACGACACGTTTGTAAAGTTAGAGGGTGGGGAACACATTGTTAACGACTTTCGAAGCTCATACCCCACCAAACACCTAAATAAAAACGTTAAATTGGAACATTCGTGTAATTTTTAAACACCTATCCAAAGATACAGCACGAGAAAAGGTGCGCGAAGAAAATTTTTCATCTTACTGTTTCATGTTTGGAGTGCCACTCCAAAATATATTTTTAACTACTAACTAACTTTTGAAACTATAAGGGTTCCCTAGTTTGACTAAAAAACCCTAAAAACATGAAATCAAAACCTAGTTTGACTAAAAAACCCTAAAAACATGAAATATAGCAAACGATTCACACAAATAATTAACTCTATAATCCGTACCACAGAACCGCATCGAGCTTCTGTCGATAAAAACATAATAAATAACATCTAAAGCTACATTTATGCGATAACGATATAAAATGGCAACACAGCTCAGTCATAGTCACAAATGGCCACAATTTAGGCACCAATACTCCCCCTCACTACATTACTAGAATTTTCACAAGTGGACTTAAGCCTCCAAAAAGTTTTTATTTTATAAAACGAGCATTATAATTCGAAAATTTGATTTCCAAGACAATTATTAAAATTACAATAATATTATGTACAGGAAGGACACAAGTGGACAAGTTAATTGTATAAAATAAATGCATAAGTAAGTACATGCTAAATGGGTGGCGGTAGTTCACTGCGTGGATATTACTTTGGTAATATATTCAACTGGAGGTCATTAACGATTTATCCAAAATTATAGTCCGTTTTTTAATCCTAGAGACTAAATTATCAAGCACGTATGTCAAACTTAAGGAATATTATTTTCAAGTTTGACATTTCGTGGCTGTCAATTCAGTCTGAGATTAAAAAACGGACTTTAGACGTAGCCGGCAAAAAGTTATTCTTTTCAAAATTTAAACTTTACCACTGAAACATGTAATTTGTTTCAGAAAATATTTATACCAAGTTTCTAGTTAATCGGGACATGCAATAAGATTCTCCCATACTAATTTTGACACTCTTTTTTAACCTCATATGGGTTGAATTTCCAAAAATCCCTTTAAGTATGTACCTACATAAAGTAAGAAACCTCAGTGCAAAATTTCATGTTTCTAAATCAGTTTGGATTGTCCGATGTTATGTCAGTCAGGATATGTTCTTTTAGATTTATATAGATGAATAGATAGTTTATCGAGAAGGTTGTAAGCATTTGGAAATACACAGGGAACTACCGCCTTAAGACAAATGTATAAGAAAGACATACATCTTAGGTACATCAATACAGGAGATTGGACGACAAAATTACAGTCCTTTATAGGTTCATAATTAATTCACAAATTGTATATATATCAAATCAATAGTTATAATAATTAACATCGGATCAGCTACCAGTATGGTCCTACTTTCGAATTTTGGTCACACTCAGGCTCTTGATATCTTTCATAAGAGCCAGCATTAATCTTACGAATGAGAGCACGGACGGTTTTCATTGATAAAATATAATCAGTTTTATCGACGTTTAAGGTCCAAAATTGATGCTTTGCTACTTTCCTTGATCTGAATAGTCTTACTTTTAACCATCTCGCTTGATGGTACACAAAATAATGGTCCAAGATTACCACGCTTACCTAATAAAAATACCTATTTAGGTAGGTATTATTGGTCTTAAAGATGCAATAAAATTTCTTAGCGTAGTAAGGTAGTTTCCCAAACGCGGCAGTGCCCTTGCACTATTCTTCAGTTGGTTTCCCTCTCGATGTTGTTTTTATCAAACTGAAAAGTTTGCCCAAGGTGAACATATTTAAGAGCAACGCCGTTGGCAAAAACAACCGATTCCGGAGAAGCATGCTCATTGAACATTATCATCATAGTTTTTTTCCAAGTTCATCCGGAAACCGATGCGTTCAGAAGAAACAAATCAACATTTGTTGCAAGTCTAACCTCCGGTTTCTGAATTGAGAATTTTAAGATAAGCAGTACGTAAGTAACATTTGAGTACGGAGTTGTCAAAAAAATAACGGATTTTAAAGCATTTTTTGACAACTCCGTACTCAAATACTACTTAAGTATTGCTTATCCCGAATTCAGAAACCGGAGGTCAATTTTAAAGCTAACTGATTAAAAACTTCGCGATACTAAAAACCACAATTTTCGACCTTATTTCAATTTTTTATAACGTTGATTATCTTTTGTCAATGATTAACACCGCGTCATGCTTCGCCAGTTTTACGCCAATCAGCCGACAGACAGAAATAAATATGTGTTACGTATGTATGCTATATATCTATTACACACATGAAAGCAAAAGCCTAAAATATCACTCAATAATTATCATGGCACACGGTTTTCGAGATACATACTTAACAAATGCAACACAAGTTAGTTTTATCGTTTTATATACCTATGATTTAGTAATGCGTAGTTAATGTGTTGTGGTGGTGCAGTGCCTGTCGGCTTCTATCGTTTGTCCCAAGCAGCAAACTCGACACATGTCTCTGATAGCATTGCCGTGACAAGATAAGTGTCACCGTAGCGCATGCCAAGGTATATCAGTATTAAATACGTTTAGGAACTGCATACGCGAGAAGCCACCACAACTTTCTTTTTACGATTATTTAACTTATTTATTGAGAAATAAAAAAGCTAGGATTTCTCACATATATTAGTAAGTTTTCATACGACTTCATTATGAAAAGAAGAAAAGGTTTTATATGTAAGCTCTTGTTACATACATATAATTATATATTATGTACCACGGAATTCTAAAAATTTCTACTTCGTGATCATACTTTATTAAAATTAAAAAGAGGATAGTGCAATCTAATGATCAAAAAGTCTAACTTGTGTAGATTTGTACTAAAAGGTAAAACATTAACGTTTCCTCTGAAAGATATCGGCTGAGTGGAAAAATAGACTCTTCCTAAAGTATAAGCTTTCTATCTAGTAAACGTAGCGTGCCAGGATCTAAATATTTTACTAGTAAACTACGAGTATTCTAGTTGACTATGGAAAATGTTATACTAAACACCAACGATCGTGGCAGTCGGGATTATAAAACAATTCAGTACTAGGGTTGTGCACGTACCATACTCATTTTCGATAGTTCGAGTGAGGGTTACTGAAGTCCGTAGTGGGCTCTTACTGTTGTCTTACAGCGGTTACGCACTACATCCGATACGGATCCGTGAAAATAAGAATTTAAAAACTCGGACTGAATCCGGATATTGCTTTTCGCACTACATCCGATCCGAATTCGTGAAAATAAGGATCTAGAGTCTAAAAATCTCTGACCGAATTCGGATATTGCTTACGCACTAATCCGATCTCTGATCCAAATCCAAGCAATTCAGGGGCCATCTTTGTCATATGTCTGATTTGAATCAGAGGTAATGCGTGCATACAAACAGTACTACGACTACTTCGGTCCGGCAATACTTCTTCCGAATTGGAGACTCACGGATGACGGAGAGAAATCGGATAACGGATGTCGGATCAAGTGAGTAAACTATCATCCAAATAGTTCTATGACTATTTCACGTATTTTCACGGATTCGGATGGGATGCAATGCATATCATTGTTCGTTAGGACTAATTAGCATAATTGATAGAAACCCAGCGGATCACTACACCTTCACATATGGCTCGTAAGTGGGAGCGAGAGCACAATAATATCTATGCTGTTCGCACGTTTTACGATCGCGACTGCTGCAAGCATTTACGAGTAATATCGGAGTTATGAGCGCGTCGAGATGTTTAAGACGTATCTTCAGCAGCATATGTGTAAGGCTTCGTCCTAGCAGTGCAACGCAACGCGTCACCCAGCTAGGGCGAAGGGTTATTTAAGTATAATAGTCATGATTATGCAATCTACAATGGATACCTATGGCTATGTTATGGTAGGAACTAACCCAGCACACTACGTTTGAGTCCAAAGCTACAGGCTTTTGACTTGGGGACAGCCATCTTACTATTGAAAAACTTTGTTGACAGTGAGTAGCTGACATTTACCTACTTTAAATCGACAATGTGTTGAACTACAGAAAATTTAAGGACATATCAAACTCTTAATTTTATCGATAAAGATATTCCTTTTTGTAATACAAACCCCCTTCCCTCCGAATAGCAGTCATTTTTAATTGACCTGCCCAATAATATAGGTGATAATATTTGGATCTAGGAGTACCTACGAAAGGCCTTTTATTTCGCTAGCTGATAGTGGCGAAGGGTGAATTTTCTTAAAAGGGAAGCCGGACCAAAAATGCTTACCTTGCTCATGTGTGATGCGTGAATTTCAGTAACTACTCGTTTCGAAAGGGAAGCCGATAGGAATCGAGTTGTATGGAGCCTTCGCCACTGCTAGCTAATAACCCTTCAACTCTTTCATTAAAAAAATGTTTGTATTACAAAAGGGGATATCTTGGTGAATAAATAGAGTTTATCATGCCCTTAAATTTTTGATAGTTCAACACCCAACACATTGAATACCTACTCAGTCAACTTTTTGGTACTTACAGGTGCCGCAACTTTGACACCTGTCAAAATACTCTGCATTTTAGTATAGGTGCGCCAGGTTAAAGGCGCTCCCTCACCAGGAGCATTCGCGTGTAATATAACAATGCAAGATTAAATTTTGAGCATTACTACTTGGCGATAATGCTCAAAATCGAAGCTTGCACATTACATGCGAATGATTCCGGTGAGGGAGTGCCTTTAGATAAATAAAACGTGGCTTTCTTTAAGATCAAAGGACTGCAACTTCTGTACTTATTTATTTTATGGTGCCCAGTCTAGGTTTCTGTTCTATGGGCTTTGGGCATTCTCCTTTGGTTAATAGGTACAATTAATTTAATACCTATGAAGTATAGTACGAATAGTATTTCTTACACTCACGCAAGATACTTTAAATGCATATTGATGCCGATTCTCTTGTTTACCAACTAAACTAAAATAGTCATGTTGACAGCATCAATAAATTGCAAATCTTATTAGTCCGCCAGTTAGAGCTTTGAAAAATAATGGACACGTATTTTTTCTTTTGTTAAATATATGAATATTTGGAACGATAAAACGCATCAAAACTCGAGAGTGGGGGCTTGTGACGTCAGAAGCAAGTAAAAATTGTACTTGCTTGTGACGTTTTGCCAATTTTAAAAAAGGAGTAAAAATGTCATATCTTCGTTAATTTTGGTTTACGTAACAAAAGAAAAAATACGGGTCAAATATTTTTTGATAATCTAACTGACGGACTAATTAGATTTTTTCAGTCAAATACCCTATTAGAGAATTGCCATCTTCTATTAACAGACAGCGCGAGAAAAGGACAGTGTTAGATAAGAACTAAGTTAGAAATGTCAAATTAGTTTACGCTTTGAACTTCTCCGTGTTTTTAGTCGACACGTTCTGATATGTCGTCTAAAGTATGGAAATTATTGTTTAACTAAATTTTACAGCCCTTATTTACGTCCCTCTTTTTCTCATTTTACCAGAGTGACAAAGATGGCAATAGTCTAAATCAAGATTAGTTTACGCACAACAGATTCAGCACCATTATCAACATATTATACAGCTGTCCTTGAGTCAAAAGCCAACGAAGTCGATACATCCTACACTGTTTAAGATATGTAGTATTTATTAATGCACAATGCACAAGAGAAAAACGTTCAAATTCAAGAATCAAATGGAGACGACAGAATTAAGTGAAATATAGTTTAAATATTGTACACTGGCATAACTTGAAAGATAATATTATTAGATTTAGAAGAAAGTTTTTAGTTTTAGGAAAACGAATTTAATGTCTTACCGCTCTAGTGTTTACGGGTTTGTCCTAGCTGGGCAGCACGGCGCGAGGCGTAAGTAAAATACGTTCGTTCAAAATGCTTAGGTTTTGGCATTGAGTGGCAAAGCGGCTTTTGAAAATATTGAACGCACCGCTTTGACTCGCGCGTCGTTATTCGACGCCTCACGGGGCTCAGCTAGGACAAGGGGTAAGCGTTACTTCGGAAATATGTGCTGCTGCGTATAATTCTCGTTTTTGTTGCGCAGACGCAACATTCTAGACAGTATGCGATGCTTGCGCAGTAGACGACTATTTCATGCGCCACTTTCGCTTAATGGCCAGCCTAGTTCGACGTTACTCTACGCCTAAACTCAAGAAAATAACAAATCTCGCCAGTGTACAAACAACATTTAAATATCAAAAGCAGACTTAAAAGTAATACTGATTTTATTCAAAAATGAGCTTTATGTGTACGTTAGTAAGAGTGAGTGAGTTCTGTACAATTGATAAGGACACAGCCAAACTTGTATATCTATTTTTTGAGATGTCAGTTCTTATTATTTTGATATTAGTACCTACTAGGTCTGATTTATCACTGCCGCGGTAATAATTGTAGTTTTATAAAAAATCTTAGTAAGAATTTTTTCGCGGACAAATTGAGGGTAAACCCTGTTAACCGAGCTTTTAATATCCTCCCCCCTACTCTACCACCTTTAGTATAATTTCAATCAGTTCTGTTTCATAGTTTTACTGATTAGTTTGTCCTAGTGAAAATTCATATCTACCTAAACAATACATGACAAGGTTCAAGGTAGCGAACGAAGTAAATCTGTAGGTACATTATCCCGCGAGTGATCATCTAGGCCTAGTGTCCGGTCGCTGAAACTCTATTACCCGCTAGTGAGAACCCGGACCTATTGTCCGGGTATGTCCGGCAATTTCTGGTGCTGTCCGGTCGCTGAAGTTGTTATTTGAACCCAGGCGGCGAGTCCGAGCATGTCTGGTCTAGAAGTGGTGCGAGTTGGCGGACGTCGTCATGGAGGGTTCAGGGCGGACTCGCTCGTAGAACAGCATGTACGCGGAGCATCGTAGGACCTCTTGAAGGGACACCTCGTGGACCAACGTGTCGGAGGTATACCACCACCTGTTGGAAGGTGGTTTAATATGTTGTACAAACAATTTAGAAATTCCTCTGCATGTTTGGATGAAGAGCTTTGTTGAAACAAATCGAATCTAACTTTGGTAGAGTTGAGGGTTGACATACAACTGTAGACGGGACCCTGACTCATAAGTTATTTAAATTTGGAGAAGCTCTATGTTATACACAATAGAAATTCTCAACAGAATCGGTAATCTATTGGGTGAATGGAGAGATGGCGCGCGGCGGTCGCAACAACAGGATAAAAATCGCCGAAGGGACTGCGGAAAGCCACCAAACTGACGAGGATACCATCGTAGAAGACGGGAGCATCACCATCCCTGATGCCGAGGATGTGGCCATCGGCACCAATCATCCATCAATCAATCAACTGTCAAAGTTCCTAACCTCTTAGCTTCAAACCCGTTGCCTCTCCTGTAGGTAGCGAAGTGTCCGGAGCGGGGCCCCCCCACGTGCACCACGACGGCCGTCAGTCGGTACAGTGCGGCCCCCGCCTCGCCGCCGCCGCTCTCTGCTGCGTTGAGCGCTGATAGACCGCTGCGGAGACGACCCTCGCCCACTAACGACACTAGGTCGATCTGCTAACCAAAAATTGTACGTGAATATGTCAATTTAGCAATGTGCATCACACAAACTTCGTGAATTAAAGGAGTCGTATTCGAGCTGTTGTAGTCATAAGACGCTCATATTCAGCAGGGACAGGGGCTCATATGTATACCTTGGGCTGCTGTACGACTGAATAGGGCGCCATGGACAGCGACTCGGGGAAGGCCACGAACTCCCCGCGCTTGTTTAGGGCTCCGCCCAGCCATTCCACGCGACCAATGTGCAGGCACAGGCAGTACGGCAACTGCAAGCAACATGAAGAGATGGAACCCGAACGAAAAAAAAAACCAAATTGATTAAAAATTAATTTGAACAGCATAAAAGGGCAGTGCCTAGAATAAGGTGTAAAAGACACAAAAAGGGAACATCTTAACGCCATTGGCTGGAGACCCTTCAGATCTCGCCAATAACTGCCCGGTTCCGTGGAAACGGTCCCTTAGGACCATCTGCAGCAATCCAAGACAAAATAGTCGCAGCACTCACCTTGCCGAAGCTGACGGTGCGTATGTGCTTGGTGTAGGCGGTGGAGGGGGCGGGGCGCGCGGGGTGCGCGGGCTCGATGGGCTCGGGGCAGCACTTGGTGCAGCGCACGCCCTTCACCATCTCCGGCGCCGTGAACGCGCGCAGAAGACCTACCGACACCAAATCATGTCTCATTTATTCGCTAAGGGCCACAGAGGTCTCGATACTTTTAGCGTCGGCGATCGGCGATTTTGCGGCTGCATCCTATTTTGGCGGCCCTCTGCGTTCGATCGCGGGATCAAAATCACGCATTTTGGCAAATACATCGGGCCCTGGCCATGTTCCGAAGCTGTCAGAGCCTCACTTAATCGCTGCGGCTGGCGTTTGAATGTGTGCAGAGTGAAGTGTTCAGTCACGGCATCCAGCGACCGAAAAGCTATAAAATCGATGATCGCCAATACTAAAAGTATCAAGTGTGCTACGTCCCCGAAGGTAGTAATCTCCTAGCTGTCAACCAAAGGTTGGCGGGACTCGTTCTTCTGTTTCATAATCGATCCCGTTAAGTAGGGCTTGTATAAGAGCAAATACTGATATTCGGTGCGAATATTGAAAATGTATGGATAGACAAGATTTTAAACGTTCCAAAAATGAGTTTTATACCTTTCTCGAAAACTATTACAATAATTAACTTAATTGTTCTTAAAAAATAACCTGAACTAGTTTAAAACGCGTAAGAAAAAAATATGCAAATGAAGAAGTAAAAATTTAGAAATCAAGTAAAACTACCCAAACATGTTGAAAAGAAAGCTTACCAGAGAGGCTGAAGGAGCCGGTAAGTCCGACAGTCGCGTTGGCCATCGACAGCGAGATGCTGTCAAACTTGTCGTACCGAATCGGACTCTGTGGAGAAAACACGCTCGCTTACAGTGTTATTTTTATACGATACTAGTGACCCGACTGGCGTCGCTTGGATACGTCTTATAGCTTAAAATTATCCGGAAGAAATTACCTAAGTTAAGATGGAACCCGCATCAAAATCCGTTGAGTAGTTTAGAAGAAGTAAGCGGACAAACAGACGCGAAATGCGACTTCAAGTTATAGTATCTAAAGAACTTGAAATGCATAAAAATTCATTCATACAAATTCCCATAGAAATTTTAATACTTTTACGTAAATTTGGCGGAAAAGAGAACCTCGGAAATCTGTGTGTATCATTTTGCGAATATCGCGTATTTTTAACCGACTTCAAAAAGGAGGAGGTTCTCAATTCGGCTGTATTTTTTTATTTTTTTTTATGTTTGTTACCTCATATCTCCGTCATTTATTAACCGATTTGAAAAATGATTTTTTTGTTCGAAAGGGTATACTTCCCGATTGGTCCCATATAAATATTGTTATGATTAGACCATGAACTTCAGAGATATGGAACGGAACTCCTCATCGGATCAAAGCAAAATTCTCAAATTACTAATATTGCTTTGTTTATATTTGTTGTTGGGAACTGACTACTGGAAAAGAGGAGGGGGTTCGTCCCCCCCCCCCCCTTTGGAATGTTTTCATTATATCGTGTAAGGTATCATTCGAAAGGGCTTTTTATACCCGACTACGTCAAACCCAAAAAGAAGGGTTATGAAGAGGAGGGGGTTAAATTTATGGCACTAAAACGTATTTAATAAAAAATAAACTTTAAAAAAAAGTAAAAACCGACTTCAAAGAAAAACTAAAAGGAGTAAAATAATTACCATAATATAAAATTAACAGTTTCAGAAGTCGGTGCAACTCTACACTGAAACAAATAGAAGCCACCGACTTCTGAAACTGTTAATTTTATATTAAGGTAGTTATTTTACTCCTTTTAGTTTTTCTTTGAAGTCGGTTTTTACTTTTTTTTAAAGTTTATTTTTAATACTTTATAGTTACACGCGCTTCAAAGGAGGCTGAGTGGAATGTATCTTCTCTTCATGAGATGATTGATGATGATTTTCTTAAGTGTCAACAGCATTTTAATTAGTTTCAGTGTCAATCTCAAATAACCTGAAACTATAATCTAACATACAGATAGGTAAATCTAAGAAGATGCGCCCCACTTTTTGTCTAAATCGCTGCAGTGCAACAGTGTGCATTATAAATTGTTATTGTGTTATATCTATCGCCACACAATAGTTAGATGTGTGCGTACGCACACTATTATAAGTTAATAGTAAGAGATGTGTGCATACAAACAAAGAGGCTATCTCTCACAATTAAAAAAGTAAAAACCGACTTAAAAAAAAACTAAACGGAGTAAAATAATTATCATTTAATAAAACTACCAGTTTCAGAAGTCGGTGCATTCAATTTGTTTCAGCGTAGAACACCGACTTCTGAAACTGGTAGTTTTATTAAATGATAATTATTTTACTCCGTTTAGTTTTTTTTGAAGTCGGTTTTTACTTTTTTTAAAGTTTATTTTATTTTATACTTTTTAGTGCCACAAATTACAATTACAATAGTGTACAAATTCTCGGACCAGCACTACAACTAGAACGTCGTCTACATACGATTTGTTTTTTTTTTTTTGTTTTTGTTGATTTTTTCTAAAAGTGCTAAATTAATTTCAATAAAATTTATATGGGACCACCTCTGAAGTATGACCTACCAAACAAAAAAATAATCATCAAAATCCATTCATAATTGGCGGAGATATCGCGTAACAAACACACAAAAAAAAACTTCAGACGAATTGAGAACTTCCTCCTTTTTGAAGTCGGTTAAAAAGGAGTGGGGCGCGTCTTCATGAATTGAACGCGCTATACCTTGTGTGAACAGACAGTGCACTGTAGTCTCGATGCCAGGGTACCGCGGAAGGGTGGCGCTGGCGGAGGGCGGGCTGTTGCAGGGGTTGCCCAACGACGCCCCACTGAACTTAGGTGGCATAAAGAGCGCGATACGCCCTTTGTAAGGCGTGGAGGCTCCATCACTGGCTCTGAGGAATACACATGTTTCTGGTACCAATTGACTATCAGAGATATGCCACTAAGACATATATTAATAAACGGCTCTTATTTGAGAGATCTTCCAACAGCAGTTACCATAAAGTAGAATTACATACATTTGACAACTTTTTCTTTTATATATCTCGTCATTTTTAGGCTAAGTACACATGACCGCGCGGAACTACTAACCGCGCAGTGCAAGATCTTGCGCACGAGACGGAGCGCGCCGCGCTGTGCCGCGCGTTAATGTAGACGATAAACACTATTTAGTTTAATCTTGTACCGCGCGGTTAGTAGTTCCGCGCGGTACCGCGCGATCATATGAACTTAGCCTAAAACCACTTTTTATTACACATTTTTTTTACACATTTTACACTGTTTATTAAAGGGGGCTTAAGTATTCAGATTCGTGTGATGCTGGACGTAAAGAATAGCACTACCCCATCTCTTCCCATGGGTGTCGTAAAAGGCGACTGGTCGATTCAATAGAGGATGGGCAGTAGTGTTCTCTGAGGACTTTAACAACCATACTGAGATAGCCAACCCACCTGCCAAGCGTGGCGATTATGGCAAATTCCCTCCAACATGGCTTGGGTAAGGCCTATGTCCAGCAGTGGACGTCTTTCAGCTGAATGATGATGAAGTAAGTATTCATGAGACATACAAATGAGAGAGACATTGTTTGATAAATGCGATGATCATGATTGCGATTCTCTTTTTACGAGGCCATATATTCGGGTGCGCGAAGGGTGACTGCGAGTCAACTTTGCAGTACACAACTGATCCAATATGCACTTCAGACGATAACACAGAAGCCTGGTGTGTATGTTACCTGGTTCCACAAGGTCCGGCTCATCAGAGGGCGCAGCAGACGCGGGTCTCATGGACAGTCCTGAGGGTGTGGGCGGAGTGGAGTCAGCTCGCATCGGGTGCGGTGCGGCAGGCGGGGACGCAGGCGATGCCAGGGCAGACCATGCCCGGCTCCCGTCCAGACCTAATGCGTCTGATAAGCAGCCCGGCTGGACAAGGAAAGATTGCAGGGTTAAGGTGAAGAAGAAGAAATGGAAAAGAGTACAGTAGGTACATTATCAAATATGGTAGATTCTAGTAAGTTTAAGGGCGAGATTCACAGACCACACTTAGACTTTACTTTGCTAAGTAATAAAAATAATGTTTAGATTCGTACGAAATGCTTATTCATATTCGGTTATACGAATATGAACATTATTTAATCATGTCAATTGTTTTATATGTATAGTTTAGCTTCATTTTATCTTTTGTAAATGTGAGAACTTCGTGGACTTGCCTATACTTACATATAATTGTGTAAATTACTATTATTCATATTGTGTTATTTTTTTCTTTTCGGTTAATTTTTGTACTCAAGACTTGGTATTACATTACTCACAGGTCTGTGGTCAAGACTACATTGTTCTCTCTTAACTATTATAAATCATAGTACTGTATTTACTGAAGTTGTTAAAGATATCCTTTTTTTTTAAAGAGTAACCATGGTGTTTCTTGCCGGTTCTTCTCCATAGGAAACGACTAATTGGAACCGTGCACCTAAATTCGACTTTTCATAAGCGCCTGTATTGGTTAATGTGAAATAAAAAATTTTGATTTTGATTATGATTTGTAAGAGCATAATGTTCATATTCGTATTGAACACTTACTTATCAGAGTACGGAGTGCGGTCAGTGAATCTTGCCCTAAGTGTTTCGGGAAGTTAAAGAAAGTGCATGCTGTGTGTTGTTTACAACAATGAGTTTGACTCAGACATTTAACCACAAGATATTATTACTTTCCTTGTTTTTGTGTTTAAAATTCTTAATTTCCTCATAGAGTATTTTCTAAGCATAATTAAATCGAATCATTTTCCATTTCTATTTTAATTGATTATAATATAAACTAGCTTTCGCCCGCAGCTTCGCTTGCGTGAAATTTTGAACCCGTTAAGTGAAGATTTTCCATACAAACTTTCATCCCCTATTTAACTCCCTTAGGGGTTGAATTTCGAAAAATCCCTTCTTAGTGGATGCCTACATTACAAAAGGAACCTACTGTCAAAATTTCAACTTTCTAACCCCAGCGGTTTAGGCTGTGCGTTGATAGATCAGTCAGTCAGTCAGTCAGCTTCTCCTTTTATATACAGGGTGTCCAGTAAATAGCACGACATACTGCAGGGGGTGATAGCTTGGGTCAATACCTACAAAAACAACACAATATATGTTCAGCAAAATCTTACGGATTTACAGTTTTACAAATTTTTCCGAAATGTCGAAAAATCTCTACCTTGAAACAGATTTTTGAGCATCTCGTAATGAAAAATTCCTTTTCTAGTTTTTTCTTTTACATCAAATTATTCGTGAATAGTTACTTTACTCATTGATAAGTTTTTTTTCTATCAAAAACAAGAATGTTTTCAAGAAATACAATTTTTTGTATTAATTTTTACAGAACAATTTTACTATCGCTTAACTTTAACCAACAGTGGTGAAAAAAAAATGTATGTGGCAGTTTTGTACAACAAACTTAAAAGATAGCCTGTTTAATGGTGATTTTGGTAAGATACAATACTAGTAAATTTTCATTAAAAAAAAAATTAAAAAAATGCTATTTTAGTTCCAGAGAAGCTGATTTTGTTGAAAATGTAATTAACGTAATTTTGACCAAAACCACTACGAGAATAAGTAATAGCTGCTCAATTACGCGAATCATTATAAAACAAGTTGTGACATGTAAAATGCGACATGCACGCGTAATGGATAAGGGCGTTCGCTACGTTACGCGGCGGGTACCCGCCTCGCGTGTGTGTATTGAAAGATAGTATGTACAAACGGGACGCGACGGGCCTCGTCGGCGAGGACGGTATGCCGGACGGCGGCGTTTGTTGTGTAGTGTGCTGGTCGATTTATTCGCCTCCTGGAGGAGGGTTATTTCGTCATCGGGTTCTAAAAGTGTGTGCCTGGGACGGCGAACTTTACTTATGAGAGAGGGACTGTAGTCGGCCGCGCTGCGGCGACTAGGGGGTTCGGATGGAGGGGGGCAGTGTTGAAGTAACGCTTGGAAATGCGTTTGAGGTATTGCCTGATGGTTGGCATTTTAAGATCGAGATGGAGTTGGACGTTACGCATGAACCACGGGGCAGCCGCGGCTCTGGGCAACACTCGATTCTGGAGGGTTTGGAAGGATTTGAAGCAAAAAGGCTTAACGTGTGCGAACACGACGCTAGCGTAAGTCAAGATGGGGCGGATGCACGTCACGTAGATTTTCAGCTTATTTCTAAGTGACAATTTACTGCGGGCTCTAAGAATGGGATGGAGGCGACCGACAGCGAAAGCGGCGCGAGCGCGCACCGCTTTGATGTGGTCTCGGAAACTCAGATGATGGTCGAGGATTACCCCCAGGTATTTGGCTTTCATCTCCCAAGGGATCTGTTTACCAAACATGAGGTCGGGACGGATGTGGGTGTGGGAATCACCGTGTCTCTCGAAAAGAACGGCTGCGCTCTTTTCGGGATTCACCTCTATTCTCCATTCCCGGAACCAGACCCCGAGGGCGTCGGCTGCGGTTTGAAGGGTTCGAGAGATGCTATCGAGACTCCTACCGGAATAGTAGATAGCCGTGTCGTCGGCGAAGAGAGCCAACTTGGTCAAGCCACATTTGGGAATGTCGCTGGTGTACAGCGTGAACAGAAGGGGCGATAGCACGGAGCCCTGAGGGACTCCGGTGCGAATGGGGTGAGAGGACGAGAGGGTGCCTTCTAGGCGATCCGACAGAAAGTCTCGAATGATGAGCACGAGACGTCTAACAGAGATGCGTTGCGCACGGCTTAAGGTAGCGTACTGGCAAGCGTCGCAAAAAAGGTTGAGAGAGTAAGACACAAAATCACAACACAAGAAATAGCGGGATAGCACATGCGCAATTTTTTTTTTTCGTCTGAAACCGTTGTCCCTCACTAGGATTTCTCCTGTATCGTGGGTGCGTTTACCAACACAAATCTCACACACAAACACCCAGACCCGAAACAACTATCTGTAGGCCATACAAATTTTTGTTCCGTATGGGAATAGAACCCACGACCCGTAGCGCAGCAGCTAATCGCTCAACCACTGCACCAAACGTAAACGTGTGTGTGCTTCTTTTGTTAGACAGTAACCAGTCGGGTCGGGTCGGTCAGCGAGCAGGTAAAAAACCTTTAGGGCGTTCGCTACGTTAAAGGTGCGCACGCGGCGGGTACCCGCCTAGCGAGTGTGTATTGAAAGATAGTATGAGCAGCGCTAACTGGCGCGGACGCGTGCGATGGGTTTGTACATACTATCTTTCAATACACACACGCGAGGCGGGTATCCGCCGCGTAACGTAGCGAACGCCCTTATCCATTACGCGTGCATGTCGCATTTTACATGTCACAACTTGTTTTATAATGATTCGCGTAAATGAGCAGTTATTACTTATTCTTGTAGTGGTTTTTGTCAAAATTACGTTAATTACATTTTCAACAAAATCAGCTTCTCTGGAACTAAAATAGCATTTTTTTATTTTTTTTTTAATGAAAATGCACTAGTATTGTATCTTACCAAAATCACCATTAAACAGGCTATCTTTTAAGTTTGTTGTACAAAACTGCCACATACATTTTTTTTTCACCACTGTAGGTTAAAGTTAAGCGATAGTAAAATTGTTCTGTAAAAATTAATACAAAAAATTGTATTTCTTGAAAACATTCTTGTTTTTGATAGAAAAAAAACTTATCAATGAGTAAAGTAACTATTCACGAATAATTTGATGTAAAAGAAAAAACTAGAAAAGGAATTTTTCATTACGAGATGTTCAAAAATCTGTTTCAAGGTAGAGATTTTTCGACATTTCGGAAAATTTTGTAAAACTGTAAATCCGTAAGATTTTGCTGAACATATATTGTGTTGTTTTTGTAGGTATTGACCCAAGCTATCACCCCCTGCAGTATGTCGTGCTATTTACTGGACACCCTGTATATAGATGGGCTGCAAGCTGATTAAAAATTATGCCTTGTTCAGACCAACCGAATGAAGACGTACGAATGGCTATCGTCGACGGACACCAAAGGCTGGCTCGCCTTCACTGTTGTGTCCACACCCAGTTGTTTGCATTGGTTTGCCATGGTTCAGTTGGTCTGTACAAGGCATATGACAAACTTCAGCTACACATATAATATTATTTTATAAGGCCTACCTTCTTTGACATAGTAGTGGTCTCCTCTTCAATACATGACAACAGGACATGCAGCAACTCATGGGCATCTTGCTGGTCAGCGGGCACGACCCAACCGGCTGCTCTGAGAGATTGGAGAACGCCCAGCGGGCACACCGGCGTGCCTCGAGCAGACTCGTGTGTGCCATTTACAACTGTTCGGAATATGGGCTTGAATTATTATTAAATAGACAGGGAAATTGATAGCATGACAATAGGTACTTAACAAAGAAATAGGGTAAAGAGTAGAGGTGTGGAAGACTACACGGAATCTTTTCCCAGCAAGGGGACAATATAGAGACATTCCCTATGTAAAATCGCAATTTTACATGTTGAATACTCTGCATTACTTTTTAACTATGGTAATCTCCATGCATATGCACGATTGCACATAGGGGGATATTTACAGGGAGTGTCCCATAAAGAAAAAGAATACTTCATTTATAATCAGCCCATTACTGTCCCGCTGCTGGGCATAGGCCTCTTCTCAGAACGAGAAGGGTTTGGGCATACAACAGCGTTTTTTTTGGTCTCTCAGGTGTGTACTTTTCCTCACAATGTTTTTCTTCACCATTAATGCAAGTGGTAATCAAATTATAATCTGCACATGATCTCTATAACTGAGAGGCCAAGATCAAACTCAGAGTCAGACCCTCTGCATGGAAGGCAAGCATTAAGCTATGTGGATATCAGTGCTTTTTTAGAAGTAATACTTACTATTCTGTGGTAATACATTAGTATTATTGCTACAATATCTTTGTCTGGCCATATGATCCCTGTCTTAATTTAGGCCAGGGTTGTACAAACTATGGTTCTGGGCCAACTCAGGTGCGCCAGCCCACCCTTTTAGAGCAAGTGTGTATAGCCCTCGGAAATATATTTTTGCAGCCTAATTGACACAAATAGGTTTACAATAAATATAATCATAAAATGCCATAAAAAATTGTCTTAATGTGAGTCATAAAAATGTTAGTTTTGGCAGAACAAACTTTATTCAGGCCACTTTCAAAATTTCTTGCGATTTTCGAGCTCCTGATGAAAAAAATTCACCTGCCCCTTGTTTAGACTAACCCATGAATGTGTACATCCATATTTCAGATGCATAGCAGCATCTACTTGTACATTCGATTATAAAGTTAAAACCACACAAAACTTGCATACAAATCCATGAACAGATTGATTGATTGCTAACAAGAGATTGCAAGACCTTTATTAAATTCAATCAATCAACTCAACCAGTACAGTTGTACTATTTCAGATGTGCCACAATACTTTTACATTATAGTATAACAATGGAGTGTTTACTAAACAGACTGACTCCGTCAAGCAATATAACAGGTAACAGCTATTATTGCATCACTCACTGGGTTAATTTTGGGGAAAACAATAGAAAACTAATTGTTTTTGTATTAAAACTTTCGTGACACACATTCATATTTATGATTACTTACGGTTTTCCCACATGCATTTTTCGGGATTGCCTATCTAGTTCCTGACCCAAACGGAGCCCTTTAATCATGAGCTGAACATGCCGTGAGGTCCAACTCGCATCCTATTGGGAAATCCCGAAAAATGCATGTGAGTAAACTGTAACTAATTGATCGCATTCAAGGCTGGATCAAGGGCTTGATACAGAAAGCAGTACTCCTTGACATGGCAGGTATTTTGAGGAGGTTCCTTTTTCTAGGGCCCTGACCACCAGTAACTTGGATCCTGTTCCTGATACATATTCTTTACTTTTAATATAGTGTAAAAAATGGTAATAAAATGAATAAATTGCATATTACCATGTGATATCATCAATCAAAGTCAGAATTTTATTTGAACAGTTAATCTTTTGCGTCAAATTTATTCTGCTGACAATAGTTCTTGTTCCATGAACGATGCCTTATATAATAAAATTGTTCTTTTATTTTTTTTACTATGCAGAAGTACTTGTCAATCAACAGGTCAATTTATTGAACTTTATATTCATTGACTTTTATGAGTTCTATAAAGAACATCATAATAAATTCAGTTACATCATTCAAGGCAGCAATAAGGCAGTCACCAGCTGCCTCTTAATTTTTCTTTAGTAGTGTTTTGATGTAGATAGTATTCCCACATTAGTACCTATATCCCTCTGGCAACAATTCAAAATGTAATTATTAAATAAACCTATAAATAATGTTGGACTGTATTATTAATTAGTACCTACTGGCTGTTCATAGATGCAGAGTACCTAAGCCTATTTTACAAGTTTTTTTTTTTATGTAATGGGTTACAAATAATATTACCTTCAATAACTGTATACAATGTAGTAATCATACTGTTGTGGCCGTCAGCTTTAGCATACTTTTTGAGCCAGCCAATGAAAGTGGGACAGGCGGCGAGTGCCTGCAGCAGAGTGTTGAGAAAACAGGTCCTGCCAAGGTTCTGGAGGCCGGCGATCTGGCCTCGCCTCTTGCGCACCTTGGGGGCCCCTCCAGGACCCCACAGCACGAAGGCCCCAACCACTACAGCAGCCGTCAGCCCTGCAGCCACCAAAATCCTGTCTCCACCATCCATTGTCCCTAATTTATGAATGAACCTCACACTATATTTCACATAATAACAGTTTTTTGTGTTCAAATTTCATAGCTATTTATTACGCGACAAACACGCTGTTAATGCATTTTTTTTGAAAAAGATCCTAGAAAAAAGAAAAGCTGTGTTTGACGTTCTGCGTTCTGACATTTGAATTTTTTAATTAGCCCTGATTTGGGCACTGATTTCGCAGTTCAGGAAACCTTCAACACAGTATTTTGTGTTTTGATTTTGTACAGCTTTTGAATGCCATCGGTGTAGCGCGTACTCTTAATTGGAATTAATTGTAGTACTGATTACTGATGAGATACAAAATTAGCCTGTTTGCTCCAAAATTCTAATTAGTGTAATTATGTCAATTATGTTTAAATCCAGTGTTGCGCGAAACGTACCGCAACTGTCACGCTGTCACTGTCAGATTGCATTATTTATTCTTGTCAGATATTTTGTTTCTGTCAATTTGAATGACAAGCAACCTCAAAAAAGTCAAAATAAACATGCAATTTGTATATTGTAAATACTTTACTGGATAAAATTATGTACTAAATTAGTTATCTATCTTTCGGCCACAGTTATAAACAAGAGTTCAGAAATGTGTTGTATGTTGAATTGGTCATGTCATGTGTGACAAATTATTTAAATGTTTAATTTAATTGTTTTGATAAAAGTTTTTTCATAATGATACCGTCAAACACAATTTGCGTATCCCAGGAGGGGCCAGCAAACGCTTTAGCCCTAAATAAGGACTGTTCACAAGTGGTTATAGCCGGCCGCAATGGTAAATGAATTATAGAATTTTTTTTATATTTTTTAAATTATTGTTGTAAATGAAATATTCAGGTAATGTTCATGGTGATACTTGTTTTTTTGCAGTATTCAAAGTGTTTTCCATTGGAGAAAATGAATTTTCTGAAGTTTGCAACCTGAGGGTCGGGAAGAATTTAAATCTTAATTTTTCTTCTATTGATGTTGCTTGGAGTACTATTGAAGGTATGAAAGTATGATTTTTTATTACATTAAATTAGACAAAGTAGATTTTGAAATAGCACAGGATGATGTTGTTGAAATAAACTACTGATATTTATAACTATACTTGGGAGCAAATAAATCAAGCCACTTCTATTTTTCACGTATAATGGTTATTATTTTTGTTCAATTCTAAACATAAATATGTCACCTAAAAAGTTGTTTGATAACCTTTACAATGAGGGTAGTTTTTTATCAACTTTTCGTTTTAAATAAACAATTAAAGGGTAGAAAAAAAAATCGTATTTAATTTGCTTATGTCTTTTTGACTGCACTCCAATAAGAAAGGTTAACCTGGGGGTTTTTGTTAATCATACCCTTAATGTAGTGTGAATGTTACAATATTTTCGTTTTCATCTGTTTTTTCTGGACTGTTTTAACCGCTAGCGACTCGACCGACGAACCGGTTCGCCAGTGCTATTGTTTATCTATTGTGTCTATAATTACAGCACTTGAGACTTTAAATGTAAATTATGTTCCTAAGACTTACGTGCCTGAACTAGGTAATCCTGTGTTTCAGGCGAGAAGAGCTTAAACCTGTGTAGTACTGTAATTATAGACACAATAGATAAACAATGGCGCTGACGATCCGGATCGTCGGGCGGGCCGCTAGCGCTTAACCTTACCCAAGTTTCTATCAAAATTACTGTTTTTCTTTATGAATCAATAAATTATCATTCAAAACGGTTATCATTGAATAATTTACGCTGATTTTAAAGATTATTGAATGGACTTTTAAATGACATATTTCATAGAATTATATGTATATATATATATATATAATTCAGGAAACCGAAACTAATCGCCAAGACACGTGAAGGAAGGGAGTGGCTCGATTTATTTGCTCCCAAGTGTAGCTTTGCCCCGTGGTGTTACCCGCTTTTTTCGGGATAAAAAGTAGCCTATGTGTTAATCCAGGATGTCAGCTACCTCCATACAAAATTTTATCAAAATTGGTCCATCCGTTTGAGCGTAAAGAAGTATCAAACATACAAACACACACACTCACAAACTTTCGCCTTTATAATATTAGTGTGATGATAAAGTAAGAAACACATAATAGATTAATACAATTTCCATCTTGTGTAAAACTTGTGATAATAATTTTTAAGAGCTTGCAAACTTTTCTCAGTTTTAAGTCATAACATAGACTTTAATTTACAACATTAATGTTATTCTGAGAACATTTTGTAAGCATATTGTGTAATTATTTAAATTTATTACGACTGCCTCATTTGTCTAGCGGTTGCAAGTGCGACTGTTGAACGTGAAGTCCTGGGTTTGATCCCCGTTTTGGGCAGTGTTACTGGGTTTTTCCATGTGGAATTTCTAAGTAGCAGCCCGGAGTCTAGATTTGTATCCGGTTGTTGGCAATAGACTAATACATGGGACTTAAACATTACGGTCAAATGAGGGTATGCTATACACCTCTGCTCACCTCTTCAGGGAATACAGGTGCGATGTTATGATGTCATGTTTAAAAGCATATTTTTTTTTCTTGCAGAAAATACCCTAGCTACAGCAGCCACCAATGGCGCGGTGGTTGTGTGGAACCTCGGTCGATCTGGGCGGTCCAAACAGGAGCATGTGTTCTCTGACCACAAGAGAACTGTTAATAAGGTAGAGCAGACTAAAGTCCCCGTCACGAGAAGCTATACATTTTGTAAATAAAGAACTTCTACAAAGTTACGTAGCGACAATTCAATCAACAACAAATAATCCCAAATTCAATCAACTCAAAGTTACATACGTGTAATACGAAACTAACGAGCAATTTCACTTAGTCGGGTTATATTTTAGCGATATAAAGCGCTATCGTCTAATGTTTTGTGGTACCGGAACGTGTCTGACTCATGGAACGTCAACATTTGGCCCGCCATTTTGAAGTAAGTTCACACTGACGCTGTCAATGCTGTCATTTGAGTTTTGAATGCGTTTCAGTTTGTTTGTGTTGTTTTCGTAGATTATTATTTATTATTATATAAATAAAATAAAAACCAGTATATAAAAATAAAAATCATTACAAAACAGTTTTTTTTATTTGTTCCAAAGGTTGCGAACCCCTGAATGTATGTTTACATAATTTATAGCTTCTCGCGACGGGGACTTTAAACATTGATATATCAGTGTGAACTATTGTTGAAATTAAAAAAGTTTGTGATAAGGATTGAATATGGCACAATGACCTCTGATAAATATTGGTTTCAGTTAATTCAGGGGTGACATTTTGATAGTAAAAATAGTACGTATTTAATACTAAAATACTTGAGATAATAAGCTGCTACTTATGTCGTCTTTTAGTATATTTAATGCTGTGTGTCAGTTACCACACAGCATTATTTATCTTCCTATGCTCATAAGTGATTGATGGATGATTATATCAAGTTCCCAAAAACTCAGAAAATGCATACTTGCGACATCATCCAGGCTTCCATTCTAGGCTGAATCCTAGACCCTACATATTTTGCATATTTGAGCTCTAAACATTTTATTCCTAAGTAAAATTTCATAATAGAATCTTATGTTATTTTAACACAGGTTAGCTTCCACCTGACAGAGCCAGCACTCCTCATATCTGGCTCTCAGGATGGCATGATGAAGTGCTTTGATCTCCGCATGAAAGAAGTGGCTAGGACATTCATAAGGTAAGAGCCATTTATGTTTACCAACATCACATAATGAACAGCTGCATTCAATTGTTAGGTTGGCTATAGGGTATGATAGCGACATATAGTATAACCAGCCCATTACTGGACTGCTGGGTACAGGCCTCTTCTCAGGACAAGAAGTAGGCCTTAGCCCACCACGCTGGCTTGATGCGGGCTGGCGAACAGAGTCAAAAATATTAAAGAAAAACAGTCTAGGGTCAGGCAATTCACGCCCCATCCTATTTGATCCATGAACCGATAGGCTTCAATAGCAATACATGTAGCCAAAACTAATGGACAGAGTTCTACTATGTTAAATGTTTGATAGAATGAATGTGTCTGATGCCCAATCTGAAACTTCAACTGGAACTGCTTCTTTTCTCGTATCATCTAGCTATATAAGACTAGCTCATGTCATGGTGAAAAGATTATCCAGTCAGCAAGGTTGGTGGCAGGACTGACTGCCCAGGCTTAGCCGGACGTACTTTTAAGTATAGTCACTTGTGGAGGGTCTTTTCATGCATTAGAACTGTAAAACCAATTATTTCGTGACATTTTCCCCATTATTTTAAACGTATTTCCTTGACCCCATAGCAACACAGAATCGATCCGCGACGTCCAGTTCAGCCCTCACCAGGCGAACACCTTCGCAGCTGTCTCTGAGAACGGCAACGTTCAGCTGTGGGACGTGCGGAGGCACGAGCGTTGTCTGCTGCAGTTCACCGCCCACTCCGGGCCTGTGTTCGCCTGCGACTGGCATCCTGAGATGCCCTGGTTGGCTACAGCATCTAGAGATAAGACTATTAAGGTAGGACTCTTTTAAGACTTCTGTTGTTAACCCTCGAAAGCTCTCATGCGCAATACATAGGTACTAACGCGGCAAGCGGCAAGCCTGGTGGAAGCAGAGTCGAGTTGAACAAAATCGCAAAAAAAATTTCACGACGCGAACGTGAGTGAAGATGACCTTGTCAGGACGTCTTTTTTATATGAAATAAATAAAAATGTTTATTGCATCAACTTAAATAACTTATTCTAGTTACAATGGGGAGCATCCTTTTAAGCAAGTAGTTTGCTTGTGTTAGGATGCTCCGCCCTTCCCCAGTTTACATGAATGTGTTATTTTAGTTTTATAGACTGTTCAAGAAATATAAATTAAACAACTAAAAATAAAAGAAAATAGATTTTTTTTTATGAAAAGGAAAAAACGCGCTAGGATATGTTGTTATGTGACTGTAGATGGTGTGGAAGTGAATGTGTAATATGATGTAAGGGTAAGTGTGGGAGTGGGGTGGTACCAACACAAATACATGGAGGGGATTAATTATTATCAGGCTGTAATTTGGAGTAACACGCTCATATTGCTCATTAGATTTTTGCAAGTACAATATAAAGTACCTTGCCCCACACTGGGATTTCTCCTGTATCTATATGTAATGCCCAGACTCGGAACAACTATCTGTAGGCCATACAAATATTTGTTCCGTGCGGGAATCGAACCTACGACCCGTAGTGCAGAAGCCAATCGCTCAGCCGTTGCACCAAACGTGTCGTCATGCTTCAGATAGGTACAGAAGCCAGCACATCAAGCTGTCCGAAACTGTAAAATTTTCCCAATCAACCTTGAACCTAATGCTCTTGCGATAAAGATGAAAATATATTAAAGAAATTTGACAGATTGTAGTAGCTTTATATGCTGGCGTCTGTACATAAAAAAACTACACTTGGGAGCAAAGAAATCGAGCCACTCATTTTTTCACGTGTCTTGATTATTAGTTTTGGTTTCATGAATTATATAATTCAAAATACAAAAAACTACCCTCATTGTAAAGGTTATCAAATAACCTTTTAGTTGATATATGTTTAGAATTGATCTGTTCCATAAAACCAAAAATAATAACAATTATACCTATGTGAAAAATAGAAGTTGCTCGATTTATTGCTCCCAAGTATAGTTGAACATATAAGCAAGTCTGAAACTGCAAAAGAATTGCTGTACTCCCAAAACATTGACCATTTATCTCTTGAAATTTCTAGTTGCTTTGACAAAGAGAAGAGGTCACTAAACAAACTGCCTAAAGTTCAAAATCATCTATTCTCAAGTCAGCATAGAAATGAGAGCATACGTCATAATAACTTTGATGTAATTAAAATATTTGGCAGGTAAATAACATTGAACAAGATATAACACAAGGGGTGACGACTATTTGCACTATCTGCGTCTATTTGATAAACAATTGGGTCAACAGATAACTCTACATATTGGTCACACAGTCACATGTTATCTGCTTGACCGGTACTGCATTTACATGTTTAATTATTAGATAATAGCTAGGGTTACTATCCGCTAAACCGGTTTACACACACGTTAGTTAAGTAGCGAGTTAACTTGCCGATTAAAGCTTGTGTTGACTAACATTCAGAGCAGTTACGCACTGCATCCGATCGGAATCCGTGAAAATACATTCCGAAGTAGTCATAGAACTATTTGTATGGTAGTTTACGCACTATACGTAGATTTCTCTCCGTCATCCATGAGTCTTCACTTCGGAAGAAATATTGACGGACCGAAGTAGCCGTAGCAGTGGCGTAGGGTGAATTTTCTTAAAAGGGAAGCCGGACCAAAAAATGCTTACCTTGCTCAAGTGTGATGCGTGAATTCCAGTAACTACTCGTTTCGAAAGGGAAGCCGATAGGAATCGAGTTGTATGGAGCCTTCGCCACTGAGCCGTAGTACTGTTTGTATGAACGCTTTCGCATTACCTCGGATTCAAATCGGACATATGCCAAAGATGGCCCCTGAATGCTTGGATTTAGATCAGAGATCGGATTAGTGCGTAAGCCATATCCGAATTCGTACCGAGATTTTTACCTCCGGTTTCTGAATTGAGAATTCTAGGATAAGCAGTACTTAAGTAACATTTGAGTACGTATTCAAATACTACTTAAGTATTGCTTATCCCGAATTCTCAATTCAGAAACAGGAGGCTATTAGACTCTAGATCAATATTTTCACGAATTCGGATCGAATGCAGTGCGAAAAGCAATATCTGAATTCGGTCCGAGTTTTTTGTATCCGTATTTACACGGAGCCGGATCGGATGCAGTGCGTAACCGCTCTAATTCTCTGGTTAGATAACCGCTTACAAAATTCAGGTAGATTTTTCGAGTAACCGGCTGTTTAACCCGGGAATTAATATTGGTGAACCCCAAACTTAGCTGAGCAAGTACTGAACTTGTAGTCCAGTCATTATAGTAAGTTCACCTCGGAATTCGAGATACCCAGCTGTAAGTCTGTAAATACTTGTATATTGACACCCTAAAAGTTGTCTCAAAACCTACATATGGTAGGGTGTACGCAACTATTAAATTTCAAGGTCAAAGGTCACAAAAATCGTTTTTTTGCGCTTTTTTTGTAAATATCTCATTTCCTATGGGTTTTTTGTTATTTGTAACTATGAACAATATTGTAGAATACAAAATTCTCTATAAATTTTGGTTAGAATTTTTTTTTATACGGTGCACCGTTTTCGAGATAGAGGGCGGAGAGCGCGCGGTCACAGCATCACTTCAGGTCAACCGGTGCCTCCGGTCGAAAACGCGCCATATATAGTTGATGAACTATCGATAAATCAATGATTATAAATATTTGTCAATTTTTATTAACTATTATATTATATTTTATAATTTTTTTCTTAACCTTTCCACTTTTTATTCAGTATTAATTTATTTAACAACACTTACCTGCCCATGCAATTGCAGAATTGTTAATGAAAATATAGGAATTATATTTGAATTTTAACCTAATTAATATTAATAACTTCTTAATGATGAAAAAAAAACAAATAAATTATAAATTAATATTTTTATTAAAAATGTCATTCAATACATTTATTTTTATTAAAAGTAAAAAAATGGAATAAAGGGTACAAAAACTACAATTTATAATTTGAATCATCTTCTTCCTCTTCATTGTCGTCTTCCGGCTGCTGGTAAATTTCAAACTGGTCTTCATTATCGTCTTCAACGACATTTGTCTCAAGTTCTTCCATGATTTCGGGGTCAAAGGTTCCATCTTCGTTAATGTCGCTCTGATATGGTAGAGCATTGAGACAAGCTTGCCCATTACATTAGCCACAAGCTAAAGAGCATTGCAAGCCCGCTTTCCTGCATCCGCATCGCGAACCACAACCACTCCTGCAGTTGCAGAACATTGTATTTAGCAAATCTTCTGGAGCAGGTGGTAAAATTGTCATAATAGGCTTCAGAAAATCGTTTCGCATTGCCCAACCCCATACCTGGGGTTCCAAATCATGCCCTAACCAAGTTTGAACTTGATAATATACACGTTTGAAATGTTGATGAGCAGCTGCACTTATTGGTGGAATATTTGAAAGCTGCACAGGTTTATTAAGTTTTGTAGACTTGACGTAATGCATATAACGAAGATGATCGAGACTTTTCACAGATTTCGGACCATTATAGACTGCCAATAAGGTTTGAGTTCCACTCTCTAATAATCTCTGGGCCGAACAATTTTCTTCCTCAAATGCTGCAGCTAGTTCATCCAAATTTGTCAGTTTCTCAAAAAGTTTTAAAAATGATTTATCGATAGTTCATCAACTATGTATATATGGCGCGTTTTCGACCGGAGGCACCGGTTGACCTGAAGTGATGCTGTGACCGCGCGCTCTCCGCCCTCTATCTCGAAAACGGTTCACCGTATAAAAAAAAATTCTAACCAAAATTTGTAGAGAATTTTGTATTCTACAATATTGTTCATAAATACAAATAGCAAAAAACCCATAGGAAATGAGATATTTACAAAAAAAGCGCAAAAAAAACGATTTTTGTGACCTTTGACCTTGAAATTTAATAGTTGCGTACACCCTACCATATGTAGGTTTTGAGACAACTTTTAGGGTGTCAATATACAACTATTTACAGACTTACAGCTGGGTATCTCGAATTCCGAGATTCTTACCTAATTTAAGCTTAAATGACTGGACTATTGGCTCGCCAAAATACGTCCATATGAAGTTTTCTACTTAACTCGCCAATCGGCAAGTTAAGTCAACTACTTAACTAATGCGTGTGAATCAATATTGATAGAGGGAATTTTCTTATTTTAGAAGTTTTTTTTCTTTATCTTGCCTTTTTTTATTTGAACTTCATAATGTTAAAATTATAACTATATCTTACGAAGCGTATTTTTACAAAGAAATAAACAATCAATAAACATCCTGACCATCAAAGAGTAAAAGTTTAAAGATGTTCTCTACAGGGCGTTAACGAAATCGTGTAATTCCTTCAAACTGCGTGATCTACTGGTGACACAGATTAAGCGTAAATGGAAATATTTGAAAATCAAGCAAAAAAATTTTTTTTTATTTTTTTTATTGTTGTTTCCGATTCTTTTTAGAGACTTGAGTTATCTGACTGCAAAGACCGATATCGCGTTAGCCGTTCCTGCCAGCCGTGTCGCCGTACTTTCATTAATTTATGCGCGGCATCGAAATGATCACAAAATTAAAAGATTTTTTTTGCAAAAAAAACTTATTTTTTTACTGAATCCTTTGGTGGTTTAGATACGATCGGTAAAAAAGCCGCATAAAAAAAAAGTTTTTTTTTTGTCATACTAAATCCCGTGCGGAGCCAATCTACACCAGTAGTAGATCATGTGGTTTTTAGGATGTATACATATGTTGATGTTGTATACATATGTTGTTCACGTGGATGGGATACAAAGCCAAAAATCTCGGCACTATTTAAAGCCACAAACAGTACTAACTTAATGCTAAAATTAGTAATCCTTTAACCTCTTCAACACGTGTACAATAAAAACATAATAGAACGATTCAAAGTCTACATGACACGTAAATTTAGCTTACAGTGGGGGTCTAGCAACGTCGTGCTGATGACCCGAACAAGTGTGACACTAATTAAATAATTATTGTGTCTAGCTATTATCAGCGCGTCGCGTGCAATCGAAATGGTTAGGGAGCGGAATCTCATGGCAAAACAATTGAAGGTCGATACTTTTTAACATCTGAGGCCCATAATTCTCCTAAAATAAATCTTGATAAATCACAACCGAACCAAGGCCGAACCGTTTATTCAGACAGTTCTCAATTTCAAAAGCTATCAAATTGTTTGACACAAAAAACGAAATCAATCATTTTGAAAGTTTTCGAAAACAAAAACTGACTGACGGTTGTGGTTCGATTGCGTTTGGCAACAATTTATTTTAGGAGAATTGGGCCCGTGATAATATAGACGGACGGACAGACATATTAGGCATTTTTAGAAACGCAAAATAATAGATCAACACGAAATGTCAAATTGAAATAGATATGACGTAATTCATTTTTTATGTTGATTACCGCACTGTTGTACCGTAATCAAAAGAGATCAAATATTATAATAGTGTCTATAAGGTAAACTTCCCGAGTCGCGGTAGTTGTGAGATTTTTTTCATGAATAAGACAATGTTTTATTTATTTGTCACTAAAGTTTAACTATATGTAAAGAATAAAAATTAAAAGTATTTGATAAGTTAATCTATATGTTACGGCTAATAGCCGAAGTGTGGCTACACCTAGTTTTAGCCGGGTACAACTAGGTGCAGCCGGCCACATGCGGTTAAACTTAGATGTATCCTACTTATCCTCGGGTAGAACTAGGTTTACCCTTCATCATAGCGGGTAGAACTAGGTGCAGCCGCACACCGGTGGTTAAGGGGAACCCCGACACGGATAGGTTACTTTAAACCCTGCAGACAGAAATAGGAGCCCCGCTCTGCGGGGCTTCGTCGACTTAAGCTACACCTAGTTCTAACCAACTGCTACTGGTTGCACCTAGTTGTACCCGGCTAAACCTAGGTGTAACCGCCATTCGGCTTTTACCCGTAACATATACATATAAAAGGAGAAGCTGACTGACTGATCTATCAACGCACAGCCTAAACCGCTAGGGTTAGAAAGTTGAAATTTTGACAGTAGGTTCCTTTAGTAACGTAGGCATCCACTAAGAAGGAATTTTTCGAAATTCTACCCCTAAGGGAGTTAAATAGGGGATGAAAGTTTGTATGGAAAATCGTCACTTATCGGGTTTAAAATATCACGCAAGCGAAGCTGCGGGCGAAAGCTAGTTAAGTAATTAAATACAAAACTAAAAAGTATCGATAGCTTGAATACTCGATAAAAAATAATGACCTGTCTCTATCACCTTTCAATTGTTTTGCCATGAGATTCCGCTCCCTGGTAATGGTACAGTGATAGGGTATTGCGTCTAAAACGATAAGGATTATTCTCATAGAGAGTGCCGCTGTTCGTGAAGAGCTCGATGGATTACAAGGTTAAGCAGCGCTTGCCGGGGTCATTCAGTGGATGGGTGACCATTCGTTACACATCGAGACCCCTCTGTGCCTCGGAGAGCACGTTAAACCGTCGCTCGTGGGTGTCATACGAATACCTATAGAGTCGTTACGGATAGTCAGAAACACGAAAGTCTGACTACGGGTCTAACTTTAGGGTATCGGTATTGCCTAGTAACTGGGTTGCGGAGGACTGATGGCAGTCGCTTCGTGTAAAATACGGCTCAAAAATTGAACTTCGACAAACTCTTATTCGACGATTACGCTACTCCGACAATTATATTATGGAACTTCGACACTGGGGTTTAAAGTAACCTAACACGAAGAGGATGACGGGGGCTTCGTTCGCTCGGTTTGCTCTGCAATGACGGGCGTTTTTTGAAACAAATTAAATTTACTTTTTTTTTTAAAACCAATTAATCATATTTTTATTTTTAAATCTAGGTACGTACCTAACTAATTCCATCTTATAATAATAATTACTAATATATCTATGAAAGATGTATGAAACGTCCGCGTCGTTAAAAATGTATTAGGTCATCTCACCACATAATAACTCACAAGTCACACATCTTCATCACAGAGGTACAGGTGGGTAGCCCTTGGGTAGAGAGATGCGCCCCGTGGCGCTGCACAGCATCTCAGACGGATGCCGCTCCTCGTCATCAATGAATCTCCAGCGCCTGGCCTGGCATGGGCGCCCAAAGGCAGCCGCAGCACCGTCGCTTTGCCGCCGCGTTGCTCCAGTTTTCACAATAATACTTTTCTTCTAAGGACATGTTTTTTTTTCCAATTTCTCTTGACCTTACGAGTCAAGAACGTTTAAAATTATTTAACATGCCCATCAGCACTGCCCATAAGGCAGCACTGGCAGGGTCGCCATGTAATGACGGGCGTTCGGTGTATCAATCAAAGACGTGTTTGTGTTAAGAGTCTATATTAGAATGCCTCGCTTACATGCTAATATTACAATATATAGGGAGGAGGCGCGTCACACACTACAGCTCGCTCACTCTAGCCCCCATCATCCCCTTCGAACCTAACCTATCCGTGTCGGTTAAATTTATTTCAGTGTACATTTCGATGCTACGCATAAATTATTGAAAGCACGGCGACACGGCTGGCGGGCACAACTAACGCGATATCGGTTTGCAGTCAGTTAACTCAAGGCTCTAAAATGACTCAGAAATAGAAAACCAAGTTTTTTTTTTTAATATTTTTTTAGTTGATTTTCAAAAATTCCCATTTAGGGTTAATCTGTGTCACCAGTAGATCACGTAGTTTGAAGGAATTACCCGAATTCGTTTACACCCTGTATATACTGTGCTACTACTACCGTAATCGGCGAATTCTAAGTCTTGGGTAACTCATTAACTCCAAAACTCAGACAAAATCTTCGAAGATCATAAGGGCTATGTTAAATAGAATTTTATTTCAGGTTTGGGACATATACGGCAAGCCTAATCTGGAACACACCATATACACCATAGCTTCTGTTGGACATGTCAAATGGAGACCACAGAAAAAGTAAGTTTTCATAAATATTATTACTTGGTTTTATGATTTTAAAAATGGATCAGTTTTTAAAAAACGTTGTCTTTCCTCAGGTTCCAAGTAGCATCCTGTGCGTTAGTGTTGGACTGTGCTGTCCACGTTTGGGATGTGAGACGTCCACATGTACCGCTGGCGACATTCGCGGAGCACCGTGACGTCACAACTGCTATCGCTTGGCTGGCTGAGCCCCAAACCTTTTTATCAACAAGTAGGGTAAGTACTACTACCAATCAACTCTCAACTCAACTCATAGCAGTAATAGGGGATTTGACGACTAAAAAAACGATGAAAAAATAGAGGAGATACGCTTTCGAAGTTTATGGAGGGGGCGTTTTCTGTCCTTGTCACACGAAACGGATATCGTACAGAGTGATGTCAAGTCACTATGAAGGTTTTAAGGTATGACATAATTTTTAAGTACCTAGTGTTGTCTCTGTCTCGTGAACAATTTTCGTTCGTCGTTTTGTCTACGATTCTCGTAACGAAAACGAGATAACAAATCGAATCGTTTGACAAATGAGTTATCAAATCGTTCTGTATCAGTCTCCTTGTCGTCTGAGCACCAATGAATCCCACAGGATTCATTGGTGCTCAGACGACAAGGAGACTTTTCATTCAGTACACATACTGGCTGCAGTGAAATGGCTTTTTGGGGTTGAATGAAGAGCTACCGAGAAGTATAAAGTGGTAAAGACGAGTGGTAAGGTTAAAATAACCTTTACTAAAGACAGTTTTGGTTAAATGAGTTATTTGCTCCCCAGGATTGCAGCCTATACCGTCACCGGTTCAGCGAGGCTGCCCACCCGGTGCTGTGGGCGAATCCGCAGGGCGTGTGCGTATCAGCGCGCGGAGAAATAGCACACGCGGCACCTGAACGACCCCTACCAGCTCTACCAGCCGCACCCGTGCAGCCTGACCGACACGTGCCGGGGTTGGGGTGAGTTGCTTCATCAATAGCTGTCTGTTGGACTTGGGCGTAAAAAATACTTTTTTTGGGGGACTATTTACAATGTTGAGCAAGCGGGTTGGTTATTGAAGACTGCAGAACCACTTCTCTACACCTGAATGTTGTATCAGAAAACTGATTTCTGGATTACGTTTTTTATTTAAGTTTGTATTAATTTATAATACGATGCTGTAGCTGACGCAGATGAAAACGAGCAGGACTACAAACAAGTCCTACATCCACCAAATGTCCACAATGCGTAATTCGTCCTCCTCAGCCCAGACTTTTGGCCGGCAGGAGTAGTGTTATTCCATCGTTACAGGGAAGCGAGGCTGTAACCGAATTCCAGACTAGTGTCTCGCTTTCATATAACATGTTTAGGTGAAGTTATCTATGGTCACTTGGTGTCTGAAATAAATAAACATTAGGGATGATTTATAAAGTTTAGAATGGGACATCAGTGGAAGAGATGAGGATGTATAAAAGATGGTGTCAAGTGCTAGATTGTTGGATAGCTTATTGTCGTGCAGGAGTATTTCAATGCCATGAAACTTCCTGACGTATCCTGCCAGTTATTGTAACGCCACGTTATGTTTGTTAGTCGCAAGCAGCCCACAGCGGGCTCCCTGTCCCCGAGTGCGCAGGCGGCGCTGGAGCGCGCGTTCCCGGGCGGTGCGGCGTCAGCACTGTGTCGCTACGCGGCCCCGGCCAGTGCGCGCACGTGCGCGCTCGTGCAGTGCGCGCGCAACTACCTTATTGTAACGCCACGTTATGTTTGTTAGTCGCAAGCAGCCCACAGCGGGCTCCCTGTCCCCGAGTGCGCAGGCGGCGCTGGAGCGCGCGTTCCCGGGCGGTGCGGCGTCAGCACTGTGTCGCTACGCGGCCCCGGCCAGTGCGCGCACGTGCGCGCTCGTGCAGTGCGCGCGCAACTACCTTATTGTAACGCCACGTTATGTTTGTTAGTCGCAAGCAGCCCACAGCGGGCTCCCTGTCCCCGAGTGCGCAGGCGGCGCTGGAGCGCGCGTTCCCGGGCGGTGCGGCGTCAGCACTGTGTCGCTACGCGGCCCCGGCCAGTGCGCGCACGTGCGCGCTCGTGCAGTGCGCGCGCAACTACCTTATTGTAACGCCACGTTATGTTTGTTAGTCGCAAGCAGCCCACAGCGGGCTCCCTGTCCCCGAGTGCGCAGGCGGCGCTGGAGCGCGCGTTCCCGGGCGGTGCGGCGTCAGCACTGTGTCGCTACGCGGCCCCGGCCAGTGCGCGCACGTGCGCGCTCGTGCAGTGCGCGCGCAACTACCTTATTGTAACGCCACGTTATGTTTGTTAGTCGCAAGCAGCCCACAGCGGGCTCCCTGTCCCCGAGTGCGCAGGCGGCGCTGGAGCGCGCGTTCCCGGGCGGTGCGGCGTCAGCACTGTGTCGCTACGCGGCCCCGGCCAGTGCGCGCACGTGCGCGCTCGTGCAGTGCGCGCGCAACTACCTTATTGTAACGCCACGTTATGTTTGTTAGTCGCAAGCAGCCCACAGCGGGCTCCCTGTCCCCGAGTGCGCAGGCGGCGCTGGAGCGCGCGTTCCCGGGCGGTGCGGCGTCAGCACTGTGTCGCTACGCGGCCCCGGCCAGTGCGCGCACGTGCGCGCTCGTGCAGTGCGCGCGCAACTACCTTATTGTAACGCCACGTTATGTTTGTTAGTCGCAAGCAGCCCACAGCGGGCTCCCTGTCCCCGAGTGCGCAGGCGGCGCTGGAGCGCGCGTTCCCGGGCGGTGCGGCGTCAGCACTGTGTCGCTACGCGGCCCCGGCCAGTGCGCGCACGTGCGCGCTCGTGCAGTGCGCGCGCAACTACCTTATTGTAACGCCACGTTATGTTTGTTAGTCGCAAGCAGCCCACAGCGGGCTCCCTGTCCCCGAGTGCGCAGGCGGCGCTGGAGCGCGCGTTCCCGGGCGGTGCGGCGTCAGCACTGTGTCGCTACGCGGCCCCGGCCAGTGCGCGCACGTGCGCGCTCGTGCAGTGCGCGCGCAACTACCTTATTGTAACGCCACGTTATGTTTGTTAGTCGCAAGCAGCCCACAGCGGGCTCCCTGTCCCCGAGTGCGCAGGCGGCGCTGGAGCGCGCGTTCCCGGGCGGTGCGGCGTCAGCACTGTGTCGCTACGCGGCCCCGGCCAGTGCGCGCACGTGCGCGCTCGTGCAGTGCGCGCGCAACTACCTTATTGTAACGCCACGTTATGTTTGTTAGTCGCAAGCAGCCCACAGCGGGCTCCCTGTCCCCGAGTGCGCAGGCGGCGCTGGAGCGCGCGTTCCCGGGCGGTGCGGCGTCAGCACTGTGTCGCTACGCGGCCCCGGCCAGTGCGCGCACGTGCGCGCTCGTGCAGTGCGCGCGCAACTACCTTATTGTAACGCCACGTTATGTTTGTTAGTCGCAAGCAGCCCACAGCGGGCTCCCTGTCCCCGAGTGCGCAGGCGGCGCTGGAGCGCGCGTTCCCGGGCGGTGCGGCGTCAGCACTGTGTCGCTACGCGGCCCCGGCCAGTGCGCGCACGTGCGCGCTCGTGCAGTGCGCGCGCAACTACCTTATTGTAACGCCACGTTATGTTTGTTAGTCGCAAGCAGCCCACAGCGGGCTCCCTGTCCCCGAGTGCGCAGGCGGCGCTGGAGCGCGCGTTCCCGGGCGGTGCGGCGTCAGCACTGTGTCGCTACGCGGCCCCGGCCAGTGCGCGCACGTGCGCGCTCGTGCAGTGCGCGCGCAACTACCTTATTGTAACGCCACGTTATGTTTGTTAGTCGCAAGCAGCCCACAGCGGGCTCCCTGTCCCCGAGTGCGCAGGCGGCGCTGGAGCGCGCGTTCCCGGGCGGTGCGGCGTCAGCACTGTGTCGCTACGCGGCCCCGGCCAGTGCGCGCACGTGCGCGCTCGTGCAGTGCGCGCGCAACTACCTTATTGTAACGCCACGTTATGTTTGTTAGTCGCAAGCAGCCCACAGCGGGCTCCCTGTCCCCGAGTGCGCAGGCGGCGCTGGAGCGCGCGTTCCCGGGCGGTGCGGCGTCAGCACTGTGTCGCTACGCGGCCCCGGCCAGTGCGCGCACGTGCGCGCTCGTGCAGTGCGCGCGCAACTACCTTATTGTAACGCCACGTTATGTTTGTTAGTCGCAAGCAGCCCACAGCGGGCTCCCTGTCCCCGAGTGCGCAGGCGGCGCTGGAGCGCGCGTTCCCGGGCGGTGCGGCGTCAGCACTGTGTCGCTACGCGGCCCCGGCCAGTGCGCGCACGTGCGCGCTCGTGCAGTGCGCGCGCAACTACCTTATTGTAACGCCACGTTATGTTTGTTAGTCGCAAGCAGCCCACAGCGGGCTCCCTGTCCCCGAGTGCGCAGGCGGCGCTGGAGCGCGCGTTCCCGGGCGGTGCGGCGTCAGCACTGTGTCGCTACGCGGCCCCGGCCAGTGCGCGCACGTGCGCGCTCGTGCAGTGCGCGCGCAACTACCTTATTGTAACGCCACGTTATGTTTGTTAGTCGCAAGCAGCCCACAGCGGGCTCCCTGTCCCCGAGTGCGCAGGCGGCGCTGGAGCGCGCGTTCCCGGGCGGTGCGGCGTCAGCACTGTGTCGCTACGCGGCCCCGGCCAGTGCGCGCACGTGCGCGCTCGTGCAGTGCGCGCGCAACTACCTTATTGTAACGCCACGTTATGTTTGTTAGTCGCAAGCAGCCCACAGCGGGCTCCCTGTCCCCGAGTGCGCAGGCGGCGCTGGAGCGCGCGTTCCCGGGCGGTGCGGCGTCAGCACTGTGTCGCTACGCGGCCCCGGCCAGTGCGCGCACGTGCGCGCTCGTGCAGTGCGCGCGCAACTACCTTATTGTAACGCCACGTTATGTTTGTTAGTCGCAAGCAGCCCACAGCGGGCTCCCTGTCCCCGAGTGCGCAGGCGGCGCTGGAGCGCGCGTTCCCGGGCGGTGCGGCGTCAGCACTGTGTCGCTACGCGGCCCCGGCCAGTGCGCGCACGTGCGCGCTCGTGCAGTGCGCGCGCAACTACCTTATTGTAACGCCACGTTATGTTTGTTAGTCGCAAGCAGCCCACAGCGGGCTCCCTGTCCCCGAGTGCGCAGGCGGCGCTGGAGCGCGCGTTCCCGGGCGGTGCGGCGTCAGCACTGTGTCGCTACGCGGCCCCGGCCAGTGCGCGCACGTGCGCGCTCGTGCAGTGCGCGCGCAACTACCTTATTGTAACGCCACGTTATGTTTGTTAGTCGCAAGCAGCCCACAGCGGGCTCCCTGTCCCCGAGTGCGCAGGCGGCGCTGGAGCGCGCGTTCCCGGGCGGTGCGGCGTCAGCACTGTGTCGCTACGCGGCCCCGGCCAGTGCGCGCACGTGCGCGCTCGTGCAGTGCGCGCGCAACTACCTTATTGTAACGCCACGTTATGTTTGTTAGTCGCAAGCAGCCCACAGCGGGCTCCCTGTCCCCGAGTGCGCAGGCGGCGCTGGAGCGCGCGTTCCCGGGCGGTGCGGCGTCAGCACTGTGTCGCTACGCGGCCCCGGCCAGTGCGCGCACGTGCGCGCTCGTGCAGTGCGCGCGCAACTACCTTATTGTAACGCCACGTTATGTTTGTTAGTCGCAAGCAGCCCACAGCGGGCTCCCTGTCCCCGAGTGCGCAGGCGGCGCTGGAGCGCGCGTTCCCGGGCGGTGCGGCGTCAGCACTGTGTCGCTACGCGGCCCCGGCCAGTGCGCGCACGTGCGCGCTCGTGCAGTGCGCGCGCAACTACCTTATTGTAACGCCACGTTATGTTTGTTAGTCGCAAGCAGCCCACAGCGGGCTCCCTGTCCCCGAGTGCGCAGGCGGCGCTGGAGCGCGCGTTCCCGGGCGGTGCGGCGTCAGCACTGTGTCGCTACGCGGCCCCGGCCAGTGCGCGCACGTGCGCGCTCGTGCAGTGCGCGCGCAACTACCTTATTGTAACGCCACGTTATGTTTGTTAGTCGCAAGCAGCCCACAGCGGGCTCCCTGTCCCCGAGTGCGCAGGCGGCGCTGGAGCGCGCGTTCCCGGGCGGTGCGGCGTCAGCACTGTGTCGCTACGCGGCCCCGGCCAGTGCGCGCACGTGCGCGCTCGTGCAGTGCGCGCGCAACTACCTTATTGTAACGCCACGTTATGTTTGTTAGTCGCAAGCAGCCCACAGCGGGCTCCCTGTCCCCGAGTGCGCAGGCGGCGCTGGAGCGCGCGTTCCCGGGCGGTGCGGCGTCAGCACTGTGTCGCTACGCGGCCCCGGCCAGTGCGCGCACGTGCGCGCTCGTGCAGTGCGCGCGCAACTACCTTATTGTAACGCCACGTTATGTTTGTTAGTCGCAAGCAGCCCACAGCGGGCTCCCTGTCCCCGAGTGCGCAGGCGGCGCTGGAGCGCGCGTTCCCGGGCGGTGCGGCGTCAGCACTGTGTCGCTACGCGGCCCCGGCCAGTGCGCGCACGTGCGCGCTCGTGCAGTGCGCGCGCAACTACCTTATTGTAACGCCACGTTATGTTTGTTAGTCGCAAGCAGCCCACAGCGGGCTCCCTGTCCCCGAGTGCGCAGGCGGCGCTGGAGCGCGCGTTCCCGGGCGGTGCGGCGTCAGCACTGTGTCGCTACGCGGCCCCGGCCAGTGCGCGCACGTGCGCGCTCGTGCAGTGCGCGCGCAACTACCTTATTGTAACGCCACGTTATGTTTGTTAGTCGCAAGCAGCCCACAGCGGGCTCCCTGTCCCCGAGTGCGCAGGCGGCGCTGGAGCGCGCGTTCCCGGGCGGTGCGGCGTCAGCACTGTGTCGCTACGCGGCCCCGGCCAGTGCGCGCACGTGCGCGCTCGTGCAGTGCGCGCGCAACTACCTTATTGTAACGCCACGTTATGTTTGTTAGTCGCAAGCAGCCCACAGCGGGCTCCCTGTCCCCGAGTGCGCAGGCGGCGCTGGAGCGCGCGTTCCCGGGCGGTGCGGCGTCAGCACTGTGTCGCTACGCGGCCCCGGCCAGTGCGCGCACGTGCGCGCTCGTGCAGTGCGCGCGCAACTACCGCATGCGGGGCGCGCCGCCGCACGACCTCGCCGCACACAATGCGGATATAGCCAGAGCACATAACAGGCATATGGTGAGTTGTGTATACCTTGTATTCTGATGTTTGTTTTCAGCTTGCTTAAACGTGGCGGAATTTCCAATAGAGCACAGTACGATACGCTATAGCGAATTATAAACTCAGTACGTCGTCGATTCAAAGTTTGCTAGCAAATTAATGCATAATAGTTTCAAAAACCATTTAAAAGAAATACCTATTTTGTGTGCAGTATGATTTTGTGACACCAATCACAGAAACTGATATTCCATGGAAAACGGTTCATTTGAATTTGAATGTGTGAAATGTTCAGAAATGCGTTTTTACAAAACTCTTAAAACTTACTTTTACCAACTTGTTCTTTTGATTGACAGTCTTATTAATGAATTAATTTGTCCAGGTGTGTCACGTGTGGGAGGTAGTCCGTTGCGTGTACAGCGCCCGCGCAGCAGCCGGTCGCGGCACTCCGGCGCCTCTCCCCTCTAAGGACAGAGAGGTGCCCAGACCGGAGCCGCCGCCCCTGCCGCCCTACACACATACCTACCCTAGCAAGTGAGTCGTCTATCATCATCAATCACCAACGTCTATCATCATCATCATCAATTACTATTTTCTATCATCATCATTATCAATCGTTGTCATCTATCATCATTATCATCAGCATCGCCATCACCACCAATGTCTATCAGCATCAATCACCATATTCATCATCAATTACCATCTTCATCATAAATCACCATTTTCATCATCAATTACCATCTTCATCATAAATCACCATCTTCATCATCAATCACCTTCATTATCAATCGCTGTCAAAATTGAGCAGCAAGTGCTCAGAAATAATATTGCAATGAAATTAGTGGTGATTTTTTCTAATAATAAACTGCAAGCCTAAATCTTACCTCATTTCTATTCTATGTATTTCTAACGCCGACTACCGTGCATCGATCTTATACCCACTTGCTGCGTTTTTTTTTCGCAAAGCGGTGTCCTCCCACCTTCGAGGTCTCTAGGATGGATTGAACTGCGAACTAACAATACTATAGCGAACGTAGATATTAAAAAAATATTTCCAACGAAAACAAAACTTTAAAAAAAATTGATAAATTGTTACGTAAAAGCAACGCTTACTGTACATGCACACTTGTCTATCAATGTGTAGAACACGGCAATATCGCATTTAACCTATCTATCCTACTACTTTATTTTTGAACAGGCCGTTTCATTTTTTTTTTCATATTTTTATTTTAATCTATTAATGATGTTGATTAACGACTTTAAGGGAACGCCCTCTGTTATTTTACATGTTGTATAATACCAGGGAAAACGCGTTGCCATAGTAAATTGTATGGTGACTACGGGAAAAAAAATTGCGCGTTTTTAGTGATATTCTACAGGTGTAGCGCATAACTGAGTCAGTGCCTGGGGTATGGGAGCGGCACGGGAGGTGTGACATATGACGACGTGTCCGAACTATCTAGCTATACACGATATCTCTTACGATATTTACGTGTGTATACTTAAGTTAAATTAATTAATATAATTGCGCGTGACTATGTAAACAAAAAAAAATACAATAATTGTATTATTTTATTTAATAAGTATTAATATTTTCAGCTGAAACAACAACAAACAAATCCCGAATTTAATTAATCGGATTCCTTATCGCTGTCTGTACCCGAATCACTGTATGAATGATTAACACTTTCATTATCTAGTAGTAGTAAAAATATCGTAAGAGATATCTTCATTATATTTACTTATCACGTGTATAGAGAGATAGTTCGGACACGTCATCTCACGTCATATGTCACCCCTCCCGTGCCGCTCCCATACCTCAGGCACTGCCTCAGTTAAGCGCTACACCTATAATATGTTTTACATTCTTCTACAGTTTATCCTCAATCAGATTGTTTTAGAGACTAGTGAAAATCCTTACCTAGTCAGACGTTTTTTTTCGTGGCTTCTACTTTACGTTTTCTATATAAACTTATGGAAAATGACTATTGCCAGCCCTTAAATCTAAATTTAAAATGACTGGAGTATATTTGTGTTCATCAGCAGTGCATTGGAAGAGGAACCTTTAGAAGAGGTGGAAGACTGGGCAGAGACGCAGTTCCACAACAGTGGTGTGCTGGGCAAGCCTACTCTTAGCATATATATACCGCCAGCCAAGCAGGCCAAGCATGTCAGAACTGACGGTAAGTGGATCAAAATAAACATTTTCGGTCACATAAAAGCAGCAGGCATAACATGTATGACAAAACCCTTGTCTATGGTGATCATGCTACGCTTGCAGAAGTACTCAAAAATAGCGTTTATCCATTCAGACTTCAGAGTCATAGTTTTTTTTATCAGATCTCTCGCAGTTTATAACTTTTGTAGTTTTACACCAGCCTTAGATAAGTACCCAGCTATTAGGTCTACTACTGTCCACAGATGGTCAGGACCCCTTTCTAAAATTACGCTTCGCGAATTGAAAGCTGCGAATTTGAGCTGGTAAGTTGGATCGGGAGCTTACTTTCCGTCGTTTTTCAGAAAAATAAATAAGTACAGGAATTTAAAAATTGCATTCGTACACATTTAAGTCTAGCGTGCCCAGGTTCTGGTCAACTCGCAACTGCAAACATTATATCTATATTTATACAGAGACCGCAGGCTGGGTATCAGCCGCCTCGGCCCACTATGTGGACACGGAGGCTGCAGATTGGACTCTACCGGAAGAAGCCTTCCCCCTAAGGACCGCTCCCCCTCCGCCCGCGCCTGCGCACCATACACATCAGCATCACGCTTCGCCGCACCATGTGAGACACGACGACAAGGATAATAACGGTACATTGAACAAATACTGTCTTACCACAGAATCATGTTTATCGGTTAAACACCTTTATTACTTATTGGATTACTTACTTACTTTATCTGGATTTCGACCTTGGATATGGTTTTAACAAGTGTTTAAACTTTTTTATTACGTCCCTTAATGTTTTGAGAATTATTTTTCACCTAAGGGCTACGCGGACGCGCCTTTGCCTTGATTACTGTCTGAGCTGACGTGTTTACATTAAATAATTTTACGTGTAAAATAGTATGAGACGCGTCTGCCTTGCTGACTCTTCCTTTTCGACATGATTTTGTGTTTGAACACTTTGAACGTTTGTCCTGTTCTCGACTCTGCAGGCATTTTTACCAGTAAATTCGAGAACAGGATCAAACTGTATTGTGAACTGTGTATAGAACTCGAACAGAGAGTAGTGTGCATTGTTAGAACTTGAATCCATTGTCATTCCTTAATGGTTATATTCTCCCCAGCGTCACATCTAGCAGGCGGCGGCGGCACGTCTCCTGGAGGCAGTTCGTCTCCGGGCAGCGGGTCCAGCGGGTCCAGTGGGTCCAGCGGCTCCGCCTGTACCGCGCCGCCCAACCTCGACCACGCAGGGTACCACCACAATAATATACATGTAAGTTTGGTACCATTTCATTTTGGATGTGATTGTGGAGCTGGCTGCACGTATCCCTTATTGCTTCTTAAATTTATTAAAGACTAGCGACTCACCCTGGCGTCGCCGTCGCTCCGGTACATTTTATAGTTTAAAGCTTTGTGGAAAAAATTACCAAAATTAAGATGAAAACCGCATCAAAATACAATGACTCGTTTATAAGAAGCGGACAAACAGACAGACTCGAAAAGCGACTTTAATTTATACTATTTAGAGATAAAGATTTTCATACGTCTGGAGTTGTTCTCGTCCATGTTTTTTCCTAAGGTTTTAACAAGGTTTGTTGTTCATCGAGCTAGTTGACATATTCATTTATGTAACTTTCCGTAGCTTTTTTTTTTGCCTTAATTTAGACAGAAGGTACTTAGTAATAACTGACGCAAAACTTATAAATCGTTATTTCTTATTTCTCGAAAATTATCTTTAGAAACTCGATCTGCTGCACAGCACTCCACATATATTTTTACGTACTTACATAACCTAACCACCCGTCGTACCCCTCAGATGGACGACGGCGAGGGTGGCGAGTCCAGCGGGCTAGCTGTACGTGTGGGAGAGGCCAAGAGTCCACAACTAGAACTGGCGCCCCTCCTGGCTGCTGCACTAAAGCTGCACGCGGAGCTAGGAGACGTGCAGACAGCGGCTGTAGTTATGCTGGTCTTACAGGAACACAGGTGAGAGAACAAACCTCGAGGACTTAACCGGTTGCGTACCGCCCATTGTCCCAGGACGACACTTAATTGTCTTATCTATTGTGTCTATAATTAACGTGCTTGAGGTTTAATACGATCTGGACTATTAAACAAGGCACAGGAATTTCTTATGATTTCAGCATATAAGTCAGAAATATCTCCCTTCCTTTAGCTTGATCGAAACATTTACGGTTGTGTGTGGTCGTCGACATAGACTTGTCTCTTATTTAGTGAATCAAAGTGTTATCTTTTCAGGAGCGATTTATTCCCATACATTGAGGAGAGTTTACAAGAACATTGGCTGCTCGGCTACATCGAGCTGTTACAGAGACACAAACTGTGGAATGTCGCCACCGAGGTAATACGTCATTTCAATAATATTGATCGGGTAGTATTTAAACGATCGAATATAAATTCAAAGTAAGGGTGTCAAAAATACTGATTATGGCGTACTGAAATACTAAGTGGGCGAAAGACTGAGGACGAAAACAAATACTGAAAACGGCGACTTAAAATTACCAATTTGAGGTAGGAGTTATTCAGAACGATTAGTATAATAATTCTTAAGCGAACAAATTTCACTCACATTATTGTTGTATGTTTCTAAGGTTGTTTGGGTTTCCAAAGGAGCGTCGACGGAGCCCCGCAGCGGGGCTCCTATTTCTGTCTGCAGGGTTTACAGTAACCTAACACGAAGTGGATGACGGGGGCTTCGTTCGCTCGCTTCGCTCGCTCACTCTAGCCCCCGTCATCCCCTTCGAACCTAACCTATCAGTGTCGGGGTAAGGAAATGTATATTTTCGCCCACTCCGTATTTTTGTCGCCCACTCAGTATTTTTTTCGCCCAAATTAGTATTTAATTCGGACACTTAGAATTTTAGTTGCTAGCTTAGATTAACTGTTTCCCACTGCTAGTAGCTCATTTTACGAATTTTAATCATTCATAATTTTTCGCTAGTTAAGTTAATTTTTCGCAAATATATTTTAATGCCGCTCGGTTTAGTATTAAAGTATCTATTTATTTATTTACTTAAGGATCTCTGACAAAGGACACACACAAAAAGATAATGGTAATAATTCGCTTAGATTAAATAGCCAGTGTACTCCTTCAATTATGAGAGACCACAGCATGCAAAAATTATACAAAGCAATTAAAACTAATATTATGTTACTGGCAAACAAGCAATAAAATTAGAGGTAGACAATATGTTTTCGTTATGTAAACGATTAAAACATAAATTAAATTTTAATTAGTTACATTAGGGCCTCATAGACCCTTTTTTAAACTTGGTTAAAGAGAAAGTGATATCATTATCACTAGATTTAGCCATGACATTATAGCACCTACACATTCTAGGCACAGCAGCGTTATATCTAAGATTTGTTTTAGAGTAAGGAATGTGAAATAGTTGGTATGCATTTTTTCGAGGTAAGTGAGACGAGATATTTAGCTGCAAAGTATTCAAGAGGTCACCACAATCATAAGTTCCGTCAAAAAGTTTGTGAAGAAAGACTAAGTCAGTTTTTTTTTTGCAATTTGCTTGTGTGCACATGTGGTAATGTTTTAATCTTTTACTGTAACTAGTAAGTTTTTTGGCTAGATGGTCATTATAGCTAAGGTGGAAAAGGAATCTTCTTTGAACACTCTCTAGTCGTTTAATATAGATTCCATATCACAGAATTATATTCCAGAGAAGGACGAACTAGCGTGTTAAAAATTCTTATTTTCGTAGAGGAATATTTAAACTCCTTGCAGTTACGCAACACGAATCCTAGCATTTTAAAACCTTTTGAAGCAGTTTCGAGTATGAGTGTATCAAATTTTAGTTTACTGTCTATTAAAATGCCGAGATCGCGAATTGTACTGACATTATTTAGTTTAACTCCGTCTATATGGTAGTTGTTTAATATAGATGTTTTGTTTCGGGTGAATTGTATGCAATAGCATTTAGTCGTGTTTAAAAACATATTGTTGTACACCAACCATTAAACCTATCAATGTCGTCTTGAAACATCACAGCGTCTTCGCTACTTGTGATTGGTTTCATTATTTTTAGATCGTCCGCGAAAAGATAAAAGTTTGAATGATGGAAACATTGTATAACATCATTGATACAAACGTTAAACAATATGGGACCCAAATGAGATCCCTGCGGTATACCTGACGAAGCCAAATAAGGGTCGGACATGTATCCATTAAATACTCAAACTCAAACTCAAAACTCATTTATTCAAAATAGACTAGAATTACTTAGTTCTTTTTGAACGTTAGTTTTACAATATTATAGACATCCCACAAAAAGCCCTCCCTTCACCGCTTCCTAGTGTTTTTGCTGTGAAGAAGAAACGGCGCAACAAACTCCCCAGCAACACAGATATGTCTGTCAAGTGAATAAATTAATTGACTCTATACAACAAAAATCATCATATTTTTTACAATAATAAAATTATGCAAAAGGTAAAAATAAATTAAAAATAAAGTATATAAATCAATTCTGTCTGAATTGGGTTAAATCATAATACAACCTTAGAGTACCTATCTGCCAAATAAGACCCAAACCATTTTAATAATCCACCGCTAATACCTAAGATAGACAGTTTAGAAACAAGAAGTGCGTGGTCTACTTTATCAAAGGCCTTACTAAAATCTGTATATACGGTATCCACAACCGTACGATTATCTACATTTTCAGTAAGGACCGATGAAAAAGATATCAAGTTTGTTGTGGTAGACCCATATTTCATAAACCCATGTTGTTGCGCGATTATAAGGTGCTTAAGATTCCACATTAAATGTTTTGTTACTATTTTTTCGAAGATTTTACCAAATGTAGCCAATATAGATATAGGTCTATAATTATCTACTAGTTGTTTTTGACCAGATTTAAAAATTGGTACAACCAAAGAAGTTTTCTAGCGTTCAGGAAAACACCCTTCGCTGATAGATTTGTTAAATATTAGTTGTAATGGAGGTGTTAGAACCCTGGAGCAGCGCTTTATAAAAACTGGAGGGATACCGTTCCAGCCAGCTCCTTTTGTTTCGTCGAGAACCTTCAGAGCTTGGTAGATTTCTTCGCAGTCAAATGTTAATGTACACATAACTGATGAAGTTGTAGAAGAGTTAACTTGGGGTGTAACTACGAGGCTAGCTGGGTTATTGAATGATTGTGCAAAACTTTTAGCAAACAAATTACAAATGTCTACCGGAGGAAGCTGATATGTTGCTGAGGTGCATCTGACTACTACCTTTTCTTTTTTGTTTCAAAAACGACCAAAATAGCTTAGGGTCCTTCTTAACAGCTTGTTCTACTCTAGATATGTAATTATTGTAGCATTCTCTTCTCATTTCGTTACATTTGTCGCGCAGGTCAGCAAAAATGATTTTGTCAAGAGGGTTATGATATTTTTTTAGTTTGACATGATATTTGTGTTTTTCTTTGAATAGTCGTATAAGCGGGTATACATTTTATTATAACTTCACTTAATAAATTATAAAATACGTCCACCATATCATCTACTGACAGACAGATTTCAAACTGTTTATTCCGTTCGATGTATGACAGTAGATTTCTAACTTTTTCATAATCTGCTTTAAAGAAATTAGGTTTAAGCGATGGCCTTGCGTGCAGGTGACGTTCAGTCTTAAGGTTCAAGTAGAAACATAAAGGTGGATGTAAAGGGTCTTCAATAGATAAGCTATGACTACAACGAGTAACGTCATCTACAGATGTGTTGCTAAGTATTAAGTTGAGGATTTTAAATTTTGTGTTTAATATACCGTTATATTGTGTCAAGTTGTTTAGTGTTATAAATTCTAAGAACTGATTGTTTATATCCGAGTTGTTGGGTTCTGGGATCATTTCAGTAGAACTCTCATTAACAGTCTTCTATATATTATTTATTCGCCCGATTAATAATTCCCCATACTGATCTTACCTTTTTTCGATAAAGAAATATGGTTAAAACTTTTTATTTTAAAGATTACTTTAGGGGCATTATAAAAAAGTCGGCTAGTTCTACCAGTTAGTGAATTTTGTTTTTCTTTTTTGGTAATGGGCTACATTTCTTAAGTCTCCTTTTCCATCCAGGTGGTTCGCTGCGCCTGGCTGAACAGCGTTTGGGTGATGTCTCAGCAGTCCACCAGCGTGGCGGTGTGCTGCGGGCGCTGCGGGCGCAGGACCCGCCCGCACGCCGCCTGCGACTCCTGCCACCCTCACCTGCGACACCTGCCCGACCTGTGCTCCGTGTGCCATCGGGTATGTTACACAGGCGGCCCACTGCTTTCTACTGTACTCTTTACACAGACCACATAATGCTTGATATTGTCCATAATGAGACTGGGGCCTCAACATACTGCTTTGGGAGTATGAACTGGTTTGGATTATTTAGGCCGTGGCCCCATGTCTACGGTACGGCGCCGTCCGCCGTGAAAAGACGCGGCGCCGCGCCGCAGCACGGCGCCGTGTACGGTGCACCGCACGTTAGTTCCGTGGCTGGCGTAAATGTGACATGTCTATAATTGCAATTTTTCAAGGCGACCATTTTAAAGTTTTAACCTCTTCTGGTAAATCGGTAAATTAGTTTAACGTATGTATTTTATTTGTTTTAAAATATACAGGATGTTAACGAATTCGTGTAATTCCTTAAAACCATATGATCTGCTACTGGTGTAGATTTTCCCGGCATGGAAATAAGGCAGATTAAAAAAAAAAACTTTTTTTTTCGTGCTGTACCTATGTCCCAGTGATCGAATCTAAACCACAGGATTCAGTAAAATACAAATGTAAATGACGTCAACATCAAAATCCAAGATGGCGGCTGTGAAATTTTACAAGATATGCATCATTGGTGTCGTTTCCGTGGTTTTCAGGGGTGCTGATGACGACAATGAGATCGAAATCAAAATCCAAGATGGCGGCTGTGAAATTTTGCAAAATATGCGTCATGGGTGTCGTGTCCATGGTTTTCGGGGCGATGATGACGAAAATGAGGTTGAAATCAAAATTCAAGATGGCGGCTGTGAAATTTTACAAGATATGCATCATTGGTGTCGTTTCCGTGGTTTTCGGGGGTGCTGATGACGAAAATGAGGTCGAAATCAAAATCCAAGATGGCGGCTGTGAAATTTTGCAAAATATGCGTCATGGGTGTTGTGTCCATGGTTTTCGGGGCGATGATGACGAAAATGAGGTCGAAATCAAAATTCAAGATGGCGGCTGTGAAATTGTCAAGATATGCATCATTGGTGTCGTTTCCGTGGTTTTCGGGGGTGCTGATGACGAAAATGAGGTCGAAATCAAAATCCAAGATGGCGGCTGTGAAATTTTGCAAAATATGCGTCATGGTTGTCGTGTCCGTGGTTTTCGGGGGCGATGATGACGAAAATGAGGTCGAAATCAAAATTCAAGATGGCGACTGTGAAATTTTACAAGATATGCATCATTGGTGTCGTTTCCGTGGTTTTCGAGGTGCTGATGACGAAAACTGACCTCATTTTCATCATCAGCACTAGGGTTATCGCCCCGGGTACCCGGAACCGGGAATTCCCGGGAATTTGGGGATTTTAGGACCCGGGAATTGTTTGGCGGGAATCCCGGGTACCCGGGAATTATTTGAAATGAAGAAATTATGATGAAAAATGAAGGGTCTGCACGCTTCCGAAGATTTTAGAGCATTTTCTGTCTCTCTCGCGTGAAACGGACTTTGTACTGCGTGGTGTGAACTTACAATGGGGTAAATGTATCGTGAGGTCAGCACACAGTACTGTTGTCTCTGTCTAGTAAACAAATTCAAACGCTTGTTTTTTTTGTAAATGTTTCATTTGTGGAAACTATTCACAATGATTATCTTTTGTGTAATTTCGAGATTTATAATGAAAATATACAGGGTGTAAACGAATTCATGTAATTCCTTCAAACAGCGTGATCTACTGGTCACAGATTAACCCTAAATAGTTTTTATTTTAAATACAAAACAGCCTATTTAAAAAAAAACTCTTTTCGAGCCTTTTTTGCGCCCCGAGTTAACCGACTGCAAACAACGATTTCGTGCTAGTCGTGCTAGCCAGCTGTGTCACCGTGCTTTCATTCATTGATGAGTGGCGTCGAAATGTTCCAAGAAAAAAATTTTAATTCAGCAATTCTTATTTGTACTTTATTAGCTGGTTATGTTTCGATCACATATCGCTACTGCAAGAAAAAAAAACTTCATTTTTATTTTTAATCAAGCTAAATTCCGTGCTCGGTCATTCTACACCAGTAGTAAATCATGTGGTTTTAAGGTATTCCACGAATTTGGTAACAGTCTTTATAGTCATTCACCCTATGGTTATTCCGTAATATTTTGCCATGAAGAGGCGACTTTTTTTCATTAAAGAAACTCGCGACGTCGCGTCGTCGCACAATAAATGACTGTAACTGCTCCTAGTTCAATTTTTTAAATAAGTGTAAGATTTTTTATTTTAATAAGAAAAGTCGATTGTCGATTTGTCGATTTAGACAATTTATCAATTTAAGTACTTACACAAGTTTAATTTTGAATTATACGAGAAAAACTATATTTTTACAAAAAACATGGAAATTCCCGGGTACCCGGGAATTCCCGGGAATAATGAGAAAAAATTCCCGATTCCCGGGAATTCAAATAGGCCGGGAACGCGAAAACCCTAATCAGCACCCCCGAAAACCATGGACACGACACCCATAACGCATATTTTGTAAAATTTCACAGCCGCCATCTTGGATTTTGATTTCGACCTCATTTTCGTCATCAGCACCCCCGAAAACCACGGAAACGACACCAATGATGCATATCTTGTAAAATTTCACAGCCGCCAACTTGGATTTTCATTTCCACCTCATTTTCGTCATCATCGCCCCCGAAAACCATGGACACGACACCAATGGTGCATATCTTGTAAAATTTCACAGCCGCCATCTTGGGTTTAGATTTCGACCTCATTTTCGTCATCAGCACCCCCGAAAACCACGGAAACGACACAAATGATGCATATCTTGTAAAATTTCACAGCCGCCATCTTGGATTTTGATTTCGACCTCATTTTCGTCATCATCGCCCCCGAAAACTATGGACACGACATCCATGATGCATATCTTGTAAAATTTCACAGCCGCCATCTTGGATTTTGACGTTGACGTCATTTACATTTGCATTTTACTGAATCCTGTGGTTTAGATTCGATCACTTAGCCATAGGTACCGCATGAAAAAAAAAGTTTTTTTTTTAAATCTGCCTAATTTCCATGCTGGAACAATCTACACCAGTAGCAGATCATATGGTTTTAAGGAATTACACGAATTCGTTAACATCCTGTGTATTTTAAAACAACTAAAATACATACGTTAAAGTAATTTACCGATTTACCAGAAGAGGTCAAAGTTTTAAAATGGCCGCCCTGAAATATTGCAATTTTAGACTTGTCATATTCACGCCAGCCACGGACGTACGGTGCAATCCACACGGCGCCGCGCCGTTTCACGGCGGACGGCGCCGCACCGTAGACATGGGGCCACGGCCTTAGCGTTGCTTGAAGCTATTTATCTGATTGAGCTTGACTCGAGAAAGATGAATAGTTTATTATTCTGCCTGACGAAATAATCCAGGAGATTTTGTCTGAGTCTGCCTTAATGCAATTTTTTCGAAGAGAAAGGTTTTATAAGTCCTTATTTATCAGGTGGTCCGCGGTCTATACGCGTGGTGCCAGGGCTGCTCGCACGGCGGACACCTGCAGCACATGCGGCGCTGGATGGAGACGCACCAGCTGTGCCCGGCCGGCTGCGGACACCAGTGTCAGCTGGCCTGACACAGCAGTGCAGCTGACACCAGGCACACACACGCGTAGGGACCTGCCCTGACACAACTGTGCAGCTGACACCAGGCACACACACGCGTAGGGACCTGCCCTGACACAACTGTGCAGCTGACACCAGGCACACACACGCGTAGGGACCTGCCCTGACACAACTGTGCAGCTGAGACCAGGCACACACACGCGTAGGGACCTGCCCTGACACAACTGTGCAGCTGACACCAGGCACACACACGCGTAGGGACCTGCCCTGACACAACTGTGCAGCTGACACCAGGCACACACACGCGTAGGGACCTGCCCTGACACAACTGTGCAGCTGACACCAGGCACACACACGCGTAGGGACCTGCCCTGACACAACTGTGCAGCTGACACCAGGCACACACACGCGTAGGGACCTGCCCTGACACAACTGTGCAGCTGACACCAGGCACACACACGCGTAGGGACCTGCCCTGACACAACTGTGCAGCTGAGACCAGGCACACACACGCGTAGGGACCTGCCCTGACACAACTGTGCAGCTGACACCAGGCACACACACGCGTAGGGACCTGCCCTGACACAACTGTGCAGCTGACACCAGGCACACCAGGCACACACACGCGTAGGGACCTGCCCTGACACAACTGTGCAGCTGACACCAGGCACACACACGCGTAGGGACCTGCCCTGACACAACTGTGCAGCTGAGACCAGGCACACACACGCGTAGGGACCTGCCCTGACACAACTGTGCAGCTGAGACCAGGCACACACACGCGTAGGGACCTGCCCTGACACAACTGTGCAGCTGACACCAGGCACACACACGCGTAGGGACCTGCCCTGACACAACTGCGCAGCTGACACCAGGCACACACACGCGTAGGGACCTGCCCTGACACAACTGTGCAGCTGACACCAGGCACACACACGCGTAGGGACCTGCCCTGACACAACTGTGCAGCTGAGACCAGGCACACACACGCGTAGGGACCTGCCCTGACACAACTGTGCAGCTGACACCAGGCACACACACGCGTAGGGACCTGCCCTGACACAACTGTGCAGCTGAGACCAGGCACACACACGCGTAGGGACCTGCCCCGATGCAACGAGATACTTCATGGACATCTACTATCATTTAAGTTTGAAACTTCGCGGCTGTGCAAAGTGCTATATATCAGCGATACAGAATAATGTGGCGTAGTGTCTGGGTGACATCGCTCTGCGCATAGCGGTCAAACTGATTATATAAATTAACCTGAAAGGTATTTTGTATGTAGAAATAAATACATTATGTGAGATGTCAATCTAACGAATAAAAACATTTAAAAAAAAGCAAGGGAGCTCCGTTTCTGGAAAGAACCGAAATGATTAATTTAGGTAGAAATATTATTGTCAAATATACAGATATGATTAAATATTGATCTAATATGTCTGATGGTCTCGCGAGGTTGAAAAACTAAAAATAAGATACGCCTAGTCGCTATCTAGTCTTGACTTCATAAAGACATAAATAATAACCGTGAATCATTTCAATTTGAACCTTACGTCGCTGTAATAAGTTAACACGACCCAACATTTAAAACAATAAGAAGAAAAACGTCTGCACTAAACTTTGACAACGCCTAAGTCCATGCTTAACTCTCTAGAACGCACTGAGCCATAAAAATGCGTTGTACCAACCTTAAGCGGCTGCCTAAATTCTTAGGATATGTCGTAACTTTACGACACCGGTTTTCCGAGTTATAGCAAGCAACTGCTTACAAAGTGTTAAAACAGCAAAACTTTAAATAGAAATAATTGTAGCATTTCTCCCACTCTATCCTAACTTCCTAACAAATATTATAAATGCGAAAGTAAGTTTGTTTGTTAGCTGGAGACCCTTCAGGTCTCGCCAATAACTGCCCGGTTACGTAGAAACCGTCCCCTAGGACGACCTACTGCAGTCCAACAGAAAAAAAAAAAAAAAAAAGTTTGTTACCTTTTCACGCCTAAACCACTGAACCGATCATCCTGAAATTTTGCATATACGTTGTCAGGTGTATAGAAACGGACATAGGGTACCTTTCATCCCGAAAAAAAGTACTGTTCCCGAGGAAAACAACAATAACGTTCATAGATGGCGCCAAGTGTCTTTTGAATCATGATTGAATTGGTTCCCTATCCATTTGCATAAAATGTTAAGACCTAATATAACTTAGCATAATTTTGTTTGGCATAATTATATTTTCGCATAATATAATTACGCATAACAGCTTACGCATAATTTTTTTAAGCATAATTTCTCTAACCATAATAATGATTAGGCATAAAGTTCTAAAGCATAACTTTTTTAAGCATAATATCCTAAAGCATAAATTTATTTACGCATAATGATATTAAAACAAATATTTTTATAGGTATACGGTAGACGATTATTCGTCACCTACTTTCATTTTCACAATAAAAACTTAAGGGGATGTTTGTAAGGTTGAGGCTCCAAAGCAGAGTCGACGAAGCCCCGCTGCGCGGGGCTCCTATTTCTGTCTGCAGGGTTTAAAGTAACCTAACACGAAGGGGATGACGGGGGCTTCGTTCGCTCGCTTCGCTCGCTCACTCTAGCCCCCATCATCCCCTTCGAACCTAACCTATCCGTGTCGGGGTGCGCCTGCGACTAGATTATTAGACAATGGTAAAAACATTTCTGATTATCATAAATAACGTTATGCTAATAGTCATTAGGCCTACTAACGTTATGCGAATCAAATTTATGCCAAAACAAATTAGTCTTTAAGATGATTATGCCAACATAAAATGTATGCCTAAAAAAATTATGCCGAAGTATTATTATGCCAAAACAAATTGTGCCAAAATCGTTATGCCGAAGTATATTAGGACAAAGAACATTATGCGAAAAGAAGGTATCCCGATTGAATTATATTACCTATTATAAAAACTTCAGTAGTGTGTTAAGGGTTTTTGGAGCTTAATTAACGCGAGCGAATCTCTCGCGTAAACTCGTATAAATATCTCGCTCATTCGCTTAGTTAACGTCAAAAGTAGTAGTAACTTTACGTAATCTAGTTGGTGCAGAAGAATTTCATATTTAGGATTGAGTTAGTTTAAGAATTTCTTAGTTAGGCTCTGACTCACTTAGCAGACTTTAGTGCAGACGGGCTTAAGAGTTATAAAACTATAAAAAAACATCGTCTCGTGTTATAAAGAAAACGGCGTCAAATAAGTCATGTTAATCAAGCATTTATCGATAATTTGTTTTGACAATATCGGAATGTGATTCAAAATTAAATCAGACCTTGATTCATTTGATTGTTTAAATTTTAAATTGAATAATTTCACGAGCAATACATGTTCTGAAACAAACAGCATCTGGTGCGAAATTGGAATACCGTTTTAGAAACATGAAAAATAAGCAAATTATGATGCTTCCATTGTAAAAGTGGTGTAAATATTATTTTGTAATATTTCCACAGTATAAGCACTACAAGTGTAATAGTAATATATAAAGTTATGTAAATATTTATATTAAGAATAAATGTGTATTCATAGACTGAATTAAGGGTACATTTTGTAACTGATATTTTTTATACAATAAAAATGCACTAATTTTATACAATTGTTTAATTATAATAATTATTTACAGAAATATTTATATTAATCGAGTCACTACGAGTTAGCTGGTTTTGGCAAGACAGCTTAATACAGGCCGTTACTACAAAAGTAGCCTAATTCACATTTTTTTTAACTAGTTATTCTACGTAAATATTGAGTGGAGACTTTTTTTTATCTTTCTTGTGTGATTTAGGCCACTTTTGAGCGACTTTCCCGTATTAAGAGTTAAGATTATGATTGGCACAAGCAAATAGTTTGACATTGAGCGCGCAATTAGGCCGAGTACACATGAGCCACTGGAGACTGGGCGAAAGTGGTCTATGAACCAATAGCGACACTATTGTGGTATTTGTGGGGGAGGAGCTCGTGGCTAAATAATTACAGCCGCATAGACCGATCTTCCGGGTTAAGCCACGCTTGCCGAGGTTGGTCTGTGGATGGGTGACCATTTACCATAGCGAGTTTCCTCCGTGCCACGGAAAGCACGTAAAACCGTTGGTCCCGGCTGTCATTTGTAGATCTTTGACAGTCGTTACTGTTGGTCAGAAGCCAGAAAGTCTGACAACCAGTCTTACCACGAGTATCGTATTGCCCAGTTACTGGGTTGTGGAGGTCTGATAGGCAGTCGCTCCATGTAAAATACTGATATTCAGCTGCATCCGGTTCGACTGGAAGCCGACTCCAACATAGTTGGGAAAAGGCTAGGCAGATGATGATGATGTGGTATTTGTGGGGGGACACCTCAAATACACTTACGTGCGAAGGGTCATCAAAATCTGACCCGGCAGTTTTGAGAAAAATAATACTTTAGAATTCCTGTTTTTACTACATTTTTTTTGTCACATATATTTTTGAAGATTTCAGAATAGCAACTGCTGTAATAAACGCCTTCCACGAACCCATCAGTGATAGTTTCTACATGACCTTTTTTCTAGGCAGAATAAATGAAAGAATGAAAGTAGAGGATCGAGGTATACCCGCATAAATACCACAACAGTGTCGCTATTGGTTTATAGACCACTTCCCATACAAATGTGCTCAGTCTCCTTTCTCGAGACACAGTTGACCGCCATTTGATTTTAGCTGCAAGCCATACACCAAATTGTAAGTACAGCTACAAACAAATAGTGATCAACTGTGCCTCGAGCAACTTACGCCCGTTTTCAATATCCTATCTGTGGTTTCCCCTATTAGAGATAGTTTGACACGGAAGTAATGTCAATTGTATGCTAGTAGGGCAAACCGCTGATAGATAAGTTATTGGAAAGGGCTCTAAGTTGCCCATGTGGGGTCAGTCTTAGTATTAAAATATAATATCTATAAAAATATCTATTTTAATTGAAGATGATAGCTGAAAGGCTAAAATGGCAACTATTAAATGTCATTTTTACTATAAAATCAGTACTTTTAGGAATGTAACGAAATCTTTGGAAAGTATTGTACAAAAAATATATCTCGCAAATGCATGGATCGCTTACTTTTTTGCAAGAGACTAGCCTGTGGTACTCTCACTTATTTATTAAATCATAAACCACGGAAGTCTAGATCGGTTAAATAATTTACTATGTAGCACTACTCTTAGATCAAAATCAGTTATTTCTAATAAAGTGTAGGCAGTTTGAGACATTTTTTCTAAGAAATTAACTTACAAGGGCCATAGCTACAACCCACACACTGAACAAGTAGATAAAGGGCTCGGTCACTCGATGCCCCGCCGCCCCTGAGGGGGCCCTGCCTTACCGTTATAATAACTGACATCTCGAACATAGTTGTATAATCGAAAACTGGCAGTGCTGATTCGTTAGAACAATGGGCGTAGCCAGCACACTATTGGGTAAAATTATAGGTAGAATTGGATTTAGGAAGAGGGCGGCCCGATTAAAAGGGTATAATTTTTTACTGGCAATGGATTTGACTATACATTCTTGATTATACAGAACGTGGCGAAAACCCTCTAAGACATTCAACTTTGTCGAATATTTTTTGTATTATCGCGATAAACAGAGAAGAAACATACACAGAAACATAAACAGAAAAAGATATTTTATGATGGCCTCACTTATCGCAACAGCAAAAGTATTGACAGAGTATATACCCTCTCCCAATGTACGTCTGGCCACGCCCATATTCGTAATACTCGTATGATCAGTCTATACATGGTATAACAATATAGATAAGACTCTTCCCGATACAGCCAGATCACGTCATAGACACTGATGAACCAATAAGCTTCGACTTCTATCGTCAAACTTTGTTGTTATTGGTGGGAAAGTATCACAAATAGTGACGTAGTTAAGGACACGGCGGGAAGAGTATACCAGGTGGAGTTATATTATTATACCATGAGTGTTAGGCAGTGGCTAGCACACAGCGCAGCACGGTGCTCGTCTCTTGACGTCTTCGTCTTCTTCCTCAGCAGCCAGTCCCTTCTTCAGACGCGACATCTGACGGATCAGCGTCAGGAATGCCTGCGAAGGTCGGGACAGTACTGTTTTATATTGGGGAAATAAAGGAATCACGCTTTATAACGACATACAACCAAGTTACGACGACTAAAACCAATAACAAGAATATTTTTAAAGACTTACTATGTCAAATTTAAGAACGTGTAAACTAATTTCACTTCAGAATGATAAAACTGGTATTAAACGATTTTAGTTATAGAATCTAAACTCTATGTTAAAGTATTGAGGTCTCTAATAGCAAAATATGTAAATTCTACGTTTATAGTGGCCTGTGTACGTTATGTGCCGATAATAAATTACTTGCATGCTTTAGTTCAAGATAATTGATTAAATTTTAAACGTTATTTAGTGCTGGATTATAAAGAATATAGTAATACTTACCTAACTAAACATTAGTCCAGTTTATAATACGGTTATTTTGTGCAAGAGCAGTACTCTGATTCAGAACGATTCAATTAGTCAGTTGCCGAATGATACGATTTGCTATCTCTTATTCTCCCCTTACGAGAATCGTAGATAGAACGAGATAACAAACCGAGCCTGTCGATAACTGCTAATCGAAAAGGTTCTAAATCTGGGGTTTAGGTCAGATAACTATCCTAATATAAAACGCAGGCCATACCACGAGCTAACTTAGATCACGATGTGGCCTGCGCTTTATGGAAAAACCTGCCTTATACTGCCAAAAATAAAGAAGTTTCAAAACATGTAAAGGGAAGGCTTTTTATCTTTTTCACATTAGAATGAAAAATTTAAACTATAACATACTAAAAACTGGGATTCGAGACTCTATACTAGCTTCCCAAGTTAGTAAAACCTTTAATGGATATTTAAAATAATACACGTCATTTTGCAAATCTGTATATTTCCTGCTTTATATCAATCATTTTGTTCCTGTGACTTCGATATACATACATACACGTAGGTACATAATCCATACATTTGTGAACTAATAACTAGCCTATAGAAAATTACAAGTACATAATAGGAATATTAGTTTGAAAACCTAGCCATCTGTCGACAGTAACTGTGAAACAATCATTATAAAATTTTAAGCCTATTTTTCGACAATTCCTATCGACATTTGACGTATTTTAGCGGGCAGAAAAACTAGATTTCCTAATTGAAGGATTGCTATTTTTTTGCGAACGGACTTATAAAATTACTTCGTCTTGGCAGTTGGGGACCATCTAGAATATACACTTCTGGCCCCGAGTAACAGTATATTATGCTAAACATGTTATTGCTACACGTGCATAGCACTATGTGGACAAAATATATCATAATGGCATTATAATGTAACATCAACTTATTCGTTGATTATACGTCTTGTGTACGGTTACTTACTCTCTATAATGTAGTAATAGTAACAAGCCATTCTCTAACATCCAACGCAAAGTAAAGTAACAGCTCGTGTTGATATTATGTAAAACTGACCCATCTCAGCTATGTTTACCATTGACAATTAACAGGACAATCATCCCACCTCTCTCAGTAACCACTATAAAAATGCTAGCGTACAAGAGTATATTTTTGTGATTCCGAGAAAACTTGTCCATGGCAAACATGTACGTTTATAGGCAAACAGCCCAAAATGGCGGATCTACAGCCATATATAAAAAAGTAAATCACGAAGATTTAAAAATATCAGACTTTGTTGCATACAAAACTTAGCATTACATTAATATTTTCAGTTTTAACATTTTGACCGCCACCATATAATACTCAAGGGAAATATAAATTAAATAAAAACCTTTTATTTTATCTGAAACACTGGATATGTTTGCTAAATAATAGCTTTTACTGTAAGCTATATTTCATGTAAGCAATGATATGAATACAAAAAGAAATAGCTGTCATTGACGCGCCAAAAGGGACGATTCGAAAACGGGACAATTAGCAGGTCTTTCAGTTAGCTATCTCTTTCACTCTCATACTTTCCATGTATCTTCTTCTTGCTCATTAGAGATACTAGTAAAAATACTGCAGCAGTGCGAGCACGGATCTTTTATCGAATCGTTTTGAGAAATGTATCTATTCTAAACGTCAAATTTGACATAAGATATAGATCTTATGTCAAATTTGACGTTTAGAATAGATAAATTTCTCGAATCGACTCGATAAAAAGATCCGTGCTCGCACCGCAGGATAGAAATTTTACGCCTTAATCTATGAAGTAACATTATTATCTTTAAGCAGATGTGTGAGTAAGATGGCAATAATTTTCTTTGTTGATATTTAAGAGTTTTAAATACGAGTGGCAGTCAAATCGTTAAAAGAATAACATACAGGACATGACAAATATAGGCTATTCCGTAAAGCGATACCTAGACATTCCGGTGCAGACATCACAATCTAAATGTTCACTGAAATAGTATTTGTGTAGGAATGCTATCGATAATCTATGAAGGCCAATTGACACACAAAAGTAGCGAGTTACTGAGCAAATACTGAACTCGCTAATATACGTCCAAATGAGGTTTTAACTCGCCTAAGAGGCAAGTGAACTCGCTACTTATGTGTTGGCGGCTTGACTACCCACTTTCTCGTGAAAAAACTATTGTGAGTGTGTTATAAAAATGTAAACTTAGTTTTGTTTACCTGCGTTTTGTTTTTGTGTAATTTATGTATCAAAAATATACTGTGTACAACCTGATTTCTTAAATAAGGGGATTCAAAATGGCGGCGCTACTGTTGCTATTGTTATGTGCCTCTCGCTCACGCACATTGTCTTTGAGCGAGAGGCAAATACTGAATCCGCCATTTCTAAACCCACTCTTTTAATAACCGGGTTGTACTTAAAAAGAGATTCTTAAACTGTGAGATTTTTAACAAATAACTTGTGATATTTAAGACATTTGACTAGCTCACATATTGCTTAGTCTGAATAATAAATACTATTTCCGCAAACACATTCTATACAGTATCCCCATCAACACATTACACAATACATTTAGCACTTATTACATAGAAAATAAATACAAAACTTATGCTACCGACCATGCGTGTACGAGTGTGTGAGTAGGTAGAACATTGTTCATATTACAGATGAATAGGAAATCTCTACTTATCCCACAATAATATAAGTTTTTAATATCAAAAACGCAATACAATATTATTGTGCGTCTAATTTTAATTGGGCAATATCGTACGATTATAGTTATTTGTGACTTCCGTGCACGTGGAATGGGGTGGGCAACTGTGGAACTAATGGCGCCACTTTCGATTGTACCCATGCACTCTTACTGTTTGCAATATGCTTGACATTATTATTTAAACTTTATGTAGAAGTGGTACACAAGGCGGACTTAATGCCATTGGCATTCTCAACCGTTTCAGTCAACCTTTGGATCAAAAATTAAGCAGTTCGAAAGTGTTACAAAAAAAAGAATGTAAAACAGATATTATTGCTAATATCACCCTGATGGTCCTGCCCCCTGAGAAAAAAACCCTTTTTCTTAAACGTCGGCTTTCGGAAAGATCAAATTGTATGGAAATGACATTTGCTTCAACGTAAGCAAGAAAAGGACTTTTGTCTAGACCCCTGCCCCCTAATTCTAAACAATTCGATTAGTCAGTTGTCGAACGGTTCAGTAATCTATCTCTTTTACTCTCGTTACGAGAATCGTAGACAGAACGAGACAACAAACCGAATCGGTCAACAATTGCTTATCGCAAAGGCTCTGAATCGGAGGGCTGATCGGTTGTAATAACTAAGTATGGAGGTCCAACATCTGCTTACTTTTTGCGTTGCCTTCCCCATTTATGTGTGACCGACCTTTTAAAGAAACACAGGAACAAACTAGAAACACACGCGATAAATGGCCTCATAATACAACAATATCGTGCCCACATTCATCCATCTCGTTTGCTGACGGTGTATTGCTTCAAGGCTTGTTACGGTAAGGATACACGGTGACACTGATATTAGACACAATGCAATCGCGACACTGAAATTTAACCAGAGCTAATGCGCAACTCAGTGTAACAGCGATGTACACACTACGACACTCGGTGTCGACACTGAGTGTCGAGTGTAATGTGTCGCCCTGTATCCTTACAATATAACGCTCGAATCCCCTTATTCCGTAACACCCATAATATGAACAACATCGATCCGTAACTTATTGTCAGTGTATACCTACACATTGCAACTAGTGAGACCTGGGGTCAACCCAGTTGTACACGTACAAACGCGAAGCACTAAGCTTTTGATACAACAATAATAATTAATTCATAAAAAAAAACTTATGGAATTCTGTTTGTAATGAGTTTAGTCAATCATTTTATTGAAGGAGAGAATTGTGTGCAAATGCTACTTTTCTTCGTATTTGCTAATAAAATATAAATTATTATGTCAATGCAGGTTAAAAATTATTTGATACTTTCTTATCCTATGAGTTTTGCCCACAGAGATGTAATAATAACATGGCGAAATACATGGATTTGAAAATAAATCTAGCAGTTAAATTATTTAATTATATTATTGAATATTTTGTTTATTCGACCATTATATTCATTACAAACAGTATTCAATAAATGCAAGCACCAAAGTGGGCGAAATATATTAAAATTTACAATAGCCTGCTTACACCTATTAATGTGTATCGTGCTAGTGATACCTGCGACGCGACCGTCGACCTTTTCGTCAACGATCTAGAGTTCAAAATACAATAAACGAATTTACAAGATGTGTTTTTTGAGTAGTGGAGTAAGTGCATGTGATAATTTGTAATATGTTGTGTTGCATTATATTTCTACATAAATAAATATCTGTCTGTTTTTCTGTACTTACAATAGTGTAATGTCTTTATCAATATTGAATCTATTCAAACAGTTTATTGCTTTGCATTTTATATTTTAATTATTAAATCATAATTTCTGATACATACAACAAGTATCACACACACAAACTATGTATAACCGTGGCACCCACACAACAGTATAAACTGCACAGGTTGAGACAATATCACTGAACAAGACAAGCCAAGCGCGGACACGGACGCGCTCCGGACACTGCCGAACACTCACGAATACCGACGAAAGCCTTCGGACATTGTCGGAAGATCCCGGACACTTCCGGACACTGGTGGCACTCCCCGCCACGCACCGGACACTACACACGACTTGCAACTTACAAAACTTCCTACTGACACCTTATTTACACCCTGAGCATCAATATAAAAAGAAACCCCCCCTCATAGCGTCGCGGCCGTCCAATTTAATATCATTATCATTTGAGATCGCGTTAAAAACTCGTCATTTAGTATACCTTGATGCATGAGCTAGGTGTGTGTAGTGTGTTGGGGGCGGCGTATGTTCGGACCTACAATATCGCGCACTTGATTTTCCTCCGCTTTTTCCCCTTGACGTCACCGTTGGTGGCGCGGCTGTCGTCAGACTTGCGCGACCGGATCTCGCGCATCAGGTCAAAGAACACCTGAGGAGCAGGAGCGGCCATCACACACCGGACACACACAAGCGTACCCACAACCCACAACCAACATACACCTCACATACGCTCATTTGCGACAAGAACGTATTAGGTACGAAAACCGGAGTTTTCAGAAAACGACTTTGATAGTTTTGAATAAAGGCGTTATTTGAATAATCAGATATTCGGACTTAAAACGTTCTTGTCGTAAATGAGCGTACTCTAAAGGGATATTAGCAATACCACACATTGCTAATATTCCTTAAGTCCCTCTTAATTAATTATATTGATATGCTTGTAAGACGGGTTTACATTGGCAACTAAGTAGTACGATTTGGTATAGTCGCGGAACTGTCCTTACCATTTACACAGTAGATATATAAGCTAAAGCAGTACCTCAACTTACTATAATAGCCTGAAATGACACATTCACACAGAAACGCACTGTATACTGAGTATAATGCACTCTTTGTATGTGTCTGTATTCCGATAATACCTTAGAAGTCTTGTTGCAGTGTGTATCTGTGTGAGTGTGTCAATTCGGACGATTGTAGGTAGTTGTAGTACTGCTATAGCTCATATATATACTGTGTCACTTATTCAGTTCGATGCGTTAGGCTAAACCGCCGATGTGCACAGCAGAGTGACGATTTGTCATTCTGTGCCATGACCAGCAGGCTTACTCCCGACAGGATCGAGTCTTGAATCGAGTCGACTTAGTGTCAATTCTTACTCTTGAAATCGACAAAACTGCACGACCGTGCTGAGGGTTGATTTAAAACTAACAAATATCAAAAACAGTCGTTAGTTTTTATTCGAGCCGGTGCACAATTGTGCGCTTTTGTCGATTTCAAGAGTAAGAATTGACACTAAGTCGACTCGATTCAAAACTCGATCCTGTCGGGAGTAAGCCTGCAGGTCGGAGCTCACCGTCGCATACTTTTTGTACCGAAGCAAGACCCCGTAGATTCCGGGCTGGTCACTTACGCTAACTGAACAGCACTGAGCGACAGAGGTCTTGCTTCGGTACAAAATGTTTGCGTCGTTGAGCTCCGACCTGGTCCCGGCCATAACTCAGCACGTTGTGGGAGGATAGACCTTTAAGCATGTGATTGAGTATGAACAAGTTATCCTAGCAGTACTACTAAAACGCGAAACCAAACCGCCAATGCAAAACCAGTCTTATAGTTGTGTAGAGCAGGGTGTAGAACGCTTAAGATGTTGGGTTATTTCCCTAATTATTGTAAGACGTTTAAATTAGAGTTGCACCGCGCACTGCCTGGTCTTGTAATAAATATTTCATCGCTTTCAAAGAGAGATGACCCTATAAGGAAAGATAATCTGCAGCAATAGCTCTTTTACCAATACAAATAAAGGTCAATTTTATTGTTTCCTGAAAATACACGATTTTAAACGAAATACAATTTTGTAAAGTGTATGTCTGTATGTGTCAGTGGAATATAAAGAAAAGCATCAGGCGAGCGGGCGATGCACAGCGCAACTCTAAGAAGCCAGCCAGAGCCGCACTGGGTCAGTATAGTCGTTGGAGTCAATATAGTCAAAGCGTGCAAAGCTCAGGCTTGGCTGGAGTGGGAGATTCGATAGAGAAAGAAGAAAGTAGTCTTATAGATTTAGGCATAGGCGTAAAGAGGTGGGGATAGGCTTAATAATGTTATATATCTAACCTCAACTATAGCATTATCGGTCTAGCCAGCGATCAACACAAGACACGAACACATTTTAACCGACAGCGCGGAATCAAAAAAATGGTACCTTTCGTAAAGTACATTTAGAGTTGAATATTTATAGTCTTTTTATCTTTGATATAAAAACAGCTTTTTTTATCTACACACATCAAAAGTGTCTAGGGATCAAGCATTTTTATGCGGATTTCTTGAGATTGAGATGTGGCTTTGTAATAAATTTATGATTTTATAAATTTATATGGATCCTTTTTGGTGCATTTCATAATTTGAATCAGGAACTGTGAATCAAATTCGAGTAAAAGATGAAAATCAGCTGTCAATATTTTCCCTATAAAAACATACAACGCATTGAAGACATTATTAGTGCTACTGTTTCCCTACTACTGATTAAAACCAACGTTATTATGGAGCGGCGACGTCATTTAAGCAGGGAAGAAATGCTCAGAGCCGTGGGAATGATAGAAGCTGGTTCCCGGCAACGTACTGTGGCTTTAGCTCTGAATACAAGTCAGAGTGTTATCAGTCGACTTTGGACACGTTACCGAAGCACTGGTACCGTGGCTGAGCGCCATGGAGGACGGTATCGCTGCACCACACGGAGACAAGACCGATACATTCAAATCTTAACTCGAAGAGCTCCAACAATAACCGCCATGATGTTAGCCGTGAGGCTTCATCACTCTTCAGGGAACTTAATTAGCGACCAAACAGTCAGAAACCGCTTGCATGAAGTGAACCTTCATTCCCGAAGACCGCTACGGGTACCACCTATAGCAATGCACAATCGTAGGATTCGATATCAATGGGCTCTTGGACACAGAAATTGGGCAGAAGAACAATGGCGTTTCGTGTGCTTTTCTGATGAGTCTCGTTTTGGTATGAGACCGGATACAAGACGTATACGACACTGGAGAACCCCTGGACGCCAACAGCGATTAAAATCCTGCCAGGAAGTCCATCCTTATAGTGGTGGAACCATCATGGTATGGGCGGGTATTTGGATCGGCGGAAGAACTGAGTTGATTTGGATCAGAGGCAACCTCAACGCTCAAATTTATGCTGAGACGATTGTATCAGACGTCATCGTTCCTCTACAAGCGCAAATCGGTCCCTTATTTCAGTTAATGCATGATAATGCACGACCGCACACCGCAAGAGTTGTAAGACAGACTCTCGCCGCAGCTAACATCAATGTCCTGCCCTGGCCTGCTCAGTCGCCAGACTTGAACCCGATTGAGCATGCATGGGATATGCTACAGAGAAGAGCTCTGCCGAATATGGAGGGTATCCAGTCGCAAGAAGACCTTTTTTTGTTGTTGCAACGAACATGGGCGGCCATTCCACAGCGTGATTTGGATGAACTCATTTTGAGTATGCCAAACCGATGTTCTTGTGTTGTTAGTGTTCGCGGTAGAAACACGGATTATTAATTGTTTAAGTTACCCAATAAAATTTTAAAGAAAACTGTTATTTCAGTCTTTTTTTCGAACTTTTGTGTTAGTGGTTCAAATGTCAAAAATCCCTTTATTAGGAAAATGGCAAATTTCTTTATTAATGCAAAGGTGACTTGGTTTATCGTTACTGTGACAAACGAAAACACTTTATTTGATGAATCCTTAAAGAAAATTTTAATTAATATCAATCAGGAGAAAAGTTATTGCAAAAATATATGTTGATCCCTAGACACTTTTGATGTGTGTATATCTCTTAATGTCTAACCCGCGTTAAAGCCCATAGATTGAGTTTAACTGAAGTACATATCACGTTGCTCGTTAATTTTTAATACTAAACGGTCATTTGCACGATGAGTGCAACCTACCCCCTGAACGATTCGATTAATCATTTGCCGAACGATTCGATAAGCTATCTCTTTTTCTCGCATTACGAAAATCGTAGACGGAATGAGATAAAAAACCGAATCTGTCGACGACTGCTTATCAAAAAGGTTCTAAATCGGGGCGCTGATCGAAACGTCGGAGGAATAAATAAAGTTGCGTTAAGTCCCGTTTAGTAATTAATAATTATTAATGTAGCCGTACTAGCCTAGGCTCTCATTTTCGCTTCTTTTAGATCTAAAAGGTATACCACATAATTAGCCTCCCCCCACCTCCCCCTGTCCCCTCCCCTCGGCTCACCTTGTCGACGTTGTCCCGTGTCTTGGCGGAGGTCTCGACATAGGGCACCTGCCAGTGTTGCGCGCGCTCGCGACAAGTGTCGAGGGGCACGCGTCGCTTGTCGGCCAGGTCAGACTTGTTGCCCACCAGCAGAAACGGAATGTTCTCGTCGTTTTTTACGCGAAGGATCTGTTCCCTAGAAATTTAGAGTTTAGTATAAGTATTCAAGTGACAAACTTTTGTGATCTACCATAGTAAAGTAAGCTTGAAAGTGCTGATCGTTACTCTTTAACAAGATACGAGTATTTCCAAAATTATGCAAATAAGCAATGTTTCAGGTTCCGGGAATAACTACACTTGGAAGCAAAGAAATCGAGCCACTCCTTTTTTCACGTGTCCTGGTTATTAGTTTTGTCATGATTATATAATTTAAAATACAAAAAACTACCCTCATTGTAAAGGTTATCAAATAACCTTTTAGTCGATATATGTTTAGAATTGATCTGTTTCATAATACCAAAAATAATAACAATTATACCTACGTGAAAAATAGAAGTGGCTCGATTTAATTGCTCCCAAGTATATTTTCACATATCGATGAATGATGGAGACTGATAGCAATTTATTCATGGATCATCTCTTTAAAAAAGATATTCCAGAATAGGCCGACACCTTAAGTTGCGCAAGCGCAATGATTCTCTAAGTAATTTTAAGCTTGAACTACATTGAAAATAAATAAATGCGTTCATGTTTTCATAAATTACCTGAACTCCTGTGTAGCATCGAAGCTCTCAGGCTCAGTGATTGAGAAGACACAGAGGAAGCCCTCTCCTGACCGGAAGTAGTTGTCGCGAATGGCCGCGTAGTCCTCCTGCCCCGCCGTATCTAGGATGTCGATCTGAACCTCTTCGCCATCCAACACAACCTGGAGGAGAGATACATTTGGAATTAATGTTATTTGACTAAGGTAAGTGAAATTCTAGATGAGATTTTTTCTGTTCGGTCTACCTTAAGTTATTTTCTAGAACTAAGGACAAGAGCAGTCATAGCCTAGCCGTTGAACGCTTGGTTCCAGGAGGGCTTAAACCTTCCTCATTATCAGAAGAGCTCTGTGCACCGCAGTAGGACAGAAATAGGCTTATTATGCTAAGGAGGGAAATCAGTTTGAAATTAAATTACTAGCACTTTAAAACCTTACCCTGTGTTGGCAACCCAACACTAATCGTTGACTGACAACACTAGTTTTATTTAATTATATGGCAACATTGCCTTCATATAGAACAAAGCACTTGCTTCCAGTCCGCCTTGCGAACAATGTGTTTTTGTATTGTGCAAAAGTTCGAATTATTGTAATATCTAGCAATAACGTGTCCGTTTCGTTTAGTTCCTGCAAGACTTTCATTCACTAGGTACTACACAAGTATAATTAACCACCCACAGGCACGCTCAAACACCCTGAGTGTTGGATTTGACGGCCGTAATCCAACTACTAACCAGGGATAACGATATAATAAGGTTAAGTGAAGTGTTTCGAAGACTGCCGCTTACTCAGAAACTGCAATCTTACTCAAAAAGAAGATAAAAGGACTCACTAAAACTGTTGTTCATACTGCGTTAATTAACAAAACCATGACATACATGTACGGTCAATTTCTCGTCTATTGTTTAAATCAGCTGCATCGCGTTGCAAGATCTTTATAGCGCTAAGATGTCGGTCTGGTTCGTGATCACGAATCATAATTGATTGCAGTAAGTCATATGTATGTATGGTCACGTTCCTTTTATTAAGCTGGGAAATTGATGCCAAAGAACGCATAAAATGAACACATCAAAACTGCTTCAAAACTATAGAGAAATCTGTGAGTTTCAAGACAAAGATATTCATCAACAAAGACAAGCGTTTGAGAACCTTGTTTTTGATCACACTAATGTATTAAATGAGCAAGTCTGTAATTTGGATGCTTGGATGTTCGTTAAGCAATCACGCATAAACCGCTGAACGGATTTGGAAGAATTTCGGCACACAGATAAACCATATGCATGAAACTGCGGGCGACAACTAGCATAACATAATCAACACATTACTATGCCCACGACTGCTCTTCACAATATAAGTTTGTTTCTTCTCCACGGCAACCGATAACGACACGGTCCGGCACATATACAATGTGTCCGGGTCATGGACTAGCGACATTCTAGGTACTTATATAGCAACTATTCTAGTACACAAACAGACTACACACAAGGGTCCAATCCACTTCCCCGCTATTTGGCAGCCATTTTGCTTTTTTGTTGAGATATTGTCTGCAATTGTAAGTCTTTATGTGAACCCATTGTATAGTAATGTAAACGATACACAATATTGTTGCCCTCCGAATAAGCCTACTTTTATCGCAGTAGGACCAAAACTTTGAGAGATATGACTGAAGATATGAATGGTCATCTGTCCACGCGACGTGCGACGGCCGACTAGCCTAATAAATCGTCCACCGATTGTTTGACGATGTCGGTGGTAACGCTAGATCGAACCGATTGTTTTTGTCGGACTGATATGCTCGCAATAGAAAAAGTGTCTGGACTTGTCCACGACGACTGATATCGTCTATTCGACATTTCGCTTGCGCGCCGCAACAGCAAGACTAGACTGCAGTGGCGAAGGCTCCTTACAACTCGATTCCTATCAGCTTCCCTTTCGAAACGAGTAGTTGGGCGGATTTTTTAAAAAGTGTACATATTTTAAATGAAGGTTTTAAACGTTTCCTCTGAGTAACTTTTTGATGAATTCGTTGCATTTTTTCTATAAAACTTTTTATTTGTTATTATTCCTTAACATTATATGACCAAATAGTAATCAGTGACAATTAAAAAAGTTATAAAGAAAAACATGCAACGAATTCATCAAAAAGTTAGTCAGAGGAAAAGTTTAAAACCTTCATTTAAAATATGTACACTTTTTAAAAAATCCGCCCAGTTACTGGAATTCACGCATCACACTTGAGCGAGGTAAGTATTTTTTGGTCCGGCTTCCCTTTTAAGAAAATTCACCCTTCGCCACTGCTAGACTGGTCGTCCGTTATCGGTCAGAGGGACAAACATGCGTCACCAAACATCTTAAACCGTCGAACCACCGCCATGTCGGTTGTCATTAAGGCCTTAGCCCACCACACTGGCAACAGCAAGTATAATAATAATTCCCTTAGCAAGCTTACAACTGGAAAGAAACAGTGAACAGCTGATTAAACTACGCTCTTCACTCACATCAACATGGGAATCTTCTCATTGGCTAGAAATGCTGATTCCCACAGCAATTATATGAATACAATTGTTAGATTCCGAAGTGATGTCTTATCTCGAGTCATTTTCTCCCTAATCGTGTGAGCAGATCGTTATACATATCAAGTAGAAATTCTGAGCTGTCCTGGAAACCGTATCTTTGATTTGGGGAGATTGTTTCTGTCGACACGTAGAGGTTCACCAACAGTTCAATTACAGCCCACTGCAGTACACGGACTCCTGAGGTATTGCCCATAGTCAAAACACTCCACCCACATTGATGACGTAGGGCTTATGATGATACCAAGGAGGGAGCGGAGAGGGAGAGAGAGGCAGCTGCCACTCTCCCTTCCCGCGCCAGACGCACCGGGCGCCAGGGGGCGCGCGACGATCTCCGGCCACCGTAGTGTGTGGCCTGTGGACAGTAGGTTAGGGGACCCGTCGCCCGACCAGTAACAGACCCGAGAAGGCGGCGCGCCGACCAGGATGACGTGGGGCAAGGCCCCACAGAAGCAGAGGTCCGCAAGGGGCTGGCGGACCGAGGCCTGCGGGGGTCGCGGTGCATGCAGTTGCGAATCCCGCAACCCCGGCCAAGGGTCAGGAGAAGGAACACCGTGGGTTTTTAGCCGGTAAGAGTCCAGCAAACCCTTTCGCTTTACCCGGGCGAAGAATATCCATGAGGATTTTCCCACGAAAAAAAAGGGCTTATGATGACGGTCTATCTCTAAGCTCTCGAAGACCAGAATGCCTGGTATATTTTCTTCGACACAACTAAGCTAACCGAAGGCACAGGCTTCTTGAAGACGCCTTAAGGAATAATTAGGTTTAAAGAACTTTATTTCCTCAACAACATTACAGTTCACTTGTGAGCATTTAGTATACTTATTTAAACGAGATATAACAATAGTTCGACCGTAGGTATATACATTAGGTAGCTAATGACTCAGAAAAGGGATGGTAGGTATTATCAGTAAAGTATGTTTGATATTATCTAAACTATTATTGAAAACAATATTCTTAAATGTTTTGGTATTTTCGTTATGTTCAGTGTATAAAGTAGATGTAAGTTTATAGGCAGCTGTTGTGTTCGTATACATTTTTTTAAAATTTTATATTTGTATATTTTATTTCAGGTATACATATACAAGGTGTAATATAAATAAGTGTAAAACCTCTTAAGGGGTCAATGTACTCATCATTATGAACAACTTTTACTATGGGACCAAACCTGTAATCGCGAAAAAAAAAACAGCTTTTCCCAACATTTTGACGAGTTATGACATTAATGTAGGGAACAGCTGATTTTTTTTTCGCGATTTCCTGTTTGCGCCCATAGTAAAAGTTGTTCATAATGATGAGTGCAGTGACCCCTTAAGAGGTTGTACACATATTTATGTTACACCTTGTATACAAGGTTAGTCAGAAAGGGGGTACTAATCCGAAAGGGTGTTAAAGTACACATAATAATGAATAATTTTTGTTCTACAACTTTTCCCAAAAGTCAATAGTTTAAGAGAAACAGTTGTTCAAAAATCTCAAAAAAAAATCTCTAAAATCTATCAATCCCCAGTTATGATCAGCTGTGTTTACATTTTAGGTCATATTTGGGGTCATGAATTAGAAGCACCACTTTCTGAATTTGTAACTAAAGCAGGGATGAAGAATTTTTGAAAAAACTAACATATAAATAATTTTATTTGGAAAAAAAATATATCGAATTTTGAAATTTTAACACTTGCTTTCAAACAGTCATCAGCGATACTATAAGTGGGCTTCAGATTAGTACCCCCTTTCCGACTAACCTTGTATAATACAGTTTTTTTTTTTTTTTTAATTAACTCTTTCGCACCTTTTCAATTGGCAAGGAAATCTGCACACTGGGGAGGGCTACAAAAAGTTCTCAGCGTCAGGCCAGCGTAGTTGACTATGGCTTAAACATTTCTCATTCTGAGAAGAGGCCCGTGCCCAACAGTGGGATAGGAATGGACTGATTATGTTATATAATATTGACTAGATCAATCTTTAATCTCACCTTCTTCCTATAACTATCAGCCTTGGTAGGCTCGTAGTCTTCGACAAACTCGTCGTACATGAACTGTAGCGTCAGCGCGGACTTGCCCACGCCTCCCGACCCCACCATGATGACCTTGTGCAGCGTCGGCTGCGCTGCCGGCTTCTTGGACATCGTGCGGCTCCTGACTCGCGGCTCCAGGCACGAACACTGGAAATTAAACGTTTTTTTATTAATAAACATCGACAGAAACTTATTGGGAGACGTTTTTATCCAGCAGAAAAATTTTGAATTCGTTATTTATTTATTTAAATGCCTTAAACTATCATGACAGGTCTATAACCTAATGCAATAGCCAAGTCACACACACAAAACTAAAATTAAAACACCAAATACATCTCAAGATCATTGTTTGTAACACAGTGTAAACAATAGTACTTTTGCGAATTCACCCCAGTGACATGTAAATATATCAATTTCGATGTGAATGTAATCAATGTCAATGTTAAAAAAATGTAATGTTATGCAACGGATAATATCAAAAGTAGCGTAAAGAAAATAGAAAGGGCATACTAGTTACGGGAGGTAGAGAATGGGACGTTATGGCGCAGCTTAGGAGACTGAAGAAATAATATTAAAACATTACTATCCTTTCAGTCAGCCTCGCTACCAACCTTGCTGACTGGCTAATCTTTTCACCACGGCATGAGCTATTTTCGTATAGCTCGTGCTGACACGAAAGAAAAACCACATATAAAATGGCAACTAAGAATTGACAACATTTCCACATGTGGATATCGTAATAGGCGTCTAAGTCTTATTTATATCTTAATCCCAACGATGTAATTTTTAAATCTAACAAAATAACAATAAAACCCTCTTAATATGCTCAACAATTCATTAACTTCTAGACGTGGGCGCTAGGCCTCGAAATATTTTGGCGACACTGTCCAAAATTGGTCCTACTCATAAAAATATTAAAAAACAACAAGTGTCGCAATCGAGCAGCCGTTTATGGCGAGAAGACATTGAACTTGACTGTGCACCTGCAAAACCTTGAACGTGGGTACAAATTGTCTTGTCCGAACGCCAAAACTTGTTGAAGCGTTCAGAAACTTTCGGCCACGTGGCTACTTAACTCGCATGAATGCGAACAGAATTTCTTCTTTTTAGCGAAGCCTTTATCCAGCGTTGGAGAGGAACACGCTGGGTAGAACCTTGGCTTTTATACAGGGTGTTAACGAATTCGTGTAATTCCTTAAAACCACATGATCTACTACTGGTGTAGATAGGCCCCGCACGGGATTTATCTTGATTAAAAATAAAAAAATAAAATTCTTTTTTTTTTCATGCGGCTTTGCTACCGATCGTATCTAAACCACCTAATAAGGATTCAGTAAAAAAATAAGAATTTTTTTTTTGCAAAAAAAATAATTTTATTTCTGCGAACATTTCGATGCCACGCATAAATTAATGAAAGTACGGCGACACGGCTGGCAGGAACGACTAACGCGATATCGCTCTTTGCAGTCAAATAACTCAAGGCTCTAAAAAGACTCAGAAATTGAAAACCAAAAAATTTTTTTTAATTTTTTTTTTTGGTTTATTTTCGAAAATTCCCATTTAGGGTTAATCTGTATCACCAGTAGATCCCGCGGTTTGAAGGAATTACACGATTTCGTTAACACCCTGTATAATTTATCAACCATATCAAAATTCATTGCGGTCGGCCCTCGCAGGGCTTCAGCCTCGTGGGATATTTCGGCTTTATTTTTTCCTGTATTGAGCAATGTATCCCGAGGGGTTGTTGTGAAATATGAATAGCGCAGTAGACCTTGCCCGAATTCGATTTATATGCAAAAGTTTATTTAGGAGTGAACTCGGTAACCACCGGATTATTTGCAATGACGGGCGTTCGGTGTATCAATCAAAGACGTGTTTGTGTTAAGAGTCTATATTAGAATGCCCCGCTTACAAGCTAATATTACAATATATGTTTTTTTTTTCTGTTAGGTACCTAATAAAAACAAAAGAATACATTACTAAACTCCATTTAAACGTTTCATGAAATACATTTTTTTTGTTATGTTGTGCTCTTCGATATCCATAAATGAATAAGATAAACAATGCCTACACACCAACAAAATATACGGATGAACAAAATTAATAATTATTGCTTTCATACAATAGTTTTTATTAAGAATACTACTAAGATTTCGTACAATGACAAAGAAATGCAATTCTTTCAAAAAAAAACGAAAACAATATTGAATTTGTATACAAATAACATTTTTTTTTGTTTTCTACACAAATCAATGATTAAAACTAAAAGTATGTTTTTTTTTCAATATGTTTTTTATACTTCGGTTATACCTTTCTTAACATAGGGCTATATTTTCTTACATAACTAGGTACTTACAGTTTTAAAACAATGCTCTGTTGACAATGATAATTCTAATTTTAAAGATGACAATTTAATGTAACAAAATACGCATCAATTGGCTTTAGTATCTCTATTTTCATAATGTACCTACACACTAGGTTCATATTTAAATTAAAAAAAACATACATTTTCAATACCTTTCTATCTTAATTTTCCTAAAATCTTTTTTTTTCTATTCTTTATTTTTTTTCCTTTGTTTAAATCCATTCCATCCTGGCAGGGTCGCCATGCAATGACGGGCGTTCGGTGTATCAATCAAAGACGTGTTTGTGTTATGAGTCTATATTAGAATGCCCCGCTTACAAGCTAATATTACAATATATAGGGAGGAGGCGCGTCACACACTACATATTTCTGGTAGTTTTCACGGCGATGAAAGTATTTTTTTCTCGAGTTTTGGTGTTTTGCTTGTTAGTTAGGATTTTAAATAAGGACCTTAGCCTATAATCTACTTTTTGGCGCCTTTATTTTATATTTTATTAATATTAAAGATTCGTAATAATATAAATAGCTTCACCGAAAGAGTCAAACTCTTGTTTTTCTGACGACAACTTGGCATGCGCAAATGGTTTGTGCAAACATTTGCGCAAACGGTATTGTCGTCTTAACGTACATGCTCACTTGTGCAAATTAGAATTTGCGCAAATAAGATTGAGACTATTATTTACAACTATCTGCCAAAGCAATACTTTTTAAGGCCGATTTTACCAATATTGGATAACTTTTATCTCAGGAAAGTGAATGTGAAATTTTGACAGCAGTAAAAATACAAAAGCATATAAATTATGTCACGAATTACGTTCCGAAGTAGTCACAGAACTATTTGTATGGTAGTTTACGCACTAGATTCGACTTCTGTCATCCGATTTCTCTCCGTCATCCGTGAGTGTCCAATTCGGAAGAAATATTGACGGACCGAAGTAGTCGCAGGTCGCAGTACTGTTTGTATGAACGCTTTCGCATTACCTCAGATTCAAATCGGACATATGCAAAAGATTGCCCCTGAATTGCTTGGATTTGGATCAGAGATCGGATTAGTGCGTGAGCAATATCCGAATTCGGTCCGAGATTTTTAGACTCTAGATCCGTATTTTCACGAATTCGGATCGGATGCAGTGCGAAAAGCAATATCCGAATTCGGTCCGAGTTTTTTATATTCTTATTTTCACGGACCCGGATCGGATGCAGTGCGTAACCGCTGTAAAGATACAAAAGTGTTTAAATTCTGTCAAAACGTCTAATTTATTACTAAAGTAGGATAGCGTTTGTAAAATCGGGACTTAATCCTACACTTAACGATGAAAAATATGTGACACAGTCTGTTCAGCCATTTACGACGGCGACTATAAACAAACATAACATATGTACCGATAAGCTAACGATACGATTATCGCGAGGATAATGAACGATAGTTGGGGTCGGACAAAAAGTTATCGAACATAATTATCATAGAGATTACATCAATTTCTTGAAAATGACCGCATTGTTGACAATGTTGAACGATAGTGATCACTATTGTCTATACTTCACGCAATGACCTACATTGAGAGAAGGGACACTTTAGTGAGGTTTAGTGAGGCGTTTTGCATTCTGCGTCCTCGTTGGTGAAATGTCTTGACCGCCCTGAACTTCGTGCAGGTAGTTGTGCAATTAATTTTTAGAAACAAAATGGCATTTCATTAATATTTAACTAACATGAACATCAGCTCAGAATCGGCTATTTAAAACAAAGTTTATTTGATAGTTTTTACAGTAAGAGCTTGGCCAGATGAGGAGTTTTACGCATGAGTCGAGTTGCACGTAGCCAATCGCGCGATTGTGAGACTAGAGGTTCAAAAATTCCGTCCACATGCAGTCGCACATTTTGCTGCTCGCGCGAAATTCGGCTGCAAGTCGCCAGAACCTTGACTAGCGCGAGTGGCGCGCGTTCCGCACCCAAGTGAAGATACTAGAAACGCCATTGCTCCGTCCAGTACACGTAGGTACGATAGATTAAGTGAGAGGACGTAGTGTTTTACAAAAATGTAACAGAATGGCCCCAAATACCCGCGCGTATAACGCATCATGTGAACGCAACTAAGGCGCGTATACATGCGTAGTCGCCTTATCTGGACAAGAATTAACCGTTTTCTTCATTAGTATACCATGTACGAAATTTCGGAGAGGCTGTTTAGTTAGAGCGACCAAGATCAATTGGCCGTATTGTACGAGAGTAGAAAAAATTTGCAACACTTGACCATTGTCTGCGCGAATCCTATTGACTATTTGTTGATCTTAGTACTATAAACTTGTACAGGACTAACCAATATTGCAAATTAGCGTTTCTGGTCCGTACTATCGTAAATGTCATTAAATATAAATGGAAATGTAATCTTATTGACATAATCAAAACCAATAACGCCCATAACTGCGCGAAAGCCATCAGCAATGACGTCACAATAAGGGCGCGAACACATTAACACGTCCTTCAGACTTCAAACATTCGCAGCACGTTTAAACAAAAAGATCGATGCGTTTAATTGACGGCTGTTAGCTGACAATGATGAGCGTGTATTGAATGACAATGTAAATAACAGTGTTCAATATTTCCTTGAAGTATGGGATATCTTCCAGATCCTTGCTGAGAATGGCGATTACAGGCATCAAGTATATTTTTGGAAAAGCGGTTTAGTAGACGAAAATGATTGGATATTTGGATTCATCTGCCAACTTCTGTATATCTCCTCGCTCTGAAGTTTCGTGGAAAACGAGAATAAATATTTAGATATGCAAGCTAGCGGTAGTTTTCTCAAGGTGTCCTGCATACTCTTCAAAGTGCGGTATGAATATATGAGTAATTTTCAGAGTTAATTGAATGTAGCCATAACAAAAGATTGACGTGTGTAGCTGTGAGCTATCAGACAGATCGTGAGACAAAGCCAACTGTGAATAGAATGCATAATTAGCTTGTACAATCGAGTAGATTTCCTTGTTAATTGGGAATTCTGTGCTTAAAATTGTCCCAAATACGTGCTATTTGGAATCACTTTGTCACACATCGCGCTTAGGATGCCACCACACCAATCGATCGATGGTCGATCGATGATAGATGCACGTCGATCAAGATGGTTTGATGGTTCATGATCACTTTACCCAAATCAATCGACGTTGATCGATGGCATCGATCGATTGTTGTGGGCAGCACCCTCAAAAACACTAATGCCATTTTGAATTCTGAGAAAAGTAAATACAACCATGACGAGACCATACAAACTAAAAACTTGTGATTCCAAAGTGGTTTTATCGGAACCAAAGTCGGAACAGGGAGCCTACTCCTTAAGTCCGTCAACGAAGTTATTCTCCCTTCCGAAAGTAGCCCGAAATGTAAAAGTGAACAAAACAAGTGTCAAGTTCAACTTTTCGGACGGGCAAAAACACATCGGTAGTAGGGACAACTGTCAAATCGTGTTGTAATTAATTCTTAGTTCGGGCCCCGAAATAGTCGTATGTCCGTAGGTGATAGGGAGTAGGAAACGCTCGTAACTAAGACCGAAACCACGGACTTCGTGCTTAGGGAGTAGACACCCTGAGGTGGTGTCATTGTCAGAGTCGAAAATGCGACCTCAATCAGAAGTGCCGACTTTGGTATCGGAAGCAAAGATCTATCTGATATCATCATCATCTGCCTAGCCTTTTCCCAACTATGTTGGGGTCGGCTTCCAGTCATACCGGATGCAGCTGGATATCAGTATTTTACATGGAGCGACTGCCTATCAGACCTCCACAACCCAGTAACTGGGTAATACGATACTCTTGGTAAGGCTGGTTGTCAGACTTTCTAGCTTCTGACCAACAGTAACGACTGTCAAAGATCTAAAAATGACAGCCGGGACCAACGGCAAAGATCGGTCTGATATCAATATCCCTAAATTCAAACAAACAGACGATCCTAACAAGACACAATCTTTAGCACTACCCTTTATTTCCACAACCCTAAAAATTCTTCCAAATCGTACACCAAAATTGTTTCTTTCATCAAAATTGCAACTCTTCCGACAACAAACAATAACGTTCCAACGAGGTCTGCATGCTAAGCAGCAATAATTGACAAGCGCGGCACGTGTCACAAAGTTCAGTTATCATACAATACTGTTTAGGTTTCCTGCTCGATCGCAACGGGACCCAATCAACTGTTCGCTGTGGTTATAATACTGTTTTTTGCGTATGGTTTCCAATTGTTAATAAGACTAGTAGATCATTTTCTTTGAGTGTATTTGCGGAGAAAGACAAGATGTTTTTTAAAACCTCTGCATTGTCCTTATCCGATGCAGAGGAGAAACTAGTCTGAAGTTGCTTCCAACCTTATTTCAGGTCCGAGGTGGAATGTGCACTTCACATGTAAAATACTTATCAAGAATCAAAAGATTTTGTTTGAAGACCATCTTGCATAACCCTAATTACAAATTGGGCACTTGCAATGAGGGTGTTTACGAAAATTTGCGCCACTAGTTGGCGCCACTTAGGCAAGAGGTCTCCCCCATCCCAATAAAATAATACGCGCTGTCTAAATATAGTTTTTGCACAGTTCCACTAATCGTTTTCCAGTGTTTAATTTTAAAACCTAGCTAATGTTATTTGAAAATGGATAATTTACGTGTATTTGGACAAAAAAGGTTGAAATTTCAGATGTTTTTTTCACTGTTTATTTTCGCCAAATTTTAAAATAATTATTGTGATTATGTTTTGATGTTTCTCGTAATCGTCTTTACTAAAGTGATCTTTGCATAAAAGACTGTTAATGTAGGCGTAAACCGATCTCTACAAATGGCTAAAAGCCATTGTTTTAAACGTGTTTTATCCTTAGGAAACTTATGACCTCCCGTTTTTTTTGAGCACATAGTAACTGCACAACATTGTGGCATTTCGATTTTGAGAGAATATTTATTGTACTTATTCAAGTTTATTAAAAAATCCAAAAAATCAGACACGAAAATATAGGCGCTCTGACATTTTGACAGGTTTCTGGTCCTGACGTCTCAGTGCTGCCGCCTAGTGGACGTCATTTCAGAAAACCCTCATTAAAAACGCACTTGCAAAACATTGGGCAAGTGCTCATTTTGAGAAGGGTACCTATTGCGAAATGCACATTTTGCGTCAGACCCTTTATTTCAAGCCAATTTACTAAAGTGTCCCCGCTCACGTTTAGAATCAGGCGTTTATGCCTCCCTTTAATTTTTGCTAGTAAAAAATAGCGGTCGACCGTTTCAGACTGATTGATAAGGACTTGTCACAAAGGATGCGTTCTGCGTCCTACGGTCCGGTCAAATCGAACGCAGCCCGCATCCTATGTGAACATCATTTGCGTTTTATATATATTTTATGTAATTACGATCTGACTATGCGAGCACAAGCAAAGAACGTAGGGAACGCACCGGTCAGGCGGTCGGGGTGGGAAGGTAGCGGACGGCCTGCCCGGTTGCGGGCAGGCGGGCAGCGGGCGGCGGGCGACACGCAATCAAATACAAAATGGCCGCTGTTTGCCCTGCCCGTCAGATCGCTGACCGGATGCCGTGCCCGGATCGCTGACCAGTTGCCCTTACCATGAAGTTCACATAGGATGCGGGCTGCGTTCGATTTGACCGGACCGGAGGACGCAGAACGCATCCAGTGTGACAAGTCCTAAAGAGCAAAGATTTATGAATATCTGCGAGGTATAAGATTATTGTTTGGAACAATATGCAACGATAAGGGGTTTGTTTCATCGTTCAAGCAGTTCGAATCTTGGCGTGAAGATAAGATAAAGTTCACTTATCTTCACAGATCAGACTGTAGCGACGGTAGCTGTCTCACTCCTTGCCTCCTACGCGGACAAAAATAACTAATTTCCTTTAATTAAAACTTCAGATCTGGGGCGGATACGTCAGCAGTTTATGTTCATCTTTTATGTTCATGTGTTTTTGCTTCTTTGCTATACTAAAGTAGTCGCTTCGGAATATTTTATTTATGTATGACTGTTAAAATAATCCTTCAGTAGTTTTAGTTGATGTCGGAAATAGAATCAGGGTAAAATTGAGCTCCTCAATTCGTTATAAATGTATTGTCTTGGGATTGTGACTATTAGTTTAGCTCGTTTAGTTCTCCCGCTCTTTTTATAATTTTAAGATGAAACCAATGACCTTATTTTCTCAGGGACCTTAATTTCTAATAGCAAAGCAGTGATCAGACGACTGTAGTTTGTCCTAAAACAACAAAATCTACAGCTGCATCATAAAGGATGACTAGTATTGTACTCGTGCGGCAGACAGACTCAACTAATTGAAGTAACAACATTATCTGACGTGACATGCTAAGGAATGTTTTAATATATTCTAGTGCAGCTAGGCTCCGTGATACGAAGCCTTAGTAGTTAATAGGATTTAATAACAGGCCCGTTTCAACTCTAGTGAAATTGAGATAAACGCAAACAATAAACGGCCTTGAAATGCTTGATTCATTACAATGATTCATTACACGATTAGATGTGAATCAACAAGTACTTACACAATACAACCGAGGCATCACACAGGTATTATTCTACTTTAATTCGGAAACAGAGCGCGGAATGTCGCACTAATTAAACACACACGACTGCTCGCGTCAAAGTCTAAAAGGAAATGAACTTTTAATACAGTATATATGGTTTCCCCCACCATGATGAAATATGTCAAAGGGCAATCATAATGAAATGATGATGAACATTGTCTAATTGGTCTAGTCTCAACAAGTGTGGCTTCCATCGAATAAGATTCTCAGATTTCTGTGACTAAAAATATGGGTGATTGGAATTTCTGTAAGATAAAAGAATGGATAGTGCCCGATAGATACCGGAAGGCTCACTTCTTATCAATAGAAAGATAATAGTCAATGCCTCATCGACTATGTATACAGTAGACCACCACGCCTTTGATGCGAAATGGTTAGGCAGAGAGCCAACCTTTTGCAAAACACAGGCGTGGCAGAATCACGCAGAATATATTTAAGTTCGTAAGCAGAGGGTGTCCGTCGAAGCGTTTCGTGCATCATGCAAAATTACTGAACAAAAACATTGGGTATCAAGTTATAAAATAAACTAGTGAAAAGTAATTATGTCAGTGATGCAAGTTAAGTATGTAATCCATTTTAATGTGCATATACCATTTATATTTTGAAGGAAATTCATGTAACAAGCAGTGTGGCATCCTCACTTGTACACGATGCAACCTGTCACATACATAGCTACATCTATCCATCGTCTGATTAGTTAGCTAGTTACAAAACATGGGACAGGCTGCCTCCTCACTATCGCAGAGCTGGGGGCCTACTCCCTAAGTCCGTCAACGAAGTTATTCGCCGGTCCGAAAGTAGCCCGACACGTAGGAGTGAATAAAACAAGTGTCAAGTTCAACGTTTCGGACGGGCAAAAACACATCGGTAGTAGGGACAACTGTCAAATCGTGTTGTCATTCATTCATAGTTCGGGCTCCGAAATAATCGTATGTCCGTAGGTGATAGGGAGTAGGAAACGCTCGCAACTAAGGCCGAAACCACGGACTTCGTGCTTAGGGAGTAGATCCCCTAGATCGGCGTTCAACAACCTAGGATAACACCTCACTTTTCGGGGTGCTATGTGATTTGAATTGTCTTCTTTTCCTACGTTGGTATATTAGTCAATTGTTTTTAAATATTATTAGTTGGTAATTCCTAATGAGCTGTGGGCCAAAATAACCACTTTGTGCCCTGACACAGCCAGAAGGCGTCGCGGCAGACCTCGAAGAAGATGGCGGGACGAGCTAGACAAAACCAATGACCAGCGGTCCACTTTGGCTCTGGATCGAAAAAAATGGAAGTCATGGGGAGAGGCCTTTGCCCAGCAGTGGGATGACGCGGGCTAGAAATGAATGAATGAGTTGGTAATTAATCTGAATGCCCACAGAAAGTAGTTACTGCACAATAACAACACCAAGAGGATTGCTGATGCGTTGCCAACCTTGGAGACAAAGTTGGAAAATGTCATGTGCCTGTAGTTTCACCGGCGCTCATCACTACATAGTATAAAACAAAGTCGCTTCCCGCTGTCTGTCTCTATGTATGCTTAGATCTTTAAAACTACGCAACGGATTTTGATGCGGTTTTTTTTAATAGATAGAGTGATTCAAGAGGAAGGTTTTAAGCTATAAAACATACACGTGCGAAGCCGGTGCGGGTCGTTAGTACCCTTTAAACTGGAATATAGCAATGCTGATTGGCGGCAGAAATATTTATTGTGGTAGCAGGTGCTCCCACAGACAAGCTCTAAAATTGAAATTCTTTACACAGAAAGCCGGCGTTCCAATTGAGACTCAATCGCCTGCAAATGCCCTTTTAAATGTGCAATTTGCCGATTCGATCGTATCGCTCCAATCGGGGAGTCTATTTGAGTGAGGGCAAAGACCCGGTAAACTCAACTTTTGGATATAATATCGGCAATTGAGTTTGGTAATCAAGTCGTTAGTAAGGTTAAGCAAGAAACTGAGCCAGCCATTACGTCGATTTTCTTTTTATATCAATTGCAAAATTGGTTTTAAGTTTTGCGACACAATTATTGTAACTCTAAGGAAACCGTAACTGTGATACAGCCTGCACAAGGCGGATGGGTCAGCTAAATGAGGAAGTCATCAGAACTGAGTGTTGTGTCTAGCACTGCGGTGCGAGCACGGATCTTTTTATTGAGTCGATTTGAGAAATGTATCTATTCTAAACTTCAAAGGAGAATGCTCAAAAAAACACCCAGAGCGAACAGACATAGGATGTAGCTCAGAATTTTAGTGATATTTAGTGATATCATTCTGTGAATATTTCACTATTAGATTCGATGGCTAAATGTGTGATATTGTGCTATTTGTTTTTCATCAGGATTTTTTTTTCTTTAATATATCTTCGAATTGGGTATACCCGACGATATAATTACATTCATACATACCTACAGTACATATGATAATTAACGAAGGGCGTTCCCGTTAACCCGCAATATACGATTGCGGGTTAACGGGAACGCCCTTCGTTTCGCGTTCACAAATGCAAAAAAAAACCGAAAAACACTCGAAAAAAAAATCTGCTGTTCCCTACATTTTGACGAGTTATGGGAACATAATATGTAATATATTATATGTAGGGAACAGCAGTTTTTTTTTCGCGTACTTTTCAGTTTATTTTTTATCTTGTTTGTACGTTATACTGTTGCGGATTAACGGGAACGCCCTTCGTTAATTAAGATACTGTATGTATTTATGTATGTAATTATATCGTCGGGTACACCCAATCCGAAGATATCTTAAAGAAAAAAAAAACATTCGTGATGAAAAACAAATAGCACAATATCACACATTTAGCCATCGAATCTTATAGTGAAATATTTACAGAATGATATCACTAAATATAACTAAAATTCTGAGCTACATCCTGTGTCTGTTCGCTCTGGGTTTTTTTTTCATACTTGATGATCATTATCCTTTGACATTCATTTTATCTATATCTTATGTCAAATTGACGTTTAGAATAGATACATTTCTCGAATCGACTCGATAAAAGATCCGTACTCGCACCGCTGGATTGACATGTTTCAGGAGTTATAATCATAGGTTCGTTCGTTCTGCCTATAGTTCTTTTCAAAATCCCCGAGACAAAATTGACAGGCGCAAATGTGAAACTTGTAAATTTTAGGAACATTTTTTTTCAAATTTGACGTTTCGCGCATGTTAATTCAGTCTCAGGGATTTTGAAACGAACGCCTTTTCCCAACTTTGTTAGGGTCAGACTCCAGTTTAACCAGATGCGGCTAAATACCAGTATTTTAACTGCCATCACACCTCCGCAACCCAGTTATAATCATAGCTCGTAAGAGAATATACCTAGTTTGAATCTAATAGAACAAGGAGTGAAAGTGATTCTCACACTACATAAGCAGAGTTAGGCATGCTATAAACTTGGTCAGTTATAATAGCCAGCAATGTGCGCAAGCGCAACACCGCGGACCGTCACAGCCGCCACAGATGCGATAACGATCTAATGCCGATGTGTGTACTTGTAAATTGCTGTGACGAATTAAATGAATTCTTTGTTTAACAACATAGTTTCATTACGTCATTGTGATGGTCTAAGGTCCCCGTCACGAGAAGCTATAAATTTTGTAAATAAAGAACTTCTACAAAGTTACGTAGCGACAATTCAATCAACAACAAATAATCCCAAATTCAATCAACTCAAAGTTACATACGTGTAATACGAAACTAACGAGCAATTTCACTTAGTCGGGTTATATTTTAGCGATATAAAGCGCTATCGTCTAATGTTTTGTGGTACCGGAACGTGTCTGACTCATGGAACGTCAACATTTGGCCCGCCATTTTGAAGTAAGTTCACACTGACACTGTCAATGCTGTCATTTGAGTTTTGAATGCGTTTCAGTTTGTTTGCGTTGTTTTCGTAGATTACTATTTATTATTATATAAATAAAATAAAAACCATTATATAAAAATAAAAATCATTACAAAACTGTTTTTTTTTATTTGTTCCAAAGGTTGCGAACCCCTGAATGTGTGTTTACAAAATTTATAGCTTCTCGCGACGGGGACTTTAGTTAGTATTACCCTATTCTGTTTTTTACTTTTATTGTTTTTATTTTAACATTTGTATTTTCTAGTAAGTATTATGTTTTATGTAATTGTGCTTTTGTGTGTTGTGTTTTATTTTATGTACCAAATTGTCTATCTACTTATCTATTATTTTTCAGGTTAGCAAGCACGATTTAGGCTGATGAAATGGACACGTCTGTCATTTAGCAATTTGGCCGCTATTGGTAGGGTTTTGTTCCTACAGATATCATGCTATTATGTTCCGTCTACACGCAGAGTCTTGCATGTGCAAACAGTATGTGCAAAAATTGCGCGAAAAAACACAGTGCACTGTACGGCGTTCACACGACAGCGACTTGCATGCACAAAGGGTATTGTCGGTATTAATGGCACTACGCAGTATACCGTTTGGCCGTCTTAACGTACACATGCTTATTTGTGCAAATTATTATTTGCGCAAAAAATATTGAGCAGACCGTAACGGGCCGGCTACACGCAGAATAAAATCTTTATCCTGTCCAAGCTTCCGTTGATTTCGCGAATGTGGGAAAGCCCTAAGCTTTTTCCAAATCGCTCATTTTTAAGCCATTCAGTAAAATGTATTATCATAAAAATGATGGCTAAAATGTTGTCGCTATACAGCCAACTCTGCGGTTCAAAAACTATTATTTCATTATCAATATTACAGGTTCAGCGATAACATAACTATGATATGCAAATAGACAGCTCGTACCATGCTCCTAGTGGTACGGGCTGCAATTCTGCTTATTCGTAAAAGCAGACACGTTCATTTAGAAAACATCACGCTAGGTATCTGGGGGTTATGGGGCAGATGGACTCTATCTAAGCAAAAACATAATCAACCCATAATAGGGCACGGGCCTCTTACCATTCTCTTCTCAAAATAAGAAGGGTTTAGTCGTTAGTCCACTACGCTGGCCTGGTGCGGGTTGGCGGACTACACACCATTGAGAACTTTTTGGAGCCCTCATAAGGTGTGCAGGTTTCCCTTACAAGTGACAATCAAATTCTGATACACACATAAATTCGATAATTCAGAGGTGCGGGCCCGAATCTAACTCAGATCCTTCTGCATGGAAGGCTAACGTTCAACCGCTAGGCTATCACTGCTATCCTACATCTATCTAAAGCTAACTATCATGGTATTTACAGTCTAAAGACCATAATTAGCCTTCGGCCTTCGATAGCCTCTTAATTTCTTCATCATCATGAAAGCATTTATTCCAATTATGTTTGGTTCATTTGTCCATTGTAACCAAATGCTGAATATCAGTGTCTTACAGAGCGAATGCCATCTGGCCTTCACAAATTCGAGTAATACTATAATCCGAAAGTTAACTTCCTACTTTTTAATTTGCCCAAAAGTTATTTTTAGACGGTTTATTATTGAACTCAATCAAGCTTGAACGACAAGACTATTTTGAAAGTGCAACATTAATAAAGAAAGGATATCCTTTGCCTTGACGGACTTTGTTCATAAAACTTTGTTTTTCGACTTTAGCAACGTTTTTTCTAAAAGAAAGAAAATAATTTAATCATCTATTTCAAAAACTAGCTTAAGTTAATTACCAGGGTGTTAATATTAAACGTACTTCTACTCGTCGATTGCATAACATAAATCAACATTAATCATAATTATTATGATCATCACGCTCCTCACTTGACAGGTGCATATGCGTAGTAAAAAAAGTGCGTATTATTGCTCTTTGCCACCATACCTATAAACAATGCTGGTAATTTATAAACACCTCTATTAGTTGCTTGTGCGATGCCTACCATGATAGTTCAGCGGGCAACTTACAATATGTTCGTATTTATGATTAGTTACGGTTTACTCACGTGCATTTTTCGCGATTAGAAGCTACCGATTAGGGCCATCACAAACTGGGTGACCAGACGCGGTGTTGTCGTTTGCATCTGGCGTCTTGTCGTCACGACTAGACGCGGAGCTGTCGCTTGCGTCGGTAACTATATTGCTTTCACGGTAACTTGATTAATTTGGCAGATGTCAGTTCATGACATGAAAATAAATTGTAATGGCGCTCCGCGCTTGTGTATGACAATTTAATTCAACAAGAATTAAATCAATTTAAAATATTAATAAAGCGTTACCCAAAAGGTTGTTTTACAATCAGAAACATAGAAACAATATAGTTATATGTGTATAACGCCATAATTATATATTACATAAATGATTTTAAAAAAACCCCGACGCGTTTTCAAACTTGCGTCAGATGGTACCAGTTGCCAGAGACGTGCGTATCGATAAAATAATTTCGATAAATTTATATTAACAGAATGAATATTTTGACTATCGTAATAATTATAGACGATAGGCTCAGTTGATTGAATAATTAAAATAAGGCTCATTATAGCCCAGTTGCCTTGCAAAAGGTCGGTCAGTCCTAAATTTTGGATACGTGTTTTGGATATGTGTTCTTATAAAAATTATAAATTTTGTACCTTGAGTGACCTCGGCGCGCTCTGCCATTTTGGGTTAAAGAACCCAAAAATGAGTTTTTATTAAATAACTCCCTTTTTTTTAGGGTTTTATGCCAAAAATTATTCACATCAATTTTGAAGAAAATTAAATTCTTATTTTTCATTCCCGACTCAAAATCAGAGGTATTTTATAGGTTTGAAGCCCATGTCTGTCTTTCTGTTTGGCTGTCTATTTCTCTCTCTGTCTGTGTGTCTGTTTGTGGGCTTTTCATAAAAACACCTAACATAACACATCCTAAATTCAGGACCGACGAACCTTTCGCAAGATAAACCTCTTTTTCGCGACCCGGCTACTGGGCTTATTATTGGTGATAAATAAACATTTATTTTCACTCATCCCATACCTGCTAGATTCATTATCACATCAGCACGTGATCGTCTATTGTTGAAGATATGCATGCTAATTGACTTAATCCTAATTACTTAAATCACAAGTATTTGAAATGTACATAAAATCACATTACAATCATTTGTCAAATTCTCGCTGAAATTTTACAAATTTTATCGATAGTTGAATCGACTACAGTCACATGTCTAGCAACTCCTATTGACATGTGTCATTTTAATCTTCTTATCGTGAAAACAATATAGTCGTTACGTCTGTCGTGCAGGAAGCTATCATTAGTAATAGAATATTCGAGAGAGACGGCAGTGTTGTTTCACAGCGAGACTAACGCTGCGTTATCGCGCGACTGTCGTCGTGTGTGCGCGTGCACAGCGCGACAAGTAGCGAGCGCGCGCGACTCCCCTTGCTTGTCGTCGGGACTCCGTGACTGACGCTAAGTGTGCGGAGCTTTGAAGAAAATATATGAAAATTGGCGGCCGCAGCCTGTCGTCGCGTCTAGTCGCCGAGCTGTCGCTGTCGCATGTCGCCTAGTGTGCGCCTAGGCTTAAACTCACTGACGATAACTCGTTGGTCTAGTGGTCGCGAGCGCGGCTGCTTAGCGTGAGGGTTCTATCCCCAGGTCGGACAAAGTGTTATTAGGTTTTTCGGTTTGGAATTTCTCAGTAACAGCCCGGAGTCTGGATTTGTGCCCAGTCAGTGGCAATAGACTTGCCCCATGTTACATGGGACTACTGTGGGTATACTATTACACCTCTGCTCAACCCTTCGGGGAATACAGGCGTGATGGTCATGTTTATGTATGTATACCGATACAAACAACGCGAAACGCTAGCTCGCTCTTCTATTCAAATTATTAATGACGACACGTTTGGTGCAGTGGCTAAGCGATTGGCTTCTGCGCTACGGGTCGTGGGTTCGATTCCCACACGGAACAAAAATTTGTATGGCCTACAGATGGTTGTTCCGGGTCTGGGCGTTTGTTTGTCAGATTTGTGTCTTTGTGTCGTGAGATTCGTGAATACAAGAGAAATCTTAGTGTGGGGCAACGTTTTTAAAAAAGAAAAAAAAAAAAAAAAGATTAATACTTTTTAGTATAGAGGCGGACTTAGGCATTTTCTACCAGTTGACCTTAGGGTGACCTTAAGGCAAAAGACCTAGAGGCCGAAGTCCAAAACGATGGTCTGATCAGATATCCGAACAACTCGCGATAACTATAAGCGCCGCAATCCACCAGGCAACTGATCGCAACAAATGGAGACAGACCGTGGACAAGTTGAAATGGAGTCACGATCCTCAGTAGTGAGGAAACGATTAAAAAGAAGAAGACCTTAGGGTGGTGCAGAGAAAACATGGTAGGTGTACTAAAAAGAGTTATGTTATGCGATAAATCACATAACTATATAGTTGTTATACGATAGATTATCGTTTTAATCACTTCCACACATCCAATCAATGTCTGTAAATACTAGTAAATCAATTACGATCATCTGAATGATGTAAGAGGTTTCCCTTAGATATCGCGTGCGGCATGTACTCCACACATAATAACTGGTAATTTAGTAAAAACTTCACGTCAGCAGCACTGGTGCGGAAAAGTTCGTCGCTTTCCAGTAGAGTTGACGCGAAATAGAAACTTGTGTGACAATGCACTGTGTAGTGAAACAGTAAGACAAGTACGAATCGAATCTACGTAATATTACCGAAAGGAGATGTTTGATTTTGGGCCACCACTATGTACAGTATATAGAAAAATAGGAAACAAATAAATTAATTTGAATAAGGGTACTCTTGTACTGGAATTATTATTCAGTGACGTTTTTTAATATGTTAACCCTTTTTTTCTGGTAGCCTTAACAGTTGTGTTTGACAATGACATGAGTTTGACAACTTTGACAGTCCTAGGTTTCGTGTACGTCACCTGTAGTTCTATTTTATTATAATTATAACGTAATCAGAGTATTTTCGTCTATAAACAACGTACTTAAGCTAAGTTCACAAGAAATAAACACTATGGGGCCATTGACATGTCAATAGTTGTCAAAATGACATTTCACATAATTTCGATTCGCCATATTTTCATGAGTTGTGTTGCTCTCCTTGACCAAGATAACTTGAATGTACAATTAAACGAAGTAAAATTATAGAAAATGAACATTTAAAAACGGTTACTTGAATGTATAGCTAATAGTGTACATGGTGCTAGCCCAGGCTCCATACATTTCTGAAACATCTCCTTTGGAAGAGATACAAGACACAAGACAAGATTGAAGACTATACTGTCAGTTATCTAATGAAATTCGGTTTGATGAAATAGTCCCATAGCCGATCGTAATTTATCGGACATAATTACCAAGTTATAAAATTAATTAAGTTTCATAAGTCCGTGCAATTCTGCGCTGAAACAAATTGAAGGTACCGACTTATGAAACTGTTAATTTTATAACATGGTAATTATTTTACTCCTTTTAGTTTGTTTTTTTTTGGAGAAGGTTTTTATTTATTTTTAAGTTTTTTGTTTAATACTGTTCTATGCCACAAATTACAATTACAATAGTGCACAAATTCGTGAACTACAACTAGAACGTCGTCTATATCGTCGCCCGGGCGGGAGTGAAAACCTCGGGAATGCAATTTGGTTATTTTATCACGACGTATAGGTACTATATCTTATAAGAGAGCCGCTCTATGTGAAATTAGTTTGTAGGCACTGAAACTAGCCTATATTGGGTATATAAAATTCGTAATAAATATAATTGACTAGCTTTTGCCCGTTACTTGTTCCCCGTGAAAAAAGCCCATAGAAACCGTGCAATCACCAAATGCATTCGGTGCATTCCCGAGGTTTTCACTCCCGGGCGACGATATGGCCCTGCGCAGACGGCACACTTTTTGTGCGATCGAGTCTGCGGCGCACAAAAAGTCTGCATGGCGCGCAAAAAGTCGGTCGCGGATTTTTCACAGACTCAACGCACACGACGCACATCTTCGATCATTTTGTCGGCAGAGCTGTAGGGACGTAGACGCTATGGAAATCGTGCAGAGATCGCGAAGTATTATTTTGTACATGAAGTACAGAAAAAGAAGAAGAAATAGAGAATTTTGGGTACATCCTATACTTTCGCAAAGATTACTGAAGGGACAGTTCCATACTAAACATTCAATTCTGAAACAACATCCGGCAATTTTTTTCAAATTTTATAAAATGTCTGTTACAACATTTGATGAGTTGCTATTTATTTTGAGACCTGCTTTGACTCATTCAGAAACAACAATGAGGAGGTGCCTTAGGTGCCGTGATATTCTGCCTTAGAAGTATCATAAATTGCTGGTCTGTTTTGTATTTCTTGAATTAACATAGTTACATCGACCTCTGGCGCCATGATAATAGATCGCGTGCGTTACGTCCACCCCTAGCAAATGCAGATTGCCGACTAAAGTGTGCGCCGTCTGCGTTAGCGCGCGTTGAAGCAAACGTTCAATTTTTTTCACACACTTTTTGTGCGGAGCGGCGCGCCGCGGCGCGGTGCGGTCTGCCCGAATTACACGGATTTTTTGTGCGCCGGACTTTTTGCGCGTCGTGTGCGTTACTGCATATAATTGCATAGGTTCTATTTTCACAGACTAAAAAGTGCGTCACGGATAGTCTGTCGTCTGCGCAGGGCCTATAGGTAATTAATTTTAAAACTACTAACAATATATACTACTCAACCAAGCTTAATAAACTTATATGGGAGCAAATCGAGAGTAATCCCCACTAAATAAAAATAAATTAATCAAATCTGCCCAAAAACAACGATGAAATCAGTGAAGAAAAATTTGAAAACAAATAAAATTATGCGCATCGAATTGTTAAAACTCCTCCTTTTCGAAGTCGGACAAAAATTATTGCTAACTCGGGCTATACATGTCCCTTTATAATTCTAACAAAAAGAAACCACTTACACTTTGCGCTTTTACGTCATAGATAGTTACTTGGCACAAGTATTCAACAATCGATTATGGTCAAGTAGGTGCCGTTACTTAATGATCAGTTGGTCATGAGTACAAAGTTTAACGGGCAAAATATGCAAACAACATTACTAGTATACATATTATATACAAATGTTTCAGAGGCACTGTTATCACGAATATGCACTGAGTGAAGCGTGCGGAGTACGTTACATGAAAAGATAAAATGTAGTCATTAAACGTGAATGACTCATAACTACGTCATTATTTCAGAAAAACAAGTCGGTACTTCATCACAAACCGGAAGATTATTCACAATGACATGAACGATTGTGCAAAATAGGTACTCGAATAGATAATTATAGGAACATAAACTTAGTTACATCGATAATTCAGCCCTCATCAAGCTGCCTCCCCCCCAGCAACGCCCTAACTCGAGATTCGAGTCCCACTAGGGGTCGTCCTTAGTGCTATTGTTGCAGGTAGTCATGATGTTAGTGTAGTATAAGTAGTTAGCTTAAGTTACGTATTTTACTTCCCCACCATTGGCTGGAGACCCGGTCTCGCCAATAACTGCCCGGTTCGCGTAGAAGGAGTCCCCAAGGACTATCAGCAGAAGTACCACAAAAAAAAAACTTAAGTAGAATACTATCGAAGTCTGAACAACAATATTAAAACTTTTGTGAAAGTCGACGGTTACGTGACCGACATCGAAAGGCGACATTTAAATCGATATCAAAAGTAGAATCGCGCATATTCATAATAATTTTTAATGGATCCACTATCGCTACATCTTTTGCAACATGGCCGCTTTCTAGCTAAAAATATACATTTGTTTTCATTCACCGAGTTTTGCATGCCAACGCGAATTCATTCAGAAGAATTCATCAACGTATAGATAAAATCACAACATTTGCAAACACATATAGTGGATTTGTTAGTATTAGTACAGTATTGAGGTTTCCAGGTACAAGGAATATTGGAATTTTTGCTTAAGCAAACACCCAAAATGAGCACAGAATGACAGAAATATGGTAATACACCGACATCTCATCGATATCTCTTTAGACCAATGGACGTAAGGTCATGTAATTAACACCTATTTACACAGGACACAACGTGAGTACTTCAAGCAATATTTATAGATTTTCCAAAAGAGTTGTAAATGCTATTTTATGGAATTCAGAAGCCCACTACACTTACACCCTTGCTGTAACTCTCTTCTAGGAGCTACAGTACTAAACCATTGAATCGCAACACTTGCAAGCAAGGGCGCTCAATGAACAGTTTTGAAATTTGCAACTCCTGCAAATGAATTCAAGCGAATTAAGAAAATGGCAGCGAACTCACGGCAACTATGGCCGTTTACATAGTTTGCAATCTCGTACTTAGGGGCACTGATGGGATAATAAGAAGAGTGGAAGAAGTGTCAGAAGCAGCGTGAAGTCTAGAAGTGTGAAGTTTACAACACAATGTACGTAAGATGAAGAGACTTAACCTACGTCTACGTTTGCTAGTACGACTAGTTAGCAAAGTCGTCCCAGAAACAAGCAATCGATCAGGAAAAGGCTAACTTAGTTTCTTCATTTCATCCTGATGAAGATGAGAAAATACATTTGTGAAGTCGTTTTAAAAATTGCTCAGAAACAGCGGCAGGTCGTTTAACCTTCACCGAAGACACGATAACACATTTCTTTCAAATGACTTTCAACTTACTAAATGTCAAGCACAATTAACGCGTATTTAACTATTTACTAGACTAGACCAACGACCGAAAGTTAATGTAATTAGCAGCTGTAAGGTCACATTATAGGCTATGGGACATGGTGTCATCCGTGACTCACTGACAGACCGACACGTTCGTGTGAAAAATGCTTTAATTATGTAGCACTGTTGGAATGATTAACACTATATTGTGTAGAGATATTTATATGGACGAGATAATGATATAGAACACTTGTGTCTAATAGATTTAAAGGGAATTTTGGGGTCTCAAAAGTAGCATAACACGCGACCGCGCCGGTGCATCGCCATTTTCTTTTCCGAACTTGGCTTGATACACTGTCGTTTGTCTAGATCAGTGTTCCAGAAAGTGTGAGCCGCGGCACACTGGTGTACCGTGGTCGTTAGTTTGGAGTGCCGCGAAAAAATTGCAAGTTTTGTCAGAAAGATATGAAGATAAAATACCTACCTACACTACACAGCGTTCCTATGGTGTACCTCTAAAATTTCCAAATTTTGTAGGTGTACATTGAACGCAAAAAAATTGCGGAACACTGGTCTAGATGATACCGAAAGTCTAACGTCATGAGTGTGAAATGAAGGTAAAGCTCCTTGCATACAATGCTACGAAGACGAGGTACGAGTCTCTTGGAAATTCACGCCAATACTGGTTTCCGGAAACTCAGCTAAACACTAGTGTTGTCTTAAAGGAGAAGAAGGGTTAAACAGAAAGGACATCGGCAGTCTTGGGCCCAAACCGTTAGAGAAATGAAAACATACTTGTTGATTGCTCGACTTTCTTCCAGATTGGCAAAGGAAATAAAAAAACCTAAAATAGTACCCTCATTACCGTACCGTACCCTCATTATACATATTTGAAATGGCTAGTTTTACCAGGTGTCATCCATCCTTATTTACACTAGAGTAAGTCTCGCAACAGAAGTAAATTATACTTATAATAACCTTAGTAGACGATATAAAACTAGCCTGTATGAAAATAGTGTGTTTGTTATGGCACCAGATTTATAACAAGATCCCTAATAGTATTAAGGAGTTTAGAGACATTCGTGTTTTCAAAAATAAGCTGTTCCAAATTCTCATTGAATATTCATTCTACTCTGTTGACGAATTCTTAAAGTGTTAATGGCCGATTGAATCTACCTATATGATTATAACTTTAATTTTAATGAATTATGATCTTAAACTTTATTTTTATGACATTTGTATGCCCATGAGGCTGATCATAGCATGACCTTTGTATAAATAACACCTAATTATTATCTGTGAATCACAAATAAATGATTTTGATTTTGAATAGTAGTAATTTGGTTCCAACATTTCCACCTCGTTTCTACAAAAGCGAGGATTTGTCCATTAGCCCGATGACACGTAGCAATTCTAATTGAATGCCCATGAAATGTTCTGTGCCATCATAATACTTTCATATCTGTAACGACTGTTAGACTTAACCTTGGCCAGTGTTGTTAGGCGTCTACCATCTCCTTTTTTTGTCGTCATCGATTGTCGTGCACCAATGGTATGCAGCAATCTCGTGGTCTACCACGATAACTTATTACGAGCTTATTAACGGTCGTTAATAAGCTCGCCCTCTAGGGCGAGCTTATTAACGACCGTTTTCAACAACGTATCTCTCAGCGGTTTGCTCTACTAGATATATAAATTTTGTCAATACATGTTATGCTTATGTCAAATTTCTATCTGTAGTATGGGCAACCGAAGATAGATAGGTAATTGAAAACGGCCTTAAACCGTATCTATGTAGATGTATCTTGTTTATCACTGTCAATTTTTATCTACACTACTGCCGAGTGTAGTCTGCCTGTGTTTTCAAACATTTCTATCTATGCCTATTATTTAATGAAGGAAATGAACATAACGTGCTGATGATCAAACACTCGACTTGTCTCACCGCATCTGCTGTACAGTGGCATATTGTATCAGATTGAATACTGATCAGCGTGTGGAATAGAAACTGCTTATTGTTTAAAATTATATGTACTGTGTATTCTGAAACGCTTTCACGTGTTATCATTTAAACAAAAACGTGATTTTCTATGGTCTCGCGTGCCGTACATACCATGGGAGAAAGTGTTTCGAATAGTTATTGAAATAGCATGAGGGTTTGAAAGCAGTGATAGCATAGCGGTTGAACGCTTGTATTCCATGCAATGCTTCCAGATTCACTGTAATTACAGACACATTTCTACTGAATACTGTAATTATAAAATACAGTGTATGAATTTACTGTATTTAATTTTCAATAAGTTAAATTCATGAAATCTAACACGTAAAACGAAACGCAGCTAATCTAGGACCAAAATAGCATAGGATTGTCATATCGACAAAATTCCGTCGAAATTCCGAAAACTGCATCCAATTAAATCCAAGTAAAGAAATGATTTCAAGGATGACGGCAAAAATATATGAAAATCATGAGCAAATTATTCTTGAGTAACCTACAATAACTTGTGTTTACAAACTAATAAAACAGCTTGTTTTTGTTTTATTATTTGAACAAAGTTTCACTGTATTTTTACTGTAATCGATTTTGGATATCTACTTTACTGTTTACTTATAGAAACTACTGTATTTTTTAGCTGAAAACACTGATTTTACTTTTGGGATCTGGAAGCACTCTTCCATGTATGATGCACGATGAGTTTGTATTGGATACCGGCCCGCACCTCTAACTTATCAAATTCATATGCGGATCAGAATTTGATTAGCACTTACGTTAACGGTGAAGATAGAACATACTGACGAAACCATACAACTGAGAGGGCTGCAAAAAATCTTTGAGCGTGTGTGTAGTAGCTAAGCACGAAGTCAGTGGTTTCGGCCTTAGTTACGAGCGTTTCCTACTCCCTGTCACCTACGGGCATACGATTATTTCGGGGCCCGAACTAAGAATGAATGACAACACGATTTGACAGTTGTCCCTACTACCGATGTGTTTTTGCCCGTCCGAAAAGTTGAACTTGACACTTGTTTTGTTCACTCCTATGTTTCGGGCTGCTTTCGGACAGGCGTAACTTCGTTGACGGACTTAGGGAGTAGGCTCCCAGGGCAGCGTGATGAATCTAAGCCCTGCTCACTGTGAGCTGTAACAGATTATGTAAATATTATAAGGGTTTGGTTTATTGAACAAAAATGTTAGGAGTTTTTGTTGTTTTTTTTAAAAAAACGTTGCCCCACACTAAGAAAATTATGTCGTTATGTCGTATTTGTGTAGTTATGTCGTATGTCTATCAATATTCATTGCACTCATCTTTAGAAGGAGAGCAGAAGTCCAAGTAACACATAAATACTTTTGTTTATTGGTAGTTTCCATAAAAACAAACAATTGATAAAGCTTCATTATCGCGTTGGGTAATATTTTCATTAGATTGTTATCGCAGTTAATTAAAAGAAGCATTCTTGGCCGCATGTTTGTCGAATCTGATATTGCTAGGTGGATTTTGACCATAACTTGGATTATCGGCAAATATTTTGGAGCATTAAAACTACGCTTAGGTAATAAATGTACTAGATTGTGACAAGAAAACTTAAAGGTTGTTAGTAATACTCAGAGTGACTCAAAAACATGAAATAACTCTGGAGGAAGTCGTAAGCATAATCAGACCCCCCCCCCCTTTGAAATGTTTTAATTATATCGTGTAAGGTATCATTTGAAAGGGCCTTTTATGGCCGACTACGTCAAAGCCAAAAAGAAGGGTTATGAAGAGAAGGGGGTTTAAATTATCGCACTAAAACGTATTTAAGTAATAAAAAATAAACTTTAAAAAAAAGTAAAAACCGACTTTAAAAAAACTAAAAGGAGTAAAATAATTACCATAAGTAATAAAAAATTAACAGTTTCAGAAGTCGGTGCAATTCTACACTGAAACAAATAGAAGCCACCGACTTATGAAACTGTTCGTTTTATATTAAGGTAATTATTTGACTCCTGTTTTTTTTTTGAATTCGTTTTTTAATTTTATTTTGTACCCTCTCCGTTGTCTAGGTTTCCCCACGATGTTTTACTTCACCGTTAACGCAAACGATAATCTAATTCTGGTCGTGAAGGCGAAATTGTGATTGACCTGAATATCTGAATGTTTACAGTAATGTAGTCAGGATGTATGTTTCAATGTAAAATTCCGAAACCTAATTCTAGTAATTTATCAAATAATAAAGTGCTGTAATATTAAGTGATGCACTTATACATATTATCAGATTGTTCAGATAATCAGTCAATACTTATAAGCTGCTTATCTTACAAATGTGTTGTAATTCCTGTTTAAATAAGATTACGATTCATAAGATTAGACTTTCAGAGAAATATTTGATGATCTATCTATCATAAGGATAATGATAACTATGGATGGTGATTCAACAGATTATTAAAAGCTATTAATGTGATAATAAAGAATTTTATTATGATAAAATTATAAATATCTGAGAAAGTTAATTATGTAATTCAGAAAGAAATTAAACAAAACAGAATAAATAAATCAATCCCGTATATTTATTTTTTGGCTTAGACCTACAAATCACTACGTAGTATAAAACAAAGTCGCTTCACTTAAAACTTCGGAACGGATTTTGATGCAGTTTTTTTTTAATAGATAGATAGATTTTTTTAATAGTGATTCAAGAGGTAGGTTTTAAGCTATAAAACGTACACGTGCGAAACCAGGGCGGGTCGCTAGTCTATCATAAACATGAAAGTTGGGATGTATGTTTGTAACTAAATCCCACCATTACAGCTGAATACAGTGCAGTAATTTGTTAGAGGTAACATCACGTCATTGTCACCTGAAGGGGTGGGCAGAGGAGTTTAGCACAACCTCATTTTGCCGTTAAGTTTAAGTTCCATGTATTTGGTACATATGTTGAAAATAATTAGGACATCCTTTTCACTCTGCAAAATACTTTTCATCTGGACTGAGCGGTAGACACAGTTAGTATAACAATAGTCATGATACACCTAGCAACTTAATCTCTGCAATTCGAGATTTCAAGATAAAAATAAAGTTTGTTAGTTAAGATATCACCTTGAACTATCACTTTAAGGTCACTGAACACAATCACTTTCAGTGAAAGGATTAAGAACTTAAATCCCTGATTCTATAAATAGATCCCTGCCTAAGAACATTTGATCTACCATGTCACACGTATCTATAGCGGTGATCTTTGGTAAATGGGCTGGAGAAGTACAGTGATGACACCAGATTGATAACAAGTAGTGAATGATAAGATCCACAGGTCATATAACACCTATAATTCTGTTTATCACAAACTTCTACTCAATGCTCAATGTATGTAGTGTCAATGGAGTTTGTTGCCGGCTCTTCTCCAAAGGACCTACTACTTGGAACCAAGCACCTAGTGTTGACCTTTTGAAAGCACCAGTGATCTGGTCTACTTAAAATAAAAAATATTTGACCTTGACTATGGTGAGGCATGCATGCAGGCATAATCTCGCTTTGGCAGGAAAAAGCCTCTAAGTTACCACCTCAAGTCATTAAAAACACATTAGCTGTTTTGATTAAATCTACATGTTAATTACTTGTAGTACATGGAACTTGGTGATAAATATATCTATTGAATTTATGTCAATATAACTTTTATAGTAATAAATTTATATTCACAGGTGTTTATCTATGATATTGGTTTTCTGTATTCTCAAGTCTCAACAGATTTTTTTACTGTTGCTGCTAAAATCAACAACAGAATAAGGAATAAAAAAATATCTGATGAGTACAAGATTTTTGATCCAATGAGTTTTTATAAAAGCATGCAGAAAAATTGTTTAACAACATTCTATTATTCTATAAATATTTTGAACTAAGTACTTATCTATAGTCTGATATTTTAATAATATTATATGAAAGTAAACAAACCATTGATCATGAAACATTAATTTTAATTTCAATTCAAGTCTTTAATGCATTCCTTATTGTAATTTTAAAACAGGTGGTACGCTTAACACTTTGGGATCAATTATTGACTGTTGGATGCAGCATAGTTTAGTACAAAAGAGGAAGAGCAATTTACCTATGAACTGCTTAATATACACATTTTCGATTGAATAACTGAAAAGTTTTCCTAAAAAAATGTGGATAAAAGGTATTACAGATGATTACGTATTGAGTGTGTTAGGCACCACTGATAAACAATTCCTAGTAGGAATTAGCTAATGTTATGCAAAGAATGTGTAAGTTTTGTAATATTGTTTACAGTACATAATATTTGTTTCAAACAAGCCAATGAATAAACCATTGGCAGGTTTATATCACTAATTAATAAACTCATTACTATTCAATCCATTGTTAAACTGACAATTATAAATGTGCATCGTAGAGAAATTTCATTCTATTTATGTGTGAAAGTCATGCAAATAATTAATTTCTATTACTCTATGTCACGGTTAATATGTAAATATATGCTACGTATTCATCGGTAAGGGAAAGGGCTGTCATATTAGACCGTGATAGTTCATCTCAGATTATAATTGAATAGAGTAGTATAAAAAAAACAAACTAAACAGCATTCCTAAGACGACTAAGACAGTTGGAAAAATTTATTTAGATGCTTATTCATGCGTTTATGAATTACTTTGTTTATTTACAGTACATAATGGTAGAGGAACATTATTTTTTAAATATTTATGGCTTATAACATACTCCTCACCTTTTGCTCTTCCAGAAACTTTGTAGATAACTGGTAGGCTAGGGCTGAGAACATCACTGGGGGCTCAGCACTGTCTCCTCGACGCGGGAGACGGGAGAGATGGCCCCAACAATACCATTATACACAAACACTGCGCCCGACACGCTCGTGAACAAGAATCCAACAATACACAATTAACAACTGATTATCATTAGCGACAACTACTAATAGCGAAGAAAATCCGCGGAAAATCAATCACAAACCAAGCGACTGAGTGAGTCACAAACGTCTGATTCGACGCCTTATGGAAACTTGTACAAACACTTAACTGTACCAAACACGACCAACGACAATACAGTAGTATGCGCCCAGCTAACCGGGTCGGGAAAAGTGCGTTAACACGTGAGAACCGTAAGACAATGCGCGAGAAACTGTGGGAGAAGTCGAGGCGTTGCCATTGTAGTAAACATTCATCACGTCATTGACCTACACACCACCGCCGATCGCCGCTACACTTTCTGAACGACGCTCTACGTGAATTCTAGAACTTACCTCAATTAATAAGACTCCGACGGTTTATCCTCCGTTTTAGTGTTTCGGTGTAAATTGATTTCACTTATTTCGTTAGTGGTCACTCACTTTACGCGACTGTCAAAAAGGGTTGATGATCGGTGTCGATGTCGTAGGTAGCGACCTCTTTAGGGCGGTACTCCAAATTGAAATAAACATTTCCTAATAAGTAGGGAGATTTTATTTATTTTAGGATGGGTAGTTTAATTACATAAAAATATTTTTAATCAAAATAACTGATTATTTTCGCAAATTTTAATTAAAATTTCAGCAAATTTTAAGCGCCAAATCCACGAACAACTTTTGTTGCAACTGACTTTCAAGCTGTGAAAACAACCGCAGCATGTCGACTTCCAAATTGACTTGTATAAGGGGTATTCTCGAGGAATGAACTTCACACGGATTCGGTAAAACATATTATATTGGTAACAGCACAATACAATCAGTCCTTAGGTAATTATACAAGACAACAGATAGCGTACGTCGCACGATCGCAGCGTGCGGGGTGTTGCTACTGTTGCTAGGTGCGTAGCGGGGGGCCGACTGGCCACGCGAGCGAGCGTTTTCGGCGGGAAGCGAGCAACATAACCTTTGCGCGGCGGGTACGGCGCGAATTAACTTTGACGCGGCGACGCGGACGCAACACAATGCTACACACTCCCCCTCTAGTTCGAACATAGCGCCCTCGCGTTCGGGCTAGCAATCAAATCTACGCGGCCGACCGCGTCTGCGCTTCTCTCTAACCGGAGGCTCGACATCACCGACAAATGGAGTTAAATCAGAGACGTGGTAACGTCCTACGTGCTCACCTCTAGTAACTCCCTCCACTAGGTAAGTAGTAGGGCTTACTACTTCGCGGATGCGATAAGGGCCATCCCTCCGGGGTATAAATTTCGCAGACTGTCCGGGGCCGACATCATTCATCCCTTGCGTTTTCAACAAAACGAGATCACCTACCTTGTATTCTGGAGGGGCGCGTCTGCCTTCATCTGCGTACTTCTTCTGCAGAGACTGGTTACGTTCGTGGACATCTCGGGCGTCAAGCAGTACCGTCGATAACTTACGAAGGTAAGGAGTAATATTGTGGACGAAATTATCGCTGTCCACGATGGTCTTCATGTCCGCCACGACGTCCGATGGCGCGCGCAGCTCTCTCCCGAAGGTAAGAAAAGCTGGTGAAAATCCAGTGCTTGCTGTGACAGCGGAATTCATCGCGAACCTTATGGCCGCGAGGTGAGTATCCCACGATGCGTGATCCTTTCCAACCAGTATCGCTAACTGTGGTTTAAGGTCACGGTTTTTTCGCTCAACAGGGTTCGCTTCTGGGTGATACAACGGCGTCAAAGACTGTTTGATACCCATCACGTGACAGGCCTGTTGCATCACCTCAGCCACAAACTGAACCCCATTGTCGCTGATCATCCTGCGCGGGACTCCATACCTCAAGAAGACCTCGGATATTAAGATCTCAGCGCATTCCACGCTGGTGGCCTTCTCCAATGCAAATAGCTCAACCCAATGGGAGCACGTGTCTTCTAAGATTAAAATCCAACGGTTACCTTTCGAAGTCTTTGGTAGGGGTCCGAACAAGTCGACCGATACCACTTCAAATCGCCGGGTGGTTGCAGGAGTCTGGAGTAGTCCTGCAGGCTTCCTGTTGTCTATCTTGTATCGCTGGCAAGCCGCACAGCGTTTAATATAGTCTGTGACAAAAGACTTCATACCTGGCCAAAAATATCGTGTTCTGATGCGTTGCAGGGTGCGTTCGGCACCAAAGTGGCCTGCTGTAGGAGCGTCGTGGAACTCTACGAGAACAGCTTCTCTCTCGTGTTTAGGGACCACGAGGCAGGCGGACTCGGCGTCTTCCGATTCGGGTGCGCACCTGTATAATATACCATCAGACATCAGGTATCCTCTCTCTGACCACCCTCTCCCCCTGAAGGGATCGTCGGTTGTCTCCAAGTCCTCGATGATACTCTTCAGCTCTGGGTCCTTGAGTTGGTTAGAGCGCACATCCTCAGGTGTCCTATGTGGCATATCTACGGTCACTAAGCATACCTCACAACTAGCTGAGCTCTCCTCGCAACAAGCTGGGCGGCTTAGTGCATCGGCGATCACATTCACCTTTCCGGGAGTGTACTGTATCTGCAGGTTATAGGCCTGAAGGGTCAATGCCCATCTGGCAAGACGACCACTGGGAGACTTGAGGCTCATCAGCCACCGTAGCGGCTGATGATCGGACTTAACCACTACTTCTGAGCCTTCCACGTAACCCCTGAACTTCGTGACCGCCCAGACGACGGCAAGGGCTTCGCGCTCGGTGGTAGTGTAGTTGCGCTCCGCCGGCGAGAGTAGGCGACTGGCGTACTCTATGGGCCTTTCGTCGGGACCCTCCCCCTGCATCAAAACTGCGCCGAGACAGTAGCCACTGCTGTCTGTCCGGAGGGAGAAAGGCTTGGACTCGTCAGCCTGGCGAAGAATGGGAGCGGTGACCAGGAGCTCCTTGATGCGCTCGAAAGCAGCCTGCTGCTCGTCATGCCATCTCCAACTGCTGTTCTTCTTCAGCAGGTCAGTCAAAGGTCTGGCGATCATGGCGTAGTTCGGTACAAACCGTCGAAACCAGCTGGATGTGGCCAGAAAACCTTTGAGCTGCCTCTCGTTTTTCGGAGCAGGCATGTCAGCAATAGCTGAGGTTTTCTCTGGGTCCACTTGAAGACCTCCAGGAACAATTATGTGACCAAGGAATTTCACTGAGTCACGGGCGAAGCAGCTTTTTCTTCGATTGACTCGAAGCTCGAACTTCTCGAGTCTGTCGAAGACTGCTTCGAGATCTTCCATATGACCTTCGAAACTTTGTGACAGGATTATTAGATCGTCTAGATACCCAAGGATAGTCACAGGCCTCCTCCCTTGGGGGTCTGGTGGGATATCGGAGCCGTCACTTGCCTTGTGTCCTTGAATAGGTACACTCAGGTTTGACTTGAATCGATCTATCAATCTCTGAAACGTGGCGCCAGAGTTGCGAAGGCCCATCGGCATCCTCTTAAACCTATAGGTGCCGGAGGGTGTAACGAATGCAGTTTTGTCGCGGTCTTCTTCTGCAACACAAACCTGAAAGTAGCCGGAGTGAAGGTCTAGCGTCGTCATGTAGCTGGTCGTCTTCGCTGCATGAAGCACGTCTTCTATGCGCGGGAGCGGATACCTATCCGGCTCAGTCACGGCGTTGAGCTTACGGTAGTCCACACATAGGCGGACTCCGCCATCCTTCTTCGCGACTAAGACGACGTTGGCAGCCCACGGTGACTCGCACTCCTCTATTACATCTGCGCGCAGCAGCTTCTCAAGCTCACCGTCTAACAACTCTCTCTTACCTTGCGACATCCTATAGGGTGGTGAAGCGGTCGGTTCCTGCTTCTCGTCAACCCGAATGTGATGAGCGGCATAAGTTGTAGGGGGTCCTTCGGTGGCGAAGCGCTCAACTCTCTTCGTTATGAGCTGGTTGAGCTGCGTCCTTTGAGCAGGTGACAGCTTTGTTCCTTCATCCTCTCTCAGCGCCAAACCGGTGGTATCAACCTGCATCAGCTCTGCATCGCTGGTGGATGTAAGGCTAAAAGACTGCACAAAAGTAAACTTCTGCCCAGGGAGATTACTAAAATGCCAACAGTTATGTTGGAGGTCCACTAATATACCTGCTCTAGCGATAAAGTCCTGTCCTAGAAGCGTCCTATTATCCGCTCCTGGTATCACTAGGAAAGTGGTGGGGATAACGCGTCCCTGAATGGTGACGTTCGTGTCACATGATAATAACTCACGTACCTGCTGCGTTCCATCGGCGAGGCCAAGGTTGCGACGTGTTTTCGTGAAAGTAGCCCCACTGTCCAATAATACTTTATAGAGTCCAGGACTAGCGAGACTCTCAGTAGCACCTGTATCCAGTACTGCAACACCTACTAAAGACGCAACTTCTATCTTGACCGTAGGGTGTGACAGGTCAGACTCATAGGTGATAGCACTTTGAAAACTCACCTTGTCGGCGGGCGGCGTGCCTTTACACGTCGGACACTTCGAGCGTATTACTCCTTGTCGGCCGCAACCGTAACAAGACAGCGGTGCATTATTATCGTGGTCACCCGATTTTATTTTAATTTTGCATTCATCTATCGAATGACCAAACCGTTTACAGAAAGCGCAGCGCGGTCGAACACGTTTCGTATTCGAATTCGTATCGTTACAAATATTCGAACTAGAGTCGGACACAGCGCGCGAAGGGTTACTTTGATTAACCGTCGCCGTGGGAGGGTTAATGTTTACATTTCGAGATTTCGCGATACTTGCAGTGTTATTATTACTATTAGTCGAGATACTCGCGTTATGAGACGGAATTTGTGTTTTAGTATGACTTACCTCGCCTAGCGTCTCTTCAACATACCTTGCTCGCTCGAGTAGACAGTCGACACTACTTACACTATCGCGTGACACTCTCTTTCGGAACTTACGATGTAAAAGGCCGTAAACTATATCTACTTGCATAACATCTGGTAGCTTATAAGGTAAACGCGACATTTCTGCTCGCACTCGCGATATAAAGGAATCGACACTATCGTTATCACTTTGTTCGCGCGCGAATATTTCTCGTAAGATCCGGTGGGCGGGGCGCGGGGCGCCGTACATGAATCGCAGGCGGCGTATCGCGTCGTCCCAGGTCTCCACGGTAGATTTTACGCCTTGCCACCACACTGCGGCGTCTCCGGTCAGCAGCATAGGTAGACCTCGAAGGGCGTGTTCGTCGGATACGCTTGCGCACTCTTTGTAGATGAGCACGCTCTCGACAAATGCTTCTAGGGCTTCGGTACTGCGGGCGGCTCCGTCAAAGCGGGCCGTGCACCGGGTAAAGTTGTTGTGCATGCCGTGCATGCCATGCACGGTTGATCCAGTGTGTGTAGCGGTGGGTTGAGTCGGTCCCGTAGGGTCGCCTCTCGTTGACTCAGGCGTCGACGTCGCGACGCTTCTCATGACGTTCGATAACAATCGTGTGAGCTGTTCCTCGGACATGGAAATCATGTTACCAGCCGTTGTCGGGATCGGTGTAGTCGTTACCGTGGTATTCACGCTCGCGGGGTTAGCTACCGCGTGCATTTCTTCCTCGCTACTGGAACCATCGTTTTCCTCCTCGTTTGCGTGTGCGCGGCGTGTTTTCGGCGGCATTCTCTCGACGATAACACTCGGTGATGAACGCAAACGGTAAATAGCGGCAGTATAGTCCAGTAGGTACACAAATTACTCGATCCGTGACTCGGTAGAACACTTCGCGTGGATTTCGTTCGCACTCGCGTCGGTTATTTTTCCGTTTCGTAGGTACTTGCCGTACGGAGCACGTGCCACGAGTTGGGCGCAAATTATAAGGGGTATTCTCGAGGAATGAACTTCACACGGATTCGGTAAAACATATTATATTGGTAACAGCACAATACAATCAGTCCTTAGGTAATTATACAAGACAACAGATAGCGTACGTCGCACGATCGCAGCGTGCGGGGTGTTGCTACTGTTGCTAGGTGCGTAGCGGGGGGCCGACTGGCCACGCGAGCGAGCGTTTTCGGCGGGAAGCGAGCAACATAACCTTTGCGCGGCGGGTACGGCGCGAATTAACTTTGACGCGGCGACGCGGACGCAACACAATGCTACACTTGTGTAATAATAATAACTTGCGCAACAAAACTTGCTAGTGGATTAAAATTTGGCGCTTTAGGTTTTAAAATTAAATTATTATGTGACTTATGATGAACTAGCGACCCGCCCCGGCTTCGCACGTGTACGTTTTATAACTTAAAACCTTCCTCGTGAATCACTCTATCTATTAAAAAAAACCGCAACAAAATCCGTTGCGTAGTTTTAGAGATTTAAGCATACATTAGGGACAGACAGCGGGAAGCGACTTTGTTTTATACAATGTAACAATTGGATTGGTGATTAACAAAAGGAATTTAAAAGGCGGATTTCAGTGGAAACGTCGGGAGAGGACGCCCTAGAAGGACATACATCAAAGTTATTGGTGATAATTTTCAAAATGGATAGGTGCCTAGTACTCTCAACCAGCGTGCATGTATGACAAATGACAAGATGTATAAACGTAGACGAATCGAAAGGAGTATGTAAGTATCGTACACACGGCTACACATCAAGCTATACAAAACCAGTTTATCTTGGCGTCGCTTTGTATAATCTTTTCGCACAAGTAACGGTCAGCTTATACTGGTTTTGCATAGCTTGAAGTGTAGCCGTGTGTAGCATGTGACGTTCTGCTACAATTATCTATTTTTTTTTGATTTCTAGGGTTTTGTTTTCGATATTCGATATGAGACAAATCTGGCCAAACACGCAGCGCGTGCATTTTAATAAAGATTGTAAGTGGGAATGAAAAAATTAAGTTTACACTGTACTTTATAGGTTTCTTTTCTGCATCAATGCCCATCACATTACAACGCAAAAGTAAACAATTTGCATGAATATTATTTTACAAATAATGGTTAATTTGAATTTGTCATTGGCAGCACTGTATTCATGTGACAATCAAAATTTACGTTCAAAAATGGTAAAAATTTAAAAACGTTTTGCAATTGCTTCTTGTTATTTCAATCTTGAGTAGCTAGAAGTGTCGCGTCACAATAAAGTCACACTAAAGTCTAAACGTGTTTGTTTTAGTGTATAAACAAAACGTGTCAAACGTCAAAACATTCATCTAGATTGCGTATTTACTTGCAAACAAACATGAATAATAATTGATCCATAAAGGGTACGTGTAAAATAAAAATAAAATGATGTCAGGTGTTAAATTGGAAGTCCTTTGGTCACCAATACACCACGACAAGTTTATACTATGGGGCCCAGACATAACCTTATACGAAGTTTCTCGGATAAAGGAAATTGAGAAAAAAACAACATGTACGTACAATACTTAACACCTATTCCGTACATAATACTTAAGGCAAAACTTGGAGAGCTCTGTTAGATATAAAACGATATTTTATATGAAAATTTCATCAAGTATTGAGTGAATTTGTTATCTGGTTTGTATTATCATTTCAACAGCCAGACTATTAAATATATTTAAACTCATTATCATAATAATATGTACTCATTAGTCGGACTAATGAGAATGACTGTGTCGATATTTTTAGCTGGCAGTTGTTATTATGGTAAATGGATGCAAAACAAACTTGGCTGACATGCAATAATAAATATTTGTAACTGAAATAGAGAGTCGACACGTTTGGTGCAGTGGCTAAGCGATTGGCTTCTGCGCTACGGGTCGTGGGTTCAATTCCCACACGGAACAAAAATTTGTTTGGCCTACAGATGGTTGTTTCCGGGTCTGGGCGTTTGTGTATGTGAGATTTGTGTCTATGAACGCACCCACGGCACGAGAAATCTTAGAGTGGGGCAACGTTTCTTAAAAATAAATAAAAAAAGAGTTTGGATTAAGTAGGCAACTGTTACAGTATTATCCTATTCTGTAGATATGACTTGTAGGGCTGGAGTTAGGGGAAGGCAACAGGAATTTTTGTTGCGGGGGCTCCACAAAAGAGTGGACCCCACTATTTTTTTTTATAAGTCTTATTGTTACTCTTGTTCTGAAAAAGTTCACATTCATGAGGTACTTTTTTAAAATCATTTCAATGGGGTTCCACTTCGTTTTTGCCCCAGGGCGTCTGAACCTTTACATCTGGCCCTGATGAATGGTTACAGAGATTATAAATTTTGAAGGCATATGAGATTTCTGTTTGGGTGTGGAAGGTTGAAGACTAAATGTAGTAAAGAACTTGGAAGAAGCCTATGTCCAGCAATGTAAAAAAAACTATTTGAGTTGAGCCGAAAATGTGCACCCTAAATTACAACTAAAAACTAACAGCAATGATTAAATTAAGAAAATCTTGTCTTTTTTTCTTCAAGGTTTAATATGAAGGGTGTGTGTTCTTGGGGCTGTCTCTGTTATTGACGCAGCATTCAAAAAGTTCTAATTAGCTTTAGCCTATTTGAATAAATTGTACATATTTTAATATTGAAAGCCCACATGTAGGAAGCTGGTAGAGTGTACTACGGAATTTCAATGCACAAAATATTGATAAAATTAAATGCTAACATGATGCTACAAAATTGCGATGCACATTACTGCAATAAATCTTCACTGTTGGATATAGCGTTCGCCGGCCGCTGTCGCGGCACGCTCGCTTCGCTCGCTCGGCTCACGCGTCGGTGGTCACAGTTTTAGCCTAACCTAACTGGTCGGGGTGCCCTAATCTAGTCACTCCGGCTTTCGCAACAACAAACGTCGCTATGGTAAACTTTCGCGGTAACGTACATCACGATAATGAACTTCGTAACTATGATTCACACCCAAGCTGGTAAATGGAGTAGAAGGATTGGGCAGAAGAGTTGGGCCAAGTTAATCATACAGACTTGAATACTACAGCTAATAATACTATTTCCTTTCTCCACCAGTCACTCCAATATCATCTACTCGTGGCGCAACAGTCCTAGCATCACAAAGCGCGAGTGGTGTCCGCAGTGTAGACATCAGCGCAATCCCTGAGCAACCAGAGCCATTACTGGCACTTGGATATGCTAGCGGACGAGTTGCCTTGACTACGCTCAAGCAGACTTATGATCCCTTGGGACTTGTTGGCAGAGAGTTTAGTAAGTACCTGCAATGTGTGACCATCAAGTTAGAGTTGGCACTTGGTGTATTTGTTATTAGTAAGATAGTGTTAAACTTTTTTTTTAGTTTGCTATCAAACACACATACCACTAACATATCACTGTATTTTATCTTCATTTGGTACCAACTTGACTTGTATTCAACAATACAAATGCGGGCACATTAGACTAATTCAAAATTCTGGTGGCTTCCTATTTTTTATTGTTTTTGGGCTTCATATAATACTCTTTTGAACTTCTCTGTATTCATACTCTATGTCTTGAAGGTAATATTCTTAAATGTATTTTCGTCCCAGCTCCCCGCTATCCTCGGCTCTGCAACTCAGTGTCATGGAGCCACATGGAGACAAACATGCTGGCGGTGGCCATGGAGAAGCACCGCAGCGACCACTGCATCCTGCTATGGGATGTGTACCAGGGTTCCATGCTTTCTGAAGAGGCTAGAGGTGATAGATCTTTATTTTATTGAAATTGTCACATTAATCATTTAAAACTGAAGAGCAAAACAGTGTTGTTAAAGGATTTCTTATATTTTGCTAGTTTTTTGCTTGTGTATGATTACTGGAATATTGTGACATATAGAGTTGTCCCATCTTGAGGCACATCAATTCACTTACACTCTTCTAAAATCTCCTATACCCCATGGATTTGGCCAGTGCTACTTGCAACAGATAAGTCTAACTATTATGTGGACATAGAACTAACACAATAGCAACTTATACTGCACACTTTTGCATTGTTGCGAAAGAGATTGGCGCGTCTTCGTGGATGGAACGCACTATATCTAAAGTTTGTTGATTGTTTGATGAAATGGCAAAAGAGTTCTGAATTTTTGTTGTGCATTCTCCTTTGTAAATCGGTCTGTTTGATCAGTACAGTTTGAGTAAAATGAAAATGATCAAAAGATGTCAAACTGGTAACCTTTCTGAACGTACTAACAATCACATTCACATCTTTTGTGACCTTCCTTCCCCAACAGCTACCGACACAGCATCATCGTCATCAGCGACGGAGCCTCCGCGTCCTCTAGCCGAGATGGGTCTTTCGGAGACAGCCCACTGCGTCACCTGGGCCAACTTCTCCAACAGGACCCTCATCGCCTCCATGAACCTCAAGTACATCAAGATATTTGACCTAAGAGGTAAGGGTAGTAGTAATGATGACGTATTTAGAAATTTTTACATCTGTAATTTCCATAGTGGAGCACATTAAAACCTTACAGTTGACTTATAAAGCTGGCAAGAACTGGAAATAATTGTGGATTATGTAGAAGAGGAGTGGCGACCGCGTACCGGAAGATGCAGCGTGGGAGGCTTCCCACAAGGTGGACCGATGATCTGGTGAAGGTCGCGGGAAACCGCTGGATGCGAGAAGCACAGGACCGGTCGATGTGGCGACGCTTGGGGGAGGACTATGTCCAGCAGTGGACTTCTTTCGGCTGAATGATAATGATGATGTAGAAGAGGAAGAGTTGGCGCATGACGGTTAAGATCTCAAAGTAATCTCTTTGCCCAAAGAGCAAGCATGTTGATAAAACAGAATACCATTGGTTGACTTAGCGTTTATATTTACTTGTCAAGAAGGGTTAAAGCATACTCATTATATGCGTCAGTAGCTTCAAGCTCATCTTTTCTACCTGGTGACAGATAGACCGCAGTTACGTTTGCGATGACCTAAATGTTTTAGTTGATACAAATACTTGGAGATGATGACGAATAGCTGATTCATTGTTGTAAGAATACATAGCAGTTACGTCGGTCATCCTCTAAGGTTTAGTCAGCGGTATTGTGTTTTATGCCCACAGTGTGCCCATGACAGTATTAGACCCTTATGGTATGTTCAAATCAAGTCTATTACCGGTTCTTCGTTCTAGCGTTGTCCAGGGGGGGCTAATACCTTTGGTGAATCCTGTTTTGTACATATCAGAAATGAATTTGGGAGGGCCCAGACAGAAGGACTGCATCCCGATCGCAACTGCACTGTTAAGAGAATCCATTAATTTATTAGACTTCTAGACTTAGCTTGTATTCATGCGCATTGTAGTTATTGTAATTTTTCGACCTTATTTTTAACTCCGCTCTATCTCATTTTCTGCCAAACCCAAGACTTCCAAACCCGAATAAAATAATTGCGGCCAATCTGTTAACGTGACCCAAAAATTTAAAGATATGAACCATGTTCGCCACAAAAAAGTACTTCGATAGTTTATAATATAAGGTATAACGGGCTGGTCTCCGCAACTCCACGTCTAAGCGCGTATTTTGCGTGAACTTCGAAAGTTTATCTTTAATTTATTCCTTTCCACTACCTCTCTCAAAACCAGACTTATCAAACAAGGCGGTAAATATGACAACAACACGCTACTGTTACGGCGTGTGCGCCGAGCCGTGTGGGGGATACCAGATCGCGTCGCGGGGAGAAGGTGTCGCGTGCGTGTGGGACGCAAGGGCACTGCAGAGGCCGCTGCTGACCATGCAGCATCCAAGACCGTTAGCGCAGCTGCAGTGGTGTCCCACAAGGTAAGTGTTAGGTAGACAGCCACTAGCCACTTACTGTTATACTCTTGTTATTCTTAAGGTGAATCCGCACAGTCCGGCGGCATGAGCCAGCAGTCGCAACAAAGCTGGCGTCTACCATGTTGCCGCCGAGGCCGCCGGCAGTGGGGAGACAGTTCGTTCCCTTCAATTCAGACGACGTCTGTGGTCTAGTGGTTCGAGTACCGGACTGCTGATCACGAGGTCGTGGGTTCGATTCCCACAGAACACAAATATTTATGTGATGAACGTAAGTGTTTGTGTTGGTCTGGGTGTTTCTTATGTATTATAAGTATGTATTTACAAAAAAAAAAGTATATAAGTATTGTATCCATTGTCTAGTACCCATAGTACAAGCTCTGCTTAGTTTGGGACTAGATGGTGCTGTGTAGAAAATGTCCCAAAAAAAAAAAAAAAAAAAAAAAAAACAAAAAAAAAAAAAAAAAAAAAAAAATTAGTGCTAGTGTCGTTTGTTTTTGATAACTGCGAGTCTATTCAGAGCCGCGCTTGCCGGCGCCTACCGGCGGCACTTGCCGGCGGCTTCTCTGGTGGCTTTGCTTATGGTCAAACCGCCGGCAGTGCCGCCGGGCTGTGTGGATCCACCATTAGATTCTAGAGATCTTTGATAAAACAACATTCTGTTTTGCCTGGATTTGTCAGGGTCAATATTCGAAGATATTTATGATTAATTATGGTTTACTCACGTGCATTTTTCGAGAGTGCCCAACTAGTTTCGGACCCAAACGGAGCTCTTCATGAGCTGATCACTCGGCGAGGTCGCGCGTCGAACTGTCCGTTTGGGTCCGAAACTAGTCGAGCAATCTCGAAAAATGCACGTGAGTAAACCGTAACTAATCATAAATATCTTCGAAGATTTGCCCGATCCAAAAAACTCGATTGCTATGGTTCAATTTAGGGAATAAAACTTTCTATTCTTCACGATTGTTTATCTTTGTAGACGTAACTTACTGGTATCGCTGCAGCGCGACTCCAGCATGCTTCGCATCCACGACATACAGCAGGCCAACAGTGACAGCAAAGTGAACGTTTCTGACACCATGGTGAGTGCTGTGAGTTGTCGTACGTCATTATTTTAACATTTCATAAACTATATTGCAAAATTTTAGATTCATGTTAGATCAGCTTCCTGTTGGACTAAATTATGGTTAATATCAGTATCCGTGGCTTTTGCCGTCTGGCGTCGTATTTTTTGCGTAGGTTCGCGTCTCATCATCTCCCTGCTTACCACATTCTAGGTGTGGTCGGCACAAAATAATTCCTCTTCCATTCTCCTCTTTCAGCCGTCATCTCAGTAGTTATATTATTGTGTATATACATATCGGATGTAAAAAGACCCTTAACGATAACGAAAACCACGTATTCTGCCCATCATTGGGATCATTTTTTTCGAACAAACCATACCTGGGGAATCATTGGTTTTGGAGATATTGAAGGTCAAAGTACACATTTTTTTTTTTAGTTTTTTCCAAAAACGATTTCCAAGTCATAATACTAAACTTTCTTCCATAAAAACATTATCAAAAATTTCAATTTTTCCTAACAAATTCGCATTTGAAGTTACAAAAACGCAATGAATATCAAACACACACGACCGCCTTGGCTCGGCTGTGTGGCCGCTGCACGCATGCAAACGCGCGGCATCGCCACAACCATACTTTGCGCGCTACAAAACAAAGCGTTTTTTTTTCATGCCAAAAAATAAAAGTCGTTTCCCAGCAATTATTTTTGGTCAATGTAATTTAGTTTGATGTACAGAGTGCGTAGGTTTCGGCTATGTGATGGGTCTTTTTACACCCTGTATACAAAGTGGGGATGACGTTACGACATTAAATGATACCACGTATTCTATGATGAGTTTTACGGCCGAACACAAATAATCAGCCATGTACATTCAATAGTTTAGTCACAGGAATTATCGTACGATTTAATAATTTTACGAATATCAAGATCTCTACGCGAAGTTATGTAAATCTATGACCCGTTTAAACCAAAATTATCTTTATTTACACGTGTAGAACGTGTAGTTAACATAAATTTCCACTTCAACGTCCTACACGAATCTACACGAATGAGTGAAATTGAAAAAAATGTGCTTGGAAGTAACTGATTTTTTGTGTACGATACTAGAACACATAATAAAACACGTGGTATCATTTATTGTCATAAACTCAACCCCATTTTGTATATTACCAGATAAACAATTCTTGCTAGATTAGCGTTATTAATATTTACCATCAGTTAGATAATTTTTATATTACCGGCAATTAAAGCATGAGAATTAACAAAAGGTTAACAGAAGTCTTGAGTCGGTTGATGAATAAATATTCTTAAGAGCAGTGGTTCCAATATGGACCCCTGCAGAATCTCGTTAAGAATTGTAACCTAATCTTAATAATAATGTATCAAGTATAGTTGCTATCTAGTTTAGTTTAAGTTCTTGTGTTAATGACCGATAAAACCGTTTTAAATCGGTTATTATAATTACAATTTTGACCTTTAGATTGTTAATGACTAGGCGATGACCTATCGAACGCTTTACTGTATTTTAGGAAATGGTGTTTAAAACATTAATCACTTTTCATTATGTCAGTATAAAATATCTTTTGAACCCGAGAAAACTTGACTCATTCTGAATTTACTATTGTTGGACATCAGATGGCAGCCCCAGCAGTGGAAGCTGAGCTAGAGGAACAGTACTCTCGTGGTCCCAGCGTCATAGAACGTGACGTGTGTGTGAGCAGCACACCTGCCTCGCCGCTCGTCGCTTTCAGCTGGCATCCCGCTCATGAGGGCCGGCTGCTGGCCGTGTGTGCTACTGGTAAGTGAGTGTGTGTGTGATGAGCAGAAGTACTGCAGCAGAGTGTCATAGAGCGGACCGTGTCGTGTGTGTAGCACGCCCGCCTCGTATGTGTGAGTGTGACAGATGTGTTAAGCTCAGCGTCTGTGATATTTGTGTACTAGTAGGTGCCTGACACTCTGGACATGTAAATGATTGTTTGTCTATGGAAGCGTGTAAGTGAGTTATATCAGTTATGTTTACCGTTCGTTTGGGAATCTGTACCTTTTCATTGGTAGTTTTATTGACGCAGTTTGTGACTGTGATAGATGTATCCAACACTGTTGTAATGTCCACCAGGAGCCCTAGTAGACTACACGGTGTGCGAACGCGTGACGGTATCCTGGGGAGGGGGCGGCTCACTGGTGTGGACGGGCGGAGGTGGAGCCCTACGCATGATGCGCGACGACTTCTACGCCGCTATCCGGGACATCTCCTTCGTCATGAAGAAGAGGGCACAGACTGACTATGGACTTAAGGCGAGTATTGAACGTAGACCATAGAGCTGGACTTGCTACGCCTTGCTTAAAAGGTCGTAAACTCACCCGCCAGGTGTAGTGACCAATGGCGTAGGGCAATAAATTCCGTCGTTTCTCTTTTTTTCATGAAATTATTCCTAAAAAACAACATTGGTTACATTGTTTTTTTTATATTGATTATTATAAATCGCCGATTATCGTAACTTGAATATGGTATGTTAATGTTTGTTTACAGCCAGACTTGTGGCAAAACGCAGATTTGGCAGAAGATGACACACTGAGTGGTCTTTGGCATTTTCTGGCGCTTAGCAAATCTCTTGTTGAAGACGGTAAGATACTAGCAATATCTTCTATTTTTACTTCATCTTAATATTGAGAACCGTTTTATATTTCCAGCTCCATTCCCAGTACTTTTTCTGCCACATTAATACTACTAACCTCTTCTCTCTCGCAGATATGCTGCGAGAAATTTCTTAAAAATAAGCAATACCACTTTTCTCTGCTATCTTTTACTAAAAATGTCTTTCCAATGTCATGTGTGTAAATAAAGTAACAGATAAATAATTGGGTTGGTTGTATCTCCCAGGTTGCATCCGCAACAGTCCTTGGAAGCACCCTGGAGTCCGCACGGTGCTTCGTTCAGTGGGCGACGGTGGTTATCGTTCCGAGATCGTGCCCTCTCTGCTACCTGACCTGCCCAACCGCAGAGTTACTATTTATAGGTAAGATAATAAACCGTCTCCCTCGCTGTGTCTTAGTTTGTTCCTTTGAATACTGTCTGCGCCCTTTTTTATATATTACACGTTTAAAAATACAAATACACTACATCATCATCTTCTGCCTAGCCTTTTCCGGATGCAGCTGAATATCAGTATTTTACATGGAGCGACTGCCTATCAGACCTCCACAACCCAGTAACTGGGTAATACGATACTCTTGGTAAGACTGGTTGTCAGACTTTCCGGCTTCTGACCAACAGTAACGACTGTCAAAGATCTACAAATGACAGCCGGGACCAACGGCTTTACGTGCTTTCCGAGGCACGGAGGAAACTCGCTATGGTAAATGGTCACCCATCCACAGACCAACCTTGGCAAGCGTGGCTTAACCCGGAAGATCGGTCTATGCGGCTGTAATTATTTAGCCACGAGCTCCTCAAATACACTACAATAAAAATAAAATATAAATGAACTACAATACAATCACTCAATACATTCAATCAATACACGCACTTCACTAATTCACTATTCACTCTATACGCGAGATGCAATCCCTACTTCCGCTTTCCCCGCCCGATTTCGTCAGTTGCCAAAAAGCTCAATTCAAATACGCGCGCGTGCGGTGATCCGCTCCGTAAAACCCTTAAAATAATAATATAAAATAACAAAAACGCAAAATATGTGTTGTGTGTAAACATAAATAAAGACTGCTGTGGGTTGCTTACGCCAGTGACCATAAAAATTGACCATTTCGCGCCCTCCAACACCAATCTATCGAAGGACTCATCCACCAGTAAGTGCCTCCCCTTTTGCTCCCACAGACGTCCACTGCTGGACATAGGCCTCCCCCAAGCATCGCCACATCGACCGGTCCTGTGCTTCTCGCATCCAGTAGTTTCCGCGACCTTAACCAGATCATCGGTCCACCTTGTGGGAGGCCTACAAGTTAATTAATTTGTTCGTTCGAATACATTTACATTATGCTAGTTATCGTAATATTCGGCATATTCCATAAGTCAGTGTTTACTGAATAATATATTTAGAACTACCTCAGTAGTTCTAAATATATTATTTACTGAATTTGGGAGCAGTACTCATACTGCTCCCAAATTCAGAACGTTTCAATAAGTCAGTCGTCGAGCAATTCTGTTTGTTATCTCGTAGTGTCTCGATACGAGAATCGTAGACAAGATGAGATAGCAAACTTAATCGTTTGAAAACACTCACTTATCGAAATGTTCAGAATCAGGAGGCTGGTTTAGGTGCAGCTTAGCAGGAATGATAATTGAGTTGGAGTTATGAGCGGAAAGATTGAAGTAGGAAACAGAATTTAGCAGAGGGTACGTCTTACAAGTGGGTTTCTAACGAAGGCAAGCGGGTCTTTCGGTGTGTCGACCCCCGAGTATTCGTATAATGATTGGTTATTCGCAGGAGTGCAGAGCGCACGCGCGCGCTGCAGCTGTGCGGGTGGGGGTGGGGCTGGGAGAACGCGCTGGCTGGAGTAGAGCGCGCCGAGGCCGAGGGCACACCCTGCCGCGCCGCCGCGCTGGCCGCCTTCCAGCTGCGCGTGCGCACCGCGCTCGACGTGCTGGCGCGCGCGCACGAGCCCATGCTGCGCGTCGTCGCACTCGCACTCGCAGGTACGTCATCACCTAGGAATACCTCTTCAAATATAAGCGATATCCTCCAAGTGAAATGTTCTTCGAAATGTTTTCAAGTCGTTTTGACTGTTGCTTGGCAGCTAAACCAAACACTTCTCATCCTGTATCCTGAAACACACTCGAAATTACAATATCTTACTGAACTGTCAAAATCAAAACTATTGCGGTAACGAGTATTTCTCATTTAGGGTGCTAGCTTTATATATTGACGCTATGTCTGCCCGCCCATTTATTTACACCCCACATTTTCACAACCTGTCAGGTCTGAGTGACGAGCGCCTGTGGCGTGAAGCGCTGACGGGTGCAGCAGCAGCACTGCCGGACCCGTACCTGCGCGCTCTGCTGCGCTTCCTAGCGGCGTCGGCGCCCGCACATCCTCACCACCACCCGCCGCCCGCGCACCATCCGGACCTGGCTGCTGTGCTGGCAAGTATACTTATGTGTTAGCTAGGTCTGTCTGAGTGACGAGCGCCTGTGCTGTGGCGTGAAGCGCTGACGGGTGCAGCAGCAGCACTGCCGGACCCGTACCTGCGCGCTCTGCTGCGCTTCCTAGCGGCGTCGGCGCCCGCACATCCTCACCACCACCCGCCGCCCGCGCACCATCCGGACCTGGCTGCTGTGCTGGCAAGTATACTTATGTGTTAGCTAGGTCTGTCTGAGTGACGAGCGCCTGTGCTGTGGCGTGAAGCGCTGACGGGTGCAGCAGCAGCACTGCCGGACCCGTACCTGCGCGCTCTGCTGCGCTTCCTAGCGGCGTCGGCGCCCGCACATCCTCACCACCACCCGCCGCCCGCGCACCATCCGGACCTGGCTGCTGTGCTGGCAAGTATACTTATGTGTTAGCTAGGTCTGTCTGAGCTGAGTGACGAGCGCCTGTGCTGTGGCGTGAAGCGCTGACGGGTGCAGCAGCAGCACTGCCGGACCCGTACCTGCGCGCTCTGCTGCGCTTCCTAGCGGCGTCGGCGCCCGCACATCCTCACCACCACCCGCCGCCCGCGCACCATCCGGACCTGGCTGCTGTGCTGGCAAGTATACTTATGTGTTAGCTAGGTCTGTCTGAGTGACGAGCGCCTGTGCTGTGGCGTGAAGCGCTGACGGGTGCAGCAGCAGCACTGCCGGACCCGTACCTGCGCGCTCTGCTGCGCTTCCTAGCGGCGTCGGCGCCCGCACATCCTCACCACCACCCGCCGCCCGCGCACCATCCGGACCTGGCTGCTGTGCTGGCAAGTATACTTATGTGTTAGCTAGGTCTGTCTGAGTGACGAGCGCCTGTGCTGTGGCGTGAAGCGCTGACGGGTGCAGCAGCAGCACTGCCGGACCCGTACCTGCGCGCTCTGCTGCGCTTCCTAGCGGCGTCGGCGCCCGCACATCCTCACCACCACCCGCCGCCCGCGCACCATCCGGACCTGGCTGCTGTGCTGGCAAGTATACTTATGTGTTAGCTAGGTCTGTCTGAGTGACGAGCGCCTGTGCTGTGGCGTGAAGCGCTGACGGGTGCAGCAGCAGCACTGCCGGACCCGTACCTGCGCGCTCTGCTGCGCTTCCTAGCGGCGTCGGCGCCCGCACATCCTCACCACCACCCGCCGCCCGCGCACCATCCGGACCTGGCTGCTGTGCTGGCAAGTATACTTATGTGTTAGCTAGGTCTGTCTGAGCTGAGTGACGAGCGCCTGTGCTGTGGCGTGAAGCGCTGACGGGTGCAGCAGCAGCACTGCCGGACCCGTACCTGCGCGCTCTGCTGCGCTTCCTAGCGGCGTCGGCGCCCGCACATCCTCACCACCACCCGCCGCCCGCACATCCTCACCACCACCCGCCGCCCGCGCACCATCCGGACCTGGCTGCTGTGCTGGCAAGTATACTTATGTGTTAGCTAGGTCTGTCTGAGTGACGAGCGCCTGTGCTGTGGCGTGAAGCGCTGACGGGTGCAGCAGCAGCACTGCCGGACCCGTACCTGCGCGCTCTGCTGCGCTTCCTAGCGGCGTCGGCGCCCGCACATCCTCACCACCACCCGCCGCCCGCGCACCATCCGGACCTGGCTGCTGTGCTGGCAAGTATACTTATGTGTTAGCTAGGTCTGTCTGAGTGACGAGCGCCTGTGCTGTGGCGTGAAGCGCTGACGGGTGCAGCAGCAGCACTGCCGGACCCGTACCTGCGCGCTCTGCTGCGCTTCCTAGCGGCGTCGGCGCCCGCACATCCTCACCACCACCCGCCGCCCGCGCACCATCCGGACCTGGCTGCTGTGCTGGCAAGTATACTTATGTGTTAGCTAGGTCTGTCTGAGCTGAGTGACGAGCGCCTGTGCTGTGGCGTGAAGCGCTGACGGGTGCAGCAGCAGCACTGCCGGACCCGTACCTGCGCGCTCTGCTGCGCTTCCTAGCGGCGTCGGCGCCCGCACATCCTCACCACCACCCGCCGCCCGCGCACCATCCGGACCTGGCTGCTGTGCTGGCAAGTATACTTATGTGTTAGCTAGGTCTGTCTGAGTGACGAGCGCCTGTGCTGTGGCGTGAAGCGCTGACGGGTGCAGCAGCAGCACTGCCGGACCCGTACCTGCGCGCTCTGCTGCGCTTCCTAGCGGCGTCGGCGCCCGCACATCCTCACCACCACCCGCCGCCCGCGCACCATCCGGACCTGGCTGCTGTGCTGGCAAGTATACTTATGTGTTAGCTAGGTCTGTCTGAGTGACGAGCGCCTGTGCTGTGGCGTGAAGCGCTGACGGGTGCAGCAGCAGCACTGCCGGACCCGTACCTGCGCGCTCTGCTGCGCTTCCTAGCGGCGTCGGCGCCCGCACATCCTCACCACCACCCGCCGCCCGCGCACCATCCGGACCTGGCTGCTGTGCTGGCAAGTATACTTATGTGTTAGCTAGGTCTGTCTGAGCTGAGTGACGAGCGCCTGTGCTGTGGCGTGAAGCGCTGACGGGTGCAGCAGCAGCACTGCCGGACCCGTACCTGCGCGCTCTGCTGCGCTTCCTAGCGGCGTCGGCGCCCGCACATCCTCACCACCACCCGCCGCCCGCGCACCATCCGGACCTGGCTGCTGTGCTGGCAAGTATACTTATGTGTTAGCTAGGTCTGTCTGAGTGACGAGCGCCTGTGCTGTGGCGTGAAGCGCTGACGGGTGCAGCAGCAGCACTGCCGGACCCGTACCTGCGCGCTCTGCTGCGCTTCCTAGCGGCGTCGGCGCCCGCACATCCTCACCACCACCCGCCGCCCGCGCACCATCCGGACCTGGCTGCTGTGCTGGCAAGTATACTTATGTGTTAGCTAGGTCTGTCTGAGCTGAGTGACGAGCGCCTGTGCTGTGGCGTGAAGCGCTGACGGGTGCAGCAGCAGCACTGCCGGACCCGTACCTGCGCGCTCTGCTGCGCTTCCTAGCGGCGTCGGCGCCCGCACATCCTCACCACCACCCGCCGCCCGCGCACCATCCGGACCTGGCTGCTGTGCTGGCAAGTATACTTATGTGTTAGCTAGGTCTGTCTGAGTGACGAGCGCCTGTGCTGTGGCGTGAAGCGCTGACGGGTGCAGCAGCAGCACTGCCGGACCCGTACCTGCGCGCTCTGCTGCGCTTCCTAGCGGCGTCGGCGCCCGCACATCCTCACCACCACCCGCCGCCCGCGCACCATCCGGACCTGGCTGCTGTGCTGGCAAGTATACTTATGTGTTAGCTAGGTCTGTCTGAGCTGAGTGACGAGCGCCTGTGCTGTGGCGTGAAGCGCTGACGGGTGCAGCAGCAGCACTGCCGGACCCGTACCTGCGCGCTCTGCTGCGCTTCCTAGCGGCGTCGGCGCCCGCACATCCTCACCACCACCCGCCGCCCGCGCACCATCCGGACCTGGCTGCTGTGCTGGCAAGTATACTTATGTGTTAGCTAGGTCTGTCTGAGTGACGAGCGCCTGTGCTGTGGCGTGAAGCGCTGACGGGTGCAGCAGCAGCACTGCCGGACCCGTACCTGCGCGCTCTGCTGCGCTTCCTAGCGGCGTCGGCGCCCGCACATCCTCACCACCACCCGCCGCCCGCGCACCATCCGGACCTGGCTGCTGTGCTGGCAAGTATACTTATGTGTTAGCTAGGTCTGTCTGAGCTGAGTGACGAGCGCCTGTGCTGTGGCGTGAAGCGCTGACGGGTGCAGCAGCAGCACTGCCGGACCCGTACCTGCGCGCTCTGCTGCGCTTCCTAGCGGCGTCGGCGCCCGCACATCCTCACCACCACCCGCCGCCCGCGCACCATCCGGACCTGGCTGCTGTGCTGGCAAGTATACTTATGTGTTAGCTAGGTCTGTCTGAGCTGAGTGACGAGCGCCTGTGCTGTGGCGTGAAGCGCTGACGGGTGCAGCAGCAGCACTGCCGGACCCGTACCTGCGCGCTCTGCTGCGCTTCCTAGCGGCGTCGGCGCCCGCACATCCTCACCACCACCCGCCGCCCGCGCACCATCCGGACCTGGCTGCTGTGCTGGCAAGTATACTTATGTGTTAGCTAGGTCTGTCTGAGCTGAGTGACGAGCGCCTGTGCTGTGGCGTGAAGCGCTGACGGGTGCAGCAGCAGCACTGCCGGACCCGTACCTGCGCGCTCTGCTGCGCTTCCTAGCGGCGTCGGCGCCCGCACATCCTCACCACCACCCGCCGCCCGCGCACCATCCGGACCTGGCTGCTGTGCTGGCAAGTATACTTATGTGTTAGCTAGGTCTGTCTGAGCTGAGTGACGAGCGCCTGTGCTGTGGCGTGAAGCGCTGACGGGTGCAGCAGCAGCACTGCCGGACCCGTACCTGCGCGCTCTGCTGCGCTTCCTAGCGGCGTCGGCGCCCGCACATCCTCACCACCACCCGCCGCCCGCGCACCATCCGGACCTGGCTGCTGTGCTGGCAAGTATACTTATGTGTTAGCTAGGTCTGTCTGAGTGACGAGCGCCTGTGCTGTGGCGTGAAGCGCTGACGGGTGCAGCAGCAGCACTGCCGGACCCGTACCTGCGCGCTCTGCTGCGCTTCCTAGCGGCGTCGGCGCCCGCACATCCTCACCACCACCCGCCGCCCGCGCACCATCCGGACCTGGCTGCTGTGCTGGCAAGTATACTTATGTGTTAGCTAGGTCTGTCTGAGTGACGAGCGCCTGTGCTGTGGCGTGAAGCGCTGACGGGTGCAGCAGCAGCACTGCCGGACCCGTACCTGCGCGCTCTGCTGCGCTTCCTAGCGGCGTCGGCGCCCGCACATCCTCACCACCACCCGCCGCCCGCGCACCATCCGGACCTGGCTGCTGTGCTGGCAAGTATACTTATGTGTTAGCTAGGTCTGTCTGAGTGACGAGCGCCTGTGCTGTGGCGTGAAGCGCTGACGGGTGCAGCAGCAGCACTGCCGGACCCGTACCTGCGCGCTCTGCTGCGCTTCCTAGCGGCGTCGGCGCCCGCACATCCTCACCACCACCCGCCGCCCGCGCACCATCCGGACCTGGCTGCTGTGCTGGCAAGTATACTTATGTGTTAGCTAGGTCTGTCTGAGTGACGAGCGCCTGTGCTGTGGCGTGAAGCGCTGACGGGTGCAGCAGCAGCACTGCCGGACCCGTACCTGCGCGCTCTGCTGCGCTTCCTAGCGGCGTCGGCGCCCGCACATCCTCACCACCACCCGCCGCCCGCGCACCATCCGGACCTGGCTGCTGTGCTGGCAAGTATACTTATGTGTTAGCTAGGTCTGTCTGAGCTGAGTGACGAGCGCCTGTGCTGTGGCGTGAAGCGCTGACGGGTGCAGCAGCAGCACTGCCGGACCCGTACCTGCGCGCTCTGCTGCGCTTCCTAGCGGCGTCGGCGCCCGCACATCCTCACCACCACCCGCCGCCCGCGCACCATCCGGACCTGGCTGCTGTGCTGGCAAGTATACTTATGTGTTAGCTAGGTCTGTCTGAGCTGAGTGACGAGCGCCTGTGCTGTGGCGTGAAGCGCTGACGGGTGCAGCAGCAGCACTGCCGGACCCGTACCTGCGCGCTCTGCTGCGCTTCCTAGCGGCGTCGGCGCCCGCACATCCTCACCACCACCCGCCGCCCGCGCACCATCCGGACCTGGCTGCTGTGCTGGCAAGTATACTTATGTGTTAGCTAGGTCTGTCTGAGTGACGAGCGCCTGTGCTGTGGCGTGAAGCGCTGACGGGTGCAGCAGCAGCACTGCCGGACCCGTACCTGCGCGCTCTGCTGCGCTTCCTAGCGGCGTCGGCGCCCGCACATCCTCACCACCACCCGCCGCCCGCGCACCATCCGGACCTGGCTGCTGTGCTGGCAAGTATACTTATGTGTTAGCTAGGTCTGTCTGAGCTGAGTGACGAGCGCCTGTGCTGTGGCGTGAAGCGCTGACGGGTGCAGCAGCAGCACTGCCGGACCCGTACCTGCGCGCTCTGCTGCGCTTCCTAGCGGCGTCGGCGCCCGCACATCCTCACCACCACCCGCCGCCCGCGCACCATCCGGACCTGGCTGCTGTGCTGGCAAGTATACTTATGTGTTAGCTAGGTCTGTCTGAGTGACGAGCGCCTGTGCTGTGGCGTGAAGCGCTGACGGGTGCAGCAGCAGCACTGCCGGACCCGTACCTGCGCGCTCTGCTGCGCTTCCTAGCGGCGTCGGCGCCCGCACATCCTCACCACCACCCGCCGCCCGCGCACCATCCGGACCTGGCTGCTGTGCTGGCAAGTATACTTATGTGTTAGCTAGGTCTGTCTGAGTGACGAGCGCCTGTGCTGTGGCGTGAAGCGCTGACGGGTGCAGCAGCAGCACTGCCGGACCCGTACCTGCGCGCTCTGCTGCGCTTCCTAGCGGCGTCGGCGCCCGCACATCCTCACCACCACCCGCCGCCCGCGCACCATCCGGACCTGGCTGCTGTGCTGGCAAGTATACTTATGTGTTAGCTAGGTCTGTCTGAGTGACGAGCGCCTGTGCTGTGGCGTGAAGCGCTGACGGGTGCAGCAGCAGCACTGCCGGACCCGTACCTGCGCGCTCTGCTGCGCTTCCTAGCGGCGTCGGCGCCCGCACATCCTCACCACCACCCGCCGCCCGCGCACCATCCGGACCTGGCTGCTGTGCTGGCAAGTATACTTATGTGTTAGCTAGGTCTGTCTGAGCTGAGTGACGAGCGCCTGTGCTGTGGCGTGAAGCGCTGACGGGTGCAGCAGCAGCACTGCCGGACCCGTACCTGCGCGCTCTGCTGCGCTTCCTAGCGGCGTCGGCGCCCGCACATCCTCACCACCACCCGCCGCCCGCGCACCATCCGGACCTGGCTGCTGTGCTGGCAAGTATACTTATGTGTTAGCTAGGTCTGTCTGAGCTGAGTGACGAGCGCCTGTGCTGTGGCGTGAAGCGCTGACGGGTGCAGCAGCAGCACTGCCGGACCCGTACCTGCGCGCTCTGCTGCGCTTCCTAGCGGCGTCGGCGCCCGCACATCCTCACCACCACCCGCCGCCCGCGCACCATCCGGACCTGGCTGCTGTGCTGGCAAGTATACTTATGTGTTAGCTAGGTCTGTCTGAGCTGAGTGACGAGCGCCTGTGCTGTGGCGTGAAGCGCTGACGGGTGCAGCAGCAGCACTGCCGGACCCGTACCTGCGCGCTCTGCTGCGCTTCCTAGCGGCGTCGGCGCCCGCACATCCTCACCACCACCCGCCGCCCGCGCACCATCCGGACCTGGCTGCTGTGCTGGCAAGTATACTTATGTGTTAGCTAGGTCTGTCTGAGCTGAGTGACGAGCGCCTGTGCTGTGGCGTGAAGCGCTGACGGGTGCAGCAGCAGCACTGCCGGACCCGTACCTGCGCGCTCTGCTGCGCTTCCTAGCGGCGTCGGCGCCCGCACATCCTCACCACCACCCGCCGCCCGCGCACCATCCGGACCTGGCTGCTGTGCTGGCAAGTATACTTATGTGTTAGCTAGGTCTGTCTGAGCTGAGTGACGAGCGCCTGTGCTGTGGCGTGAAGCGCTGACGGGTGCAGCAGCAGCACTGCCGGACCCGTACCTGCGCGCTCTGCTGCGCTTCCTAGCGGCGTCGGCGCCCGCACATCCTCACCACCACCCGCCGCCCGCGCACCATCCGGACCTGGCTGCTGTGCTGGCAAGTATACTTATGTGTTAGCTAGGTCTGTCTGAGTGACGAGCGCCTGTGCTGTGGCGTGAAGCGCTGACGGGTGCAGCAGCAGCACTGCCGGACCCGTACCTGCGCGCTCTGCTGCGCTTCCTAGCGGCGTCGGCGCCCGCACATCCTCACCACCACCCGCCGCCCGCGCACCATCCGGACCTGGCTGCTGTGCTGGCAAGTATACTTATGTGTTAGCTAGGTCTGTCTGAGCTGAGTGACGAGCGCCTGTGCTGTGGCGTGAAGCGCTGACGGGTGCAGCAGCAGCACTGCCGGACCCGTACCTGCGCGCTCTGCTGCGCTTCCTAGCGGCGTCGGCGCCCGCACATCCTCACCACCACCCGCCGCCCGCGCACCATCCGGACCTGGCTGCTGTGCTGGCAAGTATACTTATGTGTTAGCTAGGTCTGTCTGAGTGACGAGCGCCTGTGCTGTGGCGTGAAGCGCTGACGGGTGCAGCAGCAGCACTGCCGGACCCGTACCTGCGCGCTCTGCTGCGCTTCCTAGCGGCGTCGGCGCCCGCACATCCTCACCACCACCCGCCGCCCGCGCACCATCCGGACCTGGCTGCTGTGCTGGCAAGTATACTTATGTGTTAGCTAGGTCTGTCTGAGCTGAGTGACGAGCGCCTGTGCTGTGGCGTGAAGCGCTGACGGGTGCAGCAGCAGCACTGCCGGACCCGTACCTGCGCGCTCTGCTGCGCTTCCTAGCGGCGTCGGCGCCCGCACATCCTCACCACCACCCGCCGCCCGCGCACCATCCGGACCTGGCTGCTGTGCTGGCAAGTATACTTATGTGTTAGCTAGGTCTGTCTGAGTGACGAGCGCCTGTGCTGTGGCGTGAAGCGCTGACGGGTGCAGCAGCAGCACTGCCGGACCCGTACCTGCGCGCTCTGCTGCGCTTCCTAGCGGCGTCGGCGCCCGCACATCCTCACCACCACCCGCCGCCCGCGCACCATCCGGACCTGGCTGCTGTGCTGGCAAGTATACTTATGTGTTAGCTAGGTCTGTCTGAGTGACGAGCGCCTGTGCTGTGGCGTGAAGCGCTGACGGGTGCAGCAGCAGCACTGCCGGACCCGTACCTGCGCGCTCTGCTGCGCTTCCTAGCGGCGTCGGCGCCCGCACATCCTCACCACCACCCGCCGCCCGCGCACCATCCGGACCTGGCTGCTGTGCTGGCAAGTATACTTATGTGTTAGCTAGGTCTGTCTGAGTGACGAGCGCCTGTGCTGTGGCGTGAAGCGCTGACGGGTGCAGCAGCAGCACTGCCGGACCCGTACCTGCGCGCTCTGCTGCGCTTCCTAGCGGCGTCGGGGCCCGCACATCCTCACCACCACCCGCCGCCCGCGCACCATCCGGACCTGGCTGCTGTGCTGGCAAGTATACTTATGTGTTAGCTAGGTCTGTCTGAGCTGAGTGACGAGCGCCTGTGCTGTGGCGTGAAGCGCTGACGGGTGCAGCAGCAGCACTGCCGGACCCGTACCTGCGCGCTCTGCTGCGCTTCCTAGCGGCGTCGGCGCCCGCACATCCTCACCACCACCCGCCGCCCGCGCACCATCCGGACCTGGCTGCTGTGCTGGCAAGTATACTTATGTGTTAGCTAGGTCTGTCTGAGTGACGAGCGCCTGTGCTGTGGCGTGAAGCGCTGACGGGTGCAGCAGCAGCACTGCCGGACCCGTACCTGCGCGCTCTGCTGCGCTTCCTAGCGGCGTCGGCGCCCGCACATCCTCACCACCACCCGCCGCCCGCGCACCATCCGGACCTGGCTGCTGTGCTGGCAAGTATACTTATGTGTTAGCTAGGTCTGTCTGAGCTGAGTGACGAGCGCCTGTGCTGTGGCGTGAAGCGCTGACGGGTGCAGCAGCAGCACTGCCGGACCCGTACCTGCGCGCTCTGCTGCGCTTCCTAGCGGCGTCGGCGCCCGCACATCCTCACCACCACCCGCCGCCCGCGCACCATCCGGACCTGGCTGCTGTGCTGGCAAGTATACTTATGTGTTAGCTAGGTCTGTCTGAGTGACGAGCGCCTGTGCTGTGGCGTGAAGCGCTGACGGGTGCAGCAGCAGCACTGCCGGACCCGTACCTGCGCGCTCTGCTGCGCTTCCTAGCGGCGTCGGCGCCCGCACATCCTCACCACCACCCGCCGCCCGCGCACCATCCGGACCTGGCTGCTGTGCTGGCAAGTATACTTATGTGTTAGCTAGGTCTGTCTGAGCTGAGTGACGAGCGCCTGTGCTGTGGCGTGAAGCGCTGACGGGTGCAGCAGCAGCACTGCCGGACCCGTACCTGCGCGCTCTGCTGCGCTTCCTAGCGGCGTCGGCGCCCGCACATCCTCACCACCACCCGCCGCCCGCGCACCATCCGGACCTGGCTGCTGTGCTGGCAAGTATACTTATGTGTTAGCTAGGTCTGTCTGAGCTGAGTGACGAGCGCCTGTGCTGTGGCGTGAAGCGCTGACGGGTGCAGCAGCAGCACTGCCGGACCCGTACCTGCGCGCTCTGCTGCGCTTCCTAGCGGCGTCGGCGCCCGCACATCCTCACCACCACCCGCCGCCCGCGCACCATCCGGACCTGGCTGCTGTGCTGGCAAGTATACTTATGTGTTAGCTAGGTCTGTCTGAGTGACGAGCGCCTGTGGCGTGAAGCGCTGACGGGTGCAGCAGCAGCACTGCCGGACCCGTACCTGCGCGCTCTGCTGCGCTTCCTAGCGGCGTCGGCGCCCGCACATCCTCACCACCACCCGCCGCCCGCGCACCATCCGGACCTGGCTGCTGTGCTGGCAAGTATACTTATGTGTTAGCTAGGTCTGTCTGAGTGACGAGCGCCTGTGGCGTGAAGCGCTGACGGGTGCAGCAGCAGCACTGCCGGACCCGTACCTGCGCGCTCTGCTGCGCTTCCTAGCGGCGTCGGCGCCCGCACATCCTCACCACCACCCGCCGCCCGCGCACCATCCGGACCTGGCTGCTGTGCTGGCAAGTATACTTATGTGTTAGCTAGGTCTGTCTGAGCTGAGTGACGAACGCCTGTGCTGTGGCGTGAAGCGCTGACGGGTGCAGCAGCAGCACTGCCGGACCCGTACCTGCGCGCTCTGCTGCGCTTCCTAGCGGCGTCGGCGCCCGCACATCCTCACCACCACCCGCCGCCCGCGCACCATCCGGACCTGGCTGCTGTGCTGGCAAGTATACTTATGTGTTAGCTAGGTCTGTCTGAGTGACGAGCGCCTGTGCTGTGGCGTGAAGCGCTGACGGGTGCAGCAGCAGCACTGCCGGACCCGTACCTGCGCGCTCTGCTGCGCTTCCTAGCGGCGTCGGCGCCCGCACATCCTCACCACCACCCGCCGCCCGCACATCCTCACCACCACCCGCCGCCCGCGCACCATCCGGACCTGGCTGCTGTGCTGGCAAGTATACTTATGTGTTAGCTAGGTCTGTCTGAGTGACGAGCGCCTGTGCTGTGGCGTGAAGCGCTGACGGGTGCAGCAGCAGCACTGCCGGACCCGTACCTGCGCGCTCTGCTGCGCTTCCTAGCGGCGTCGGCGCCCGCACATCCTCACCACCACCCGCCGCCCGCGCACCATCCGGACCTGGCTGCTGTGCTGGCAAGTATACTTATGTGTTAGCTAGGTCTGTCTGAGTGACGAGCGCCTGTGCTGTGGCGTGAAGCGCTGACGGGTGCAGCAGCAGCACTGCCGGACCCGTACCTGCGCGCTCTGCTGCGCTTCCTAGCGGCGTCGGCGCCCGCACATCCTCACCACCACCCGCCGCCCGCGCACCATCCGGACCTGGCTGCTGTGCTGGCAAGTATACTTATGTGTTAGCTAGGTCTGTCTGAGCTGAGTGACGAGCGCCTGTGCTGTGGCGTGAAGCGCTGACGGGTGCAGCAGCAGCACTGCCGGACCCGTACCTGCGCGCTCTGCTGCGCTTCCTAGCGGCGTCGGCGCCCGCACATCCTCACCACCACCCGCCGCCCGCGCACCATCCGGACCTGGCTGCTGTGCTGGCAAGTATACTTATGTGTTAGCTAGGTCTGTCTGAGTGACGAGCGCCTGTGCTGTGGCGTGAAGCGCTGACGGGTGCAGCAGCAGCACTGCCGGACCCGTACCTGCGCGCTCTGCTGCGCTTCCTAGCGGCGTCGGCGCCCGCACATCCTCACCACCACCCGCCGCCCGCGCACCATCCGGACCTGGCTGCTGTGCTGGCAAGTATACTTATGTGTTAGCTAGGTCTGTCTGAGCTGAGTGACGAGCGCCTGTGCTGTGGCGTGAAGCGCTGACGGGTGCAGCAGCAGCACTGCCGGACCCGTACCTGCGCGCTCTGCTGCGCTTCCTAGCGGCGTCGGCGCCCGCACATCCTCACCACCACCCGCCGCCCGCGCACCATCCGGACCTGGCTGCTGTGCTGGCAAGTATACTTATGTGTTAGCTAGGTCTGTCTGAGCTGAGTGACGAGCGCCTGTGCTGTGGCGTGAAGCGCTGACGGGTGCAGCAGCAGCACTGCCGGACCCGTACCTGCGCGCTCTGCTGCGCTTCCTAGCGGCGTCGGCGCCCGCACATCCTCACCACCACCCGCCGCCCGCGCACCATCCGGACCTGGCTGCTGTGCTGGCAAGTATACTTATGTGTTAGCTAGGTCTGTCTGAGCTGAGTGACGAGCGCCTGTGCTGTGGCGTGAAGCGCTGACGGGTGCAGCAGCAGCACTGCCGGACCCGTACCTGCGCGCTCTGCTGCGCTTCCTAGCGGCGTCGGCGCCCGCACATCCTCACCACCACCCGCCGCCCGCGCACCATCCGGACCTGGCTGCTGTGCTGGCAAGTATACTTATGTGTTAGCTAGGTCTGTCTGAGCTGAGTGACGAGCGCCTGTGCTGTGGCGTGAAGCGCTGACGGGTGCAGCAGCAGCACTGCCGGACCCGTACCTGCGCGCTCTGCTGCGCTTCCTAGCGGCGTCGGCGCCCGCACATCCTCACCACCACCCGCCGCCCGCGCACCATCCGGACCTGGCTGCTGTGCTGGCAAGTATACTTATGTGTTAGCTAGGTCTGTCTGAGTGACGAGCGCCTGTGCTGTGGCGTGAAGCGCTGACGGGTGCAGCAGCAGCACTGCCGGACCCGTACCTGCGCGCTCTGCTGCGCTTCCTAGCGGCGTCGGCGCCCGCACATCCTCACCACCACCCGCCGCCCGCGCACCATCCGGACCTGGCTGCTGTGCTGGCAAGTATACTTATGTGTTAGCTAGGTCTGTCTGAGTGACGAGCGCCTGTGCTGTGGCGTGAAGCGCTGACGGGTGCAGCAGCAGCACTGCCGGACCCGTACCTGCGCGCTCTGCTGCGCTTCCTAGCGGCGTCGGCGCCCGCACATCCTCACCACCACCCGCCGCCCGCGCACCATCCGGACCTGGCTGCTGTGCTGGCAAGTATACTTATGTGTTAGCTAGGTCTGTCTGAGTGACGAGCGCCTGTGCTGTGGCGTGAAGCGCTGACGGGTGCAGCAGCAGCACTGCCGGACCCGTACCTGCGCGCTCTGCTGCGCTTCCTAGCGGCGTCGGCGCCCGCACATCCTCACCACCACCCGCCGCCCGCGCACCATCCGGACCTGGCTGCTGTGCTGGCAAGTATACTTATGTGTTAGCTAGGTCTGTCTGAGCTGAGTGACGAGCGCCTGTGGCGTGAAGCGCTGACGGGTGCAGCAGCAGCACTGCCGGACCCGTACCTGCGCGCTCTGCTGCGCTTCCTAGCGGCGTCGGCGCCCGCACATCCTCACCACCACCCGCCGCCCGCGCACCATCCGGACCTGGCTGCTGTGCTGGCAAGTATACTTATGTGTTAGCTAGGTCTGTCTGAGTGACGAGCGCCTGTGCTGTGGCGTGAAGCGCTGACGGGTGCAGCAGCAGCACTGCCGGACCCGTACCTGCGCGCTCTGCTGCGCTTCCTAGCGGCGTCGGCGCCCGCACATCCTCACCACCACCCGCCGCCCGCGCACCATCCGGACCTGGCTGCTGTGCTGGCAAGTATACTTATGTGTTAGCTAGGTCTGTCTGAGTGACGAGCGCCTGTGCTGTGGCGTGAAGCGCTGACGGGTGCAGCAGCAGCACTGCCGGACCCGTACCTGCGCGCTCTGCTGCGCTTCCTAGCGGCGTCGGCGCCCGCACATCCTCACCACCACCCGCCGCCCGCGCACCATCCGGACCTGGCTGCTGTGCTGGCAAGTATACTTATGTGTTAGCTAGGTCTGTCTGAGTGACGAGCGCCTGTGCTGTGGCGTGAAGCGCTGACGGGTGCAGCAGCAGCACTGCCGGACCCGTACCTGCGCGCTCTGCTGCGCTTCCTAGCGGCGTCGGCGCCCGCACATCCTCACCACCACCCGCCGCCCGCGCACCATCCGGACCTGGCTGCTGTGCTGGCAAGTATACTTATGTGTTAGCTAGGTCTGTCTGAGTGACGAGCGCCTGTGCTGTGGCGTGAAGCGCTGACGGGTGCAGCAGCAGCACTGCCGGACCCGTACCTGCGCGCTCTGCTGCGCTTCCTAGCGGCGTCGGCGCCCGCACATCCTCACCACCACCCGCCGCCCGCGCACCATCCGGACCTGGCTGCTGTGCTGGCAAGTATACTTATGTGTTAGCTAGGTCTGTCTGAGCTGAGTGACGAGCGCCTGTGCTGTGGCGTGAAGCGCTGACGGGTGCAGCAGCAGCACTGCCGGACCCGTACCTGCGCGCTCTGCTGCGCTTCCTAGCGGCGTCGGCGCCCGCACATCCTCACCACCACCCGCCGCCCGCGCACCATCCGGACCTGGCTGCTGTGCTGGCAAGTATACTTATGTGTTAGCTAGGTCTGTCTGAGCTGAGTGACGAGCGCCTGTGCTGTGGCGTGAAGCGCTGACGGGTGCAGCAGCAGCACTGCCGGACCCGTACCTGCGCGCTCTGCTGCGCTTCCTAGCGGCGTCGGCGCCCGCACATCCTCACCACCACCCGCCGCCCGCGCACCATCCGGACCTGGCTGCTGTGCTGGCAAGTATACTTATGTGTTAGCTAGGTCTGTCTGAGTGACGAGCGCCTGTGCTGTGGCGTGAAGCGCTGACGGGTGCAGCAGCAGCACTGCCGGACCCGTACCTGCGCGCTCTGCTGCGCTTCCTAGCGGCGTCGGCGCCCGCACATCCTCACCACCACCCGCCGCCCGCGCACCATCCGGACCTGGCTGCTGTGCTGGCAAGTATACTTATGTGTTAGCTAGGTCTGTCTGAGCTGAGTGACGAGCGCCTGTGCTGTGGCGTGAAGCGCTGACGGGTGCAGCAGCAGCACTGCCGGACCCGTACCTGCGCGCTCTGCTGCGCTTCCTAGCGGCGTCGGCGCCCGCACATCCTCACCACCACCCGCCGCCCGCGCACCATCCGGACCTGGCTGCTGTGCTGGCAAGTATACTTATGTGTTAGCTAGGTCTGTCTGAGCTGAGTGACGAGCGCCTGTGCTGTGGCGTGAAGCGCTGACGGGTGCAGCAGCAGCACTGCCGGACCCGTACCTGCGCGCTCTGCTGCGCTTCCTAGCGGCGTCGGCGCCCGCACATCCTCACCACCACCCGCCGCCCGCGCACCATCCGGACCTGGCTGCTGTGCTGGCAAGTATACTTATGTGTTAGCTAGGTCTGTCTGAGCTGAGTGACGAGCGCCTGTGCTGTGGCGTGAAGCGCTGACGGGTGCAGCAGCAGCACTGCCGGACCCGTACCTGCGCGCTCTGCTGCGCTTCCTAGCGGCGTCGGCGCCCGCACATCCTCACCACCACCCGCCGCCCGCGCACCATCCGGACCTGGCTGCTGTGCTGGCAAGTATACTTATGTGTTAGCTAGGTCTGTCTGAGTGACGAGCGCCTGTGCTGTGGCGTGAAGCGCTGACGGGTGCAGCAGCAGCACTGCCGGACCCGTACCTGCGCGCTCTGCTGCGCTTCCTAGCGGCGTCGGCGCCCGCACATCCTCACCACCACCCGCCGCCCGCGCACCATCCGGACCTGGCTGCTGTGCTGGCAAGTATACTTATGTGTTAGCTAGGTCTGTCTGAGCTGAGTGACGAGCGCCTGTGCTGTGGCGTGAAGCGCTGACGGGTGCAGCAGCAGCACTGCCGGACCCGTACCTGCGCGCTCTGCTGCGCTTCCTAGCGGCGTCGGCGCCCGCACATCCTCACCACCACCCGCCGCCCGCGCACCATCCGGACCTGGCTGCTGTGCTGGCAAGTATACTTATGTGTTAGCTAGGTCTGTCTGAGTGACGAGCGCCTGTGCTGTGGCGTGAAGCGCTGACGGGTGCAGCAGCAGCACTGCCGGACCCGTACCTGCGCGCTCTGCTGCGCTTCCTAGCGGCGTCGGCGCCCGCACATCCTCACCACCACCCGCCGCCCGCGCACCATCCGGACCTGGCTGCTGTGCTGGCAAGTATACTTATGTGTTAGCTAGGTCTGTCTGAGTGACGAGCGCCTGTGCTGTGGCGTGAAGCGCTGACGGGTGCAGCAGCAGCACTGCCGGACCCGTACCTGCGCGCTCTGCTGCGCTTCCTAGCGGCGTCGGCGCCCGCACATCCTCACCACCACCCGCCGCCCGCGCACCATCCGGACCTGGCTGCTGTGCTGGCAAGTATACTTATGTGTTAGCTAGGTCTGTCTGAGTGACGAGCGCCTGTGCTGTGGCGTGAAGCGCTGACGGGTGCAGCAGCAGCACTGCCGGACCCGTACCTGCGCGCTCTGCTGCGCTTCCTAGCGGCGTCGGCGCCCGCACATCCTCACCACCACCCGCCGCCCGCGCACCATCCGGACCTGGCTGCTGTGCTGGCAAGTATACTTATGTGTTAGCTAGGTCTGTCTGAGTGACGAGCGCCTGTGCTGTGGCGTGAAGCGCTGACGGGTGCAGCAGCAGCACTGCCGGACCCGTACCTGCGCGCTCTGCTGCGCTTCCTAGCGGCGTCGGCGCCCGCACATCCTCACCACCACCCGCCGCCCGCGCACCATCCGGACCTGGCTGCTGTGCTGGCAAGTATACTTATGTGTTAGCTAGGTCTGTCTGAGCTGAGTGACGAGCGCCTGTGCTGTGGCGTGAAGCGCTGACGGGTGCAGCAGCAGCACTGCCGGACCCGTACCTGCGCGCTCTGCTGCGCTTCCTAGCGGCGTCGGCGCCCGCACATCCTCACCACCACCCGCCGCCCGCGCACCATCCGGACCTGGCTGCTGTGCTGGCAAGTATACTTATGTGTTAGCTAGGTCTGTCTGAGTGACGAGCGCCTGTGCTGTGGCGTGAAGCGCTGACGGGTGCAGCAGCAGCACTGCCGGACCCGTACCTGCGCGCTCTGCTGCGCTTCCTAGCGGCGTCGGCGCCCGCACATCCTCACCACCACCCGCCGCCCGCGCACCATCCGGACCTGGCTGCTGTGCTGGCAAGTATACTTATGTGTTAGCTAGGTCTGTCTGAGTGACGAGCGCCTGTGCTGTGGCGTGAAGCGCTGACGGGTGCAGCAGCAGCACTGCCGGACCCGTACCTGCGCGCTCTGCTGCGCTTCCTAGCGGCGTCGGCGCCCGCACATCCTCACCACCACCCGCCGCCCGCGCACCATCCGGACCTGGCTGCTGTGCTGGCAAGTATACTTATGTGTTAGCTAGGTCTGTCTGAGTGACGAGCGCCTGTGCTGTGGCGTGAAGCGCTGACGGGTGCAGCAGCAGCACTGCCGGACCCGTACCTGCGCGCTCTGCTGCGCTTCCTAGCGGCGTCGGCGCCCGCACATCCTCACCACCACCCGCCGCCCGCGCACCATCCGGACCTGGCTGCTGTGCTGGCAAGTATACTTATGTGTTAGCTAGGTCTGTCTGAGCTGAGTGACGAGCGCCTGTGCTGTGGCGTGAAGCGCTGACGGGTGCAGCAGCAGCACTGCCGGACCCGTACCTGCGCGCTCTGCTGCGCTTCCTAGCGGCGTCGGCGCCCGCACATCCTCACCACCACCCGCCGCCCGCGCACCATCCGGACCTGGCTGCTGTGCTGGCAAGTATACTTATGTGTTAGCTAGGTCTGTCTGAGTGACGAGCGCCTGTGCTGTGGCGTGAAGCGCTGACGGGTGCAGCAGCAGCACTGCCGGACCCGTACCTGCGCGCTCTGCTGCGCTTCCTAGCGGCGTCGGCGCCCGCACATCCTCACCACCACCCGCCGCCCGCGCACCATCCGGACCTGGCTGCTGTGCTGGCAAGTATACTTATGTGTTAGCTAGGTCTGTCTGAGCTGAGTGACGAGCGCCTGTGCTGTGGCGTGAAGCGCTGACGGGTGCAGCAGCAGCACTGCCGGACCCGTACCTGCGCGCTCTGCTGCGCTTCCTAGCGGCGTCGGCGCCCGCACATCCTCACCACCACCCGCCGCCCGCGCACCATCCGGACCTGGCTGCTGTGCTGGCAAGTATACTTATGTGTTAGCTAGGTCTGTCTGAGTGACGAGCGCCTGTGCTGTGGCGTGAAGCGCTGACGGGTGCAGCAGCAGCACTGCCGGACCCGTACCTGCGCGCTCTGCTGCGCTTCCTAGCGGCGTCGGCGCCCGCACATCCTCACCACCACCCGCCGCCCGCGCACCATCCGGACCTGGCTGCTGTGCTGGCAAGTATACTTATGTGTTAGCTAGGTCTGTCTGAGTGACGAGCGCCTGTGCTGTGGCGTGAAGCGCTGACGGGTGCAGCAGCAGCACTGCCGGACCCGTACCTGCGCGCTCTGCTGCGCTTCCTAGCGGCGTCGGCGCCCGCACATCCTCACCACCACCCGCCGCCCGCGCACCATCCGGACCTGGCTGCTGTGCTGGCAAGTATACTTATGTGTTAGCTAGGTCTGTCTGAGTGACGAGCGCCTGTGCTGTGGCGTGAAGCGCTGACGGGTGCAGCAGCAGCACTGCCGGACCCGTACCTGCGCGCTCTGCTGCGCTTCCTAGCGGCGTCGGCGCCCGCACATCCTCACCACCACCCGCCGCCCGCGCACCATCCGGACCTGGCTGCTGTGCTGGCAAGTATACTTATGTGTTAGCTAGGTCTGTCTGAGCTGAGTGACGAGCGCCTGTGGCGTGAAGCGCTGACGGGTGCAGCAGCAGCACTGCCGGACCCGTACCTGCGCGCTCTGCTGCGCTTCCTAGCGGCGTCGGCGCCCGCACATCCTCACCACCACCCGCCGCCCGCGCACCATCCGGACCTGGCTGCTGTGCTGGCAAGTATACTTATGTGTTAGCTAGGTCTGTCTGAGTGACGAGCGCCTGTGCTGTGGCGTGAAGCGCTGACGGGTGCAGCAGCAGCACTGCCGGACCCGTACCTGCGCGCTCTGCTGCGCTTCCTAGCGGCGTCGGCGCCCGCACATCCTCACCACCACCCGCCGCCCGCGCACCATCCGGACCTGGCTGCTGTGCTGGCAAGTATACTTATGTGTTAGCTAGGTCTGTCTGAGTGACGAGCGCCTGTGCTGTGGCGTGAAGCGCTGACGGGTGCAGCAGCAGCACTGCCGGACCCGTACCTGCGCGCTCTGCTGCGCTTCCTAGCGGCGTCGGCGCCCGCACATCCTCACCACCACCCGCCGCCCGCGCACCATCCGGACCTGGCTGCTGTGCTGGCAAGTATACTTATGTGTTAGCTAGGTCTGTCTGAGTGACGAGCGCCTGTGCTGTGGCGTGAAGCGCTGACGGGTGCAGCAGCAGCACTGCCGGACCCGTACCTGCGCGCTCTGCTGCGCTTCCTAGCGGCGTCGGCGCCCGCACATCCTCACCACCACCCGCCGCCCGCGCACCATCCGGACCTGGCTGCTGTGCTGGCAAGTATACTTATGTGTTAGCTAGGTCTGTCTGAGCTGAGTGACGAGCGCCTGTGCTGTGGCGTGAAGCGCTGACGGGTGCAGCAGCAGCACTGCCGGACCCGTACCTGCGCGCTCTGCTGCGCTTCCTAGCGGCGTCGGCGCCCGCACATCCTCACCACCACCCGCCGCCCGCGCACCATCCGGACCTGGCTGCTGTGCTGGCAAGTATACTTATGTGTTAGCTAGGTCTGTCTGAGCTGAGTGACGAGCGCCTGTGCTGTGGCGTGAAGCGCTGACGGGTGCAGCAGCAGCACTGCCGGACCCGTACCTGCGCGCTCTGCTGCGCTTCCTAGCGGCGTCGGCGCCCGCACATCCTCACCACCACCCGCCGCCCGCGCACCATCCGGACCTGGCTGCTGTGCTGGCAAGTATACTTATGTGTTAGCTAGGTCTGTCTGAGTGACGAGCGCCTGTGCTGTGGCGTGAAGCGCTGACGGGTGCAGCAGCAGCACTGCCGGACCCGTACCTGCGCGCTCTGCTGCGCTTCCTAGCGGCGTCGGCGCCCGCACATCCTCACCACCACCCGCCGCCCGCGCACCATCCGGACCTGGCTGCTGTGCTGGCAAGTATACTTATGTGTTAGCTAGGTCTGTCTGAGTGACGAGCGCCTGTGGCGTGAAGCGCTGACGGGTGCAGCAGCAGCACTGCCGGACCCGTACCTGCGCGCTCTGCTGCGCTTCCTAGCGGCGTCGGCGCCCGCACATCCTCACCACCACCCGCCGCCCGCGCACCATCCGGACCTGGCTGCTGTGCTGGCAAGTATACTTATGTGTTAGCTAGGTCTGTCTGAGCTGAGTGACGAGCGCCTGTGCTGTGGCGTGAAGCGCTGACGGGTGCAGCAGCAGCACTACCGGACCCGTACCTGCGCGCTCTGCTGCGCTTCCTAGCGGCGTCGGCGCCCGCACATCCTCACCACCACCCGCCGCCCGCGCACCATCCGGACCTGGCTGCTGTGCTGGCAAGTATACTTATGTGTTAGCTAGGTCGGGCTGAGTGACGAGCGCCTGTGCTGTGGCGTGAAGCGCTGACGGGTGCAGCAGCAGCACTGCCGGACCCGTACCTGCGCGCTCTGCTGCGCTTCCTAGCGGCGTCGGCGCCCGCACATCCTCACCACCACCCGCCGCCCGCGCACCCTCCGGACCTGGCTGCTGTGCTGGCAAGTATACTTATGTGTTAGCTAGGTCTGTCTGAGCTGAGTGACGAGCGCCTGTGCTGTGGCGTGAAGCGCTGACGGGTGCAGCAGCAGCACTGCCGGACCCGTACCTGCGCGCTCTGCTGCGCTTCCTAGCGGCGTCGGCGCCCGCACATCCTCACCACCACCCGCCGCCCGCGCACCATCCGGACCTGGCTGCTGTGCTGGCAAGTATACTTATGTGTTAGCTAGGTCTGTCTGAGTGACGAGCGCCTGTGCTGTGGCGTGAAGCGCTGACGGGTGCAGCAGCAGCACTGCCGGACCCGTACCTGCGCGCTCTGCTGCGCTTCCTAGCGGCGTCGGCGCCCGCACATCCTCACCACCACCCGCCGCCCGCGCACCATCCGGACCTGGCTGCTGTGCTGGCAAGTATACTTATGTGTTAGCTAGGTCTGTCTGAGTGACGAGCGCCTGTGCTGTGGCGTGAAGCGCTGACGGGTGCAGCAGCAGCACTGCCGGACCCGTACCTGCGCGCTCTGCTGCGCTTCCTAGCGGCGTCGGCGCCCGCACATCCTCACCACCACCCGCCGCCCGCGCACCATCCGGACCTGGCTGCTGTGCTGGCAAGTATACTTATGTGTTAGCTAGGTCTGTCTGAGCTGAGTGACGAGCGCCTGTGGCGTGAAGCGCTGACGGGTGCAGCAGCAGCACTGCCGGACCCGTACCTGCGCGCTCTGCTGCGCTTCCTAGCGGCGTCGGCGCCCGCACATCCTCACCACCACCCGCCGCCCGCGCACCATCCGGACCTGGCTGCTGTGCTGGCAAGTATACTTATGTGTTAGCTAGGTCTGTCTGAGTGACGAGCGCCTGTGCTGTGGCGTGAAGCGCTGACGGGTGCAGCAGCAGCACTGCCGGACCCGTACCTGCGCGCTCTGCTGCGCTTCCTAGCGGCGTCGGCGCCCGCACATCCTCACCACCACCCGCCGCCCGCGCACCATCCGGACCTGGCTGCTGTGCTGGCAAGTATACTTAACGTCTGTCAGATCGACAACTTGCTGACGCTTATTTATTTATTTATTAAAGGAATTATTCCACCACGAGTACTGACTTTGTCTAATTACGAAATACATTTACCCGTCCGCCTAAATATCCTTTTTTTTCTATATCATAATAGGTTTTACTTCATGCCTCCAAAAATTCAGGGAACAATATCTAACTATGTTCAACTTGTAGAATGAGACGGAGATGCGTCTGGAAGACAGAGTAGCTTTCGCGTGCATCTTTCTATCAGACGCGAAGCTGCACGAGTACATCCGACAGACCTGCGACTCGCTAGTGGAACAGGGAGATTTATCAGGAATATTACTAACTGGTAAGAAACATTGCTATTTACTGTAACTTGGGGCGAGATTCACAAACCTCTCTTTGACTTTGCTAAGGAAGCATTTCATGTATATGAACATTATTTATTCAAAGTTAATATTCATATCCATATAAAACTCTTATTCACATTCGTTTATACGAATAGGAATACTATTCTTATAATTATTAGGTTCATTTTCGTATGAAACGCTTACTTTACTTAGCAAAGTAACATTAGCATTTTTGGATCTCGCCCTTAGTCCGAGTGCACGTTTGTCATAAGGTCATCCCTATACTAGCGATGGGCGATTATCACTAAAACTAATCGACTAAGTCGACTGTTTAGTGCAGTCGGTAAAAGTCGATAACAATTGATGTTAGTCGATTGTTCAATACTCAATAAGTTTATTGCATTCCACAATGTAGACTTAGGTGGTAACTTAAAAAAAATATGAGATCATTATGGACCCTGTCGGGCACAGCAAAAATATTAGGAGAGGAAGCTTAATATACAAATTATTAATATCAATATACCTATCTATCTAATTTAATTTCCTTACAAGGAAGTTTAGCATTTTAAAAAGTTTATACTACCATTTATCCTTTAAATATTAATTAAATTATATATTAATATTATTTTGTTTTTTATTAATTCGGAATAACAATGAAACTTGCACTATGTATGAAGGTAGATATTTACTTACTTAATTTATTTATACTATACCGTTGTTATCGACTAACGGCGCGCAGCAGGCGACAATCACTGATATGGTTACCGTATCAACATAAATTACTAATGTGTATTGAATTGTGGCGCAGCTCACGTATTACTATACTTGTACTACTAAATAAGTAATTACTAAAAGGTGGTGCGTGCGCTGCCGCTGCGCCACAATTCAATAGTTAAAAGTCCGTACGCCACTACGTAAGTAGTGGCGTACGGACTATTGAATTGTAAAATTGCAAGTACAACTGCAGTTATTATGCGATTGGCGCTAATAGATTATTTAATTGTCCTCTACTGACTCAGTTTACATTTAGTAGTTCGTCGATTGTTATTCGAATAATTACGGTGAGGAACTACTAAATCTTCAGTCGAATGCGCAACAGTACAATTTTCGATTCAGTCGATTGTTTTTTTGCAACAATCGCCCATCGCTACCCTATACGCGTCCTCGCTAGTATTTTGCAAGGTATTGTAGAAACCACAGCATCAATGAACCCGATGGCAATCGAGATCTGAGGAACAGTATTCACTATTTTGTTGGCTCACTCAGTGGCGTGCCTAGGGTTCAAAGTTAGGGCAAGCCCGATAGATTTTTAGGGAAAAAAACCCTGTAAAATTTGACAAAAATTCATTCATATTTTGCGAAATCACACAACTATTATTTTCACCCTAATAATAAATAGGGTGCAAATATGTAATACAATTGTGTGATTTTGCAAATCACGTAAAATAACTTGGTTTAAGAGCCATCTCTGAGCATTACAGGTGCTTTTTTGCGCTCTTCGAGTTCGACGAGTAAAATGACATAATCGCCCGTCGCCGCCAATAGATGGCTCAGAAATAATTGATGAGCATAATTACGCAATGTATAAACTGTTGAAAAAAATATTGTTATTAATTTATAATAGAGCCGATCTATATTTTTATAATGTCACGTACAAATCGCAAAAGTTTAAAAACAATTTATAATTACTTTTGATGTAAACAGCTGTGTTAACTCTTCATTCTTTGCTTCTTTACTACTGCTGATGACAAACAACAAAGCTCACTGAAGGCATGGTATCACTAGATAGATTTACACACTTAACAGCAATCACATACCTTCGGTGGCTTTGATAAAAGCCGTTTGTTGTTTCGTTCTATTTGTTTAGAGCAATTAATCCTGGCACCAGATAAGTCATTCAAATCATCGTAACCTGATGTATTCCAGGCGTTCGTATCATTAGAGAAAAATATGCAACACCAGCAGAATAATTTGTCTACAATCCAAGGAGTTTTGTAAGCCGATCTATGAAAATGCCTATTAAGTGACTTTGATTTACTAGAAATACTCAAATCAGAAGTAGGTTTAGGTGAAGTAATAAAACGATATTTGTCTGCAAAATTCAGAGTATTTACCTTCTCGAGTAACGACTGCACACACTTTAATCCATCACAACGAACAATTATTTCCGAATTCATCATTTAAGAAAGGCAAATCACAAAGAAACTTAATTACGAACGTTTAAACAAACAAATAAAAGTTACACAATACTTTAAATCACAGAAACTGAAAAAATATATAACGCGTCAAAAAAATGCTGCAGTATCGTTCAAAACAATAAATGAACTAATTTGAAATTGTATCATTTCTATCGTTGTATCATTTCTATCGAAATACAAACATCGCGGCATCTATGTGCCTAAACACGCATGCCACACAAATTGCACTCGTAAACACACTACCCTAATGTTCAATTTCTTCAAACTAACAGAGTCAAAAGCCCGGCTTAATTTCGCATAGAAATTGGTATACATAGTTGTATAGATAGTTGTATATCTAATACTACAAACAGAGCATTTATGAATGAAATTGAAGGAAAAGAGACAGACGTCTTAAGCCGCGTAAGAAGCCAGCGCTTGCGACCGGAATGCAAGATCTTGCAGGCGGTTTGGCAACGTTACGTTACGGAGGCCGGCCGAGGCGCGACGCGAAAAATATTGTTCATGTAAACCTGGCAACGTACCACCACACGGAGGCTCGGTGTATTGCGCGCGGAGTTTAAACATATTTTTATTTATTACAGTAGGTATTAGTTGTTAAGAGACATGATTCAATTAATTCAATATTACTTTACATGAGTTTTTTTTGTTTTTTTTTATTAATCTCGCATTCCTGATATAAAGCCGGGCTTTTCGGCTTGTATGGAAGGCACGCCACTGGGCTCACTCCTCATCTTTGCACTGTCTTGGACTCGTAAAGAACTAATATTTCTAACACTCTTACAACCACTTTTCTGTCACGTATTTCCTTCGATCAAGAATCCTCTAGATTCCCGATGAGCGCTTCAGAAATGGCCACAAAAATTAGACCACGAAAAATTGTGTGGTCTTATTTCAAATTAGTACGGTCCAACCATAGCCAACATTAAGACGTCAAAATGCCGCAGTGCGTGGTTAAAAATTGTAAAAATAACCACCGTAATATCAAGATTTTTGATGGAATATCCTTCTTTCAGTAAGTTTATGCCAACAAGTGTTTTCTTTTGAAGTATAAATAGAATTAAACAAAAAAATTAAATATTAAGAGTAAAATGATTGTTTGACCAATGTTGCGATAGCGCCAACTGTTGGGCAAAACATTGGTTGTTTATAATAATTATCCGATTCCAAGACTACGTCTAGTTTAAAAATAGAGTAAGCATCAATTACCTACATCATATTTTCAACTTTATTTTTTAGCTGATAAGTTTAATTTTAGAACAAAATATTTATGTACTTATTTAAAAATGACTTTTTATTTTCGAGCGACTTTGCTTGTACCTATTCTCCGATAACAATGGGTCTTAAAGATAAATGTATCGCAAACGTAATTGAAGTTTATTTTGATAGTATTAATGTTTATAACAAACCGAAGTTGTTTATATTTTAAAGCCTTTTTCTACATTTCGTTGTAAGAATACAAATGTTTGTGTGTGTAACCGTGGCCACTTGAGCGATGTGTTTTTGTTTGTGATCCTTTATCTAGACTATTATTGATCGAAGCTTATTTCGATATTAGTAGATTTATCTCATGATTTTGGATGACTAAACCTTGGTGATTTTTAAATCGAGAGTGATTATACTACTCAAAAACAGTTTTTCTTATCAAAAATCACACCTCCCCTTTCAGTCAGAATAAGATCTGTCGGATCGCGAATATGAGATGCCTTTAACCAATATGAAAACCTGTTATTCCAATAATTGGACGATGTTTACCAGGTGCAAGTCCCGAAGGTATATTACTACTGCAACGCTGGGTAGAGAACACTGGTGACGTGCAGTCAGTCGCGCTGGTGGCTGCGCGCTGCTTCACTGCCGAGCTGCTGAGGGACCAGCGCGCACTCAACTGGCTAGACAGGTAACTGTACTATAGAATAACAATAAATCGCTGCTTTAGATGAATAATGACACAATTAAATAAAAAGCTTATTTTAGAGCCAGGTATATTTTAGAGAGAGATTACATTTTTGAAGAAAAATGCCGCCAAAAATCAAGCAATGGCAAAAACATTTTGTGATGCCACTTCGTAATTCTTGCCGATATGAATGTGAGCTTTATTCACTAATAAAATAAGGGCTATTTTGGATTCCGCTGTCGTCTTATCTAGTTTGAACATTTTGGATTGTGTGGTTATTCGTGCAAAGCAGAGAAATGTAATTTATTTGGGACTTCAATGAAGGACACAATCACCAAAAAAAAATACAAAAAAATAATAATTGTGCAATAGGAGATCGACGAGCAATCAACACTTATATCACAGCATAACTATCTACTTCATATTAGCATTAGTGATACAAGGAGACTGAAATTAATAGCTTTTAAAGGCTGCTTGGGACAGTAATAGTGAAATTTAAAGGCAACTCGAGACATTTCGTTGCACTGTGGAGTCCTATGGAGTAGCTAGACCGTGTTAAATGTGTTTGTCTGTCTTTCTGTACCGTTTTCATGACTAAATTATACCGTTTCTAATGGATTGTCCGATACGTAGCTTAGATATAAGGTATTTTATATCTAGGGAAAATAAAAAAAAAAACAAGCTTGTTGAACCGCTGGCACAACTAGTAAAACAAAAGTTAGAATGATACGGGGGTCAAAAGTTCCTGGAGTAGTTTTGTAAAAGAGTACAAAATTCTAGTGTCCCTCTGACATAAACACTACGTATGGTCAACGCGGCGACGAGCTATCGAGCATCAGTATGACCAGGACCGGATTTAAAGGTTTGGAGGCCCTGGGGCAACGAAGAAGTGGTGGCCAGTTGAAATGTTTTAAAACAAAGTACCTTTTGATTGTTACCTTTTTTCTCATTTTTATGATTAGTTATGATTTTATGATTGCCCGACTAGTTTCGGATTCGGATTTTCAGTTAGACTGGCTACCTCGCCGCGTGATCAGCTCATGACTAAGGGCTCCGTTGGTTTGGTAGACGGTAAATTTTTTTGTTTAATCAGGAAAACATTCGAGTGAATGTTCATTTTTCTTTCATTTCATGTTTACTTTATTTTGTGTTCAGGCGTTTATTCTGAGTGAAAGAGGTCGAATGAAAGCAAACTGAAAAACGGTGTTTAAGGTGATATCAGATAATTCATTTTTCGTTCAGTTGCGTCTTTCATTCGAGATCTTTCACTCGAAATGAAACGTTTAAATACGGAATGAAAGAAAAGTGCCGAATGAATTATTAGTAAACCGATCCAACAATGTTGAATATTGGCATCATCACTCCCACTCCGAATGAACGAAAAATTAACAGTTTAAACATAGAGAGAACATTCACTCGGATTCGGTCGGCCTAACTAATTCCAAGACGCACAACTTCATTCGACGACATATTGAAAGAAAAGAGCAGGTGAATTTTCTTTTCTGTCATTCCAGCTTAGTCGTGTGAATAGGGAATGAAAGAAAAATAAAGCATTCACTCGAGTGAATATTCACACGAGTGAACCGTCTGATTCTGCCTTTACAATTTACCAAACTACAAGAGATGATAATAAATGGTTTACAATTATGACTTTGTACTCATAGATAAGAGGATAAAATTCGAACAGCTTCGCAGAGGGTAGCGTGGCCGAGCGGTCTAAGGCGCTGGTTTAAGGCACCAGTCTCCTCGGAGGCGTGGGTTCGAATCCCACCGCTGCCAGATATTATTTTTACTAGAAGGAATTTCAAACAATCATAGAAAAGTAGGAACTCCAGCTCGCCTGATTACTTGAAATATGTGCTAATAAAAATAACAGGTGCACATCAATTACAAAAAAAAAATGTGTTCGCTCATAAGGGCCTATCCATTAATTACGTCACAAATTTCGTGATTTTTTTGACTCCCCCCCGTCCTTGTCACAGTTGGTCACATTTGTGAGACTCCCCCCTCCCTAGTGTGAGGTCATATCTTTTTAACCGACTTCAAAAAGGAGGAGGTTCTCAATTCGTCTGAATGTTTTTTTTTTTTTTTTTTTTTGTGTTTGTTACGCGATATCTCCGCCAATTATGAATGGATTTTGATGATTCTTTTTTTGTTTGGTAGGCCATACTTCAGAGGTGGTCCCATATAAATTTTATTGAAATTGATTCAGCACTTTTTGAAAAAATCAACAAAAACAAAAAAAAACACAAATCGTATGTAGACGACGTGCTAGTTGTAGTGCTGGTTCGAGAATTTGTACACTATTGTAATTGTAATTTGTGGCACTAAAAAGTATAAAATAAAAAAACATTAAAAATATAAAAACCGACTTCAAAAAAAACTAAACGGAGTAAAATAATTATCATTTAATAAAACTACCAGTTTCAGAAGTCGGTGTTCTACGCTGAAACAAATTGAATGTACCGCTGAAGCTGGTAGTTTTATTAAATGATAATTATTTTACTCCGTTTAGTTTTTTTTGAAGTCGGTTTTTACTTTTTTAAAGTTTTTTTATTCAATTTTACATCTAGAAATTATTAAATTCCGAAATTAGTTTTATTTCCTTTTAATCCTTAGATATAATAGATTTTGAAATGTGACGTCACGAAATTTAGGACCCCTCCCACCCTTTTTCACACAATGTGACACTTCGTCTACCCCCTCCCCCCCTTGGCCCCTAACATAATAACCTAGGCAAAAATTACATTGCAATATAGGCACTGCAAAGTGTAATGGTAATTAATTAGGTTTTAAATAGATATTGGCTTTGGATTTCTTAAGTCAACATTTTCTCAATAAAAGGTAGATGATCCATTGTTTTGCACAGAAGGGATCTTTTCTTTGGATAACATTATTCGTAGACAAAAATGTTATCACCATTGACATGTTAACCTTCTCAATACTATGTTATCTTACGAACTGTATGTTAATCTCAGGGAATTTTAGTAAAAAGTGTTTTTGGCAGCGGTGGGATTCGAACCCACGCCTCCGAAGAGACTGGTGCCTTAAACCAGCGCCTTAGACCGCTCGGCCACGCTACCCACATTACACCAACCCGTATATTCCGCTCCCTGCCGACGACGGACCGTTTTAATGTAGTTTTAAATGTGTAGTGCAATTGGGAGTTTGGCACTTATCTCAAAAGTAATAATAGAACGCTGTAATCCGATCATGTGTTAATAAAAATGCACGTTATCACTTTATTTATATTATTAAAGTAATACAGGTTGGGTCAAAAGTCGTGGATCAAACGAAACAGGGCGATAGTTGGGGTTATTTGCAGTAAAAAATATCTGTGTTGCAGAGCCTTAACTTGATCTCCTTAAAAGTTATAACGATTTGAGTGTTTTTAAGAAAATATCAAAATTTGTAATAAATTGGCAATTATAGTAAAATGAGTACCTATTTTAAAACAATAAATGGTGTTAGTTGCAAGACCGAGACAAATGGAAAGCTTTGGAGGAGGCCTTTACCTGAGAGGGGGTTCCAGTGAAAAAATATACCTACCAGTGCCTACCTAGGTACTTAAATATTGTGTTTTATATATTAATTAGATATTTAATAAGATAGTTTAGGTTACTTAGATATTAATTTCTATATTTTTCTAATTATTTTTGTTATCTCAGTACAAAGGTAGTTCATCAGCATCATTACTTAAGTTAGAATAGAATAGAATAGAATATACTTTATTGTACACCAAAATTGTAACAGAGCTCATATGTTATTCAGCAAAAACTGGAAATAAAAGGCTTTTTTATTTTTATTTTATTTAGTGACTTGAAAGTGCTTTTATGACAGTGAGTACAATACGGCCGACGTATCTTGTCGAGTCTGAAGTTAGTTGTTTAGCTGCGCAATGAATCTTTTACATACGAAATTGTCTACTGCGCAGCTAATCAGCTAACTTCAGACTCGCCAAGATACGTCGACCGTATTGTACCATGATTTATGAGTATTGGCACTTTTTTCAATATCTTTTAAGTCTCACGAAAATTTTTTTTGTAACTTCTGAAACTTACTGTAAAATAAAAATTACTATCAAAAAACGCTGCAAATAACCCCCAACTATCGCCCTGTTCCGTTTGATCCACGATTTTTATCCACCCTGTATATCAATTCATTTTTTCTGACCTTATTGTCAGTGAAGATTGTTCTCTCTGAGGGGCTAATAACGTCACTTTTTTTGAATAACGTTTTGTTTCATATTCGTAATTATAATTGCAAGTAGATTGCACATCCGGCAGTTATGATTACGATTCAGAAACAAAATATGGTTCACTAAAAGTGATAATTGATTAACCTCCGGTTTCTGAATTAAGAATATTAGTATAAGCAGTACTTAAGTAATGTTACTTAAGTACTGCTTGTTGTGTATGTACACACATCAAAAAAAGTTTGCGATCACTAGCATAAGCTGATATAATTTTTTAAATTGAACTTTATCAAGAAAGTTCCTTGTTGTGTGTTTTCTTTAAATAGAAATACCCAGTTTTAAGAATCTAAAAAGAAGAAGAAATCACAATGTAATCTACCGTAGCAAAAAAGATTTCGATTTTTCAAAGTGATCGCAAACTTTTTTTGATGTGTGTATGAGTACGGAGCTGCGGAGTTGTCAAAAAAATTACGAATTTTATAAAGATTTTTTGACAACTCCGTACTCAAATACTACTTAAGTATTGCTTAACCCGAATTCACAATTCAGAAACCGGAGGTATATCGCAGATTACTTATACAAGTTTTCCGTTAAATGTTGCTACACATCACGTAGCATTCGTATAAAACGCTTTTACTACGCTTCATATTCGCTTATTATGAACACTATGCATATCGGAATACGGTTCATATTCGTAGAAACGCTTACTTTACTTACCAAAGTAAAGTCTGAGTGCGGTCTGTGAATCTTGCAGTCTGAGCCATCCTTTAGTGGGCAGGAATAATACGCAAGGTCTATTACTTAATGAAACCAATTGTTTCATAATATTATTCTAAATTGTTTGATGATTTCGATGATGATGATTTTCATATAAATTGTTTGGCGAATGATGATTTTAAATTGTCCGTGTATCTTGATACAATTTCAGTCGCATCTCGTTTGTCGCGTAGTTAAGAAGAACTTAGATGCTAAATGATCTTTAATCAATTTCCCTATAAGTTAAACGAATGCCAAAATCGTCAATATTAAACAATACAACCGCCGATTGCACCACACTGCACGATATAATTACAAATCGTTCAGAGAGATGTGTTTATACGTGGGGCAGCGTCATAGGTAGCGTGGCCGAGCGGTCTAAGGCGCTGGTTTAAGGCACCAGTCTCTTCGGAGGCGTGGGTTCGAATCCCACCGCTGCCAGATAATCTTTTTATTGTTTCCCGAACTCTTTTTATTCTGCAGAAGAGATTTTGCAATCCCTATTTACTTAGGCGAAATATTACATTCCATTGCAATAACGTAGGAAGAAAATAATTAATACGTGTCAATTATTAGTCCCTTATTTTCATGCTGAAGTCACGCTTACAGGTGTTCGCCAAATATAAGGGTTGTCTTATTGGTTGTGTAGTCCGATCATAAGAAACTCAGGAAATATTTTACAATACTTTGCCCATACTCGTCGCGGAGGCACAAATATCCGCCAAACCGGTGTGTACTGTGTAGCTCACGGTCCGTACTATGAAGTGGAAACTATCATAGTTATATCATTAATTCGTTGCCCAAGAAGAATGGGGCTATTGATTCTGTATAGCGCCATTCCTCTTGCGCAACGGAACTATGATAGTTTACACTTCATAGTAAGTACAGCAGGTGAGGCCTAAGCTGAGCTTTGCATTTGTGTGAGTGCACATAGAATCGATTGCCAAAAAGCAGTATAAACCGGTTTAAACCAGGCAAAGGACGCGTCTGCATTCATTCTCACACAAATGCAAAGCTCAGCTTAGGCCTCGCGGACGGTACCTGCCCAGGGGTAACTCAGGTTTTCACGTGTTTTTGTTGGTTATGTATATTTTGCAGCATTTATTAGAAGGAGTTCAAGAAAGTTAGCTTCAGAGTAAGAGAAGAATTATAGAATACTAGCTGTTGCCCGCAGCTTCGCTTGCGTACCTTCTTACTTCTAAAGTACCAGATTTCTCATACAAACTTACAACACTTATTTCACCCCTTTAGGGGTTGAATTTCCAAAAACCCTGAAACATGTGTAAGTACGTTTATTTCTGACCAGTAACCTAAATATTGAATTTCATGCTTCTTACTTCAAAAGTACCAGATTTCTCATACAAAATTACAACACTTATTTCACCCCCTTAGGGGTTGAATTTCCAAAAACGCTCAAACACGTGTACATTTACTCCTAACCAGATACCTTAATACTTAATTTCATGCTTCTTACTTCAAAAACGACGGACTTGCATACAAACGTTAATCACCCATTTCACCCCCTTAGGGGTTGAATTTCGAGAAATCCCTTCTTAGTGGATGTTATCGTCACGTAAGGAATCTACTGTCCAAATTTCATATTTCCAGCTTTAGTGGATTAGGATCTGCGTTGATGAATCAAATGTCAGTCAGTCAGTACCAGTCTCTTTATATATAATAAGAAAGAAGATATCTCAAAGACTTAAGAGTATACCCCCCTGTCTTTCTCCATGCAGCTACCGCACGATCCTGGACAGTTGGCAGCTGTGGTGGGCGCGCTGTGCGCTGGACACGTGGGTGTGCGCGGGCGAGGGGGGCGGCGAGTGGGGGGGAGCGGGAGGGGTGCCGCGTCACGTGTGCGTGGCGTGCACGTACTGCGGCAAGTCAGTGGCCGCGCCGCCCGGACACGCTCGCCCCAGGGTCGCCTTCGCCAGGCTACCACCGCCTGCTGCTAAGATGAAGGTATGTGGTTTTCATCACTGTTTTTTGATACTGATAGTTTTGTCCCGTTCATAATTTTCTAAGTCTGGATTTATATATTTTCTTCATTTAGAACTCTTGAAAATTTTAGCTGTTATTAAAGTATTAAGAATCATACTACCTAACTTCTAACCTACTGAGGCTGTCAAAGTGAAAGGAAACTGCTGTAACATTTTCTACACTGCAAAATTATCCGTGGGCTCCGAATAGTCTGTTCTATTCATTTGAACTATTAATATTTGATGTAACCAAATGGCTGTCAATCGTACTAGAGAATCATAATGAACTTTTAAGAAATTCCAAACATAATTATACGACACAAATATTTTGATTGTAGCCTCTAATCATGAAACTCTATTGCAGCAAATCTCGTCATGTCCGAACTGCCGCAAGCCGCTGCCCCGCTGCGGCGTGTGCTCGCTGCACGTGGGCACGGGCGCGGGGGCCAGCGGCGCGGGGGCCCCGGCCGCGGGGGCCGCCTTCAGCGCGTGGTTCAGCTGGTGCGTCGCCTGCAGGCACGGCGGGCACGCGCAACATCTTATCAACTGGTTCAAGTTAGTGCCACAGTTATACTATGCTGTAACTGCCGCAAGCCGCTGCCCCGCTGCGGCGTGTGCTCGCTGCACGTGGGCACGGGCGCGGGGGCCAGCGGCGCGGGGGCCCCGGCCGCGGGGGCCGCCTTCAGCGCGTGGTTCAGCTGGTGCGTCGCCTGCAGGCACGGCGGGCACGCGCAACATCTTATCAACTGGTTCAAGTTAGTGCCACAGTTATACTATGCTGTAACTGCCGCAAGCCGCTGCCCCGCTGCGGCGTGTGCTCGCTGCACGTGGGCACGGGCGCGGGGGCCAGCGGCGCGGGGGCCCCGGCCGCGGGGGCCGCCTTCAGCGCGTGGTTCAGCTGGTGCGTCGCCTGCAGGCACGGCGGGCACGCGCAACATCTTATCAACTGGTTCAAGTTAGTGCCACAGTTATACTATGCTGTAACTGCCGCAAGCCGCTGCCCCGCTGCGGCGTGTGCTCGCTGCACGTGGGCACGGGCGCGGGGGCCAGCGGCGCGGGGGCCCCGGCCGCGGGGGCCGCCTTCAGCGCGTGGTTCAGCTGGTGCGTCGCCTGCAGGCACGGCGGGCACGCGCAACATCTTATCAACTGGTTCAAGTTAGTGCCCACAGTTATACTACTGTATGAGCTCTAACAAAGATCCTTGCAAAACCCAGAAGGGTGGGAGTGTTAAAAGAAACCCTCAAATTATCCAGCTTCCCTTATCGTTGCCTAGCAAGTCTAGAACGAACTTCGATGACAAGAGATTTGGCACAAATCTTAGCACACTCTAATACGAGATTCAACAAAAGCATTAGTGGATGCTCCTAGAAGGGCTGCTCGTGATGTTCTAAAATATATTACCAGCAGCAAGCCAAATGCCCAGCTCGTATACCCCTGGGCAATGGCGGCAGCTGCGTCATTGATACTAGATTGTGGGGTACTATCACTCTGCAGTAGCTAACCCAAGAAGCCGCAAGTGCTCAGTACAGCCATATCAAATTTTGATAAATGATAAATGATATTTATTTCTGTAAATAAATCTGTTACAGACACTTTTACAAGCCAATGTAATGTTTTTTTTTTTAAGACTAGATGGCGCCGGCCATTGAATTACCATGCTTAAGAAATAAATGTGAGCCTTAATTCTATCGTACATAGTTCAATTTCTATTGAAACTTGAATTGTTTTATGTTCTTTTTATTAGTTTTTGACCTTCTAAAATCAACTTAATATTCTTGTTCTTAAAGTTGATCTCTGTGTAAGATAAATATAATGTAATTATTTTTTTTGGAAAAGTCTTTGTCCAGCAATAGACGGTAGAAACGGGTTGCTTATTCGCAGCGCAGCTAAATAGAAGCCGACCCCAACAATATAATGCCTTATCATAGCAAGTATTTATTAATAATTCCTACTTTTATCACAGGGAGCACACGGAGTGTCCAGTAAGTTCGTGTAACTGTCACTGCGCAACGCTCGACCCGCCGGACAGACCATAGCAGACTCTAGCGTAAAACTATATAAATATAGGGAAACTGTTGCATTTTAAGAACATGCGTGATTTATGCCAATCTAATCCTTATATCATTGTAATAAGACACAACGCATTTTCGTGAAATGAAATAACTTTCTAGTAAATAAGTTATTCCTATGTTTGTTATTTTATGTGAAAACTTTCCTATAGACTAGTCTGCAGTCTAAAGGCCAATGCAAACTATTGGCATGTTTTACTTTTTTCCTTTCGCCAGAAATGAAACCTAGGTTATATGTTAGAGGACAATACGAGAAATCAATAGCAAAAAGAACCAGGTCTATCAACCGTAACCGAACGAAGATAACCAGAGAAGTATTGCTAGTACCTTTTTGTCAGGCGTTACCCGCGTTACCTATTTTTCTTATATAATAATTAAATGAAAATACAATCATACGTGATATTTTGAGGTTTCCTCTGATAAAATAGATTAAGTTGATTGTTGCTGTTACATTTTTCCCGCACTGGCAGTTTTTTTATCACTAAAACTAGTAAAAAAACTGATAAACGTATCGAATCGATACGCGTTAGTGGGTATACGTAACAGTGAAGCCACACTGCTCCGTTGCGTTGCGTTGCGACGTCGCAGCGTTAGATTTGGACCAATGAGACGTCGCAGGGCAACATTTGGAATCTCTAGGTTGGTCCAAATCTAGTGCTGCGACGTCGCAACGCAACGCAACGGAGCAGTGTGGCTTTACGGTTAGGGCGAGGCCCCACTAGCGCGTTGCGCTGCGTTGCGACGTCGCAGCGCTAGATTTGGACCAATCTATAGATTCCAAATGTAGCGCTGCGACGTCTCATTGGTCCAATTCTAGCGCTGTGACGTCGCAACGCAACGCAACGCACTAGTGGGGCCTCGCCCTTAGTGTTACGATAGCAATTTTTAACGTTGCACGCAATAAGTAAGTATCGCTAACCCAATCACGGGCGTACAGTGATTGACAGGAGTCGATGATCGCTATTGCAACACTATTTAACGCGTATCCACTATAGGATAGGTCTCCTGGGTTAGTTTTCTAAATTGTACTATGGAATATTCTTACAAAAAAGAAATTACCTAAACATAACTTCACGCCTTCTTCCCCGAAGGGTTGGCAGAGGTGTATAATACACCCACGTTTCGCCGTTATGTTTAAGTCCCATGTAATAGGGGGCGAGCCTATTGTCATCAACCGGGCACAAATCCAGACTCCAAGCTGCTACTGAGAAATTCCACACGGAAAAACGCAATAACACTTTGCTCGACCTGGGGATCGAACCCAAGACCTCACGCTCAGCAGTCGCGCTTGCGACCGCTAGACCAACGAGGCAGTCACAAAAAAGAAATTATACAACCATAAAAACCGAAACCAAAACTATTTATTAAATAATTAGAAGGTACTTCTAGTTTTACAAAAAATCTTTGCCTTACCTTATCATAGAACAATTACATGCTACTAAATTCTTATAGATAAAGTTAATTAATCGTAATCAGTACTCGTCTCCCTTTTCACATCATGTCTTATTATGAAATCCAGAAATTGAGCTGGAGGACCTAAGTTTTGTTGATCTCTACCCCACGCCATATACCATAATACAGACATGACGTGGCTACAACAACCTGTGTTCTCTTCCCAGAAATACAGGAACAGTAATGTCCTTTTATTGCTGCTACGGCATCGTTAAGCCCTTCTATCAAGAAGATCTAGAAAGAATATTTAAGATCATAATGTGGAAGCGGGGGACGCAGAATGACTCATTAGAGTTGCCGAGTAGGTAGTATTTAACAATGGGAAACTTAAAATATCACACACGGAGTATTTTTATTTAAGAAAAATAACGCCTGATAAAAAACAATAGCAATCTACTAAACACTCTCTAACTTGGTTTTGTTACGGTTAGTAGACCTAGCTCTTTTTGCTATATATTTGTCATACAGGTGTGTTCCTCTGTGGCCGGACCACAGTTTAGTACTCAGATGCTATAGTTCGAAATAAGACCTACCTAAAGTCTACTTTCATCGGAATATATACATATTTTTAGTACCTCAAGAGATATCTTTTTAATTAACAATTTATGTGGTCCGGCCGCCAGGCATGGCTCTCTGGCCGCGCCACCTCAAATTAAATAAAGTTTAATGAACTATTAATAAATCAATATCCCGAAAAAAACTACCAAAAGAGTACCCTGCATACGACAAATATGGTCCAATAAACCCCTTTAGTTAAGGAGTTATTGGTCGTAGGGTGTGGTCCGGCTGGAAGGTATACTCTGCAGCAAGTCAATTTTGCAATATTTAATATTAACTATCCATAAATCAATTTATATAATAGTACCTTTTCTCTACTCTTCGTTGATACTTTTTTCTCTAAAGAAACTATTCATTTTGATTAATTAATCTTTAAAGTATGTGGCGCGGCTAGGGAGGATTACTTTCAGCAAATATAACGAAATATGCTTTATTTCTTTATGCCAACGAAAACTGCTTAATAAGTACTTTATGAAAAGACCTGGACTTCATCTATAAACTTTTGTTTTTATTACCAACAATGATTTTGAAAAAGGTGCACTTTTTGGTTTTTGTTTACTATCTAAGAATAGGTAGTTATTTGACGAAGTAAGTGAAAATTTTGGTTTAAAATAAACAATAAGTATACGAAAAACAAATATATATTTTCATAATCAAATATTAACAATTGTTAATACAAGGTATTGTAAAGTTATATAACAAGTCAAGTTATATAACAAGTCAAATTATATAACAAGAAATAAAAATGAAAAAAAGAGTGTACCAAAACCGCGTATTAAAAATATCGGGTGTAAAAAGACCCTTAACGATAGCGAAAACCACATATTCTACCCATCATTGGGATCATTTTTTTCTACCAGACTACGTATTCTATGAATGTGATAATACTAAACTTTCTTCCAAAGAACCTTATCAAAATTTTCAATTTTTCCTCACAAATTACGCATTTGAAGTTACAAAAATGCCACAACCACACATTGCGCGCTACAACAAAAGCGTTTTTTTTATGCCAAAAAATAAAAGTCGTTTCCCAGCAATTATTTTTGGTCAATGTAGTTTAGTTTGATGTACAGAGTGCGTAGATTTCGGCTATGTGATGGGTCTTTTTACACCCTGTATAGTCAATCAGTATTACAAATAAAGGAGTTTTGAAGTTATTTTCCAACTTTAAAATGCAAGGCCTAAATTAAAAATAAACATTTTGATAAAAATTAGTTAAAATTTACAATTTTGCGTATAAAATACAATGAACTTATTAACTTGTAAGTAATACAAATTGGTTACAAAATATTGGAAGGCGTTTAAATTTATACTAAGTTCCGCAATTTATAAAACCTATTGGGCCTTATTACAAAAGATGGTTTAAACCAAGACTAAGGTAAACCCAGGTTTAAAATATATCCATCGCTTTCTTATGTCATATAACAAAAAGAGACGGGGCTATTTTAAAACCTAGGTTTTTCTTAGACCATCTTTTGTAATAAGGGGGATTGTATTAACAATTTTTTATTGTTTATATTTGATTATGAAAATATATATTTGTTTTTCGTATACTTATTGTTTATTTTAAACCAAAATTTTCACTTACTTCGTCAAATAACTACCTATTCTTAGATAGATAGGTAAACAAAAACCAAAAAGTGCACCTTTTTCAAAATCATTGTTGGTAATAAAAACAAAAGTTTATAGATGAAGTCCAGGTCTTTTCATAAAGTACTTATTAAGCAGTTTTCGTTGGCATAAAGAAATAAAGCATATTTCGTTATATTTGCTGAAAGTAATCCTCCCTAGCCGCGCCACATACTTTAAAGATTAATTAATCAAAATGAATAGTTTCTTTAGAGAAAAAAGTATCAACGAAGAGTAGAGAAAAGGTACTATTATATAAATTGATTTATGGATAGTTAATATTAAATATTGCAAAATTGACTTGCTGCAGAGTATACCTTCCAGCCGGACCACACCCTACGACCAATAACTCCTTAACTAAAGGGGTTTATTGGACCATATTTGTCGTATGCAGGGTACTCTTTTGGTAGTTTTTTTCGGGATATTGATTTATTAATAGTTCATTAAACTTTATTTAATTTGAGGTGGCGCGGCCAGAGAGCCATGCCTGGCGGCCGGACCACATAAATTGTTAATTAAAAAGATATCTCTTGAGGTACTAAAAATATGTATATATTCTGATGAAAGTAGACTTTAGGTAGGTCATATTTCGAACTATAGCATCTGAGTACTAAACTGTGGTCCGGCCACAGAGGAACACACGTCATACAGTCCTCTAACATATGGCCTAGGTTTCAATTCTGGCGAAAAGAAAAAAAAAAACATGCCAGCTATGTATGGCAAAAGTTGCATAGCCCTTTAAATTATTATGTAAAATAATATTGAAGTCGCAATGAATATTTGCACTGAAAAAAAATGTAGCCATAAATATACTAATTTCAGTTTCTAATTTAATGGCTACGGGCTTGATTGCAAAAGATGTTCGTGTGACGATGTGTACTCCTTTTGCATGCAGCAAGCATGCTACAATAATTCTAGTCTATGTTTAGAACTTACATATTATTGCGTCGTGTCGGGCACTTTAAGTACGCACTGTAGAGGGCGCCACTGCCACCTCTACTCGACTGATTCAAATATCTCTTTGGTGCTTTTACTGAAAAACAAGTACTTTGTGCATTCATCTTTTAAACGTTGTTTATAATCTTTCTCAACATGTAAAACGCTGTTGAACAATTATGAGTTTATGAGCGTAGCTAGAGACAGATTCAGAGGATTCAAATATCGTTGGATCCTATGTATAAAGGCCAAAGTAGCATTTTTATCATTTCCGATTTATCATGTAATGCCTCAGTCACTATGAGACATAATTAATTAAACTATTGTCATCGACTGAATCAGTCTGGCGCTACGGACAAGAGGATAACATTAGACAAAAAATGGCCACAAGTATTTTTTATTATAATTAATTTTGTAATGATTATTTATGTTATTTTAAACGTAAAAGGTGTAAAAAAATGCATTTAACATGATAAATCTAAAATGATAAAAATGCCACTTTGGCCCTTATACAAAGAAAGGAAAGAAAATACACAGTATTTTCTTCTTCCCCATCTGAACTCATTCCTCGCTATACCTAAACCGTAGTGATTAATGCTCTATGGCTATACCCATGGACTCTTTGTAATATACTTACTAAGTACTTTTGTGTTCATAGCGTAAGGCAGATATCCAGAATGTGTGCCGCGAATATTTTTATATCTAGCTGTAAGAGATGGGTTATTTTTGTACACAGACATACTTATCGCATATTTCCTACTATTGTACCTATTCAAATTATTTGTACGCGATTCATTCTATTGTTGCATTTTATTCAGTGCAGTCATTTCTAAATGATCTGAGGTACTAATAACGTCACTTTGATGAATCATATTTCATTTCATATTCGTAATTATAACTGCAAATGGACTGCACATCCAGTCGCAACTGCAAACTGCAGTTGCCAAATGCAGTTAAGATGCAGTCAGTGCAACTGCGTGACAACAGTGATACACGGTGACTCACCAGTTGTGTCGTTATTAGCCCCCTTGGTAATTTATAAAGATCTTTACACACAGCTACAGTCCGTGAGGCGTAAGCTGAGTTTTGCATTTGTGTGAGTGTAGAATCGATTGCCAAAAAGCAGAATAAGCCGGTTTAAACCAAGCAAAGGACGCGTCGCCTTCTATGCCGACGTCACACCTACACTATCTATGTGCACTCACACAAATGCAAAGATCAGCTTAGGCCTCGCGGACTGTACAATCTGTACATATTAAGCAACAAATTTCCAGTATAAGCTGAGCTCTCATTGTATGGAAAGCCTATACAATGCGAGATTAGCTCATACTGGATATATTTAGCTTAATATGTAGCTGTGCATACAACCAATAATGTAAAATTGATAACATTAATTTTAGCTAAAATTTTGTAAGTATGGCTAATCTTCTTATAATTTGTTATACTTACGTTTTTTTTTAACTTTCCCGATTCGTACGGTATAGAAACACACAGACTCTGGTCTTACTCGCGTTAACAATATTAAAGCACGGTAATTTTTATTTTCCGACATATCGGCCATATTGCACCGACCTTGGTCACGGGTAGACTGACGCTGACAGAGCGTTATATTCGAAAATCGAGTGTTTTAACAACTACCCTCGTTTGGTCTTGAGTAGTTCCGGTTTTTTCTACGCACTAACAACGCTACGTTAGTGAAGCGAAATAGACCTAAGTCTGTGTTTCTATAATTACGTTGATTTGTTTTTTGTACTGTATACACTTATGTAATTATTGTGTTGTCAAGTTGGCGATTGTTTTTAAATAATGGGGTAGGTAATTGGGGAACGAATGGCCCCACCAAATGCTTTGGTACACAAACAAAGCAATTTCAATTTACAGTACCCAGCAGTAAATATTACACATCGAGCTTTAAAAAAAGATCGGCTAACTTCCGCTTCGTAGACCGTTGTACAATACGGGCGACGTATCTTGGCGAGTCTGAAGTTAGCTGATAAGCTGCGCAGTAGACAATTTCGTTTTTAAAAGATTCATTGCGCAGCCAAACAACTAACTTCAGACTCGCCAAGATACATCGACCGTATTGTATCTGTCACTAATACCTATGAATTAGTAATGTGAACTTGTAAAACAACTGACAAGTCAGTGATAAAACGTCACATAGGTATGACTGACAAAGACGACGCTCTACGAAGCCGGAGCTAGCCGATATCTCTTTCTAAAGCTCGATGTGTAATATTTACTGCCGAATACTGTAAGGCTTAACCTTTTGTATGCCGGAACGTGGATCCACGCGAGCCACAATGGAATTTCTATTGTGTCTATGATTGCGGCATACGAGTGGTTAAAACGCACTAGCGGCCAGCCGGAATACGGCGTGCCGCTTGCGGCTGGCCGCTAGTGCGTTTTAAGCCTAACTCGTTTCGATTTATTGTGATGAGTAGGTACTTACGGTGGTGCTGCCATCTGGTTCCAGTCTGCGATCGCCTCCCCATTAAGCCTGATTTACACAGGGTAAGTAACTGACTCCAAACTCGAGACAAGTCGGTGCTGACCCGATATTTACCTAGTGTAAATTGATTTGGAGTCAGTACAGCGCTGTCACGATCAATATGTATGTATGAGGCTTAGAATACAGAAAGAACTAGAATCCGCGTTGAACAGTAATTGCAAGCCGTACGCTGTGTCCAAAATCAAAGCATGCGTCCCGCGCCCGTCTCACTTCCCACCCGCGTAATTTTGCTAGCTCAGACATTGTTTACCCGTTTTTGGGGAAAACGTTGAGTATTGGAGGTAAGATAATAATAAAATCAAAATTGTGCTTTTCTATATACGCAATATTTTATATCTGAGTAGGTACAGTCAGCGTCAAATATGTAGGGACGAACAGACTGTTCAAAATGATCCGAACAAAACTACAGGGTGTTAACGAATTCATGTAATTCCTTCAAACCGCGTGATCTGACACTGATTGACCCTGCATGGGATTTTTTCAGAATAAAAAAAAGTTTTCAAAAAATGAACCATGGTATTCTGTATCTGAGTAATTTTAGCGTTCCAAGTTAACTGACTGCGTGAAGCGATATCAGGCTAGTCGTGCCCGTCAGCTGTGTTGCCGTTCCTTCATTAATTTATGCATGGCATCGAAATTTTCAATGAAATAAAAAAAGGGGTTTTTTTTGAAATTTTTATTCAATCTAAAGGCTCATTAGAACCACCCGGCACCCGACCCGCACTGCCTCGCCTCGTGCGGTTCGTATTCTTTATATGAATTTGTATGGATGTGCGCTTACTACATCAACTCCGTAACGTGGCGGCTGTGAAATTCTACAAAATATGCGTCATGGGTGTCGGTTCCATAGTTTCCGGGGGCGCTGGTGACGAAAATGAGGTCGAAGTCAGTATCCAAGATGACGGCTGTAAGATTTTGCCCATGACGCATACTTATTTTGTAAAATTTCGCAGCCGCCATCTCGGATTTTGATTTTGAGCTCATTTTCGTCATCAGCACCCCTGGAAACTATGGAACCGACACCCATGACGCTTATTTTGTAAAATTTCACAGCCGCCATCATGGATTTTGACTTCGACCTCATTTTCGTCATCAGCGCCCCCGAAAACCACGGACACGAAACCCATGACGCATATTTTGTAAAATTTCGCAACAGCCATCTTGGATTTTGACTTCGACCTCATTTTCGTCATCAGCGCCCCCGAAAACCACGGACTCGAAACCCATGACGCATATTTTGTAAAATTTCGCAACCACCATCTTGGATTTTTACTTCGACCTCATTTTCGTCATCAGCGCCCCCGAAAACCACGGACACGACATACATGGCGCATATTTTGTAAAATTTCACAACCGTCATCTTGGATTTTGACGTTGACCTCATTTTCATCATCAGCACCCCCGAAAACCACGGAAACGACACCCATAACGCATATTTTGTAACATTTCACAGTCGCCATCTTGGATTTTGATTTTGACCTCCCCCACCCTCTGGAGGGGAAACGTGTGAGATAATATAACTTTAACCAACTTAAACTAGCCTTTATGAACGTAGTGATTAATGAGTTTATAATATACATACTTAATACTTAGTATACACCTCTGTCCTACCCTTCGAAGAATACAGGCGTGATGGTATGGAATCTCGTTTCTCGGATTTTGCCCAATGTCCTTTGCGAAATAAATATCGCGCAAATGTCCTTTTGCGGAAGTGTATACGCGCAATGTCTTTCGCGGCAAATTCAGTCGCGCAAGTATCGGTCGCGCAACTGGGTTTGCGTAACAGTCTATTCGCGCATAATGTGTAGTCGCGCAAATGGAATCGCGCAAGTGTCTTTCGCGTAAATGTACCAGATCCCTGGCAGACTACTCGGAAATTCGTGGACCCCGCGATTTCCACTCGTTGACTACGTGAGGTCCACTGGTTGACCACGCGATGTCCACTCGATGACCACGCGAGGTCCTCTGGTTGACCACGCGACGTTTACTAGTGATAACGCGGCGTCCACCCGTGGACCACCTGCTGAAAACGAGTGGACGCCGAGCGATGAGGCGGTGCGGGTCGGGTGCCGCGTGGTTCTAATGAGCTGTAACCTTAAATCCCGTGCGGGGTTAATCTATACCATTAATAGATTATGTGGTTTGAAGGAATTACGCGAATTCGTTTACATCCTGTATAATTGTCAATGAAACAAGGGGCGTTTCAGAATGAACGTAGGACAGGTCAACTGGCATTCTAACAAGAATTCCATTTATATAAAGTTTAATTTCTTTAGCTGTTTAGGTAATGATGAACAGTCTGTTCGTCGCGATATACCTATTTGACGCTGACTGTACCTGATAATCTCAAGAAATAGAGAAGATCTATTAGGAATAAAACACGTTTTAGATAAAAAACGTTTAATTTAAGCCCTCAGTAGGTAATAAAAAGAAGGGAAAATCAAAACTCTTATACTGACAACACTAACAATATGGACGCATCATTCCCTATGACAATTACAAACTGAACAATTTATTGATTAATTAAATAAGACGATATCTGAATGTGCTACTTAAACGTGAAATGTGATCCCATCCTGTTTGGTTTTTAGCCCCGCTGCATTTTTATAGGTTCGAACGACACAAAATTGCATAATTTAATTTAATTTGACACCGGTAAATACATGTAGTCGTTATGACGTCCCCATAGTAACTGATCGACTGCGCGTCAAACTACTCTGTTTAAGAGTAGTTTTTGATGCTTCAGTATTCGGCGCGATCACGGTTTCTGGTACTTTCTGTATTCTGAGGTATGAGGCTTCACATTAATGTAATGAAAAGTGAATTTGTATAGATATAAACTTGTACCTCGCTAGGACATTTAGTAATACAATTAGGATTGTACTGCTCAAGCTTTTATCTATCACTGGATAAGCACAAACACTATTTTAACACGATGTAAGCTTGAAGCTGATGACGGCTTGTATATCAATTAATAGCCCTCTAGTCTACACAAGTAAGTTAATTCATACGATTAGTAATTAATGTATGGGAATGAAATATGGCTAGCCGGGAACAAAACTGATATAAGTTTGTATAATTTTTTTACGAAATCCTTCTATTACCATTTTTGTGACAAACCTTTAATTACCAATAAAATTAAATGCAGATTGTTATGTTTTCTATTAAGTTACCATTAAAATGTATATGATGATTTACTTAACAATTCATAAGCACACCGAAATAACATGTGTGTTTCATTTGTTTTCTCAACATGTATTGTATCAATCATAGACCATTGTAGTTTCAAGCTAGCCATATAGTTTCGTGACTCAGAGAAAGCTTCTGCTATGCCCAAGTCGATTGCCAGTCCTAGATGAACGTGCCAGTGCAAAACTGTACTTCTGATTCGATTGAGTTAGAGCAACAATGTAACGATTAATATCCTAACGATCAAATGTAATTGAGGAGAGATCAAAATAAAAATTCGTTTATATTTCCAAATATATATATAATATATATACATTTATTAAATAATCATTTCATCTTTATTCCAATTTAACAATAAAATTCTCAAAGACACAACATTTGTTTAACTCTGTTTATCGTACAAGGATCCCATCCCGTAGGTACGTTGTATACACACAGACAGCCGTCATACAAAAATATATAATTAGAGGATGCGACAAACGCACGGACAAGTAGTCGGCTATAGACAACAAGTTCCACTATCCAGAAACTCATTTCATATTCTGCTAGTTAAATATACCATTCTCATATAAACATTTACATCTGACTTTTCGTAAACCTAACTTCTCATATAAGTTTGCATCGCCTCGCGGACGATATAAAAATCCTTCAGGATTCGATCACAAAGTGAAAATATTAAAATCAACACATACACAACATTCTCGTCTCCGCACCCTATCTACGTGTGCGGAGGAAATATAGAAATTCATTGTTTCAATAGTTTCATTTAGACATTTTGCCCAAAAATTCTAATTCGTTTCATATTAAGTTATCACACGTTACAAAAAGTGGTAGCAGCGTCCAACAGCGACGTCGTACAAGTACAGAAGAGTCTGTACAATATAAATGACAAGTGTCTCACTTGCATACAAGTTGAATCTGAACAAATCCCGGCTGATCCCGGGATACAATAAATACATAGACCGACTTGGTCGGCTACACAAGTTAAAAACACGTCGAGTGAGTTATAAAAGTGGACACGCAGAGCATACAAAACGAAGTGGCAGCAGACGTCTCTACTAATGTACAATATCGTTTGACAAACATTCCGACCACCGATCATGACAGGGGGACACAGATATACAAATATTTTATATCCACCATAAAAATTTACTTTAGTTTACAACAATAGATTTGCACAATTTCCATTATATACACATTGAATAAATACTTTTTGTAACATCAGAATTTGAAACAATCTTTGGTATAGTAGGTCGCATCGGGCGTCAGGCGTGATCAGGGCGGAGCACCTAGCACCTAGCACCCAACAGTACAGACAGACTGTTCACTACGCACAACGATCACATCATAATATTTGTACACGTCACCACAACTACACCTTAAAGCTTTCAACTGAAGATACACACGACGCACGCCCACGCGCACACATTCGAGTACGTGTCACTCCACGCAACTAACGGCTAACTACCGGAACCGGAATGTTGAAGTGTCAGGGCGGCCGCGAGGGGCGGAGGCCGAGGCGGAGCCCGAGCGGAGCCCGGGGGGCCCGGGGCTGCTCACTTGCCCTCGTCCTGCTCCATGGGCTCCTCCGACACCGAGCGGGAGCTCTCCGCAGATCTAAACAACGGGAGCTCTTATTAGCATACTGACTTTCATAGACAAGACGTTTACATACACAACGTGTTACAAAAATACCCCTAAACCCGAAAAGAGATTAAAAGGTCCCTTGTAAAGTCTATTGGCAATATTTTAAAAGAAGAGTAAGACCCAAAAAAAAAATTTGGACAAATCATAAAATAAAATTATCACTGAAACGCAACCCTGAAAACATAAAAGTAAAGAGTAGACTAACCAGAAAGTTATTTACATTCTTACCTAATTTCCTCTGAGAGGTAAAGGACAATAACTTTACATTTTTTTTAAGGGGAATTTTGTAACACGTATAAATTTTGAATAGGTTCAGGAGGAAGTTTTGTTCAGTGCAGCGCATTTAAAAACCATAATTTGAAATTGAAATAACCATTTGATTCAGAGTTGTGATGTGTGTAGTGGTCAGTAGGTTAATTCACATAATTTCATGAGGCGCCGATCAAGTTGCAGTGATGCTGCAGTAAAGTTCGCGTCAGCACATCTGATAGCGATCGCCTATTAAGTGAATATTAAAAGCATTGTTTTGATCGAAAAACTACACGGCAAGTGAAGTTGTTTAATTAGGTGAATCAGGTTCCAGTATATTACCTGTGCGCGTTGGGTTGCGCGACCTGCTGGTGCATGGACAGCGTGGCCATGGCCTGGCAGGTGTCGGCAGCGTCCCTCTCGGTCTGCAGGCGTCCCAGGCGCAGCGCTGCCACAGCAGGAGCGGCGTCCAGCGCCGACAGCGGCAGTAGCTCCGCACCACGCTTCAAACCGCGCCACTGCGCTCCGTGTACTGCGATTGTCGTACGGATCGCCTCCTGGTGAACGCACAACGAATAATTGTATAAACGTACACATTAAGGTTTATTATTAGCCTATGTTGGGTTGGCTTTCAGTTTAACTAGAAACGACTATGGTGGTGTTTTTACGATCACCACTATGTGTGCTAGTCCAATCATAAGGGCTGGTGATCGTAGAGATAATGACAATATAAGGTCCAATCAAAATAGGTAGACAAACTTTTACAGATCACAGTACTCATGAATATGAACAACTTTTACTATGGGACCAACTCTGAAATATAAAAAAAAATATCAGCTGTTCCATACAAAAATGCAATACCTACACGATCAAAATGTATGGAACAGCTAATATTTTTTGCCATTTGACTGCCACGGACGTCTACGGACGTCAAACTTTTGAACTGTAAAGAAGTGGTGTTTTCGACGTGCCATGCCGTCAGAGGCGTCGTGAGCATGTTTTAATTTGACGTCCATAGACGTCGGTAGCGGTCAAAAGGTTAAACCGTTCATTGTAACATTTACATAAGATATTCATGGGCTGATATGGCAGCAGTAAGGTAGTTACCTGCGCTCTTGCATGCGGCGGCCTGGCGAGCTCGGACAGCGCGGGTGCAGCAGCCCGCTCGCCCAGCAGTGCTCGCACGCACTCCTGCGCGCAGTCGCACATGGCGGGCAGGTCGTAGCCGCCCTCCAGCGCCAGCACCAGCTTGCCGCCCGCCAGCTGCTGCAGCTCGCGCGTCATGTGCGCGAAGCACGCGGCCGACACGTTGTAGCCGCCCAGCGGCGCCGGGTGACCCGCTGCGGCGTCGAACCCGCATGATACTAGGACTATTTCAGGATCATACTCCTGCAGACAATACAAAAGGCTTGTTGGTAACGCTCGACCAAATCATAGTAGTACCACAGTCTACCTGTATATTATTCCTTACAGTCGGTCAACGTAGAACATTATCGCAGAGCAATTGTGCGGGGGATTGCGGAGTGAAGAGGCCGGAGCTTATGTCCCAAGTTGCCATACCGCTACTGGGGACATATATTCCAGGGCTTCCGCTTTTTGATTTCGAATTTGATTGATATCGTTCTTAGACATGAAGGTAATTTAACTTATTAATAACATGTATGTACACTATCTACCTACTAGGAGAATTTTATTATAAAGTATGTTTTTAGGTTTTTACTAATCCAAGATGGCGGCTATGAAATTTTTCATTTAATCATCACGGGTGTTAATTCCATGGTTTTCGGTGTTTTAGGTTATGGGTGTCATTTTCATGATTTTCGGGGGTACTGATGCCGACAATGAGGCCAAAATAAATTCAAAATTCAACTTAACTCTCAGACACTTCTCAAAAAGGTATCAAAACTTCAATCAACTTGGGAATAGACACGTGTTGTAAGATTCAACAAAACCCAGCACGCGACGTGGTAAGATAATTGCGGCGCACTTATAAAGGGTAAAGAGGATTAAAAACTCATTACTGCTCGCTAAAAGTTTCTTGTAGAAAACACGTCGTCCTTTTCGAATAGATAGGATGAAAAGATCTATACGGTCCGCTGGGCTAGCTACCACCTAAACCACCTAAACATTAAGGTGTTCCTTAGTGTGTATATGAGAGGCAGAGGAGTAGAAGGGAATGTCTCTATATCTCTGTTAATTGGATTCGTGTGATGATCAATCTTAGACCCTATCTGCGCTTGTCATCAGGTGCGACTAGGCTCAAAGGCGTTTTCCGGCCGTGGTTCTGTCCATGGTCGGAAGCGAGAGTGCGTGGGAAGCCGTCGCCTCCTTTTGTGAGGAGGTGACGGCGACCAAAGAGGGAGCGTAGCGGAGAGAGAGAGAGGCGACGGCCACTCTCCCTTCCCGCGCCAGTCGCACCGGGCGACGATCTCCGGCCACCGTAGTGTGTGGCCTGCGGGCGGTGGGTTAGGGGACCCGTCGCCCGACCAGTAACAGGCCCGAGAACAAGGCGCGCTGTGTTCCGTGCGCGCCTCTGAGGAGGACGTGGGGCAAGGCCCCACAGCAGGAGGGGTCTGCCAGGGGCTGGCTGACCGAGGCCTGTCGGGGTTGCGGTGCATGCAGCTGCGAATCCCGCGACCCCGCCCAAGGGTCAGGAGAAGGAACACCGTGAGTTTTTAGTCGGTAAGAGTCCGGTCCGACCCCTTCGCTTCTCCCAGGCGAAGGGCATCCATGAGGATTTTCCGATGAAAAAAAAGGGCGCCAAATTTAAATAATTAAAAAAAAAACAGGTCGAATGTAGTAAGACTCTTCCGATCCCAACAAGTTTTGCCTGTGATTGAACTATCATCCAAACTTGTCACCTTAGCGATGGGCATGATGACGGAGCGGAAGGCGGCGAGGTACTCTGCGTCGGCGAGGGGCGGGCTGGTGCCGCCGCACCACGCCACGTTGACGGTGTAGCCCAGCCCCGGCCCGGCCCCGGCCTCCGTGGCGGCGCCGGTGCCGGGGAAGAAGTTGCCGTCGTCGTGCCGGTGGATGCTCATGTACAGCACGTGCGGGTCCGAGTAGAAGATCTGCTGCGTGCCGTTACCGTGGTGCACGTCCTACAAACATAGTGCTCATAAGTATGCTTAAAAAACGGGGCTGTACACACGGAAAATTAAGTGTGTACACAACTAACCAACATCTATGCATTTCCGAAAACATATATTTATGCTGAACAACTTTTTATACACTGGCTCAGACGAGAAGGCAAAGAATTCGTTACTCAGATGTGGTTAATTGCCTTTAAGCTTATTTGAGGAGTGTCTGTCCAAAGGACGATGATTCCACCATAACAAAAACAATTGATAACTGAAAATAACGTCAAATTCTATTTAAATAAAAGGAATATTGAAATATCTCTCTTTGAACAGACACTCCTCATTTGCTTTGCCAATTGTACTCGGAAAAGTACAGTGTGGAAGAACAGTTATAAGAGAATTACGTGTTAAAAAAAAACTAGATTTGCGGGTTGGTGGTAGATTTTTATGGTCTTTCTGTCTATTTTTTTTTTTTTTTTTTAATACGTTGCCCCACACTAAGATTTCTCTTGTATCGTGGGTGCGTTTACAGACACAAATCTCACATACACAAACGCCCAGACCCGAAACAACCATCTGTAGGCCATACAAATTTTTGTTCCGTGTGGGAATCGAACCCACGACCCGTAGCGCAGAAGCCAATCACTTAGCCACTGCACCAAACGTGTCGTCAAATATTAAAGTCCAAACCGAGTATTTTACTGTGTTCCATCCTGTGTATATGAGAGCCAGAGGGCTATCAGAGCAGTCCCTCTATATCTTTGTTATTCGGATTCCTGTGCTTCATTCGAACCTGTCTATGGTTACCAGCAGGTGCAACTAAGGTATAAAATATTGTACATACCCAATCTACAATAAGTATCCTCTGCAGTCGATGCCTCGTGTGCAGTATGCGTGCTGCCACTGCCACTGAGTTGAAGAAGCAGAAGCCCATCGCCTGGTTGGGCTCCGCGTGGTGACCCGGGGGACGCACTACTGCGAACCTGCGGGGGAGGGGGGCTGGTCAGGCGGAGACTTTGCAGTCTTTCGTGTATGGATGGAAACTTGTGCTTTATTAAAATTAAGTTAGTATTTTTCTAACAGGATAGTTAGTTTTCGGAAGTTTATGTTAATTAAAAATAAATTTAAAAGGGTAACTTTTCTGTAATTTTGTAGATAACATTTTGTGATGTTTTTATTTATACAGGCTGTAAGGGTAAACACCGTTATCCTTGAAACCAGTGGTTTGGTTTCATTTATAGAACGTAAAATCAATGAAAAATAAGAAACTTTTTTTTTTAATATTATTTTCATTTTTCCTCAAAAGCATTTCACCCTATGCGCGGGGGCAACAGGCTACGGGAGGGGGCGCGGGGAACTCGCCGCGTGGCCCGACGCACGGCCCCGCACAGTTTGCTACCCCAGTCAGTCAGCTGTCTCGTTAGCGAGTGTGTGTACGCCGCGTCGTAGCGCCGCAACTCGCCGCGTGGCCCGACGCACGGCCCCGCACAGTTTGCTACCCCAGTCAGTCAGCTGTCTCGTTAGCGAGTGTGTGTACGCCGCGTCGTAGCGCCGCAACTCGCCGCGTGGCCCGACGCACGGCCCCGCACAGTTTGCTACCCCAGTCAGTCAGCTGTCTCGTTAGCGAGTGTGTGTACGCCGCGTCGTAGCGCCGCAACTCGCCGCGTGGCCCGACGCACGGCCCCGCACAGTTTGCTACCCCAGTCAGTCAGCTGTCTCGTTAGCGAGTGTGTGTACGCCGCGTCGTAGCGCCGCAACTCGCCGCGTGGCCCGACGCACGGCCCCGCACAGTTTGCTACCCCAGTCAGTCAGCTGTCTCTTGTCTCGTTAGCGAGTGTGTGTACGCCGCGTCGTAGCGCCGCAACTCGCCGCGTGGCCCGACGCACGGCCCCGCACAGTTTGCTACCCCAGTCAGTCAGCTGTCTCTTGTCTCGTTAGCGAGTGTGTGTACGCCGCGTCGTAGCGCCGCAACTCGCCGCGTGGCCCGACGCACGGCCCCGCACAGTTTGCTACCCCAGTCAGTCAGCTGTCTCGTTAGCGAGTGTGTGTACGCCGCGTCGTAGCGCCGCAACTCGCCGCGTGGCCCGACGCACGGCCCCGCACAGTTTGCTACCCCAGTCAGTCAGCTGTCTCTTGTCTCGTTAGCGAGTGTGTGTACGCCGCGTCGTAGCGCCGCAACTCGCCGCGTGGCCCGACGCACGGCCCCGCACAGTTTGCTACCCCAGTCAGTCAGCTGTCTCTTGTCTCGTTAGCGAGTGTGTGTACGCCGCGTCGTAGCGCCGCAACTCGCCGCGTGGCCCGACGCACGGCCCCGCACAGTTTGCTACCCCAGTCAGTCAGCTGTCTCTTGTCTCGTTAGCGAGTGTGTGTACGCCGCGTCGTAGCGCCGCAACTCGCCGCGTGGCCCGACGCACGGCCCCGCACAGTTTGCTACCCCAGTCAGTCAGCTGTCTCTTGTCTCGTTAGCGAGTGTGTGTACGCCGCGTCGTAGCGCCGCAACTCGCCGCGTGGCCCGACGCACGGCCCCGCACAGTTTGCTACCCCAGTCAGTCAGCTGTCTCTTGTCTCGTTAGCGAGTGTGTGTACGCCGCGTCGTAGCGCCGCAACTCGCCGCGTGGCCCGACGCACGGCCCCGCACAGTTTGCTACCCCAGTCAGTCAGCTGTCTCTTGTCTCGTTAGCGAGTGTGTGTACGCCGCGTCGTAGCGCCGCAACTCGCCGCGTGGCCCGACGCACGGCCCCGCACAGTTTGCTACCCCAGTCAGTCAGCTGTCTCTTGTCTCGTTAGCGAGTGTGTGTACGCCGCGTCGTAGCGCCGCAACTCGCCGCGTGGCCCGACGCACGGCCCCGCACAGTTTGCTACCCCAGTCAGTCAGCTGTCTCTTGTCTCGTTAGCGAGTGTGTGTACGCCGCGTCGTAGCGCCGCAACTCGCCGCGTGGCCCGACGCACGGCCCCGCACAGTTTGCTACCCCAGTCAGTCAGCTGTCTCTTGTCTCGTTAGCGAGTGTGTGTACGCCGCGTCGTAGCGCCGCAACTCGCCGCGTGGCCCGACGCACGGCCCCGCACAGTTTGCTACCCCAGTCAGTCAGCTGTCTCTTGTCTCGTTAGCGAGTGTGTGTACGCCGCGTCGTAGCGCCGCAACTCGCCGCGTGGCCCGACGCACGGCCCCGCACAGTTTGCTACCCCAGTCAGTCAGCTGTCTCTTGTCTCGTTAGCGAGTGTGTGTACGCCGCGTCGTAGCGCCGCAACTCGCCGCGTGGCCCGACGCACGGCCCCGCACAGTTTGCTACCCCAGTCAGTCAGCTGTCTCTTGTCTCGTTAGCGAGTGTGTGTACGCCGCGTCGTAGCGCCACCGCGCTGCTCGTTTCTCGCGCGAATATTTTTTAATTTTTTTTACTCGTTCCTATATTTTTATATTTAAGTCAACTACCCATGGTTTGAGTGATAACGGTGTTTACCCTTACATGCTGTATTTGGATATACCTAGCGTGATACGCGTATTACGAGAATTAAATTTTTCGGCTTTTGGCAGAACCAATTTTTGGTGTATGCTTATCGCGAAAGCGTTAATTTTCATCGAAGTTTCGATAATGTGGTTTATGATGCTTGTTAAGCCTGCACACTCGTAAATATGTTGTATGTTTGGGCTATCGAATTTCCACAATTATTTGTCATAAATAGGCTCTAGGGTGAATTATGAGAACGATATGATAAGATTATGTGTCTCACCCATTCCTAAGGTCTCCCTTGGCGGTCCTGACGGCGAGGTCGAGCACGGCGCCGGCAGCAGCGCGTGCAGCGGCCGCAGTGTGCGCGTCGGACCATGCTGTGTCGGAGTCGACGCCGAGCCCGCCGCACGCCAGCCGCACGAGCTGGCGCACGCCGCCCGACGCGCCCGCCTCACGCGCACGACCACCGAATATCGCCACGTGGGACTCCGTGTGCACAGACTGGGGGAGGACGAACAGTTAGATGGTGCCAGAGGAACAAACACACCACCACTTTAATACAATGTACCACCACGTTGACTTAGAATACGTATGGACTTCGGGTCATCGCTCAAAAAGGTCCAAACCGAATGTAGACTAAAAAGCGAAAAAGTAGACTAATCGCACGTCACTCTTCATTTGGGCGAGACGAAACATGTTAATGTTACGTCAAAAATACCTTTCTGTGTAATAAAATCGTGTAAAACGGAATATTCCGATCTGTCTCCCTGATCTGTCCCCTCGTCAGTAACAGGGGTACAGATCGAAACTTTTTATTTCTATTTGTCCCCTTAAAGAACAGCAGGGGACAGACCAGAATTAAATCGTTCTATCTGCCCGTTCGTCTTGGTGACAGGGGAACAGATCGATTTTTTTATTCCTGATTGTCTTCCGAAGTTGACAGATCAGTGGGACAAACCTGAATATTCCGTTAGTACTATACAAGTAAGGTGAAAAAAAGATGATGATGTCGATGATCATATTTTAAGTAAAAATTGTTATTTCATCATTTCAGTTTGATTTTGATTGAAGCTTTATAATGTGAAAAATTGTGCCATGCAGTCGAATTTTTGTTTGCTGAATATTTTTCGCAAGCTAAATTAGGCCTTATGATGACGATATAGTAGTTTGCTGGTATTTCTAAGTTTATATTCCACTCAGGACACTTTTATCGTGAATTTTGTATTAGACTCTTAATCCGTACGTATTTTACGTCAATGCGGGTACTAATAACCTAGAATTGTTGAAATTAAATAAAAAGAATATTTTCATTTGTTTTATAGCTGTCAATGTGATATCACAGTGTACTTACTTACTACATACAGTGGGTCAACGCCCATATATTTGACAGGTCCTATGAAATGTCAAAATTATGTAGGGGCGGAGGTTATGTCCCAAGTATGCAGTATGGCTACTCGGGACATAACCTCCGCTCTTCACCCCTTCACTCCGCACGATTGCTCTGCGACAATGTTCTACGTTGACCGACTGTAAGGAGTAAGATATAGGTAGAGTGTGGTGATAGTATGTTGAATATATCGCGTGATACCTGTAACTCTTCAAAGGTAGCCTTGCGCGGCCTGGTCCTCTCAGCACGAGCTACAAGTCCGGTCTCGCACAGTCGTGCCCACACGGACTGCAGGCGCCCGCCGTGCTCGGGGTGCGTCGGCGCATGCGCACCGCACGCACATCTGGGGGACAACACATTATCATTGTTACTCAATTGTCGACCACAAAACATGACTGGTGATCTAGTATTTTGAACTGAAATGTCGTCACATACACGGTAAACTTACGAATCTGCAAATGGTGCATTTTACGCGGAAGAGTTTGAAGGAATTTTTCTAATTGAAAAATTAATATTTTAACGGGGATATCGGTATTGTGGTACGGTTGGTTTGAAAATGTAACCTTTTAAAGTTACAATTAACAGATCTATGTTTTTTTTTTCAAGTATCTAATATAAACGACGACACGTTTGGTGCAGTGGCTAAGCGATTGGCTGCTGCGCTACGGGTCGTGGGTTCGATTCCCACACGGAACAAAAATGTGTATGGCCTACAGATGGTTGTTTCGGGTCTGGGCGTTTGTTTGTGATATTTGTGTCTGTAAACGCACCCACGATACAAAAGAAATCTTAGTGTGGGGCAACGTTTTTTTTTAAAAAAAAAAAACGCACAGTCGTAAGTTCATCCCATCAAAAAGATTCGTAAGTTTGCCGTGGATGTGATGTTTTGATAGAATGTAAAACTTACCCATGTTTAAGCATGAGCGCGTCATACGCGAGCCCAGTGGCGGGAGTACGCGCGCCCACCAGTGGGGAACTGAGCGCGCGGGCCAGCGGGGCCGGCTCACACGGGGGGGCGGGCAGGCCGGCCGAGGGGGGGGCGCCCGACCCGGGGGAGGGGGGCGCGGGAGCCGCGGGGGCCCGCCGTGACGTTAGGTCGATGACCTCGCCTTCTTCTTCGCGAAGCTGCGCCGCAGCCGCGTCGTGAGCACGCGTTAACACCTGGTAACCAGAATATTTATTATTGAGCTTCCATTGTTTACAAATTTTTTGTCCGAATTTGCGTAACATTTAATAAATCTCATTTCCAACACATGTGGAACCTTAGCACAGAATTGCAAATGAGAAAGCTTCTTCCGCAAATAACAACAGCCTTTACTATTAATAACAATATGTGACGGTGCAGTGGTGGCGACTAGCGAGGTGCGTCGAAAAGGACCGGCACGCTGCACTTCACCCTCTGCCGGTCACGATCCATCGAGCTTTTCCGTCGTAGAGTCGGTCGTCTCTTCAGACTCCGCAGTCACACCGATAATTCAGCCCTCACCAAGCTGTTTCCCCCCCCTAAGTCCCCGCCAGCAACGCCCTAAGCCGAGGTCCGAGTCCCACTAGGGGTTACCCTTAGTGCTGTTGTTGCAGGTAGTCATATAAGTTAAATATTTTACTCCCCCTCCACTTGCTGGAAACCCTTCAGGTCTCGCCAATAACTACCTGGTTACGTAGGAAGGGTCCCCTAGGACCACCTATAGCAGAACAACAGAAAAAAAAAAAAAAAACTTCGTTCTCTCTCACGTCTCAGCAGCCGCCTAGTTAAGTACTACCTACTACACCTGAAGACCCTGGACTTCTTGTATCATATTGTCTAAAGAACCACGCCCTGTAGACTAAACTATATTGTATGGTTAAAAGTGTTTTCCTTAACATTCTTACGTAAGTACACTCCTGCTAAACTGCTTCTGCTTCTTGCTAGATTCTGATTTTATGTGCACATGCTCGTTAAGGGTTGACTCCTCAAGCCACCCTTAATCTGCTAAGCGTGACAAATATGAGACATTTGTGTGATCCGAATTTAAGGTTTATTTCGTCAAAAATATAATAAAATAATAATAGAAGTAGACTTACAGTTTTCCTTATCTGGTCCCTGAGGTAGTGGTGCGCGGTGGGCGGCGTGAGCGCGGGGTCCCCCAGCGGCAGCGGCGCCGAGTGCGTCCGGCCCAGCGGCCGCTTGGCCAGCCGCCCCCCCAGCCCCCCCAGCGCGGACCAGCCCTCCGCCTCCGACACCGGCGGCAGCGGGCCCACCACCTGACGGACAGTACCGGTTACAACAACTGCTCGGATTTTATAATTGAAGGCTCTTTTTATAGACTTTGACAGGTACGGAATTCAGGAAAACTAAATGGTAAAAAAAAAAAAATGCACAAAGGAAAGAGCTAAGTTTTCACAAAAGTCAAAAATTTCTCATATGTTTAATAATGGACTTTTAGTGGCACTCAGTTGAATCTTCACCGTTTTATAATTTTTTGAACCACAACGACGACGTCGCCTCCTTATGCCTATATTTTCGAATTTCTCTCTGAATGCGTAAGGAAGAAGCCACATGATGCGGTGCGGCGTAATACATACAAATTTGCACCACACGGTGCGTTGCGGTGCCGCGCCGCACACTCGCCAGACCAAGACGGGGGGCGAGGGTGTATACGCCAAAGCAGCACCGCTCCAACGTCGCAAACCGCAGATGTGTTGACGCAAAACCATTCTATGCGGTGCGGTGTGGCGCCGCACCGCACCGCGTGGCTCTTGCAACGTCGCGTACTGCTTGTGCACGCTAATGCGGTAGAATAGTTGCGGTGCGACGGCGCACCGCACCGCATCGTGTGGCTTCTCCCTTATTCTAACCCGTCTTTGTACTCATCCAAAAAAACTAGTGCGGCTTGTAGCAGATTGCAGTACATTAACGATATTCCTGTTTAGTGTTGAGAAGAGCAGTAATGAGTACATACCGGGGGGTGTGGATGCGGATGCGGTTGCGGCGGCTGGTGCGGCCGGCCCAGGCTGATGTAACAGTAGATAGAGTACATACCGGGGGGTGTGGATGCGGATGCGGTTGCGGCGGCTGGTGCGGCCGGCCCAGGCTGATGTAACAGTAGATAGAGTACATACCGGGGGGTGTGGATGCGGATGCGGTTGCGGCGGCTGCGGCGGCGGCGGGTGGTGGCGCGGGGGCGGCTGGTGCGGCCGGCCCAGGCTGATGTAACAGTAGATAGAGTACATACCGGGGGGTGTGGATGCGGATGCGGTTGCGGCGGCTGCGGCGGCGGCGGGTGGTGGCGCGGGGGCGGCTGGTGCGGCCGGCCCAGGCTGATGTAACAGTAGATAGAGTACATACCGGGGGGTGTGGATGCGGATGCGGTTGCGGCGGCTGCGGCGGCGGCGGGTGGTGGCGCGGGGGCGGCTGGTGCGGCCGGCCCAGGCTGATGTAACAGTAGATAGAGTACATACCGGGGGGTGTGGATGCGGATGCGGTTGCGGCGGCTGCGGCGGCGGCGGGTGGTGGCGCGGGGGCGGCTGGTGCGGCCGGCCCAGGCTGATGTAACAGTAGATAGAGTACATACCGGGGGGTGTGGATGCGGATGCGGTTGCGGCGGCTGCGGCGGCGGCGGGTGGTGGCGCGGGGGCGGCTGGTGCGGCCGGCCCAGGCTGATGTAACAGTAGATAGAGTACATACCGGGGGGTGTGGATGCGGATGCGGTTGCGGCGGCTGCGGCGGCGGCGGGTGGTGGCGCGGGGGCGGCTGGTGCGGCCGGCCCAGGCTGATGTAACAGTAGATAGAGTACATACCGGGGGGTGTGGATGCGGATGCGGTTGCGGCGGCTGCGGCGGCGGCGGGTGGTGGCGCGGGGGCGGCTGGTGCGGCCGGCCCAGGCTGATGTAACAGTAGATAGAGTACATACCGGGGGGTGTGGATGCGGATGCGGTTGCGGCGGCTGCGGCGGCGGCGGGTGGTGGCGCGGGGGCGGCTGGTGCGGCCGGCCCAGGCTGATGTAACAGTAGATAGAGTACATACCGGGGGGTGTGGATGCGGATGCGGTTGCGGCGGCTGCGGCGGCGGCGGGTGGTGGCGCGGGGGCGGCTGGTGCGGCCGGCCCAGGCTGATGTTGGGCATGGAGGGCGAGGAGAACAGCAGCTCGGCCGCGCGCGGGCAGCCCTCCTCCTCCTCGCGGATAGGAGCCGTCGCGCCGCACGCGCCGCCCGGCGGGGAGCCGCGCGGGGAACTGCCCTCGCAGTCTGCGCGGAGTGGAAACACGTTACAGTATGTCCAAATAACGATCAAACTGTCATTGTTTTTTTTTCTGTGCATGTTTTGCGCCAAATTTAATTACACTTAAATTAACTGCTATTTGCGTCATGACTGCTTTTTGTATGCATAATTATCTCAAAAACTTAAATCTATTTTTAACTTTATTCTAGGTATAAATATAAAATACGTAATGTAAAAATATTTTGTATTCAAATTCATTAGGTACTTAAAGTTTTTTTTTTTTTTTGTAAACTCTTTGTCATTTATAATTAACATTCAAAAGCAACAACGCCACTGCTTTTTGTGCGCATAATTATCTCAAAAACTTAAATCTATTTTTGATTTTATTGTTTGTAAAATACATAATATAAAAATATTTTGTATTCAAATTCATTAAAGTAAATTTTTTTTTTTTTGTTTGTAAAACCATTATCATTTATAATTAACATTCAAAGGCAACAACGAAAATAAAACAACATTCCGTCAAAAACATAAAGGCATCAACTCACTGCGGTGCTTGACGCGCGTCTTGAAGGGCCGACGCGCGAGCGGTGAGGCGCGACGCTCGATGACCCGCGCCTTCAGACGCACCTTCAGCATATTGGGCTCCGAAGCTGCAACGGTTAGTGCACGCGCATGCTCACGTTAACGGGTTAAGACAAACTCACAACAGTAATGTTAACTTAACTTCTAGTGTGATATTTCTTAAATCTGTTAGCGCTCTTACACACGAGCGGCATGTTCTCAACGGCAGAGGTAACTGCAGCCGTCGACATTTCAACTTCGAAGATCAGCGGCAGCGGCAACAACTGCAAGTGTCGCTATAGGTCGACTGCTGCCGCCGACGCGCGTCGACGGCTGCAGTTACCTCTGCCGTTGGGAACATGCCGCTCGTGTGTAAGAGCGCTTAGAGATTCTGTACTTTGATGCGTTTCGATCGCGCGTTAACACGCGTTTAACAGATCTATTGTACAACATCCTTTACATTTTACACTTACAAGTTTCGTATTGTTTTTTTTTTACTTTGTTAATCTCAAAATCACATCAATTCTCATTCTAAGGCTGGGTTCACACAACACGGATGCATCACATAAGGTCAGTAATTATATCACGACGTACCTGTCTTCCTGAGTGGGTAGTCTGGCGAGGACTGTGGGGGCGCGGCGTTCAGCGCCAGCGGTAGTGGCGCCGCCAGCCGGTACGGATGCGTCGCCGTCGCGCCCGTCGACGTTATCGACTCGCCTGACGATGACTTTACTATACCCCTGGAGAGAGATGGACAATATCAAGATTGGTGGTCAATGGGGCAAAAGAAAGATAAGAAAAAGAATTTGTCTCGTCTAAAATATGAGATGGTATTGTATCTTGCTTTCAGTTTTAAAGATCAACTTACCAATTTCTATACGATGAACCAGGTACTGTTCCATTTGCACTCGCTTGTTTCTTTTTTAAGAATTGCTGGAAAGAAGGAAAAACATTTATTATTATTTTTAACCGACTTCAAAAAGGAGGAGGTTCTCAATTCGGTTGTATTTTTTTTTTTTTTTTTTTTTTTTTTATTTTTTATGTGTGTTACCTCATATCTTCGTCATTTATGAACCGATTTGAAAAATTCTTTTTTTGTTCGAAAGGGTATACTTTCCGATTGGTCCCATTTAAATTTTGTTATGATTAGACCATGAACTTCAGAGATATGGAACGGAACTCCTCATCGGATCAAAGCAAAATTCTCAAATTACTGATATTGCTTTGTTTATATTTGTTGTTGGGAACTGACTACTGGAAAAGAGGAGGGGGTGCGTGTCCCTCCCTCCCCCCCTTTTGAATGTTTTCATTATATCGTGTAAGGTATCATTTGAAAGTACTTTTTATGCCCGACTACGTCAAAGCCAAAAAGAAGGGTTATGAAGGAGGAGGTTAAAATTATGACACTAAAACGTATTTAATAAAAAATAAACTTTAAAAAAAAGTAAAAACCGACTTCAAAGAAATACTAAAAGGAGTAAAATAATTACCATAATAATATAAAATTAACAGTTTCAGAAGTCGGTGCAACTCTACACTGAAGCAAATAGAAGCCACCGACTTCTGAAACTGTTAATTTTATATTATTATGGTAATTATTTTACTCCTTTTAGTATTTCTTTGAAGTCGGTTTTTACTTTTTTTTAAAGTTTATTTTTTATTTATAACTTTTGTAGATTCTTCCCACAGAAAAGGGTTGGTTTTTTTTTTCAGCCTGTACTGTCCCACTGCTGGGCAAAGGCCTCCCCTAAGATCTTCCATACTTTTATCTTGTGCCACCTCAAACCAGCCCTCGCGGTACGCGTCTAGGTAATCTCGCCACCTCGTCCTGGGCCGACCAAGATGGCGCCGTCCATAGAAGTAATGTTAGTTTCTACGATCAAGAAATCGTCATTTACGACATCGACGTGTTCGGAGGGCTACCAGGAACCCACCGCTTCATCCCGAACCTACAGGTGTATAGTATGACATACCTGCAGCTTCTGCTTGACCTCCGTGGAGGCGTTGGCGCTGTGCTCGTGCTTGTCCTTCTTGCGCAGCAGCTCGACGCGGTCGCGCTCGTGTCGCTCGCGCGCCTCGCGTGCCTCCAGCGCCTCCCGAGCCTCGCGCCTCGCCGCCTCCTCCATGGCCTTCTGCTGTTCCCATAACTGGAACGTTAGTCATGCCGTTATTGTTGCTTACAACAACCCTCTTAAGGAGGGTGGGCTTTAAAGAGATAGGCGTTTGTTAAACTGTCAATTCAGATCGTTATTCAGATTGCGATGAAATTTTCCATCAATTTTACTAGGTCCAGCAGAATAGGATTAATCTGACATTACTATAAATGAAGGAAATCTGGATTGTGACCTGAATAGACAGTGTAATTGTAGCCTTTGAATTTCTAGCTACAGTAGACTTATTCAGATGTTTCTTGAAGCAGGAAAAATGCAGAAAGCTTTCAGGTTTCTTCAATTGTTTGGTTTTGTTGCCAAACACTTTGTCAGTTTTTGTAAACGTAAACTGTACTATTAAAGAAGCGGCACGTTCCCTGCTTCAAAAAGATACCTGAATTAGAGTACAGTTTTTTTTATATATAATTACCTATCTTTGTGCGACTTCTCTTTACAGTGAACAGTACTTCAACGCATTAAATTAAGTCTACAGTAAGACCAACGGGTGATCTGTTTTTTGAAAGTTTACATCTTTCCTAACTACATAACATTGTAAAGACGCCGACGACACATCAGAAATTAGCATCAAATTGACGATAAATAAATTGTAAATATACCTATAATTTGATTGAATTTTAATAATGCATTCAATGTAAATCTAATGAATGGTCATCACTAAAGTTTAAGTTTATTTATATATTCTAGTTCCCTCATCAAACTTATAATGTTATGAATTATACAAATTGTTTTTGTATTTAACAGTGATTTCATGTTATTATTAGTTGCCTGTGCAAATCTCACAAAAAACCGGATATGTAAGATTTTCTTTTCTGAAAATGTTTTTATCGAAGACTTATTTTGACAATCACGTTTGTTTTACAAGCTTACATGTATCATTCATAATCCTATTGATGTATGTTAGTCACATCGGCTACCAGTTGACTCACAATAACCTGTGTTGATATAGATCACGTATCGGCACACTCTCACTGATAAAATATTCGTAATAATGTATACTATTGGACAGATAGCAACCACCAGCTGTGACGTATCGTGACGTGGTGTAGGCTGATTAACTAACAGCTGAGTTGCGATCCTCGGATTGGCTGGCAAGACTTTCTATCTAGAGTGTGTTATTCATCATCATAGCAGGACATATCCGCCCACTGCTAAGCATAGGCCTTGGGAAAACCAAACCAAAATATACAAACACTAGATTGTCATCTTTATGAAACAAATAAAAATAAAGATTGAAGGAAGACTGTCTCGTCTGTCTATGGACGCAAGCGCGACTGCTGAACGTGATGTCCTGGGTTCGATCTCGAGGTCGGGCAAAGTGTTAATCAAAATCAAAAGTTTTTATTTCACATAAACTATTACAGGCACTTATAAAGTCGAATTTAGGTGCACGGTACCAATTAGTCGTTTCCTATGGAGAAGAGCCGGCAAGAAACTACATGGTTACTCTTTTAAAATCCACATCTTTAACAATTTGAGTGGGTACAGTTATGACTTAGAATATTTATGAGAGAGCAATGTAGACTTAAGAGCAGGAAACACAAAAAAAATGAAAAATATGGTCACAAATTAAATAGGTATCCAGGCATCTAGCAAGTCTAATGGGTTTTCCGTGTGAAATTCCTAGGTAGGAGTCCGGAGTCTGGATTTGTACCCGGTTGATGACAATAGGCTCGCTCCCAATTACATTACCCAGACGGGTACGTGTGGCGAAGACGGCAGCCGCCGCTACTGGAGGTGCCGCGCGGTCGCACCAATCTTGTAAGAGAGGCACCGCTGATGCGCGCACTTCGCACGCTCAACCTCATTGCTAGTGGGACGGACCTATTCTTTTGTACTATAAGTGAATTCACAAGAAATGCATTGTTTATAATAAGTTACAGGTGTAATTGATTAACAATTATTTTATATAGGCGCATTTATCGCATTGGGTGAACCTGTAATGATAGATGTAGGTAAGATAGAGAAAAATAAATAAATGAATACATGGGACTTGAACAGACCTGCGAAATGAGGGTGTCCTATACACCTCTGCCCAACCCTTCGGGGAATACAGCCGTGATGTTATAAATAAGATTGCAATGAACCGCGTAAAATACAGAGGGAAAGCCTTTGTCCTGCAGTAAGATATTACAGGCTTACAATAATCAGCTAGTTACAAAAATAACCCAAACACAAACTTCTGTCTTCGAAACTTCTTATTTACATCACTTGATAATCTTGATAGTTACCGAGTGACTAACACAACCTCGATCTGTCCAACTAGTAAATGATACAAGCAGAAATATTTACGAAATCATTTGGTAGTGAGTAAGAGTATGCGTCATGGATGCCATTCTCAATACACATGGAATGGCACATCATCAGATCATTGGGCACGCGCCGTCGTTCAAAATAACAGTGTTTACATCGTTTGGCAATGTCATCATCTTTATTTACCGCAATTTTGATTGTAACTGTGTTTCGGATCTTGAAAATATTTGATTTCTTTCACTAAAACACTGTTAATAACAGACAAGGTTTAGCGACCGTTTCCGTATATACAGGGTGTAAACGAATTCGTGTAATTCCTTCAAACCACATGATCTATTAATGGTATAGATTAACCACGCGCGGGATTTAGATTTGTTAAAATTAATTTAAAAAAAAGTTTTTTTGTTGTTTATAAAATTTCGATGCCATGCATAAATTAATGAAGGCACGGCGACACAACTGACGGGCACAACTATCGCGATATCGCTCCATGCAGTCAGTTAACTTGGAACGCTAAAATTACTCAGATACAGAATGCGATGTTTCATTTTTTTCAAAGTTTTTTCTGTTGTTTCTGAAAAAAACTTGTGCAGGGTCAATCAGTGTCACTAATAGATCACGCGGTTTAATGGAATTACACGAATTCTTTAACACCCTGTATATTCGGGAGAAATGAATCCGTATCACCAACATAAACCTTAATATCTCAGAAACTACGAATGATAGCTTATTGAAATAAAAAGTATTTTATAGACTATTTAATACTATTCAAGTAAAATTAATAAAACTTCGTAAATAGTCTATAAAATACTTTTTATTTGAATAAGCAATCATTCTTACAGCGGTTACGCACTGCATCCGATCCGAATCCGTGAAAATACATTCCGAAGTATCCATAGAACTATTTGTATGGTAGTTTACGCACTACATCCGGCATCCGTCATCCGATTTCTATCCGTCATCCTCACGGATGTCTCCAATTCGGAAGAAATATTGAGGGACCGAAGTAGCCGTAGTAATATTTGTATGAACGCTTTCGCACTACCTCGGATTCAAATCGGACGCCAAATGGATATGCCAAAGATGGCCCCTGAATTGTTTGAATTTGGATCAGAGATCGGATAAGTGCGTAAGCGATATCCGAATTCGGTCCGAGATTTTTACTCTAGATCGGTATTTTCACGGATTCGGATCGGATGCAGTGCGTAATCGCTTTTAGTGTTCGAGATATTACGGTTTATGCTGCTGACTCGGATTCATTACCCCGAGTGACCTATAAGGTAAATGAATAATTTTAGACATAGTCTAAATGCATTGAAGGTCTTGTCAGTGCTAATTAATCGGATGTTTGATTATTACAACACAGCTTATCATATTGATATCAAACTTTCATAAATGATTGCTTATCATATCTAGATATCATTTTAATCAAGTCTTTTGTATCTATTATTTAAAATACACGCGGTTCAAGCGGTGTGACTAATTATGTTATTAATGAGTGGAAAAATACATTGTTTGACGTGTTTTATAAATGGTTTGTTTATGTTTTTCACTGTTATAAAATAAATACATATTCATTGTAAATGAAGTATTAAATATTTTTATTAATGTCTGTCATCTAAGGTGACCTATGGTTGTTGTAGAATTTATTACAGTGTGAGTTTATTCATTTATTACTTCATATTTGAAGGTTACTTAACTGCGAGAGACACACCCAAATAAAATTAGCAGGAGAGCCCCCCCCTAATTCAGAAAGATTCAATTAGTCAGCAGTCGAATGATTAAATAATAAATAAATAAAATTCTTTATTGTCAAATGTTTTACATGTTCTTTTACAGGGTTAAAACTAGGGTTGTAATATTTAACTTATTACTATAGTTGAGAACATGTTGATAATATTAGCAAAGATTTCCTGCACTATGCTAGGCCTGTCCCGCAGGAAACTTTATTTTAGTTTTCCACAATTATTAACAATTTAAATATTAAAATGAAATAAATAAAATAAAAACTATTTTTTTAACAAATATCACTATTACAATTATAAGGTATAATATATATAGGTATCATAAGTATGAGCTTTATAATAATGTTATAATTTTTATTCTTAGAAATTAGTCAATAAACTATGAGATCAAATGGTTCACAGTAAATGTCTCAAAAAATCCTCCGTTTTATCGTAAGTCCAAGTTAATAATTCTTTAAGTATTTTTGCTTTCGCTTCACGATTCGGTAAGATATCCCTTTTACTCTCGTTAAGAGAATCGTAGACGGAACGAGATAATAAAACGAATCGGTTGACAACTTGACAACTGCTTATTGAAAAGGTTCTGAATGGGGGGACTGTTGCTACTAAAACGCAACCAGCTTGTATCTTTCCATAAACATACCCAATGTCCAGACTTCCATATGACTTGATCTGACTCGATGACTTGCGTTCAAATGGTTTAGTTTCTAAACTGATAGAACAAAAGACAAATAACATACAGGGTGTAAACAAATTCGTGTAATTCCTTCAAACCGTGTGATCTACTGGTGACACTGATTGACCCTGCATAAGATTTTTACAGAAAAAGAAAAAAAAAAGAAAAAAAATTGCCATTGTATTCTGTAATTGAGTAAATTTAGCGTCCTAAGTTAACTGACTGTGTGGAGTGATATCGCGCTAGTCGTGCCCGTCAACTATGTCGCCGTGCCTTCATTAATTTATGCATGGCATCGAAATTTTCTGTCACATTGTGGTTTGAAGGAATTACACGAATTCTTTTACACCCTGTATACTTAAACAAAAAAACATCGACTTACAATAACATGAATCAACTATATTTTTCAACACAATGTATTCACAGCACTACATTATAACTAAGTATACTATCCAAGACCATTACTATAAGGCCACTAACATACTAGTCACCTACAACCGTCCCATACTCGTCTAAAGGGAGTGGCAGCGGAGTGGCGGAGGTTAATGCAATTACACAACGCATAAATGATGTAATTACTGGTAGTTGTGCTACCCATTCATGTCTATTAATATCAGTGCGATGTCGTGTGAGCCAGCTATGTGCTGCATTCCAGCCAGAAGTCATGTTGCTATAGATTTATGTGTAATTTTGACGAATGGTCCTAGGAATCGAGAGGTTATTTCAGTTCTAAGAGCAGTAGCTGCTATTGATAATGATTGCAGATGCTAAGAGTATGAGATAGAAACAAGTATAAACACACAACTTGAAGCAGAATCTGGCAATAGTCTGAATTGCTGGGAAAACGAACAAGAAGTGATATTCAAGCGGTATTTTATAGGGCCATCAATGTGTACAGCAGCAATGTCTTCTGTTATAGTGAGACAAATAGACAAAACTCAATAAATAGACCTTGCCATAATCGCTTAAATTTTGATCGATATCGACATATCAAATCAATCTGTCGCAACCTACGCTGAAGTCACGAGGTACCGCCCTTAAATAGTGATACTGCGCATCAATCACCGTCGATCACAAGTTGCGACCAAAATAAAGCAATAACACTCAATCACGATTTAGCGCTGACCGGACCGGTCCGTCACGTAAACCGACTTGTAGGACGGGTTACCGTATAACTTGTGAACTTATAAAAGCTTTATTAGTTGTTGTTAATGATATTTATTAATATTAAGTTTGGTAGATTCAAGGTGGATAATACTGCGTGTTTCATAGTGGAATCTTAATATTCTACCTTTATTATATTGATGTTTTGGTTTTCAGTTTTGATACAGCAAAACAAAATATTTGTATATCAGCTATTTATCATCATAAATCATCTAAAGCATATAACTAATGTCCACTTGAAATACTGCTCACGTAAAAAAAGTCTCACAAAATTAAAAAAGAAACTAAAATTAACTATTGTCTAATAAATAAAGTCGTCGATTCGTATTTACCTGCAGCATATTTACCTTCAAATGGTGCATCAGTTGTTGTTCATGCTCCTGCGCAAGCTGCTGCCGTTGCTGCTGGAAATGCTGCAACAGAATCTCTTGCTGAAGCTGCTGTTGTTTCTTCAACTGCAACAGTCATTTGCATAGTTAGTATTGTAAGGGGTCCCTCAGGGATCCATGTTTGGGTTAGTACTGCATGAGACGTGTGAGACACTCGATGATTTTACTTGTCTAATGACAATATTGTGTGTGGAGATGTAGAAATCGATGGAATAATTTAAAAAAGAAAAACATCTTTGCCAATAACAGTTAAGGAAGATTATTTATTGGCAATAAAATAGTTAAGGTAAGGAGTTAAGGATTAAATTAGAAAGTTAATCTCCTCTCACAACAGCGCCCGTTTTTTTTATGTAGGCTTATTTCGAAATATCTTGTATTTTGGTATTTCCAGATTGAAATCAAGTTTTTGATTTTCTTCCTTATCTAGTAATATTTGCTACTTTACAATTTGCATGACTGTTATGCGTCCATCGATTGTACGAGTATTTACACTGATTATATTAATTTGATCATACCATATGCCACCAGCGAATGTTATTATTATTGTAGTTTTAGAATTTGGCAAAACCTATGTGTCATATTCAACTACTGTTTCACCTGAAGTATTTATTTTGTTATTCACGAATATAATGGTAGTTACAACCTCATTTTAAATATCATGTCCAAATGTTTATCTCAATTTTGATAATATCCTCAAAATATGAAATATGTTTATGGAATTATTTTTGCATGTTAGGAGATGACAAGCTTATGGCTTCTTTGAATTAATTATCAAGGCTGATCGCTTTAGAAATGTCTTGAAAAATGACCATCTTGTAATTTAATGATACAATGAGATGCATGACTCAGGGTGAAAGATCTAAAATTTATGGCATGATATTTTGGCGACTTCTCAAATATTTTGGACAAAATTTGGACATCTTCATTGAATGCGACACATTGAAAACTGTTGACTGTACACATTATTATTGTAATTTAAACTCACTTGCAACAGGAAACTACTCTCTAACGTCTGTTTCGCCCGCTCAGCAATATGGTTCTTTCTTGGGTTCTGATTCTGACAACGAGAGATGAAATACATGTAGGACACCAGTCGACCACGACCGTGGGGTAGGGACTATTAGTTCTGGGGGTAAGTCCAAACATGGAACTCTAATACGCCGTCATTTTGTGTCGTCATTTGAAAGTTAATGAACACAATAAATATAATAAACGACATAACGTAATTTAAATAAATGTAACAAAACTCCTAAATCTTTATTTTTAAGAATCTTGCTTAAATAAATAAATTTCCACCATTATTAGAACTTTACAAACTGTCCAATGACGACACAAAAACATTTGGCGTAGTCGCACTTCTTGTTTGGCGGAACCGTTTTCTCTAAACCTCTACATTATTACATAACATTCCCTTCATAGACCAAAGCTTATGTATATTGACCAATCAATACAACCTTGCACCTGTGGTCGGAAGCGTTCGATTTACAAAAAAATACATCAAAAGGCACACCGAGGTGCGCGTGCGCGTATTTCTGGCGACGCGCGCATTATTTTTGTTCGATGGGGAAAAATGGCGGGTGGTCGGAATGCGCGCGCCGTGAATAGATCGCGCGAACGGATGTTTTGCGCGGGCGCGTGGGCGGGTCAGAATTGTCGTGGTTCAGGGGAGCCCGGGGCTTCGGCCCGAACTACGTAACTTCCCCTGTCACGCATGGGGACATGGTCAGGAAGTTATGAAAGATTTTGCAGTTATGAATGACTTATGATGGAATATTACTTTTATCGAAACGATCAGGAAGCTTGACCAACTATGGCCGCTGTCGGATGATTTATTGATTGCACACTTTCTCTATTACGAATGATTTTATAATGATCGTACCACATCCTACGTTAACTCCTTACTCAGGTTGATTCCGTTTTCTAAGCCTGTTTAAACCCTCGAATTTGTTACTAGTTGAAACATCTAGACACTTTAAAGCAATTCTGTTTATAGTTTGACGTCACTAAGTCGAAGAAACTAGTTTTACTCTAAAACAAAAAACCAAATTACGATACATATCTTTAAAATTATGAGAAATATACTTTGTTTTTTGAAACATTTTTGTATTATACAAAATCATGGTATTTAGTGACTGTAATGTACGCCGGTGCCTGATAGTCTTGTCTTTATTTTTAATCGGAAAACCAATTTATGTCTACCCAATATAATATTAATAGAACTACAACAAATATTCAAAAACCTCACAGAAAGGGGCCGCGAATAATTTCAAATCTAAATTTAATCCGTATAATACGCATATAATCATAACATATGCAGACGCTATACACATACATACAAACGTATACGCGATATTAATAGTGCGCGCGCGCCGGTCTCGGTATAAATATCGCGTAAAAATAATATGTATGTGGCGAGCGTTGGCTATATTTTGGGAAAAGGTCACGGTAATCTGCGGGCTTCGCTCCTTCACCTGCATTTACTATCTGCTTTGTGGAGTTTTTAAATAATGTTTCAGAAGTATTTCAGATTTAGATTAAAATATAAAAATGGAAGATGTCTCTGCAATATTTTAAGTAAATCTAGTTAAAGATAGAGACTGAAGAGCAAGGAATGTTTAACTAAAAAACTATAACAAAGGAGTAGGTGTATGATGTATATCTCTCACAAATGGATCTTTTTATATCTCGTTATATCGCTAGAAGATAGGACACACAAAGAAATAAACAAGTTATATTTAGATCTGACATTAATAAATATATCAACTACATGTCTGTCAGCGAAACTGTTATTTTTGTCAGCTAAATATAAAACTTTGCCTCTCACTGTAATTATATTTGTAATCTATATTTATTTATGAGTATTGTTGACTTTGTATTTGTAATATATTATTGTATATTGTACAATTTTTATCAACTTTGAACTCACTTTTGTCTCTAACAGTTCTCAATTTATTTAAAACTGCTGGAAGTGCATGCCTTATGATCAAAATATCTGTATAATGTAAGTCAAAGAAAACAGTAATTTTAATCGGGTCATCTACCTTCTTCAATAAAGAATACGTATTGTTTACTTTGAGCTACTTTGATCGGTAGAGTAGTAAATAATTCAAGTACGTATAAGATCTAATCAGGCCTTCCACCCACTCCCATCAGTGTAATGTTTACAAACACTATATTATCTAATAAAAGAATACGTACTTATGTAATGGCTTTAGGAAGCTTGTTTATAAACTCGGGTGTGTCAATCACCGTATTTATGTTATAAGAACGGATTATACCATTCTTAATTGTTTCATGAAAGTGGGAAATCAAAAAGGTAGAAGTGAAGAGACAAAAATAAAAGATGGAAAACTTTTACTTCATGGTGTAAATAAGAGATTTAAGACAATTACTGAATTGCAGGAAAACATTAGAAAACCGGAACCAACAGAATAAAGTGGGGATACCATAGTTTGAAATACACAAAAAAATGAATCTACAAAGACTTACAAAGATAAAACGAAACATAAAATAGTCCTGAGTCTAAAATAAATCAAGAATAGAAAGACAGGGAGTGGATAAATCAAGAACAAAAGATAGATAGATTTGTCTCAGTGGAGGTGCTACTAACCTGCATGATCTGGTGATGGAAGCTGGTGTCAGCGAGGGGCAGTCGCGGCGCGTGCGGAGGAGAGGGGGTGTGTTGTGGAGATCCGTCTGCACCCCCACCGCTCTCATGCGCCATCTCTGCTGCAAAGAGAACCAGCTGTTAGTACTGATAAAAATAACTGAAGATGGAGAGGAAAATGAGATGATGGTGGTTTTAAACGTACTAAAATAATAATACAATAACGTAATAATCACTCAAGTCAATAACCAAGTGTGGTTGAAGACCTATTTGTTCATATAACTTTTCTAATGGCTTCTGCATATATTGGGCACAATATACTTCCGTTGACGAATTACTTCGCAAACTAAAATGTTGGGAGACCTTTTATGAGGCTCTGCTTAATACAGTATTAGACGCCGAATGATGGTCAAAGCCATATAAGTATTCTTGTAAGATTTATTAGACTACTATAAACAACACATAACAGAAATCTCTGAAACGATTAGGATATAGATTTTAAAAAGCACAATACAATAATTAAAATTTAACTTTATTGAACTACCAGTGTTTCTCAAAGTGGGAGATAACGCCCTCTTGTGGGCGCTACAGACCTACAGGGGGGCGGTAAAGGGCGATAAGACTAATGATTACTATTATAATTGTGATTTGTGTAACGTTAAATATTTTAGTGGGCGCTAGAAGATAATTGATTCTCAAAGTGGGCGGTAGACGAAATAAGTTTGAGAACCTCTGAACTACACTACATTTGTATAACTTCTACTTTTTCATTGCTAAATACATTAAACATTTCAGTCTAATTGCCTTAACATAAGGCTTAATGTTCTTTATCTCGATTGACTGACCTACGCATAAAAGGTTTAGAAAAAAATACGCATTACAATTTACAAATTACTGGAATCAATTCTAAACAAACTAATTTCTGGTTTCTGTCCAATTATGTAGGTAATAGCCTATATATCAAGCACCTTGTATATTATTATACACCTATCTAAACTATTTAAATCTCTTAACCAGTAACAAAACTCCACCGAAATCCTGCATAAATAAAATATAAATCAAAACTATAATCCTTAGGTAATAAATCATTCTTATTACAATCAGTTTTAGTACAACTAGCGAGGCGTAAGCTGAGCTTTGCATTTGTGTGAGTGCACATAGAATCGATTGCCAAAAAGCAGTATAAACCGGTTTAAACCAAGCAAAGGACGCGTCTGCATTCATTCTCACACAAATGCAAAGCTCAGCTTACGCCTCGCGGACGGTAACGATTTACTATATGTATAGATTTCACGCGAAGATCATAAGGTGTTTGTTTCGCAACGCAGCCAAGCGACGAGAAAGTCACATCCGTAAACATTTCCGTCTGTACAATGTTGTTCGTATTGGAGCACTCTTTGATAAATGTAGTATTAATCATTCTAATAAACTGATACAGAAATACTTTAAAGCTTTTATATTTTATCCATTCTAAACAACAATTACTTTTGTCTTTTATATAATTATCTGGCGAAACTTCACAGGGTTACTTGGTAGAGAACAAATTCAAACAAAAAATACCTTAACTTTAGTTAATTAGTAGCTACTATGTGCGCGTTCTTCCCTACTGCATTTAGTTAGTTATCTTGTTTTCTAAATAATTAAAGTTTAGGTACTTTTTATTTGAACGTGTTATATTATTGAATACAGTAACCGTGAGAATTTTCGCCAGTTAATTTGAAGTAACCCTATTCAGGTTGTCTTGAAACTCAACGTCAAACCGGAAACAAAATAAAGAGCAAATTATTAATGTAAAAGAATAAGGATAAAAAAGTTTTTTGTTTTGAGAATAATCGTCTTCGAGTTTCAAAGTTACCATGTTTTTTTTTACATTAGGCATCTAACTATTAAACGTGCTTTAAAAAAAAAGAAACAACTTTAAAAAAATTAAACTTGGACTGTCATAAACTGCCCTATCATATGTTCCGGGCTTGACGTTGAGTTTCGGGACATCCGTTATGTTTAGAGCCATTACGCACTGTCGACAGGTCGCCGGAGACTTGGTCTCTCGGCGACCAAAACATACGCATAGTCGCCCGGGCGACCGACGACCAAGTGCGTAAACACCTATTTAAACTATTGAAAGTCACAGTCGCCGTCGACCAAGTCTCCAACGACCAGTCGACAGTGCGTAAGAGCCATAACTCAGTCGGTCGCAGTAGACTGTTGAACATAAATGTCTTCCAAGTCTGGTAAATGCAGTCAGTCTTGCAAAACTTTACTACGTCACTTGGTAACGGCTATCTTAATTAGTCAATTACTTATGTTATAACGCTACTCATTAGTGTTAATTGTATAGTTAATCTGTCGCCATGTGGTTTACAAAAGTTGGAATGGATTATGCTTGAAAGTGAGTTTATTTACTCTGATGATTTAACATAGTATTACAATTGACCCATCATAGCTAAGCCGTTTCAAGCTTGCATTTATTGCAAATATGTAGTTCTATAATTACTTTTGCACCATTGCAGTTCTTTAAATATATAATTACTTCAGCAAAAAACAGCACTTAATATATAAATTTTACCTGAATAAGTTACCACACAAAAAAGTCACCATGAAACATTACAAAAAACTTATCGTTTAGGATAATGACACACGAAACATGTCCGGAACGACATTGCAGGCGCGGTACACGTCTATACGCAGCCATTTGTAGACGACCTTATGCCTGTGACCTAAATAACCTAGCCTAGGTGGAAGGGGGTGGGATGTACCTGGTGTACCTAGTTACTGATTGTATTTCAAAAATAGTTGCTTTTACAGAGAGTTTGTTTAAGTCGGATTTGACCTCTTTGTTGGGTTCAATTGTTTAAGTACTGTCCTTCAAATACTTGAGTGTTTACGGCTGTGGGCTCAGTTATTTTTTGGAATACCGTTTTTTTAGTGGGTGGCAAGAACCTCTTCCCTCTTTGTATTTACAAGCTTAGTATTAGTATATACTAAACCTGAAACTAGTTTGTTCAGAATCACTAGGAGAATCGATTGACATATTTTTTACACCACATTTTTTTTTCTTAAATTTAAATTTTGTTCCAGTAGGTTTCTACCCATAACAGTTGACGGGAATAGACACCTTGAGGCTTGAGATGGTCCGCTCGGTTAGTTTCCGTGTATTAGACAACTCTCGCATAGCATATCTCAGGCATTTCACACTTTACTAGGGAACTTAACGCGACATAAACTACGGTGTAACTTGGAGATTTATTAAAAACAAAACACATATTCAGGCAGTTCTGATGAAAATCTTGCTGGGGTGTCTCGGTTTTTGTATATACTAAAAATAAAGTTGTATATGTTACTGATTGCTCCGACAAGAAACCGCTATGGGTAACTCTTTGGCAATCATAACCTGCCATACATTTTGTAATTACATAATAGTGATTATACCAATAATTTCCTCTAAAATATTTCACTGTCAAATGTTATTCTTATTAAAAATTTCAAATGACAGAGTCACCGCGCAGCCTTATGACTAAGCAATGACCTCTAATCACCCAAACATCCGCAATACAACCTGTTCTTATTGACCTGCAGTTTCAGGAGTGCATACTGCATAAGCGGTATTTTGAATCCCGATGCGACCTGCTACACCCGTTTAATGTAGGTCGTCGGGGGATTGCGGCGAAGCCTGCGGGGTGGCCTCGGAGGAGGCGGAGGGGGGTGGGGCCGCGGGTGGTGCGACAGTTATTTTTGGCTCTGGATATATTTAGCAGAGCTGGCCGCCCGGGACGGAGGACTGCGGGTCCGAACTGGAGGTCGCGAGCCTTAATTAATAGCTTAGTGAAGATGGGCGTGAAAGGTTAATTTTATATTTAGAAGCACCTTGAGAAGACTTTGTTGTGATTCGGTGAATTTTTGATTTATTAGTTTTTTTTTTTGGTAAAAATTAACATCTCCGAATTTATTGCGAAGAATTACGTTTTTTTTTGTCTGCTGTTTCCGGGATTATATAACAGCTACTCGAGCTAAGGTCAATCATATAAACGCAATTACACATTTATTGCGTCATAAATCTAAATATTATATGTGATTATTTGAATAAGATTTCAAATTCGTAAAACAGTATGAGTAGTACAGCTAATATATCACTATATGTGTGTGAATGCTTACAGTTGTATTATTTATTGCATTTCTTCACTAAACCCGATTTTATTACGATCCACAGAGGAACACGCATCTGACCTGATCGCACGCCTCGCAAAAACTTTAAAAATAAGAACTGAACGACACAACGTGAAATATTTAGGCACAAATTAGTGTTGTACCTGACCTTAGTCAAACTAATTGAATAAATTAGCTTAGCTTGAATGCTGCTTACACTTATTAAAATATTAAATCAGTTAAGAAATGAAATAAATTATAGAAGGAAACTTGACTCCTAATATACTTCACACACACATCACCGCTTGATACTTTTTTATAAAAGTTTTTTTTTTTATAAATTTAATATCGTCAGAAATAACCTAATCAAGATCTACAAACAAGTCTCAACATATAGTTCCCCCTCCTGTCACTTAATTCTAGCGCCACAATTAGGAAACCTAATTTATAATGAGTCTGACCTAATAAAGTCCGTCGTTGGACCTCTTAATTATTCAGATATGCTCCAATTTCAGACGTGGTCCGAAGACGTGGATCTGGTCACTTGCTTATTTTGTATAGGCTTTAAATGGAAACTTTGAAAATAGTTTGTGATTAGGATCGTTTGGTCAATTCAGTGCAACAAAGTAAATAGTTAAATAAATAATGCTTGAGTCAGAATATCTTAAAATATCGTATATACAAATTTTTGAATACATGCATTTTGCAATCATAAGTCATACGTGATTAAAACTTGTACAGTTCAATACAGATATTATTGTTCTCATAAATAACAATGTACGCCTAATCATTATTATTGATTAATTTTCATTTACATAAATATCAACAAAATTCAACGATATCAAGGGTTCAAAAGAAAATTCGTAGCTCGCTACGAATAGTGAGATCTACGGGAGATGTTACGTACTACGAGCGGGACGTGCTACGACCGTAGCACTTTCTACGCTACGTCTGCCTACGCGTTGGCCTAGCGTAGACTATGTTGCTTTTTAAGGCGAGGCTTATAAAGGGCGTTATAGACACACTTTTACGTGTACTAATTCTTTCAGTGTACTTATTATTCGAGTACTTGCAGTGTACTTATTGTTCGAGTACTTACAGTGTACTTGTTGCTCGAGTACTTTTAGTGTACATCTATGTAAATAAAAAAATAACCTTATTACGCTCAGTAGTTAAAATTGTGCTAAGATCTTCTTAAAACCACGTTTCTTAAATATGATGATGCAAACTGTTAATTTAATAGATATTGTCAGCTTTTTACCCTTTTCTTCTGCTTTAAAAGATCTCATCAATAATAATTCTATAATTATATTTCTTTCAAACGGCAAACCCAGATCAGGTTGGAAGCACGTGTACTGAAGTATGCTCTCTATTTTTATATTCACAAGTATCAACAATAAAATAGTATCAGATACTCAGCCAACATATAATTCAATATAGGATAGGATATATCTTTAGGATTCTTTTCAAACTATAAATAGGTAAGTACTCTATTCCTCGATTGGTACAAATACAGGCTGTTAACGAATTCGTGTAATTCCTTCAAACCACATGGTCTATTAATGGTATAGATGAACACTGTACGGGATTTAGATTGATTAAAAATAAATAAAAACTATTTTTCCATTTTTTTTTTATGTTATTGACAATTTCGATGCCATGCATAAATTAATGAAGGCACGGCGACACAGCTGACGGGTAAATAAGCGCGATATCTCTCCACGCAGTCAGTTAACTTGGAACGCTAAAATTACTCAGATACAGAATGCGATGGTTCATTTTTTGAAATCTTTTTTTTGATTCTGAAAAAAACTTGTGCAGGGTCAATCAGTTTCACCTGTAGATCACGCGTTTTGAAGGAACTACACGAATTCGTTAACACCCTGTATAAAGCAAGGCATACAAAACAAAATAATAAAATTCCACAAAGAAATTCTTGAAATTGATAATTATATTGTTACATGGAAATATATTTCGCTCGTCACACCGAAAAATAAAATAATGTTCGTCCTCCAAAAATACACTTACTTTGAGGTTGTTCAACTGAGCACGCTTTTGAAATCTAAATAAAATGAATGACGCGGTATTTTTTGCCCATTTATTTGCTCAATTAAATGAGGTTTGTTTGAATAATGCTTCATTACGTTAATCTGTCGTCGTTAGATATTGAGTATCGTTCAAGAAGGCTGTGTATCCGGCTCGTGGGTAGGTCGCGACTTTGACTAGACCTTGGCCGAGCCTCAATAAGTCATTAAAAAAAAACAGAGTATTATAATAGCAGAAGTACAACAAAGCTAGATCAACAAAGCCGGTCGCCCGCCGCCCGCGCACCTCGCACCCCGCATTTTATATTTAGAACACCCGGCAACGCGCCGCGCGACAAGTGAAGGACGTGCCCCGCCCGCGCCTCTATACCTCCATTCCTCTCACACTCAGATTATACAATGGTTGAGGAAACGAGAGGGAGCACAATACAGAGCGAAATTATTGAGTTTTAAAAATAGAACATACACGCGAGCTACGAAACGTGACAGAGGCGAATTATTTTATAAGTTCGCGGAAATCAGTTTGTGTACGCTAGTTACTAGTTACACGCGACTCTGTCTGCGCTGCAATGCATCAACACAACGTAATTGTTGTGTTGTTGTTGTTCTGTCATCATGATGTAACTATTGTTTTTATAAAACACTTTAAACAAAGATGTTTTTTTTTGACCTAGTAAAATGTACTACATACATACATACATACACTCACGCCTTTTTCCCATGGGGGTAGGCAGAAACTGTAGAACGCCACATGCTACGATCCTTACATACTCCTTTCGCTTCGTCCACGGTCATACATCTTGTCATACACGCACGCCGGTTGAAAGTACTACGCACCTGTCCTTTTTGAAGAACATCACCAATAACATCAATGTATGTCCTTCTAGGGCGTCCTCTACTGGCGTTTCCACTGACATTCGCCTTATAAATTCCTTTTGTTAATCGCCGTTCACTCAATCTTTCAACATGCCCAAACCACCGAAGCATACCCCTTTCAATTTTTGTCACTACATCATCTTTTAAACCGCAACTTTGTCTTATCACATCATTCCTCACTCTATCATTCAAAGTTACACCGCACATACTTCGCAAGGAACGCATTTCCACGGCATTTATTCTACTTTCATGACTCTTCTTCCAAGACCAACATTCACTTCCATACATAAGCGTTGGTACCAGTACACCATTATGGACAGCCAGCCGTGCCTTTTTGGACATCGACTGGTTAGCCACAACCGCATGCATAGCACCATTCACTTTATTTCCCGCATTTGCTCTCCTTTCCACATCTTCATCAATCTTACCATCTCTTGTAAACATACTTCCCAAATAAACAAACTCATTCACCTGTTCAATACTTTCATCTCCAATCTTTACCTTACACCCAGATACATCTGCATCTCTTTCAAAAACCATTACTTTCGTCTTACTTATATTAATTTTCATCCCTTTCCTCTTATATGCTTCGTTCATCACAGTTACCATGTCTTGCAACCCTTCCACTGATGATGCAAGCAGAACTTGATCATCTGCGTAGAGAAGACATTTGACAGGCAACTCATTCATTTTCAATCCACAATCACTCCCTTTTAAATCTGTCAAACAACTATCCATGTATAGGTTGAACAGCCATGGTGACGCTACACAACCCTGTCTAACACCCCTTGAGATGCCAAACCAGTCTGTGAACGCCCCATTTATCCTAATACAAGCACTGGAATCCCTGTACAGCGATTTCAGTGCCCGCACCAAGCGCCAGTCCACCCCATACGTAGATAGTGTTGACCACAATTCTTCCCTCCACACACTATCATAAGCCTTCTCCAAATCAACGAAAGCGCAATACACTTTCTTGTGCTTTGCCAGATGTTTCTCGGCTATGCATCTTAAGGAGAAGATCTGATCCATACACCCCATTCCCTCTCTAAATCCTGCCTGAACATCCCATACTTTCTCGTCTGTTATTCTTATCACTCTATTAATTAAAACTTTCGCATATAGTTTGCCGACTACACTCAAAAGGCTAATGCCGCGGTAGTTTTTACACTCTTGCTGTGAACCCTTTCCCTTATATAGTGGTACGATTACCGCTTTGCACCAATCGCTTGGCACTTGGCCGTATCTCCAACATATATTAAAGATCCGGTACAGCAGGCTTGCTACCACCCCGTCACCTCCCTTAAGCATTTCGACAGACACTCTGTCATACCCAGCTGCTTTTCCAATTTTCATACCTTTCAGCGCTTTTACAATTTCATCCATCTGAATCATATTTTCATCATCTGTTACTTCCATATCAATGTCTGACCCACTTGCTTCCGCCCAGTTACCCACTCTTTGCACACTGTCCTGCCAACACAATAAACTTTTAAAATATTCCTTCCAGCGTTCCAAAACCTTACATTCTTCACTTAACAAGCATCCATCTCCTCCTCTAATTATATTCATACTTGATGATCCCGAAACTCCACGAGCCAATCTTACTTGTTTCCAGAACAGTTTAACATTTACTCTGAAGTTGTCGGAGAACTTCCTACTATACTTTTCTTCCCTTTCATTCTTCTTCGTCTTTACTATATCTTTTACTTCCGCCTTTATTTCGGTGTATCTTTTCTTCACTCTTTCCACATCGTCATTCATATTCGTTGCCTGATTCATCCTTATTCTGGCTTTAAAGGCTAATAAATTTAGCCACGCTTCTTTCTTCTTCCGTACCACCTCTTTAACTTCATCGTCTACCCAACAATCATTCGTTCTCCTCTCATTCTTCCTTTTCGCCACACCGCATACTTTTGTGGCCACTTGGACCATACTGTTTTTCAGTACATCCCATACTTCTTCTACACTATGATCATTTATTCCTTCCAACATCTCATTCGTCTTTTCTTTTAGTTCCCTCTTATATTCCTCTTTCACTTTTAATTCTTGCAACATTTCTACTTTTATTCTCTCAAGTGCGGTCACAGAAGCTCGTACCCGATGACGCCAATGCTTAAACAGACCATGTATTCGACACATGACCAAATAATGATCGGTCCCCACATTGACACCCCGATACGCTCTTGCATCTGTGACTTTACTCTTCAGTCTTTCGTCAACAACCACAAGGTCAATCATGCTTCTGCTGTCTTGCCTTTCCCAAGTATACATGTGAATCTCTCTGTGATTAAACATGGTGTTCATTACAGAAAGATTCTTCTCCACACATATTTCTAACAAACTCATTCCGTTCTCATTCACCCTTTTATCCCCAAACACACCCAGTATACTTTCATAGCCTTTCCTTTTAACACCTACCCAACCATTGAAATCACCAAGCATAACAATCTTTTCATTCACTCTACACTCATTCACAATACCTCTAATACTATCCCAGAATGCCTCTCTTTCCGAAAGCGGGGTTCCCATGTCAGGTGCATAAACACATACTACGAAAATATGGTTTAAACCCACCATGGCTCTGACCCATAGAATTCTGGGACTTACACACGCATAATCTTTCACACATTTCATCATCCGTTCTGAGAGAACAATCCCCACACCCTGACAAGCCCTATGTGCCTCTGGGACACCAGACCAGATTGTGGTTAAGGAACCGTGTTTGGATATGTCCACTCCCTTTCTTTTCGTCTCATTCAAACAAAGTGCATCTATTCTTTTTTCATTCACCAAGTCACATACTTCATCTATCTTCTCTTTTATACCTCCCTGGACATTCAATGTAGCGAAGCGACATTCTGCAGCTCGCTTTTCGCCCCGTGAGAACATTTGACGTGGTGTGTGGCGAGCATCACCGCCGACTCCGAGTTTTTTATTTAAATTCGAACTCATTTTGTTCCCACGAATAGCTAGGGAAGTATTTGTCCACCTCTACAGGGCCCCGCGTGTAGAGGTAAGGCTTCTTAGTGTCTGGAGGCGCCTGATTCCAGACAACAAGGCACGCTTATGATTCGGCTCGCCCCTAATCATGCAGCTCTTGGCACGGCAACCGTAGCTTGGGGATACGCTGTTTTTATCGCACAAGGGATTTTTACAATCCCCGGCTTTACTCCCTTAGTCGCCTCCTACGACACCCATGGGAAGAGATGGGGTGGTTCAATTCTACTCCCGAAACCACACGGGCACATGTAAAATGTACTATTGTAATCTTTTGTAACCGCTGGCAGCTATTTTAATGATAAACGATCGTTGTCAAGTTATTTAATTTTAAAGAAACAGTTGGTTAGTTTCAATAATACATTTACATAATTTCCATTTTAAATATAAGAAAGTCAATAACTGGATTGAAGAAAACGAGTCACTAAATTAATTTGGTTTAAAATATGTGTAAATATGGAAATTTAATAGCATTTTTTTTGTCTGTTTATTCATGTGACTTGCGAATTCAGAAATACGCTAAATATACACTGCCCCATCGCTGTCTTGAAAGCCTAAAAATGTTTTTTTTTAACAACGACAATTTGGTTGAAATAATGGTTATGTTTAATAAACAGCACAATTGACAAGATCTTTCACATCAAAAGTGTATTTCTAAATCATTACTTAATCAACGATTTTTCGAAAACGTCTCCCCTAACTGAATAACTCTTGAAGCCAAAAAACTGCGTTTACTGACCTCAATTTCGAAATTTTGTTGTTTTATCGAGAAAAAAAACGATTTCACGCAGCGGTTGGCCACGTGAGAGAACAAATAAAGTAAAAGAAATTATTTTTTTAAAGTTAAAAACACGTGAATGGTCTTTCAAATGGACGACTGAACTGTCACGCTAAGGCTGGTTACCGGTTAAACAACCGTTTACTCCAAAAATATACTAAAATAGGTATTCCTAATTCGCTGAGTGGAACAATTTGAACATAGTAATATTGAATTAGTATTAAGTTATAAATATGAATGATTGCTTTAGTAAATGACAGATTTGTTAATCAAGCGGATCAAAAACTTGATTTGTCTGGCAGAATGTTCGAGATAAAACATTAATATTTGCTGCTCTTAGTAGTTATGACTAAAGTACACCTCGTATATAACGAAGCAAAGTTGTATATCTACCATGCTTTATCTTGGATGCATGTGTAGTAAGAGTCTTAAAGAGAAAGCACGAACGTACGACATGCATTTAAGCGTGGTACAAGCTCTTCTTACATATTTTAAAAAAAACTTTATCCTTCATGGCACTGAATAAAGGCGCAATTAACCTAACCTAAAACTCGGAACAACCAAGACGTCTATTTTGAAAACGCAAGATGTAGTTTCATCAAGTGCGCAGTGAACTAGTTTTATTGGTACCGTAATTCTAATGCACTACGCACTTAATTTTCACTCCACCACTACCACATCCCATCTTCCTAACTCCTGGACGAGCCGCTCCACCAAAAATAGCTCTCCATAAAAGCCAAGTGTTCACCCGTTCCACATTCAGAAGCGAACTGAATCTATTTCTGTATGTGTAAACAGTTTGTTTCAGTATTCGTATGCGCAGGCGCTGCGTCCGTTGCTATTTTCAAACGGCTAAATGCAGCAGCCACCGGAAAGATTAGAAATGGATTTTGGTATGGTGTCTTTATTGATGTTCGTTTTAGAACTAATGTTGGGCAGTACCTAGATGATGCCAAGAATGAAGAATAACGGCATTTATAAACCAAAGATTGCTACTGCATAACCACTAAACTAAGGGCACAATAGCATTTGGTTCTTTATCCGAATTTGGAAGCCTATGGTATTGCCCGAATTTGGATAAAGTCAAAGTAATTTGGATGCCCGAATTAGGGCAAACGAGCTAGAGTAATTGGGCCATAAGACGATCGAAGACGACTGACTTCAAGAGTTATTGTATATTTGGCTATCTTCATGTGTAGCTTTTAATACATGCATACTTAGTGCATTTAGGGTGCATTAAAAAAGTCTTCACGTGTACACTTAAATACGTCTGGCGCACCCAGGGCAGTCAGGCTCGCTATAAACCTTGCTGGCTGGCTAATCTTTTCAACACGGCATGAAGTACTGTCGTATAGTAATAGTATGTGCCAACATGAGTTAAGGAGAGAAGTAGGAAGCAGCTCAGAATAATTGAGATCCTATGTCCAGGAATAGGTACAAGTTCTACGGATGATATGAAAACAAGTAGCATTAATTTAATGAATGTTTTTAGCACACATTGCTATAATGTATTCAGTATTAAAACACTTGGTGCCTGATATTAAAATGATTTAAGTGTGCATTATATTAAACAATGTGAACATTAAAGTGATATATTTGTGCAATATCTTACACCTACAATGTGCATATTAAAACGTTCGTATAGGTAGAAAATAATACCCATTATTTTTTTCTATATATTGTTTTTAGAATAAAATATACAATAATAAATACTTAACTACATACATATGCTATTTAAACAATAAAAAATTGCATATTTTATCAACATAACACGTAGTTTGCATAAATAATGCCTTAACTGTTTTCAATACGGCGTTGGCGCTGAAAAAACACACAGCCTAAAAATATATGAATGTAAAGACAACGTCACAGAAACGCTTCTGGACGCGAGTACTCACGGGACGGTGTTGCGTGCTTGGCCGACGCGTTTCATTGATCTTGGAGTAGTTTGGAGGTTATGGCGTAGGTAAAGTTATTTTATGATGTGCTAAAATGTTTTTTGTAAGTTCATTTGCGTACTGTTGTTTTGTTTGGGTTACTCTCATTAGACTTAACGATTATTAAGCAGTTGATCCGCGTAAGACCAGAAACTAGCCCTTTTACATATTATGAAGGAGTTGTGCGTTTTTGTGTTACAACTTCCACTATTAAAAAACTAATTCCCGAAAAGAAAAGTCTGAAAAACAATAGAATTACAAAAGAAAACAGAGTAACTCAACCATTTAATTATGCCATTTCCCTCAGAAATTAAATAGACATACCATTACCACTGACACCTAGTGTAGCCTACAATATTGTCTACGGCTAAATAAATCCATTTAAGTAACAATTAAGTATGAAATATGCAAGTCCAACTGCGATGTGAAATTGACGTGAGTTTACCACTGAACTAAACCTTGGAAGTAAAAATAGAAAAGTATGGTCGATCGTTTCATTGGAACTTGAATTATCGAGTTTCAAAGAAGTCTTAGTGGGTAATTTAACTTGATTATATCTTTATGTACTTATTTTCGATTCAGGGTTAATGATGACGGATTTTTTTATTATAAATCCTGTTGTTATTACTCATCCCACGTTTTAAGGATCAAATGAGGTTAACGTGTCATTGATATTATTGAAGAGTTGTCAAATTGTCATCACTTACATAAAACATGGCTCAAAATTGTGTTATTCATTGTAAAAGTGAATATCTCCATGTAAAAGTGAATTTTAAAATATCGAGCTGTAATGAAAGATATGACTGAATGTGATACCATTATGCAAAACAAATTATTTTAAAAATATGGAGTTACACCACTTTTACAATGAACGACACAATTCTCGATGTGCTGCGCCGAATTATTATATCATAAGAGGAAACAAGTTTCAATAAGTAAATAAACACTACAATAAAACTAGATTTTCCTGTATCGTGGGTGCTATACTCAAATATCATAGCCAAACATTCAAACCAGGAAAACTACCATACAAATATTTGTCCCGGATCTGCGATTATTACAAAAGTCGAACGAAGGCTTTGTAGCCGTCAATCAAGTCATTATAATATCAAACCATGAATCTCCACTGCCGAAAATGGGCATCTTAATAGATCGCAGCAATGAACGGTTTTAACGAAACATTGCGATAAGCATCGCTCTTTGCAAGCACTTTAAAGGATGATGTTGCCCGTCCCCTTGGCTGGCTTAGTAGGCGTTTCGGCCGCTGAGTTTCGTCCGATCCGGCCGAAACAGCCATTTCATTATTATTAATATTTTTGAGTGGTGTTTCGGACGAATTCTTTTTAACCGACTTCAAAAAGGAGGAGGTTCTCAATTCGGTTGTATTTTTTTTTTTATTTTTTTTTTTTTATTTTTTTTTTTTATGTTTGTTACCTCATATCTCCGTCATTTATGAACCGATTTGAAAAATTCTTTTTTTGTTCGAAAGGGAATACTTCCCGATTGGTCCCATTTAAATTTTGTTATGATTAGACCATGAACTTCAGAGATATGGAACGGAACTCCTCATCGGATCAAAGCAAAATTCTCAAATTACTAATATTGCTTTGTTTATATTTGTTGTTGGGAACTGACTACTGGAAAAGAGGAGGGGGTGCGTGTCCCCCCCTCCCCCCCTTTGGAATGTTTTCATTATATCGTGTAAGGTATCATTTGAAAGGACTTTTTATGCCCGACTACGTCAAAGCCAAAAAGAAGGGTTATGAAGGAGGGGGTTAAAATTATGACACTAAAACGTATTTAATAAAAAATAAACTTTAAAAAAAGTAAAAACCGACTTCAAAGAAATACTAAAAGGAGTAAAATAATTACCATAATATAAAATTAACAGTTTCAGAAGTCGGTGCAACTCTTCACTGAAGCAAATAGAAGCCACCGACTTCTGAAACTGTTAATTTTATATTATGGTAATTATTTTACTCCTTTTAGTATTTCTTTGAAGTCGGTTTTTACTTTTTTTTAAAGTTTATTTTTTTTAAAGGCAAATTAACGTCAGAAACATAATCAAATAATACCTATTTTACTTTGTGGCCATGGATAAATCGAAATGTACAATCAAATAAAAAAAGTCTTATTTTTTTACTGAATCCTTATTAGGTGGTTAAGATTCGATCAATAAGGCAAAAGGAAAGAAAAAAAAAATTTTTTTTTTTTGGCACTAGTTCCCCTGTGGTATAAATCTATCTATACCAGTAGCAGATCATGCAGTTTTAAGGAATTACACGAATTCGTTAACACCCTGTATAAGACTGATTATTGTTGTTTACATTTATAATTCTTATTTTTAATTGATATATAAGACTGATTATTGTTGTTTACATTTATAATTCATAATGTACGCTTTTTAATTGATATATAAAGACTGATTATTGTGATTTATCATGTTTACTGTTGATTGTTGTAATTGTATGTTAAACTTTATCTTTGTCCAACAATTCCCTGACTTTTACTTCAATAATATAACCCTGCCTAAGATTTTTCATTCTGACCGTACAAAATTTGCTTCAAAAAAAGTATCGTCCGAAACGCCACTCAAAAATATTAATAATAATTAAATGGGTGTTTCGGCCGGATCGGACGAAACTCAGCGGCCGAAACGCCTACTAAGCCCCTTGGCTGTCCATTTTTCGCCTTTCAAGAAACTTACAGATAGAGAGAGGTATTCGTGACCGGCATGCATAGCATGACACCGTAGATAAAGGCTTTGTCGACTGAAGAATAGACAAAATTACAGGTTGTCATTGTGTCTATGACAGTTTGTCTATTCTTTCGTCGACAAAACCCTTGTCGACGATGGTCACGCTACGCCTCCAGAAACAAACTCAACATTTTATTAACGCAGCAGTTACCCTCACAATATGATCACGTGTATTTTGGTGCTGTATTTACTCTCGTTTCTGTGAACCGACGCGGACTGAACGGAGCGTCCGGCCCCACTTTTATAATAACACATCGACGTACGAATATATTATAAACATATACACTATATATTTATATATACACATACACAGCACGCGGTGAACGCGTGGTGCAGTGCAAATTCTGAACCGAATTCAATACTGATTGATTAGCGAGTGACCGTTCATTTAATATTTGAGTATTGAACATTGCTGTTTTCATTAGACATTTGGTCTGTGTTTATTGTTTGTAATGAAAGAATTTTAATCTTTTTAGTTTCACTGCGGCCCTTGAATATTTTAAAAGGAAGATCGAACTAACTAATAAAACTGGCGCGGTATCAACTACGTAATGCTACACGTGTTTGTTTCATTCATAAACGAGCATGGAAATTAAGTAAATGTAAAAATTTATTCAATATTCATGAACCATTGTATTCCTTATTATATCAAATGTAGAATGTAACAGACAGATGTCCAATTTTTTGTTTCTATCTTTCTCAAAACTTCGTTGAAATTAACATTCCAGAGAATCTCAACGAACTGCAACATCATTATCAAAAGTAGTGCAGAACGCCCACGAGCAACTGTTCCTCACATACGCTCATCTGGTGATGTGACGTAGGCGCCATTACTTATAGAATAAGGCGAAACGAGTGTTTACATCTCAATTCAGATTGTACACAACGAGCTTCAAGTATTGATGCGAACAGAAAAACTTTACAGTCTACTATGAAAGAAATATTGCTTTTCGATCTTGTGGTTGGAATAAGCAATTGGTATTATTATACTTCAACTTTTTTAAAAGAAACTAGTTTAAAGATTACATCACAGTGCTAACTCTCTTAGATTTTTTGTCTTACTCTTTATAATGTGAAGTTAGCAATTAAAACTAGAAATCATCTTCAAAAACCAGTTTGATACCACTTAAACATATTATGTAATGTGTTCTTTTTTATGCAATCAAAATTAATGTAATAAAATAAGTATAACGGTTTGAAAATGGCTATCGTACATTCATATCATGAACTTAAAATACATAATTATCAGTAAAATTACAAATTGCCGAGCAGCATAAACGTTGATGATACAGAAATGAACCAGAAACCAATATTAAGAAGGAAAGTCATAGAATCTCCCGTGTAATGTACACCGGGTGGTGTACATTATCATTGCAGATAATTACGCCTCAACACTTCATTTCCCTAATCATGAACAAAACCAAGTGTCCAATCTATTTACAGACAAAACAGACCAAAACTCATTTGACACATGTGTAGAAAAATAGGCCATATAGCCACATGCATGCAATAATTCACGCCTATTAAAGCAGATACAGGGAGGAATGAATCACGGCTAAATATAGCCGGTGTATAATTAGTACGCCATACAAAGGCTAGTCACATTAAGGATCTTATTGAGTCATGTGTGAAACTCTTTGTTTGGGTTTAAGGTATGGGAATCTTTATGTTACGAAACTTGCGAGAATTTTGGAACTTTGAAGTTGGTCATTACGGCTAACACCTTATTTGAGAGAGGCTATTTACAGCAGTGGATTGTTGTAGGCTATTGATGATGAAACAATCAGATTTTCTCTGTTTAAACACTACTAATATCAAGACGAGATGTTGAATGTTTCATCAACAATATACACTGGTAAAACTATCTGCTACTCATTTCAAATACCTCCCTGTTTATATCTGCCTAAACGATGAATGGAACAGAAATATTCACCATCTATCTGCATGGTGCTCCTTCGAAATATCTCACTCCATAATCACAGCACTTTTCAAACAAGTCACGCTCATTTACAACCCCACAGTAAACAGCCCTGACACACTTCACTTGTTTCAACCCTCTCATTCACTTGTCACTGAGCAAGTTCAATTTTTTGTCAACCTGTCGGGACCTGTCCCCCATGCTAAACACAAATAGACTAGTAAATCTCCCCCGCTTGCTCTATAAACAGATGGGCGCATTCCGTCTTGTGTTATTTTTAGTCGTACTAATTCGGGAATCACCGACTCTTGGTGGGTTTTTTTAACATCAAGTTTTTATAGATGAGCAGTTATGATTGAGTTCCATTTGGGTTAAAAGAACTTGTTTACGGTGAGTAGTTATTGGTTTTAATTTGTTTAGATTGAATGCTGGAATTAGCAACGAAAGAGTTAAATAAAAGGTTAAAATGTACGTAGTTTGTAAACGCAAATCAGATAGATCAAGACCAATGAACCTTTTATGATACAGATTTTAATAATTCTCGGACAAAACTTCAGAAAAAACATATTAAATATTTATGAGATACAAGGTTTACAAATGTTCACTGCATAATTACCTACCATATCTTAACAACAACATCTGCAATCTTTTTTCGTTTTATAATCTAGTATACCTTTACGACAAAAAGCTGCACAGCCAAACATACAATGTATACAACAAGCTAATTTTAGCACATGAATCATTCCAAAGAACCATTAAGTTACGCCTCATCAGTAATGCAGACACAATCAAATGCCTTACTAAAGTCGATGCATCGAAACCGGACTGCTACCAAAAATAAGCCAGAGTAAAACTCTCCAGCCATGGGGGGAGAGAGGGGGGTTAGCATGGTTATTTTGGACCAACAAAGAGTGGAACAAGTTGGCTCGCAGGCACTAATAATAACCCGCTCGATACTTTCCCACTACGTTTATTCCCAGAGATGGTTATACAAGGAGCTATTTTCGGACCCATATTGTTAGTTGAAGCAACAAATACTAAGTTTTTGTGTTTCTTTGGCTTTGTCGATTGCGGCGTTAATTTCGAAATGATTTGCTGACGTTGTTTTAAATGACCAGTTAACGTAACTTTGGATGGATTTGTTAATATTTTCGCAAAGTGATTGCGTGTTGAATTTTTAAGTGACGTTTAAATGGAATAGACACTTTGCGAATAAAATGCAAGCACTGTTTATTATGATAAGCAACATATGTAACGACTTGCGTGGTATTAAAAAGGCCGATTCAATAAAAGTCATGTGTGTGCCCTTCGTGCGCTTTTTTTTCTGTAACAAGTCTTCGGTCGGAAGTGGCTTGTTAAACAATCTGATGCTAATTATAACAATACCATGATGAAAGCAGGTCATAGCTGCACGTGGTGAGGGACCTTCAGCCTGCAAACACCATGGCGACCCATTTCCCATTAACATTTGACCGTGAGAAGTGGGTTACAGCCGCGTCGATTTTTGCAAGATGGCAAATCATATCCTTCTTAATCACATCCGGCAGCTTGTTTTTAAAAGATGATTAATGTTTTTCTTCATCATAATGCTCTATAATATGTTTCCCCTTGTGGCTACAATTTCCAAATACGTATACAAACATTTGTTACTACATCAAAATCAAAATTTTGTGAAAAAGCCGAATCGAAATCCGTGTCATAAGAATATGACTATGACAGTCGTTACGGATAGTCAGAAGTCCGAAAGTCTAACCTTAGGATGTCAGCATTGCTCAGTAACTGGGTTGCTGGGAAGTTGATCCCAACATAGTTGCGAAAAGGGTAGGCAGAATATAATCAGAATCAAACTTTAAACGCGCTCCATAAACACACCAACTTTTATATAAAATGTATGGCACCGTGTTTATGCGTATTTCATGCAAGTAACAGGTGACCTTAACATGAACTAAAATAAAAAAACCTGATCAAATATAGCAAACCACTTTATTCACGCACACACACAAACACACACGTATGTTTTCACAACTATCTACATACAAGCATACCTACAGTTTTATCTTTACCTGCAAATTGCAATTTTTGATCAAAATCCTATGGGATTTTTAACCATAACATACCATGAAGTTGGCTCTATTGTGTTAATGCACGCTCGTCGAAAAGTTTTCAACTTTTCTAGTTAATGTTAGGTAATCGAGTTTAATTAAGCGTTGGCACGTAACTGTTCGGTTAAACTAAGTCATAAACTAAGTTGGTCAAAGAAATCTGTTCTGAGAAATTGAATTCATAAATAGATTATTTCAAAGGAAGTTTTACATAAGTAGAGCTTTTAGAATGTTCGCATTAGTTGTTGTATGTTGGCATTAGTTGTTACAGTTAACGTTATATTACTAGATTTAACTGAAGTCTTACTATCATCAGGCATCTTTCAAATATGTTATCCGAGGTTCTTATTAGAAAAATGGCTAACTTTAAGCCAAACAAAAATTTGTTCCATGCTGAAATCGAATCCGCGACCCGTAGTGTTGGAAGGCAATCACCCAGCCACTGCGCCAAACATATCGTCAACGTATTCAGTTGAACATGTACATGATATATCATTATCACATCGTTCTACAGGATTGGTGATACTCCTTCGACTGCTGCCTCTATACATATTTAAGAATTTATGCACCATGCGACTTGGACCTCTGTCTATCATCTATACGAATATTTCGGCAAAGGTTAGATTGAAATATCAAATAAAACAAAAAGTTGCCCGTCTATATACAAGCTATATGAGTTGCACGACTTCAGCGCGTGATTGAAGCCGGCGGCTAAAAATAGCCGGCGAGTTATAGCCGACGTATCGACGAGTGCGCGGGCGAGCTAAACAAACAATCAAATGCCTTCGATTCAAAAAACTATGCTGTATTACCAGGGAACCCATACCAGGGGTTAAAAACGATCTATCATCATTGTTTTCTCACCCCGACTTCCATCTCTCTCTTTCCACGGTTAGAGATAACTCTCTATCTCATTCGTGCTACGCGCTTCCACAAACAATTAGTTTTTTGTATAACAATGTCATGAATAAAACGAATAACTCTGATCTAATGCTAATCAATGACTATAACAGCTTTTTCCGTACAATTCTCTACGTCAATGACGTGGATGCATAATTGAATAAAAAATCATTTCATTGAAAAAATTAATAGGAAAATAACAGTGTAATGAGAGAGGACAATGGATATAAACGTAGTCGTTAAAAGGAGTCGCGTTTTTATGCGCACGCGACGTATAATATTTCTCTTACAACAAATAGAATATACTTTATTGTACACCAAAATTGTAAAACAGCTCTTATACAATCATGTATTGAAGGGTACAATGGCGGTCTTATCGCTGATAGCGATATCTACCAGACAACCTTTGGATGAACAGGAAGACAGTGAATTAGATAGAGTGGGTAGTCCGTGGTGTACTGCTGCAAAATATATACTTATTAAAATAGTCCACACATTACCGATAAATAACATTTGAGATCGTTCAGAGGTCTGGTTCAACTAACTAAAGAAGTCCAGTTGCAGCTAAGTTTCGATCAAAACAACGCTGTTCGTGTTCGTATTCTCTTAATAGGCGATCGCTGTAAGATACGCTCGCGTGAACTTAGCAGCTGCACGGAACTGCAGCTTCACTGCAACTGGATTGGCGCCTCATGAAATTACGTGAATTACCTCCGGTTTCTGAATTGAGAATTCGGGATAAGCATTACTTAAGTAGTATTTGAGTTTTTTTTTTGACAACTCCTTACTCAAATGTTACTTAAGTACTGTTCATCCTAGAATTCTTAATTCAAGACCCAGAGGTTAGCCTGCAGATACGTTTAGCTTTGACCAGAGCAAACCGTGGGCCACGGTTGCTTTGATTAGAATAGCAGATGGACCGATAAAATGTGGAACACAATTTGATCATTAAAGAAACGAAGAAAATATCGAAACACCCTCGAAGGAGCAAATTACAGTGGCAAGCTCATGTAGTAGAATGAACGAAAGGAAAATAGATCGTTTTAAGTGCTGGTCATTCCGCACAAGTTTATTATGGCACTATGGCACTAGTAGACGATGCACTATTTATGCTCAATTGTAAAGTTTTTACTGCTCCACGTGGATCTAATGGAGGCGGCCATTGACTGAGTCGATGCACTAAATATTAGTTTGGCTACACCTCATGCGGAAAATAGGAAATTATGTCATCATAACAACACGTAAATTATGCACTTGGAACCACGTTTGACTCTAATATGGTGTTTAATTGCAACAGGATGTGGGTACATCTTTATACTCAAAGTTTCATAAGTGAATATGAGAGTCTACTTAAAAAGCTTTTAACATTAAAATTGCTTATTTTCTCTTTGTTGTCTAGTGTGGGATAAGCTGCTGTTTTGTTTTTCATATTCTTTTATTTAATATTTTGGCACACAACCTGACATTGGCCCACCTGATGGTTACTGGTTACTACCACCTACATATACCTACAACACCATCAGGACTGCTTATGGACAAAGTTGGAAAGTCTCATGTGCCCGTAATTTCAATCTCTTCAAACCAGAACACAGCAATACTTAGCGGTAGAAATAGGTAGGAGGTAGTACTTCCCCAAACGAACGTTTTCAAAAGGAGCTCTACTACTTCTAAAATTATTTGCTCTTAATTGTAGAGCGAAATAAGCTGATTTTTTATTGTAATAAACTAATAAAGCAGAAAGTCGGTATCGTCGCGTAAGGCTTGTTTCACGTGCCACAACTACACCACAACAACAACACGTGGGCGGGCACTAATTTGTATAAAAATGAATAGTTTAATTCACACGGACCACATTTAGTCGCCAAAGCTGCAGCGACACTTTACACACGCAACCACTTTTGGTTGCTGCGTTGTGGTACGTGTGAATTCTCCCTTAGTTTTATAAAATTAAGTAAGTAGCGTGTAACCGTAAAATTTTCACCGATAACGATGCTGGTCAAATCGACCATGCGCGTGTTACCGAGTTACTTTGGAACACTTTAATAACAACAGGTTTACTATTTTGACACTTACTCGCCACTTGTATAGTGGACGAAATATTTTTTATTCAATACTGGGGGCTAGATTTTTTGTTTGTTAGTCGAGATTAAATGTTACTAAATTATTTTTCACAATGCCAAAAATAAGCGACAAAATTGCTTAACACTCCGCCTTAATTCAATATACTAGAATTAAAAATAGGATTCAACAAATTAATATTTCAAAGGGCCGGAATTTAAAATGCGAACACTTGTTTGCAAATGAACGCGAGCTATTTTTATTCATCCTATCCTACTTATATTATAGATGTGAAACTTTGGATGTTTGTGGATTTGGATTTTTTAACACATTCGAGTCCACCACACTTTTCATAGAGCTCATACGCCATGCCGCCATACATATTACTAGTGGACCTTCCAGGAGCCTCTACATTACGTTTGCGCTAACGCCCCTTTCACACGGCAGTCCAGTTTTTTGCAGGATCCCGTTTTCTGCAGGATTCCGTTTGATGGCGAATGTGTTTATATGCTAGCGTTCACACGAGCATTCCGCATGCGGGATCCTGCAAAAAACCGATCCGGTCGAATTGTGCCATTCGGTTTTGTCACTAGAAACTGGATCCGTCGTCCAGTAAAAAGCGAAATCCCGTTTAATCACACATGTATTTCAATAGCAGTGTTCACACGGCTTCGGGACCTTCGAACCAGCTTTTTGCGGGACCAGCTGCAAAACTGAACTGTCATGTGAACACAGCGTCCAGTTTTGCAGGATACAGTAAAAAGCTGGCCCTGCAAAACTGGACTGCCGTGTGAAAGAAGCGTAAGAGTGAACCCTCGAGGAGGGTTCTTGGCATTAAATTAAAAACCGTGTCATAAAACACGCTATTACGTAGTAAAATACTGTTTTCAGGGGGTCTTGTTGTTTGTTTTCTGACGGTGTATTTTATAGAAAAATCTACACTTAAATTGAGTCCTCCACGAGGGCTCCCGGTATCGCCATCGGCATTCGCCGAATGCGACCAGAAGATCTTTCTCAAAGTGGGCGATAACGCCCCCTTGTGGGCGCTAGAGGCCTACAGGGGGGCGGTAAACGGCGGTAAAAGTAATGATTGCGATTGAGATTTGTAAGAAGTGATAATGTTAGAAAAATTTGTGGGTGCTAGAAAATAATTGATCCTCCAAGTGGGCGCTACACGAAATAAGTTTGAGAACCTCTGGACTAGAAGGTGTCCTCCCTGGGGGCACTAAACGTGTTAATCAATCACGCTTTAACGGCTAAACGGATTTTAATGAAATTTGGCACACAGGTAAACCATAACCTGGATTACGATATAGTATACTTTTTATACGGTTACATGAAGTAATTCCCCTAGGATGCGAGTGAAATCGCGGGCAATAGCTATTTTAAATAGAGTACAAATATACTAGACAAGGAAGTAAATAGAAAACGTGCTCGATCACGCTGTCAATGTAAGAAAAACAAGAACAGAGTTATATTTATAGGCATAACTTGTGTCAATAAATTCTGCTGCGTCAGTAGTGAGAACTACATACAAACAGTTATTTATATCACCGGAACATATTGGTAATGTTACCGAAATAACTTGAACTTTGAAGGCAGACCTTTGTATACGAATCCTTACTTCCTTCTTAACGGCAAAAGTATTTTTATTGATATCGTTAAATGAGTTGTATGAGAATAACGGTACATTTAATACATCATAAAAATTGCTCATATCAATACAAGTTTATGTAGCTGTATTACAACTTAGTTTGCAATTTTGCCTGCCGGTCGCAAGCGCGACTGCTCAGTGTGAGGTCCTGGGTTCGATACCTAGGTCTGGCAAATTGTTGTTAGATTTTTCTGTGTGTAATTTCTTAGCAGCAGCCCGGAGTCTGGGTTTGTGCCCGGTTGATGGCAAAAGGCTCGCTCCCTATTACATGGTACTAATACACCTCTGGGCCTATATTCCCCAAAGGGTAGGCCTTTGGGGAATGTAGGCGTAATGTTAAGTTTGCAATTTGCATAAAAATTATAGGTTTCTTGCCTACTGCTTCTTCTAGGTTGTTCTAGAAGAAGCAGTAAGCAAGAAACCTATAATTTTTAAGAACATGAAGATCGTGTTCTTGAAATTTACCTCAAGCAAAAGGGAAATTTATGAATCTCACCAATCAAGGCTGGAAAGATGTAGCAGAACTTTGTCAGATAAGTCCTGAAAAGTAAATGTGAAACAAAGGAATTTCTATTCATTTTGTTTCATATTCTATTTACTATGATTTTAGACGTATCAATACATACTTTATGTATCAGTTACAACAACACATAAAGCTGAACACTAAACTTATTTATATCGCAAACATAATCCAAACAATAGCTGCTATTTTTACACATTGTATTAACGACAGTTTTCCTGTCAATGTGAGTTATTTATAGTCGCCACACCGCGGCTATTTCTGTGTTTATCACTGAACAACAACTATGTTATGTTCGCCACGAGAATATCCATTTTTAGAGGGAATAAAAATATAAATAGTATTTGATTATCCTTTGTAGAAGCTGGGCTTACCGGTCCGGTCTGATTCTTCGTTGCACTTCATTGTTTCTTCGTAAAATTTGCAGAATTTTGCGGGTCTGCCTGTAGGTTGAAAGTGAACTGAGCAAGCAATGGACTGCAATGAAGAATCTGACCGGAAGTATAAGCCCAGCCTTACTCTTTTATTGCGGTTGACTTCTACAAAGGATAACCAGACTACTTTTTTTTGTTTTAATACCCTCTAAAAATGGAAATTCTCGTCTTGTCTCGGAAGAATCTGGTCGGACCGATAAGTATAAGCCAAGCCTTAATGTATTACTCATAGGAGATGTGTCGCTATAATATTCACTTCGCATACATGAGCTTTTGATCAGCAGCTATTGGGCCACTGATCAGGTAAACCTTTGTGTTCCAGAAATACAAAAGAATGGAAGAAAGAAAGTAATTTTTTTGTAAATCGAGAACTGAGACATATTCTACAAGGAAACACTAGTCGGACGCTTGCTAACGAGTGAAAACTTTGACAACAGCCTATAAGATGGTGAAGCTAAGTTAAATATCTAAAACGGCTTATGCATCAACATGCATGATGGACGTCACGGTTATACGTTGGCTCTGGTGGATGATGGCACTCTCTACAGTACTGGATAACGGCTGGATGATGGCTTGCACGAACGTGTGGAGGCTGCCATTCAGTGCCGACGTGCATGAGTGATATCATGACCGTGGTGTGTCTAATGCAGTGGCCTGTAGGCCTAGCAAGAACGTTGTGGTATATGGTAACGTAAAAGTAACGTTAATAAGTGAATTTAGAATTGGAAATACTTGTTTTAGACCAGTGTCGATAATTTTTGAAACCAAAAAAAAAAAAATACATAAAAAATAAACTTTACTTTTTACTCGTTTTTCACAAATGACTTTATCTCGGCGCCAACTATCCCCATACATAAGCAACTTTAGTTCATTTTATATGCACGGAGAGACAATAATAGCGTGTAGTTACTGTCACGTAACTTGTTCTGAATTAAATAATGTGTTTTTTTTTAGACCAAATGACTATATTTATTTTGAAATTTCCAAGTAATTATAGAAACAGTTTATTTTTTATGTATTCTATGTTATGGTCAGTAAGACATTTCAAAGATTATTATAATGAACGTTAAATACGATTTACGTGTTTATTTCTTCCTTATGAATTCGTATTCAAAGAGGGATGACTAGTGTAATCCGCACGACCAATCATGTTCCGTTACAGAGCGCGACTACTGTAGGGTTAAAGTAAATTTGTCAGAATTCTCTTAAAGTAACTCAACCTGCACGTGTATTTTTATGAACGATGTCGTATATCTCAAATACTGGCTAAAATTAACGTTACGTTTACGTTACTATACGTCAAAACATTCGTGCTAACTACTAATGCTATTAAGACCACTTTTTAGATTACACAGTATTTAGCATTATCATATTCAGCACCGTTAAAAGTCCTGCCTATTCACAGAATAACATCGTAATCAAATACAAAAATAGCTTACCAAAAACTTGTTGTAATCGGTCAGGGTGGCGATAAGGCTGTCCGGTTCTATTTATATACGGACAAACAGCAACCGGCACAGCGTGACACTGTGTACACTACTACGAGGAAAAATTCACCAACATGGACTTGTACTAATTATAGAACGCGACAAACAAAACGACGTTTTAATTAAGTGGTGTAGTTCTTTGCGATTTTTTCCTTAACGAGTTTTTTTTTTGTTTTTTGTGGTAGTTTACTACTTGTAGGTCCTTGCGGACGTAAACGGGCAGTTATTGGCGAGACCAGAAGTGTCTCCAGCCAGTGGTGGGGAAGCAAAATACTCAACCTAAGCTAACTACTTTTACTACACTAACATCGTGACTACTAGCAACAACAACACTAAAGGCGACCCCTAGTTAGTAGTAGTTAGGGCATTGCTGGCTGGGTTGGAGGTGGGAGGGAGCAGAATTATCAGACAGAATAGACAGCTTGATGAAATAGAAATATTTATTCGCAGGAGATATGGTATACATAGTAGATGTTACAAAAAATTATAGAGCTTAACACATCTCACCTTAGTGACTTTACAGTTATTAATATACAAGGTTAGTCGGAAAGGGGGTACTAATCCGAAGCCCACTTATAGTATCGCTGATGACTGTTTGAAAGCAAGTGTTAAAATTTCAAAATTCGATATTAATTTTTTCCAAATAAAATGATTTTTATTTTAGTTTTTTCAAAAATTCTTCATCTCTACTTTAGTTACAAATTCAGAAAATGGTGCTTCTAATTCATGACCCCAAATATGACCTAAAATGTAAACACAGCTGATCATAACTGTGGATAGATAGATTTTAGAGATTTTTTTTCGAGATTTTTGAACGACTGTTTCTCTTAAACTATTGACTTTTGGGAAAAGTTGTAGAACAAAAGTTATTCATTATTATGTGTACTTTAACACCCTTTCGGATTAGTACCCCCTTTTTGACTAACCTTGTATACTCGTACTTGGGAGCAAAGAAATCGAGCCACTTCTATTTTTCACGTAGGTATAATTGATATTATTTTTGGTATTATGGAACAGATCAATTCTAAACATGTATCGCCTGTAAGGTTATTTGATAACCTTTACAATGAGGGTAGTTTTTTGTATTTTGAATTATATAATTCATGAAACCAAAACTAATAACCAGGACACGTGAAAAATAGAAGTGGCTCGATTTATTTGCTCCGTTTGCGGCTCTTGCGTTTGCCGTGTGCAACCGTTTGATGGTTACAGCCATCGTCCTGATCACTACTGTCCTATGGCTTGAAATTCTATGTCGCCAGATACAAAGTGTTCCAGGCTTCCAGCCACGTGGTGGCCCATGTGAAACCAGCTTTACGGATGAAAAGTTAACTGCACGGAGCCTTATCAATAAATAAGTTGTTTGTTGGACTCTAGAACTCTATTAGTGTAAATTGCTTCTAATTATGCAATAGTAATGAGAGTTTAATTGGCGCAAACATAATAACACCTTATTTTCCTCCATTCACTTGTACAGCGTGCAATTACAAGCAGCTGATGATCTTAACATTTATTAGTTAAGTTACATTTGTAATGTGTGGAATGTTAATAACGTGTTATAATAACATTCTTGTAAAACCGCTAAGCAAAACGTGCTTTTCCACAGCACTCGATACGACAAAATGTGGTGAAAACTTCTGAAACATTTACTACGACACTAGTAATGTCGTCTTGTTTCGTGAATAAACGGTTCATAGAAATATATGGGGCTCGGAGTCGTCTCCACATTGCTGGTGTCGTTTTTCGCGGAAAACAGCCTGTGGACTTCCCGCTTCACGAATTCACGAACTTTCATGCTTTAGTTTACACTCTGGGCCTGATTTAACTTAAGTTATTTATTTATTTGTTTAGTACAGCATAACCAATAACACTAAATATACACGGTAAGTTTAAAATAGACATAAAAACAGCGTTCAGAACATTTAGCAATATTCATGATGCGTTCCTCTCGCAGTATCCAGTCATTCCGACCGATTACAGTCCGGTCATCCGCAAACACATCACAATTCGGTCAAGCGTCCATGAGAGTATTAAGCGCGATGAGAGGTCGCGGTTTGGAATGATGATACTCTATAACAATACTAGAGGTCGCTCGCAGTCTCGTGGATGTCGCGTATTCTTTATTTTTCGGCATAAAAGTAGTCTATGTCCTTCTCCAGGTTCCAGACTATCTCTGTACCAAGTTTCATCAAAATCGGTTCAGCGGTTTAGGCGTGAAAGCGTCACAGACAGACAGAGTTACTTTCGCATTTATAGTATTAAGTAGGGATGCCAAATCAAGTTACGAGAGTAAACCCATTTTTTTCTATTTATAGAATACGTACATAATCTCATAAAACTATTTGAATAAAGCTATTTACTAGTTGCTCGTGCAAGAAGGCACTCGCTAGCTAAAATAATAGAATAAATATAAATTATAATATAATATGTACATCTCATTAAAATGTATGTAAACATGTTGTTATGTACAGTTGGAATTACGAATCTGTTTGTTAGTATTTCTTCGTATCAAAGAGAATTTATAATTACGTGAATTTGATAAGAAATCATACATAGGTACCTACTATTTAATCATCGGTATTTAATATAGACCGACTGTCGTTTGTGCTTCAAAACAACACAGGGCGTCCCAAATTGGGGTCCATGGACGGCATAATTAAAATAATTAATTTCAGAAAAAAAACATAACGATTGCAGAATAGAATAGAATATACTTTATTGTAAAACAAAATTGTAACATAGCTCTTATACAATATAATAGCAGATTGTGCTAAATTTTTTTTTTCAAATTTTCCCTCTTGTTCCTTTTTTGTCTTCCAAGGATTCACCGTTAAAGAAGGTTGGGGAAGACTGCTCTAATACCCGAAGACAAGATGTCAGACTATCAGACATGATCATGAATATTTCTTACAACTGTATCTGTATCAATTCTACTACTTAATAGAAACGTTGATCAATCGCAACCGAACCAAAGTTAAACCGTTCATCCAGACAATTTTCATTTACAAAAGTCAAATTGTTTGACATCAAAATGAAAACCAAACATTTTGACAAGTTTTCGTAAAAGAAAACTGACTGACAGTTGTGATTCGTTTGCAGTATAGCAACAGTATTGTTAGAAGAAGGTCCTCTGCATATTAAACATGATTTTCGTCTTGCAGTCAAACACACGAACATACATACACATATCAAAAAAAGTTTGCGATCACTTTGAAAAATTATGTAGCCTCTTTGAAGCCGAATTTTCTAATCGGGATTCAAAGCGATAATTATCATGATAAATATAGATTGATAGTTATCTAGATAAATATAAATCAGATTTCAGTTGGACTTTGAATTCAGAATCTTCACATACATCATTATGCTAGTGATCGCAAACTTTTTTTGATGTGTGTACTTACATACAATCTTACTAAATAGAACTTAACAACCTGTATAATAGCCGCTATTAAATAGAATTACATTACAAACTACATAATACATTCTAATGTATGCAGACAAACAGACCACAGACTATTTATAGCACAGACTTAATATCTCTGGTCACGTGGCTATGTTCTACGGTAAGACAAAAAAAAGTTTATGAATAATCTATGTTCTATTATTAGTACATCATTAATATATTCAAGATGTCAGAGGTCGTCTCAAAGTTATTGATGGACATATGTATTTAGTTATATAATTATGTAGATATAATATGCTATTTTGCTAGCCTGTTTCGTAGTATAGGTATTTAAATAAAATTAATTAAGTTGTACCAATATTTAATACGTAACATCACGCCTATTCCCTGAAGGGTTGAACAGAAGTGTAATAGTACAACTCCGTTTCGCCGTTATGTCCCATGTAATAAGGGGTGAACCTAATGCCATCATCTGGGCACAAAACCAGGCTCCGGGCTGCTACCCACGCTAAGCAGTTGCGCTTGTAACCACTAGAAAAACGAGGCAGTCCTTGATCTTTAGGGTTCCGTACCCAAAGGGTAAAACGGGACCCTAATACTAAGACTCCGCTGTCCGTCCGTCTGCCCGCCTGTCACCAGGGGCCCAATTCTCCTAAAATAAATTGTTGCCAAACGCAATCGCAAACTTTCAAAACGATTGATTTTGTTTTTTGTGTCAAACAATTTGATAGCTTTTGAAATTGAGAACTGTTTGAATGAACGGTTCGGCCTTGGTTCGGTTGTGATTTATCAAGATTTATTTTAGGAGAATTAGGCCCCAGGCTGTATCTCATGAACCGTGATAGTTAGACAGTTGAAATTTTTATTATAATATGTATTATACATATTTTATTTCTGTTGCCGGTATAACAACAAATACTAAAAAACAGAATAGATAATGGTACGGAACCCTTCGTACGCGAATTCGACTCGCACTTGACCGGTTTTTATTTAAATCTCAAAATAAATAAATGAAAATTAAAAAAAACCGTAAAATTGATAGTTCTATGAGTTCTTGATTGTTTATGTACAGTTTTCAGTATGTTTACCTCAACCTTACCTATACATACTTCTTTCTAAGAGTTTAAAAATAAAATTTTCCTTGTATTTCCCCCGACACAACTAAATTACGGTCACTACCAGGCACTGGTCTATTTTCCTTAAGTGTATAAAGTTATAAAGGCCACTCATCGTATTTAATTGCCGGCACAACTTCAATGTAACTCATACTATAAATTAAAATGTTAACATGTTACTTAATGACGTATTTACGATATAAAAGCTACTTAAGTTACTTCTATTTTATGTAATTTCTATAAACACTCTAATTTAATCAAGTATTTTCAATAAAACATGAATATTAATATTGATAAACCTTGTTCTTGTTGTATAATATGTACATATCGCCGGGTTAATTCAAAAACCAACTAACTGCCCAAATCATAATTTCAAGTTATGGCGTTTTGAAAGTTAGTGTCCTAAAATTTCATATACTATCTTATCTAAGTTTGTGTCCTAAAACTTCGTATACTATCTTATCTAAGACAGTATAAGAAATGATAGGAAACAAACTTTCAAAACGCCATTACTCGAAATCATGATTTGGGCAGTTAGTTGATTTTTGAATTAACTCGGCAATATTTTCTACGATACAGGTCGTAAACATCAATTGTTTTATCTTAGAATATCACATAACATAACATCATCCCTGTACCTATTCCCTAAAGACTTGGGCATTTCGACGTTATATTTAAGTCCCATGTAATAGGGAGCGAACCTATTTTCATCAACCGGCCACAAAACCAGACTCCAGGCTGTTACTGAGAAATTCCTCACGGAAAAACTCAATAATACCTTGCCCGTCTAGGGGGTCCAACCTAAGACATCACATTCAGCAGTTGCTCTTGCGACCAACGAGGCAGTCAATTTTGAAATACTGCATTGTTCTCTCATAACTATCCTAAATCATAGTACTGTATTCACTGAAATTGTTAAAGATGTTCTTTTTAAAAGCGTAAGGGTGCCTTTCCACCGGAGATGTGCTATGCAGCTATGCTGCGAGAATGTTAAAGCTAAGCTACGAAAGTATGTGACCGTTTCCACTGACGCTAAGCTATCTAGCGGAGCGAGTAAGATGTGCTATGAAAATGCGCCGCCGCAAAGTAGCTGTGCGAGGAAGATGCGCAGCACGAGCTATTCGACGTATGGTCATTAGGGAAAGCACGGGGAGCGGCGGCGCGGTGCTCTGCACATAGCTACACCGCTCGCAACCATCCATAGCACACATCCACAGCACGCATCTTTTCATATAAAAAACGTAGCTTAGTTGAATCAGTTTCCACCAGTGCTATGCTATGTGGACCAATGAATATGATTGGTGGATATCAAACGCATCCATAGCGTTGTTGCATAGCACATCTCTGGTGAAAAAACATCCTAACCATGGAGTTTCTTGCCGGGTCTTCTCCGTAGAAAACGGCAAGAAACTCCATAGAAAACACCTAAATTCGACTTTTGTTGATGTATTTTTGGAATGACTATTGACGATACTTCTGACACTACTGAAATAATCATACACGTACTTAAAAATCCAACCATCAACTTCACAAGCAAAAGCGAAAACGCTTCCAATATCTATTCAAACAAAAACGGGTCACTCTACCACCATTTAATTATTCATTACGTCATCACGTTTAAAAATAGAACACTAAACTAAAACAATATTGTAATCAGCGTACATAACATGTCCGCCATGTTGCACACAACGCGAATGGTAATGTTCACGTTTTCTATAAATAGGACGTTTAATATGGTGATGTGTCGAAACCATAAGCTATTATGGTAATTTTATTAGAGAACTGTATTTTGGCCGAGTTTGTATATTGATGAACTGTGGGGGAATATAAAATGATATTGATAAGTCCTTGGTGTAGTTACCAGGTGTTCGTGATAGAGTTAGCAACTGATTATTTGACGACACGTTTGGTGCAGTGGCTAAGCGATTGGCTTCTGCGCTACGGGTCGTGGGTTCGATTCCCACACGGAACAAAAATTTGTATGGCCTACAGATGGTTGTTTCGGGTCTGGGCGTTTGTTTGTGAGATTTGTGTCTCTGACCCACGATACAAGAGAAATCTTAGTGTGGGGCAAAGTTAAAAAAAAAAGATATTATAACATCACGCCTGTATCCCCGAAGGGTCGGCCAGAAGTATACAGGCCGTACCTGGAAGTATGGATCAAATCGAATAGGGGCATGGGCAAGGTCATTTCAAAACTTGTAGTAGTAAAAACTTCAGTAATTTTTTTTCCAGACCAAAAAAGCCTTTGCAGTAAATGTTTTTTTCTTATTGAACACATGTTTTCTAGCTGCGTAAAGTATTACCACAAGAAAGGCCTACTGTTCGCCAAAGTTCTGAAAAAAAAATGATAGCTCTGATAGTTTTTTTTGTTTTTTTTCTATGCGAACTTATTGAAAAAAGAACAATAATTGGTCATAACTTTTGAACCGTAAAAAATTGCACCGACATTCTCAGGGTTAAAAAGTTTGGAAATGACATTGCCCACGCCCCTATTCGATTTGATCCATACTTCCAGGGACACCCTGTATAGTAACACCCTCATTTGGAAGTTATGTATAAGTCCTATATAACAGGGGCCTAATTCTCCTAAAATAAATCTTGATAAATCACAACCGAACCAAGGCAGAACTGTTCATTCAGACAGTTCTCAATTTCAAAAGCTATCAAATTGTTTGACACAAAAAACAAAGTCAATAATTTTGAAAGTTTTCGAAAACAAAAACTGACTGACGGTTGTGGTTCGATTGCGTTTGGCAACAATTTATTTTAGGAGAATTAGGCCCCTGGGGGCGAGCCTATTGCCATCATCATTACATGCCATGGGAAGTTTCACACGGAAAAACCCAATAACATTTTGCCCAACCTGGGGATCGAACCTAGGGCCAACTGCAAGTGGTAACTTTGTTCATAAACATTTGTATAGAACACGTGATCCTATTTTCCATCATAATGGTCGGATTTGCTTGCATTTTGCTGTTAAAGATGATTGTGCGTTTCCTTCATCCATAGTTGTCTTACTTTATGCGAAACGACTTCTTTTTAACTGCTACAACACTAAGGAAAACTAGGTCTATATGCCTATACAGTATGATAATATTTACGTAAGTAGATATAAAAAACGTACAAAGTAGTTGAGGTATCTATAAATTCTTTAATCACCTTTTACTACAAATATCTAAATACATATATGCTCGACATAACGTACAATCCTATTATTTATTTATATTTATTATTATTTGTATCTCTCTTCAAATCACGGCTCATCTTCCGTGCGGAAGATGTCCGGTCCTTTGGAAGGCATACACGGGGACACAGGTCCAACGCGCAGAGGCCCCTTTGAGAACTTTAATCTAAAATGGGGTGGGGCACCAACCGGGGACTATCCACGGCTGCACTATTGGAGTACAGTCATGGACCGTCCCAGGTGGGTGCAAAACTATTGTGAAATATGGTAAAAATAAAACTGGTCTATGGGATGGGGTGTTAAATGGACTATTTAACTTCTATTGCCGGAAGAAAACGGCGTCTGCCTTTCAACATTTAAAATTGAAAACTGTTGGCAGACGGTGACTCGCCAGCTCACTAGCTGGGCCCCCTGAAAAGCCGCCAGTACATAGGCGAAGGGGGCAACAGACGTGTGAGCTTATTATTATTATTTAATCTTATTAATTGTACTTATTGTAAAAGGTAAACATTTCCACAGTAGGTATCTAAACTTTTATTGTACCGTTATTACGCGTAAAGATCTGAAAATAGCCAGGCTACGTAGTACAGACTAATTAGCGCACTCCTAATGAGTGGATAATCAGACAGTTATAGACAATGAGCTAAGTGCAATCAGTGAAGCTAATTATAGTGATTGCGGAGCGATTTGCAGCAACATTAGTTATATTATAACGATACTAATGTTATAGAGATATCGTTAGTTCTATCTTGTGGTAATTCCAACTTTAAAACTACTTTGTTATGTCAAAATTGTCATATGAACAGCGAGCTTTCAAACACATCCCCCTTATTACAAAAGATGGTTTAAACCAAGACTAAGGTACCCAGGTTTCAAATAAACCCATCACTTTCTTATGTCATATAACAAAAAGAGACGGGGCTATTTTAAAACCTAGGTTTTTCTTAGACCATCTTTTGTAATAAGGGGGGCAAAGTTTCATTGAGAGCGTTCGCCTTAAACTTCCCCATAAACTTCCACCAATCTTGGTTTTAGAAATAAATAATAATGTTTATTTACTCAAAAACAAAGTAACATGTTAAAAAAATACAGTTTTACAAAATAAGTAGGTACTATATCTACAAACGTGTGGGTGAGCGCTGCTCTCCTAGCTAGGTTATGAAAACCTGTGTTTGTTGTGAGGAGAAGAAATAAAATATTTTTCTGACAACTACGCCGCAAACTAGTCATAGTCAAGTAAGTCTGGATGACGTTTAGACTGAAATAATACCTAAGAAATGGAAATAAAATAGCATTGATTTCAAAATTGCAAGTGACAGTCAGACAGTCTATTCGCTCAGTTTTCCTCACAATTTCATACATGAGCAAGATAAAGATACACTTTACTGACCCCTCCGACATATTGAAAACACCAAACCACACTTAATAATGTAAATAACATGAATCACGTAACATACAAGCTTATCTACTTACTTCTAAATATAGATGTAAATGAGTGTGATTACGATATCTTTTGCGCGCCGATAACTGCAGTTTCCTTATAGGTAGCCGACTCGCTCTTACCTAGAAAGAAAGATTAGATAAGTTTAGAAAAGCTTTAAAGATAAAATATTAAACAAACATGTTGATATCAGAATTAAAATAAAAAACTTAAGGTAAAAGGTCGATTGACACTTTGATCCAGTTTTATCTTCAAATGACAGTTTAAAAATTAGAATGCAATAATTATTTATTTAATACTTTAATGCACAATGTGGGTACATAAGGCGGACTTAATGCCATATAGTCCAGTCATTATAGTAAGTTCACCTCGGAATTCGAGATACCCAGCTGTAAGTCTGTAAATACTTGTATATTGACACCCTAAAAGTTGTCTCAAAACCTACATATGGTAGGGTGTACGCAACTATTAAATTTCAAGGTCAAAGGTCACAAAAAACGGTTTTTTGCGCTTTTTTTGAAAATATCTCATTTCGTATGGGTTTTTTGCTATTTGTATCTATGATCAATATTGTAGAATACAAAATTCTCTACAAATTTTGTCTTGAATTTTTTTTTATACGGTGAACAGTTTTCGAGATAGAGGGCGGAGAGCGCGCGGTCACAGCATCACTTCAGGTCAACCGGTGCCTCCGGTCGAAAACGCGCCATGTATACTTGATGAACTATCGATAAATCAATGATTATAAATATTTGTCAATTTTTATTAACTATTATATTATATTTTATAATTTTTTTCCTAACCTATCCACTTTTTATTCAGTATTAATATATTTAACAACACTTACCTGCCCATGTAATTGCAGAATTGTTAATGAAAATATAGGAATTATATTTGAATTTTAACCTAATTAATATTAATAACTTCTTATTTATGATTATTTACGGTTTATTCACGTGCATTTTTCGGGATTGCCCGACTAGTTTCGGACTCAAACGGTGCCCTAATCATGAGCTGAACACGCGGCGAGGTCGCGAGACGAACTGGATGTGTCTCACGAAAGTTATAATACAAAAATAATAACTTCTTACATAATGAAAAAAAAAACAAATAAATTATGAATAATTCTTTTTATTAAAAAATATCATTCAATACATTAATTTATTTTTATTAAAAGTAAAAAAATGGAATACAGTGTACAAAAACTACAATTTATAATTTTAATCATTTTCTTATACTCTTCATCGTCGTCTTCCGGCTGCTGGTAAATTTCAAACTGGTCTTCATTATGGTATTCAACGACATTTGTCTCAAGTTCTTCCATGGTTTCGGGGTCAAAGGTTCCATCTTCGTTAATGTCGCTCTGATATGGTAGAGCATTGAGACAAGCTTGCCCATTACATTGGCCACAAGCTAAAGAGCATTGCAAGCCCGCGAACCACAACCACTCTTGCAGTTGCAGAAAATTGTATTTAGCAAATCTTCTGGAGCAGGTGGTGAAATTGTCATGATAGGCTCCAGAAAATCATTTCGCATTGCCCAACCCCATACCTGGGGTTCCAAATCATGCCCTAACCAAGTTTGAACTTGATAATATACACGTTTGAAAAGTTGATGAGCAGCTGCACTTGTTGGTGGAATATTTGAAAGCTGCACAGGTTTATTAAGTTTTGTAGACTTGACGTAATGCATATAACGAAGATGATCGAGACTTTTCACAGATTTCGGAGCATTATAGACTGCCAATAAGGTTTATGGCGCGTTTCCGACCGGAGGCACCGGTTGACCTGAAGTGATGCTGTGACCGCGCGCTCTCCGCCCTCTATCTCGAAAACTGTTCACCGTATAAAAAAAAATTCAAGACAAAATTTGTAGAGAATTTTGTATTCTACAATATTGATCATAGATACAAATAGCAAAAAACCCATACGAAATGAGATATTTACAAAAAAAGCGCAAAAAACCGATTTTTATGACCTTTGACCTTGAAATTTAATAGTTGCGTACACCCTACCATATGTAGGTTTTGAGACAACTTTTAGGGTGTCAATATACAAGTATTTACAGACTTACAGCTGGGTATCTCGAATTCCGAGATTCTTACCTAATTTAAGCTTAAATGACTGGACTAATAATAATGATAAATAATAAAGAGAAAGATAGATAACATTAAAGTTCTCAAAGGGGCCTCTGCGCGTTGGGCCTGTGTCCCCGTGTATGCCTTCCAAAGGACCGGACAACTTCCGCACGGAAGATGAGCCGTGATGTCCAAAGAGATATAAATAATAATAAAGATTGCGTTACATTTCGAAAGGCAATATTAGAAATATAATCACAAAAATCTTTTTTACCCATAGATAACGTAAGAGAACAGGTAGTTATTTTGTCATTCAGTGCTGAATTTTCAGCTCAAAATACCCAGCGATAAAATCTCTATTTAGAAAGTAATAGCCGATAGTGCAAGTGTTAACCTGTCGACCGCGACGTGCTAAAATCGCTCGCGTTCCGCGCGGCCGTTGTCGCAAAGTTCTATTTTCGCATCTATACAAATAGGATTTCCGCGAGCGAGTTTTTACATACATTCTATTTCTAACAGCCCGTGTTGCCTCACACACCTACGTTGTCGCTAGGGTTGAGTGTCAAGTTTTTTTACGATCTTTATAGCCATCTAAAATTAACTGATAATGTGTTTGTTAAAATAATGCAAAGCAACTTTTCAATCTTTTATTTTTATAGAACCATTATTCGATTTTATGAACTAACGTTTATTTTGATCGTGCGAAGAATTTATTATGTAGTCCAATCGCTGAAATGTGAGTTCATTTTCAGGGTCATGCTGATTGTGAAAATTATAAAACTGAAATACAGCGTCTAGACGCAAACGTTTTAAACACAAACGTTCTTTTCTTGGCAAGTAAACATGTTGTAATCAATCATTGTATTTGTGAATGATGTTTGCAACGTGCTCACGTCACAAGACGGAATTGGTATGCTAAAATATACGCGAATTGACACGCCTCACTTTCGGAGAAACAAAACACAAACCAATGTAACACTGAGTGTATAAATATGCTACTATCGCGTTTGACAACCCTATAGGTCCTCCAAAATAAACGTAGCGTTATTGATACAATAAGTATGAGTGTGAGATGGGATGCGTCGTCGTCGTGTCGTCGAGTCGTCGCCGGGTCGGCAGAGGCGGGCGTGGCCCTGAACTTGGGCCGCTACGCACCTGTCATGTTACATTATGGCCGCATCGATCCTATTCAAACACGAGGCAATACGACAAGTTCGAAGGTACTGGATGGACACGAGGCACCGATTTGAATGGAATATGAGTTCTAAAGTAGTCATTAGAAAGTGGATTGTCATTTAACTGTGTGGGTAATTCAAACGGATTTTTATAGATAAACTGTGTATGATAAATTGTGACAAATTGATGCAGCTTTTGAAAAGCTGCATCAATTTGAAACATGGAGAATAGAATTGAATGACAATGGAGAACGTGAATTTACGTAGGTATGTACCGAAAAGACAAATAAAGTGAATTGACCGCTATGAATCCAAAAATTTGCGTTTTCCATAAATGAATTATGCATTTATACCCGATAGCTCAATAAGAATAGCTATGTTAGCTGAATTTATTTAAATAATGTTTATAAAATATCTTAATTTACATATTTGTTTAATAATTGAAATATCAGTGTTATTCGATAAATCGTGATACATTTTGCATCATCAAAATCATTATTAGCAGTTACCAGACCCAACGCAGCCGGAGGGTTAATGTGCGTTCAACTTTAACATATTTTTTTGTGGTAAAATACAGACTAAGTGTAAATCGATACTGTATTTAAAATCATCCATAAATACATCAACAAAATCTGAACGCGACTCTGGCAGTAACAGTTGCCATTAAAAACATAATATGAACATAATATTGGACTCTATGATTGAGCTAGGCCGTAGGAACGTATTGACTAATCCGTGCAGCTTGTCTCCAAGGTGCAGCGCTAAACAGGGTATCTGCTATCACCTAATACTCGATACTGAGAAGTTGCCGAGGAGAATGCTGACGACATATCCGGGAGACTTGTCCGAACAAAAAAAATACCTACACGTAATTTTCATAACGCATCCAGGACCCTTATTCAGAATGATTCGATTAGTCAGTTGTCGAACTATTCGGTAAGCTATCTCCTTTTCTCCCGTTATGAGGATCGTAGACGGAATGAGATGCAAACCGAGTCGGTCGACAACTGCTTATCGAAAAGGTTCTGAATCTCATTATTTATGACGTTTAAGAAAAGCAGACATGAAACACGTCGCGATAAAATTGAATTATTCCTCTTTGCCCCACCAGCCGCCCCACTGGTGGGGCAAAGTGGAAAAAATCTAATTTTGGAGTGGAATTTGCCCCACCAAATTTAATTTTAGTGAGGCAGGGTTGGCACTGGAATTTGTGTAAGTAAGTATGCTAAGTATTTCATATTTTTTTGGAAAGAAATGTATATCTAAGTAAAATGTAAACTTGTGACTTAGGTAGTACATAGGTAGTGTTTTTAAATAAAAGTACAAAAATAATTGATGAAACAGAGAAGAGCATGAAAGGATACACATAATAAAAATGATATCGATATACGTTTTAAAACTATTTATTTATTAAAACTACCAGGAAAGCAGAAATGAACTGGAGCTAGGTGCTTAAAAGCAACTTACTACTTAGCTCAATAATGGTATAATGGTAAAAATACAGGCTTTGAAATTGAATCATTTGATGTTTTGAAAAGTACCAGGGTGACAGAAATATACAAAAAAACATTCATGCGCCTAAACGATTTCACTAAGTTGTGCTCCAACGATTTAAACACAAAGATGAATATAAAGTATTCGTTATTTTCACTACATTAGATAGAAGTCTAAATTAAAACTGTCCTTATTATAACTTTCATGTCCTATACCTATAACTACCAGGAAAACAGAAATGAACTGGAAGTAGCTGCTTATGCGATACTACTTACTTAGCTCAATAATGGTAAAAAAACAGGCTTTGAAATTGAATCATTTGTTGTTTTGAAAAGTACCAGGGTGACAGAAATGTACAAAAAACATGCGCCTAAACAATCTCACTAAGTTGTGCACCGACGCTTAAACACAAAGATGAATATAAAGTATTCGTTATTTTCACTACATCGATAGAAGTCTAAATTAAAACTGTCCTATTATAACTTTCATGTCCTATACTATACCTATAACTACCAGGAAAACAGAAATGAACTGGAAGTATGCGATACTACTTAGCTCACTATAATGGTTAAAGTACACGTTTTAAAATTTTACCTTTAAGTACTTCCTACTTTCCTTCCAGAAACGAAAAGTAAATAAAAAAATTGAAACAATTATTTTTGTACTTTTATTTAAAAACACTACCTATGTACTAAGTCACAAGTTTACATTTCACTTAGATATAAGTACATTTCTTTCCAAAAAAATATAAAATACTAGCATACTTACTTACACAAATTCCAGTGCCAACACTGCCCCACTAATTAAATTTGGTGGGGCAAATTCCACTCCAAAATTAGATTTTTTCCACTTTGCCCCACCAGTGGGGCGGCTGGTGGGGCAAAGAGGAATAATTCATAAAATTATATTTTTGCAGTTCATGGTAGCAAAGCTTGCAAAGACTAATTAACTGTCGAATTCAATACATTTAAAATGAATCCCTACTATAATATTATAAATGCGAAAGTAACTTTGTCTGTCTGTTAGGCCGGATTTACACAAGGTAAGTAACTGACTCCAACCTCGAAACAAGACAGTGCTGACCCGATATTTACCTAGTGTAAGTTGATCGCGACAGCGCTGTACTGACTCCAAATCAATTTACACTAGGTAAATATCGGGTCAGCACTGACTTGCCTCGAGTTTGGAGTCAGTTACTTACCCTGTGTAAATCAGGCTTTACGCTTTCACGCCTAAACCGCTGAACCGATTTTGATGAAACTTGGTACAGAGACAGTCTGGAACCCGGAGAAGGATATAGGCTACTTTTATCCCGAAAATGGCGAAATATCTACGAGATAAACGACATCCACGAGGGCAAAGCCGCCAGCGACCTCTAGTACTCCATATTTCTGACTGCACATTTGAATGGTAATGCCACCGTGTTACGTTTCGATGTGTCATAGTAAATAAGGCCCCTGCAGTAGGTAAAAATAATATAATCCCTGTCACCGCAATAATACGATGAGTCACTGAGTTCATAAACCCACACTTTTGAACTAATCTAGACATAAACATCGTTGTAATGGAAATTGTGTTAAGTGTGATGTGGCTCCTACAATGTTAGACTCGCTTTTAGATTTATTCAGCGCATTCAGGGGCCCAATTCTCCTAAAATAAATCTTGAAAAGCACAACCGAACCAAGGCCGAACCGTTCATTCAGACAGTTCTCAATTTCAAAAGCTGTCTTATTGTTTGACACAAAAAACAAATTCAATCATTTTGAAAGTTTTCGAAAACAAAAACTGACTGACGGTTGTGGTTCGATTGCGTTTGGCAACAATTTATTTTAGGAAAATTAGGCCCCAGATCTTCTATAATTACAATAGATTTACTTGTAATTTCGGCGCTTCTTACAGAATACTGTTATGACAAAAGGCATTCACTGTATTTGATCAAATCCAAAGTGACAATATTTTCATTATTACCTCACAAAACTGCAACTTTCCTTTCATGATCTGGAATCGCTGCATCCATTGCTTCTTCTGGTTAAAAGGCTTATATCAAATTCGTTAGAAAATCATCAATAGATTATCAAATTACATATGACCCTATAAGACCAAGAAAACACGAGCTATCATTATTAATATATCACCTTCCTAATCACATCCCACAGTTAACATTACACATTTGTAAATATATAAACATCCTCATCGTGGGACACAGCTAGTCCTTGATAAGTGGTGGTACCGAGAAGTGGGTGTGGGATGAGAAGCGTGGTGTATCCAGCTGATAAGACTTCCGGCGAGGTCGTCGCCCTTCCGCCGATAGCAGTCAGCTGGCAGCCCCCACTGACATTGCGGGAACACTTTCTCTTAACGATATAACTATGCTTAATAACAATTAAGAAACTAATTGTTAGTCGCATTGTCGTAGAATCACTTGGTCGTTGGGTCAGTACTCAAAATTCCGGACGGAATGTAGACTCAAGACGCGAAAATGAAGGCTAATTTACGACGATGGCTGCAGTCGAATCTTCGTATGGTGAACGTAAGGAATTGTGTGTTAATATGTAAGTAATTGAGTTATTTCATTTTAAATGTGTGTCTGTTGTTTCGACAGCACTAACTTTATTATTATTTGTATGCTCTCGAGTAAAATGTAGCGAACTGACCATCTTATTATAACATCCTATTGTATTGGAACCTACATTTACGAATCAATTTGATAAGCTAAATTAGGTATTGTGATAAAGACATAGGATTTAAAATAGTTTGTTTTATTTCTAAGTTTATAATAATAATAATAATAATATTCATTTATTTGCACAGAATGTAGGTATTGACAATAAGGTGGTTACAGAAATGTTAAAGAATCCTCATACATTCTACCATTTTGGCATGCAAACATTGAAGCAGTTCATCATTAAACATTTATGCCCAGTTAAAAGGTATCAGCTAGAAACTCCGATACAGAGTAGTAACACTTATTTAATAAAAGTACGGTTAGTTTCTTTTTGAATTTTGTTACAGGTTCCTCTTTTATAGAATCAGGAATGTGGTTAAAGATAGCGGGTGCCATACCAAAAACACTTTTCCTCAACAAAGCAGTCCTGCATCTTTCAGTGCGTAGCAAGTTTCGGTATTGAGAACGCAAAGTTACATCTCGGTATCTGCTTTCTGATAACGATAAAAATAGGTTTTTATTACATTTAACAAAAAGAGCAACTTCCAAAATGTAAAGGCAAGGAAAAGTCAATAAATTATAATTTTTAAAAATTGGAACACAGCTTTCAGTGACTTTCAAAGCAAATATTGCTCGCAAACAGCGTTTTTGGGCTTTAAAAATACTCTCCCTTTCGGTACAATTACCCCAAAATATAATTCCAAACCTCAAAATTGAAACTACAAGACCATGATATGCTAGTAATACTGTTTTGATATTAACTTTCCTCCTAAGATTATAAAGTGCATATGCAGATGCGCTGAGTTTTTTACAGATTGCTTCAGCTTGCGACTTCCATGTCAGCTGACTGTCGATTAAAATTCCTAAAAACTTTGTAACCTCTACTCTGTCCACATCTTGGCTATCGTAATTGATGTTCAGGTCGTTAATACGAAGTCTTTGATAAAAATGCATTATTTTTGTTTTAGATATGTTAATCTGTAAGTTGTTACTATTTAGCCAATTTATTATAACTTTAATGGTGTAGTTTATATCGTTTTCGTAATTTTCATGATCGGTACATTTTAAGAGTGCCGTACTATCGTCAGCGAAAAGTACCATAGGATGGTGGATTTGGCGTGGGAGGTCGTTAATGTAAATTATAAATAATAAGGGCCCAAGGACGGTTCCCTGTGGTACACCAAATTTAATTTCTCTACTGGAAGACACATATCTTTTTTCTAATTTAGACTTGACACATATTTTGTATAGTTCTGTTATTTGTTTGCGACCGGATAGATATGTTTTTATTAGGTTTAGGATATTACCTCGAATGCCATAGGCGTTTAATTTTTGAAGCAAAATGTTATGGTCTACAAAATCGAAGGCTTTCGACATATCTGTATAAACAGCACATATAGGCGTTTTTTTATCAACATTTGTCATAATGACATTCAACAAGTCAAAAATTGCCATGTTTATATTTCTATTTTTTCGGAACCCGTATTGCTCATGGCAAAGTATGTTAAATTTATTTAAAAAAGATGATAATGCCTCATATATGACTTTTTCTATTATTTTAGAAAAAATTGAGACTAAAGCTATCGGCCTATAGTTTGACATATCTTCTTTACTGTTCTTTTTATGAATTGGTTTTACAATAATAGTTTTTAAGTTGTTTGGAAATGTTCCTGATGATATGCTAACATTAATAATATGAGCTAAAGGGCAAGCTATACTATTAGCAACAAATTTTATGATTTGAGTTATAAAGAGAGTCATTGAGAGTTATAAAGAGGTGTTGCTTGGCGCGCACTCTGGTGGTGTACGTAAAATAAGGAGACTTTTTTCGTGAATTTTGTACTAGATCCTTAGTCCATTTATTTCTTCGTCAATGGTTAGTTGGCTTGCATTTGATAAATTAAAACCGTGATATGGCACTTATAGTCAGTCAACACAGTCTGTCTGCAATTCTGCCTTTTTATTTTGCAAGGATTTAAGATTTGATCGCTCAGTTACAGAAATATTATTTAGGTCTCTGGAACAAGTACCTGAAGGTTTCTGTGTTTGTGTAACTCTCGATACAGGCAATCGTAATGAACTACGATGCATGCATTAGTTATCTATGATTTTAGATACCTACACTTTTGATTTGTTTGAATAGGTAATAAATTGCAGGTTCTATTACCATCATGATATCTGTATTGGAAGTGCTGCTCGTTAGAACTTCTTTCATTCCATCAAAGAGACCTATTGAATAGGATTATGTAGGAGGTAAATCAATTAAGTTTCATGATTGCATTCAGAGAGTACAGTTCAGTAATAATATCTAGCAATTCTAACAGTATTATTGAAATTGAATAACTAATTTTCTTTATTAACTACATTTTAGAAGTAGAAAACTGGAAAGCTATGAAAAGACCCAATTAAATTGAATAACATCAGATAGATTACGACCATTATTTTGAAAAATATGTAGGTACTCACGGCTACAGATCAAGCTATACATTTCCAGTGTAAGCTGATCTCGCATTGTACAGGATTTCCTTCCAGTGAGAGGTCAGTGTAAACTGGAAATGTATAGCTTGATGTGTAGCCGTGTGTACATATTCTTAATATTTTAACTATGAATTTTCACTTTAACAATGATCGTAGGTATCACTACATAGTATAAAACAAAGTCGCTTCCCGCTGTCTGTCCCTATGTATGCTTAGATCTTTAAAACTACGCAACGGATTTTGATACGGTTTTTTTTAATAGATAGAGTGATTCAAGAGGAAGGTTTTTAGCTATAAAACGTACACGTGCAAATCCGGGGCGGGTCGCTAGTGCAGTATAAAAAGAAAATTAACTTAGACGCAAAAGGGATCCGCCATTTGCAAATTAAGTCATAAATAATCTCATCATCATATTAAAATGTCCTCTAATCTAAATATAAACCAACTTGACAACAATGGAACTTCACAGGCAGGCTGATCGTCTCATCGGCTGCGCGCGCGCCGGTGTTTTTCCTACAATTAATGCACCCACCGATACGATTACTAGGGGAGTTTCCTTTGACACACTTGTGTTGTGTTGAGCAACCAGCTACCGTCTCGACCTTCGGGGCTACATTCCATTCACTGATAGCTCCTGATAGGAAGCAGGTGTGTAGTAACGATATTATGGGGTCAGCACAAACATTCAACAACAATTCTACCTGGAGATGGAGATTAATGACTGACTTAATATTAAATAGCGATGATCTCTGAAGAAAAGGTTCGTTTAATAAGAGTATCGCCAAGACAAATTATACCGTCTCTTCCTAGAGTTAAGATAGACTTCGAATTATAATCCTACTGTTCGCTTATGACTAGCTGTACCCGCAGTTTCGACGAGGAAAAGTTCTTAGGTAAACCTCGTCCAGTCTATGATTTTCTATAATTACACAATTGTTGAAGTGATGTGCAAATTGATCACTAGTATCATTATATCATGTAAAAATATCCGATGAAAAAATTGTAGTGTAGTTTTATTTTCAATTAAATACCTAATCATCAAATTCTTTAATAACCCTCTGAATTAATCTAAGATATCACATTCCACACTACCCTTTATCTACTGTTAATTCTCCTAATTACTAACTTATAACATGATAATCTGCTGCCATAACATATTTTCCTTAATTTCTGTCTTGTTATGATTCTAGTTTATTTTCGCAGTGATCTAATGCTTCGTAACACTCTGGCATTTGACCTGTGACGTCACACGGCCACTAATACCTCCGTTATCAACGTGTTCTTGTTTATCACTCGGTTTCAATTCTCGCTGTTTACACTCCAGCGTTTTGTATATTTGTTTAATAGAAAGTGATGTTTATATTGTTTCCATGAATTAATTAACGACAGTTATCTCATGGTAGCTTCGTATTGGTTGATGTTGTATGATGTTTTCTACATCAATAACTCTGTTTGTAAACAAGAGATTGATTTAAGCAATTCATTTAAGATTATGAGAAATACTAATATAATTTCTAATGTAGTTCTATGATTTATTTAAGTTTACAGAAAGCAAAGTGCAATAAGAGGCAGTCAGCCCCGCTACCAACCTTATAATGAAACTTCACACTCATCAGCAGGATACATAGGACTAAAAAGTTAGTAGAAACTATTGTCGAAAAATAGTGTTACAATTAAATTAGACCAATTTTAAATTTTCCATACAAACAGAAATTTCTAATTATCTTTTTTTAAGCAAGACATTTCGAAAATGTTTTCTACTAACTTTTTAGACCTAAGTATCCTGCATACGGGTGTGAAGTTTCATCAAAATCGGTTCAGTCATTACGAAAAACAAAGACTTGAAAATTTGTATGAAATGCCGTACGGCGTACACTCATCACACGAGAGCAGAAGAAGACGGAAAGTAAAGTTCACAACAACGAATACGTCACTATTATCATCAAACACAATGCCACAAACATTGAATTTCCCGAATGAATGTTACCTCTACTTCTGTGCCTCTACATCTAAAAATAAGAATCATAATGAATATCCTCATTCAGACCCTTCATTCTTCATCATCGTCATATCCTGGCATAACCATCATCACCAACTACAAACGAACAAAATGTACGTACAAAATCAATCTCTCGACAAGCGAAACAGATGCTACACGCAATACACGCTCCAAGTAAGTGTGAAATTCTCATACATGTTACTTTGACCCGTCCCAAATTCTAATGCAACGTCACCCGTCACGCTTCCCTGTTCCCGTGCAGTTGCCAGGCGAGTTGGCGCCCGCACCAGCACCCATCCATCACCCAGCGAGATTGGCAAGCGTGCCACTTATCATACGAACACTTGCCATGGTGTGATGAGATTGTTAATGGGATTGGCAAATACTTTGCGGAAAACGGAAGGCGATAGATGTGTAAGAATGTAATTATCGCACTTTTTTGGCGTCGAGTCAGTTTCTGGACGTGTTGTGAATATAACATTGAGATTAAGTAGTAAGCTAGTAAGTTAGATAAGTAAAGTCACGCGTTTGGAATATAAATCTTATTGAACATTTGGTACAGTCACTGCCAAATCAGAAGTAGGGTAAGTTCTATCTATCATTTGGAACAGGATTTTCCGCAGTCAATCATACACACAGAAATGTAGTTTCCAAACATCTTTGTAGCTTTTGCCGAGTAAGGTAAAGTACAGTCTAGCCAGTAGCTGGATATCAATACTTTGTACGAAATCATTGTCTGAATCTCGAGGAAGCCTGTCTCTTAAAATGCGACCACTACTTATCTTTCCAGTGTACATGTAAATCTCCACAAAAGTCCTCTTCTGGAGGAATTTCATTATCAGTAGCGTCCCAGAATACACCTATCAATCAGATGACCATGGAACATCTTCCCACAAATCCTCCACGCATCAATCCGTACATCGAAATGGGTCACAAAACGGGCAGCACTGACCAGCTGTTAAATCGGTGGGACCTTGGCCCGGCGGGGTGCGTTGCACAACGAACTATTCTGATGCATCACCTTGCCCGTGTTACAACACTACATCACACGGATCTCATAACGGTGGATCGCTTTATATGGTCTGAAGTATTTCGGGAGCTTACTGCTGTGTCTGTTATACTATTCTGCAAAGTTTTTTTTTTGTTTTTTTTTTCTAAAATTTAAAAAAGTCCTAATACCTCATGCCATACATACTTGTTCAAAAGAAGGAAGGACGACGCGATTTTTATAAAAAACAATCACAAAATCATAGCAACATAAGGGCTTGGGGATGTCAGCTTGTCTTCCAAAGTAGGAACAGATTAAAACAAAAAAAAAAGTTAGGTACCTACTAGAATAAGTAGGCATTGTCAATTATAATGAATCCAATTTTAAATCTTGAAACTTTATGTATGAGAAGATTATAAATTCGATCTAAAATCATAGTCTGTGTAAGAATATAATAAGTAAATCGCTGCCCCAAATATCGATAAACAGGTAAATGACATTAGTATACTCAATCTATTTATATTCAAAATTAATAGTCAATAACCGCAACATATCTGACCGCAAGTAGAATAATGAATTATTTCAAATTGTAATTTAATAGGTCGAGACTAAAAATATAGATTCAAATATGGAAATGTATCCCTAACACATATATGTATTAGAGGAAAACATACCAGGATAAAATAATACTCATACATAGCCAATCTTAGTTACACAACAACAAAACTATTCGCTCTAATTCACTAGCCTTTATAATTAAAATTCCGTCAATTTTCCATACTAATAACTACATAATGTTACACTAATCTGGAGTACGATAAGTTCGCTAAGCGCGGCGCGGGCGCAGCGGCGCATGCGTGCGGCGACCCACAGTCTGCCGCATCGCGGTCAAGGCGACTGCACTGCCACATAGATGCATTCATTACACTTTGGACCTGTCGTGTTAACGCATTCCTAGTGGGAAATGCAAAGATAATCGTTGACAAAGTAATTGTCATGTTAAATAATTTTGTAGAGCAGTATTGTCACTTCTGTCGGGCTTTTGATAGGATTAGATGGCGGTATTATTTTAACGAAAAAATCCCGAAGATTATATTCTTTTTCCCAAAGCAAATTTTATCTTTTTTGTTTACTGCTTAATCATTAAGAAATATTAATTTAATTCAATTCTCCCATCATCAACTTAATTTTGAAAGTGGAAAGCTCTTATCAATTCATTAACAAAATATCCCCAAACATTACATTGCAATCTAAAATACTTGCCAATAAATCTTAAACAAAAACGTTTTATCCTCTCCATTGCGCCCACGCATACCATACGACATAAATCACAAAGGTTAGTCGCAGTTAACGGCCGATTAACATGCCCACCGCGCGTACTTAATTATAATTATTTTAAATTTACACGCAGCGTCACGCCTAGCCGCCTAATTATAGATCTAGGTGTTAACTACATTTTACCGTGCAACCGACCGTTGAAGCTAAAGTAAATGTTTAAAACAAACTTGTAAAATATTTCTTTGTGTATTTTAACTCGGTTTAACATCTCACTTTCCAAATGTTTGTAAAAGAATGTGACCAATATGTGTTTTTTGAAAGTATTTTTCTGTTACACGATGCTTTACAGCTACTTGTTTTACTCCTATGGACAGCTGACAGTCTAAAATGGCGATGAATTCGAATCGATCAGATGAAAGATGCCTAAAAATCCGAAGATGCCATTCTGTATAGGTCTGAAATCTAAACTAATGTCGATCCCCGAATAGTTTTTCGCACATATATATGTAAACGTTCGATAGCTCACCTGTCATGTTAGACATCAAACGAGAGCTCAACGGTGATATATTGAGTGCCAAACATTCATCAATGATGTCACCAGTTTTCGTCTACAAGCGTAATGTCAGAACAAAAGTTATTATCCCATCGAAGACTTCGCAACACATTCTATTGTGAAGAGGTTCCTAAAATAGGATGTCCAATTATCACAATATTAAGAGATAGGTGTAGTGCCAAGCAGCTCATCTAATCCACACCTTCTGAGAGGATAAATCATGGTCGCGCAGCTATGCCAAGCGCTCAGCGGGTCGGCGTGTTTCGGCCACTGAACAATATGATATAATTCTTTTAGATTAGACTATGATTCAGTTAGTTTTGTTTAGAGCCAATTTACGTTAGAAACTGTTTGTAAATAGTCATGTGTTTCAGTCACGCTTTTTCTGAATCGTGATCAGAGGCTCAGAGATCTTAATCACGAAAAATAAGATAAAATTAAGAGCTGTGACTGTCTAGGCTATACTACATAATGAATTTGTGAACAACTATATTGAATCTAATTGGGTCCAACTTACTACATTTTGCTAACTTACTAATTGAAATACCAAACACACCAAAACAGAAACAAAACAATGACACATTACAGATGACGAAACATTCCATAACCCAGTTTGCGGATAACACCCAGCTTCCCTGACCCGGCAACCGAGATCCGCTTTGAATCCGCTGACATCCGGAGCGGCGACCTCGTGCCGAGCCCGCGGACGCCAACTAAAACAAAATCCGATGACACGACACGCCTCCTAACATAAAATATATGTGGTGGGAGTAGTAGGACATCAGTTATGATGCGAATTGATAGAGGATTGGATGTGACCTGGTTTGGAATGAAAAATGTTATTAAATTCCAAGAATCAGATTTAAGGAATTTGTCTGAAGTAGTTGCGATAATAATAGACAGTGACAGACTTCATGCACCGGGAGGTAAGTAATAAATTGAGGAATATCTTTAGGTTAAAGATCACTATAGAAATCCAATGAAAGAATAGTTAGATAATCCTTTAAAGCACACTTTCGATTAACTGCAACTGGAATCATTGGTCAGTGTCATCAAGATAGCTTTATCCACTTTCTTTGCCACAACCAAAATATTAATAAATCAAACTAACAGATTAAAAAATCCAATTCCAAAACCTATCAATAATTTGTCCGTTACGCAACTTTCCACGAAGCCAAGATAGAAAGTTAACTATAGTTACAAACTAATATTATTTTAAATTATAAATTAATATTGTTATTTAACCATTAAATCAGATTACGGGTAGACAGGAAGGAGGGAGTTTGTCCGTAATTCTATTATCATGCCAATGTCACACTGAGATTGCTAATTAAGTTCCTGCTACGGACCTAGACTAATAAACTTATCAGCTAACGCAATTAAAACAGTATTGACTTATTGCAAATTGATCTGATCGATATTAGCAAAAAAAAACTTAAGTGCTTCTATGAACTGATGTACAATTTTTGTTTAATTAAGTATGTCTCAGACAAATAACCACAAATACAAATGTTAATTCTATTGCCAGTGCCAACTTTATAAAAACTATAGTTATTCTTAAAACCATACTTCAGTCTTAGCTGTGGAAAACGATGAAGTCACTATAAAACATTGGTCCACTGCTGATGATCGATAAAGACCGGTATTCATCGATCGAGCAGCGGGCACGGCACATGATGCCTTAACTATCTAAAAATCCACCGGTTCTACTAGATGTTAATACTATACATTATGATTTATTATACTTAATTGAGGAACAAGTAGTTATTATGAAACTTTTCAAGATATTTTCTCTAAAAACCTTTCAATTAGGTTCCAGTGACTCAAACTTTCATTGCCACATGATCAAACAATCATCTAGCGCTGTCTTAAATCAAAAAAGCCTGAATGAGTTCCTACAACTTTAAACAACTGTTGTGCTTTCTTTCCTTTCAGAAGATATCAATCAATGAGCCAATAGTAATCTTTGGCATAGAACGGTCACGCAAAATTATAAAATATCCTTATTTCGCTAACCAGTCGCACTTGACCAGTACCATAATAGCCATAGTTGACACTCGAGTCCTAAGCGAACATAACGAGGTCTATATCTGGCCACCATCCAATCAGGTGCGAAGCGTATATGTTCGGGAGTCGCGCGGCCACTACTAATAATACCCAGTCGAAGCGGCGCCATTTATAGCCTAACCAGAATAGCCGGCCAAACATATAGACGCACCGATAGATATGTCCGATGTCGAGACAGATTTAGACGGCGATGGGAACGCCATTTACGGAATACTTATAATAGAAACGGCTTGCAGTCGAAGTTAATCGATGCTTGAATAAGGATCAAAGGCCGAAGCTAAAGGCGTGTGGATAAGTGTTGTAAGAGCTGATGACTTTGTAATAGAAGCGGTATTAATAAAGCCTTTTTGTTTCCATTAATAAACATCCTCAATTTACTTGTAATCACCAACACGGAAAACTGCAATTATTGCTAAGCACATTGCCACAAGAAACTCCCTCGATATTTATCGGTTCTGAATAGAAATTTGGAAACAATCACGCAATCGGCACAAAAAGCCACAGATCAGACGAAAGATTTTCTAAGACGTGACGCAATTCTTTCTAAAAAGCATTCCTCAACTGACATCTTACTGTTCCAGAAAATTGCTCCACGATTCTGCATGAAATACTGTTTCTGGCACATCTGAAACTATAAAGTTTTCAGTAAGAGCGCCATTCAGCTGAACATGTACGAGAGCGCTAACGAGCCAAAAACACTGGCAGCCAACTCTGGCAACGTTGCCCGCACGTCATTTCCGGTGGTGCATTATTTAGAGTCTGAACCCTTTTAGATTTCCGGTAGGCCCGCCTACTTGTGAAGAGTTGAGGCTAAAATTAGAATTAGGTTCCGAAAGAATTTGATCAAAGGAAATCGTGAACTTTACATTAAACATCGTTTCATTCTCTTTAACATTTCTTAATCTAATTATGTTTTGATTATATTCTCATTTTGAGTCTTTCCTCAAATGATTTAGCTTCAGTTTCGTTGCTCAAAATATAATCTTCTAAACAGTTCACATCATCAATTATCCGACATGTGTGCGAGACACCAGACTGGTGATCATGAAGATAAATTTAGACGTTACCGCATAAGCCCAAGTTTCTGGTGACCACTAATTAATATCGCCTAGCCAATATATGTACATTGTTCAACACAGGCCGCTGTCAGTTAGTTGAAAATGTAAGATATAATTTTTGTTACAACACAAGATTTTAACGATGTATTCAGTTCAACAACAAGACAAAACGTCAGTTAGCTTTAAATATTATGTATGTATGGCATCACAAATGGTTCGGTAATATTCCTAAACGTTAACAGAAGATACTTCCTGACTGAAGAATCGGTAATATCTTTGGCCCAAAAAATCGCTCGGTTCATCGTTTTCACAAATAAACATACTAACAAAAAAATAACAAACAATTCAGAAACTCACCCTTGACAGACGACCCCACTTGAGTACATCAATAGAAATAAAGTTATGTCACAGCATACATAAATATTTCTTTTTCTATGTTATGCAAACAATTTGGCAGACATACACATTTTGACAAAAGACCCTGACTTCTGACATTCACATTTACTTTCTGAAAACAATTTAGAAAAGCCTATGATCATCGTCGTCAAGCTTTCTCAAGAACATAATACATTGCTCCATTTTAAATATTTCATTGCATTATTGGCAGATTAAATATCAAATCACGTGATTTAACAATGTCAAACATTTTCACATGCATCGTTCGAATGTTTAGAGAAGTTAAGCGTTAACGTAGGTGATGAAGTGTGCACTGCTCCAACTGATCGATCACTCTACATGTTTCTTGAAAATGATAATGGTAAGCTTAAAGACAAAGTAGCATCACCACCTGTTGTCGTGTTTACTGTCGGAGTCGGCACCTAGACCTTGTGGGCCCGTCGTCGCGTGCGGTAGGTCGCGGCGACCAGCGGAAGCTGACTGCTTACTAAGTAACGAGTATACCGAGGCCTGATGATCGCCGTTGTCATACCAGTGATCCGTGAGAGGAATATTTTACTACCACAAATATTCTTAGATACCGTGAACGGAATATTTGTAAATAATATTGATTGACCATGAATTGGCAATGTACGGACTTTCACAAAAAACTGGAATTGATAATAGTAAGAAAAAATAAGACAAAAAGCTTTTCACTATCGGTCAATATCAAGGTAGTAACGATCAATATAAAATCAAACAACACGAACAGCTAAGCTAATCTAATCTTAAACTGTAAAGATAAATCGATACTGGTAATTTGGCAGGAGTGCACGCGGAAACTTCCTACATTAGTGCATTTCATGCGCAAATTATAGCCACCACAGCTATTATACAAGAGTCCAATGTGCTTTGTGATTCGAATCACGTAGCACCCAAGTATTTGATGGATGCACCTGATATACGTCATGTTTAGTGGTTCTAACGTGGTTTGCGAATGAAGCAAATTGTATTTTTCATCAAAATTGTAAGTTAATACAGGATAATAGGCACATTTTAGACTGAAAAATTAGCGTCAATTACTTGAGAAAGAAAGATTATACCTACTATAAATCGTACTCACAAAGAAAAAAGCTTTATGACTGAAAAATATGGCCATAAAAATTCTTTAAAATAACCAGTACTTTCAGAATTTGCTTGTTAATGTGTGGTTCAAGCAGTTCATTGAACTATGTTTGGTGTAGAGTAACAAGTCTTCGTAACTGAATGCTAATGAGGTCATCTCGGACGAAAAATTTGGACCACAACCATGAAGGAGACTAGAAGGTAACTTGAAGAATAAAGTAATACGAATAATTCTTAAGCTTTAAGAAAGACCTATACTTATATTGTTCCTGACCTTTGTTCAATTGTGAATAAAAAGCAAATGTAACTTAATGAAGATAATAGAATAATAAACGTACCTACCTACAGATAAATAACATGCTTTTCTTTAAAACCTTTGCATTAAAACAATACAATACCGTAGCCAGGTCAAGATGAATGAACACACACACAAAGTTATGACAACAATTTTATTCAATGACCCGACCTCCAAGCCACGTGTATTACGCGAGCATTATCCAATGAAGGTTACAAGTCGTCTCTAGTACTCTCCGGTACCAACATAGCTCACGCAGTTCCGGAGGCCATACGACACCAATACGCCAACACATTCAGTGGTAACGAGGATATATTTGATCCAACGTTGGCGCTAACAGGCAGGTGGTGGTTTGCTCCAGTCAATTTCGTGGTTTGATCCGATGACACTGGTTATTGCCGCTTCCTGCCCACGACTCCAATGAGGCCAATTGTCATAAACCTTTGCGTCTATTAATGTAACATGTAACCACTTAATCCCTTGTGCTCCAGAATGCAAATATTGTTCCAAGACATAAGGATAATAAAAGAATGACTTATGAAGTGAATAATTGTTTTAAACATCCATTCAAATGATGAAAACAGCTTTTTAGTTTAATAAACAATTTACAATGATGTGCAAATGTGACAGCTATGCTAATGAAAACAGAATTTATGACAAAAATAAATCTTAACAGGAACAATCTCTTGCCGCTACAGACGGACAGATGACAGACGTTTCAATATACACCAAAGTTTATTTAAACGAAACACTAATTATAACCAAACCTTTAAAATTTAAAGACACAAAACCGAAGACAGTTGGTTTATAGACGAAGATTGTAAAATTAATAGAGTTAAATTGGACACCAGGAGCAGTGGGCTATCATTATAGAATTTATGACGTCTAGCCACTTTTCATTGTATCATATGCGCTTGCGACGATCGACGATTCTATCTTTATAATGAATGAAAATATCGCAAATAAAGAGGCTAAAATTAATTTTAATGTGGACATGATTGCCAATATCCTCCACTACTAATGCTAAATTTTGCTTTTCAGTTAATACTTCGTCATAACTTTAAATGTCTCATTATAAATGTTTCTCAGGATGAATCATCTGCTTATATCGTTCGTGACAGTCAATTGAAAGAAGCGAGTGGTAAAGTGTTCATAGCACTGTCTGAGATATAATCTAAGTCAAATTATAAAAGACATTTTGATTGGTAGAATTTGGCAGTGTATCAATGGCCAATTACCAATTACCGTAAGTTATTCAGATTATTTACCGTATGCTAATTAGATGAACATATCAATAATTAGTATTGAACCTTATGCATTTAAACCTTCAAGAACTAAATTGTTTGAACACCATCAACAATTTTTGCTGTTTGGCCTATTAGGAAATAAAAATTATAAATTAACCACCATTTTTGAGTCAGACACAAAAACATTTTGAATGTTGCGTCACTTTCACAAGAGGTCTCCACTTTCACTTTGTAACGATAAATGAGGAAACAAAACGGTTACGTATTTCTTTACCTTTAAAATTGTAAGACATTCACTATCTTACTGATACAAAGTAATAACTAAATGTTATAATGTTATTTATTAAATAGAAGTATTATCAGCAAGTTTTGTTTGGTCACATTTACGCCACCCAACGGATATTTTTGTAACAATAATATTATCATACTCGTAGTTAGTTGTTTTTGTTACTACCTAACCCGGTGTCTGTAAACCGCTGAATCTAATGACACGTTAAATTGCACAAGATAAGCAAATGCTTGCCTACCTGTTCACTGAAAGCAAGTTTCGTTAAAACCTTACACGGGCCGCTTGCGGCAGGTCGACTGCAGAAGTAAACTTGCGCAATTAAACGTGCTAGAAGATTGAACGCTTAAAAATCATAAAGAACTGTAACAAACAAAAACCTTACCAATATTTTATTACTGAGAAGTTCTGCATCTCTTCATTACTATCTCATTTATCTTCCACACATCCATTCCATAAACCACTTTAACTTCGCAGCAGTTAACCATGAACTTAAAAATTCTCATCCTAATTGTTTTAGCACTAATTACTTTACATTTATATTTGATTATACGAAAGTTTCGTGGGAACTTGTCAAGGCTGGCAGGTGGTTCCAGTGTAGTAATGGAAGTAACTTGAGTATGAATGGGGGTGTAATTACGAGCAGGGTGAACAAGAGTGGCACGTAGTGATGGCTGTATAAACGAAGCAATGTATTACAAACTACACTTACAAAAACTGTTGTAAATTAAGAAAGTTTAAAAAGATATTCAAATATCATTTGAAAGTGAAGAATAAAATTTAAAAAATGATGGTTTTTTTCTGTCGTCACGGTGACTTAAAGGGACAATAAACATACGTATACTCTATTAAAAACCAAGGTTAACATTAACGGCAAAAGTCGGCAAGTAGATATCAGTAGCAAGTTAAAAACCAGCAGAATGAAATAAACAGAAACTATTAGCAGGCGATACGTAACAAACTTCAGGTTATGACCACAATGAAAATAAATACAAATGTATATTTCTTTAACGACAATATATTTGAGTTGATTAAGATAACGTCTCATTTAACACTATCTATTGCGGACAACACGAATTTACAGACAACAAGACGACACATTAGAAGAACAATCTTTTAAATAGAACTCTCGAAATATTCGCAGCTTTTGCTTTACGAGTCAATAAAAACCTAATATTTGAAGTTAAAGCAATAAAATATTATCTAAAACCAGTTTACAGTCTAGACGTATTACTCGTCTTGAGTTTCGCAAAACTAAAAATAACATACCTACTGCTCAGACAAATACATTACGATAATAGATATGATGTCATCATATTCTTTTTAAACCTCTCCGAGGTGGGTGACATAAATTTTATACCTAATTGCAATACTGCCAAAGAGCAGATAAATATTATTTGCAGCTACTTTAAACGTTTCATGCACGTAAACACACGTGACTCGCACGTTTTAAAGATTTCAGTAACAATTTAGTATATAATGATGTTGATTGATGGAAATAAATGTTTTCGAAATGATGCTATAATTGTAGTTTTAAGCGCTTCGGTCAAATCATTCGTCATAATCGTCGAAAAATATATATAATAAATCCAAAACAATTAGATAAGTCGGTTTTGTTTTTTTGATAACGTTGGCATAAACATCAAAGAACCTTGAAACAAAGTTTTTCATAAACGAAATCAAAGACTGATGATATTGCAAAAACGTATTCATCGCGACAGGAACCAAAAATCCCATAAGTGCAAAAGCTAATCAAACGTTATAAGCCATTTCCAAGTTTTTCACTTCCTCGTAAATATACAAATGCTCGTTTTCCCATGAACGATACAATTTTCTTCGTACATTTTTCCTGGAACTGTGGTGTTAGGTAAATAAGCCGCCCACGCCACCACGCCAAAGGTCAAGGAGTAATGTCAGCACCTACACACAGTTCCGAATCAAATGAACGATATTCTCTTTGGATTACATTATCTTGGAACCCACACACGAGTGGGTGTTGCTATTTGAAAATATTTCGAATATGCTTCATGAAAACATTGCAAACAAATTGATACAAGTTTTCAGCACCCAGTTTGTTGAACTTGTAATTTAACTGGCAGAGAAATATAAACAGAAGCATTATAAATATTTTAAAGTAAAACTTTGCAACTGGACCAAATCATTTACCGCTCAGCGAACCCACGAGGTAATGCCTAGACCGGGTAATCGATTATTCTTTATAGGCCCGGATCGAATCAAGATCATGGTCAAACCCTCCTAAATATAATAATATAAATCAATGTCCAACTTCCTACTCCGATAGTTTTGTTACGGAAGCCTATATTGATGGAGAAAAAACTATTGATTCGATTTTACACTTGAATGAATCGAAATTGACTACCATTTAATCCCAGTCGACTTCCTTGGAAGAGTTGTAGGTAAACAATCTGTTGCCATTAATTTCTTGTCTGTACCATGTCTACTTCAGATTATAATTCCAACATAACACGACCATTATTGCGTGTCACCACTTCGTATGAAGTTTCTTTTATTACTTTATTTATTTATAAAGTACTGTGAAAAACAGCGAATAGTTGTCTACATTTGGAAAACGTAACAAATTTTACACTCCCAGGTTCTCTGACGTAACTGGTTTACACTTAAGGATGCAAGATATATTTTTAGTTCAAGAATTGTATTCAGCAATAGTTCACTTAACAACTTCGTGTTTCCGAAGAAGTTATAGTGCCTTTTCTAGCTGTTCTTAACTGTACATGCGGAAATCAAGAACACGGAAACCTGAAGTTTTACAAGTAACACAAAAGTTTTCAAGGCTCATCGTTTTTGTACGCAAGTGTCTCGGTCCATCGACGTGGAGGAAGCAAGAACTACGCAAATAGACGCAACCAAGCATTGACGAACGCACTATAAGTGCTAACATCAACAACGAACCATTAACTGTGAAAAACTAGGGAAGCCTGAATTTGTCCAACAATGGACTAAAAAGCTGAGTATTTTGAACCACAGATATTGAATGGTTTGAACAGTGAATATAAAAGACAAGAAAATCATTTATTCACGATGGTAATAAAGTTATCCTAAATCTGGAACAAGGAGTTCATAGTCCAGAAGATTAAATAAAAGGGCGAACACAAAGTTTCACAAAGGTCAAACTGTTTCGGATTCTGAGAAGGCTTTAACCTTTTACTTTTAAGGGTACAAAATAATGATCTGAATCTACAAACATCGAAATTTCGGATTGATGTTGATGTCCAGAATTTGAATGCCTTGCATACTAAAATTTGAAAACCCCTATGTACGTAGTCTATAATGTTTATTGCTTTTATAACAATATAAGTAGGTAATTTACTACATCCATAACGGTTAATATTTCCAACAAATATTCTTTCAAGTGAGTCATCAAGATAAATGCAAACGTTACAACTTCGTACGCAAGTGTTTTCCTGCTAACCGACCACACTGATGATGCAGCCCATTCATAAATCCAGAATTACCTCCTTGAACCGCAACAGTTATTAAGCCAGTGAAGTTCGATAAAAAGCAGTTTGCTCTATCCACATGAACCTGGCAAAAGCTAGTAGGGAGTTCCATAGAAACGGAAATTTATATTCAAATAGTAAATGAAATGTTTGGTAAAACATTATGTTTACCTACTAGTTGTTGACATCGATGGGGTCAGAAGCGTAGTCTTTATTACACAAAGTTTGGTCAGCATTGAATACCGGTACTTGAATATAATAAGGAACAATGTATTCGCGTGACATTTGCTCATTCTGTTCGGCCCTACAAACTTTGTCAAGTCTCTTGCCTTTTCTACTTGACCTTATTTTATCTTTCTTGCTGCTCATGTTCCTGCTTGGAAATGTTTTCTACAATCTCTATGGGAATATTACAGCACATAATATTATTCACTACTACATACGACTTATGTCGTGTTTTTTATTTATTTGCAATTACATTCATGACGATCAGTGACGATTAACCACAAGCTACACATAACAGGACAATGATCGAAATCCATGAATAACAATTGAAAGCAGCGAATGGGAATTACTGCAATGAATCAGGTAAAAATGACGTTATGTTGCGCAAAAAACTTCTCTGCTAATCAAGCCACTTCCATTGCTGCGTAGAGGTAAACGCTGCAATGGAAATGGCTTGATTTATTAATTTCTGAAGATGTCTATTGAATTGAAAATGTATGTCTTTGATTCAAATGTTTGGAAAATAAAAGTATGTCCTTCAGTGTGCTCCTCCGCACGCAGTTCGTCTAGACAGGAGTTCCGTAATTATTTCTGTCGCGAATCCAAGCCGCGTGCGTCATTCGCTTTGACGCAATGAACCGAAAAAAAACGCATCGATTGTCGCCACATGAAAATGCACCGGCGCTACTACCAACATAATACCTGTATATACTCATTATCATTCTACATATCAACAAACAAACAATGTAATTAAATCAGTCACTTAGCGGAAACCCATTGTCAGAGAAATCGTCTTCAAAAACAATGTGAATGTAATAAATATAGCAGCAATTAAGACATAAAAATACAAAACTGAAACGTTCGCAAATAGTTAATTCTAAGAACTGGTAAAATTATCTGAGTCGCAGACATATCAAGGTTTCGCAAACATAAATAATATAGGCGAGTGAAAAATTAGACAGATTAATTTCAATCTATCTACGTTCTAAAGATTCATCACTTAATGCTTACATGATGACGCTTGTCCAAAGATAGCCCCTGTTATCGGTGTAAGCAATTAAGGTTATTTATAGAACTGATAAGATTTTTACGCGAACCTAATGGTGCTTTAAACGATGAGTTGTCACTCATTATGGAGGTCGATATGAAAACAATACTTAATATTTTAATGCGTCAAGCATTTGTAGATAACTAGTAGTCCAGAACACTTTAGATATAAAGTTCTAGAAATTAACACAATTTCAACAGGTAGCCCTTAAATTGTCGGATTGCCTTATAAATGCAAGCCCAACTCAATATAGCAGATTTTTGTGCATAAGATTTAATACGTGGCTGGATCCGGCTGGAGGTCAGTGGCCTGCGCGCGCGCCGCTGCGTCTGCGCCGGCCCTTAGACAGGTTCCGCGTAACGGGAGCCGGGACCGTGTCAATCACGACAATTATTTAGCCCTCACCATCGAGAGATCTCGAATACTTCATGTATGTGGCGAGTTTTTGTTAGGTTGGCATTTTTGCAGTGTGTACTTATTAGCGAGGTGAGATTAACATGCCTCAACAGTCGATTATGAGACGTTTTAGGACTTAACCAAACTGTTTGGCATAGAATTCGTAACGACTTGACATGTGCGAAATGGAATCTATGATGAAATGCTTAGAATTAGATAATATAAAGAAACTATGCGTAAATAAATCATTAGAATAAAATTTACATCTGATTTCAGTAGGTATGCTATTGAATATTTTGCACATCGTGACCTCAATAAATATGCATTGTTTTTTTCCTCCCACAATACTATTAATGACGTGAAAATGTCGCTTCTCGAGGTGTCAAAGAATCAATAACCCTGTGTAATTTATATAAAAATAAAATAATAATAAATAAAAGTAAATTATATTTTATTGTATGTATAAGTTATACATATACATACAATAAAACACAATAGATATTTCAATGCAAATTTTATAAAGTATTTTTACATGCCATTGTGTACTTATTTAGATATTTTTTTTATCTAAAAAGAAGACCTACCTCTTGGTAGAATAAAACAGGTGTATAAAAATAAAATAATGAACGATAAAATAATGATAATATTGAAACACCAAGAAAGCGAGTTCTCCCAAACTTCTCAGACGACAGTCCACCAATAATCTCATCGAAGAACCACAGGCAGGACCCATGCCACAGGAGATGCCACAGGAGCCATGTATTCACTACGAGTAGTAAACAATGTTTCTGATACAAGTTGCATATACAGAAACACCACGTAAATGATTCTAGAAACAAAGTTTCAGAGCTTTTGTCGTCAAAAACTATCAGGAGTGCTTACCGCAACATGTATCAATGTTTCAGATTCCTAGATTCTTGTTTCTGAAACAGTGTTTATAACAAATGTTTACAAATGAATACTTGCTTGAACTCTCATGCTCGGTGTATCGCGTGCAGCAGAGCTTTCTACACATAAACCAGCGCACGATGACAGCCGATAACTGACCAATTACCAGCACTTACAGAAGATACTAATCGACACTTTGTCAACAACTATGAAATCAGACGACTGCGAGACGATGCGTTCAACTGTGCAATTATTATATTTAAAGATACGGTACTTTCTCTAATGGCATAAGCAGAAGCTGGCCACATAAGATACAAAGCTACCGCTTTAAATACCGATGGTAAAATAAATAATACGAAAGTAAGTGAAAACCTCAATATTCCTAAAAATAGAAACTGTTGTTTTGACATTACTATCATCACTCAGGATCAAATACGGGCCATTCTTCAGGCTGCTAATGATAATTATTTCATCTTCATGTCAATTTCTATCAGGAAAATCTAAATTAGTCCTAATGCTTGTATCATTTGATGAAGAAGTCAATGTGTTTCAATGCCGTTATGCGTATGAGATACGACATCAAATAAATGCTTTATTTAAGAAATTTAGTACAAAGATATGCGTATCGAGGACGATTAGCAACGGATGGATAGTTTAGACAGAGTTTAGTGGTCATATGGAGATGAAAGTGTAGACAAAGATAGGCTAAAATGTGATGAGGCTACCAAAGTGACCGATTTAGGTCATAATGAGAAGAAAGGTAGTCCATTTCTTTTGGTACCAGCTGATTGCGACTGCTTAATCCGTTTATTGCTAGAAGAAGTACAAGGCTCAAAAATATTCTTCAATAATTCTGCTATACGAACTTATTTGAGGAAATTGGCTAATTTGAGTGTCTACCAAGAAACAGTTGTTGCAATGTAACAGCACTGCTTCAAAAGAGCCTAGCGACAGTAACAAAAACAAGTCTTTTCGTAGAAACTAATATTAAATTAACACCATAACCTAAACCGAAAATATAATTTAGAAAACCTGTTTGTATGTTTTCGTGTCATTCGATAAGACACGGTACACGTGCTGTGCAAGATAAACGGGCGGCGCCACGTCATACTATTAGTTTAACATCATGTAATGCCTTTTTCGTTAGCTGGAATAAGATTAGATACAGGTATTATAAACAAACTTGTTGATATCATCATAATTTTCAGCCTAGATCCACCCACTGCTTAGTGCAGACAAAGAAAAGATACAAATATGCAAATATAATATCTAGCTGTAATTCCGCTGAACAAGATAGTTTGGATGGGTTCCTTCTATTTGGCAGAATCTTGATACTCCGATTTTCATTTGGCATAACTCACATGGCATAATCTTATTTAATCGAATATTTTTAAGGCATAAAAAATATTTAGCATAACTTTTGTTTGGCAGAATATTTACGTGTCCGAATTTACAATGGCATACTTTTATCTTGGCAGAATTTTGTTTCGCATAATTACCTTTGCCATAATTAATATTATGCATAATTTTGTTTAGCATAACATTTATTTAGAGATACGATTATTTGGTATGGGTGCATATTTGAACATCAAAAATTAAAATAGATGTATCTTCTTGTAAAAATTAGTGTTCAAAACATCAAAAACTTATAATATATGGAATAAAACTGATAATTTAAATAAAGTAAATTTATGCTGTCGAATGGTTAGATAACCTACGTGCAATGTATTTAAAATCGAATGGTCTGCAAAAGTGACATAGAATGTTCTAAATATAGCATGTATTGGTAGCATTTTCAATATTAAATTTAATTTGTGTCATAAAAAGTCAATACGTTGTGCTGCAAAATTTTGTGACAGAAACGAATCGCTGCGAAACCGACTTTACGCAGTCTTGTCTGCCCTACCCCTAGAGTGTAATTTAAACCCGCGTAGGCGCGGAGGGGTAGGGCGGCCCGTGAGCTGAGGAGCAGGTGGTTTGAAGGCCCGCCACCGCGGCTGAGGCTGGCCGGCGAAGCCGGCCAGCAAGCCGAAGCTGCGGTGGTGAGCGTTAAAACCTTCTGTGACGATAAGCTCGCGTGGCGCCGCCCAAACCCCGCAGCGCCGGAGCCGTGACAGAAACAATGCTTGCTGCATGTTGCATGCCTGCTTGCATGCTGCATGCCTGCTGCATGTTGCATGCCTGCTTGCATGCTGCATGCATGTCCACTGTAAAACTAAAAATAAATGATTTCATTAACGCCTGATCAGAAAGAGGTAGCAATTAACGTTATCGTCGCATGTGTGTGGCGAAAAAAAACAGTTCTGCCTTTTAATGACTATCGATATAAAATGTATGCCAAAAGACGATTCTGACTGTGAATTTTCTGCGATATGATGTTTCTGCTTTTTAATTATTATGGATATAAACATTATGCCTAAAGATGATTCTGACTAACAAAATTATGAGTTTTGAATGTATGACAACTGAGTGTATGCGAAATGATTTTCTGCGAAATGAAGTTTATGCTATCCGTTGTTATGCAAAACAATATTATGACGTAAAAAGTTCTGCTATAAAAGGTAGACCCAGTTTGGATGCAGTATGATCCAAACTAGCGATCTTGTTCAGCGGAATTAAAGCTAGATATTGTATTTGCATATTTGTGTGTCATGGATTTCCGCAAAGTAACGCCTGATTCCATCATTTATAGAAAGAAAAGACATTCTATTTATTTATACCTACTTAGTTATTTTGTTGATTCCCGATTTTTATTAGATTATTTATTTGTACGCTGCAAATTGCCCTTTATACATATTTTTCACAATGGTTGTCTGGAAGAAATTGCTTTTAGCGATAAGACCGCCATTTGTACTGTGTTTTTCATTACCTGTATTCCTTCTGTTTTATTTATTTTAGGGCCGATTTTTCAATCGTCAGATAAATTTTATCCATGGAATAAATATGATGGTTTGATATATTTTCTATATAAAAGCTGTCAAAACGTCAAACTTATTCCCCAGATAAAAGTTATCTGACGATTGAAAAATCAGCCCTTAGTGTACAATAAAGTATATCTATCTATTAATTAAAGTTTGCCTTCTTTTCTGGCATGTTTTCCTGTGGTTTTGCCAATCTTATCCAAGTCCTACACTCCTACCTGTGATTCTTTAGATCGCAGGACGTCTGCCACTCTGGCTACTGATCTACCAATACTTCGTTTGCCGTCTCTAGGCAACCATTCTGATACGACTATAGTGAACTGATATGTCCAAATAGTGCATAGTAATATTTTAGTGTTGTTCATAGGCAGCGTTTTTGCAATATATACATATAATTATCAGCTTGGCCTCTAAACAACAATATTAATATCAGACGCCTAAAACCCGTTTGTAATAAGCCAATAAAAATACAGATTATAAATACTTTATGACTTATTATTATTAATCAAGTAATTTGCATGACAACAGTTTTGCGGTACAGTCGCGAAGAAAACTTAATCGCGAAATGGATGAGCAAATAGTGTCGAAGAAATAGAACAAAATATGTCTAGAAACTGTATTGTTTCGAAAGGCTGTATAGTTCTTGTTACTAGTAATAATATATAAACAAATAATAGGTATATTGTTTAACAATGACTTTGTCTCTTGCTAGGTTGAAGCAATCAAGGTAAATCTACATACGACAAGTAAAACTGTTGTAAACATAAGCAAGAATACGTTACAATTATGTATGTTAAGGATATTTACTTTGTTTTCATACTGTGGACTTGTTTTCGATATTTGTTTTTGTCTTCACATTCGATAGACAGCGCAGTTGTGCATATAAATAAATTACAAAACATAAACCTGCGTCATGTTTATTTTAAAAGTAATAAAATATGTTGAAATATATTGATTTAAAATTAAAATCATAAACGAAGACATCACGTAATTCGCAACAATATCAAGCGAGGAGAATGATAACAGGCCGAACACGGATACGACGTTCATACTCGCACTCTCACAAAACCGACACAAACACGTACACACACACGCTCACAATACAAAAATAGCATCGCCGATAGCGCAAACACACCAACACACGCCCACACGTTGTACGTGAACTGTAATAAAAACATACATAGACACGCACAGTGCGCTATGAATAAGACACAAATTGAAATGGAATCGTACTAGCAAGCTGATTATGAACAACTCGACCAAACACCGACCGCCTCCAGGACGCACTACCGCACCACACCCGCCCAGCGACCGGAGGAAAAAACATGATCAGAGTGAAAGCAGATTTTGTGAACCGACCTCGAATTTATTTGCATACAGTGGTAAAAACTAGGCCCAAACTACAATACGAGCGGGACCTCTTTACGAGCGAGTACCGGTCCAGTCTAGTTCCAATTATAGGAGCGCACCGCAATTCTATGTCATGCAACATATCGAGGAATGTGGATCTGCGACGTCGCCGTATGTTGAAGCGGACTCACCTAAATTTATGACATACATGGCCTGGGAGCGCTCGAGCCTCCGCGCATGCTCCACGGCCTGATACAGTCCGCCGGAATCCACTTTGAGGCACTAAAAAACTTATACACAAACAGAAACCACTGCGTCAAGCGCAAGCATCTTATGTGGGCACTGGCACTTGCCGTCAAACGGCACGGAATAGATTAGCGCGACACTCGATGGAGCGACAGGTGAGCTCGGATCGCGGTCGAACACTGACTGACTGAGCGGCTGCGCGGGGCGGCGCAGCGTGCTGACGTAGCTGCGCGCGCGCACCCGCTCACAGCGCCTCACAGCCAGCGCCCCGCAGCGCTACAGCCGCTGATAACTGACGCATCAACATTTTCGCTAAAACGACTTAAATCTTGGCAATAGTTTCTATACAAAAAACACCGTAGACTGTAGGATGCAATTTCTAAGAATCAATTCTTACCAGATTACTGAGAATTTTTCCAAAGAAACGAGAAGCGCTGACATGATGGATGGTAATGTTATTATTTACATATTTCCATGTCTAAAATTAAGTAATTTGTAATGTGTGCAAGTCATCGATGGTCAGCGTGATACTTGGCACATAAATAAGACACTGGTTATCAACGAAAACATCAACGAAGTCAGATAGACAAGGATGCTGGAGCATAAAAACTGTCCAATAACCTGATCGACACGTGAGTTTAAAGCTTTAAATGGGCAATGATGCAATATGTGCTAACAATTTACAACACACCAAATTGAAACAAACAAGTCGCTAGTAACAATAATTCTTCCAAATTAAGAATTTAAAAGAAACAAACAATTAATACATACGAGAATCTTGTGAACGATATTGAAGACGCGAAACGAAACAAAAGATTAAAGGTGAGAGATATGCAAATACTAGTAAATTCTGTAAACAAATAAACTTTCCCCTGTTGACAAACAAAATAATATGTTTGAACACAATCTGGCAAATCAGTTGACGCGACTACTGTGGCGGTGAACGTTCAGTTGCGTAAGTGCACATACTACAATAACAAGAACACGTTTTTTTTTAAATAAAAATATGCGCAATTGCGACAAGAGCAAGTAAAGACGGTATTCCAATCAATTTGTATATTTTTAAGTGGGCACTTACACACAACTAAGAAAAATGGAGAAATGAAAACTCAAGTAGAAAATGTCAAAGCACTTTTGTAAGCGAGGTTACCAGGAATTCAGTTCTATGCTACTCAAATTCAATTGCTTTTATGTGACTATCTAAGAAAATAAATGCATTTACCTGAAGAGTTGAAAGTCAACACTGAAGCTTCTCTAAAGAGGCAGTTCTCATCATTCTCCCGAAGACGAGATATTATTTCTCATTTTCCATTCTTGCTTAAAATTGTGTCATAGTACTTTTAATTGATATGTGGTTTATTCATTTGAAGTGAACGTTATTAGAAGATAATAATATACACTACGTACCTATAAATTAATGATTTATACAATTTCCGCTAGAAGCGACTGCGTCGCTTATCGGAAGCGGTTCAATATTTAGGACAAACAGTGACGCAAAGCTGTCGTTAAATTATTGTGGGATTATTTCATCTTACCGCTTAGAGGATATAGAAACTAATGTTCTTCATCCTTACTTATACCGGATGAAATTGTAAACAGTCGACAAAACGAAATGGGAGATTGTACTCATCACTATGAACAACTTTTACTATGGGACCAAACCTAAAATCACGAAAAAAAACAGCTCTTCCCTACATTTATGTTCGCATAACTCGTCAAATTGTAGGGAACAGCTGTTTTTTTTTCGCGATTTCAGATTTTTTCTCATAGTAAAAGTTGTTCATAGTGATGAGTACAATCTCCCATTTCGGTTTGTCGACTGTTTACAATTTCACCCTTATTGTAAATACGAATGTAACTCTGTCTGTATGTTACCTCATCACGACTAAACTACAGAACCGATTTTGTTGAAACTTGGTACAGATATAATCTGGAACCAGGAGAAGAACATAAGCTACTTTTACACTGAAAAACGCGGAATACTCGATGAACGACATCCACGCGGGCGAAGACGAGAGCGACCCCTAGTTCACCATAAAAATATACAAAAGAAATTTCACTGGTACCTTCAATTGTAGCTGACAGGCTACAATTGAAGGTACCAGTGATGTGTGTACCCTAGGTCCCAAATTACATTTACAGATTGGGCAAGTTTAGTTGAATTAACAATGAAATCACGAATTATTACAAAACTATAAGTTCTGAACTGTTGAATATCTGTTGATGTTTGGGCTATCGATGTATGTCGATGTTGCAGTTTAGGACGGTTTGGCAAAGCTGTTTAACGTTTACGAGGAGAATTTGTAGATTTGGAAGCACTTGAATTTGGTTTAACACTAGTGTATGCATCTGGCACTTCCTTCTACCTCCGCAATGGACTTAGCGTTCGGCTTTCCCAATCAAGGCGTTAATGCCCTCAGCTCTGAGCAAGCGGGTTTATAAACATTGCAAATATCAATCGATGAACTCGCCCGGCTGTCAGCAGCGGCGCACACCGGCTATAGGTCAACCGCTGAATATTGAGGACACACTGTGACGTAGCTGTGACGTCACAGCGCTGATTAGCCGCGCGTCCTCGAGTTATAGTAAGTTGATGAGAATATCGCCCGTATGCACAATATAACGGCGATTTTTTTGTAACGTATTTCTTTGTGCTCTTTTAGCAGCTTTTTTGCCATAAATGTACAATTCAGACATAAAATCGGAAGAGGAAGTGTGATTTTTTCCAGCGCAGAAAATACAGGCTGTTAAAAAATTCGTGAAATTCCTTAAAACCACATGATCTACTACTGGTGTAGACAAGCCCCGCACGGGATTTAGCTTGATTAAAAATAAAAATCTTTTTTTTTCATGGTTGTTTGTTACCGGTCGTATCTAAACCACCTAATAAGGATTCAGTAAGAAAATAGTTTTTTTTTTTTGCAAAAAAAAACATTTTATTTGTGTGAACATTTTGTGTGAAAGTACGGCGACGCGGCTGGCAGGAACGACTAACGCGATATCGCTCTTTGCAGTCAGATAACTCAAGGTTTTAAAAAGACTCAGAAATTGAAAACAATCATTTTTTTTAATTTTTTTTTGTTTTATTTTCGAAAATTCCCATTTAGGGTTAATCTGTGTCACCAGTAGATCACGCGGTTTGAAGGAATTACACGATTTCGTTAACACCCTGTATGTTGAATGATTGGATCGCATTCATTAGTATTCTTTTTAATGAGGAAAGTCTTGCAAGATAACAAAAGGTATATAATAGGTAAATCTAAGGGGAAGTGAAGGTTCTACACGTACGTTCAGTTAAGGTAATAAATAACCCTGGGAAACACTAGTATGACGATGAAGAAACAAATTAATTCTTACTATCCTTTTCCTAAGCTGACTCTCACAATTTGTACAGTGCTACTGCGCATTTTATTATATGGAATTTCCACCTTATACGTTACCTACTATACTGTCAAAGGTTAGTGACGACAGTGACATGCAATGACGTCGACGACACATCTCTTGAATCACAGTATAAGAGGAAATCGGACAACATTTATATCGATTCAGGTAAACACGTTTTCCTCGAGAGATATCTCCACAATTAAAGATGCGTATAAGGCAATCTACTGAGTGTATGGAACTTTATAAGAAGCAGTATACCGTATAGCATGTAACAGAAACCCTGTCTGATCCTTAAGAGTATTATTCAGCATCGTACTGCGTACAAATATACGTGACCATTTAATGGATTTGAGATTATAATTTTTACCCGGGGAGTGTTGTCAACTTATGAAAATTTGCCTTAATCAGTTATCTTTCGCATGGCTTATAAAAATAAAAAATCAATAACTTTTGGTTTTTGGAGCTACATTTTTTAAAAAAAAATCTAGTAAGTATGTATGTTGAACCAGGAATACACCTTTATTGGATCGGACAGGGTTTTTGTAACAAATTGTATAGAAAATTTAAACAGTGAATTCAGCCCATGATTCTGAATTTAAAATTTTCCTTCAAACTCGGTTCGCTCAAATGGTATGCAGCTGTTTAATGAAACAAAAGAGGAGGCAGCTTTTTTTTTAAACTACTTCTACTATTCGTATGCCTTACACTAAACTCTGTTGAACGAAAGATGAGTCCTTACATCGCGGTCATTTCGTAAATTGTAGCCAAAAGGAGACTGCTATCAAAAAAACGTAAACGACATCATCAAACACTGTAAAATAGCTACATTATCCACATTTTTTTTTTCTTTATATGATAAAGTTTTGTAGAGAAACGTCAAGACTAACCTTACAGTGAAAAGGGCATAGAAGTGACCTCGGCATCACCACCTGTGTTTATAAAAAATACAGCAGCGTCACGCGGCGCCAATGTTTTAGCAAACAAACTTTACAACATACACCTAAAGGCTAGAGATGTATGTTTAATAAACTGACTCTATTCGGTGTCCTAATTAACTTAGGTTATTTCAACATCATAATATAGCTAAAGTGTTGTTCCAGATTTATTTGGAACTTTTTTTAGATTATTTTAATAAAATAAAATAGGCAAGTTTTAATTCATAACCCACTTTTCTATACAGTGGTCACTTTATTTTCATGCTGACTGTACCTTTCATAAAATCAAATAATTATCATAATATCAAATATAAATCTTTTTTTTTTTTTAAACCTTGCCCCACACTAAGATTTCTCTTGTATCGTGGGTGCGTTTACAGACACAAATCTCACAAACAAACGCCCAGACCCGAAACAACCATCTGTAGGCCATACAAATTTTTGTTCCGTGTGGGAATCGAACCCACGACCCGTAGCGCAGAAGCCAATCGCTTAGCCACTGCACCAAACGTGTCGTCAATCTAAAACGATTATTATGATTATCATTTCAATTTATTTTTGTCTGGTAAGTTTTAAAACAAAAACAAGACTTAATAAAAAATGATTATTTAAGAACGTACCTACGAACGTACGTACGAGTGTATAATGACTTTGAACTTTACACTGTAACATAATAATAATTTACATTGAGTGAACCGCGCGCGGCCCGCGAGTGGTTCACGCGAGGACAATGCGTCAGCGATGCGCCGCTTCCCACCCACCCGTCATTTCCAGCCCTTCTTTCTAACATGTCGGACGTATGGTTTTTGCTTTCAAAATGAATAAAGAAAGACTCATCGAGAAGTTCAAAAATATATGTCAAACTTTGGTAAAATTTGACATAACCAAAAACACGTGTAGACCTATGGTGCCAATTGCTGACAGACTACTCGGAAATTCGTGGGCCCCGCGATTTCCACTCGTTGACTACGTGAGGTCCACTGGTTGACCAAGCGATGTCCACTCGGTGACCGCGCGAGGTCCTCTGGTTGACCACGCGACGTTTACTAGTGATAACGCGGCGTCCACCCGTGGACCACCTGCTGACAACGAGTGGACGCCGAGCGATGAGGCGGTGCGGGTCGGGTGCCGGGTGGTTCTAATGAGCTGTAACTGTTGAATTATATTTAATTTATGCAAAAATTAATTTATAATTAAGTATCAATTATTTAGTTTATTTTCCATCAACAAATTATATTATCAAATGTAAAACAGTTTAAAAAGTAAATCAATACGCAACCAATTTGACAGTCTATAAAACAATATAATTTCGTAATCTGTCATCGTCGTCACTCTGTCTCTGACTAGTATATAGTTATCTGTGCTCTGTATAACGAACTCGTAGCGAACAGACGTATATCAGATTCCTAGTGTAATTATAATAAACGTTAATATTCAATTCAAAGTTTGTTTCTATTTTAGTCCTTAACATCTAATAGTAACCTTTAACCTCATTTTAAAATGGCTTCTAATGGTATTAGCACCGACTTATGAAACTCTTAATTTTATATGGTAATTCTTTTCATTTGTGATTAATTACGGTTTACTCACGTGCATTTTTCGGGATTGCCCGACTAGTTTCAGACCCAAACGGTGCCCTCTATCATGAGCTGAACACGCGGCGAGGTCGCGAGTCGAACTGGTAACTGCACGTGTGACGTCAGTAAACCGTAACTAATCATAAATATGAATGTGTCTCACAGTTACAATACGGTATTTGTTTTATTCGTTTTATTGAAGTCAGTTTTATTATTTGTTAAAAAGTTTTTTTTTATTTTTTTCTTGTAGTGTCCTTAATTAAAACATGGTTATGTTATCGGTAGCGGGTAGCACGGGGCAATGTTGACAAAGGAAGGTAGTCGTCGATATGGATCAACGCACCCGATGTTATAAAGGCGGTGGTCATTCGACGAAGGGGGAGCATTCGGTGCTGAACAGCTGAAGAAGTCTGACCTTTTATATCTATCTAGCTTGTCCTTACTTTATGATCTTGTAATAATTGTGTAAAGTAATATACAGGGTGTTAACGAATTCGTGTAATTCCTTAAAACCACATGATCTACTACTGGTGTAGACGCGGCGGGACCTCCGCACGGGATTTAGCATAATTAAAAATATTTTTTTTTCATGCCTCTGTTACCGATTGTATCTAAACCATCTAATAAAGATTCAGTAAAAAAGTATGTTTTTTTTTTGCAAAAAAGTCATTTTATTTGTGTGAACATTTCGATGCCACGCATAAATTAATGAAAGTACGGCGACACGGCTGGCAGGAACGAATAACGCGATATCGCTCTTTGCAGTCAGATAACTCAAGGCTCTAAAAAGACTCAGAAATTGAAAACCAAAAAAAAAATTGAATTTTTTTATTGGTTGATTTTCGAAAATTCCCATTTAGGGTTAATCTGTGTCACCAGTAGATCATGCGGTTTGAAGGAATTACACGATTTCGTTAACACCCTGCATAGTTCATGTTACTAACACTAACCCAAATACAAGTACTCTCAGTGGTGGAGAGTCTATGTTGGTTTTATTTACTACATTTACCTTGCTCGCAATCCTAACATACTGATATTAGCTATAACTGTAATGAAAAAATCACCCCCGAACGATTATGTTGCTGCGTCCTTTACAGTTAGACCAACTAAAGACGCTGCTCATAACCCAATCACATTATATATACTGTTTGTTCATCATTGAGGAGTTCCATTGTTCGACTCTAAAAGTCTTCATTAGATCTTCACCAAATGGATGGAGATCAAGGGAAAAAAATCTTTTAAACAAAATAATAATCACCCAAATCTGTGCATATACAAGGTTAGTCAGAAAGGGGGTACTAATCCGAAAGGGTGTTAAAATACCCATAATAATGAGTAACTTTTGTTCTACCACTTTCCTCAAAAGTCAATAGTATAAGAGAAATAACTGTTCAAAAATGACGAAAAAAATATGCTAAAATCTATCTATCCTCAACTATGATCAGCTGTGTTTACATTTTAGGTCATATTTGGGGTCACGAATTAGAAGCTCCATGTTCAGTAGGCCTAGCACGAATATTGTGACGTCTAGTAACGTAAAAGTAACGTTAATGTGAGTGAATTTTTAATTGTAATAACTCGTTTCGAACATAATATTTAGTTAAATTGAAAACTGAATTCATTTCTATCAATAAAATAAATTATGCTTGTCGCATAAATTTAAACTAAAATGCTATAGGACAATTGTATTTTCGATTAAAGAATCACTCACATTAACGTTACATTTACGTTACTATACGTCAAAACATTCGTGTTAGACCCTCTGAATTCATAACTAAAGTAAGGACGAAGAATTTTTGAAAAAACTAAAATAAAAATAATTTTACGTGAAAATAAAAATTATCGAATTTTGATAACACTTGCTTTATAACCGTCATCAGTATTACTTTGTGGGCTGCGGATTAGTACCACCTTTCTGACTAACCTTGTATGAAGGAGATACGCCCGAATATTAAAAAAAAAACACGAATAGAGATCCTCCTCCAATTTGAAGAAGTCGGCTAAAAATAGAACTAGCTATTATAACTTAATGTTGATGATGCTGCTCCATAGTGAGAGGCGGCGTCATTGACCATTATCCATTATACACCAAACTTAACCTTGCATAGTCCGTGACCTTTACCGGTGCCTTCAAAAATATCAAAACGTTTGTTACTAACAAAACGATTTCGTAGACATCTAAACATACTCATGATATCAACTAGTCATCGAATGACTAACAATTTATTTAAGGTTTAATAAAATAACGAGGATTTTAATAAAATAAATGACATCTGATACTCCTAAATTAGTTTAACAATTTTACGTATACCATGATAAACATCAATTTATGAATGTTTACCTACTTTTTAAAAGGCGACGAAAAGCTGTTCAGACGCATACTATACATAAGAACAACACGAGGCTTCGTTCAGACTTGTTTACCTACCATCACTACACAGTATAAAACAAAGTCGCTTCCCGCTGTCTGTCCCTATGTATGCTTAGATCTTTAAAACTACGCAACGGATTTTGATGCGGTTTTTTTAATAGATAGAGTGATTTAAGAGGAAGGTTTATATGTATAATACATGCATATTATAGTAGCGAAAAACGCGGAATACGCGATAAACGATAACCAAGCGGGCGCAGCCGCTGGCGTCCTCTAGTAAACCATAATACAAAAACTTGCTATCATCGCTAATACTCGTAGATTGGTTGGGTTTTTTTTATATGTTGCCCCTCATTAAGATTTCTCCTGTACTGTGGGTGCGTTTACAGATATAAATCTTCACATGCACAAACGTCCAGACCCTTAACAAAAGTTGTTCCGGGTCTTAACTTTGAATAAATATTTGTACAGATAGCTGTAGGTCATACAAATATTTATTCTAAGTCAAAACAAAAGTTTTTTATTTCAAATAGACCAGATTTCAGGCACTTTTAAAACGTCAAAACGTGCACAGTTCCAAAAGGTAGGTTCTATGGAGAAGAACCGGCAAGAAACTCCATAACCGGCAAGAAACTCCATGCTCCAACTGCCATGTCAATCGCTCAGCCACATTACCCAGAACAAGGTAACCCTGACTTTGAAAAACCAACATAAAAGTCCTTCTCAGAACAACATAAAAGCAGGATACATCTATAAATACAATCAACATTTTATCACGAATTCACGAGTATCGTATAACACAACAGAGACGGTAGTTTGAATCACTAACTTCTTGATTTAACTCCGGCGCACGCGTCAGTCGGTGACACACACAGCCTTGTCTCCTCACTTGCCAAAATACAGTTAATTCTGTAACTCACTTTGTCAAAGAGAATGATTAAGATAGCATGTTGTGTCTGCTTTTTGAAATAAAAATATTAAATTAAATCTTCATGATTTTTGCATCTTTGATGGGTGAAATTTGTGGAGATTATGATGACACGAGTGATTTGCTCAACAAATAGCTTTAAATCCCGAGGCAATTAATGTAAAACATAAAAAAATACTTTTTAGAACTGAAGCTGTGAAATTCGCAAATTTTCTTTTATTGTTAGCTACTATCAGATTCCCATCATAAACATATTATTTCAGTTTACGGAATGTCTTTAAAAACCCGTACAGCTGAAAACTACCGTATCTTTTGTTGGTTTCAGAAGTGATTATGGTGTTATAACAAATAATCTTACGTTAAATGAGTTCTTATTAAAAAAGCATACCTACTATAAGATAAACGACTATGTTGACGATAGGGACATGTGGCGCTAGTTCTTTTCTGCACACGTGGCTTCCCTGGAAACCATTGTTTTTATGTGTAGGTTTATGCATGTATGTACGAGTATCTATATTATTTAGATACGATTTTGATTTAGCTCAATTCATGTAGAATTGATTTATATAAGTACTTTTAAAAAAAAAAAAAATTATTACTTTTCCTTTATATGCATAATCTTATTATTGTATAAATATTATCATTTGCTTTGTATAGAGTCAATTTATTTATTCACTTGACAGACTGAACTGTGTTGCTGGGGAGTTTGTTGCGCCGTTTCTTCTTCACAGCATAAACACTAGGAAGCGGTGAAAGGTTTTTTGGGGGCAGTCTTATGTAAATATGACGTTCAAAAAGAACTAAGTAATACTAGTCTATTTTGAATAAACGAGTTTTGAGTTTGAGTTTAAAGCTGACGCAGCATTTGACAAGGGTAGAAGTATGCGATGATCGCCAATCGGCCTGCTAAAGATGGTGATGATGACTTTATCGTCCTAAGTCGTAACCACAATTCTGTGCCCCTAATGAAAAAGGGTAAAGTCCTTATAAAGGGTATAAGGACTTGTACCCTTTTTCACTAGGGGCAAAGGGTGTTAAGTCCAACAAAGGGTACAAATAAGGGGCTCATAATTTATGGGCTCTCTTCAGATGCTTAAAGACCCTACAGAAATCCTGTTACTACCTAAAAAAAACCGCTGACTCACAAATTTTCATAATCCCCAGATTACAAACGGCAGGAGATAATCCACTATTAATAACCTTACAATTTCAGCGAACTAATAAACTACGACGGTTGGGTGCGCAGGCGCCGCGACGTGGGTGATCAACCTTGTCTAGACCGAACTTGACTAACTCGTATTTACGTAACTGCCTCATTATTACTCATAGTTTACAGTTTTCAGGTCAATTTCACACTTCAATTCTGAAGGAACAACAGAGAAAGTGGTAACGTCATTAAATTCTCTCTTGCGCAGATTTTATTACGACTTTCATACAGTTCGACTCGCGACCTCGCCGCGTGATCAGCTCGTGATTAAGGGCTCCGTTTGGGTCCGAAACTAGTTGAGCAATCCCGAAAAATGCATGTGAGTAAACCGTAACTAATCATGAATACGACTTATAAATCTTAATACTCTTATTAGAAGGAACAATTAAAATCAATTCAGGGTTATTACTAGGGTTGATGAGGAAGTGGTTATGAGGAAGAGGATGCGGATGAGGAACTATTAGAAACACGTTTTGAGGAAGTGGATGAGGAAGAGGATGCGGAAGAGGAATGCCTGATCGTGAAAGTACCTAATTCTTATTTTTATCCTCTTTTCACTGTAACTATCTAATGCAGCGATCAAAAGACGGAGATTACTTTTATTTACATTGAATACATCAACGGAAGTGTTTCCTCATAAATTCCTCTTAATGAATGAGGATGTGGAAGAGGAAGAGGAATATTTTATGCCTGATTTTGGGGATGTAAAAGAGGATGAGGAATCGCAAAAAAAATGAGGAACTACCGCATTATGAGGATGAGGAAGAGGAATCCTCATCAACCCTAGTTAGGACGACACTTTGTTAAGTGTTTTCCCCAAAACTAGTGACTATGGTGAACAACACCGTTGATGGTAGCGAACTACAGCAGAGACAGACCTTTCTAAAGTTGTTCGAATGATGCAAAGCGGATTCAGATGGATTGAAAATGGCGGCGCTAATATTGTTGTTGTTATTTCCCTCTCACTCACGCACGTTCTCTGTGAGCGAAATGCAAATATTGGATCCACAATATCTAATCCCATTCTCATACTCGAGTTTTTTATGATTTTTTAAGGAAATATCTCTCATTTCTGATCGCAAATGACATATTGGTCATCTAAAACACCTTCATACTAATGGTCTATAATGACGTGCTTGAAACCTTAATCCCAAAATTACATCACCGTCTTCATCTGTCGAATTGGACTTTCTAAATAACTTCGTATCATTTAACATAACTGAAGTCCTTGGCTATAATAGTTTTTAAGTGTTAAACAATAACGTTGTCATCAGCATCCTACGATCTTGCGGAGTATGTCGTTTAATACTTTCAATGCCTACAACCAGTTAAGACTGAAATTCAGTAGATATAGGTACTGAATAATATAGGTAGTAAGTACACAAACCTCAGTCATGAACTAATGCGTAGAAAATTTTGATCTGCACATGCAAAATTCAGCTTTTACTATAAGGCGAGAGCGCTTCTTATTCCACTGTGCTTTACCGCTTTTAATACACTTCGATTTCGTGATAGGGTTGCCACCCGTAGGTACTCTAATAAGGAGTATTGTTCTCTATTTCACGTAGGCGTAGCGTTGAAAATGCCGAAAATAACAATTTGTTTTTTTCCACGAAAAAAACAAATTGTGTTTTTTTTTCCGTTTTTTTCGCATGTCACATAGAAAAATTAACAGAAGGAATCCTTTGGAAAGAAACAGGACTCTTTCGAATGTTTCGGTTGATGTTTTGAAAGGTTGAAAAAAACAAGTTTGATTGAAATTGAAATATATTTTAATATGTGAAATTTATTAGTAGGTACGTACTACGTATTATTATGGAAAGAGTTAAAGCATAGAAGTTAAATAAAAGTAAGTACGTAGGTATTTGAAAAAAAAGACATGAAAAGTTTCCCATTTCTTTCATATTCTTCGGTTTTTCTCGGTTTTAATGAAAAAAAAAACATGAAATATATACTGGCAAATTTTCTTGAAACTTTCGAATGAAACATTGAAAAAAACAACGGAATTGGAAAGAAATGGGAATTTTTCCTGCTTTTTTCAACGCTACGTAGGCATACTTTATAATATATGACAGTAATAAACGCTAAAATACTCCTGTTACCTGACACCATTCTCATTTGATTTTCATACTATTAGTTTAGACTTATTTTGGCAAACTTTTATTATTCTATGGACTTTGGCTGTAATTGAAAGATTTGCGCGTTTCTTAACGCAATCGCAACAAATTTTCAAGTATCTAGAAGCGTTAAAAAATGTGTATAAACATACAACATAAAAGTAAATTTTATATACATCGTACTTTATTTTTGCTATGCCAAAATACAAATGTAGTTTTATTATTCCAAAAGAGGTGGCAACCCTAGTTCAGTCACTCACTAGTCGGTTCTGTGTTTTACTCCGGAGGTGAAGCGGCGCGTAGGCATGTTTTCACGCGGTAACCGCTGTGACACAAGCCTGTAGTAGGTAAGAATAAGTGTGGGACGTATTATGACGTTTCAATATTTTTCCGCTTCTTTCAGTCTTCAATAGCAACGCGTTTAACATGTCCGGGACACGCTTCCTGGTTTCAAACTGTTGACAGCTAAATTAACAAAAACAAACTTTTTTTTTTAAATTATGACCTATGTATTATTTCAACAAACTCAATCGAAACTGCAACTTGTAATATTCTTAGTTCTCAGTTAAAAGTCGTGATCTGATGTCATTCAGTCTTACATTGATCTGTTATTTTCCTGCCGGGTGGCCTATTGCCAGCGATATTAGGGAAACTTCTTCTCTGTCATAAGATTATTTACTCTCGGTTTATTGATATTATAAACTCAGAAAAATAAGCTTATATTTGATCTTTACCAATTGAATAATTTTATTAAAATATTTTTATTAATAAATTCTGATGGCAGTCGATCCGTGTAAAATACTGGTTTTCAGCCCCATTGGGTTAGATTTGAAGTGGACCCCTACATAGTTGATAAAAGGCTAGGCAGTTTTTTTCTATTACATTGTTATCTAAGAACGGTACCTAGCTATACGAAAAAGCGTACAGGGTGTAGACGAATTCGTGTAATTCCTTCAAACCACATGATCTATTAATGGTATAGATTAGCCCCGCACGGGATTTAGATTGATTAATAATAAAAATAAAAGATTTAAAAAAAAAAAAAAAAAAAAACGATGCCATGCATAAATGAATGAAGACACAGCGACACAGCTGACGGGTACAATTAGCGCGATATCACTCCACGCAGTCAGTTAACTTGGAACGCTAAAATTACTCAGATACAGAATACGATGGTTCATTTTTGAACATTTTTTTTGTTGATTCTGAAAAAAACTTGTGCAGGGTCAATCAGTGTCACCAGTAGATCGTGCGGTTTGAAGGAATTACACGAATTCGTTAACAGGCTGTATAGTTCATCAAAAAAATATTAAAACCAAAATAATAGATCTAACTAAAGTCCGACACCTGTCACCTATTAATCCAAACTAGTAGGTACCTACCTGCATCTAAATCATAATCCAACTCCAACTGGACATTACTCAACAAACCACATCATCTACGAACTAAACAAATCAGCAACTCATCAGTTTATATTTAACGCGTGATCGTCGCGTCGCCGTGTCGCCGCCGTCCCGTCGCCGGACCGTCACACGCCGACTCACGGTTACTAACATAAACGGTTATAGCCGGCGCCATGTCAAAACACTCCGTCACGGTGATACAAGTGTTATAGTATTTATGTCACAGCCAATCTAATAGGAAGGACGTGAACTCACTGCGTAGTCAATTTTCGACGGAAAGTGTTGAAAAAAGTGTTTTATTGCAAGTTGCAGAAGTCAATTGAAGTTTTGGCTACGTTTTTAAAGACAATCGCAGTTAAAGCACAATATACAGGGTGTTAACGAATTCGTGTAATTCCTTCAAACCACGTGATCTACTGGTGACACAGATTAACCCTAAATGGGACTTTTTGAAAATCAACTAAAAAAAAAAAACAAAAAAAAAACTTGATTTTCTATTTCTGAGTCATTTTAAAGCCTTGAGTTATCTGACTGCAAAGAGCGATATCACGTTAGTCGTGCCTGCCAGCCGTGTCGCCGTGCTTTCATTAATTTATGCGTGACATCGAAATTTTCACACAAATGAAACTTTTTTTTTGCAAAAAAATAAATTCTTATTTTTTTACTGAATCCATATTAGGTGGTTTAGATACGATCGGTAACAAAGTCGCATGAAAAAATAATTATTTTATTTTTGTTTTTAATCAAGCTAAATCCCGTGCGGGGCCTGTCTACACCACTAGTAGATCATGTGGTTTTAAGGAATTACACGAATTCGTTAACACCCTGTATATACAAGGTGTAACATAAATAAGTGTACAACCTCTTAAGAGGTCACCTATACTCATGATTTTGAACAACTTTTACTATGGGACCAAACATGAAATCGCGAAAAAAAAATCAGCTGTTCTCTACATTTATGTTCGCATAACTCGTCAAAATGTAGGGAACAGCTGACTATTTTTTCGCGATTTCAGCTTTGGTCCCATAGTAAAAGTTGTTCATAATGATGAGTACAGTGACCTCTTAAGAGGTTGTGCGTTATTTATGTTACACCTTGTACAAGCTAAAGCAGTACCTCAACTACATTATAATCGCCGGAATTGACACACTCACACAGACACGCACTGCAACAAGACTTCTAAGTGAGCTTCACAATGCAGTCAGTCGCGGCTGTCATAGAGTGCACTACAAAGAGTATATTATACTCAGTATAGCTACAGTGCGTGTATGTGTGAGTGTGTCAATTCAGGCGATTATAGGTAATTGAGTCATTGTTAAATTAAAGTCTATCACCAAGAAACTCCGAATATCATAATAACCTACTTTTGTGGGGTGGTTGATGATGTCCTTCATGTCTTGATGGAGTGTGCCCGGAATGAAAATACTAGGATAAATATTTTTGGACCGTTTAAAATAAATGACATTGGCATTTGTAACACCATTCTTGCTTTTCCAGTGTTAAAGCAAAACTTTTGTACAAATTAGTGGTTAGTAGATCGTAAGCTAGTGATAAGTAACGTATTTATAAGTTATCAATTATTATTTTTTCCCTCACTGGGCGATGTGGTCGCTAAGCGACAAAGCCCTGTAAATAAAGTAAAAAAAAAAAAACAATAAAAACTGTTTTAAAGAAAATATTTGAAATATTTATTTAATCAGGTTGATATTTAATTCTTTGATAGGTTGCGGAATGTGGTTACTTATATAAAATGTTTGTTTTATGTGTGTGTTTTGCTCTAAAGGTTTCCCATAACAAACATTTGAAGGGCTATAGATATTTGTTTAGTCACTATTTGCTTAGTGGAATTCGTTTCTATAACTGCACCGACAACTAGATACTCTAATTTTGGGCATACCAGGTGTAAGGGACGGTGTACCGAAAACTGAAACAGTGAATTCAGCCTATAATCATATATTATTCTGAATTGAAAATAAGTGGAAATTTTGCTCGGAATTTTCCGATTTTTCTTTTCACAAATTTTACATTTCTCTGCTGTAAAATAAGCAATCCTATTAGGACACAAAGCACGTTGCAAAAATAAAATATATTTTTTATAAATCGGAAAATCCGGAAGATTTCGTTGATATTTTCCACAGATTTTCAATTCAAAATAATGAACTAAATTCACAGTGTAAATTTTTGGTAACCTGTCCTTTACACTCAGTTTATTTACCAGCCAAAACACTTATTGAAATACAATAAAACATAGGCAAATTAGCAATTTCCAGGAAATTCGGAAAATTCCGAGAAAAAAAACCCACTTATTTTCGATTCAGAATAATGGGCTGAATTCACTGTATCAGTTTTCGGTACACCGTCCCTTACACCCAGTATAATCGCCCAACAAAGCAATAAACACGGTTGCGTCAACATTTTACGTCTCTCATTTTCGTGACGTCATCTGGCAACATAGCAGGACACGCAGGAGAGCCGTGTTGTCCAACATTCGTCGTGTATTGAAGACGCGGCTCTATGTGAATCATCGCGCCTTTCTTCCGGGAACTCGCGAAACGTAGATACAAGGTTGAACTATTTTTGGGAAACCACTTGAAACAAAATCGTATTCAGTTAGTGGAAATGCTAGAAAACGAAAATCGCTTTGTGCGTATTCTTTGAAACAAGAAGCAGGTTATTATTGTGGCTTGTAAATTTTTAATCTACACGTTTAAATAAGAAACTGATACTTAGTACTTCTGATTAATATACAGGGTGTTAACGAATTCGTGTAATTCCTTAAAACCACATATCTACTACTGGTGTAGATTGCCCATGCACGGAAATTGAGCTATTTCAAAAATAAAATTCTTTTTTTTTCATGCGGTTTGGTAAGTAATCGTATCTAAACCACCTTAAAAGGATTCAGTAAAAAAAATAAGAAAAAACGTTAGGCAAAAAAAAAATTATTCGAAACAACATTTCGATGCCACGCATAAATTCATGAAAGCACGGCGACGCGGCTGGCTGGCACGACTAACGCGATATCGCTCTTTACAGTCAGTTAACTGGGGGCTCTAAAATGACTCAGGAATAGAAATCCATGATTTTATTTTGAATTTTCATAAGTACTTGTTTTTTGTTGATTTTCGTAAATACCCATTTGGGGTTAATCTGTGTCACCAGTAGATCACGCGGTTTGAAGGAATTACACGAATTCGTTTACACCCTGTATATTATATTCAATTGCTTAACAATGCTTTGTCGCTGAAAGTTTACAGCCGAAACCAATAACCGATCTCAATCTAATACTCGTATCTCTGGGTTGATGTAAGATTTTGACATTACTTCTTGAATAATTCCTGATATACTAAACACATTTTCCCGCTGCAGGTAGGGTCATGAACCATGTTATGTTGTTTGTATGTAAATAATGTTGTGTTGTTAGTTTTCTTCACGCTCACACGTTTTATTGCCGCACCTGCAGCGAGAAATTATGTTTCAGTACGGTGAAAATCCCTAAATGATGAAATGAGAATTAGATATTCCACAGTGAAGTTATAAAATGTATTTAATATTGTATTAATGTTGCTATATGAAATTTCATGACAAAATATGATAAAACTTATAAATTGTTGCCGTGTTATACAGCATTGTAGTGTTATTTAAAAAAACATAACACGATAACAAATTATAACTATTACTATTTCTAAAAACATTTTACAAATGAAGCGTTTTTTTTTTATTTTATTTTTTTCCAGATCTGAGTGGAAGATTTTGCTTTTCAATAAAATTAATGCAAAAACAGCATACCTACATAATGAACTTTATAAATAGCTGACAAGACAAGTGGTTCTCCTACAAACGACTCTGTTTATATTAGCATGCGCGTGGGCAACTTCAGGTAACAATATTTTAGTCAAACTTAACTTATGAATACCGGAATAACTGGTAAAAATTTGTTTGTAATTAAGTAAAAATTTAGCTTGGTGGAAATTAAAGCCAAAAATAATGACGCGTGGGCAGATCAATAGACCGACGAGGGCCTAATTGACTGCTAAGCGGATGTTATGGGTTAATTTGACAGAGAAGTCTATATTCGACAATGGAAGGTAGATTGAATTGATAGAAATGTCATATATTTTAAATAACACGCCTTACAGCTGGTCTAAGCCAAAATAGTAGTCATTTTGATGAAGATGACATCAAGAAATTAATTTAATGTTGTAGAAATACTAATTAAGCGATATTACCGTTTCGCATATGGATACCAGCCAAAAAACAAAAACCAAACAATTTTACTACAGAATCACTACATAGTATAAAACAAAGTCGCTTCACGCTGTCTGTCTGTCCCTATGTATGCTTAGATCTTTAAAACTACGCAACGGATTTTGATGCGGTTTTTATTAATAGATAGAGTGATTCAAGAGGAAGGTTTATATGTATAATACATTGCACCCGTGCGAAGCCGGGGCGGGTCGCTAGTAATTACATAAAGAACGAAACACTACAACACAACATGCATCAACCAGTTAAAAATCAACGAATATGCAACATAAAAAAACTTTAAAAAAAGTAAAAACGGACTTCAAAAAAAAAACTAAACGGAGTAAAATAATTATCATTTAATAAAACTCAGTTTCAGAAGTCGGTGTATTCAATTTGTTTCAGCGTAGAATTACACCGACTTCTGAAACTGATATTTTTATTAAATGATAATTATTTTACTCCGTTTAGTTTTTTTTTTTGAAGTCGGTTTTTACTTTTTTTTTAAGTTTTTTTATTTTATACTTTTTTGTGCCACAAATTACAATTATAATAGTGTACAAATTCTCGGACCAGCACTACAAACTACAACTAGAACGTCGTCTACATACGATTTGTGTACTTTTTTTGTTATTTTTATTGATTTTTTCAAAAAACGCTGCATCAATTTAAATAAAATGTATATGGGACCACCTCTGAAGTATGGCCTACCAAACAAAAAAAGAATCATCAAAATCCATTCATAATTGGCGGAGATATTCCGTAAAAAACACACAAAAAAATTAAAAACATTCAGTCGAATTGAGAACCTACTCCTTTTTGAAGTCGGTTAAAAAGAAGCTTAACCAACATTATTTAGCCAAAAAGATCTAATATCTTCATTAAGAGAATGACACACAAAAGATATCATCAATATTTAATAGATGCCAAGTTTTCATAATCCGAGCCAAACTTTCCAAGCGGATGCTGTGTCAAAATTGAATGGACTTTCAAAACAGATCGGAACAGCTGATTCGCACACATGTAAAAACATGGCGGACAACATATATAACGATACTATTTCAGCAGGTGACATTACTTGTGATTCATTTGGGAAATCCCAACACTAAATAGGGCTGACAGATTTTTTTATGCCAATTTTCAATAATATATTTTATTATGAGCTTCAAAAAACTTTTTTATTGTCGTTTTTTGCTCAAAATTCTCGTAATTTAGCGTTAGGAAACTTGATTGCGTTATTGGGTGGGACACAGTTTTATATTTATTGCTGAATAACAAAGAATACCTTCGCAAGTTGTGATTAAAATGAATAAACCTTATCGCGAAATGAATTTTGATGACATTTTACTTTTAATCTGATACAATAAGTACCTACAAACACAAGCCAAATGGAGCAACTCAAATCTAGGGTAGATGTCGTATCGAAGTTACTATTTCGGCGACTGACATTAGCGCTCTGAGTCACTCCTCTGGGAAATCCCGGTAGTAAACAGGGCTGCCGGTTATATAACCTACATTTACAACTCATTTCCAGGCTAATAGCTTGTACAATGAACGAAGTTTGGTGACGTCAACGGAATCGGAAATTGAACAAATATTTTCGAATTTGGTAACGATACGCTTCCGAAAGAAATGGAAAGTAACATAGTCGAAGTTGGTTGGTCCTATCGTTGATTCCAAATTATTTCATATACTAGACGACAAGAGTCGTGAGATTTTGAAGTTTCTCCTAAGAATATTCTACCTCCTACGGGAAATGAGACTAGGTTAACGTTTAACGGCCGATTCCTATGAAATACGGAGCGTTTTTGGCTAAAATGAAGACTTGTATCTTCACCAATAGCAAAGTTGAAGCAAAGACCCCATAGCTTAATTTAGTAGACTCTCCTATACATTACTATCTAACACAGGTAAGATTAGCTTCTGAATGTATTTTCATGGGCAGAAACTCTAAGAGTAAAAAGGCGAAAAAATTACACATAAAAATTGCTGAAATCGATTAAAAAAGTCATTTTTAAACAAACTACTTTCAAGTTTCTGGTTAATTACGTTGATTGTATGATATGAAAATATGTGTCAACCCTGTTGCGCGCAGACGGTAATTGCGCGCACATTGTGCGTCAATGCCCTAAATAAATCAAAAAGATCGCGGTTAACAAGCGTCGCTTTTCCGTATTTTATGAACCATCGGCTTCTGACAAATCAACCGGTAGCTTGAAATCTTCCTGTATAGGTCGGGACTTTACATGCACGAGAACATTGAGGATACAAAGCCTTCATGTTGTACTCAGTAAATAAGTCTCAAATAAAATGCAAAAAAAACTACATTTAATTATCCAGGATATAATCATGTTTTTTTTTTTGGGAAATTTTGCCAACCCTACAGCGTCAGTCGGTCATATCGTAGTGCGTCAATGTCCTAAATACACGATCAGTTCGCGGTTAACAAGCGTCGCTCTTCCGTGTTTTATGAATCCACTTTCTTATAAATCAACAACTCCATTCTAATAACCGAACAAACTTTAATGCTTTTAAAGTTATTTATTAGTCATTGCAAAGGGTTATTGCGCTAGAGTTGATAAACCGCAAATAGTTGGAAATTCCTGCCTGATCCAAAAATGGAAATTAGGTTTTTACATTATTGGTCTTCTATTGTTTCTATTAGGTACCTAGAGGCTTTTTTTACGGCAGGGACTCTACCGTTGCGGTTGATACCAAGACCAGGGGCCCAGGGGCCTAATTCTCCTAAAATAAATCTTGATAAATCACAACCGAACCAAGGCCGAACCGTTCATTCAGACAGTTCTCAATTTCAAAAGCTATCAAATTGTTTGACACAAAAAACAAAATCAATCATTTTGAAAGTTTTCGAAAACAAAAACTGACTGACGGTTGTGGTTCGATTGCATTTGGCAACAATTTATTTTAGGAGAATTGGGCCCCAGGTACTACAAGTACGCGTAAAATAACGTTGCCTCACTGAAATGTGAAACAGAACGCTGAAATCATATTTCAGAGCGGAAAAGTTATTTTACGCGTACCAAATAACTTTGCCCCTCTGAAGTAAGGAACTGAACGCTTAAAGCCTGGTTCCATAGCGTCAAAGTTGTTTTACGTGAACTTAACAATAGTATTTCTTCGATCTTCGAGCAACAGGACACAATCTTAAAATTTCAACAAATCGTCCCAGGGGGCCTACTCCCTAAGTCCGTCAACGAAGTTAGTCGCCCGTCCGAAAGTAGCCCGAAACGTAGAAGTGAACAAAACAAGTGTCCAGTTCAACTTTTCGGACGGGCTAAAACACATCGGTAGTAGGGACAACTGTCAAATCGTGTTGTCATTCATTCTTAGTTCGAGCCCCGAATAATCGTATGTCCGTAGGTGATAAAGAGTAGGAAACGCTCGTAATTAAGGCCGAAACCACGGACTTCGTGCTTAGGGAGTAGACCCCCAGAAGTGTTTACTTTCGCTCGGCAAAACGGATGCTGAAGATTTAAATGCAAGCAGAGAAGTAAAAAGAATCGCTACAAACCAAACGTTAAGAAATTAGCAAAAATTATTTAACAAAACCAGCGTAGCAGATTTGATTTTAACTTAGAACTCGTCACGATATTGTGAGTGACCGAATCAACTTTTCCATCAGTGACGTATAATCTGTTCAATGGCTATATCCTTCCAGAAACAATTTACCTATGAAAGTCAGCACGCGAGCGCAGTCACGCACCGCACGTAAGACACGTCATTGACGCAGAGTTACGTCAGCGTCACTACGACCATTGGCCATTATTGTGAACCTATAGTATGACCGAGCTAATTGAAAAATCTCTTTCAAAATGAACTTCGACATGCTATGAGATTCTCTGGTAGAACCACGTCGCTGCGACAGCGCTGCGTTCGTAGATGAGTCCGCGCCGCAGCGCTGCTGTAGCGACATCTTTAAATGTTTTAAGCGGAGTGTGGTAATTCAAACGCCAAAAACACGCTGGGTGTTTGATGCCCAGCATATGCTGAGCTGGTGACCCTTTCGGCATGGGCATGCTCGACAGCATAAAATATGTGTGTTTCTTTTATGTTTTTGTTTTTATTTTTTATTGTTTATGGTGTTATTGTGTCCTTAGCTGAATAAATTTGTTTTCTTTCTTTTTCTCTTTCTTTCTAATTTTGGGTACTACGGGTAATTGAGACGATTAAAAATACTTTGGTATCCAAGGCGCATAGAAAACGAAGGAATATTGACAATTCAGTGGCAGCAGCTTCTCTACGTCTGCTTTTAGCAGCATAGCTGCGGAAATTCTGCTACCAGTGTGATATGGAGCCTGGATGTCTGAGGAGGCGACGGAAACAAATTTTGCAATCGATTATTATTTTTATTCTTTTGATTTGCGAATCTTTTTATTGAATTAGGCTGTTAAAAAATTGACTCCAAGAATTTTGTGGGGTTAGTCGGCAACGGAAATTGTTCAACTACTTTCCATTTTTTTTATTACTCTCCATAAAAGTCAAATAAATTATTTATTGATTTGTATGGAATTTCTTAAAGTATTTTTTTAACACCGAATTAAAAATGAAGATATACAGTATCTTAATTTTTACCTTTCGGTCCTATGAAGTTAAAGGTCAACACATAATAGTTAACTAGCATGGCTTTTAAGAATTTTATTTAGAGTATATTTTCATTCTAACTTATCAGAATATTATCCAACATTTAGGTCAGTAAGCCAGAACTACATTAATTGGAATGACGTATCAGCCACGTGACGTCAGGTGTCAAAGTATGTGAAGGTACAATGTCGTCATTAATATTTCAGTCGAGTTAATTCTCGCATTTTCGACCATATAGGTGATCCTCTGACATTTCCAACAATGCTATTAATTATTCAGAGTTAAAACGTCAGCGATGAGCTGTCAAAGAGTTTAATAATATCCATTATAATGACCCGCCCCGGCGTCGTTTGGGATGTTTTATAGCTTAAAACCTTCTGGAAGAAATTATTTAAAAACCGCATAAAAATCCGTTGCGTAGTTTAAAAGACCTAAGTGTACAGACGGCGAGAAGCGACTTTGTTTTATACGATGTAGAGATTGCGGATCGTAATTTGGGTATCAAGGGTTATGAGTAGGGACGTATATTCGGATGCATATTTACCTAAAGTTAATTTTTAGCTACGAAAGTATGGAAGCGGCTCCTTAAAATATATTTTTTGTAAGAAAAAACTCGGGATGCCAGGAATACCGGGAATGCATAACTAGTCGGGTGTATAATATGGAAGTGACATCTTAAAATGATTTACCTATTAAAAAAAACTCCGAGATTCTTAGATTGCATAATTATTTAAAATTAATGTTTAACCCCTGATGCAAATATGTGTGTACGTAGAGTGTAAGAAGACGAATGGTGTGTGTTCGATAAACCAAAAAAAAACATAAATTAAAATAATTATCCCGGAACCGCGGGATTTTTCGATACGAAAGCGCGTTCTCGTGATTAGCCAACAACTCAAGTTTAGGTGAATATGCATCCGAATATCCGATCTCTAGTTATGAGGAATTAATACAAACACCATTCGATATTTAAACATTGTTTTTTTTTTTATATGCCTGTTACACGTGGTTGGCCTTACTTTGTACAGCTACACATTAGGAAGGGAGAAAATCCAGATTTAGCATCATGTGTAAAGGCTGCTAAAGGAGGCTGCACACCAGAGCAACTTACAGCAAGTGTACAGCAAACGCTGCTATTTCTATTTGCTTCTTGCATAGGTGAACGTTTGGGCGCATTAATTGATTCATACACCATTTCGATGCCTCCCACGTAAGTTGTTGCAAGCCACAAATTGCATTTCTGTGTTTTTCACGCAAAAGTGTCTAATTTTATGTATATTATCTGTTCCAATATAATAATACGGAAAAATTATATATATTTTTACTATTTTTATATTTGGAACAGAATAATACATAAAATTAGACACTTTTGCGTGAAAAACACAAAAATGCAATTTGTGGGTTACAACAACTTACGTGGGAGCCATTGAACAGAATGATTGAACATTAGTCTTTAAACACTTTATTAAACCCATACATGACGACGTAAAGACGACACATTCAGATTCAGATGGCGGAGGCTTAGACCGGGCGGCCCTCCGCCACGACCAGTATCCCGTGTAGCAGTGGACTCCCCATCGATTTGCTGTATGATGCTCTGTTGTTCCGCCAACTTTATCAAGTGCATGAAAACCTTCGAGAATCCCGACATCGGCTGTTAACAGCGCAGCGTCAGACTCGGTGACGTAGCAACCGACGCTGTACCTATCAACCAGTATCTATCACGTTATCAATAGTTATTACCTAATCTGTTAAATAACACCGATCCGCTAAGACCTTGACGGGAAAGTACAGATAAAGCGATAGTAAAGAAGTAAGCACAAACATGTACTAAACTTATTCATCGTAAGTGGCATCATCAGATGATGATGCCACTTACGATGAATAAGTCTAGGCAGATGCCTAGCCTTTTCCCAACTATGTTGGGGTCGGCTTCCAGTCGAACCGGATGCAGCTGAATATCAGTATTTTACATGGAGCGACTGCCTATCAGACCTCCACAACCCAGTAACTGGGTAATACGATACTCTTGGTAAGACTGGTTGTCAGACTTTCTGGCTTCTGACCAACAGTAACGACTGTCAAAGATCTACAAATGACAGCCGGGACCAACGGCTTTACGTGCTTTCCGAGGCACGGAGGAAACTCGCTATGGTAAATGGTCACCCATCCACAGACCAACCTCGGCAAGCGTGGCTTAACCCGGAAGATCGGTCTATGCGGCTGTAATTATTTAGCCACGAGCTCCTCCTCATCGTAAGTGGCATGGAAACAATTAATCATACAATCTGTGTTGCGAATAGAGATACTGAAAGGGAATCTCTGTCTCGAAAAGTACCTGTGTGAAAATAACGTACTGCGACCACCAATCTGTTGTTGTTTTAGGTTTCCGTACCCAAAAAGTAAAACGGGACCCTATTACTAAGACTCTGCTGTCTGTCATGAGGCTGTATCTCATGAGCCGTGATAGTTAGACAGTTGAAATTTTCACAGATGATGTATTTCTGTTGCCGCTATAACAACAAATACTAAAAAACAGAATAGATAATGGTACGGAACCCTTTGTGCGCGAGTTCGACTCGCACTTGGGCGGTTTTTAAAATGGCTTTAGCCAAATTGCAATTTTTTTCAACTTAGTTTGGTTGTTATCTATCCGAGACCCTGTCTACAATGGCATCATTTGAGGTGGGCGCGTGCTTACTGACCAAGATAACGACAACTGTGGAACAGATATCGCGCTAGGTAACGATATCTACTGTAAAGCCAGTTGCTTAAGCTAATCTGAAAAACCGCCTAAAACCAGTCAGGCTAACAGGTGCAGCGCGAGTTAATTTCGTCGATGCATTATCTCGTGCCTAATGTTGATAGTAGATTTGGCCTCCTGATTATCTATTGAAATTATTAACCGACTTCAAAAAAGGAGGAGGTTCTCAATTCGGTCGGCACATTTTTTTTTTTATTTATTTATGTATGTACACCGATTACTCCGAGGTTTCTAGTACGATTAGTGGGATTCTTTTTTTGTTCGATGCAGTATACTTGCCATTTGGTCCCATAAAAATGACATCCAATTTGGTTCAATACTTTTTATCACTCTACATGGTGTAAACGAATTCGTGTAGGTAATTTCTTAAAACTACATCATCTATTACTGATATAGATTAAGCCCGCACTGGATTTAGCATGAATAAAAAAGGTTTGACAGAAACTTTTTTTTCTTAAGGTATGGCTAAGTAGTCGTGTCTAAACCAACTAATGAGGTATCAAAAAAAAAGCAAAAAAAAATTACTAGAGGGATAACGCTTCGCGCAGTCAGTTAACTCGGGGAGCTAAAATGACTCAAAAACAGAAAACCACGTTTTCGTTTTGAAATTATTATTTTTTGCTGAATCTGAAAAAAAAACATGCAGAGTCAGTCTGTGTCCCCGTAGATCAGGGATGCACAGACTTATTTATTACAAACACAAACTTATTTGAGTGGGGGCCACTCGGGCAGACAATGAGTAAAAGGCGGGCCAACACAATTACACCAACCAAAAAAAATTTAATTAAGTTCACTGAAATAATTAAACGTGAATTAATTTTTAATTCGTATAAAAGAGTTTAATTCGCTGGCGGGCCGCACATATATTGACGGAGGGCCGCATGCGGCCCGCGGGCCGCGGTCTGTGCAGCCCTGCCGTAGATCATGCGGTTGGAAGGAATTACACGAATTCGTTTACACCCTGTATAGTGTTGTCTCGAAGAAAAATAACTTTAAAAAAGTAAAAACCGACTTCAAAAAAAACTAAACGGAGTAAAATAATTATCATTTAATAAAACTACCAGTTTCAGAAGTCGGTGCATTCAATTTGTTTCAGCGTAGAACACCGACTTCTGAAACTGGTAGTTTTATTAAATGATAATTATTTTACTCCGTTTAGTTTTTTTTGAAGTCGATTTTTACTTTTTTAAAGTTATTTTATTTTATACTTTTTAGTGCCACAAATTACAATTACAATAGTGTACAAATTCTCGGACCAGCACTACAACTAGAACGTCGTCTATATACAATTTGTTTTTTTTTTTGTTTTTATGATTTTTGCAAAAAGTGCTAAATCAATTTCAATAAAATTTGTATGGGACCACCTCTGAAGTATGGCCTACCAAACAAAAAAAGAATCATCAAAATCCATTCATAATTGGCGGAGATCTCGCGTAACAAACATAAAAAAAAACAACAAAAAAAACATTCAGACGAATTGAGAATCTCCTCTTTTTTGAAGTCGGTTAAAAACTCGTAGTCATTTGCAAAAATCCAAATGTTTAGTTGATTCTTAGCAACTACGGTCTTATTACAATGATTTTTAGAAATATCCTCATACAATAAAGGCTCATTTAGGTACACTAAGATAGTTTCTCGAAGCGAGTCTCATGCTATCTCTGTTTTCATCGTAGAGAAAGACGAAGACAGAATGAGTCTCGCTTCGAGAAACTATCTCCGTGTAAATGAGCCTTTAAATACGTAAGTACCAGTGGTTTATAGGTAGGTACCTACTATAGCAAAGTACGTGTGACCTATTGTCAGTACTGCACCCTCCGTACTTCTGCTGCACTCGTACGATAGCGAGCATAGCAACAAATTTTAAAATCAACACAACAGTTGACACGGCAACAGGTTGCAGTTTGAAAGTCAACACAGTCGTTAAAGTGTTGTTGTAAAGAAAAAATACGTAAGCAAACAAATGAACAAACAATTGTGTTTTACAATCTATTAATTAATATAGAATACGGAGATCAGAGGTAAGGACGGTGGCGACAATTAAGAATTATCATATCATTGATGTTTCAAAATTATCAGTTAAGCAGTATCAGACATGCTAAATAAGTTTTAGCAAAATATCAGACATGCTAAATAAAGTTTTAGCAAAATCTCATCTATGCACTTTTCAGCGTAAGTTGATTAGTGACGTTTCTCTTAAACATTACCATACAAAGATAATCAAATATTTAAAAAAAAAACAAAGCATGGATAATAAATCTATTTTACGGTTTTTGATGATGTCGTTTACGTTTTTTCGATAGCAGTCTACGGCTACAATTTACGAAATGACCGAGTTGTCAGGAATAATCTTTAACACAACTTTTAGCAAAAAATTAATAAAACATATATAAAACATTTAAAAAAAAAACTGTTCAAAATAAAGTCTATTTAAATCAGGATTGGTTCAAAACTGTAACAAGTAGCGCCATCTATTCGCGCGACTAAATAACTAAAACAAAGACCCAAAAATATAATTACTGAAATAAAAGACACTTTTGTTCTAAAACTCGAACATGTAGATGTCGAATAACAGTACAATAGTAGCAACCCTATTTAATAAGGAGCAATAAACTCGTTTGTGGAACAATACGCGTAACAACCTTGTTACTACGAAAACATTCGTAAGTGCACGTAGGTATTACATTGTATCTGCACTTACTAAATATAATCACAGATAATGATGTGTACATTGAAATAATTGAATGTATTGGAATTTTTCACTCTCTGTCCCGAAATGGAGGAAACTGATGTAATGGTAAGGATATACGGCGACACTGACATTCGACACAATGCAATCGCGACACTGAAAAAAAACCAGAGCTAATGCGCAAGTCAGTGTAACAGCGATGTACACACTACGACACACGGTGTCGACACTGAGTGTCAAATGTAATGTGTCGCCGTGTATCCTTACCATAAGATGACCAAATATAACAAATACATTGAAGTCTGAGGTCATGTTTTTGTGACAAAATAATATTTTAATAAGTTGGGAAGGTCAGGAGACGATAATATTAATCATATGAGAACAGAAAAAGTCTTGGAAACAAATTCAAAGGAACTAAAACAAAAGTAAGACGCAGTAACTACGACATTTAAGAAAATCATGCAAAAAAACGCGAGCAAGTTACAATATTTTTGGAAGTTCACGGTGGTACTGTCTGCAAAGGCTATTTATTTGACAATAATATAGGACAAATTCAGTACATTATTTTTCCCATTGCATATTAGAATGGTGACGCGGCCATGTTTTTGCGTGTTACGATTTGATGTCGTAGTAATTACTTCTATGTAGTGAATAAGGCTTACAAATTAACCAAACCGCTTTATTTTGCTGATTTCTAATTGTTAGTAAAATATTTAATTCAGTTTTGATTCTAAAGCCAAAATAATGTTAAAGGTCGCGAACCAGGATTGAATATAAAATGTTAACTATCAACAACAAAATTAAATGCATTATGCATCTTCATTTATTTTGTAATTGCGATCCACAAGTGCGTTGTTAATTTTATTACTGTATTTGGCATAGTTAAATTGGCATAACACCACACACACCCATTATTTTGAAACTCAATTAGGAATTAAAAATGGTTTTCTCAACATATTTTTGTTATACGTGTTCAAAATAAACAACGGAAATCACTACATAGTATATAAAACAAAGTCGCTTCCCGCTGTCTGTCTCTATGTATGCTTAGATTTTTAAAACTACGCAACGGATTATGATGCGGTTTTTTTTACTAGATAAAGTGATTCAAGAGGAAGGTTTTAAGCTATAAAAAGTACACGTGCGAAGCCGGAGCGGGTCGCTAGTCAACAATAAAAACAATTACCAAGATACCGGAACGAAATATTAATATTTATACATTTTTTGCAAATCATGCCAGCATGAAATCTTTGAGACAAACCTCATAATTATGTGCATATAAGTAACTGCCGTGAAATGCAAGATGTCTGAACAATTGTCAAGCAGACGTGACGATGTGGAAATGTGTCCGAAGGTTATTTATCTATATTTATATCCGAGAAATTATCTATCAATGTATTCGAACTTTTTAAAGCGGGTATCATCAACCTAAAGCAAACGATCGTTAACGTAAGCTTCAATACATAATAGATATTGAACAACACGATCGTCTATGATGATAATCGATCCTTTGAACTGTGAAGCAACCCGCCCTTAGACATTGCCAAGTTCGAGGTCAACCCTGCTGGCAATGAATCAGGAACAGACAAACTGCGTGTTGTTAACCAACTTTGGGACAGGGTCAACTTCCATTTATTTGAATCGTTAAAGGTAGCAGCACAGATATTGACAATAAAGTAAATCTGCATATCCAGTCTCCAATCAGTTGACTAATTCAAGCACCTTAACGATTTGTTGGAAACCTACTGAATTTGATCGATAATTCAAATTGAAACAATTAGATTCAGAGGTTAGCAATGCCGATTGTGATAGAAAACAGGAACAGATTTGTAATGTTTAACAGCTCCTTGTACACAAATAAAAGTTTTACAATGATTAAGCTTTAGTAATCAGTACGCCTGTTGAAGCATTATCTGCAGTAGATCGAGAGAGGCAGTACGCATTAATTACCTATTTGCAAACTTTTTCGCACCCGAATGTTTTAGCTAAATCGAAGAATCATTGTTTTAGCAAAATACACTTAAGAATACTTAATTTGATCACATTTACATACTTCATCTCCACAGCGGAGATCAAATTTGCCTGTATTTCTTATTTTCGGAAATTATGTTATCAAGTAATTGAAAGGATTGCTATAACATTATTATCAGGCTGTCTCTTGTGGAAATGAAAAACACTGAAACAACAACTACTATTCTTATGTTTTAAAACTTTACCTTTAGCAACAGCAGTAGGATTGTCCGACATTTTTAAAACTTGTCCTTCTTAAACACTTAAAAGTACATCTAGTACTACACTATTATTTAACACGGAATGTTCACTTCTATTAATTATTTCCTACATGGCGAATGAAGCCGATAGCAGCACAATATTAATTAATAGTTAATATAATAAACAATTATTTACATCAGATACATTGCATAGTTCGCTGATATTGCGCGCCACTGGAAAATGTGGGACTCAAATTGTTAATTTATTTCATCATATAGTAGATTACTGGAACATGTACGCGATAAAACATGCATGGATTATTTAATCATGAAGCAAAAATGTTCGTAATACATTCCAGGTGTGACGGCAAGGAGCGTCGGGCCGCGGACGTGCGATCGCCCCGGACAGCCAACTTCGACTGGTGGGTCCGCCTCACGGAGGGTGGGGAGTCCGTGCGGGGTGGGGATGCGGCCAGGAAGCACAGCCTCCGACCAATAATAATTATGTAAGGGTTGTTGCTATTTTTAGAGTTAAGGCGCATACGTAACCAGTTTGTATGGCAAAGTATATTATGCTATCGGCTTAGTATAAATAACTGGTGTGCAGTGCAGTAGGCGTTATGTTCGCAACGTTTCTATTTGTGGAACTCTTAATGCTGTTTCTCTAGTTTCGCAAGTAGCAAGTTTAATGTGCCCGTTTTGTACGTAGTTATGGCAGGTTGTTTGAACTAGATCGCTGTTTAGTAGCACTTGGTGGTTATCTTGTATCCATCCAAGTAATTAAAGTTCAGAAAGCTTTTAGCGAATGTTGGCGAAAGGTATTTGTTTTCAGGTTGAATAATGGTTCTTATGACGAAGATAGATGGTTCTCAATTTCTGGGGTGACTGGTTATCAAACACTGTCTGTGTTGTTTAGGTTTAATAATGTATCATATACAATATTTCACTAACATGTATCTATTTCCATTAAAACCTTTATCACTAAAAGTTCCAAACTAAGTTTGAAACTTATCATCCATCATTCAATTTATTTAATAACATTGGTGCAACTCTCCTGACCCGCCGCCCCACATAACATTAGCGGCAGTTCCCGACCACCCCGTTGCACCCCTTGCACCCCTGCAGCATCACACGCGGACACGAGTGCGGAGTGCCCCACCCCTTACGTAACACTGACACACTTCCGCGACCACTATGTTATTTATGTTGTTTACAACCACCAAATCACCACATTTAATATGAATGTGGAAAGTTGAAAATGGTCCTGAAAGACGTAGTGTGATTGCATTTTCATGTTAGGAAAATGTCGCAGCCCCGGGGCTGAAATTATGTTCAGGAAATGGAGCCACAGAACAAATAACGGTATCTATCACGTCAACACGTATGATGAATGGAGTACCGTCGCCCAAAGTAGGTTTCAAAAACTTTTTTTTTTCCTTATTTATTATCTTGTTATATTCTCTTTGCCATTTTGTTATTTTTAGTTCCGTACCCAAAGGGTAAAACGGGACCCTATTATTAAAGACTCCGCTGCCCGTCTGTCCGTCTGTCACCAGGCTGTATCTCATGAACCGTGATAGTTAGACAGTTGAAATTTTCACAGATGATGTATTTCTGTTGCCGCTATAACAACAAATACTAAAAAAACAGAATAAAATAGGTAAATATTTAAGGGGGCTCCCATACAACAGACATGATTTTTTGCCGTTTTTATAGATAATGGTACGGAACCCTTCATGCGCGAGTCCGACTCGCACTTAGCCGGTTTTTTTTGTTATGATTTATCCTTTCTCAATTGTCTTTTCTCGCTAATCGTAAAAATTATAACAAGACAACGCAATTAATTGTAATAAGTTATTTACATGTGGAAGCTTGTAATTAGCAAATGTACCTACCTATTCTTGCTGTTAAAATTTGTAATTAGGTAGTATGTAAGCTGTCTTTAAAATAAAATAAAATATACCATTGGTACAGAGTGCAGGGCAACCACTAAACAACACCTGTCAAAACTACACACGACGGGAATGCGCATATTAAGATGGTCAGCGGGCGTCACACTTCTGGATAAAATACGCAACATACACATCCGAGGTAGCGACAAGATTGCCCCCATTGCCGAGAAGGTTAAAGAGCAACGCCTTCGATGGTACGGACATGTGTAACGCCGTCCAGAAGACCACATGGTGCGAGTAGCCCTTAACCTGCCGACAGTGACGCGTAATCGCGGAAGAACCCCGCCACCTGGCTGACAACAGCCCAGAAAGATCTGAAGGAGAGCGAAATAGACACCGCAACCGCTCTGGATCTACATAAATGGAGAAGGCAGACAAGGAGAGCCGACCCCAGATAATGGGACAAGGCAAAGGAAGAAGATACCATATACTAGATCCGCTTACAAATTCGACAAATTCGTGCAATCCTTAATCTTACGATTCAGTATTGATAAACTTTTCATGCTCAAATGTTGCTGGGTGGTAACAGCTAAGTATACGCCACCCCTTTCCTCCCCAGGGTGTTCAGGAGACGGAGGGATTATATCAACTGGATGGACAGCGTCCACCCCTTTACTGATAACGTCGTATTGCGAAAATCCGTTTTCTAATACCTATCTCTAAAGGATTGCGAACATTAACTGGAGTTGCTTCTCTTGAAATTAGAAAGGAATATTCTAAATTAAGTATACTGTATACTTGGAATTAGATTAACTAAGTCTTTGTAATTTGCCGACCTTTGGTGTTTGGCAGAGTTAACTTGACGTTAAAAAAGATACTTTTGATCCTGAAAAATTTAAATCTTTTGACGAGAAGCCGCAGGTGTAGCTGCCTCCTAATAAAGAGTTTCTCAAAGCAGTCTCGCAAATGTCTTATTGTAAAGAGTGGGCCAACCATAATGCAGATGATGTTAATTGTAAATAAAACAAAAAGTTTTCAGAAAATGATCTTATTTATTTTTTACTATGATAAAAAGATCTATGACAATTATGTGTGAAACAAAATATCGGCCAAATGCTCGCCACGGCTTCGGTGGCATACCTCTATCCGATGGTCCATATTTTCAATAACGCTGAGGCATAATTGAGGTTCAATGTCACTAATGTGCCGAATTATCTCATCCTTTAGGATATGGAGCTGGACGATATGTGGTTCCAAGGACGGTGCCACTTGTCACACAGCCAACGAAACAATGGCTCTTTTGCGCGAGAAATTCTATGGCCGTGTTATCTCGCCGATGTAAATTGGCCGCCGCGATCATATGATTTGACACCGTTGGACTTATTTCTTTGGGGATTTTTAAAAGAAAAAGTGTACGTCAATAAGCCAAGAACAATTCAAGAGCTAAAGGATGAGATAATTCGGCACATTAACGACATTGAACCTCAATTATGCCTCAGCGTCATTGAAAATATGGACCATCGGATAGAGGTATGCCACCGAATCCGTGGCGAGCATTTGGGCGATATTTTGTTTCACACATAATTGTCATAGAAATTTCTTTCATAATAAAAAAAATTAAGTTTTTTTTTTTTTTTTAAACTTTTCCCCACACTAAGATTTTCCTTGTATCGTGGGTACGTTTACAGACACAAATCTCACATACACAAACACCCAGACCCGCAACAACCATCTGTAGGCCATACAAATTTTTGTTCCGAGTGGGAATCGAACCCACGACCCGTAGCGCAGCAGCCAATTTCTCAGCCACTGCACCAAACGTGTCGTCAATTTTCTGAAAACTTTTTGTTTTATTTACAATAATAATTAACATCGTGCGTTATGGTTGGACCACTCCTTACAAACGTGAGGTCCACAACCGATTGATAGGAAGGTTTTTTTTTTCAGACCGTTTCTTTTTCATTGCAGACCATTTCTACGTAACCGGGCAACTGACGAGACCAGGGTACTGAAGTGTCTCCAGCCAAATTGGTCCGGACGATAGTGATGAGCCCATTTATATCAATAGAAGGTAATTCAGAAATCGATTCAGGAGATTCAGCCTGGAATGAGACGGATGATTTCTTGCACATCTCTTTCTTTTTCGTAAGAAAAACCTATGAGATCCAGATAGTGTTTTGTGTTTCTTGGCATAGAAACCAGGGTGGATCGTCCTGAAGCGCCGCACACCCAAGCTGGTGTGCACAGTGAAGTGACCAGTGCTGCTGCAGCAGAGTTGGCGTGAACCAGCACCAGGAGGTGGCGCAGTGCGCCAGGTTTACACCTGGGTTTCAACATTTGGGTGACGCACTCACCATTGGAGTGATTCACCAAGGAACATGCTAGGTTCATCTAATTATGTCAACTGAAATGACTGAATATCTAAAAAGACAACGGTAACTATCCAGTTTTGCACTAATATCTCATAATTCATACAGCAATTACATATTAATTGTATCAAGCATAGTGAATAAGTGATTAGGTACGCATTGACTATGTAAATATTCTCTCAATACCTTTATTTCAGCGGTCTTTTAGGAGGCCCATGTTTGGGAGTAGATGTCGTCACGTTGATGTGAAGTAAAAAAAATACGAGTTCAAAAAACTTAAATTAAGTTTGCTGTCGAGTGCCTACGTGCAGCAAAGCACATAATGAACCAGGTTTCTTTTTATGTTTTGAACTGTTAAGTTTTTTTTGTTTCGTGGTTGTAGTTTTGAGCATTGATTTTTATTTTTCATTACTCATACTCGGAAAGTAGGTCTGAAGTTGCCTGAGGAGCGGGTTGAAAGTAATACTTTTCAGCCCTAGGGAGAATCGTTTTCAACTGACAGCTTTCAAATTATTTAAAAAAAAAATTAGTTCTATTTTCACATTTCTATTGAACCATGTTCCAACTTTCTATACAGCCACTCAATTACAGCGCGATGTAAAATTGTAATAACATAAAGTTACGTACTAATTAAAGAATATGTTTTTTTTTAAATGTCTTTATTATGGGTTTGTAATACGTAACTGCAAACAGTTTAAGAAATCCTCTACAAAGATTAAATTGTTTAATACCCTTGTTCGCCCAATTTTGGAGTACAGCTCAGTAATATGGAACCCCCATTACGAGGTATACTCAAAACGTTTGGAGAGCGTTCAGAGACGATTTCTCTACCACCTAAGCTATGGTGATCACTTGGCAAGGCAAGTCACAAGTTACAAAGACAGACTGAAACATTACAATATAAAAACGCTAAGCAGTCGTAGAGAGATGCTAGATTCCATTTTCCTCCATAAATTAATTAACGGGTCTATAGACTGCTGCGAACTTTTGAGCACTATTCAAATTAAGATTCCAACTCGTATCCCGAGGAAAAATATTTATAACCTATTTAATATTCCACTTTCAAAAACGAACCTCGGACATTACGCCGGCGCTGTGCCAAGACTCTGTAGGCAATACAATACCTTGTCGAAAGTCCATGATATTGACATCTGCGAGTCTTTATCAAAATATAAAAAGGTATTAAAACAACATTTGTAAAACAACTTCTCAACTTCTAAATTGTTTTTAACTGTTTACCTCGCATTCTTTTATTTTATTAAATATTGTTGTAATTTAACTTAGTCGAAAAAAAAAATGGCATGTTGTGGCCTCCTATAATTGAAGGAGTACTCGGATATAAGGCTCATTATATTTACCAATTTTTGTGATTTTCTGGGTATGTCCTTTGTTGGAGGTCCTTAATAAATAAATAAATTATAATCTAGTTTCAACTATTTCTTTAAAATAACATAGATTTGGGCAAAACATTTAGCAATTTTTCAATGATGAAAATTAAAAATAATGGCTGAATAGCTGGCCGGCCACAAAAAAAAAACAAAATAGACGGGAAAGCGGCAATCCGATCGTAATTTTTTTCTTTAGTTAATTCATGTTTTTATTTTTACTTTCCTTGTATTCGTAATGAAAAGCACAGTGTTTACCTCGGGTTAAAGACTTATTTAGTCCCTCGAACTATTGGCGCCCTCGCCCCGTCTCGGGACTAAATAAGTTACTTTCACCCCTAGGGTAACAATGTACTATTGTGAACTGCAAAATGGCAATAAGCGATCTAAAGATGGTGATTTACAATCTATGCAAAAATAAATAAAACCTTATTAACCAATAATGTTGTGGGAGAGTAGCACGAAATCGAATAGTCTTGTGTTGATTGACTAGTTCCGAAGGATAAATATTATATGCGTCCGCTAAATTAGAGAGCTGGCTGAAGAGCCCTGGACGCCAATCATACTAACAAAATTGTTTAAAATCGCATTCGAACAGCAGCTGAACGAGGGCCATTTTCTTATAGAGATAACGGCGATTTACTAAAAAATAAAAAGTAGAAGTAGCCTCCTGTTCTGATCAGTAAAATAATGATGCCATTTGTACGTCAGTCAAAACAAACTTTAATCGAAAGTTCCAATAAAATATGACTTTCATTTTTCTCAGAATTTTTAAACTTGGTTGGAAAGTGGAAAGCTCGTCTAGGGACACTTTCTGTTACAGATAGATATGATGAAATTATAAGGATTTCTGTTATTGCTTTATCTAGGTTTGTTAATGTTGGCACAGATTATGTAATAGCTGACACGTAATTAGCAGATTCGATACTGATAGTAGATGCACATTATTATCTGCGTATTTTCCAATATTTATCTGAGTATTTGATACCCATCGGTATTGCTAGTTTATCATTAATGTGAATAATCGTATATGCAATCTATATGAAATTGTCCTCATCATCTTTGTACAATCTACTTTAATCTATTTAGATTTTTTAAGCCTGACTAATATTAGGTAGGCAAAAAAGTGTTCTATCGTATACTGTCTCAAATAGCATTGCTATCATGACCATACATTAGAGCGGTCAGACAGACGTCTACATTCAGTAGTGTATTTCACTGATAAGAATCTACGGATGGATCACCTCATTACATTCTTCGGCTGTCGTAAAAGTTAATTAAGCTATTTATATTTGATAGATGTGCAGACACATTTAACAGGACAGTCAGCTGGTACAGGTTTTTTTTTTATTTATCGATAGTCTCGCGTCTCACCACTAACTCGCCTTATGGTAAGCGGTGATGTTGTCGACGGTGAAGCACGCTTGCCTAGAAGTAATCTATTCACTCTTGACTTAAAGACCCCAAGGTTGTAGCTATCAGGAAACACAGACTCCGGCAGGGAATTCCACTCCTTAGCTGTGCGAACAATGAAAGTGTTCGCAAAACGCTTTGTACGTATGAGTGGGATGTCCACCATGTACCGATGGCGCATTGCCGTACGTCTTGTAGTCCGATGATGGAAAGGGTCGCAATCAAATTTTGCAGTTCCATCGCACACTCCCCGAAGTGTAACCGATAGGCTGGCAACTCTGCGTCGATGTTCAAGGCTCTGGAGCTTTGGGTTGACCAGTGCATCGTTGCCGATAAGCCTTTTGGCTCGTTTGTCGATCAATTCAAGTGCATCAAGTTGGTATTTGGCAGATCCGTCCCAGAGGTGACACAAATAACTTGCGGCGTTTGGTGGTGACAGCATTTACACTGAATATAGGATACTAGAGGACGCTCGCGGCTTCTTCCGCGTAGATATCGTTTATCGAGTATTCCGTATTTTTCGGGATAAAAGTAGCCTATGTCCTTCTCTAGGTTCCAGAATCACTGTACAAAGTTTCATCAAAATCGGTTCAGCGGTTTAGGCGTGAATTTATAATATTAGTAGGGATTCATCTGTGTGTAGTTATAGAATGTTCGCTCGCTGAAAATGGGCGCACGGCGTACATATAGGCTGTTCTTTACTTGTGCTGTCTCTTGAGCGACACTTTTTTTGTTCTAGTCTATTTTCTGTCTCTCTTCGGAGGTCCTTTACCTCCTTTTGCCTTCCAAACATGTCTATTTTGTACCGTTTCTGACCATGCCAGCCTAGAACACGTCTAGATCGTCACGCCGCCTACGCCGATGACCTCCTTCAAGCGTCTAGTAATAACGATCTTAACCCACATGTCCGGGCACTATTATTCAAAATGTATGTAGTATGTAACTATTTTTTGACTGACAAAACTTGTCAGTCAAAACCAATAATCTACTCTTTCCCCACCATCGTTAACAGACAGACTAACTAAATAATTCGTACATAACAACAACATAGAAATAAACAGATCAATCTGTATATATTTAGCTCAACAAAGGGTAGGCACTCGTACCCTTTAGGCTACAATTGGAGTGCCAATCAAGTTACGTGTACACGCGAACTTTATGTTTACGCGCTATTTTTGTACCAATCAGTATGCTCTGTAACTTTATTGTTTCCTGATACTGTTACCAAATACAGTTTATTTTGTTCGGCCATTTTGGCTCAGTATTGTTGTTTATTTTTAGTTATTTTAAGTTCAGTTATCAGGCTTCGTTGGTAATTATTTTAATAAATGTTATGTGGACTGCGTCCTACGCAGTTTGTAACCCAATTGAAGTGTATTATTGTGTTCGTGGGCGGTAATTAACTTTAGTTACGACTGAGACTGTTAAGCTTCAGGGTTAAGGTCTTACATCGACGACCTAAGGAAGGCAGGTACGATAACCTGAATGCGTCATGAAATGAAACTGAATTTTGTGGCGTCACTTTAGAGAAGTCTGACAATGGATTGCAATGGGAAAATAAAATGCTGATTTTTGCGGTCTTTAAGAGCGGTTACGCACTGCATCCGGTCCGGTTCCGTGAAAATACGGATATAAAAAAGTCGGACCGAATTCGGATATTGCTTACGCACTAATCCGATCTCTCATCCAAATCCAAGCAATTCAGAAGCCATCTTTGGCATATGTCCGATTTGAATGCGAGGTAATGCGAAAGCGTTCATACAAACAGTACTACGGCTACTTCGATCCGTCAATATTTCTTCCGAATTGGAGGCTCACGGATGACGGAGAGAAATCGGATGAGGGAAGTCGGATCTAGTGCGTAAACTACCATACAAATAGTTCTATGACTACTTCGGAACGTGTTTTCACGGATTCGGATCGGATGCAATGCGTAACCGCTCTAACTCTAATTGTAGCTTCGAAAACGTAAGTAAAGCTAAGCAAGGACTCCAAAAGCGTCAAGACTCAAGACAACTTAATTGAAGTAGTGATAAGTTTAACTACCAAACCACATAACATACCTATCAATCAAAAACTCTTGACAACAGGTAATTACGTAATTATCTCAATCAACAAGGACGACTCGAGTAAATTACAAAAAGACGCAAAACACACCGGTTTCTTTTGAACCGTTGAGGTGCTAACACTAAAATATTTTGCACCTAGATACACTGCATGCAGGATCAATAGATATCGCACAAACTTGTTTACTGACCGATCTGGCTGAGTAACGATATCTTCCATAGCAGCCTTGGGATTTGTGCTCAAATATTGTAAGATAAACCTTAGTATTTAATTTCACGGTTCTTACTCCAAAAATTACGGACTTGCATACAAACTTAAATACCCTATTTCACCCCTTTAGGAGCTGAATTTCGAGAAATCTCTTCTTAGTGGATGCCTACGTTACAAAAGGAACCTACTGTCAAAATTTCAAGTTTCTAACCCCAGCGGTTTAGGCTGTGCGTTGATAGATCTGTCAGTCAGTCAGCTTCTTCTTTTATATACTTACATAGATAACATCATGCCTGTATTCCCCGAAAGGGCTGGGCAGAGGTGTATAAAACCCTAATTTAGCAGTTATGTTTAAGTCCCCTGTAATAGGGAGCGAGCCTATTGCCATCAACCGGACAATTCCAGACTCCGGGCTGCTATTGATAAATTCTGCAAGGAAAAACCCAATAACACTGCCTGAACTAGAGATCGAAATCAGGACCTCACGCTCAGGGGGCCAATTCTACTAACAGAAACTTTTATCAATTGCAACTGAATCGTTCATTCAGGCAGTTATCGTTTACAAAAACTATCAAATTGTTTGACAATAAAAACAAAAACAAGTATTTTGACAGTTATCGTAAACGAAAACGAATCCTGGGGGACAATTCCGACTACTGGACTAACGAGGCAGTCTAATTAGATACTATTATTTGTACAGTTGATTAGGTTCCTCTTTATACACGCTGACATTTAATTTGTTGTTTTACTAGAACAAACGTAGCTCAGACCAATCTACTACCATACTAAAGCAACAAAAAATATTTAAAAAAAAAAACTTCTTCTATCGTGTCGACACGAGCTATACAAGAATAGCTCATGCTGTGGTGAAAAGATTAGCCAGCAGTGGCGAAGGCTCCATACAACTCGATTCCTATCGGTTTCCCTTTCGAAACGAGTAGTTACTGGAATTCACACATCACACTTGAACAAGGTAAGCATTTTTTGGTCCGGCTTCCCTTTTAAGAAACTTCATCCTACGCCACTGTTAACCAGTCAGCAAGAATGGTAGCGAGGCTGACTGCCCAGGGTGCGCCGGACGTACTTAAGTATCATCAATAGTGGAGGATCTTTTCATGCACCCCAAAGAAAAAAAAAATACTAGGCTTTCTTAAAAAGTCTTTGCTCAAACGTGTTAAACATCAACCGTAAGAGCGATTACGCACTGCATCCGATCCGAATCCGTGAAAATACGGATATAAAAAACTCGGACCGAATTCGGATATTGCTTTACGCACTGCATCCGATCCGAATCCGTGAAAATACCGATCTAAAGTAAAAATCTCGGACCGAATTCGGATGTTGCTTACGCACTATTCCGATCTCTGATTCAAATTCAAACAATTCAGGGGCCATCTTTGGCGTATCCGTTTGGCGTCTGATTTGAATCCGAGGTAATGCGAAAGCGTTCATACAAACAGTACTACGGCTACTTCGGTCCGTCAATTGTTCTTCCAAATTAGAAACTCACGGATGACGGATAGAAATCGGATGACGCATGCCGGATGTAGAGCGTAAACTGCCATACAAATAGTTCTATGGCTATTTCGGAACGTATTTTCACGGATTCGGATCGGCTGCAGTGCGTAACCGCTGTAACATTAAAGTACTCATCGCGGCAATCGCGGTAAAGTTTCCGGCAAATAACTTGAACCATCAAGGCGCCGACTGCGCAGGTCCACCCTATGACTTGTGTGGTTTTTTTTGAAGACCAATGACATTTTTTTTTATATTTGATGCTTTGGAATGGTCGTTGACCATGGTCTGAACAACGTTTGTTCTAGCAAAACAACCAATTAAATGTCATCATCTGCCTAGCCTTTTCCCAACTATGTTGGGGTCGGCTTCCAGTCGAACCGGATGCAGCTGAATATCAGTATTTTACATGGAGCGACTGCCTATCAGACCTCCACAACCCAGTAACTGGGTAATACGATACTCTTGGTACGACTGGTTGTCAGACTTTCTGGCTTCTGACCAACAGTAACGACTGTCAAAGATCTACAAATGACAGCCGGGACCAACGGCTTTACGTGCTTTCTGAGGCACGGAGGAAACTCGCTATGGTAAATTGTCACCCATCCACAGACCAACCTCGACAAGCGTGGCTTAACCCGGAAGATCGGTCTATGCGGCTGTAATTATTTAGCCACGAGCTCCTCGAACCAATTAAATGTCAGCGTGTATTAATTACGCAACTTGCATCATATTGTAATTTGAATGGACAAATAAAAATTGAAGTTTATTTAGGAGTGACGACATTATTATGTAGTTGCAATGAACTTTTGAGTTTTGAAAGCGTCTGTCGTAAAAATCGACGAGCGTAAATAAAACTGAAGGTGCGTCACATAATTACGTAAAAACGTTTCGGAGAGAAGGAAACAACGTCAAATAACTCGACAAGAATCATTTTACATGTTGAAGTTATAAAGTTAACCTGTCAAAAAGCTTTTTATGTGCGAATCGTAAAGCTTTCTTGAAACTTGGAGTAAGATCATGGAAATGACTACCAATTTCCGTGTGAAATACTTAGCATCTGATAGAACAGGATAGGGTGGGTAATAACTAGGGATCGAATATTTGGATGCATATTTACCTAAAGTTAATTTTTGCTATGAAAGCTGCTTCTTAAAATATATATTTTTTGTAAAAAAAAAAAACTGGGATTCCAGCAACACCGGGAATGCATAACTAGTCGGGTGTATAGTATGGAAGCGAGTTCATAAAACGATTTATTTAAAAAAAACGGGATTCTAGGATTGCATAATTATTTAAAATTAATGTCTAACACCCGGTGCAAATATGTGTGTATGTAGAGAGTAAGAAGAGGAGTGGTAAGTGTTAGATAAACCTAAAAAAACATATTAAAATAATTGTCCCGGAACCGCGTGATTTTTTCGATACAAAAGCGCATTCATGACTCAAATCGCGCATCAAGCTAGATTCTCCCACACTCATTCACACCCCCACACACACACACCCACACACTCACATACGCGCTCACCTTCTTACTTAATCATTGACTTATATCAGTCACTCCTAATTTCCTTCATATTTTATCACTAAACACCTTGTGCGCATTGTAAATGTATCAAAGTACATATTCTTAACAAATCATTTGCATGCTTAGGTTAATTTCAAAATTATTGTTTATCTCACTTACTTAAGCATTGTTAAAGTAACTTGGAAGAGCGGAATCGCCTAACACAAGCAAATATTTGCTTAAAAGGTGATTCCAAACCCAGCAATTGTACCATTTTTAAGTTGATGAAATAAACATTTTTATTTATTTATATTCCATATTAGCCAACATCTCAAGTTTAGGTGAATATGCATCTGAATATCCGATCTCTAGTCATAATACAACCTTTACTGTTAATTAATTAAAATTATTATTATCAAGCTTCTCTGAATTTACGGACTATTGTGATTGATTGCCTCTTTGAAGGATTAAAATTTAATTAATTCACAATTATTATCTATTGTGCCAGTAATTGAGGCAATAAAATTAATCAAATATGGACGCTGTAATGTTACTAGTTGGCTTTAGGACGGCGATCAGTCATCGCAGTAAACGCCGAAGTTACAGTGATGTTAATCTGATATCTACACTGTTAATGGACATCATGGTTTATCCATACAAAATTTTACTTGATTTGTTTTGGTACTCTTCGGTTCTTTCAATTGATTCGAATAGAGATTTATAAGGGAGCAAGTTCGTAATGCTGTTCGTAAATGTACGAAAAATGAACAATGTTCATCCCAAATTCTTTCAAAACAAAAGAAAATCTCTTATGCAGCACAGAACACGAGCTAACATTTCATATAATTTAAATAATAGGTCACATTACGCCGGGACACGACGTTATAGCAGCGATCCATCATCCACTAAAACGCTCGGCTTCCAGGAACGTATTAGCAAAATTTCCCCCCAAAAGTTCCGAGAAAAGAGGGCCTTTCTCCCCCCTTTCGGCCCCTCCGCTCCCGGGAATCACCCCCGGCCGGAGCCACGCTGCGTAGGCGTGTGTTGACAAACGTTGCTGTGTCTATTTCTAGCCCAAGCTCAGCCACGCCCATCCCCCCGCGCCCCGCCTGGCCCCTGCCCAAATGTGCCCTTGACCTTGGTATCCAAACAACCGCAGTCACAACAAGGGATGGATGATAATTTGTTTTTCTGATACAGATTTGTTTTGAGTTTTAGGGATGGCTTTGTGATTGTAGGCCGGGTCCCTGGCGACAGGCAGGTAGCGAGGGGTTGGCGGTTATAAATATATGCTGAATTATAATATTAAAGCCCGGAGATCTGCGCATTCCGAATAAAGTGAGTTTGAATTTTTGCCTGAGGTAAGAGACGAAGACTTGGAGAGCTGGCAACAAGCCAGAATAACATTAGGAAGCCTTTAATAAGTACCTACAGTTTGTCGCCAGATGTCGCTACTGGTTACTTCTCTCGTTAATACACAAACATTACTGTAACATGAGCATCAACATCCACCTGTTTACTGATCTAAGTACAGCGATATCGTATCCGTGCAATGAAGAACGGGATAAAAATTGTACTCATTATACTTGCCCATAAGCTGTTGAAACAATGTGGCCAGTATCTTGGTGACTAAATACGGAACTAAATTGTAATGTACTGTTTTTGCCAAAGTTTGGGCACTTCTATTAGCAAGGTTTATTGCGCAAGTTGACTTGCGCAAACGACTTTCAAACTGTGGACACACCCGCAGCAACTCGACTTCTACAAGTTTTACGAACTAAACGAGCAATGGAGTGCAATAACTTGCGCAGTAAAACTTGCTGGATTTGGCGCTTTACCAAGCGTCGTGGGCCGTGGGCGCGTTGTAGCCGGGCACGCTGTAGCCGTGGGCTACGTCGTAGCGGCCTACGGAGAATTCCTTGTTTAACAGTAGGTACGTAACGATGGGTATATTTATAGCTATAGTTAAGTAGTAAGTACTAGGTACTTCTTACATGACTAATTAAGTACATTATATTTAACATCTGATAACACTGATGACTAACAATTTATTATAATCAGCTACACGAACCAAAATATATTTGATTGATTAAGGATTTGTGTATTAAAGGTCAAAACCGATAAAAAGTGATAAAAACAATCAGTCGTTTCTCGAAGGTAAAGGCAACAATTAACAAAAATTTGCATTTTTTGCAACAACATTAAAATCATATGAAACCGTTATTAAAAACCCCAATTTTTTTGTCAAAATGTTATTTTTGAATACCAAAACAATAATTTTATGTCTTTTTGACTGCTTCGTTGGTCTAGTGGTCGCAAGCGCAACTGCTGAGCGTGAGGTGCTGGGCAAAGTGTTTTTTGGTTTTTCCGTGTGGAATTTCTCAGTAGCAGCCCGGAGTCTGGATTTGTGCCCGGTTGATTGCCCCCTATTACATGGTACTTAAATATAACGGCGAAATATGAGGTTAATAAAACTATACACCTCTGCTCAACCCTATGGGGAATGCAGGCGTGATGCTATGTTTATGTTATTCTTTTACTAATTTGTTGCGAATAAAAACTAATATTTTTCAAAAAATTTTTTTTTTTTTTTTTTATTAAAAACCTTGCCCCACACTAAGATTTCTCTTGTATCGTGGGTGCGTTTACAGACACAAATTTCACAAACAAACGCCCAGACCCGAAACAACCATCTGTAGGTCATACAAATTTTTGTTCCGTGTGGGAATCGAACCCACAACCCGTAGCGCAGAAGCCAATCGCTTAGCCACTGCACCAAACGTGTCGTCACTATATCATTCGTGGACGCATTGGAATCAAGAACTTTGTTAATTGCTAGGTATGGAGATGCACATACAAGGTTAGTCAGAAAGGGGGTACTAATCCGCAAGGGTGTTAAAGTACCCATAATAATGAGTAACTTTTGTTCTACCACTTTCCCCAAAAGTCAATAGTTTAAGAGAAATAGCTGTTCAAATTACAAAAAACATAAATGCTAAAATTTATCTATCCTCAGCTGTTTACATTTTAGGTCATATTTGGACGAATTAGAAGCTCCATTTTTTGAATTCGTAACTAAAAGCGGGTACGAAGAATTTTTGAAAAAACTGAAACAATAATTATTTTACATGGCAATAATGATTATAGAATTTTGAAATTTGAACACTTGCTTTAAAACTGTCATCAGTGATACTATAAGTTCATAGTCAGAACCTTGTAGATACTCATCATCATCATCATTCGGCCGAAAGACGTCCACTGCTGGACATAGCCCTCACCCAAGCATCGCCACATCGACCGGTCCTGTGCTTTTCGCATGTAGCGGATTCCCGCGACCTTCACCAGATCATCGGTCCACCTTGTGGGAGGCCTACCCACGCTGCGTCTTCCAGTACGCGATCGCCACTACAGTACCTTTCGGCTCCATCGGCCATCCGTTCTGCGAGTAATGATGAGCAATAGATATTCTATGTATAACCAGTTAACTTTTGGCGCCTAAATCAAAATTTTATAAAGTATTAGATTATTCAGCAAAATAACCAGAGGCCTTTTTGGTGTAAATACTCTGCAAGTCTCATTTTTTAAATATTCTGCTGAATTTATGTACCAAAGTATGGAGTGGAGACTGTCATCGTCAAATCATTGTTTTTAGTAATTTATCGATAAGTTAACCGATTAAGTGACGTAAACTATTTACGTGTCGATAAACGTTGATATCAAAGGGTTTATCGGCAGCTATCTTAACTATCTATGGCGTACGCGCAGCCGATATGGGAAATAATCGTTTGACGATATTTTGGACGGTGGTCATCGTGCTAATGAACTTTTGACTGTTTTTAGAGAACTTTCCATTTATTTATTTATTTATACTTTCGCAGAAAATCTGTACAGAGGCGGACTTAATGCCATAGGCATTTTCTACCCGTCGACCTTAGGGTGGAGCAGAGAAAACATGGTAGGTGCACTTTATAGTGTTAGTATGTGATGCTATAGCATTATTTAATTTACCATTTAAATTAAACATATCAATCAATCTTTTGAAATTATCTGATGTAATATACCTTAATTGCGATCAAAGTTCAGTCAAATTGCCATTTCATTTTAATTTTCATTATGATTATTACTAGCATTTTTTTATTTATTTTATCTCTTTTTTAAGTTTTTTTATATCCAATGAAATTACTTATTCCTCCTGATTAGGCAGAACGAGTACAATTCTTTATAATATTATTCTACATAGTATTGTATGATAATGTTAGTACAATATTGACATATTCATGGCAAAACGCCAACTAGAACTAGTACGGTCAAGTAACCTACTTAATGTCTGCAATTGCCAACCACGACATGCTAGAAATTAAACAGGACTCTTTGGCGTCAATTCACGTTATAGAGCTGATACATATTCGGTGAAGGATGGACCGAAGAAGGTAACTAGGATAGACTGGATGCGGAAGGCGAAGGAACCAGAATTGAGTTGCAAATTGGGAGAGATATATCCCGTAGGACTGCCTCGTTGGTCTAGCGGTCGCAAGGGCGACTGCTGAGCGTGAGGTCCTGGGTTCGATCCCCAGGTCGGGCAAACTGTTATTGGGTTTTTCCGTGTGGAATTTCTCAGTAGCAGCCCGGAGTCTGGATTTGTGCCCGGTCGATGCAATAGGCTCGCCCCCTATTACATGGAACTTAAACAAAACGGCGAAATGTAGGTGTACTATCACCTCTGCCGAACCCTTCGGGCAATACAGGCGTGAGTTTATGATATCCCGTATGTTAATTCACGTAATTTCATGAGGCGACGATCAAGTTGCAATGACGCTGCAGCTTAGTTCACTGACAGCGATCGCCTATTAAGAGCGAAAAACGCTGTTTTGATCGAAACTTAACTGCACACAGCAACCGAACTTCTTTAGTTAGGTGAATCAGACTCCAGCAGTTGAACACGATAGACTGAGTTGATCAACTAAGGGTAACCCGTGCGTTTACTTTCGCTTTCTACTTTGGACATATTTAATACAAGAGAAGTCGAGTTCGACTCGCGACCTTGCCGCATGTTCAGCTCATGATTAAGGGCTCCGTTTGGTTCCGAAACTAGTCGGGCAATCCCGAAAAAATGCACGTGAGTAAACCGTAATTAATCATAAATGTGAATGTGTCTCACGAAAGTTGTAAAACAAAAATATTTTATTGAAGCTAAAACGTATTAAATCAACACTAGAGCGAAACGTACAGGGGGCTTACCATGACGTCTTAAGGAAACGTTCAAATGCCAGCCAGTCAAAATCCGTTCAAAAGCAGGCCTGCTTCTGAATCGCTAAAAATCGTACCGTGACAGTACAAAAGGTGAACGATTATTCAACCAAGTTGAACGGATAAGCTTGTTCATGGTACGAAAAGTCTATACAAAAAAAAACAGGTGAACGGATTTCGTAAACGTCAACGTAGCAGGCCTGCCGCAGGCCTGCTCTAACGATGTCATAGTACAAAAAAGCAGGACAGTTCAACTTCCAGGCAACTTCTGCCTTGCTTTAAGAGGTCATGGTAAGCCCCCAGGCAACGTTTTAATTATCAGTTAAGAATTATTTACTTTCAGCTGCAGGCCACCCACAGAAAAGATGAAAAACTAAGTGCTTCGCCCGCGCCCCCACTAGTAGCTGTGGGCGCGAGGAGTGGGTGGCGTGAGCTACTCGACTACCCACATTTTCGCGCTTTTAGCGACTTCGCGTTGCACCCTACACGGTTACGTTCGAAAAGGGTGCTCTTTGTCCTCTAACCGCCACTTACAGCTACAGGCCGAAGTAAATACTCATCATTGTTAAAACTGATTACGATGCCTCAACTGTGCCTACCACAATAATTATTTTTTCGGCATTAAAAGATTACATGTTCAAAGAACGACTCGAGGCTTTAAGAGGAAGGTTTGCGAGCGTGAGAACTTATTTTATAACCCACACTTCGACATTTCTACTAATACAGCTGCATCACACAATGTAGTAGTACACATACCGAAAAACAAAAGCGCACCGAAGGTTTATTTTGTGGCGCGCCGGATTAAATAAACCTTCAGTGCGCGTTCGCTTCTGAAGGACTAGTAAGTATGTTGCAAAAAACGCGCAATGTATTAGTTATTTATTCACTGCACCGGGAGGCACGCATGCCCATAGTATTGGATGTCATGAACAAAGGGTGGGGTCACAGTGTAATCGGTATTGACAGATTTAAACTTAGAATAGTTACTATAATATATTATTGTTGATTTTCTGTGTTTCTATTTTCGAATATAATGACGCATAATTTTTGTTTGGGAATATTTTAGGGTATGTAAATGTTGCGAGGGAAGATAAGAGCCAACATAAAAATGAAAACGAGATAATGTGTGATTGATTTGTAATGAAAAACATTTAATGTACATAACTCAATTACTGGGTATAGTAACATTTTTTTCTCAGTTTGATATTTTAAAATTATTTTATTATAAAAAAATTATACATCTTAGTACATACAAAAATTAATGCTTGATAAAATATTTTCTTTAATTTATTTATTTATTGCTTGGCGCTTGGGGCTGCTGACATCAGATAAAACATTTTCGCTGTTCCGTTTCTTTGATTTTCTCCCAGATTTTCGTTTTTTAATTGCCTCAATCAAATAATTGGGCTCATTTATTTCCATTTTTCTGTCTAATCTTGAATCTGTTATATCCGGAAGCATACAATCAAGATAAAACTTTTGTAATTTTCTTTACGTTTTCCCATTTCCATCTGAAATAGTAATAATATGCAGAAAAATATATTAACAAGAAATAGAGAACCCTTCAGCTGATAAGCTATCAAACATCAAAATTGGCATGTCTGCCCACGGCCTTGACGTAGCCATGAAACGTGGTAAAATAAGGAAATCATTATACTAATAATAAGTGAAAAATATATATATATTTAAAACTCACCATATATTCGGACACAGTGTCTGAATTGACATATTATTATGTATTTTAATTTCAATATTTTTTTCACTGATGATTCGGACACCAATAAAAAAAGCTGTTTTGTACAGCCAGATAAAAAACTTTCAACGATACCTTAATAATTGTGGAAATCCGTCCTCCGCCCAGCCTCTAGTTATAAAAAAACAGTTTTTAACCGGATTATACCTAAAGCAGCCGTTTTTAATAAATAATATTATAAACCCACATACATAGATAGATACGCGCCTTGGCAGTCGAGTAAATAAAGATGGGGTATTCCTCGAAGCGCAACCACTTTGAACCGCACCAAAAGTATTCCATGAAACCCACCAACGATGAAACATAGAGAAGAGCACGAAGGATTCGTGATAAATTATATCGATAGACGTTTTAAAATTCAACTGTTGTTTATTTATTAAAACTACCAGGAAAGCAGAAATGAACTGGAACTAGGTGCTTAAGCGACTTACCTCCGGTTTCTGAATTAAATTCGGGATAAGCAATACTTAAATAGTATTTGAGTACCTACTGAGTTGTCAAAAAGATACTTTAAAATACGTCATTTTTTTGACAACTCCGTACTCAAATGTTACTTAAGTACTGCTTGCTTATCCTAGAATTCTCAATTCAGAAACCGGAGGTTACTCTTAGCTCAATAATGGTAAAAATACAGGTTTTGAAATTGAATCAATTGCTGTTTTGAAAAGTACCAGGGTGACAGAAATTAACAGAAAATAGGCGCTTAGATGATCTGACTAAGTGACAGTGACCTTTAAGGTAAGATGTAGAGGACAGTTTTAAGTTTTCTATCGTCTATACTAATATTATAAAGAGGTAGATTTTGTTTGTTTGTATGTAGGAGGTAATCTCTGAAACTACTCATCCGATTTCAAAAATTCTTTCACCAATAGGAAGCTACGTTATCCCTGAGTGCTATAGGCTATATTTTAGGATCAAATAAATTAGGGATTCGTTTTTTTTTCATTATAAATTAACGTGAGCGAAGCCGCGGGCAAAAGCTAGTATTTTATATAAGAATAATAACGAATACTTTATATTCATCTTTCCCCCTTATTACAAAAGATGGTTTCAACCAAGACTAAGGTAAACCCTGGTTTAAAACATACCCATCACTTTCTTATGTCATATAACAAAAAGAGACGGGGCTATTGTAAAACCTAGGTTTTTCTTAGACCATCTTTTGTAATAAGGGGGTTTGTGTTTAATCGTTGGTGCACAACTTAGTGACATCGTTTAGGCGCCCATTTTCTGTTCATTTCTGTCACCCTGGTACTTTTGAAAACGACAAATGATTCAATTTCAAAACCTATATTTTTACCATTATTGGGCTAAGTAGTAACCTCAGATTCCTGAATTGAGAATTCAAGATAAGCAATACTTATGTAGTATTTGAGTACGGAGTTGTCAAAAAAATGCTTTAAAACCCGTCATTTTTTTGACAACTCTGTACTCAAATGTTACTTAAGTACTGCTTATCCTAGAATTCACAATTCAGAAACCGGAGGTAAGTCGCTTAAGCACCTAGTTGCAGTTTTACCAGTAGTTTGAATAAATACACAATGCAGCTGAATTTAAAACGTTTATCGATATAATTCATTACGAATCCTTCATGCTCTTCTCTATGTTTCATCGTTGGTGCGTTTCGAGGAATACTCTTGGTGCAGTTCAAAGTGGTGAGTCCACAAAGCTATTTATTACCGAAAGATTGGCATCTTAAAGCCACAAATAGTTTTGGTAACGCTTTTTTTGCCACATATTAAAACTTTTTTATCTGACTGTACTAAAAAGCTTCAATAATTTGATGGTGTCCGAATATTCAGTGAAAAAAAAATAATTAAATTAAAATGTGTCAATTCGGTCACTGTCCGAGTCGTCTGTCTTATTGTTCGAAGATTGAAAAAATGCAGTCATGTCACGACACTCGCAACCCACCCTTATGCCTTGTGCGTAGACGTTTTGAGAGCTCGGCTCGAATTACAAACGGACGTGCTGTCACCTTGGATTCTAGGATGGCACTGAAAATTTTTCGCGTGCGTACTCTTTTATAAAACAAATTACGGGAGAGTATTGCTCCATACTAAAATGTATGGGGAACGGAAAACAATTTCCGTAAAAAATTAACAATGTTGAGACGTAGATTACTCTCATTTGGTTTAATTTATTAAAATAATAAAACGGTAAACGTGTTGTTCATACTTTCGTGTCACGATTAAACTAAATAGATTTTTATATATTCCTTTAAAATTAAGTAAATTCTGCAAATAGAAAAGGTCGATTTAGATGTTTTTGAGGGAATTTAACATTTTTTTTTCTCGAAATTAATGATGATTTCGCAAATATCTCGCGGTGAAACTGTTGGCACATCTATTAAGGTTCTTCATTATTTTTTTTACGTAATTCCATGCGGAGAGTTTATAGAAATTTCGAAAACAGTAAGTGCCTTTTCAGGTGTTTCTTAAGGACTCTCCTCTTAATCTACAAGCCAGGCTAAGCTAAAATAACGACTACTGGTAGCTTCTTATATCGACGGTGAAGTATCAATATCTAATAGTAATAACTAACATTTTAGCGATTTTCACTTTATTGCATATTCGTAGGTAAAATATGAAAGAGCTTGTATTTGCAATGTTAAAATGTTCTTATTTATGTTAAATCGGTCTTGAATTGTTCTTATTTATGAGATATTTCAATTTGCTTGTAGAAATACAATAATAACTATAGAAATGAAACGTTTTTTTCGTCTCCTGTAAAATCACGGTTTTGTAGTTATTAGATATTGATACTACACCGTCGATATGTTACTTAAGACATGCTATGTGTGTCAGCTTTCTTCTACAAAAGTCTGAAAAGAATCACTAAAGACTAAGTTCCCTTACAGTAGGGACAAGGAACCTACAAACTTTTCTAGCTTCCTTCATTTTGACATCAATTTAGACAAGTCTTTGCCACCACTCAAAGCATTTTTCCAGTTAGGACTTCGTAAAACTTATAGCTGTTAGCGCTTTCGAAGTCGCTAGTGAACTCTAGGAATGTGTGCAAGCAAAGTTCATACGTGGAACTAAAGACAAACTATTCTAGTTTCCTGAAACTCTGATAAGGACGTTAAGAGTTCGGAGTCTCATATCTGCTGAGTTGTGTTGGATTATAAGATACAAGAACATAAGCTTATTACTTATCTGATGACTACCTACTTACGTGAAGATTAAGGACATGAAAATCTTAAGCTGTTTCTGTATTTTTGTGTGACAGCCAATTTGTTTAAAGGTATAATAACTAATAATATTTGGGGTGCATGAAAAGAGCCTCCACGAATGACGATGCATAAGTATGTCCGTCGCACCCTGGGCAGTCAGCCTCGCTACCAACCTTACTGACTGGCTAATCTTTTCACCACGGCATGAGCTATTCTCGTATAGCTCGTGCCGACACGATAGAAGAAGAGAAGATAATAATATTAGCCTGAATCTGTCCCACTGCTGGGCAAAGGCCTCTTCTCATACAGAGAAGGAACGAGCATTGATCGCCACGCTTGCTCACTGCGTGTTGGCGATTTCAGGCCATTAAAGTCCAGGTTTCCTTACGATGTTTTCCTTCATTGTATGGCAGTAGCGTCTTAGATTAACTAAGAAAGTACATATGACATTGAAAAAGTCACATTAGAACATGCCTGGGTTTGAACCCACAACCCGGTGGTTAGCAAGCGGGTGTAACCTCCGGGCCAGCACGACATTATCAGAAGTACATATTGAAAAAAATATATAACAACTCCGTAACACAGGTTTATTATGTATAGGTACTAAAATTTTGCAATTCTTCTCTCGTGTCAGAACGAACTAGAGAATAGCTCATGCCGTGGTGAAAAGATTAGCCAGTCAGCAAGGTTGGTCGCAGAGCTGCTGACGCCCAGGGTTCGCCGAACGTACTTAAGTATCATCAGTCATCACTCGTGGAGGCTCTTTTCATGCAACTTTAGATTGGGCCTCATTGCAATTTTGCAATGAGGCCCAATCTAAAGTGTCTTAATCATTATTGCTTTTACTAGGAACTATGAAATCAGCTTTCAATCTAACCAAATGCTGAATGTCATCTACCCTCTGTCACCGAAATATTGAAACATAGCGTCCAAGGTTAGATGGTAATGATACTAAACGGACGACGGACGACGACGCCCACTGGATTGTCATTATGATGACTAAACATATTATTAATCGTATATAGATACTGATTATATGTATTTTGGGTTTTTCCAATATAGGTCAGAGGTGCCAATTGTTTTCAAATTAAATTCAAATCTACATAACGCTAGAATAACACCCACAGAGGAATTACCCAAACGAAAGGTCAACGTTATCTCACATGCCCGTAAAAATTTAAACAGGATCTCTCTATTGACCCCCAAAAGATATGGGGAAGGGCGAAATTTGGGGGAAGTGAGTTCTAAAGTCTTAAGTTGATAGCAATAGGAATTTTATAGAAAATTCTGTAAATAAACGGTGTGTGCCGCTGCCCACAGCCTAAACAATCTCATATTTTTTTTTTTTTTTTTTTTTTTTTTTTTTTTTTTTTTTTTTTTTTTTTTAAAAACGTTGCCCCACACTAAGATTTCTCTTGTATCGTGGGTGCGTTTACAGACACAAATCTCACAAACAAACGCCCAGACCCGGAACAACCATCTGTAGGCCATACAAATTTTTGTTCCGTGTGGGAATCGAACCCACAACCCGTAGCGCAGAAGCCAATCGCTTAGCCACTGCACCAAACGTGTCGTCATTTGACGTAGCCTTCACCTGCCTATTTATCGGCGAAAGGAATTCCACGAAGAAAACATATTCAAACGGAAGTTTACATACAATCTTCATATCCGGCTTAGCCCGTAAAGTTGCTTCTCAAGGGCCACCTCATATATCTCTGCAATGAACGGTTTTCAGAGGTTATGGTCATGATCACCGCGCTTGGTGGACTAACTGGTGATCGCCTTTTACGACAACCACGGATACAAAGGGGATACTCTATTTGTCCACACGGCCTACCCATCCACTTAATAGCAACAGGGGTGAAGTTCAATATAGAGCACTCCAATAAGGTGTCTGTTCGGCTGGAAGGCTTTAGAAGCGTGTCCTAGCAACCACTCCAGCTATATCTAGTTATATTGATATTATACTTTTCGAAGAATTTTAAAAGTGATAGATTTCATTATTATATGGCGCATTAGAATGTTGTATATTTTTCTGAGAAACGGGGCTTGGTACTTTGTATAATATAATAACTTATGAAATACGTCGTGGACCACCGTAACTTTGATTAGCACATAACGACTTTATGATACGGAGCGTTAATAAAACAGTAATCAATTCAGTAGGTATATTTTTTGCGCTGACAACAATTATCTTTTGATAACTACCGGTTTTTTTAAGTATTATGAAACAAAACCGGTAATATTAAAACGCTAGAGATGATTAATGTCATACAAAGAACCGTAAATTATTTTTTCTTATTAATTTAAAAGAGTAATAAAAAAAAGCCTACAGTAAAAAAAAGCATCAAATAACCAAACAATACACGTGGAACGCAAGGTCGGGCATCGAACCTGTGTTCCCGGTTCCCGGGCGCGGTGACAGAGCGCATACGGGGCGGGGGTTGCGAGGGGCTGCTTCTATTTATATAAAATCGATAGCTCGCCCGTGGCCTTGGACGCATCGATCGCGACAGATGGGTGTGTAGGACGAGCCCCCGGCCACGTTTGTACTACGGCGCGTGGAAATTTTCCGGCACGGAAATGTAGCAGTAAAATGCTTAGATTTGACAAGAAAACAGACTATTTGGTGAGGGAAAAGAGCAGGTAGACTTAGGAGTAGTTCATGCTGTCTTAAACTGTTCATAGAACTTGGAATATGTTTAGAGAAGAGTGGTAAAGGAAAAGCCAGAAAGCGGACCCTAGCTAGCAACAACTTAAATTTTAGATTTATCTAATGACCTCTCACACCAAACCGTTAATACCTCGTGGAAATATCTGATTCTGTAGACCGCCGTTTACCCCCAGTCTTCCCCTCTACCACCCACTTTCGCTCAGCGATGCTGATTGGCTGTAGCGGCCAAATGGACGGACCCACAGATTTCCCCTATACGGGTTGTAAGTAAAACTAGAAGATGCACCGCGGAATCGTTCGCGCTTAATGTGAGACAAACACTTTAGATGATCGCGCGGGAATTTCAAATTGAGAAGACGCCGAAGAAAATGACGTCGTGACTACAACACTGTTCTGTCGATTTAAATCAGTGGTTGTTAGTGTAACAATATTTATCATTAATTAATATTCAAGAAATATAATAAACTAAAATACAGTAACACACTTTAGTAGTAAAGTTCGAAAATACGTATTTTGCTTCTCAAGATGCTAATTTTATTCAATAAAATGTATTTCTTCGGTCTGTCTAGTCTACAATGTGGTCTACATTCTATAAAACATGAGGCAGAGGTATAAGAAAGATCAAAATATAAAACTATGCACAGTTGTACATAATTTATTACACATCTTTTTTGATGTAGGTACAGCAGAAACTTTCTAATATAGAAACACCTACAATGCAGGATAAAGACAAGAATAGTAGGTACGATACTTGTCAACTATAATAAAAATATATATGATAAACTACAGCACATACCTGAGTTATTTGAAGAGCGGCCGGGATCATCAGCCATGTCTCCAGTTTCCTGCAAGAGACCAAACAAATTAATTATGATGTAAAAGAATCTCAATGTACTGTTCCTTCAAACTTTTGGATAATTAATCAATTATTTTTATTGATAAATAACAATTATAATCCCATTAATGTTTTCTTTTATGGCTAATACCTATTAATGGCGAATCTTGATCAAAATCTCAGGATTGAAAGTAGGTTTTCCTACTATTTTTGCTGTGCGAGACAGGGTTCATAATGATCTCATATTTTTTAAATTTTACATTGTGGAATGCAGTAAATAAATTAATTATTGAGTTTTTAACAGAAATTCAAAAGAAATGTCAAAAACTTACAACAATCCAGAGATTTTAAATTAAGATTGATTTAATACTAACCGATCAGAATCAAAGCTTACTAGTGGCCATTTTCAATAACCTGTCTATCGTTGGTGTGCCTGATTAGAGCAAGAAATTTGACAGACATAACTTTTATAGACCTTATGACAAATTTCTATCTCTAGTAAGCAAAACCGTTGATAGAAAGGTTATTAAAAACAGCTATAGATCAATGATGAAATGAGTCGTATAGAATCAAAGGTGGCAATCTCACTTTTAGCAAGTTTTGAGCAAACGAAAAAATGAAAAATTAAGCAACTCTGCCCTAATGCAAGATTGCCGTCTTTGGAACTAAATCGAGATTTTGTGTCGATTTAGCAAAAAATATGGTCATGTTTAGTTATGATAATTGTCAAACAAGCAGTTTATTTTGAATATTTTTGATATTTCTGCACCGATAACTCAAAAGTGCCAAAAAGTGAGATTGCCACCTTTGACTCTATACGACTCCAATATCAACTACTCTTTCACTGTTTAGAACAGAAACATAATATACACAGACAGACACAGACAAGCCAGGGCAGGTCTACAGTCAGTTTATTTTTATGTATTATAAAGGATTAGGCAAGGCAGTGTGTTTACGGACGATGAAAATCCTTTTCTGTTGAAGTTATGTATGACAATCTGGACAATATCATGCGTAGTTAAGCCTCTTTTTTAAATGGGGAAACTGCTTTCATTATTAAAGTCTAACTGTAGGTCAAAAACTTCCATCGTTATTCCTATATTTTGTCAACAAAGACTTAACAAAAACAGTTTTGCAACACATACAATACCTATATAAATAGGCAGACAGACATGTGGTGGTGATTATTTAAATTAAATTGAATAGGTACTAAATGCCTGTCTGTTAAATCAATTTGTTTTAAATAATTCTATATCTTTTAACAATAACATGCAGATTCTGGTTTGAAAGCAAAACAAGGACAGTGACAACAACTCGTATATGTCGTTATCTTACTAATATCATATTTTAATTGCGATATAAACCATTAAATGACATAGTTTCTTTAAGTGATGTGGAATATACAACAACAACAACGAAATGGTTTCAATAACAAACACAATATTATATTCATAAAAAATGACCTCCACGCTATTGAAATAACTTAATATAGTACTTAAATACGTAAAAGAACCAGACTACATCAACTATGTATTTGTACCTTGCTTACACCAGCTGGGGTTCCAAACACTCGATTTTATAAATGTCCATAGAACACACTATATTACAGTTTTACATACTAATTTATATCATTTTAACGTCACAATGGACACGAAGAACAACATTTTAATGACGAATTCATCTCAAAGTCTTAAAGTTCACATAATATCGCTCCAAAACAAGCCAAAAATCTATGTTTTGACCAGATTTTGACGTAATACTTACGTCGAATGATCAGTTCGTTCGCATTTTCCTCATGTCACAAATAAGCAATTTTTCTAGATTTTTATTGGCCAATGAGAATCTTATTGGAAAACTTGTTTAAATACCACCAATCAGAACTTCGTTTCATGGTAACTAGATTTGAGTAACTAGCAAAAATAATAAAACCGGTATAAGCATACCATCGCGAATTCCATAATCGATTAATAACATTTCAAGTATCGAGTAAGTTGAATAATTGTTATTCTGAACATAAATGCTCATCAAATTGTACGGCAAATTCGTTTTTGTTGTTGTTAAATTACCTCCTTTATCCCCTTTTCAAAAACCGGAACAACTATTACTGAAAGTAGCTAGTCTAACGAGAATGCAATTAGAGCACTCCCTCTCGTGGCTAGAAGAACCTGGCCAGAAGCAGAAGAATAGAAAAAAAGAGGGCAATAAGCAATAACTAACAATGCTCTGAAAGCACACCTCAGCACATCTTGATGATACAGATTCTCGCCACGCTAAGACAATCCGAAACGTTATCTCTATCCTTTACATTTAATATGAAACGGTAAAGGACAGCATCAAGTCTCGGGCTATCTCGGTTAGAGTCTGAAGAGAGTTTGAAGTCTGGCTGGAGCCTCTACAGGCCAGAAGGACTTTAACAGTTTATAAAATCAGAGTAATATGAGTGTATTTATTTGTTGTTGAATGTGCTTAAGGCAGTGCACAGTGCTAGGGGGCTAGAGCTAGGGCTTTGAGGTGCGCAAGGAGAATGTAATAAATGTCGTACTTGTACATACCAAGGACTTTTACGTAGTACTTATTACTTCTATGGTACTTAAACAGAAGTAATATGTACTCGTCAAACGTAGTACGAGTCGTACTACGTTTGAGTACATAAATATTACTTCTGTAGAAGTGGAGGTGCTAGGTGCTAGCTGTGATTCTGGGGGCCTACTTACTTTACAACTTTTTGCTCTAGGTTTATGAAAAAGCAAAAAATAAATAAATTGTCAATAGTTATTTTACATAAATATCTCTTTATTTTGCCATTTGCCAAGATTTGTATTTGTATGAATGAGGATAATATACAAAGAAGACTGTAGATACAGTCCCACTAATTTATCTGTGAAATGGTAGAATGACGAAACTCATGACAGTCATGACATTGACATTCAAATTGAGTTGCCAGCATGTGTATTATACTTTACTGTATGCCAGCATGGCAAACAGGTTCACCATAGCTTTTGAATGAAACTAATTCTACGTCTGAACAATCTTTGGCCGTTATTTAGATTTGACTTTCCCCATAAATTGTATATATAAACAAGAAAAGGTAAGCTATATCGATAGTGACAGCTAGCTTTGACTTGGAGGTTTTAAATTGAACAGGCATACTCGGTTGCAATCATAAAAGTTATATGTAAAGTCAAGGACTTTCATAACGTATTCATAAATTATACAGCATATAATTAATATACTCTTTGCAATACTATCCGATAAGCCAACTGAAGTCAACCAAGTAGTCGACCCAAACATCACTGAACATCACATACTAAAGATTTAATTTAGAACTTGATGAATGTTGTCAAATCAAACAATAGGAAATGGTAAACAGCGATCAAGCAAGCTATCGGTCATTCATTCATTAGTTCTATTTGTGTTCCGTCTCGTGTTATCTTTAAACGTTTGCTGTATACCTAGTCTTATTCTTGTCACGCAGCTAAGTAAGAGAAACGGGTACTCCCGCGATTACGATTGATAGATAGATGCTAATGATGTTGCCGTAAAATAAACTGTATTTGTATAGGTAAGTACATTTTCTACCACAAGAATGTGTAAATATACTATGCTTCATAAATATTTTTAAGTAGATGCATACCTACCTATATACATAGTTTCATAAGGGTAACATTAAAAAATGCCTGCATCAATTGAATGTTCAATGATCTCCCCACAGCCCAATTGGTTTGAAATTCCCCGCAGTTTGGGGAATTCCCCATAAATCGGCAACGCTGCCTGCAGACGACTGTCAAATATGACGTCACGCGCAATTATGCAGACAATGAGTTCCAATTCATTCGGATTTTCATAAAAACAGTATATTCTGTGGTCAGTATCCGTGTGTGATGAACTGTCAAGAAATTACACAAGAAAAAACAAGTTGACTCACCACTAGTTACTCATAAATAAACAAAAATCTTCAAGTATCTCTACCTGTGACGCAGTGATAGTTCTATAAAAATGTTTTCATCAATTTTTGGCAAACGAAGATCTTCCCCAGTGGAGGACGAGACTCCTCCGATTCCCGGACCAAGGCCCGACGATGGGTTCGTCGTCGTTGATCCTGGTTCACCTAGGAACAGCCTGTACCCTAACGTGAGTGGAGGTTCGCTCCCGTACCCTCAGCCCCCTGCGCGACCTGCGCCGCCAGCACCAACGCCGAGGACTGCGTCAGTAGATCAGACTTTCCACTACCTACAAGGAGTCCCATTCGCTATGTCGAAAACACTTCAGATGGCTTCGAATAAAGACACATTTGCTACGGAATTAGCAGATCTTCTTGCATTTCTTACTAACAAAGTTAACGTAAGCAGCTTTGATTATGACTTCTCTGTAGAACGGAGTGTTTTAAAAGAATGTTGATGTCTTCTTATGATGGGAATCAGTGATGAATACAATGAAAATAATCAAAAATGTATAATTGTTAAGGTTTCTATGAAATTGTGTGAAATAATAATTATTAAAAAAAGTTGACACCTGTCTTTGAGAAAGTATCGTGAATAATTTTATTTATCTTGCTATTACGTTCTATTCATAAACTTTTTCATTGAATTTTCATGACTACAGACAGTTTTGATGAAAAATTTTCAATTTTGTGAGAAAATTAATAGAAATCTAATAACATGTACTTTCATAGAGGGATGTATTGTATAAAAATGCAATCAAATCATGCTAGTAAATATTTAATTACTAATATATTAAGTTGGTATACATCATTTTACAATTAACATTTCTATACATAGATATGATATAAGTAGGGCTTCATAATAGTTTTTTTTAGTGTAAGTTAAAAGGTTTCCCATTTGATTTTCACAAAACTACTTTTAGAATTTTCTTTTCAGTAAAAAGTATTTTTTTAATTTTGTATAGAATCAGAAATAATAAGCTCTTATTTTAATAAAGACAGTTTGTGTGATATTCATTGTCTACTGATTGTCTTCTAACTGAGGCACACTTTGAATAAATAATATTTTATAAAAATTGTTATACAAATACTTTTTTATATTTTTAAATATACATATTGTTTTTTTTACGTGTATTTAGAAATATAATTTATATTATGTTAAGAAAAATAAACAGATAGTAAAAAGTTCAATTAGGCCTAGAAAATAGTAAATATAATAAATAAATGTAACTCATACTTTTAAAGATAATTAACATGTCAAGCTAAGCTTGTTTTAGTATAGTTACTTATTAAATGAGGAAACCAATCAAGTGTTTGAACTCTGTCTTGAAATATTGGTTTAGCAGATATGAAAATGTTTACATAATTGTAACTTATGTACAGATTGGTAAAAAAACGGTGTTGCCACTGACAAGTAATTCTGTCACAACACTACGTCTTTCATCAAAAATATTTACTGCAGAAATGTGTGCCAGAAATATGTAATATTAAATTTTTTGGTATTAAAAACCATTTTATGTAAGAACATATATAAGAACATACAAAACCTTATTAATTTTAATCTAATATCTGTTAAAACATGTAATTGTATGTATTTATATTATGTAAGGGTTAATAAAGTTGTAAATAAAAATATAAAAACCAAATAAAAAAATATTTAATTATAATCCACTCAAACATCTAGTTTGAAAGAGGGTATTACCTCACTCTATAGGTACTTCTTTAGGAAATCAACAGACCCATAATTTTTATTTTAATAAGTAGATAAAACAAAAAGGAGCATAATTTAGATACACAATAATTATCTTAACAACAAAAATAAGTATCTTAGAGAATCTTAAACCTGGTTTGATTTGGCAAAACATTGTAAATAAAATAAAAATAGTAATAACTCTTGACAAATGTACCACAGGTGCTTTTGTAACAGTAACATATTACAGACACATAGCTACTTTTTGCATATAATTAGAATATAACAACATTTATAATGATTATCAATGTATGTACCTTAACAGAAAGGTAGCTTATTAATACACAAAGATCCACAATACACTATAAATAATAACTGGTTTTTTAATAGTGGAGCCATACTTTAAAACTGCACATTACAATAGCCCAATATCACCAGCACCAATCACTTCCATCACTCACAGTCTTTAGTGTAATAGTCCATAAACAGAAAACATGTTTTCTGTACTCGGCTAACATGCATAACTACATGGCATGTATAAATTCACTATTATTATTTATATGATCGCCGATAAGCCAATTATAAATGTTGCTATTATGAAGAATGGTGTCCATGTCTTGACAAATCCTCCATAACTGGAAAATAAATGAACATAATAATTTTAATTGTCTGATTTTAACATAACTGAACATGCTAAATAAAGAGCTGAACTGTTTCATTGTTTTTTTTTAGTAAGTGAATTTGCTTTAACGTTGCAATGAAACATGATATTCAATTTACATCACCACGAAGGCCAGTATATCCTTATGGCAATGCAAGAGACTACTCGGCAGGAACTGGGGCATTAGTCCTAGGATCACCCACTGGCTTTACACCACAGTCATCCGACCAATTATAACATACGGCTCCCTAGTCTGGTGGCCCAGAACGGACTATAGCACAGCCCAAAAAACACTAGAAAAACTGCAGCGGTTCGCTTGCGTAGCGATCACCAGCTGCACGAGAACCGCACCCACCGCCGCTCTACAAGCAATGCTGGGACTGCCACCGCTACATCTTATCGTACGGGAGGAAGCAGCATTAGCCGCTCTCAGACTCAGCATAGCCGGCACCCTGGGAAGTGACTCCAGAATAAAACACATTCGTATAAAAGACAAAGCAATCAAAAGGCAACCCATGATAGCAGCACCCACCGACAGAACCAAAAAGGCATACAATTTCCAGAAACACTACAATATACAGCTTGAGGAAGAATCACGTGACTACTCAGGCCCGAAAGAGATGAGAATTTACACTGATGGTTCGAAAACTGCCTCCGGCACCGGAGCCGGAGTCTTCTCGAACGATCTTAACATAAAAATATCAAAAACGCTAGGGGCACTCAACACGGTCTATCAGGCGGAATGTGTAGGCATCATCCAAGCGGCATATGCCATAGAAGCCAGGAAAGTCACGGACACCCACATCTGTATACTCTCCGACAGCGCATCCGTCCTTCAATCCCTGAACGAGAACCATATTACCTCAAAACTTATACTAGAATGCCATAATGCACTGGAACGTGTATCGGTATTAAACGCAACACAGTAATGTGCAGTAACACTGCAATGGATAAAAGGACACAGTGGATCACTAGGAAATGATGCAGCCGACGAACTGGCCACGAGGGGATCTGGCACGGTGGCCTATGGCCCTGAACCTATAGTACCCGTCCCCTTCAACCAACTACGCAGGTGGCTCCAGGAGTTTACTCACACACAGGCACAGAGCTGGTGGACTTCAACCCCAGGCTGCAGGCAATCCAAGGAGGCCATGCCACTCATGGATAGCAGACTGACAAGGCGCCTGCTGCGCCTGGACAGGAGCACACGATAGGCATAACGGACAGCCCTCTGTGCAGAGCATGTATGGGGGCCGAAGAGACGGTCGCACACGTGCTCCTGGAATGCACAGGGGTCACCCAAATACGAGAAGCAACCCTTGGTGCACCGAAATCACTCGCAAATGTTCTGAGCGGACTGAGAGCCCTAATCTGCTTCTGGAAGGAGGTGGGCTGGCTGGAATGATGGCCGCCATGGCCCACGTACAATGGTCCACTTAAAGGACTAAGTGCGGAAACCACATCTCCTAACATAGAACATAGATATTCAATTTTTTTTTAATAAAAAACTTTGCCCCACAATAGTATTTCTCCTGTATCAAACACAAATCTCACACACAAACGCCCAGACCCGAAACAACTATCTGTAGGCCATACAAATTTTTGTTCCCTGTGGGAATCGAACCCACAACCCGTAGCCCAGGTGCCAATCGCTCAGCCACTGCACCAAACGTGTCATCATCAATATGATAAGGGGCACCCATCCCTACTTCCTGCTTCCGCTCTTTAAGACAAATAAGTGTTACAATATAATGTTTTTATTTCCAATAACTCAATTACCTGACATGTCTGGAGTATGCTATCATGTAGACGGCCAGTTTCACCATGTTCCAGTTCTTGCAGCCTCCATAGTTCATGATGTTTAGAGCGGTTGCCACGTGAGAATGACAGTTGTCGTAGAATAAAATATGCTGTAAATTAAATAATTGTTTTGATGCAATTTACAGGAATGGTAACAAGATTTCCATAGAAAACGACAGTACAGACATTGAGATTTAAAAACAGAACATTGGTTAGCTTTGGATTCATAGAGCATCATCTTTTTATTTATTAACTTTTTTTGGCAATGGAATTGCAAGCAAATGCAACTGTTACATATTTACCATTCTTTTTTTATAAATCTCAGAAGCCTCAGCAACAGCTGCATCCCATCCTGTTTGGCCATTATTAGCCTTTTGTGGAGTTAACTGCCAATACTTTGTCGGATTCCCGAATGCCATCAAATCTTCAGACACAAAGTATGGACCGGCAAAGTCTCTGATTACTCCAGTTGACGTACAAATGCCCATGTGTCCGAGGAACGGGAAAATCCACCTGAAAACAATTTTTCCTTATTATTCTATACTGCGATTGTTATATTATTAGGTTGTTATTGTGTAGGTACACCTCTCAATAGGAAATGTGGTTGTAAAACTGATAAATTTAATTGCTTGTTTCAATAATAGCTTTTATGATAACATTATTCGTAACTAAAATAAGTTTGTGGTAATCGATAATTATAAACATGAAACTATGGTAAAAAATATATATTTATAATAAAAATAGTGGGTAAATTTAATACAACATCATCAATACTTTGAAGAACCAGCAGGTTCTAACTCAAGATACCCAGTTCCTTATTTTGAATGCTGTCTATTTTGATATTGGTAAACAATTTAGGGCAATTATGCCAATGAGGAGAGAGCGGAGCCTTTTCTTTAGACTGATATGGAGTAGACTCCGTTAAGCGGAACTGTTATTAGAATAATAAGACGATCAAATAAAAAAAAACATGTTTTCAATTCTTCGCTTGGCGTCTGGGTGAACTATTTGTGCAAGGCGTGACAGTGGAAGGTTAAAGAAATGTATTATGGGAAATTTTAGGTCGTAATTAATATTTAAACAGTTAATACTCACGTTAGCACAGGAATAGGGGTCCACACAATACAATACGGGTATCGACAGCGCTCGCGGTCTATAGGATCCATTATTAACACAGCTTCTTCAGGATCGTCTAAACTAATAATACTGTTAGGGCTCTGGTCACCAACCATAGTTGTAGCAGTCATGGAGTTTAAATGGTAAGTGCTTCCATCACCGATTACAATAATATTATTTATTTCGAGTATTGTGAAGGAAGGAAGTCAATAAATCAATACATTGACGTTTAAGTTATATGCGCGTTCCAGGTTTGTTTTTTTTTGTTACTTTGTTCGCTACCTCTTGAACAATAAAGTTAGTAACAGACTATTACCATTTTCATTTTAATATTTACAATATGTACTACGTATAAAAATTTCAAATAAATGGCAACCACAAAAAATTGGACTGCTTTTCACGAAAATAGCCATTAATTATAGCAATCCAAATATACATAGATGTGTGTTTTTTAAATTGATATTGATTTGTTTTAGGATAGCTGAGAATGAAATTCACTGTTTTCAATTTAACGGTTTTTGATTTCGACACCCCTACCCTAGCCAAAATGGCTGACACTTGTTTGACAGCAGACATTGTTGATGTGACGATGTTTGGCGCTATTATTTTATTTATGTGAATTTACTTAAATACTTTCGAATGGTGGTGCAAAATTATTTAACAGCAGCCAAAATGCCGGCGTTTCTCAAATATATTGACATGGAGAACTTCAAGTCTTATCGGGGTCACCATCGCATAGGACCTCTGAAATCTTTTACAGCGGTGGTAGGCCCCAATGGATCAGGTAAGATGACAAACAATACACTAATATATTTACATAAATGAGAAAAGTTCTATATTAACAAGCAGAAGTGTACATACACATCTATCGCAACTTTCGCCTATTACGCGGTAAATGGTTGCAAAAATTATACCATAGCACCAAGTAACTACTTATTATAGCACCAAGTATAGTAATCATTAAACCTAGCTTCAAAATTGTCAGCACACAATAATTTATGACTTGATTATTAAAACATGGTCATTTAGGTACTTACAAACTTGATATTACTTCCCGCATCTTGTATTCTACTTATGCCATAATATTACGCTCCGTAGGCAAGTCAAACTTCATGGACGCAGTAAGTTTTGTAATGGGTGAGAAGACGTCCCTGCTCCGTGTGAAACGTCTCAGTGATTTGATACACGGGGCTTCCATCAACAAGCCGGTGTCTAGAAGGTAAGAAAACACTATTTGTAATTGGTTTATACTCTCTATATTCAGAAGAATGCTATAATGTCAATAATTTTACAATTGCTAAGCTCTAAATCTACTAATGTTCGTCTTTTAATCTCAGAGACTGAATTGACAGGCACGAAATTTGAAATATGAAAATAATGTTCCAAAATTTTACTACTTTAACATTTGTACCTGTCAATTTAGTTTCCGAGATTAAAATACAGACTATAGCAAGTTAAATTGCGTAAGTTGTCTTCTGGAAGTTTTATGACTTGCTGCAAGTTGCCCATTAAGGTTTTACCACAACTTGCTTTCAAGTAAGCAAGCACTTGTTTCAATAACTTGCTAGGGGTGCATGAAAAGAGCCTCCACGAGTGACAACACTTAAGTATGTTAGGCGCATCCTGGGCAGTCAGCCCCCACTTAATTGAGGAACTATCCTTGAATGACAACCACTACTTATGGATCCATCTTGAAAAGTATTCCCTCGACATAGCTGGCATCTATCGTAAACCAGACGCCTCTAACTTCAAAAACTTCCTTGAAACATACACCAAACAATTGCATAAGCGGAAAAGAGTAATCATACTGGGGGATTTTAATATTAATGTGCTGAATTTGGATCAGACAGCTATTAAATACAAAGAAGAACTACAAACCAGCGGCTATAGACTTCTGAACAAAGTCAAGGAGAACTATTGTACCCGAGAAACTGCCACAACGAAAACTATAATTGACCATGTTTGCACAAACCTTGCTGACACCAATTTCCATCTTGCTATAATTGCAACTGCTATGTCGGATCATAATCAAATATATTTAGAAGTTAAAAAACATCAACCAGATCCGCCTAGAAGAGTAAAATATGAAGCTATTAATTATGAAAAGCTGTATAATACTGTTAGAGAATGGAAAAACACCAATGAAGACGATCTATACCAACTACTTGAACAAAAGTTACTATCCAGTATCAATAGCAGTAAAATATCAAAATTTAAAGTATTAAATCCGCCCAGACAAGATTGGATAAACAAAACAATTATAAACCTAATAAATAAAAGAAACATACTATGGAACATGCACAAAAAAAGGGTAAATGATCAACTGTTGCAGGAAGAATTTGTCAATCAAAGAAATGAAGTCAGTCATGTTATACAACAAACAAAAAGTGCCTATTACCAAAATGCTTTTGAGCAATGCAAGAAAAACCCAAAAAAAATGTGGAGTCTTATAAATGATCTCTCTAGGAACAAGATCAGAGAGTCATCAGCACCGAGTAAACTCCTGACGCCATCTGGAGTTTTGGTTAATCAAACTGACATTTGTGAGTGTTTTAACGACTTCTTCTCAAACATTGGATCAGTTCTGGCAAGTCAAATCCCCAATCAATACCATAATAATTTAACCCACACTAAAGGAGCACAGGCAACTGGAACCTTGGACACACTTTCACAAATAAGACCATGCACCATAGATGAAGTTGAGAAAATTATAGAAAACTTAAAACTAAACACTAGCTCTGGATTTGACGGTATAACCACAAAGTCAATCAAATGCGTAAAAGACTTAATACTAGGCGAACTAACAAATTGTATAAATAAAAATTTAGAGTTTGGAACTTTTCCTGAAAGCCTCAAAATTGCCAAAGTCAGCCCCATCTATAAAAATGGAAGTAAATCGGATCCTGGAAATTATCGTCCCATTTCAGTATTGCCGGTTTTATCAAAAATTTTTGAACGTGTTTTATACAACCGCCTCGATGAACATCTAAGAGCACAAAACTTTCTTTATAAAAAACAATACGGTTTCAGGCCAAAATCCAATACACTTTCTGCAACAATAGATCTAATAACAAAAATTAAACTAAGTATCGACAAAAAGCAAATAGCATTAGGAATTTTCATAGACCTGAAAAAAGCCTTTGACACAATAAGTCACAAACTGTTATTAAAGAAACTAAATGACATTGGTGTCACTGGCAGTGCCCTTGACATCTTTAAATCTTACTTGACAAATCGTTACCAAGTGGTTAAGATTAACGAAGCCCAAAGTAGTCCTAAAATCGTAAATTTTGGCATTCCGCAGGGATCAATTTTAGGACCCCTATTATTCTTGATTTATATCAACAATATTCATGAAGTTGGACTAAAAGGCGACGTATCGTTGTACGCCGACGATACAGCTTTATTTTATTTTGGACACTCCGTAGACGTTGTTATGTGTGACGCTCAGGATGATTTATATCTTTTAAATATGTGGTTTCAGTGTAATCTACTCACCATAAATATAGCCAAAACCAACTACATAATTTTCGCTGCAAAAAACAAAAGAATATCACACAATACGCAATTAACCATAAATAACCAACCTATCAAAAAAGTTGATCACGAAAAGTATCTTGGATTAATTTTAGATAACCACCTGAACTGGAAGCCACATATGGAAAAGATTAGATCTAAACTGAATTCGCTCACAGGAGCCCTACGGAGTGTCGTTCGATGTCTGCCACGCCAAGTACGCTATAATATATATAACACTCTTATAAAACCTCACTTGGACTATCTAATAGAAGTATGGGGCACAGCAGCCAAAACCAATATTCAAACGCTGCAAATAGCACAAAATAAGTTAATAAAGGCACTCTTCCAATATGATTACAGTACACAAACACAAAAAATATACAATGAAACTAAATTAATGAATATATCACAAACATACTTATATAATACTTGCATTTTAATACGAAAGATACTTAATAAAAACATTCACACACAAATACATTTTACAAGGAAACATCAAACACACAAAATTAGGCTCAGAAATGCAAATGACATACAATTACACTCACCACGCACCAACTATGGCAAAAAAAATGTGATGTACGAAGGTGCTGCATTGTATAATAAACTACCAAATAACATTAAAAACGCTAAATCTACGTCAATATTTAAGAAATACTTAAAATTACATATCATTAATAAAGCGAGCGCACCTTAGTACATTACATACCACTTCCAGTTGCGCGCGCTCCGTGTATTTACATTTTAGCTGTGTTAAATTATCAGTGACTACCCTACACTTATAGAATATTTTTGTATATTGCGATCTACTTTACAAAACTGTACGTTAACCAATGTTTTTAAAATAGTTAAATATTTCTCATGTAAGTGAATAAATTCTTATGGGAAATAAAGACATCTCAAACCCAAGACTATAGCAAGTTAAATTGCGTAAGTTGTCTTCTGGAAGTTTTATGACTTGCTGCAAGTTGCCCATTAAGGTTTTACCACAACTTGCTTTCAAGTAAGCAAGCACTTGTTTCAATAACTTGCTAGGGGTGCATGAAAAGAGCCTCCACGAGTGACAACACTTAAGTATGTTAGGCGCATCCTGGGCAGTCAGCCCCGCTACGAACCTTGCTGACTCGCTAATCTTTTCACTATGGTGTGAGCTATTCTTGGATAGCTTGTGCCGACACTATACATAGAAGAAGAATAACTTGCACAATTTTAATTGTTAAGTGGATTTACAGCCGTTTTCAATAATCTATCTATTGGTGATTTGCAGAACTAGAGATAGAAATTTGACATAAGCAATTTGAGTAAGGCTAACAGTAGCAAGATGGGTTTTTAAAAACGGCCATTAGTGCTATACATTAAAAAAATCGAGAAAAGTTGTTTAAAAAAAACACAATACCTATTTGCATGCATTTGTAAGTTTTTCTATAAACATTTGATAACACAAATTATTGTTTTGTAGTGCATCAGTGACAGCAACATTTGTTCTTGAAGACCTGACAGAGAAGCATTTTCAGAGATCAGTCATAGGACAGTCCTCAGAACACAAGATTGACGGACAGGTGAGTTCTATGCATACTATACTTTAACAGTAATAGAACTCCTTGTGAAAGCGTTTGGAAGTACTACGTCCATACCTATTTCTGCCACTGAGCAGCATTGCTGTGTTCCCTTGTGTAAGGCATGGGTGCTGGTGTACTTACTGGCACATGAGACTTTTCAACTTAGTCTCTAGAGTTGGCAACACATTGGCAATCCTCTTGGGGTTGTAGGTGTATATAAACTGCGTAACCACTGAATAGTGGGCCGTCAACCTGTTTGCCAACCTATAACATAAAATAAACGTACATAATGTTTTGTTAACAGTCCGTATCAACTTCACACTACTTGGGCGAGTTAGAGAAGCTGGGCATCAACGTGAAGGCCAAGAACTTCCTGGTGTTCCAGGGAGCGGTCGAGAGTATCGCCATGAAGAATCCTAAGGAGAGGACTGCACTCTTTGAGGAGATCAGTGGGTAGGTGGAATAATGGCAAATGTAGATTTCTTTACATTACCATATTTAGCAGAATATGAAGACGCATCTGCACGTATAATTATCTTACTCTGTAATATGCAATGCTATGTTAGATTCATACTATTGACCATCAATCAATCAAGTCAATAATATCTTCAGAAACCTGAAATTTGACGACAAGTCTAACCTGCAGGTATCAGTATTACTAGTAGTCAAGTCACAGGTCAATTGGTTAGACACTCCATGTACAACACTGATCAAATATACTTGGGTGCAAATAAATCAAGCCACTTCTATTTTTAACATATAATTGTTATTATTTTTGGTATTATAGAACAGATCAATTATAAACATACAGGGTGGTAATTTGAAATGGGGCATGAAGGGCAACTACCTTAACCATTGTAGCTACAGGAAAACGTTCTTAGAAGACCACCCCTAACTTTTGGGATTATTTCAATCGGCATTCACAGATTTTGAAAAAAAAGTACAGTCAGCGAGAAAAATGTCTGTTTTAACAAAACTTTTTTATGATGCCAATCGATCCCATTTCCCATAAGGATCAAAAAACTCTTCCGGACCAACTGAGGTTTGAGTACTAGAAACGTCAGAAATAACAAAAAACTATTTGAGATGGGTTAGTTATAAGGGCAGCTACCTTAATCGTTGTCGCTACAGGAAAATTTTGATAGGAGACTGGCCATAGTTTTTGACATTATTTCGAACGGCATAAAAAGATATTGAAAAAAAAAATTTGGTACAGTCAGCAAAAAAATGGTCAGTTCTTACAAAACTCTTTTATGATGCCAATCGATCTTATTTCCCATAAGGAACAAAATACTCTTCCGGACCTACTGAGGTAAAATTACTAGAAACGTCAAAAATCACGAAAAACAACATTTTGTTAAAAGTGACGTTAAGGCTGAAAAAATAAATTATTTTATTTTCAAAATCTGTGAATGCAGTTCGAAATATTTTCAAAAAACATGGATAGTCTCTTAAGAACATTTTCCTCTAGCCACAACGATTAAGGTAGGTAGCTGCCCCTATTACTACCCCATCTCAAATAAGTTTTTTGCGATTTCTGACTTTTCTAGTACTCCAACCTCAGTTAGTCCGGAAGAGTCTTTTGATCCTTATGGGAAATGGAATCGATTGGCATCATAAAAAAGTTTTGTGAAAACAACGCTTTTTCTCGCTGACTGTACTTTTTTTTCAAAATCTGTGAATGCCGATTTAAATTATCCCAAAAGTTAAGGGTGGTCTTCTAAGGACGTTTTCCTGTAGCTACAATGGTTAAGGTAGTTGCCCTTCATGCCCCATCTCAAATTACCACCCTGTATATCGCCTAAAAGGTTATTTGATAACCTTTACAATGAGGGTAGTTTTTTGTCTACTTAGAATTATACATACTGTATAATTCATGAAACCAAAACTAATAACTAGGACACGTGAAAAAAGGAGTGGCTCGATTTATTTGCTCCCAAGTGTATGTAATGACAATATTTCGTTTTAACTCCACCAAACTAGTTCGCTAGCTTGGATGCAGTATGCAGCACCACCCCGCAAATATATGCATATGCGGAAATTGTGATAATGTCAATACCATATCATTCATGTATTGCATATTTGTATGTCATGGATTTCTGCAAAGTAACGCCTAATTCCATTATTTATCTTATTGATTACTAGCGACCCGCCCCGGCTTCGCCCGGGTGCAATGTATTATACATATAAACCTTCCTCTTGAATCACTCTATCTATTAAAAAAAACCGCATCAAAATCCGTTGCGTAGTTTTAAAGATCTAAGCATACATAGGGACAGACAGCGGGAAGCGACTTTGTTTTATACTATGTAGTGATGATATTAGCCAAATGTTGTTACACTGGAAGCTGAGTGTTGAGAAAGGCAAGGCGGGTGACATTTATAGTCAAAACTACAGCCAGATTACTCTCGCCTTCCGCTCACAGAGAACGTGCGTGAGCGAGAGGTAAATAACTACAATAGTAATGTCGTCATTTATAACCCCAGTCTTTAAGTAATTGGGTTGTATACTCAGCATTCCATTCTGTGCTGACCCCACCTATAACTCCACCACACCAGGTCAGGAGTCCTCAAAGAACAGTACGAACACTGTCGCGCGGAGGTGAACCGTGCTGACGAAGAGGCGCAGTTCTCTTACCAGAAGAAGAAGGGAGTGGCTGCTGAGAGGAAAGAGGCCAAGTTTGAGAAGGAAGAAGCTGAGAAATATACTCGGCTGAAGGAGGAATTGGTGAGATAGATTGTAGTGTTTCAATGTTAAAGCATTTATTTCAATTAATTACAGGCACTTTTGAATTGTTGAAAAAAATAAAAATCCGAAAGCTCTCGCGATCGACTGTTAACTCTTCTGCTATATTTTATAATCTCATTTTGAAAAATCTTTTGCCTAAGTAACAATTTTGGTGTACTCCTAAGTCCATACTCCCACTTATTTATCTTATATCTTACAGCAAAAACAAAAAGTGGAGCTCCAGCTTTATCACCTGTACCACAATGAGAAAGACATCCAATCATTAGAAGAAGATCTACAACACAAGCAGACAGAACTGACCAAGGTGGAGAAGAAGCGACAGAAGCTCGAGGAGGCTCTCAAGGAGAAGAAGAAAGAAGCAGGCACCGTGCAGAGGGAGACGGCCAAGATTGAACAGGAGATTAGGGAAGTGGTGAGTGGGAAACACAGACTTATTTTATAAAAATTACTAACTAAGAATTTACATAAATATGTATATAAACCCACGCCTTTTTCGCATGGGGGTAGGCAGAAATTTAGAACGCCACAACGCTACGATCCTTACATACTCCTTTCGCTTCGTCCACGGTCATACATCTTGTCATACACGCACGCCAGTTGAAAGTACTGCGGACCTGTCCTTTTTGAAGAACATCACCAATAACATCGATGTATGTCCTAGGTCGTCCTCTACTGGCGTGTCCACTGTCATTCGCCTTATAAATTCCTTTTGTTAATCGCCATTCACTCATTCTTTCAACATGACCAAACCACCTAAGAATTTATAAACAAAAATATATGGAATGGACCTCGCGCTCGACAGTTGTCCTCTCTACCACATATCTTCGAGGCAGGATTGTATCTTCTATATATATAAAAGGAGAAGCTGACTGACTGACTGATCTATCAACGCACAGCCTAAACCGCTAGGGTTAGAAACTTGAAATTTTTACAGTAGGTTCCTTTTGTAACGTAGGCATCCACTAAGAAGGGATTTTTCGAAATTGAACCCCTAAGGGGGTGAAATAGGGTATTTAAGTTGGTATGTAAGTCCGTCATTTTTGAAGTAAGAAGCATGAAATTAATTACCAAGGTTTTTGGTTAGAAATAAATGTACAGGTGTTTCAGCGTTTTTCGTAATTCAACCCTTAGGGGGGTGAAATAAGTTTTGAAAGTTTGTTTTCACGCAAGCGAAGCTGCGCGCAAAAGCTAGTACAGTATAAGTAGTAATAATAATTCAAAGCTTCCTCACAAGCTTCTAGGTAGAATATAAAACTTCATAACCGCACGCTGTGAATAGACATGTGTTGTAGGATTCAACGAAACCCAGCACACTTAGTGGTAGAATCTATACGGTCCACCTGACTACAACCTGAACATTAAAGTGTTCCGTTGTGTGTATGTGAGAGCCTGTCTGCGTTTACTATCATGTGCGACTAGACTTTAAGGCAACCAAATAAAATAATAAAAAAGAACAAAAACTTTATGAAGTGATGAAAAACACATTGAAGTTATTTTTGTATTATGACTTTCGTGAGAAACATTCATGTTTATGATTAGTTAATTTTTCGGGATTGCCTGACTAGTTTCGGAATTGCCCGACTAGTGTCGGACCCAAACGGAGACCTTAATCATTAGTGTTGAGTAGGACATACAAGAGGCAGTACATTTGTCCCGTACATGACGTCAAAATGTAAGAGCGGCTCAACATTTAAAGTGTACTACTTCAACTTTTATGTCGCGGTCTCGCGGTAGTCGCATTACTCGTTACTCTCGGTAAGTAAACTGTAGGGTGAGACAGAGAGGGAACGAGGCACATGCATAGAAGTAATAAGTACTACACATGCTACAATAGCACGTCATTGTCAGTGTGTCAATGTCAGTGGACAATGGACATTACGCGACCGCGACTCGACTCGCCGCAGTAACGTCAAATGTCATATTCGTACTCGTTACTTCAATCGTATCACCGAGCTTCAGTACGCCTCGCCTCATTTGAAGTAGTACATTGTACTGGCTCAGAGCAAAAAAGAGGCTACTCTTACAAACTCTTTTTCAAGTCATGTCCTACCCAACACTATTAATCATGAGCTGAACACGCGGCGAGGTCGAGTTCGACTCGCGATCTCGCTGCGTGTTTAGCTCGAAGTTACTTGTTTCGGGATAATACAGTTTGCATCAGTTTATTAATTTGACCATTTTGATGATTGAATTTGTTTCTTCTACCTGGCGTTAATCCCAGCTTTTGCCTTTTAACAGGAAGCCGAAATCTCAAAGAAGCGTCCGACCTTCATAAAAGCGAAAGAACGAGTTACCCATACGCAGAAGAAGCTTGAAAGTGCTCTGAAGACCTTGGAGCAAGCGCGCAAGGCCCACGAGGCTCACCAGGCGGATATCAAGAAACTGGAGGATGAACTGCGCCAGATTGAAGATCAGAAGGCGCAATGGGAACATTCCACGCTGGGGACCACTCATACTGGACGGGCTGATGTACATCTTGAAGAGGCACAGGTAACTGCATTGATAGAATAGGTATGCACGGCTACATACAGGTTTTCCGTACAACAAGAGGTCAACTTATTCTCGAAATGTTTAGCTTGATAGCCATGTGTACATAATTATGCAGGTCGATATTAATTCATAATTAATTTGAATAAAAAAAAAGTGCCTCCAGGAGTGATGATACTTAAGTACGTCGGCACACTCTGGGCCTCACTCTCAGCCCCGCTACCAACCTAGCGGACTGTCTAATAATATATTTCAAGCCGACAGACAAAAGAAGCTTGGAATGTTTAATTACATTTAAGAGTAAGTCATGTCCAAAATCGGAACTACATAGCAGATGTATTGCAATATACATTACCAGTTTTTCGATATAAATTCTCTTGGTGACTCTTAATGAAACTCACGCAAAATAAAACATTTACTGGTCTTAGTTTGTGCCATACATCAAAATAAACTAAAAATATATTTTTAGTGAACTTAAAAAAATTTCGTGTTTTTTTTCTTAAAAAAATACTTTTAACTTTTTTCCTGCTTACTAGATCCGTGAATACGAGGAGTTGAAGATGGAAGCGTCTCGCCAGGCGGCGCGGTACCTTCAGGAGCTGGACTCCGTCAACAGGGAACAGAAGGCTGACCAGGACAGGCTTGACAACGAGCTGCGACGCAAAGGAGAGTTCGAGAATAAGCATCGACAGAAGGTATTCACGACAACATTTTATTAGTGTAATAATGTTCTTTATTGTCAAAGGATTTTTACGTTTTTTACAGAGTTAATACTAGGGTTGTAGTGGTTTACATCCTGTTGAGAAGATGTTGAAAATATTACTAAAGACTTCCTGCACTATGCTAGGCTTGTCCAGCAGGAAGCGATTATGTTGGCTTTCGTGCCGTTTTAAGCATTGGTCAATATTATGCAAAGTTTTAAACCTTTCAGCAATTTCTTAAACATTTTAAAGCTTTTGTTGTTTTGCTGTAAAATGCTCTCAGAAATGGAAGATTATGTACTTTTTAATGCACAACTAAGATTAACTTTTACCCATTTACTTATGAAAGACTATCAGTTCTAAACACTGATTTAATTATGCCTTCCTTGTCATTTGTATGCTAATAAATAGGGATGGTAACAGACTTAAAAGCCATTTTAGCTAAACAAGCTTTAACCATCGTTTAAAAGTAATGGTATTAATGTTTATATATTTTGAACATATAATTTATAGTTGGATGCAAACCTACACCTCTACACACTGTATCACAAAGTTATTCCGGTTCACGGAATCTCACACTTTTCTTAGATATTATACAGTCCACAAAGTTTTATTTCAGTAAGAATCCCTAGCATTTACTTTAATCTTAATATAATTTATTTTTTATCTTATTGCATAGGGTCACGAAAGGAACGAAGCTATGAAGCGTGTGGACAAGCTGAATGAGCATATCAGGAGTTCCGAGCAAGCCTTAGAAGAACAAAGGCGGCTGCGCGCTGAGTTACAGGTCAGAAAAATATAAGACTGTCCAGCCCCCTGATTCAGAACGATTTGATTTGTCAGTTCATCAGTTGTTGAAAGATTCAGTAAGCTATCTCATTTTCTTTTGTTGTGAGAATCGAAGACGGAACGAGATAAAAAACCGAATCGATCGACAACTGCTTATCGAAAAAGTTCTGAATCCGGGGCTGGTGGCATTTAATATTTTTGTTTTTTTAGTATTTCATTTAAGTGACGGAAACGGTATATGGCCTGCGTCCACCTAGGATTTGGCCTATTCATTGCGCTCGCCACCCAGAGACAAAGTTGAAGTCTCATTTGCCTGTAATTGCCATCAGAATATTGTGCAAGTGTTGCAAATCATGAAGTCCATTAGAGGAGTTCCAGAATTAAATCTATTGCATTGTGCTTAGGCTTTAATGTCATTTTTTGTACATATGAAAGGAGAAGCTGACTGACTGATCTATCAACGCACAGCCTAAACCGTTGGGGTTAGAAAGTTGAAATTTTGACAGTAGGTTCCTTTTGTAACGTAGGCATCCACTAAGAAGGGATTTTACGAAATTCAACCCCTAAGGGAGTTAAATAGGGGATGAAAGTTTGTTTGGAAAATCTTCACTTAACGGGTTCAAAATTTCACGCAAGCGAAGCTGCGGGCGAAAGCTAGTTATGTAATAAAGCAGTGTGTTTCTAGCAGGCGTTTCAGTAAGTCATGTCCCGTTGTTAGTACCTACTTACCGCGGTGTAGACAACAAAATCTGAAGTTCCTGAATACAATGAACAATTTTACCAACTTCGTCGTTTATCTATCTTTTAATAACGAATAGAAATTCATCAAATTATGTTAAATTTGGACACGTCCTTAGGTATCCAGCTTAAAGCCTGTGAGGAATCTCGCTTAAACCTTTTCTGATGTTGTTTTATCTTCAAGGCGGATGTCGGGGAATGTCGCGGCCGTGCAGCGGAACTACAATCACAATTGGAAGAAGTAGCAGCGGCTTTAGGAGACGCTAGAGTGGACAAACACGAGGAGGCGAGGCGAAGGAAGAAACAGGAGATCGTTGAGAGCTTCAAGAGAGATATACCGGGCGTGGTGAGTAGTGGAAATGGGAAATTACGTAATCTATAGCTGTCTCCTTTCTCATCTGCGAAGTTTCAGGAATGTAGCATGAATATGACCACGCTCTTGTCTTGTTAAATACACTAGGTAAACCGCCGTAAGCTTGGCCTCCCGATGCCGCGATGGTCTGCGGGACACGGGAGGGAAACGAGTAGCCAATCACCTGTTGGCCGTCAGCAGCGATAGATAACAGCGGACTAGCTAATTGGTCGAATCATTCCCCTCCCGCGTTCCGCAGACCACCGGGAAGGCCAAACTTACAGCAGTTTACACACTGTTGTGTGTATAGGTAAACGACTTTTATACTCTGTATTTTCTTCTTAAATTTAAGAGCTATGCTCTTGTCAGTACAACACTTTTAACTTCTATCAAATTCCAATGCTTGGAACAAGTTAAACGTCGCTACATTCTCTTTCTTCATTATTAGTATGATGGAAGTCATGTCCGTAGCCAAAAGAAGGCTGGCCTGTAGATGGCTGTGGACGCATATCATCGATTCTCCTGTTAGAGATATTCTATCTGACGAAGGCGAGTGAATTATTACAATTAGAACCTTATATCAAAGACACAAAGGTTACAACACCCGCCTTCGTGAGATAGAAAGAGTATACCAACCAGTTGAGCTGGTTTTCCAGCAAGTTGTTGTGGCGTTAATGTTACGATTTGTTGTCTACCATATCTGCTGCTAAAGTCAATGTAATAAATTTTATTTTTGTTTATTTAGTACGATCGCATGATCAACATGTGTCAGCCGACGCACAAGCGGTACAACGTGGCCATCACTAAGGTACTGGGCAAGTACATGGAGGCCATCGTCGTGGACACTGAGAAGACGGCCAGGAGATGTATACAGGTATCGTTATGATTACAAATCTTCTTTAAGGTCCAAAATCACTTGCATTGCGCTGCGCGTAATTGCAGCGCAACTGCAGCAGATAGTACTACACGGACTGACGCTACGCGGCACTGCGCATTACTGCATGGACAGCTGCAAAAACGTGTCAGTTTCCTATTCAGTTCAATTTCCCCACGCGATCACCTTATTGGTGATACCGTCTGAGCCGGGGGCTTTCCTGGGTTTGAGTTTCCTCACTATCGAGTGGACCTCGTCTACGGTGATGGGTGGTAAGGGGTCGTCGGGGTCTTCATCGGGAGGGAGGGTGGCCCTACGTTCGACCTCGCTATCCACCTTGGAAAGATGGACCGGGTCTGCGGGTTGGGTGCTGGGAGTACATTGGGCTTCTAGACTGTCGGCTAGACATTCGGACTTTTCGTCGTTTTCAAAGGCCTTTGGTTCGGACGATTGAGAGGGGGAGTTGAAGCTACACAATCGGATTTTAGATTTCGTTGCAATTGCCAGAAGGCCAGATAAGATGGCTCTAAGTCGCTCAACATCTTGTCCTAGCGGGCTTCCCGAACCTCCCGTACACGTTTCTTGTTCACGTGATTGCGTCACCTCAATCTTTACCTAATAACCAATTGTTACCCTAAGTTCGTGTTCAAATCCCTTAATCTAGTATCAGTGGGTGGCGGTAGCCTCCCCCTCCCCCCGCGGCACATCTCCCCCCGCCAGTGTGGAGACCCCCGTCCAGTGTAGTGCACAGCGCCACACAATTGACAACATTTCAAAACTGACACGACCTTGAAACAAAAATACCGTTTCTTTATTTTCGTGTCCTGAGTTCAAATATGTATTTTTTATATTTTTTCTTTTCCTCATTTCTGAGAAAAAAAATGGAAATCAAAAAACATGTGATGACGTCACATAAACGGTGGAATGAGGAATTACCTTTGCCTATGCGTTCCAATGTTTTAGATGAAAACATTTAATGTTAAACAAGACATGTCAATGTCACTTATGAAGTTAAACAAGACAAGTGTTATATGACAGTGACATCTAACTAACAGTATTTTTGACGGCTCACAGTGAAGCAAAGGTTAGATCGCCATTCCACCGTATGTATGACGTCATTTGGCGCATACGTCTTTTTAGAATACGCCGAATTTCAAAATTGATTTTATGAATGAAAAGTACATCATTTCGAAAAACGGAAAAATACGGGTGCTCTGGATTTGGATTTACTTTTATATAACGTAATAATACATGCAGGTTAAAAATATGAAATGTTGTCAATTGTCTGCCGCGTCGCTTAACTGCGTTTGAACCATAAAACTCAGATGACATCTTTTAATAAGCTTTTATTAGCTTCACTTATAACTGTTTCATTGATTTGATTAATTATCAAAATAGATAACAACATATTATTGCAACTTACGCAAATGTAAACTTTAAAACGAGGGAAGAAAGTTGATTTTAGGATAACAATAACAGTTGAAAAAGTTTTGAAACAATTTCTCTGATAATAGAAATTGAACTATGAGTTATGGAATTAAGGTTTCTTATCCTAAAGCGTCTTAATTTTAAATTTAAAGTGATTTTTGTATTGTTGTTATGTCCAGCTTAGCGCTCGTTGACAAAAACGGGACCTTTTCTTATGTTTTAGCTTCTAGTATGATTTTAATTATATTATGTTGGTTTTAGGTGTTAAAAGAAAGGATGTTGGAGCCAGAAACATTTTTGCCACTAGACTATATTCAGGCCAAACCATTACGAGAGCGATTGAGGTGAGTTATTGGAAACATAGGTATTTTCACATGATTGATTTACAAAACAAATTGTTTAGGTAACAGCAAGACGTGGCTGTGGTCATGGATAATGGTGTTCTTGAAATAAGACGTCTATTATTGTATTAAGAATGTATTTTTCCAAGATAATAATGAAGTTGAACGGAAGCACGGCATAATATAGATAAAGCTGTTGTTACAATACAAGTGTCGGCGAGTGGCCCCGCTGCCCCGCACCAAACGATCTTGATCGTCGTGTGCGTATGTACGTCACACAAACGCAAGGCAATCTAATACAAACTAAATAAAATTGTATAAAAAGTGTTTTATTGCAAGTTTGTAAAAGTGCATTATTCTTAATCAAATTGTAACCTTTTTTTGGTGTTCTTCACTGTCATTGTTCGAACGCTCGTTGGGATGTAATGAAAGTGGACTGTAGATATAGTTAAAACTTGGTATATTGCCGATTATAAAATACAATTGTAAGGGTCCCGGACAAACAGATTTTTGGGAACGGTTGAGTGTCGTCCGTCGCGGTGGTCCCCGAGAATGCGAGTGTCCGCTGGCCCGGCCGGCTCCCCCGCCCGCACCTCCGCTCGCTCGCTGATGACGCTTGGTGATGACGTGCAGCGGTCACGTCGCCTGCGCGTGCCGTCCGCGAGATTGTTGGGTTCGATTCCCAACATGCTGCCCGGGTTGAAGTGAAGACTTCAAAAATCTGGAAGGGGGCAAATATTATTGAAAGCCCTCCTTATGGTGCCCCTCTTGGTCTTTACCTCTGCAACTCTTGCGATGCCGTCGCTGCCAGGGTGAACCTTTGTGACCCTTCCTAAAGACCAGAGTAGAGGAGGAAGAGCTCTGTCTTTTATGAGGACAAGAGAGCCTAACTTTAGCTCTGTCTTCGAAGAGCGCCACTTCACCTTCTGCTGCAGTAGAGCTACGTATTCCAGTGAAAAACGTTGCCAGAAGTGCTGTTTGATGTGCTCTATTCTCTTGAAGCGCTCCAGACGATTAATATTGCGATCAGAGACCTGTGGATGAGGTATAGCATTAAGTGGCCGTCCAATCAGGAAATGAGAAGGTGTCAGAGCGGAAAAGTCAAGGGGTTCTGAGGAGAGAGGAGTAAGAGGACGGGAGTTTAAAACAGCTTCTATTTGAGTGAGGCACGTAGCCATTTCCTCGTAGGTGAGATGAGTGGATTGCAATAACCTTTTAAGATGGTGTTTTGTGGAACGAACAGCTGCCTCGGCTAAGCCGTTGAAGTGAGGACTATATGCAGGTACGAATTTAAATTCTATACCTTCTTGAGATATTTGACCCTCAAGGTCTGATTGGACAAGAAACTTTGATAGCTCATTGTAAGTGCCGACAAAGTTAGTGCCATTATCGGACGTAATACTTTGCGGTTTCCCCCGACGTGACACAAAACGATTGAGAGCGGCTAAATAAGCTTCACTGGATAGAGCAGTAACGAGCTCGATATGACAGGCCTTGGTCGAGTTACAGATGAAGATTGCCAAAAACGATTTAATAAGTCTGCAACCTCTGCCCTTCCTGTCCGCTATCATCACTGGCCCTGCGTAATCGACACTACAATGTAAGAAAGGGTACTCTAATTCAGTTCGAGTTGTCGGTAACTGACCCATAATGGGTTGTGCCGATTCCGCCTTGTACCGACAACATCGAACACACTTATTTACTAAAACTTTGGCTAGGCTTCTGCCACCCAAGGGCCAATAAGTTTGCCTAACGTTCGCCAATAAGAGCTGGGGACCAGCATGTAAATATTTTAAATGTAGATGCTCAAATAGTATCTTAGTAAAATGATGCTTGCTACATAACAAGATAGGATGCTTTGTATCGTAAGAGTATGGGGAATTGTCTAATCTACCACCGACACGTAGTAGGTTATTGGGGTCTAAAAATGGGGACAAGGAACTAAGTCTATTCTTTTTATGCAATGCTTTCGCCGTTTTAAGAATAGCATATTCGTCAGGAAACATTTCCAACTGTACTTTGTGTAATATTAAATTTAAAGAATTATTAAGTTCGACAACTGATAATGGACCAGTACGTTTGTTGGTTTTGTTTTGACAATTGTGTACAAACCTTTGTAAATATGCTATTGATCTTTGTAAATGAATTAAATTAGATCTTTTGTTAATCAAACTACTAATAGAATCTACATTTGAAGGACTGTTAGTTACTACGACAGAACAAGAAACCAATTCTGGTAGATCGTGTCTCTCGTTGTGGTTGGGCATTCTTGGCCATTCACGTTCATCTTTCTCTAAGAAAGTGGGACCAGACCACCACAAGGATGAACCACTGATGGAATCAGCCTTCAGCCCGCGAGAGACAAGATCCGCCGGATTGTCTTTCGACGGTACGTAGCCCCACACGTGACCCTCTGTGCTCTCTTGAATTTCGTGGATTCGGTTACGAACGAATTTTTTTAGTTGCAGTGGGGGTGTAGATAACTTCGATCAACAATAGGAACTAGATAAAGGGTTACGTACAAAATCAAGCTCAGTTCTGTCCGCGTGAATAATAATAGTAAAAAATAACAAACAGAGAAAATGTTTTAAAATAGTTTTAAGTTCAACCTAATAACAACCATGACACCTATTAATAAAGTCAAAATCGACAAAATATTATCTAATACTTACGACCATTCGTCACAAAAGACGAGCAAAGCATTTTATTACTCCTGTCATGTAGAAATTAAAAGACATAAGTTAAACAACATTTAGTGTGAATTCAACCTTAAGAGACAACAAATAAAGATCATTTTTCCGTTATTGCCTTGCGATCTACGTCGTTTTGTTTCGTTTGTGCGTGTGTTGGCGAGCCTTGGCTAAAGGATCGCCAACACACGCACAAACATTTGTGGCGTTGGTTTAAATTGGTAATTTTGTCTATTTTGATATTATTTACTAGTTTATGAAGCTTAAAGTATTACTTATTCATGTATTTACCGAAAGTAAGACACTCCGGCCGTTAAATTGCTTTTTCGGGTATTATTTTTGCAACTTGTAATTACACACTGCGGCATCGTGAGACGTGATTACGTTGGCCGTGTTTCAAGAGTACTAAACAAAATAAGAGCTCACTTCTCAAGCGAGCTCTTATTTGCCGAGACAATTTTCTTGCGCCGACCCGATATCTAGTTGCTATTGTTGATCGAAGACTGTCATCTAGTAAATGACAAATCTTTTTTTCATCCCACCTATTCGAAAAGGACGACTTGGTTAGCCTTTAAGTGCGCCCAAAGGTGGTGTTTTCCTCAGGTGTTTTCTATAAGAAACTTTTAGCGGGCAGTAATGAGTTTTTAATCCTCTTTATTAAATAAGTGCGCCGCTTAGAGCATATACCTATGGAGGGAGCAAGAATACGCTTACCCCTCTGACGTACCCCCGTGACGTATGGCCATAGACGATTATAAAAACTAGTTCTCTCGCGATATCTGGCCATTTCATATCGTACCGTGTCACGACACACACCTCGTAAAAATGGTTAATTCTTCGGTATTTTCGTGCAAAAAGCGGTCTGCTTCCTCAAACATGGAGTTTTCTGTCACTTATAAGCATTATTTCGGCAAACATGTATACATTTTGCATTATTTTCAAAAATATAATTCACGTCTTAGCTGTCATCTTTTGTGACAGAAAATGACAGAAATATTTTAAAACGAGAGGCAGTGACGGGACAATGTGAATATAATTGAATGAACGAAAATTACAAAGAGGTTTACCGCTTCTCATAATGTTCTCTGTTATTGATTTTATTTCATTTTGCCTTGTTGATACTATTTAACACAAAATAAAAGGTTTTTTTGCCTCCAACAACAATGATAGAACTAAGTTTCAATCAAGAAATTTAACTTTAATTAATATTTAAACCCTATTACGTGTGCAGCGAACACAATCGACTGAATCGTGGTTAAAATGTTCTCTAATACATCTATACAAGATTAGTCGGAAAGGGGGTACTAATCTGAAGGGGTGTTATTGTTAAAGAACCCATAATAGTGAACTTTTGTTCTACAACTTTCCCGAAAAGTCAATATTTTATATAGAAATAGCTGTTCAAAGATTTCATGAAAAATACGCTAAAATCTATGTATCACCAGCTATGATCAGCTGTTTATCTTTTAGGTCATATTTTGGGATCACTGTTTAAAAGCTCCATTTTCTGAACTCATAACTAAAGCAGAAATGAAGAATTAAAAAAAAAACAAAATATTAATCGTTTTGCATGGAAATAAAACTGATCGAATTTTGAAATTTTTCTCAATAACACTTTGCCCCCGGTCGGGCAAAGGATTATTTCGTGTGGAATTTCTTAGTAGCAGCCCAGAGTCTGGATTTGTGCCTGGTTGATGGCAATAGACTCGCCCCCTATTACAAGGGAAAGGAACTAAACATAACGGCAAAATGAGGGTTTACTATACACCTCTGCCCCACCCTTCAGGGAATACAGGTGTGATGACCTTGTTAACGAGGCAGTCACGCACGGGTGTTCTTAACGTGAGGCATTTAAGCTCCTCGAATTGACAGACCACGCGTAGCGATACCGCGATAGTACTTAATATTTATTTTTACCCGGTACCTATTTAACTTTTTGTTTCTGCCGTAGTCTCTGTGACTATTCTTTATTTTATTAAAAAAAATATGAAAACACTGTAGTTCTTATCCACTTCTAAGTTAAATTGCGGAAGTTGATTGCCGTGATTTTAAAATATTTATTATTTAGTTATTATTTTAGTTGAGTGTTGATTTTTTTTAATATTTGTTAATGGTACCTAACTTTAGCGAAAGTAATATAAGACTCATTTTTATTATTATATCCCTCTGTAGTCACGGATCATCTTCCGTGCGGAAGATGTCCGGTCCTTTGGAAGGCATACACGGGGACACAGGTCCAACGCGCAGAGGCCCCTTTGAGAACTTTAATCTAAAATGGGGTGGGGCACCAACCGGGGACTATCCACGGCTGCACTATTGGAGTACAGTCATGGACCGTCCCAGGTGGGTGCAAGACTATTGTAAAATATGGTGAAAAATATCTGGTCTATGGGAAGGGGTGTTAGGTGGACTAGATAACTTCTATTGCCGGAAGAAACGGCGCCTGCCTTTCAAGTTTAAATTTGAAATGCGTTGGCAGACGGTGACTCGCCAGCTCACTAGCTGGGCCCCCTGAAATGGCGAAGGGGGCAACAAACGTGTGAGCGGCTAGAGGTGTAGAGAAGTGTGGCCCCGGTTTCGCCGTCGCGGGTCTAAAAGACCCGGAGTGGGTTTCCCCGCTATTACGCCATTAGACACTTCCACCTCCGAGCATATAGCTCTGGTGGCCCCCCTCTTGACGGCCGATAAAGGCAAGCCAGAGTTGAGAGTCCTGCGGGCACTCTTGGGGTTCCACCCCAGCCAGCCAATAAAGGCAAACTGAAGACGAGTCCCTGACCGACTGTCTGAGGCAATAAGGTACGCAGTGTCGCCACTCACCAACAGCTCGCCACAAGCTGCCCTGCGGTTTGTAAGCTTTTCAGTAGACCTCATGACACATTTTTTACTATATTATGGGGTTGTAGAAAGCTAGCCTAATGTTCCCTCCGGTTTTACGTTAATCTCATGGTGAGGTAACGCCTTTCCCAGAGGGGGTTTATTATTATTAGCCTGTACTGTCCCACTGCTGGGCAAAGGCCTCCCTCCATTCCTTCCACTTGTCGCGATTCTGTGCAGCTTCATGCCAAACCTCAAGAAAGGCATCCAACTCGTCCCGCCATCTTCTGCGCGGTCTGCCGCGACCCATTCTTGTGCTATACGGGCCCACAGCTCATTTGGCATACGGCAGACATGCCCTGCCCAGTCCCACTTCAGCTGGGCGGCCTTTTCAGCCACGTCGACAGTTTGAGTTTTGGAGCGCAGTATTGTGTTTCGAACTCGATCAGTTAATTTAACACCAAGCATACTGCGCTCCATAGCCCTTTTTTAAAATAAATTATTGTTATTCTTATTTTTTATTTAAAGAATAATAATTACATACAAATTGTTTTCCACGAGATGAAAATATATATTTTATTTATTCATTCCTTTATCATTCAGTTTATCGGTCTTTTATCATACCTCATCACTATATTTTGCGTTTGTGTTAAACGTCAACATAAATAAATACGACGAAGTTATTGTTAGTGTGCGTGGTTTTTGTTTGTATTCCGGCTTTTATTTTAGTGTGAGTTCATAGTTACACGATATTTATATGTGTTAAGTTGTAAATGTGTGCTGTACGTGTTTACCGCGTCCCCCCCAAAATTTGGCAGAATAAAATGTTTGGGAACTTGCGCATTGCTACCTCCAGGGAGCAAGAATACGCTTACCCCTCTGACGTACCCCCGTGACGTATGGCCATAGACGATTATAAAAACTAGTTCTCTCGCGATATCTGGCCATTTCATATCGTACCGTGTCACGACACACACCTCGTAAAAATGGTTAATTCTTCGGTATTTTCGTGCAAAAAGCGGTCTGCTTCCTCAAACATGGAGTTTTCTGTCACTTATAAGCATTATTTCGGCAAACATGTATACATTTTGCATTATTTTCAAAAATATAATTCACGTCTTAGCTGTCATCTTTTGTGACAGAAAATGACAGAAATATTTTAAAACGAGAGGCAGTGACGGGACAATGTGAATATAATTGAATGAACGAAAATTACAAAGAGGTTTACCGCTTCTCATAATGTTCTCTGTTATTGATTTTATTTCATTTTGCCTTGTTGATACTATTTAACACAAAATAAAAGGTTTTTTTGCCTCCAACAACAATGATAGAACTAAGTTTCAATCAAGAAATTTAACTTTAATTAATATTTAAACCCTATTACGTGTGCAGCGAACACAATCGACTGAATCGTGGTTAAAATGTTCTCTAATACATCTATACAAGATTAGTCGGAAAGGGGGTACTAATCTGAAGGGGTGTTATTGTTAAAGAACCCATAATAGTGAACTTTTGTTCTACAACTTTCCCGAAAAGTCAATATTTTATATAGAAATAGCTGTTCAAAGATTTCATGAAAAATACGCTAAAATCTATGTATCACCAGCTATGATCAGCTGTTTATCTTTTAGGTCATATTTTGGGATCACTGTTTAAAAGCTCCATTTTCTGAACTCATAACTAAAGCAGAAATGAAGAATTAAAAAAAAAACAAAATATTAATCGTTTTGCATGGAAATAAAACTGATCGAATTTTGAAATTTTTCTCAATAACACTTTGCCCCCGGTCGGGCAAAGGATTATTTCGTGTGGAATTTCTTAGTAGCAGCCCAGAGTCTGGATTTGTGCCTGGTTGATGGCAATAGACTCGCCCCCTATTACAAGGGAAAGGAACTAAACATAACGGCAAAATGAGGGTTTACTATACACCTCTGCCCCACCCTTCAGGGAATACAGGTGTGATGACCTTGTTAACGAGGCAGTCACGCACGGGTGTTCTTAACGTGAGGCATTTAAGCTCCTCGAATTGACAGACCACGCGTAGCGATACCGCGATAGTACTTAATATTTATTTTTACCCGGTACCTATTTAACTTTTTGTTTCTGCCGTAGTCTCTGTGACTATTCTTTATTTTATTAAAAAAAATATGAAAACACTGTAGTTCTTATCCACTTCTAAGTTAAATTGCGGAAGTTGATTGCCGTGATTTTAAAATATTTATTATTTAGTTATTATTTTAGTTGAGTGTTGATTTTTTTTAATATTTGTTAATGGTACCTAACTTTAGCGAAAGTAATATAAGACTCATTTTTATTATTATATCCCTCTGTAGTCACGGATCATCTTCCGTGCGGAAGATGTCCGGTCCTTTGGAAGGCATACACGGGGACACAGGTCCAACGCGCAGAGGCCCCTTTGAGAACTTTAATCTAAAATGGGGTGGGGCACCAACCGGGGACTATCCACGGCTGCACTATTGGAGTACAGTCATGGACCGTCCCAGGTGGGTGCAAGACTATTGTAAAATATGGTGAAAAATATCTGGTCTATGGGAAGGGGTGTTAGGTGGACTAGATAACTTCTATTGCCGGAAGAAACGGCGCCTGCCTTTCAAGTTTAAATTTGAAATGCGTTGGCAGACGGTGACTCGCCAGCTCACTAGCTGGGCCCCCTGAAATGGCGAAGGGGGCAACAAACGTGTGAGCGGCTAGAGGTGTAGAGAAGTGTGGCCCCGGTTTCGCCGTCGCGGGTCTAAAAGACCCGGAGTGGGTTTCCCCGCTATTACGCCATTAGACACTTCCACCTCCGAGCATATAGCTCTGGTGGCCCCCCTCTTGACGGCCGATAAAGGCAAGCCAGAGTTGAGAGTCCTGCGGGCACTCTTGGGGTTCCACCCCAGCCAGCCAATAAAGGCAAACTGAAGACGAGTCCCTGACCGACTGTCTGAGGCAATAAGGTACGCAGTGTCGCCACTCACCAACAGCTCGCCACAAGCTGCCCTGCGGTTTGTAAGCTTTTCAGTAGACCTCATGACACATTTTTTACTATATTATGGGGTTGTAGAAAGCTAGCCTAATGTTCCCTCCGGTTTTACGTTAATCTCATGGTGAGGTAACGCCTTTCCCAGAGGGGGTTTATTATTATTAGCCTGTACTGTCCCACTGCTGGGCAAAGGCCTCCCTCCATTCCTTCCACTTGTCGCGATTCTGTGCAGCTTCATGCCAAACCTCAAGAAAGGCATCCAACTCGTCCCGCCATCTTCTGCGCGGTCTGCCGCGACCCATTCTTGTGCTATACGGGCCCACAGCTCATTTGGCATACGGCAGACATGCCCTGCCCAGTCCCACTTCAGCTGGGCGGCCTTTTCAGCCACGTCGACAGTTTGAGTTTTGGAGCGCAGTATTGTGTTTCGAACTCGATCAGTTAATTTAACACCAAGCATACTGCGCTCCATAGCCCTTTTTTAAAATAAATTATTGTTATTCTTATTTTTTATTTAAAGAATAATAATTACATACAAATTGTTTTCCACGAGATGAAAATATATATTTTATTTATTCATTCCTTTATCATTCAGTTTATCGGTCTTTTATCATACCTCATCACTATATTTTGCGTTTGTGTTAAACGTCAACATAAATAAATACGACGAAGTTATTGTTAGTGTGCGTGGTTTTTGTTTGTATTCCGGCTTTTATTTTAGTGTGAGTTCATAGTTACACGATATTTATATGTGTTAAGTTGTAAATGTGTGCTGTACGTGTTTACCGCGTCCCCCCCAAAATTTGGCAGAATAAAATGTTTGGGAACTTGCGCATTGCTACCTCCATAGGTATATGCTCTAAGGTGCGCCGCAATTATCTTTGCCGCGCACTTTTTGAATTTGGAACATTTTAGTGTTCAGCGCCAAAGAAATCGAACGCAAATGTTGTTTGAAGACTGGCTGGTACGACGGCACATAGTCGCGCCGCCGGCACCGGCTGAATAAAAAAAATAAATAAAGAATGAGAACGTAGCGCTAGCGCGTGCTTAGTATTTAAATTAATTTCAAAATTGCGAAAATGTCTCAAATGTAAATATAAGTTTTTAGTTGTTTTATTATTAGATACTATTTAATTTCAATTTAGTTGTTACTCTATGTTTTAATTACAATAAAATATGAGGCGCCTTTTATTTTCTCATAGTGGGTGATGAAAAGTAGAGTGTATCACTCGAGCGCAATTTTTTTTTTGGCTTGGGCGATATACTTTGAATCCCTCGCTACGTTCACGATTCTACTAAAGAATCCCTCACTTCGCTCTGGATTAAAAAAGCGCCCTCGCCGTAAAAATATTATTTTGCTCCCTTGTGATACAATCTACTATTAAAGCATCTTTCCTGTCACGTTAATAATATGATCGTACTTTGTTCAGGGACATAAAGGAGCCAAAGAACGTGAAGTTGTTATTCGACGTGCTCCGCTACGAGCCGCCCGCCATACACCGCGCGGTGCTGTTCGTGACCAACAACGCGCTCGTGTGCGAGACGCCCGAGGACGCCTCGCGCGTCGCCTACGATCTGGACAGGAGCAAGAACAGCAGATACGATGTGAGTACAAGTTGTTATAGCTGCGAGCCGCCCGCCATACACCGCGCGGTGCTGTTCGTGACCAACAACGCGCTCGTGTGCGAGACGCCCGAGGACGCCTCGCGCGTCGCCTACGATCTGGACAGGAGCAAGAACAGCAGATACGATGTGAGTACAAGTTGTTATAGCTGCGAGCCGCCCGCCATACACCGCGCGGTGCTGTTCGTGACCAACAACGCGCTCGTGTGCGAGACGCCCGAGGACGCCTCGCGCGTCGCCTACGATCTGGACAGGAGCAAGAACAGCAGATACGATGTGAGTACAAGTTGTTATAGCTGCGAGCCGCCCGCCATACACCGCGCGGTGCTGTTCGTGACCAACAACGCGCTCGTGTGCGAGACGCCCGAGGACGCCTCGCGCGTCGCCTACGATCTGGACAGGAGCAAGAACAGCAGATACGATGTGAGTACAAGTTGTTATAGCTGCGAGCCGCCCGCCATACACCGCGCGGTGCTGTTCGTGACCAACAACGCGCTCGTGTGCGAGACGCCCGAGGACGCCTCGCGCGTCGCCTACGATCTGGACAGGAGCAAGAACAGCAGATACGATGTGAGTACAAGTTGTTATAGCTGCGAGCCGCCCGCCATACACCGCGCGGTGCTGTTCGTGACCAACAACGCGCTCGTGTGCGAGACGCCCGAGGACGCCTCGCGCGTCGCCTACGATCTGGACAGGAGCAAGAACAGCAGATACGATGTGAGTACAAGATTAAGAACCTTCCTCGAGTCCTGAGTACCTATGTCCACGTGGGTATGGTGCAAATAGTACGCCACAGGCTTTCTCAAACGGTACCTGCACGCGGTGCACACTACTGCCGATCGACTACGCTCTGACACAATAGACATTGCAATAGCTATTCTTCTATACCTTGAGCTAAAGGTACTTTTTAAAAACATAGACACTGAATCACAATCAGTTATTAAGTTATCACAACAAAGTTAATCATAAAAGAGGAAAATAGCAAAAATATCGGACGTTCCTCAATGGCGGTTATTTTACTTACTACGCGTTAGTCAGAAAGGGGGTACTAATCCGAAAGGGTGTTAAAGTACACATATTAATGAGTAACTTTTGTTCTACAACTTTTCCCAAAAGTCAATAGTTTAAGAGAAACAGTAGTTCAAAAATCTCAAAAAAAAACTCTAAAATCTATCTATCCCCAGTTATGATCAGCTGTGTTTACATTTTAGGTCATATTTGGGGTCATGAATTAGAAGCACCATTTTCTGAATTTGTAACTAAAGCAGGGGTGAAGAATTTTTGAAAAAACTAAAATAAAAATCATTTTATTTGGAAAAAAATATATCGAATTTTGAAATTTTAACACTTGCTTTCAAACAGTCATCAGCGATACTATAAGTGGGCTTCGGATTAGTACCCCCTTTCCGACTAACCTTGTATAACTAATATAGTGGTGTATTTGAAAACAGACAATAAAATCTGTGGCGGCTTTTAGACGCTTTCCACGATATCCATAGTAGCATAAGGGATGGATCCGTAATAACCAGTGATATAATACTAATAGGTACTTAAAATCTTGGTTTACTGCCTTGTTGGCCTTGTCCCCTGGTCAATTAAAAAAGGTGTAATTTCTCAGTAACAGCTCGGAATCTGGATTTGTGCCCGACTGATGGCAGTAGGCTCGCCCCCTGTTACATGAGAATGATAAATGATATTTATTTCTGTAAATAAATCTGTTACAAACACTTCTACAAGTCAATGTAAGTTTTTTTTAAGACTAGATGGCGCCGGCATTTCCTATCTGACTCGCTCTGAGAAGAAAAACCGAAACAAACTCAGAGGTCAACGTCTCTTTTAAAGTCCAGACATTGTGTGGTATAAAACTATGCGAGTGTAACAATGTAGGGCAACGTTTGGAATGGCTTTTTGAGGAAAGAGCCATAGCAGGTTTGAGTTGACCTGTCCCAACTGACGGCACGCATGCATCAGCCATCGTGTAGCTCAACCTTATTTTAGGGAGCTCAACGACCCGACGCACGACGACACCAATCAGCCGGACATTTGCGTAGGTCACAAAAAAAATTACTCAAACCGTTCTTAGTTCTCAGTGAGACTTAAACATAACGGCAAAATGAGGGTATACTATACACCTTTGCCAAACTCTTCAGGAAATACAAGCGTGATATTATGTTACTCTTGGTTTCAAAATACTTACATTATGTTTTTACTGCTCGTTTAGGCGTTGGCGTTGGACGGCACATTCTACCAGAAATCTGGTATCATCTCCGGTGGTTCACTGGACTTGGCGCGTAAGGCCAAGCGGTGGGACGAGAAACACCTTTCGCAGCTCAAGTCCAAGAAGGTATGTACTCGAAGCTCAAACGGCCTAAAGGACATTAGCGTTAATGTCGCTTACGACCTTTGGCAGGTCGAAATTAAAGTATGTTAAGGTACAAAATTGTATGCTAAACATTCTGAAACCTACAGGAAAAACTAACAGAAGAGCTTCGTGAGTCCATGAAGAAGTCCCGCAAAGAGTCTGAACTGACGACAGTAGACTCACAGATACGAGGACTGGAGTCCAGACTCAAGTATGCTATCACTGATAGGGATACCACGGTACGTATGTTATACGATATTTACATTTTTTTTATTAACAGCTTAGGTTTTTCCTAGGAATGTTCTGTAACTTACAACCCCAAAGTGCTGTTCCAATAAACTATGTTTATTTATCTACTAGCTTTCGCCCGCAGCTTCGCTTGCGTGAAATTTTGAACCCGTTAAGTGACGATTTTCCATACAAACTTTCATCCCCTATTTAACTCCCTTAGGGGTTGAATTTCGAAAAATTCCTTCTTAGTGGATGCCTACGTTACAAAAGGAACCTACTCTCAAAATTTCAACTTTCTAACTCCAGCGGTTTAGGCTGTGCGTTGATAGATCAGTCAGTCAGTCAGCTTCTTCTTTTATATGTATAGATAATTTTAATGAAAATGATGTTGACTTGACACTAAGTCAGGAAAAATAGGTTTAATGTATTAATAAGTATTTAATTTGCAGTTAAAACAAATCAAAGCTTTGGACGCAGAACTCGCTGAGTTCGAAAGGAGGATTGAAATGTTTGGTGTAAGTACATTTAAAAAAAGTGTTATTCTATTTCTTCTCTTGCCTATTTGGGTATGTCTTATGCGTGGTGAAGATTACCCAGTCAGCAGTTGATAATTTTTGACATTTCTTCGAAAGTAAAAACCGATTAGCGCAGTGGCTGTGGTTAATTAAATGATCGATTCTCGCACGACACAAATAATTGCATGACTTACAGATATTCGTTCCTTGTCCTTGGTTATAATTAGGTTTTCCCTTCCAGCCTCAAGTGGAGGACATAGAGCGCACGATCCACGCGCGCGACCTCAAGATACAGGAGATCAAAGAGAACATGAACAACGTGGAAGACGTTGTGTTCCGCGGCTTCTGTAGAGACATAGGAGTCGCTAACATACGGTAAATTTAGTTTAATACCACTTCATTTGTACTTATTCAGTCTGCGTTTATAAGGCAGCGAATCGTTTCGCATTGTAGAAAGCGTAAAAACCGCACGTAATGCATCTTGCAATTTCTTTTCGGGCATTCTCTACAGGGTGTAAATGAATTCGTGTAATTTATTCAAACCGCGTGATCTACTGGTGACACTGATTAACCCAAAATGCGTTTTTTTTTAAAAACAAAAAAAAAATTAAAAGAAAATCTTGGTTTTCTATTTCTGAGTCATTTTAGAGCCTTGAGTTATCTGACTGCAAAGAGCGATTTCGCTTTAGTCGTGCCTGCCAGCCGTGTCGCCGTGCTTTCATTAATTTATGCGTGGCATCGAAATGTACACTCAATTAAAATTATTTTATTGCAAAAAAAAAAAAAAACGTATTATGTGTACTATGCGAGCCAAATAAGAATAGGACTGTCAAGACGCCATTTTGTTCAGCAATACTCGCGAACTTCATTACCAAAGCGTAAGGTGTGCAAAAAAATGAACAAAGAAAAATGATACTGTTTAATTATTTTTTGATCACTTTTTTGGTATTCCTAATAAATTTTACGTCAAATAAGTCAAATTAATTACGCGCGTATACACGGAAGCGTAGCTAACGGCACACTGGTACTAGCTTCTTAGTTGCGTAGCAAAATGGCGACATATTAGCGTGACCAGTAGCATTTCGTTAAAAAAAATTAACCAACTATATGTTGGTTCATTTTTTTTAATAAAAATCCTGTTTCCATAAATCATTCATTTATCCAAAATTATCTATTTATGGAATTCAAGAAATAACAATTTATAAAAATGAATAAATATAATGAAATCTGAATAAAAAAAAAAAAAAAAAAAAACACATTATTTTTATGCTGGCAGTACTAACTTGACAGTTATCGTGTGAAGTAGGCAGCAAGCGCGATCCTATTTTTATTTGGCTCGCATAGTAACTAGTTGCTACGGTATAAGTTAGAATAGTTCCGCAAACTCGAAGGAAGTTATTGCTTTTGTAAGGCACAGTCATATTTATGGTTATTTACGGGTGGCGAGTTCAATTCATGACTAAAGGCTTCGTTTGGGTACCAAACTAGTTGGGCTATCCCGAAAAATGAAAGTAACTAAAGCGTAAGCAATAAATATGTAGTTATTGTTATCTTCTATGTAAGAACATGGGTCTTAACTAGTCATATTTGTCTGGAAGATTGTCGATCGCAGCATGTTGTCGTTTCTTAATAATGGAGCATTTACCTAATATTCGTTTTATTTTCAACTTTTTATACAAGGTTAGTCAGAAAGGGGGTACTAATCCGAAAGGGTGTTAAAGTACCTATAATAATGAGTAGCTTTTGTTCTACCACTTTCCCCAAAAGTCAATAGTTTAAGAGAAATAGCTGTTCAAAAATTACATAAAAAATATACTAAAATCTATCTATCCCCAGTTATGATCAGCTGTGTTTACATTTTAGGTCATATTTGGAGTCATGAATTAGAAGCACCATTTTCTGAATTCGTAACTAAAACAGGGATGAAGATTTTTTGAAAAAACTAAAATAAAAATCATTTTATTTGGGAAAAAAAATATCGAAGTTTGAAATTTTAACACTTGCTTTCAAACAGTCATCAGCGATACTATAAGTGGGCTTCGGATTAGTACCCCCTTTCCGACTAACCTTGTATATTTATGAGGCTGAGATGCTGATGGAATGTGTTTTGTGTGTGTACAGTCAGTACGAGGAGCGAGAGTTGCGCGCGCAGCAGGAGCGAGCTAAGCGACGCATGGAGTTTGAGGCACACATCGATCGTATCACCTCCAACCTAGAGTTTGAGAAGTCTAGAGATACACAGAGTATGTATCATATCTATTATGAACTGTATTTTAATTTTGAAATAGAGTATAATTTTTGTTTTGCTGTCTATTTTCACGCAGACTACGCCTTCTTAGAACTTTGTCAAAAAATTTATGAAAAAGGAAAAGTTTTTTTTTTGTCTTGCTGTGTTGAGAATTTGACTCTTAAGACTTTATTGATATAATTAATGATAGGAAATACTAGGTTAATCTGACAATTTATTCCTTTCTTCCTTAAATAAAATTTTGCGTATTTCCCTTTCCACGTCCGACTGGCGACACCGGTCTCGCGAAATCCGCACGCTTTTGTATTACTACACAATTCAACCAACCCGTGCTGCTCAGCTCGCGTCAACTGAGCACATTTTTGCGATCAAGCAACGTTAAAAGAGGTTTTACAAAACAGCGTGCAGTTGAATTGAACACGGTTTTTTAATTGATCTGTTCAAAACAAATCCGTGCTGGTTTAGCGCGTTCGTAAATGTTCGGAATAAATCGTGCGAGCCGAAGCAGGCGAGAGCCGCCGCAAGGACGCCCGTGGGTGGACATAATGGAAGAGTTTAAAAGGATTTTCAGTGAAATTACCAAAGATTTTGAAATGAAAGAGTCGACGGAGCCCCGCTGCGCGGGTCTCCTATTTCTGTCTGCAAGGTTTAAAGTAACCTAACACGAAGGGGATGACGAGGGCTTCGTTCGCTCGCTCACTTTAGCCCCCGTCATCCCCTTCGAACCTAACCTATCCGTGTCGGGGTGCTCCAAATTACCGAAGCTCGCTTCGCTCGCTCTTCAAATTTGTCGGTTGGAAAACAAGTATCAGCAATGAAAGCAGTACCTCAACTAATACCGTCGCTGAATCAACACGCTTTTGAAGACTCATACAGTCAGGCATCAAGTCAAAAAAGTGTTCAGTTCAACTGCACACTATTTTGTAAAACCTCCCCCAGCGCCACTTGATCACAAAGGCGTGCCCAGTTGAACACGGCCTAGTAGGATTCCGTAGTAATACAAAATCATGCGGATTTCGCGAGACCGGTGTCGCCAGTTGGACACGAAAATGGAAATAAGCGAAAATTTTAAGCAAATCGGACGTTGTGAAGGATTTTATTCATAAGCATTTTGCGAGCATAACAAACTTATCTTGCATATAGAAAACGTGACACGCTGGGAACGCGCGGTCCAAGACGCGGAGGACGAGTTGGAGGGCGGCAGACAAGCTGAGACCAAGCAGAGACAAGAGATAGATGCTGACCTGCGCAAGGCTGACGCACTGAAGGCGGACCGAGCAGCCGCACGCAGCAGGCAGGAGCACGCCGACGACGAAGTTAACAAGGTAACGTTATTATATAGAGTTAGAGGGCGGCAGACAAGCTGAGACCAAGCAGAGACAAGAGATAGATGCTGACCTGCGCAAGGCTGACGCACTGAAGGCGGACCGAGCAGCCGCACGCAGCAGGCAGGAGCACGCCGACGACGAAGTTAACAAGGTAACGTTATTATATAGAGTTAGAGGGCGGCAGACAAGCTGAGACCAAGCAGAGACAAGAGATAGATGCTGACCTGCGCAAGGCTGACGCACTGAAGGCGGACCGAGCAGCCGCACGCAGCAGGCAGGAGCACGCCGACGACGAAGTTAACAAGGTAACGTTATTATATTTGTTCGATTTTATTAATCGCATTATGTTTTTAGTTTTGATCCAGTCCGTGGTTTCGGCCTTAGTTACGAGCGTTTCCTACTCCCTATCACCTACGGACATACGATTATTTCGGGGCCCGAACTAAGAATGAATGACGACACGATTTGACAGTTGTCTCTACTACCAATGTGTTTTTGCCCGTCCGAAAAGTTGAACTTGACACTTATTTTGTTTACTCCTACGTTTCGGGCTACTTTCGGACGGGTGACTAACTTCGTTGACGGAGTTAGGGAGTAGGCGCCCTGGAACCCAAATTTTGCTTTATACAATTATGAATTGTTCTTATGGTGATGTGATGGACAGTTGCAAGTTGAACTTCAGTCCTTGATTTACAAATATCTACAATCATTGCTCATTAGTATATTTTTGTTTGTGTAACAATATTTATTTGCAACAAGTCCATTTCAGGATTAATGAAGTTAGTAAAAAAAGTCGAAACCTTCGTTTCCACCTTCTCCTGATCCCTAAACTATAATTTTATTAATTCCTTGATTCTAATTAATGAACACTTTGGCAGGCCCGTAAAGACTTGACGAGCATTCAGAAAGAGATCCAGTCGATACAGAAGCAGATCTCCAGCATCGAGTCGCGCATCGAGAGCAGACGCAGCGACCGACACAACATATTGAGGCAGTGCAAGGTATGTACCGTATCAATATTTAAATTATTAATACTTTGTGTAATCTCATGACAGTTATCTTTTATATAGTGTAGTACTAACTAGAATTTCTTAAGGACAGTTTTTCTACTGAATCTTGCTCTTTTCATGTGTCTGTAGTGTTTGTAGTGTTTATTAAAGAGTTAGACTGGTTTAGAGAAATGTTTAATATTTCTGACATTAAAAACCAAAGGGAATTATGTGTCGCCGGAGCGTATACAATAATACAACGGTGTTGTGTGTTGCTCGCTGATTGTTGTATGTGTGAGGGGCGAGAGTCCCCCGCCCCGCGGGCGTCCCCCCCGCACCTCTCGCCCGCCGCTGACGTCATCGCCGCTGCGAGCCCAGGGGGGTTACCATGATCTCTTAGAGCAAGAATGTTTTAATATTATTACGAGAGTGGGTAAGAGATGGCGCTAGAGAGCTGTCTAGCGCTGTCACTTTCCCACTCTCGGAGTAATATTAAAACATTCCTGCTCTAAGAGATCATGGTAACCCCCCAGAAGGTTCCTAACACTTGTCTTTCTCTGGATTTAAGGATATCCTTATTTTTCATCGGAATTGGTGCAGTAGTTTATGAAAAAGTTTACCACTTTTTACAGACAGACAACTCACTTTCGCATTTATAATATTACCACAGTGTACCTATTCTACTACATACAGTGGGTCAACGCCCATACATTTGACAGGTTCTATGAAATGTCAAAATTAGTAACACTTGTCATAGTGTTGTCACATACAACAAATTACACAAACTTTGTCAAACAAACGTCCAAATTAATTAACGTTTTATAGAAACAGTGACACGCAAAAAGAAAACCATACGCATGCGTAATTTTGACGATTGACAAAATAATGCAAAGGTGTGTAGCAGCAATTTCGCCATCTTATCCTGGAATTTTCTAACAATATTTAAAACCACAAATTTTGTCGAGCTTACAGTCGCAGTGGCTAACGCTTGCCTAGCCTTGCCTAGCATGCATGGATTTGACACCCATCACGGCTAATTTGAAAATTTTCATGGCCGCCATCTTGAATATAGATTTTGACCTCATTTTCGTCATCAACATCCCCGAAAACCATGGAATTGACACCCATGTTAGGTAAATTGAAATTTTAATAGCCGCCATCTTGGAAATGGATTTTGACCTCTTTTTCGGCATCAGCATCCCCGAAAACCATGGAAATGACACCCATGATGGTTAAATTTAAATTTTAATAGCCGCCATCTTGGAAATGGATTTTGACCTCATTTTTGGCATCAGCATCCCCGAAAACCATGGAAATGACACCCATGATGGTTAAATTTAAATTTTAATAGCCGCCATCTTGGAAATGGATTTTGACCTCATTTTCGGCATCAGCATCCCCGAAAACCATGGAAATGACACCCATGATGGTTAAATTTAAATTTTAATAGCCGCCATCTTGGAAATGGATTTTGACCTCATTTTCGGCATCAGCATCCCCGAAAACCATGGAAATGACACCCATGATGGTTAAATTGAAATTTTAATAGCCGCCATCTTGGATTTGGATTTTGATGTTATTTTCGGCATCACTGACCCCGGAAACCACGAAATTAACATCCATGATGATTAGATGAAAATTTACATGGCCGCCATCTTGGATTTTGACGTTATTTTCGGCATCAGTGACCCCGAAAACCGTGGAAATGACTTCCCACGAACAATCATTTGAAAATGTATGAATGCCGCCCAATGCCGCCATATTAGTAAACAGACTTTATAATAAAATTCTCGGAATAGGTACTTACAACATACATACTATTAATAAAAAAAAATATATATAATTTCTATGAACGATATCCATCAAATTCTAAATCAAAAAGTGCGAGCCCTGGAATTTATGTCCCGAGTACGCAGTATGGCTACTCGGGACATAACCTCCGCCCCTTCACCCCGCAACCCCCCGCACGATTGCTCTGCGACAATGTTCTACGTTGACCGACTGTAAGGAGTAAGATAGGTATAGGTAGACTGTGATATTACTGTGGATTCATGTTGAAATTTTCTAAACAGATTGACGACATAATAATTCCACTTCTGGAGGGCAACCTGGAAGACACCGCGGATGGTGAATCAGACCCTTCATCACTGTCTACCACACAACAGTATCGCAAGGATTCCAGGTAATTGTAGTACATGGTGCAGTTTATTAATGAATGGAAAAATATTGGAATGGAAATAAAAAAATCCAACAGGATTAGGTACTTAAAAAATGGGATTGAAAATGGTATATTTGCTATACCTTTCGCTCACAGAGAATGTGTTTGTAAGCGAGATGCAAATAAAACAATAAAAGTGCTGTCCATTTTAAATCCCATTCTTTATGTATTGGTGTTAGGATTGTGTAAGCTTCGCTAAATTTTGAACTGATTACTGGTATAAAACTATATTTACATAGGTAATGATGAATATTGAAATAAACATGTTTTGGGTCTGCATTATCTGATGTTCGCTACGTCTTGGTGCGAGTGGTTAACTTGGCGAGCCGCTGGACGCTGCGCGACACGGGGCAACATGCCATGCGATGAGTACGCACCAGAGGGTGTCGTATATACGACGTCGAAATAATTGGGATAGCCAAGAGTGATTTAAATCTGGAGATCTAATTCTAAAACGGATATAATTCTCAGGATTCGCGTAGATTACCGGTCGCTATCAGAAAATTTGAAAGAGTTGGAAGAAGCTGACGAGATCAAGCGCAAAGGAGACAAACTGCAGAAAGCAATCAACTCGCTACAGAACACCGTCGACAAGATACAGGCTCCTAACATGAGGGTAAGTCCTTCCTTTCTTTATATGTTAGCTGTTCAATACTGGACAAAGGATCGTGTAGCGATATTTAATGTTTTTAGTTGTCAAGATTTATACGATATATACGATAAAGACAGTGGCGTGCCTAGGGTTCAAAGTTAGGGCAAGCCCGATAGATTTTTAGAAAAAAAAACCCTGTAAAATTTGTCAAAATTCGTTATTTTGCGAAATCACACAACTATTATTTTCACCCTAATAATAAATAGAGTGCAAATAATACAATTGTGTGATTTTGCAAAATCACATACATTTTGGTTTAAGAGCCATCTATGAGCATTACAGGTGCTTTTTTGCGCGCTTCGAGTTCGACGGGAAAAATGACACAATCGCCCGTCGCCGCCAATAGATGGCTCAGAAATAATTGATGAGTATAATTACGCAATGTATATAATGTTGAAAAAAATATTGTTAATTTATAATAGACCCGATCTATATTTTTATGATGTGCACAAATCGCAAAAGTTTATAAACAATTTATAATTACTTTCGATGTAAACAGCCGTGTTAACTCTTCATTCTTCGCTTCTTTACTACTGCTGATGACAAACAACAAAGCACACTGAAGGCATGGTATCACTAGATAGATTTACAGACATATCTATCATTCGGTAGCTTTGATAAAAGCCGTTTGTTGTTTCGTTCTATTTGTTTAGAGCAATTAATCCTGGCCACAGATAAGTTATTCAAATCATCGTGACCTGATGTATTCCAGGCGTTCGTATCATTAGAGAAAAATATGCAACTGGTGTTACAGAATAATTTCTTTAAATGAGAGCAACCAACACAATACAAGTACATACAATCCAAAGAGTTTTGTAAGCCGATCTATGAAAATGCCTATTGTGACTTTGATTTACTAGAAATACTCAAATCAGGAGTAGGTTCAGGTGAAGTAATAAAACGGTATTTGTCTGCAAAATTCAAAGTATTTACCTTCCCGAGTAACGATTGCACACACTTCAATCCATCACACACAACTTCACACAAGGAACAATTATTTCCGAATTCATCATAAAAAGAAAGGCAAATCACAAAGAAACTTAATCACAAACGTTAAAACAAACGAATAAAAGTTACACAATACCTACTTTAAATCACAGAAACTGAAAAAATATATATCACGTCAAAAAAATGCTCCAATATCGCTCAAAACAAAATGTGAACTAATTTGAAATTGTATCATTTCTATCGAAATACAAACATCGCGGCATCTATGTGCCTAAACACGCATGCCACACAAATTGCACTTCTAAACACACTACCGTAATGTTCAATTTCGTTAAACTAACAGAGTCATAAGCCCGGCTTATTTTTGCGAACAAATTATGTGCACTTATGTATATTTACTTATATATCTCTAGGCAATTTATGAATGAGATTGAAGGAAAAGTGACAGAAGACTTAAGCCGCGTAAGAAGCCAGCGCGTGCGACCGTAATGCAAGATCTTGCAGGCGGTTTGGCAACGTTACGTAGGCCGGCCGAGGCGCGACGCGAAAAATTTTGTTTATGTAAACCTGGCAACTTAGCAACACACGGAGGTCACGGAGGCTCGCTGTATTGCGCGCGGAGTTTAAACATTTTATTTATTACAGTAGGTATCAGTTGTTATGTTATGAGACATGATGATTCAATACTACTTTACAGGAGTTTTTTTTTTGTTTTTTTTTTATTATTCTCGCATTCCTGATATTAAGCCGGGCTTTTCGGCTTGTATGGAAGGCACGCCACTGGATAAAGATACAATTACCGACGTGTTTATTGATATTTTATTTATAATGTGGCTTTCTGATTTTAATAAATGATCCTGGAGACACGTATCACGTTGACTAATACGCGCACCCTGCGGAGCCCCACGGGCACACACTAGCGATGGGCGATTATTACTAAAACTAATCGACTCAGTTGATTGTTCAGTTCATTCGCTAAAAGTCGATAACAATTGATGTTAGTCGATTATTATCGACTAACGGCGCGCAGCAGGCCACAATCATTGATACGGTTACCGTATCAACTTTAACTACTAATTTGTATTGAATATAAATAATTACTAAAAGGTGCGTGCGCTGCCGTTGCGCCACAATTCAATAGTTAAAAGTCCGTGCGCCACTAATTACAAATACAATTGCAGTTATTATGCGATTGGCGCTAATAGATTATTTAATTGTCTCTACTATCTCAGTGTACATTTAGTAGTTCGTCGATTGTTATTCGAATAATAATTATGGTGAGGAACTACTAAATCGACAATCGAATGCGCAAAAGTACAATTTTCGATTCAGTCGATTGTTTTTTTTGCAACAATCGGCCATCGCTAGCACACACGCTTTAGTAGGCTCATAGTCACCCAGTGTCCACGCAGTAGCGCCTCGACCACGACTGAGCTGCGTGGTTCACGTCCAGTTACAGAGCAGGCGTGTCCGCGCTTCGGCCGCGCTCTCCACGGTCGCGAGTTAGTCGCTGCTTATGTTCTCCGGCGCTTTTAAAACCATCTACTTACTATGTTCTTATCCTTCTAAACTCCGTGGGCTGTACGCAGAAGTTAATCGTTATTTTTTAATCAGGCGATGCAAAAGCTGAACGAGGTGCGTGAGAAGGTTAATGCTACGAACGAAGCGTTCGTAGCGGCCAGGAAGAGAGCGCACAAAGCTAAACTAGCTTTCGAAAAGGTAATACACACATTTATATCGTAGTATATTATGTAACTTATTTTTCATAAATTCAATATTCGGATTTTAATAAGTTTTTAAGTTTAAGTTTTCACTAGTCTGATTTATAAAATAAACGTTAAAAGAGCTATGACTCCGACGATGGTGATCGTTACTTTTGAACTGTAATTTATCTGAGACTTGTGTATTTTTATATTTCAGGTAAAAAAAGAGCGTCACGACAAGTTCATAGAGTGTTTCGAGCACGTCGCCAATGAAATTGACGCTATTTACAAGGTAAATACTAATTATAATTACTTTATTGTGTGCTATGTTCCTACAAGAAGCAAGCATGTTTCGCATCACAGAGACATTTCTGTGCAATAACTTGTTATAATAAATATGTATATTGTCTTCAGCACCCTGATTCAGAACGTTTTGATAAGTCGACTGTCTACCGATTCAGTTACTTATTTCGTTTTATCCGTGATTGTCGTAACAAGGCGAGGTTAAAACAAATAACAAACCGAATCCTTGGACAACTGACTTATCGAAAAGTTCTGAATTAGGTGGCAGAGCGTTCAAGTAATTTTGCATGGACAACAACAAAAAAAATAACTGCTATAATAAGTTGATCTCGATTAAACGATTGTCTACGTTAATTCGGCGTTTTCTCTCTTGAACACATTTACAAACAATAATCCACAACAGATGCGTAGACAGTTATTAACATGAAATCTAATCGCAGCGCGAACGTAGCTACTGCCGTACGCTCGGGGAACGTAAACTAACTTTTCTTCCGTTGGGTGGCGCTATCAGCGACACCCGATGGGATTTTGGGATTTAAATTACCCTGCGGAGAATTATTATTATACACACGTTACACTGTTTAATTTCCAGGCTCTAGCAATGAACCAGTCAGCGCAAGCCTTCCTTGGGCCGGAGAACCCTGAGGAGCCGTACCTGGACGGCATCAACTACAACTGTGTGGCACCAGGCAAGCGCTTCCAGCCCATGTCCAACCTGTCCGGAGGAGAGAAGACTGTCGCCGCGCTCGCGCTACTGTTTGCTATACACAGGTAGGGCAGATGTATACTTGTGCTGATACAAGCTAGCTGGGGACCAAGACTGTCGATGAAGAGCCTGCGCCCACTAGCTACGGCACGGCAAGGGATTTATTTAGCTCAAATAATTTTAACCCTTATTAATACCCCTTAGTGCTCATAATTCCCATATCGCGTGATGCTTCGGCATGCCGCGAACGAACGGAACGACGTAGACTCCCGCGGTATGCTAAGCAAATACAAGTGTTACTGTAAAATCAGGATTAAAATGATTTGAATTAAAGAAATCCTTTTCCAGTCAGTGGGCGCAGCCCCTTAAGGTCGTCATGTTTGTCTGGCGGACTGATGGTTTTTAAATGATTCTATCAGTCTACCAGAGACCAAAACCCCGCTTACTTTATTTTACCACTCTGCTACAAATATGCAATTACAATTTTTAGTTCCGTCAAACTAGATCGCTAGCTTGAATGCAGTATGCAGCACCGCCCTCTGCACAAGCAGAATGTGTGATTAAAATACAACATGCAACCCAAACCGATACGACACGTGTCTCACCTCTTCACGGGACATCCTCAGGAGATGTTGGCTCGTCGAGTGCTTGGACACGAAACCCATTTTAACACAGCATACTTGTTACAGCTACCAGCCCGCGCCATTCTTCCTTCTGGACGAGATAGACGCGGCTCTGGACAATACGAACATCGGCAAGGTCGCCTCCTACATCCGCTCCAAGAAGGGCAACCTGCAGACCATCGTCATATCGCTCAAGGAAGAGTTCTACGGCTGTGCTGACGCGCTCGTCGGAATATGCTCAGAGGTGACGCGTTTAGATTGTATTATAACATATTTAACAGGTAACGCCCGTAGTTACGAGCTGGGAAATCCGGTGAGTGATTGCATAGCCTGTCACCATCATCGCTCGCATCAATTATGCTGCTGCCCGTGATTGATCTGAAGCATTAGGTCTGCAAGTTACCCCGTCACCTGATTGTCGTTAGAGCCTCATCAGTCAAATCAAATATTTTTATTTCACATAAACCAATACAGGCAGTTATGAAAAGTCGAATTTAGGTGCACGGTTCCAATTAGTCGTTTCCTATGGAGCAAGGTATGCCCGCCATAAAGTGTGTTTGTTTTTCGAGGAAACTAAATTAGACTTAGACTAGAAGTTGCAATACAAGAGGAGGTAAGGAGGTCACCTTCTTGTTTTTAGGGCGAGATTCCCAGACCGCACTTAGACTTTGATAAGTATAAAGTAAGCGTTTCGTACGAATATTAACCTTATTAATATACGAATAATGTTAATATTCGTGTAATCGAATGTGAATAGGCGTTTCATACAAATATAAACATTAATTTTATTTCAGTAATGTTCATATTCGTATGAAATGTTTACTTTACTTAGCAAATGAAAGTCTAAGTGCGATCTGTGAATCTCGCCCTTATTGCGTTACTTCTTCACAGTTAAAGGTTGACCTTCAATTCGTCTTCACACTAAACAGTTTTTCTACCACTTTAGATACAATAAGGGACCCAGCCCTTGTTTTTTTTTTTTTGAATATAATTTAAAAAAAAATACTAATGACAAACTATAATTTCCATGTTCCAGCCGGCGGACTGCCTGGTCAGTGACGTCATGACCCTCAGTCTGGAGCAGTACAACGACTAAACAACAAACAAGAATACATATTAAATTTTAATATTAACATATTTTTATACTTGATGTTTTACTTCATTCCTTGTCATTCATACTGTGTCGTTCGCTACAATTCTCGATATAATAATTATATTAAGTGTTAAGTTGACATAGTAACTCTGTGTTTTATTTGAATATACGTTTTTTTTTACTCCAATATCATCTTAGCGTTTTCTAAATATGTCAACGATCAATTTATCAAAAGACTGGGTCTCATCATCATCATCTTTCGCTCTCGTAAAGCTTAATTCTACAAAGGCAATTTAAACACTAACCCCCATATACAAAAGATGTTTTAAACCAAGACTAAGGTAAACCCAGGTTTAAAATATACCCATCACTTTCTTATGTCATATGACAAAAAGAGATGGGGCTATTTTGAAACCTAGGTTTTTCTTAGACCATCTTTTTTAATAAGGGGGTAAGGAACTTATCAAATCATGTCTTCCGAATCAAATCCGTGCAAATAACGTCTTTTGTTTATTTTTCGTTCATTAGAAATTATATTGGACATTTCGCCGCCAGTATATTATTAGCCAATGTATACTGTACCCCCAATGTTTGATGGTTTTCTAGTACGAACAGGATTAATTTTGTTTAACACTGAATTTGCGTCTTGCATTTGTACTTTTCTCGCCTAAGCTGACCCGACAGACCTTGTCCTGTATTACAAAAATCTCAGAAAAATAACGTTTAGTGTTTCTTTCTTTAACTTAAAAATGTTCTTTTTGTGAAATTGCCAAACGAATCGAAAAAAATGTGTTTGGTCAGTGTGGCGACATGAGCATCACCTCTTATTAAGAGAAGCTCTATCCATTGGATAAAGCCGAGGTGTGTATGCCAAATTGACTGATGGGAAGGGGTGCATGAAAAGAGCCTCCACGAGTGACGATACTTGTGTACGTCCGGCGCACCCTGGGCAGTCAGCCCCGCTACCAACCTTGCTGACTGGCTTATCTTTTCACCACAGCATGAGCTATCTTCGTATAGCTCATGCTGACACGAGAGAAGATTGATGGGAATCAGGCATTGACTTAGAATAAGGAATCAGGTTACATAAAATAACAAAACATTTAATATGGAGCTCTTTTATTTACAATAAAATATCTTTATATTACAACTCTTATGCTACACTATCGCTAGATGTCATAATTTTATTATAAGTGCTAGTCAGCACGCGTTATCACTTCACCTGCCGGTCACTCACACTATCAACAGCCTCCTACATCCTGAAATTCCTGACCAGAGATTTCCGGAAGCACGAGTTTTTTTATAAGTTCATCGCAAACGTCCGGACTACTTCCGGGGCGCGAGATTATGGAAAATTCTGATCAGGATTTCGAGATGTGTTGTTCAAAAGAAAGGAACAAAATCTAAAACCTCGGTGACTTATGTAAAAATTAAAAATAACATCTCGTAACTCACGTTAACAATTGATTCTTTGTAAAATAAGTTAGACATTCGTCTAGTTCTGTTTTTAAGTTTATCAAGGCTAAAAATGTAATACAAAATATTTACATATCAATTATGTAATACTGATCACACAGCAACTTCTATTGATATAGTGTTGAAGTGTTGTCAATATTCGGGCATTTTGTATTGCACCATTTATTTAACCATACCCAAGTTGTCAAGAAACATTTTTATAATATGATTTAAATAGGGTTACTTCGAATTAACTGGCGAAACATTACAAGGTATCATTAACAGAAAACATTCAAATAAAAAATAACGAAACATTAATGAATTAGATAAAAAGATACCGTCCTATGAGGCAACGGGCGTTGGCGGGACGCGATAGCACCTATTAAGTAGTGGTGCAGCGCGCGTGTTTCCCTTCCCCGCTGCACCTCCCGCCCCCGATAACATGTAGAGTACCGCATCCCCCCAACGTCTGTCGCCCCGTAGGACGGTCACGGACGAACTTGTCGGACTATAATACAATAGCGAAGAGCACGCACGTAGTATTTATATTTTTATCTAATTAATTTAAGTTGTCTCGTGTGGTGCCGGACTTAAGGAATAGCACTACCTCATCTCAGTAGTAAAAAGCGACTAAGGGATTCTCTCGGGGATGGGCAGCAGCGTTTTCTGAGTACTTTAACAACCATACTGCGATTGCCAACCCGCCTGCCAAGCGTGGCGTTTACGGCAACCCCCCACCCCCCTTGGGAGAGGCCTATGTCCAGCAGTGGAAGTTTATATTAACAGCGATTACGCACTGCATCCGATCCGATTCCGTGAAAATACGGATATTAAAAAACTCGGACCGAATTTGGATATTGCTTTACGGACTGCATCCGATCCGAATCCGTGAAAATACCGATCTAGGGTAAAAATCTCGGACCGAATTCGGATGTTGCTTACGCACTATTCCGATCTCTGATTCAAATTCAAACAATTCGTCCGTCAATTGTTCTTCCGAATTAGAAACTCACGGATGACGGATGCCGGATGTAGTGCGTAAACTACCATACAAATAGTTCTATGGCTACTTCGGAACGTATTTTCACGGATTCGGATCGGATGCAGTGCGTAACCGCTGTAAGTGTATTTCTTTATTTGAATTGTGTTCTATTAATGTTATCCAGTAACCCCATAAAGTTTCGCCACTTAATTTGACGTAACCCTATATTTTTACATGGAGGCTGTTGATTTTATTGTATCTTTAGCATCATTTCCCGTTGCCTGGCCAACCAGGCAACTCTTCAACAAAAATAATTTAACAGAATAAACTATCATTTAGCTACGCTTGTTCTACTTATAACTTCACGCCATTAACGCTATGAGGTGAACCAAATTCCAAGTTGTATTAACACTAGGTTGTTTAGCACTGGAGTCGCACGCGCACCATTTGGGGAATAAACGTCGTAAGGTCGTGGGTAGCGCAGAGAGAAGAGATGCAGATAGGTAGTACAGTACTTGGCAAACTTGACCGCTCTGAAGTCAGGTAAATAGAGTTTTTAACTGAAAAAATCTAATTAGTCCGTCAGTTAGATTATCAAAAAATATTAGTGCCGTATTTTTTGTTTTGTTACGTAAACCAAAATTAACGAAGATACGACACTTTTAAAATTGGCAAAACGTCACAAGCAAGTATAGTTTTTACTTGCTTCTGACGTCACAAGCCCCCACTCTCGAATTTTGATGCGTTTTATCTTTCCAAATATTCATAGATTTAACAAAAGAAAAAATACGTGTCCATTATTTTTCAAAACTCTAACTGGCGGACTAATTAGATTTGCAATTTATTGATGCTGTGAACATGCCTATTGTTGCGCAGTAGAAACTTTAGTTAAATATTTTGTTCCTGCGCAGCAACTCCACGAACTTCAGTGACCAAAAAGTATCTACAGCATCATACTAGATATCAGATCGTTCGTTGTAGTAGTGTTTAGACCAAACATATACAGAAAGAACATAAACTTCGCCAACATTGGAGCCCGCGAACGCGAAAAGAATATTTTTTTGCCTGTGCCGGCACAATTACGGTCCTAGTCAAGGGGCCTACTCCCTAACTCCGTCAACGAAGTTCGTCGCCCGTCCGAAAGTAGCCCGAAACGTAGGAGTGAACAAAACAAGTGTCAAGTTCAACTTTTCGGACGGGCAAAAACACATCGGTAGCAGGGACAACTGTCAAATCGTGTTGTCATTCATTCTTAGTTCGGACCCCGAAATAATCGTATGTCCGTAGGTGAACTAAGGCCGAAACCACGGACTTCGTGTTTAGGGAGTAGACCCGCTGGTACGGTGTAGTCCTTAAAGTTCATTTAGTTAAAAATAATGTTTTCATTCCGAAGAGATTTTTTCTAGCACTAGCACTGGTATTGCTGTATACTCGTTTGTTTAAGCGCACCTTGTGTCCATGTGCATTGGCTGTTATATAATTTAGTGGTTGGCTACTAGCTCATGAACACGTACTATTATAACAATTCCTCAAACCAAACTATATTCCAAACGATATATCTGTTTATCATTTTGTCAGATGGAAGTCTGATCAGATGCGGCTGAAGTATTATTTAAGCATAAGATTCGATGATAACGGTGGATATAGAGGTCACAAGTGTCGGGACGACGGTTTAGAGATAAACTAGATTCATAGCACCCTTTACAGATCGGTGCAACACGCACGCCGGCTACCCGCGCTTGTGTGACGCTATGTGTGTGTGTGTGTGTGTGCTGGTCGGGGTCGCGGCGGGTCAGTACTGAACTACGGCGCGGCATGCGGCTGCAACAGCGTGCGGCACACCGAGCACACGCGCGGTTGCAACGCTATGTGTGTGTGTGTGTGTGCTGGTCGGGGTCGCGGCGGGTCAGTACTGAACTACGGCGCGCCATGCGGCTGCAACAGCGTGCGGCACACCGAGCACACGCGCGGTTGCAACGCTATGTGTGTGTGTGTGTGTGCTGGTCGGGGTCGCGGCGGGTCAGTACTGAACTACGGCGCGCCATGCGGCTGCAACAGCGTGCGGCACACCGAGCACACGCGCGGTTGCAACGCTATGTGTGTGTGTGTGTGTGCTGGTCGGGGTCGCGGCGGGTCAGTACTGAACTACGGCGCGCCATGCGGCTGCAACAGCGTGCGGCACACCGAGCACACGCGCGGTTGCAACGCTATGTGTGTGTGTGTGTGTGCTGGTCGGGGTCGCGGCGGGTCAGTACTGAACTACGGCGCGCCATGCGGCTGCAACAGCGTGCGGCATACCGAGCACACGCGCGGTTGCAACGCTATGTGTGTGTGTGTGTGTGTGCTGGTCGGGGGCGCGGCGGGTCAGTACTGAACTACGGCGCGGCATGCGGCTGCAACAGCGTGCGGCACACCGAGCACACGCGCGGTTGCAACGCTATGTGTGTGTGTGTGTGTGCTGGTCGGGGTCGCGGCGGGTCAGTACTGAACTACGGCGCGCCATGCGGCTGCAACAGCGTGCGGCACACCGAGCACACGCGCGGTTGCAACGCTATGTGTGTGTGTGTGTGTGTGCTGGTCGGGGTCGCGGCGGGTCAGTACTGAACTACGGCGCGGCATGCGGCTGCAACAGCGTGCGGCACACCGAGCACACGCGCGGTTGCAACGCTATGTGTGTGTGTGTGTGTGCTGGTCGGGGTCGCGGCGGGTCAGTACTGAACTACGGCGCGCCATGCGGCTGCAACAGCGTGCGGCACACCGAGCACACGCGCGGTTGCAACGCTATGTGTGTGTGTGTGTGTGCTGGTCGGGGTCGCGGCGGGTCAGTACTGAACTACGGCGCGCCATGCGGCTGCAACAGCGTGCGGCATACCGAGCACACGCGCGGTTGCAACGCTATGTGTGTGTGTGTGTGTGTGCTGGTCGGGGTCGCGGCGGGTCAGTACTGAACTACGGCGCGGCATGCGGCTGCAACAGCGTGCGGCACACCGAGCACACGCGCGGTTGCAACGCTATGTGTGTGTGTGCGATTTGGTTCGCGTGGCGGGTCGGTATTGAAGGACGCGGCGTGCGGCACATAGAGCACACGGGAGCCGGCTGCCCGCGCGGGTGTTACGCTACGTGTCCGTGTGTGTGCTAGTCAGGGTCGCGCGGCGGGTCGGTACTGAAGTAGGGCGCGGCGTGCGGCACATAGAGCACACGGGAGCCGGCTGCCCGCGCGGTTGTTACGCTACGTGTCCGTGTGTGTGCTAGTCAGGGTCGCGCGGCGGGTCGGTACTGAAGTAGGGCGCGGCGTGCGGCACATAGAGCACACGGGAGCCGGCTGCCCGCGCGGGTGTTACGCTACGTGTCCGTGTGTGTGCTAGTCAGGGTCGCGCGGCGGGTCGGTACTGAAGTAGGGCGCGGCGTGCGGCTGCAGCAGAGTGCGGCACACCGAGCAGACGCGCGCTGGCTGGCCGCGCGGTCCGGCCGGGACAGTGTGCGACACGCACGACGCGCAGAAGATGCGCCCGCAGTGACGACAGTGCACCTGCGTATAGAACAACATTATTTACAATCTTTTTCATATCCCTCACGCACTAAAAAACAGACGACACTACCAGGCCTCCACCACTCGGCCGTACCTACAGCGACAAGTGCCTACAATTTCGCGTGGATACGTACCCACCTCGCCAGTGGGCTGTCAACGCTCGCGCGCGCGCGTGTACCTATTATTTTAAATAAGTTTAGTGAGCAACAAGAATGGCTGGTCTAAAACGTTGCTCATTTGATGGATGTGTGTCGAAATACGGAGACGACAGTGTCATTTTTTTCATTACCTGCAGATGAGGAAAAATAAGTTCAAATTAATTTAAAAACGATGATAAAACTTCGTTTTCATGTGCATTATGTCGGCAACTAAACCCTATCTACAAGTTAATTAGGTAACAAGTAGGTACAGTCATATAGAACCGTAGTTTTAACGTTTAATGTTTGATTACATTGATTTACATAATTACGAGCGCAACTTGAAAATGTGATTTTTTATTTGTTGAGATAACTTAACGATTTTGGTGTCAAATGAGAGATCGAGGTCTAAAACCATTATATCCGTTTAAATCATGCAAATCGGTCCACGCGTTTAGGAGATAATTAAGAATTAGTATAGTGAAAATGACAAACAACCAGAATTTTTGATGTTTTTGTTCTACGAACATTTTAATTATTGCAAAATATGAAAATATTATTAATGTAAGTTATTGAGGAATGTTAAACAAAGAGGTATCTAGGTAGCCTAAAAATTAAAGGTTTGTTTTCATTTGTAAATTACAAATGACGAACTTAATTATTCATTGTCTATCTACCTAATTGACCGTGTAATCATAGGCATCAAACATAAAGATAGATTCCGTGGTCAAGTAGGTAGATAGACGTATAGTAGCAGCGGCAAGCCGAAAACCCTAGCGCCACAGCTAGCGCGTCACTCCGCGCCAGACAGCGACAGAGTTGCGCGTTAGAAGAGAGCGGCAACGTTTAGGTGAATATAGCGTAAGGTACTGAGCGCTTATGCGAGCTGAATTGCACTTTGTTGCTTTGTAGCAAGAGTCGATATTTCTATTAATTGTTGCGCGAAGTGGTGCTTCTGTTACTATTCTGTGACACTACTCGTAAGCTATATTATAACTGAGCTATATAAGTGTAAAATTAAAGTGCGTGTACCTTCTTTTTAATATTAGGCAAATGCGTGTGACAGCCGGGACAGTCGTGCACGTCGTCTTCATGTTGCCACCGCACCTCTGTGTCTGCCTCGCGGATACGTTGGAGTTGTACCTAAATACATAAAAATATATTGAGTAACCGAAATACTACGGAACGTATTACCCTAAATATTACTCTATACTACATATATAGATAAATATGTAACCAAGGTCACAAGAAAAACTTAAATATATGTCACTCTTAACGTACAACGCACCAATGATATCGTTTTTATATTATTTTAGTTTCTACTCTTCTTTAAAATCTCTACTGCAGTTTTACTCTAGAATCTAGATTGATCCTCAAAAAAGAAATAAGAAAAAGTTAAATAATTAAATGTAAGTAACCCTGTATTCAAAAATGAGTATGACAAACCTGCAACGACTGTGAGAGCCTGACAAAGTCCTGTTGCACTTTCTCACTATTATCTAACTCCTGCTGCAGCACAGACACCCTCGACCGGACCTCGTGCACCTCACCCTGCAGCCTCTTCTTGTCCTCCAGTAGTTGTTCTATCATGTCGTTTGAATGACGGAGTTTGTCGCCTAATTCCTTCATCTGCTCGCGCTCTGTCTGTAGTCTGTCTACCTCTTCTCTGTATCAACACATAAAAAAAAACTTTATGGTAGTGTGACGAACGTAAAGGACTTTCTAGAAGCAAACAGTCAGACAGACTTTACACGGCTTTGACAGATTCACTACTATCGCTTCGTAAATTAAACAGGTGTAAAAGCAGCGGAGGGCTAAAATGTACAACATTTTCTGTACTGTTTTTGAAGTAGCACTGTTGGGCCAAAACTGAAATTATTAGGAATAGAGGAAAGTAATCAAAGGAGTCGTAAGCTCGATTTTGGAAACAGCTGGTTTGGCCGGGAATCAAAACCAATGTTATTCAAATCAAATGTTTTTATTTCATATAAACCATTACAGGCACTTATGAAAAGTCGAATGTAGGTGCACGGTTCCAATTAGTCGTTTCCTATGGAGAAGAGCCGGGAAGAAACTCCATGGTTACTCTTTTAAAACCAATATCTTTAACAATTTCAGTGAATACAGTACTATGATTCAGGATAGATATGAGAGAACAATGTAGTATTGAGCACAGACCAGTAAGTATGTAATGAAGTACCAAGTCCTGAGTACGAGAATTTACAGCAAAAAGGGCTATGCATCAAGCAAGACTACGAAGTTCTCATATTTGAAAAATTTAAAACCATTCTGTATATTGTACCAATCGATAGTGTCAGGATCATATCCTAGGAACGTGACGTAATAAATCAAATGACATTACTAATCAAAAAAAAAACGTGCCAATTTTGTCTCTATAGTCGGTCAAGTCATCCCGGCAATGTTCCTAGCCTTTTCGCAATGTCGAGGCCGGCTTCCCGTCGCCAGTTAGAGGTGAGTATGAGTATTCAAGGATCTACTGGTACCTGGCGTCAGCTGTGTGGCGAAAAGTGGGGACTAAAGGTGAACGCACACTTATCCGAGCCGAACGCGTCGAACGAATCGAAATCAAGGAGGCCTCGCACACATATCCGCACCGAAAGAATCGACCGCACCGAAGAAATCGTTTCTATTTCCTTTACGCCTGTCGCACTGTTATTACTCTATTATCAGTGCTTTATTAATGAAATATGAATGAGCGAGCGCAGGTCGAGTCGACCGCATAAGCTGCGCCGAATCTAATGACGTCATCCGAATTCGTCTAGGATTTCTGGGGTTCTTCCAGATTCGGACGATTCGACGCGGGCAAGTGTGCGAGGTTCCTTAAGATTTCATACACAGAATTCTAAAATTCGTTTCATTCGATGCGTTCACCTTTATCCAGACAATTTATCTCACTGACCTGGCTTCCTTGAGCTGTGCCCTCAGGTTATTGAGCTCAGCCTCCTGATGATGGAAAACTGTTCCTTGTTCCAACAGCTGCACGCGCAGTTCTCTTTCCGCGTCACCAGCCTCTTCTCTGCCTATCTGGCAGAAGATCAGCTGCTCGCGTAGCCGCAGGGTGTGTTCTTGTAACTCCTGGGGAGGAAAACACTTGGATAAGCGCCTGGGTAGCTTAAATATAATAATGAAATAAAATGAAATCATTTATGATGATAGACGTTAGCCATTGGCGATTGATGATGATGAGACGTTGGCGACTGATGATGATAGAAGTTGGCCATTGGCGACTGATGATGATGGAAGTTGGTCATTGGTGATTAATGATGATAAGACGTTGGCAACTGATAATGATAGAAGTTGGCCATTGGCGACTGATGATGACGGAAGTTGGTCATTGGTGACTGATGATGATAAGACGTTGGCGACTGATAATGATAGACGTTAGCCATTGGCGATTGATGATTATAGAAGTTGGTTATTGGCGATTGATGATGATAAGACGTTGGCGACTGATGATGATAGACGTTGGCCATTGGCGATTGATGACGATATAAGTTGGTTACTGGTGATTTATGATGATAAGACGTAGGTCATTGGCGATTGATGATAGAAGTTGGAGGTTGATGATAAACGTTAGTGATTGATGATGATAGATGTTCGTGATTGATGATGATGATAATGAACATTGGCGATTGTCGATAAATGTATGCCTGACCGGCGCGAGCGCGTCGATCGCTGTGTGAGTAGCGCTTCAATACCTAATTTTCTCTCGCGCTTTCCCCTTAAATCAGTAGTAAAGGGATTTATCTTGCTATAAGTGGCTGAAGACGACAACTGACTTGTCGAAACCTTCTTAGTCAGGGAGCAGGTCCCAGAAATGTTTTTAAAACGCGAATAGAGGTGAAATTACTTCCGAATTCGCAATCTTTCACAAGGAAGATAATTTTATTCGGTAAAGTACGGTCTTTGGTCTATTTTGAATATAAGATATTTTGATGTTACAAATCTTATGACTACATGTAAAAGAGGAAGTGTAGTACTGACCTCTACATTGTCCGGTAGGTCGATGATTTCGTTCTGCATATCAGCCGCTTTTTTCGTGTATTGTCCGATTAGCATCGCGTTGTCTCTTTCTAAACTGTAGACGAAGAAAACATTGTCAATATACTATAAAATATATTTTTTAAGCACATACAGGGAGCACTTATTCCAATGAATGAACTTGGAAGAATAATGCGATAATTGGTTAAGCAGATCGCGAGTTACACAGATAGGCTAAAACATTATCATATGGAAACATTAGCCAGTCGTAGAACATTGATAGACTCAGCCTTTCTGCATAAACTCGTAAATGGGAGCATCGACTGTAGCGAGCTGTTGAATTCCATAGAAATAAAAGTCCCTACTCGTATCCCAAGAAAGAATGTGTACAACCTCTTCAATATACCACTTTCAAAGACGAATCTCGGTCATTATGCTCCTGTGCCCAGGCTCTGTAGGCAATATAATACATTGTCAAAAACGCATGTAAATGAAATAGATATTTTTTATTGTTCAATAACGAATTACAAAAAAAATATAAATAAATTTGTATAACGTCTTTTTAATCTTTCAATAATGCATTAATAAATTCAATAAATTAAAATAGCGAATAAGTAAATTTCAATTTTATACAAGGTTAGTCGGAAAGGGGGTACTAATCCGGAGCCCACTTATAGTATCACTGATGACTATTTGAAAGCAAGTGTTAAAATTCGATATTTTTTTTCCAAATAAAATGATTTTTATTATAGTTTTTTCAAAAATTCTTCATCCCTTCTTTAGTTACAAGTTCAGAAAATGGTGCTTCTAATTCATGACCCCAAATATGACCTAAAATGTAAACAGAGCTGATCATAACTGGGGATAGATAGATTTTAGAGTTTTTTTTTTGAGATTTTTGAACAACTGTTTCTCTTAAACTATTGACTTTTGGGAAAAGTTGTAGAACAAAAGTTACTCATTATTATGTGTACTTTAAGAGCCTTTCGGATTAGTACCCCCTTTCTGACTAACCTTGTATAAGTAATTTTAGTTTAAATTTTATATTTTTGTACTGTTGTTTTGCATGCGTATAATATTTTCTTTATAATTGCAATTAATTTGTGCATGATGTGGCCTCCTATAATTGAAGAAGTACACTTACTAAATAATTATGTATCCTAGTTATAACATTGAGCTGTGTATATTCTTTGTTGGAGGTCCAAAAATAAATAAAAATAAAATAAATAATCAAAGAATGTTGGGGTATCACAATTGAACTGATGCTGCTACTCATTCGTTCCAATGAAACCCTACCTTTAGCCTTTGGAGATCAACTACGATAACATGGCACGCCCCTCCATTGTAGCTGTCTACTACATACCAAACACAAACATTGTGACTCATTGGCAATATGCTCACACATATGGCAGTACACATAACTATTGTAGTACTTAAATAAACTACACAGTAGGGTCCAATCCACTTCCCCGCTATTTGGCAGCCATTTTGCTTTTTTGTTGATATATTCTCTATCTTAAAGTTATGAAAATGTGAACCCATTGTATTGTAATGTAAACGATAGACAATATTGTTGCCCTCTGAATAAGCCTACTTTTATCTCAGTAGGATCAAAATCAAAACTTTGAGAGACTTTGTGTACACACGACATTATGTATCTCAACAAAAAAATGTAAGTGGATTAGACCTTAGTGTATAGTGTATTTGTGTACTAGAATAGTTGTTATATAAGTACCTAGAATGTCACTAGTCCATAACCGGACACATTGTATAAAGTTGATCTATAATATGATTTTTATAATTGGATTATATCCTTGACACATACAAAAATTGGTTCCACTACACAATTCTGGGTAGTACACTCCGACAAGGCTCTAAATTAACGTGAAAGGTGGCGCTGCTTGTGAAGAAATATGTCAAAAACCTGTCGAATCTAGTACATTTCAGTGAGTTTTCATTTCGCCACGTTTATTTAGATTCATGTCAAACTGTCAGTAGAAACACCACAGCCATTGTCTCCCGGACTCCAAAGCAGCTGGATTCTTTGGGAACGTCAACAAACCTGTCAAGTTTCTTCTGCAGCGTCTCCCTATCTACGGTCAGTTCTGTGACATGGTGCAGGGCTCTTTGCGAGGCCTCTTCTGATTGCTTGGCCTGCTGCTCCAGGGCTACTCTGGCGGCTTCCACTGCGGCTTGCAGGGCTTCCAACTGCTGTGCGCTGGTCTGCCGCTCCGAGTGCCAGGATCTGACGGTCTCGTCGTGGAGAGAACGGACGCCTTCTAGTTCGTCTGTTGCCTAAAGATATCGGAAACTTAATGGTTTCTTTTGCGTATAAGATGTGTGGCTCAGTGAGAAGTAATGATGCCCGTTTTACACAAGGGCAGGGCAGCGAGGCAGAGTAGTGAGCAGAACAGTACTGCTAGTATTTGAATGCGCGTGTTGCAACAAAACAATACTGTGAGATCAGTAAACGCGCGTCCAAATGTCCAAATAGTAGCAGTACTATTCTGCTCACTACTCTGCCTCGCTGCCCTGCCCTTGTGTGAAACGGGCTTAAATGAAGTACTATGAGATGAGAGGGAAGCGAGCTATCAGCGGGAGCTTTTTGGTAACTATGTCAATGCCGTACGTTTTTGACAACGTTTATTTTTTAGTTTTTAATTAAATTTTAAAGTAGAATTTTAATCGTTGATTTAGTCGCTTTCGACCCTATTTATACCCGATGGTAAGCGTAATTAGGGTCTAAGATGGAGCACAGAAATCCAAGTAAGAAAAACAGAGGGATACCCCTATACCGCTAAAGAATAGATGAGAAAAACTTTAAAAAAATATCATAATACAATTGCTGTTGCAAGCGAAACTGAATTAATGAAGTTAGGGTTCATAATCTCAAACCCCCTTATTACAAAAGATGGTTTAAACCAAGACTAAGGTAAACCCAGGTTTAAAATATACCCATCACTTTCTTATGTCATATAACAAAAAGAGACGGGCCTATTTTAAAACCTAGGTTTTTCTTAGATCATCTTTTGTAATAAGGGGGTGTGTGTCTATATTCCAATTCTTAAGTCGCAAATGCTTGACAAAATGTAAGGATATTTTAGACTACCTGTTTGAGTGCGAGTTCCTTCATAATAGCGCGGTCTCTGGACTGCTCGGCCTTCGCCTGTTCAAGTACCAGTTGTTTCTCGTAGTTCGCGCACATATCGCATTGCCTGCCTGTTTCTAGAAATAGAGTTATACATTAACATAAATAATGTATCAGTCTCATCTGTAACCTTAACACTACTAAACGCCAACGCTCGTGGCTATCGGGATCATAAAACAACAATCAAGTGCTAGGGTTGTGCATGCAAAATCATTTTCGATAGTTCGAGTGGGTTTACTGCAGCCCTTTGCCCTGTTACTATTGACATATCACTGTTCTTTAATCGATAGAAACCCGGCGCATTACCACAGTATATAAAAGCTAAAGCAGTACTTCAACTACCTACAATCGTCCGAATTGATACACGCACTACAACAAGACTTCTAAGGTATCATAGAGTACATGACAAAGAGTGCATTATACTCAGTATACAGTGCGTGTTTGTGTGAGTGTGTCAATTCAGGCGATTATAGTAAGTTGAGGTACTGCTTTAGCTTATATATCTACTGTGGTGTTACTACACCGGCTCGTAAGTGCGAACGAGAGCGCCATATCATCTACGCCGTTCTCACTTTCTATAATCGCGACAGCCACGAGGGTTGGCGTTTAGTATAGTTTCTAATTAGAAGATTGATTGATTAGATTTAGTACGCACCAGATTCTTGTTTGGCATCTCCACTAGAGTTAGTAGTGGCTGACGCTTTCGCTTTCTGTAATCAAAATAAAATTAGTCAGTTTTAGCTAGAGTTCTAAAATGGGCAAGTGGGTAGATGTCTGGAAGACTGCAGAACTAGTCCTTTTACACTGGGGACTCTGCTGCCCGTCATTGGCTTGGCGAGGCTGGGAAGCAGTTGCTTAACAGAAAATTGTAGAGCTTCTGGTAATTTGAAAACAGGGCCCCATTAAACATGTAGGTGATCGCAAGTAGGATTAAACGTGCACATTGAGAATTTAGTAATTATATTTTTATCAATTTCTATAATCAAACATACATCTATAATGTAATAATTTATTTTTTATTCATGACAGGCATTCCCGGAAGTGTTGGGCAGAGATGTATAGTACACCCACATTTTGCCGTTATGTTTAAGTCCCATGTAATAGGGGGCGAGCCTATTGCCATCAATCGGGCACGTATCCAAACTCCGGGCTGCTACTGAGAAATTCCACACGGAAAAACTCAAAAACACTTTGACCGACCAACAACACTCATTTCCATTATTAATTATTTTAACCCTAAAGAAACAATAATTGCCTTCTCTGTGTATCGGGGTCTCTCGGGTTAGGGCCCGTTTCAGCCGTGGGCCCCTGGCATTACGCCAGTCTTGCTACCCTGTTACGACAGTCAGCCACCCATATAGAGACATAAAATAAAACCAAAATGTATAGGGTACTCACTGCAATAGCATCCTGTAGTTGTGCATCAGTCTCCCGCAGCTTGCCCTTGAGTGCTGAGATCTCCATCTCCAGAGGCTGGATGATGGACCGCAGCAGCTCATCTTCCAAGTTCTTGTGGAGAGAGATAGATTTTCAGTGATTTGTTACACAAAAACGACTGATTTCTGATTACTTTTTCCTCTTAGGAAAACCTATTTTCGCAGTGTCACGTTATCAGGGTATTTCATTTCATCAAAAATATTCTAAAGTCAAATCTTACGTCATTCATGGGAAGATAATGGGATGGAACACTCGTAGCTAGGGCTACTCGATAGTCCTCTTCAAGAATATACGACGTGTTAGGAGTAGGCAATTTAGTAGAGAATAATCAGCATTACTGTCCGACCGTTAGGCACGGGCCTATTCTCAGAATGAGGGGGATTTAGGCCTTAGTTCACCAGGCTGGCCTGGTGCGGTATGGGGGACTACACCCAGCATCGAGAACTATTTGGTGTTCTGTCAGATGTGCGGGTTTCCTCACGATGTTTTCCTTCACCGTTAACCCAAGTGATAACGAAATTCTGACGTAAAAGTCAGAGGTGCATGCTAGATTCAACCTTAAACCCTCGTAAATGGAAGGCTATCGTTCAACCGCTACATTTTTTTACTGAAATGATGAATGGTAATACGTACTTTTCTAGGCGGCGGCTGTTCCTCTGCCTCGGCGCCTAACTTCCGTGCCAGCGAGCGCACGAAGGTCGCCGGCGCCAGCGACACCTCCTGCCACACAGCACGAGCGTTTACCAAGTAGCTTACATCCATTATAATAGCGATACAGAGGGGTGGGCAGGACAGTAGGGCACTCAGAGGTGTTCGTTCACTATTATATGTCACTTTTTAGAAGATTGACAAAGATTTGGGAGACCTGTTTCCAGCAGTCGATTGAGGCAGGATGATTGGTTTAATTTGGGGAATTTAATCTACGTTAAATTGTTGCAGATCGCTGTTGTATACAAGCGGTCCAGAACCGTGGAACAAGGGAGGCCTATGTCCAGCACTGTCTTCCGGCTGATATTATGAAGCGAAAATATATGTTTAAAACGTTTTTACTGAGCGCAAACTTTTACAACTGTTTATTTATAAAATCAGACACTACTTTTGACTCAAATAGTTTTTCTATCATTAGAAGCCATTTTTTTTAAATATCTTCGAACGCAATACGTAGACACAATAAAATTATTTACGCAGCACAACTATAAAGAAACGCTACTGACTACTTTAGCTGAACACTAAACAATATTCTTCTAAGTGACGATATAATGATAATTCCACACTGCAGCACTCGACGGTATTACCGATATGTTAATATTAGCGATAAACTCACGACACGAGCAAATTACGACATTGCAGTTTAAGTTATACATGGAATAAGTTAACTTAACGTTTCTATACTTATCTAAACCGGTTTGTTAAAGTCCAATTGCGATACAATATCGTGTGTTCAGAGTTTGTTTCTGGCGTATGCCAAAAGGTTTTCTAAACATATGTTATTAGTAGATATTTTAGACATACAAGGTGTTCTCGATAGGCTAATTAGCAAACTCAGGTTATAGGGGATTTACACGAGTCGATTTTGACCGAAATCGACCGTCTAAATGACAATTCGACTAGGCCGCAAGTGACTAAAATCGCAAGCCCCAAAGTTGGATGCCATCCGACTTTTGCCGTGCGGCGACAAGCCGCACGCGGCGGGTGACTAAAATCGACCGTGTAAATGGTCAGTTGCAGGCGATCGCCCGCCGCATCAGGTGTGTTTTGCGCTGTGTTGTGTGTGTTGCTATAGGCCGAGTTTATTGATTGTTGATTGATTTCGAGAAGAAGTTTCAGGAAAAGCTGTCGGGCAGAGGCGGCGCAAGCGCAGACCATATCACCACGATCAAACTCTTAGAAACCTCTCTTAATTTGACCGATATACTTGACAAGTTTTTTGATCAAATATACAACTTTATTTTTAGTATGTACAAAAACCGGGACACCCCAACAAGATTTTCATCAGAACTGCCTGATTATGTGTTTTTTTTAATAAATCTCCAAGTTACACCGTAGTTTATGTCGCGTTAAGTTCCCTAGTAAAGTGTGAAATGCCTGAGATGTGCTATGCAGGTGTTTTCTAATACACGGAAACTGACCGAGCGGACTGTCTCAAGCCTCAAGGTGTCTATTCCCGTCAACTGTTATGGGTAGAAACCTACTGAAACAAAATTGAAATTTATGAAAAAAAAAATATCGTGTAAAAAATATGTCAATCGATTCTCCTAGTGATTCTGAACAAACTAGTTTCAGGTTTAGTATATACTAAAACTAAGCTTGTATAATGAATAACATGAATTTTTTTGAGACCCCGAATTGGGCGCAGAAATGTGGGTAGGCAACCTGCAAGATGGACTGACGACCTGATCAAGGTGGTGGGAAACGATTGGATGCAAAAGAACCAAGATCGCTTTGTATGGCGTGCTTATAAAGAGATCTTCATTCAGTATTGGATGGCATCGAGTTCAAGAAGAAGTTTATTTTTTGTCTAAATAAGAAAAGCTACAAAAAAAATATTGCCTCAGCTCGCTAGCGTTAAATACACCCTGTATTAAAATATGTACACAGTTTGTCTAACCAACCATGTGTACACATGCTCTACCTTCAAATGATAAAGAACAACATTGCTGCTGAGGTCAACGGATACGTTTAACAATTTTAGAATAACATTTGAAATACGAACTAACAGACGTGGCCAATCATAAAAACGAATTGATACGGTGTCAAGAATTTTAGGGCTTTGTAGCTTTGTGGGAGAATTATTATAAGTTATGTTGGCTAAAGTTATTTAAATACTTTATTGGCTAAAGTTTTCAATTCAAATCTAAGTTGTGTATAATTATCTTGACTTTTTGGACTGCTATCTTACAAAATGTTCAAACTAGTCTCCAATTTAAATGGTCTTGAGATCTACATGAACAGATAAGGTGTGCAATTGCCGGTAGCATTATTATTCAATAGATATACAAACGAGATACGCGGCTTCAACCTACACATGTATTTTTATGTTTACTTTATTTTAGTGCGTGTCGCGTGTAAAATTAAACAATTAAAATGTGGTTTGAAAGGTAAACATAGGAGTGCCATATGTGGAGGCGAAACAAGGTCAGTAAATACATTCTTTTAATGTTTATGGAGTATAGTAATTATAAGGTAATTGTTTTATTATTAACTTCGTCGTGTTTAACATGATTGTAGTTGCAGCTGATGGTAGTTGCACCTGATGATAAGTGCAAACAGGGTCTAAGATGGATCCGGCCGTGGTTCTGTCCATGGTCGGGAGCGAGAGTGCGTGGGAAGCCATCGCCTCCTTCTGCGAGGAGGTGATGGCGACCAAAGAGGGAGCGGAGAGGGAGAGAGAGGCAGCTGCCACTCTTCCTTCCCGCGCCAGACGCACCGGGCGACGATCTCCGGCCACCTCGCCACCGCCACACGGCGGGATGTGTGGCCTGCGGGCGGCGGGTTAGGGGACCCGTCGCCCGATCAGTAACAGGCCCGAGAAGGCGGCGCGCAGTGTTCCGTGCGCGCCTCTCAGGAGGACGTGGGGCGAGGCCCCACAGTAGGAGAGAGCTGCCAGGAACTGGCGGACCGAGGCCTGCCGGGGTTGCGGTGCATGCAGCTGCGAATCCCGCGACCCCGGCCAAGAGTCAGGAGAAGGAACACCGTGGGTTTTTAGTCGGTAAGAGTCCGACATACCCCTTCACCCGAATCCAAGTAACAAAAATTATAGAGGGATTCCCCTATACCCCTCTGGCTCTCACATACACACGACGGAACGCAGTAAACTGCTTGGCTAGACTTTAATGCGAGGGTGGTAGCTAGCCAGACGGACCGTATAGATCCTACCACCAAGCAAAAGAAGGTAATGAAAGATTCGTTACTTTATTTCTTATCCGACTAGTTTCGCGTTTTAATATTGTTGTTTCTCGGCCTTATAATTTGAAACGAACGTGTCCAGAAGATGCTTATTATAAACTTTTGTTTTGCATCTTTGACTTAAAAGCGCTGGCTCGCAAAGGATCTGTTATGGTAGCGCGAGACGGTTGCGTCACCCATACTAGCCCTTACTTATGCCCATATTAATAAACCAATCTCAACATGGCCGCCTGGAAGAAGCATTTCTTGCCGAGCTATTAAAATGTATAAGTCATCTGAATTTCATAATAAGGCAACCTTTTTTTAGAGTTCCGTACCCCAAAGGATAAAACGGGACCCTATTACTAAGGCTCCGCTGTCTGTCTGTCCGTCTATCCGTCTGTTACCAGGCTGTGTCTCATGAACCGTGACAGTTAGACAGTTGAAATTTTCACAGATGATGTATTTTTGTTGCCGCTATAACAACAAATACTAAAAAACAGAATAAAATAAATATTTAAGGGGGCTCCCATACAACAAACGTGATTTTTTTGCTCGTTTTTGCTCGATATTGATAACGGCAACAGGTAGACGCTTGAAATATTCACAGAATATTTAGTTATACAACGTTATTTTTAGTATAGTATACAAAAACCGAGACATCCCAACAAGATTTTCATCAGAACTGCCTGAATATGTGTTTTTTTAGTAAATCTCCAAGCTACACCTTGGTTTATGTCGCGTTAAGTTCCCTAGTAAATTGTGAAATGCCTGAGATATGCTATGCAGAGGTTGTCTAATACACTGAAGCTGACCGAGAGGACCGTCTCAAGCCTCGAGGTGTCTATTTCCGTCAACTGTTATGGGTAGAAACCTACTGAAACAAAAGCGAAATATATGACAAAAAAATGTGGTATAAAAAATATGTCAATCGATTCTCTTAGTGATTCTGAACAAACTAGTTTCAGGTTTAGTATAAACTTAAACTAAGCTTGTATATTCACTTTAAAAATAAATAATTAAATTAAAATAAAACAAATATTTAAGGGGGGCTCCCATACAACGGACACGATTTTTTTGTCGTTTTTATAGATAATGGTACGGAACCCTTCGTGCGCGACTCCGACTCGCACTTGGCCGGTTTTAATTTATTTATAGTCACCGTCTCAGTTGATATCACAATTGTTCTTAAATAAGACCTATTTTATTAATACGCGCGGCTACGGAGCCGCTTTCTTAGGGTCTCCGAACACTTATCGATGGGGAATCAGTTTAGGGCGGTCAGAAAAAGCTTTATGTCTACGAGCATAAGGGTGTAATCGTCGTTCGCCTCGGCTCGGACGGCCGCGCTGCGTCGATAAGTGTGGGGAGACCTTAAGTTCAAAGTTTGCCAGAGTTCATTATACAGACTGTATGAAATAAACGTGTGGCTGACCTGCTGCTGTTGTCTCATTTGATTCAGAAGCTGTTCCAACTCCAGGTTCCTGGTCCGCAATCTTCTTACCTCCTCCGTTCCAGAGGATGATGCTTCTACAGTTTCTGTTGACAATAGCAGTGTAATGGTTATTCTTGTGATCGATTCATCGTCTTCCTAGCTTTCTCTATATGTTGGACTCGACTTCCAGTCTAGTCAGATGCTCAGATCACATTACATGATCAAATCCGTCAAAAAATATAAAATTCAAAAGCTTTTTTGATTTCATTAAACAAATCACATCCTATATTGTTTTTTAAATTATAACCAACGTCTTGAAGACGAAATGTTTTTTTTATGGTTTGATTTAATATCTAATTTAATAGCAAAAATTAACCTCTGGAGCGCCATGTCAAACAAAATGATTGTAACATTATATTAATACACGCATAGTTTTTTTTTTTGTAACAAAACTCAACAAGGAAAGTAGTTTATCAATGGATTTTTTAAACTACTGTTTATATGAATTTTATATACATGGGGCATGTTATTATTGTCCGTTTGTTGGTTCTTATTTTTTCAAAACATGTGTTGCAGCTTGAATTTGGAAAATTCGCTTCAAATGGAGATTCCAATTTCGTGATTTAACTATTCGAATTATACGAACTTTCGAATTATGAGGTTAAATTGAAGTAATAGGAAGTTTGGGGGTTTGTTACTAAATAAGCCAAAATAGTTGAACAAATTCGAATGAAATTCCGTATATTTATGTATCAATCAAACTTATAAGACCCCTCTTTTTGCGTCGGGGGTTAAAAAGAAACGATATCCAAATTAACAGATTTGATAAATATTATCCTGGTACTTGTCACACAACACAACTAGTTTATAAAAAATAAACTTTAAAAAAAAGTAAAAACCGACTTCAAAGAAAAACTAAAAGGAGTGAAATAATTACCATAATATAAAATTAACAGTTTCAGAAGTCGGTGGCTTCTATTTGTTTCAGTGTAGAGTTGCACCGACTTCTGAAACTGTTAATTTTATATTATGGTAATTATTTCACTCCTTTTAGTTTTTCTTTGAAGTCGGTTTTTACTTTTTTTTAAAGTTTATTTTTTATTAAATACGTTTTAGTGCCATAAATTTAACCCCCTCCTCTTCATAACCCTTCTTTTTGGCTTTGACGTAGTCGGGCATAAAAAGCCCTTTCAAATGATACATTACACGATATAATGAAAACATTCCAAAGGGGGAGGGGGGGGACATGCACCCCCTCCTCTTTTCCAGTAGTCAGTTCCCAACAACAAATATAAACAAAGCAATATTAGTAATTTGAGAATTTTGCTTTGATCCGATGAGGAGTTCCGTTCCATATCTCTGAAGTTCATAGTCTAATCGTAACAAAATTTATATGGGACCAATCGGGAAGTATACCCTTTCGAACAAAGAAAGAATTTTTCAAATCGGTTCATAAATGACGGAGATATGAGGTAACAAACATAAAAAAAAAAATAAAAAAAAAAATACAACCGAATTGAGAACCTCCTCCTTTTTGAAGTCGGTTAAAAATAAAAATTAAATGTTTAACGAATGGGAGAGGCAAGTTGAATATGAGTGTAGAGTCGAGTCGAGTGTAAGAGTCAAGTGGAGTAAAGAGTCAAATCTAAATGAGTGTAGTGAGTGTAGAGTCTAGTGTGAGATTCAAATTGAGTATGAGAGCTGGTAGATCCCCTCATAAAAATCCTTAAATGAGGCCAAAACGGAAGAATAAAAAAAAAAGACTTCAGTTTTTAATAATTCCAGGAAAATTTAAGTGTGGTTTAGCAAAACCAGGAGCAACATGATAGTATTTGATTGACTAATTAATCTAATTTGATAACAGCTAAAAGTTCTGCATGAGTTCCAATCAAGTTAATTAATAAATATCATACATTTTTGTAATTTATAAAAAACATTGTAATCAATTCGCTCAACAGTCGGTAACAGGATATTGCCGTTTATTATAAAAAGTAATCAAAATACTTCAATATAATTTATGTTAAAACTTTATAATGAAAACATACAAGCTTTCACAACAGATTTAATTACTTATTTTTTATATTTTCAGGAATTTCATGAGTGGAGCGAGACTATTGAAAAGAGGATGAACTATGTACAGTCAGTCAGAAGTTACCTAACACTGCATGTGTCCACCAGGAATCACCTGAGACAGGTACCTTAGAGCTCTAACACGCCACGTTTTTTTCAGGCGCCGTCGACGCGCGTTTCGCTATCGCGCGTTGTCGGCGCTGCTAAAATTGAAATAGGCAGATTACTTGCGATTGCATCGCTGCAAACTCACGAGAAACGCGCTACAGACGCGCGTGAGTAACTCTCCTTGCAAAATAAAACGCGCGTTGCACGCGCGCGATGGAGCGTACATCGCGCTGGAAACGTGTGTGCGCTGTGTGACCAACCGACATCGAGGTAACGGGCGGGGGAGAGGCCTGCGGCGCACACTCCATCCGTACTTCATACAGAACGCTGTACGTACCAGCGCGTCTGTATCTATGTAACTCCGCGCTACGAGCGCGTCGACAGCTCGCGAAAAAGTCGTCATCTGCATACTACAACTTTATGAACGTGTGAATAGGTAAATTGGTTGCGATAACATCGCATTTGCAGCGCGTTATAGTTGCGTGAGACGCGCGTCGACAGCGCCGGAAAAAAACGTGGTGTGTAAGAGCCCTTAAGTGGACACTACGCCGCGCAACGCTGAAATTGCGAGACCGAACTTTAACGGCTATGTTTTTAACGGCTATGTTTTTAACGGCTATGTTTTTTTATATCGGCAAGACGCGACGTAATTTCAACCTGGTGTCTATTTGTCTAGCTTTTTCCCTATGTTGACGTCACTTTCCAGTCTAACCAGATGCGACTGAATACCAGCATTATACATACACGAAGCGACTGCCATCAGACCTCCGCAACCCAGTTACTGGGCAACGCCGATAGCAAAGGTTAGACCGGTTGTCAGAATTTCGGGCTTCTGAATACCCGTAACCACTGACACAGGTATTCGTATAACACCCGGGTCCGACGGTTTAACATGGTCTCCGAGGTACAGAGGGGTCTCAATGTGTAACCATCCACGGACAGACTGCGGCAAGAGCAGCTTAACCTTGCAAATTATGTGATCTGTGAGATTATTTTTCTTTCTTTCTTTCTTTATTAATTAGCCACCAGCCCCTAGGTAATTTAATAAGTATAATCACACCAAAATGGTGTTGCGTGTTTTCGACATAGTGTGGCTCTAGTCACTTGTGCTTTAAGAGACAAACAACACCTGTCTGCGTACTGACTCCGGCAATGACTTGTAACCCAAATGTTGATCCATAGTTCTAAACCCACTAAACTACCAAAAGAATCAGTGAAAGTGCCACATACCACTGACAAGCATCTGCAAGCTCTGTATTTCCGACTTCTGGTTCTCGCTGAGCGTCTGCAGCTGCTGCAGCTCAGCACGGAGCCCTAGCACCTCTGACTCCAACTGCTCCTTGTCCTGGATCATCTTCCTCATGTCCTCTGCAAAGATTGAAGGTAACAATTTTAATCTTAACATGATATGGTTGTCAGGGCTGGGTATGGATGGAATGTGTTAATGTTTGTTGTGTGTGTGTGTGTGTGTCTATGAGTTAAATCACCAAAGGACAAAATTCTCAATACACAATCATGTGCCACTGACACGCAGAACACGCTCCACAGTCTCAACCTCATTGCTAATGATCTTGACATATTCTGTTGTGCTGTCAGTGAATTTACAAGAATAGCTCTCTATAGAATTTGCTATAGTATAGACAGTGGTACTATTTAGCACGTTCCCTGTGCAGTTAGAATTATGGGTACCACCCCATACGTGTAATCGAAAAATAATTTTGTTTTATTTTCTCCCAAAATTTTGATGACAGAACGATTTTTTTTTCATTTTCTTCGTTTGTCATACTTGTATGTCGATAAAAATGAATAAGCTCCCACGTGTATACATTTAAAAGACTATAAACTTGTTTGGACTCATGCCCCATAAATGGGGCATGCACGAATAAGACTCTAAATGCACCGTCAATGGGTCATGCACAGTTAATGTGTTAATTTTTTCTGTGCACTACAATATTGCAGGTTTAGCCTGTAAGGATATTTGTATGCTTGGAGTAAATAAATAAATCAATGTGTTGAAACTAGACGGTAGTTTGTCTGTACCATTGCAAATGAAGTATTGGAAACAAACCACTTCACTAACATAAAATTACAACATCTAATTTTTACCTCAACTTACCAACTGTACTACTTACTATACTCATGTTTTGCTAAGTGTCAACTAGAGTTCTAAATGGATCTAAATCATGTTATTGTATGTGTTAATTGAGTCACACAGTAATAATGCATAATGTACCATGACACTATAAAAAATGGTTTACTTGTCACATTAACATTCATTCTAACTGTATTTTAATCCGCAATGAGAAATGAGGGATGTTTGGAGTAAGTTTGGATTTGGAAATCAATGGCTCCTACATTATCAATACGTCTGGGCTCAAAGGGCGTATAGCATATTTTTAAAAATGTGCTATACGCCCTTTGAGCCCAGACGTATCAATATATTAGTACAAGTGCAAAAACACAACTTTACAGGAGAGCAGTTTAAAGGTTCTTAAGTTTTTAACACTAACATAAATCAATAAAAATTATAAAATTTTGAATAGAACCATACCATACCATTTCAAAATTTCTGTTTTTAAATCAAAGTCAAAAGCTTTAGATCCTTTAAACCGCTCTTCTGTAAAGTTGTGTCTTTGCACTTGTACTAGTATACGTAGGAGCCGTCGTTTTGTGTCTGTCTATGACATCGTAGCTTGCAAATTAGATAAACCGACTGCAATGCTTTTTTTTTGTTTGAATGATGGTTTTTAAGTATACAATTTCATCACTCCTGTTTCTCAAGTAATCTCAACTAGAGGTAGGCAGGTATATTGTATACAAAAACGCCAGTGATGTTTTCATTGTGTAGAGCAGTTAAATAAAATGATTAACCATCACCTACAAACAAACTTTGTTGGACAAAACATGTTTTTAGTTCACAAACAAAATACACAAAAAATGCTTTGTACTACCAAAGTGACCTTTTAATATAAATGGAAACAAACTTGTTTTTTTTTTCAATATTCAATGTTTTTTTTATCATGTTTAGTATCTTTCGTATCAAGTTTGTGAGTTCAATAAAAAAATGAGTGTAAATATTGCTATGATACGCAAATATTATTGTAAAATGTGACAAAAACATTGTTTATGGTGAAAATTTTAATTATTACGTGAAAACAAACAGTATTAATGTAGTTGTATTGCTTTATGAGTTGTTACATGCAAAATTAATGTATTAGCAAAATTAATATGCTGTTAGTGAAGAATGTTCCAAATGACCCGCTACCTGGTGTTATGAACAAACAGCTTAGTGTAGATCAGCAGGGAGGGGTACTAACACAAGGACAAGGTTTAACTAACACGACATGAAGTTCAAAACTAGGGAAACGACAAATACTCAGAACAAAGACATTCTAATAACAAAAAAATTGTTTGAAATTCTTAAGACATCTAACACAATAAAAACAAAGTTGTCACGTGAATAATTGGAATTTCATGCATTTAAACCAACCAGATCCAAGCCTACATATCACCCGCACGTCCTACACTGCTGATAACGGACAACGAACCTTCTTTTTGCAAGAACAACTCTTTCATTTTCGCTCGTTGAACATTAAATTCTTCTTCGAGTACCCGCCTCGTTTGGTCCGGGGCTGGGCCGTTGCACTCGCCCGCGGCCTCCACTTGAAACAGAAACACCATTCAGTGCCTCTACGGAAGACATTATCGCCTAAAGTAACAAACAATTGAACAAAATAACACACCTTTCGCACTCTCTGTTGTCTCAGTTGACATCGTGGACAGGCTGTCCATTGACTGTTATTATTGCTAAAATAATACTAATCTTCTAATTATTCGCATTATAACACAGATTTACAACTTTAAAAGTTTATAAATTAAGATTATTACTGAGAAAAAGATGAAATCACGAAAACTATTTGACGTTTCTCAGTTGACGTTTATGATGTGTTGACACTTTGACAGATTAAAAAAACAAAAACCTAGGCTGCGTTCTGGTTTATTTCAAATTAATTAGGCAAGCTTATGTTATTTTTAAAGATTTTCTTCTTCTTCCTCTTCAGTCTATAAACATCTCTGAAAACCATCATGTTTTGTTGAAAAAGGATTGCAAAATGTTATTCATACTTATAAGTATTTAGGATAGATAGGGCTCTGGGGGCTTACCATGACCTCTTAAAGCAGGGCAGAAGTTGCCTGGAAGTTGAACTGCCCTGCTTTTTTGTACTATGACATCGTTATAGCAGGCCTGTAGCAGGCCTGCTACGTTGACGTTTACGAAATCCGTTCACCTGTTTTTTTTGTATAGACTTTTCGTACCATAAACAAGCTTATCCGTTCAACTTGGTTGAATAGTCGTTCACCTTTTGTACTGTCTTGGTACGGTTTTTAGCGATTCAGAAGCAGGCCTGCTTTTGAACGGATATTGACTGGCTGGCATTTGAACGTTTTCTTAAGACGTCATGGTAAGCCCCCTGAAAAATAGATGAAACTTTTAGCTTAGGTACCAAAAACCCTTTGGATTTAATGTATAACTCGAAAAGAACCTTGAAAGGGATTTTGTTAGTTCAGACGTTATAAACATCTCTCAACCTCGAAAACAGCAAAGGGCCCTCTGGACCGACAACTAGTTTAAATAAAGTTCGTTGATGTTGTCGTCGTAAGGATACGTAGGATCTTAGCATTGAATTCATTAGGTACATTGAACAGACTAAAAACGTTCTCATCGGTTTCATTACCCTGGCCCCCCGTGGCTCTGCTAAATAGAACCTTAAAGTCCATTCTTGTGGCATGCCCTGTAACATTGTATCCCTATCTAGTCTGTGCCTGTAACTTACCTATTTTTTGAAGACTCAACGAAAGAACTCCTAAGAAACTCCTTTGGTGGGAAATTCAGAAGGTGCCCACAGATTTGATTCATAGGCATCTCTTAGTAATTATGAATATCATACAAACAACGGTGTTGTTTAATTTTTATATTACATTTATATCTGTATGTGTACCGTATAAAATATTGAAAATGTCGATCGATATTTACGTAGTGGCCACCACGGGCGCGAAAAAACGTCTTTTACTTGTCAAATAGGTACACACTCACAGCGACCTCTATAGGTACACTCTCCACACAATCGTCGATGTTAAAGCAGAGGGATGGAAGGGATAGGTAGAGGCACAGACTACAGAGATACTAGGTAGAGGCCTCCAGCGATTACAGGCAGTCATGTTATTTGATATTCTTTTAAAATAAATAATTCTCGCATCTTGAGGTCGTAAGTGAGACTCATGTTTATGAATGTAAATAAACGGTTTTACTCACGTGCATAATCTATCTCTAAGTATGAAAATGAATCCCTATTTCGCTTCGTCACGGCATCACGCGTGAGCGGCTGGACCGATTTCACAAATTTTTTTGTTGTTGTGTTCGTAATTGTCAGGAGAAGGTTGTTATGAAAGAGATATTTAAAAAAAGAAACGAAATTATCTCAGTATGTCCGTATTCTTCATTTGTTTACCGCATGCTTGAGTGGTTTTAATTTTTTGTTACTATTTTGATTTTGTTTCTGAAGGTAGGTAAGTAGTAGCAGTAGTAGGTAGGTTATAGGTAGTAGGAAAAAGTTGCATTGCAACGCATGCCGGTACAGCTAGTCGGATATATTTATACCTGACTAGTTTATCTTTGACACCCTTAACGTAATCAATTGCACATTTTGAGGGCAATAAAACAGTGTGTGATTTAAAATAAATAATTTTATTTGGTATGAACTATTTCACATTTATTTCTCTACATTATTATAAAATATCTTTGTTTTCGTTAACAAATATTAATCTATTGTTACAATAGAGAATCTGTATCTTTGTCATGAATGTTTGTAACAAATAAATAAATATCTTATTATCTATTTAAAACAATGTTTTTTATTTGTATAGCGCCATCCTCTAACAAAAATACTCTCTAGTACATTTAAAGGCACAGACGTATCACAGCTTGATGTCTAATGTTATATAAGAACATTATTAAATTTTAATCATTATTTACAATCTCATTTTTTAGAGAATAACACGAAGATTAGTAAAATGCAAAATTTACAGCATTAAAAAAATCTGTGCATGCATGACACACTATCGTGACTACTAGATGGCGCTGATGAGTTTAATTCCGCTATTCTCCGCTAGACGGAGTTAAAAGCCAAGTCTGGCGTTACGAAACCGTCGTCCGACTTCGATGTCCTCGAGGCAGGGTACTTGGACTATGTTGAAGTAGATGTGTCCCATGAGGTGTGAGGCGGAGGTGTTGGTGGTCTTGAGGCATTCAAACAGCATATCGTCGCAGGTGCAGTGCGACTTGCTGTAGAGCGAGTTGTTGGTGAGGTTGTAGCGGCTGGAGAAGGCGCGCACCTTGGTGGGACAGAGATCGTGCGTGCGGCAGCAGCGGTCCAGGCGTCTGTCCGCGCCCAGGTCGTGGTAGTCCGCTGCTATGTCGCCAGTGCCGCACCATTTTGTACCTAAAAACAACATTTATCACAATGAGTTCATAGTTTTAAGTTTTCAAACATGTCAACTCGCTGATTGGGGACTCCTTACTTAGATCATTAGTTATGCGAATTGATGAATGTGTCGTGTCGTGACCATCATAAATAAAAGCGTTTAAAAAAGTTTGACTTGGTCTATTAAATTGAAACGTCAAGAAGAATGTGGATCGACTTTCTACGCATTTCTGCACCATACTTAAAGGAGATAGCTAAAAAGATTATGGTTAATTAAGTAAGGCTGGTGTTCAGCAACATTAATTCTCTGGTAAAATAAGCATTTACCAAAAAAACTGGTATTTTTTTCATGTAAACGGTTGTTTAATCAGAGAAATTATGTTGACCCTTAATATTATGACAGTGATCGGAAAAAGGTGAGCTAATTTACCTAAACTTCAAAGAACAGAGACAAAAACTGGAGACTTCCTTACGACAACATGTTTTTTCGTGAAAATTATTCCGGGTTTCGGGACATCACTAAAGTACATTTAATATTAATGTTAATAGGACAGAAAACAATTAAATTCGTTTCCTATTTTTGTTTCCCAAAATTGTCACAAAACCAGATGACACGTTTTTCATTGTTTTTAAAAAAAGAGATTGTTTATTGTTTTCAAAAAAGGAGATTGTCTTTTATTTTTTGAAAACAAATGAAAGACAAACTCCGAGAAAATTCTCCCGAAAAAAAAATTTGTCGTAAGGAAGTCTCCAGTTTTTGGCTCTGTTCTTTGAAGTTTAGGTAAATTAGTTCACCCTTTTCCGAATACTGATTATGACAGTCTATACTCGGTTGTGGACGTATTACTGATGTTTATTACCTGGTATGATGCCTTGCAGCAGCGTCAGCGGACTGCCTCCCAGTAGTCCTGCATGTGCTCCGCCCGCGTCGAGCCTGGCCCGCGCCTCGCCGCTGCCGGTCTCTCGCCAGCCCCCGCCGGTCGTTGGCGTGTCCCCGCCTTCGTCAAAAACTTCTACACCTTCCACCTGAAATAAATTGATTGCTATGTGAGAATCGATGTAAATATTATCGGTATGGTTCCGTTTACAACCTAAGTAGGTATACAGAGTTGGGACTTTACAATGTCCTATATAATTCATTCGGTGGAGGTATCCTGTTTTATAAATAAAACCAAATTGTAGATAAGTAGATGTGTTCGACAGGTAATTACTGATAACACTTAATTAGTGTAGACCATTTCTATTATTATTTGAAAGGTGAATACCGATGCTTATCCTTATTTTACGTGACTTCTTCACAGGAAGCGATGGAATGTTCTATTGATAATTTAAGCTGATATAACATGGAAATTACTATTAATTGTCTCATTTATATAACATTCGCGTGCATCACGATCGTGATACATCACAGTTTGATCAGATCTCATGTGGATCTAACAGATTGCATGTGAAAGCATTTAACATTATTTAGTTTCGACACGAAATGTTTCTGTGGTCATATTTAATAAATAAAAATACATATTATGTATTGATTGTTTGATAGCACACAAATTGCGGGTTAAGGTCGTGTGGGAGGCCAGTGTCGTAGAAATGAATGTGGGGCTTAATGAGAGACTAATTATGCGGTTCAAAGAACCGGGGCATTGCCATTCGTATTTGCGAAATTACGGCGCTCAACGATAAAAACACAGAAATGATAATATAATTTTTACTTTTTCAAATACGGTTTCGATCACAAGCCCGTGCCGCTCACCGTATAAAATAAGGATAGGTGTATGTGTATGTGTAGCAGTGATATCCCAGCGGTTGAACGTTTGATTTGTGCGGGAAGGTCTGAGTTCGGCCCCGGCCCGCACCTCTGATTTTTTGTAACCATGTCAGGATTCAAATTAAACTAACACTTGCGTTAACGGTGAAGGAAAACATAGGGAGGAAACACGCACATCTAATGCCTGAATTTTACATAGAAGCGGCGTAAGGTGCAGGCGCGTCGGTTTCATACATTTTGTCGTGCCGCTTCAAATCTTTATCGTACAAAATAAACTTTAAAAAAAAGTAAAAAATGACTTCAAAGAATGGGTGGCTTCTATTTGCTTCAGTGTAGAGTTGCACCGACTTCTGAAACTGTTAATTTTATATTATAGTAATTATTTTACTCCTTTTAGTATTTCTTTGAAGTCGTTTTTTACTTTTTTTAAGTTTATTTTTTATTAAATGCGTTTTAGTGTCATAATTTTAACCCCCTCCTTCATAATCCTTCCTTTTGGCTTTGACGTAGTCGGGCATAAAAAGTCCTTTCAAATGATACCTTACACGATATAATGAAAACATTCCAAAGGGGGGGAGGGGGGGACAAGCACCCCCTCCTCTTTTCAAGTAGTCAGTTCCCAACAACAAATATAAACAAAGCAATATTAGTAATTTGAGAATTTTGCTTTGATCCGATGAGGAGTTCCGTTCCATATCTCTGAAGTTCATGGTCTAATCATAACAAAATTTAAATGGGACCAATCGGGAAGTATACCCTTTCGAACAAAACAAGAATTTTTCAAATCGGTTCATAAATGACGGAGATATGAGGTAACAAACATTTAAAAAAAAAAATACAACCGAATTGAGAACCTCCTCCTTTTTGAAGTCGGTTAAAAAGTTATCGATGGTGTGTTTAGTTTGACCACACAAACCACTGCACTGGCTAACTTAGCGGATTTGGGCCTAAACCCTTCTTATTATGAGAAGAAGCTCGTGATCAGGAGTGGGACGGTAACGGGCTGATTATGTTGTTATGTTAATTATTTATATTAGGTACATTTTCAGAAGAGTATTGTCCAGGAGGACCGCACGTGGTGTCTCTACCGTGGAGGTAGCTCGTAGTGCTAATGTTACTTTAGGTATTCAACTTCGATGTTGATGGTATACTATATGATTACAGGCTCAAAATAAATATCTCCTATTGTTAAGCAATAAGAAAGCAGTCCAACTTAGACTGGTGAACATCAACATTTATTCTCTAATTTAAACAACCGTTTACGAGTAAACGATTGTTTAACCAAATGTTGGTGCAGGGCCGGATTTAAAGGTTTGGAGGCCCTTGGGCAACGAAGAAGTGGAGGGCTGAAGTGTTTTTAAAAAAGTACCTCGTGATTGTGAACTTTTTTCTCTTTGTCAGAACGGGTGTAATTTTTAATCGTATCTAAAAAAAAACAAAAACTCATTAAGGCCCCTTTTTTGTGGAGGCCCGGGACTGAATTTTGGTGAACACCAGCCCCAAAGGAACCACAATTCCACACTTATTAATTTGCTTCCTTCCTTCTCACTATTGTACTCTTCTTTAATCTGTACCCCAAGTGTGTGTTTTTTTTTACGTTACTACTGTAGTTGCGTCACGCCTAAAATGTATGAAAATTTAGGCAGCGCCTCTAGCGGCGAATAGCGTGACTAAAAATTTGTTTGTCATTTTTAAGTAGTAACGTAAAAAACTCACACTTGGGGTATGTACTGTGCTATTGTTTGTGACGGTGCAGCGGTGGCGACTAGCGGGGTGCGCCTATAAAAGGGCCGGCACGCTGCACTTCGTCCTCTCTCGCGCCTCAGCAGCCGCCTAGTTAAGTACTACTGTCTACCTACACCTGAAGACCCTGGACTCCTCGTATCGTACTGTATAAAGAACCACGCCCTGTTAACTAATCTTAATATTATAATCTTGTAACTACACTGGACCGCAAAGAAAAAGGGTCGGTTAGAAAATCTTCAATATCTTCAAAAGTATCTGACCTAGCTTTATGAAATAAAGACTAAATTAAAGAATATTTTAATGTGCTTAAATGAAAATAAAAAATAAATGAATTCAAGCTTTTCATTTTTAATAAATGTAAAATAAATAAAAATGCGTAGATTTTCCAATATTTTCGTAAATGTAGATTTATTACAGATGTGCCGTTTTCACTCATTTTAGTACTTTGTGTTGCCTCCGCGAGCTCGCAATACTGCTGTTATGCGATTTGGCATACTTTCTACTAGGTTTTTGAGGCGATGCTGCGGAATATTCTGCCATTTCTCTATTAGAGCTTCTTTCATTTCACGTAGCGTGATTGGCGGCGGATTCCGCTGACGTACACGTCGTCCCATTTCGTCCCATGCATGCTCAATGGGGTTTAAGTCGGGGCTGCGTGCTGGCTACTCCATATGTGTGATACCGACTTCTTGAAAATAGGTAAACACTATCTGAGCTGTATGCGGGCAATCATTGTATTGCATAAAAACGGCATTCTCGCCCATGTCCAATAAAAATGGACCAACGTGGTCATTCAGAATTTCAGTGACATTATCTTTCTGCAATTAAAGTTCCATTTTCTATCACCACTAGCTCAGTGCGGCTTTCGGAAGAAATCCCAGCCCACACGTGAACAGAGCTTCCGCCATATGGTACTTCCTCTTCTATACAGGCTTGGTTATAACGCTTTCCCGGTCTTCTGTACACTCTTTTCATCCCGTCGTGCTTGTATAAACAGAATCTAGACTCGTCTGAAAACAAACTCTTGACCAGTCATTCAGAGTCCAATTCTCGTGTTCTCTACCATAACTCAACCTTGAATTTCTGTGGTGTCTTTCTAGTTTTGGGCCATTTGCAGGTCTTAATGGCTTTAAATTTGCTTCAGCCAGCCGTCGCCTTACTGTATCCATACTCAGAATGTTTCCTCCAGCTCCTTAATGATGATTCTTTACTTCAACAGCCGTAAGAAAGCGATTTCTTAAAATTGTTGACACCATATAGCGATCCTCCCACGCTGTTGTGCACCTTGTTCGGCCTGTTCCTGGTCTTCGAAGATTGGATTCAGTTTCATGGAAACGCTGGAGTACTCGCTGATCTGTAGAAAGAGTCACATCGACGGTTCTCGCTGTATTTCGCTGACTGTGCCCATCTTCAAGCATTGTCAGGATCCTGGTACATTCTTCAAGGGTTATCGACATGATGACTTCAGAATAATAAAATTTATAAGGCAGAGACACCATATTTATAACTTTTTTATTGCAAATCTAAAACAAACGCAGAACAATTGATTTGAATTTTTTGGTACTAAATTCAGAAACGACCATTATTTTACATTTCAGTTTTTTATACAATTATCAAAAATAATTAAAAAGGTTTTATACATTATTTTATGTGGCATTAAATATTCTTTAATTTAATCTTTATTTCATAAAGCTAGGTCAGGTACTTTTGAAGATATTGAAGATTTTCTAACCGACCCTTTTTCTTTGCGGTCCAGTGTATTATTAAAATATACTATTGTATGGTTAAAAGTGTTTTCCTTAATATTCTTCTATTCTGATTTTATGTGCACCTGCTCGTTAAGGGTTGACTCCTCAAGCCACCCATAACCCGCTAAGCGTGACATGTTGATAACACGGAAGACCTCTTTCTAATATTCCGTGGTTTACAACAGTACCTAGGTAATTTCACTGTGATTGTTCCCTAGACACTCAATCTAGCTATCAACAGCAGTGAACAGGTAATCATCGTGGTCGTTAAATGGCATGCGATTACCTACGATTTCATCGAGCAAGCAATAAATAAGCTTACAAATTACAATCTAAACCAGAGTTTCTCAAACTTATTTCATCTACCGCCCACTTTGGATATCAATTATTTTTCAACGCCCCCCATATTTTTTTCACTTTACCACACCTTGAAAACCACATTGACATTCGTTACTTTCATTTAATTATAATGTGCTATATTAGTTTGCTCTGAAGTTTAAACTTACATTCTAAACGAGACTTTTTTACCGGTGAGAGCAATTAAAACGAAACATTATAATCAATCAATCGTACTGAGCAAGTAAGAACAACCGTCCTGACTGACTGATTGACTGACTCATCAACGCCCAGCCCAAACCCTTGGACCTAGAACGCTGAAATTTTGCACAGAGGTTCCCTTTATAATGTAGATAAGGAATAAGGAAGGATTTTTCGAAATTCAATCGCTAAGGGAGTTAAATAGGGGATGAAAGTTTGTATGGAAAATCGTCACATAACGGGTACAACATTTCACGCAAGCGAAACTGCGGGCAAAAGCTAGTATGATCTAAATAATCGATGTTGTGTAGCAGGTAGGTTTTGATTTCAGTGAATTTTAAAATATTAAGTAGATGAAATTAAAAATCAGCCATCGCCCCCCTAAACCACTTCAACGCCCCCTAATTTTTTCTGGGTCCCTTACCGCCCCCCTCTAGACCTCCAGCGCCCACAAGGGGGCGTTATCGCCCACTTTGAGAAAGACTGATCTAAACGAACCTATCTCCATAAAAACTGTTAAAAAGGTTAAAAAAACCGAGCTTGTTGTGTCTAGTCCATTTATGCTGAATGATAAATTCTTGAGCGCAAGTTTAGAAAGTCGACTGAACAAAACTGTTTCAGTATATAAATCTCTTAGGGTGAAATCTACAGGGTGTTAACGAAATCGTGTAATTCCTTCAAACCGCATGATCTACTGGTGACACAGATTAACCCTAAATGCGAATTTTCGAAAATCAAACAAAAAAACAATTAAAAAAAAATTTTTGGTTTTCAATTTTTGAGTATTTTTAGAATCTTGAGTTATCTGACTGCAAAGAGCGATATCCCGTTAGTCGTTCCTGCCAGCCGCGTCGCCGTACTTTCATTAATTTATGCGTGGCATCGAAATGTTCACACAAATAAAAAAAAATTTAATTTATTTTTCAAAAAAAAAAAAAAAAACTGAATCCTTAAAGATGGTTTAGATATGATCGGTAAAAAAGCCGCATGAAAAAAAAGATTTCATTTTTTTTATTTTTAATCAAGCTAAATCCCGCGCGGGGCCTGTCTACAGTGTCTACACCAGTAGTAGATCATGTGGTTTTAAGGAATTACACGAATTCGTTAACACCCTGTATAAGGCGTACTTAGACTTTGCTCAAACTTGACTTACGTAAAATGGACCATTATTTTTGTTCTAAGTTTTTGGTACGTAGTCAATTTCGTGGACTTAAGCATTTGCTAAGCATACACTCAGAGGGATTCAAATACTGCTACATAAATAAAGACTTTGATTCAGGTACCTAATTCGAAAGAGAAGTCTGAGCAAAGTCTGAGCAAAGCCTAAGTACGCTTTATAGATCTCAGCTTTAGAGCACTAGTAACAACATTGCGATTGGCAATCCGTAGAGTGATGCATAATAACATAATCAGCTCATTAGGTACAATACGGCTGACGTATCTTGGCGAGTCTGAAGTTAGTAGTTTGACTGCGCAATGAATCTTTTAGAAACGAAATTGTCTACTGCGCAGCTAATCAGCTAACTTCAGACTCGCCAAGATACGTCGGCCGTATTGTACTGCGCCAGTCCTGGGCACTGGCTTCTTCTCAGAAGGAGAAGGTTTAGGCCTTATTCCACCACACTAGTCGGGTGCGGGTTTCGCACACACACCATCGAGAACGTTTTGACGCCCTCAGGTGTGAAGATTTCGTCACGACGTTTTTTTTTACCATTACGCAACTGATAATCAAATTTATAATAATTCTGATGAGCACATGAATTCGAAGTCAGAAGTCAGGCCAGAGATCGATCTTAGACCCTCTTCCAGGACCGTGGTGACTGGGATTCATACCCATGCTCAGCAGTGTTCCGTTTGGCTTTCGGCAAAAAATAAGGCACAATAAGGCTGATGTTCAACAACTTAAATACTCTGCTTAAACAGCCGATAACCTTATAAATGATAAATGAAAATGATAAATGATATTTATTTCTGTAAATAAATCTGTTACAGACACTTTTACAAGTCAATGTAAGTTTTTTTTTAAGACTAGATGGCGCCGGCATTTCCTATCTGACTCGCTCTGAGAAGAAAAGCCGAAACAAACTCAGAGGTCAACGTCTCTTTTAAAGTCCAGACATTGTGGTATAAAAACTATGCGAGTGTAACAATGTAGGGCAACGTTTGGAATGGCCTTTTGAGGAAAGAGCCATAGCAGGTTTGAGTTGACCTGTCCCAACTGACGGCACGCATGCATCAGCCATCGTGTAGCTCAACCTTATTTTAGGGAGCTCAACGACCCGACGCACGACGACACCAATCAGCCGGACATTTGCGTAGGTCACAAAAAAATACTCAAACCGCCAAACAGTTCTACGAAATTTATGTATAAATCTAGCCTACATAGTACTCACATTCACAATTTAATAAAATAAAAAATAATATAAAACAAACGACATATTAATAATAATAGTCGACAAAATGTCAAGTTAAAAAAAAAAATAATTCAATAATAATAATTATCAATAAATCATCATGCAGAATGTCAAAAATAGAAAAAACAAAAAAATATATGAAATAATTTCAATGATTTCAATGATATCTCTATGATAAGAGCGAGCGGCTCAATTCCAAGCATTTTTATCGTCCATATAATCTTTAACTTTATAGAAACCCTTATTACAAAGTTTCTGTTTTATGAAGGACTTAAATTTATTGAGACTTAATTCTTGAATATTGCTTGGAATCTTGTTGTAGAAACGTATACTTTGGCACCTAAATGAATTACTAATTTTTTGGAGCCTAGTCATTGGTAGTATAAGTTTATTTTTATTTCTAGTATTGACGCTATGAATGTCGCTGTTCTTAGAGAACAAACTAATATTTTTCTTAACATACATCAAATTTTCATAAATATATTGAGATGCGACCGTCATTATATTAATTTCTTTAAATTTATCCCTCAGTGAATGCCTAAAGCTAAGGTTATAAATTGCTCGAATAGCTCTCTTCTGCAAAACAAAGATAGTTTGAATGTCGGCGGCATTTCCCCACAACAAAATGCCGTACGACATAACACTATGGAAGTAACTAAAATATACCAATCTGGCTGTCTCTACATCAGTTAGCTGGCGTATCTTATAGACCGCGTAAGCTGCAGAACTGAGTCTCTTCGACAATTTATTTATATGTGGGCCCCACTGCAGTTTCGAGTCTAAAGTTATACCCAAGAACGTAGTGGTGTCCACAAGATCCAACTCGGCTCCATTTATTATTACACTGGTTTTCACCTGCTTAACATTTGGTGTCAAAAATCTAATACATTTAGTCTTTTTCTCGTTCAAAAGTAAATTGTTAACATTAAACCAGTGCACTACTTCAGAGAGAGCGTTATTAACATCGACAGTAACCGGCTGCTGCCGTTTAAGTTTGAATAACAGTGATGTGTCATCTGCGAACAACACAATCTCTTGATTATCTTTTATGAGATAAGGTAGGTCATTAATATAAACGAGAAACAGGAATGGGCCAAGAATTGAGCCCTGTGGAACACCCATTGTCACCACAGACCCCGGAGATCTCTTCCCATTAACGTCCACTCTCTGGATCCTATTACCCAAATACGAAATAAGAAGATCCAGAGCGGTGTTTCTAACTCCGTAGTGATGTAGTTTCCTGACCAATGTCTCGTGAAAAACGCAATCAAATGCCTTAGACAAGTCACAAAAGATGCCTAAGGCATCATGTGAATCCTCCCAGGCATTGAAAATATTACCTAAAAGCTCAACACCAGCATCAGTTGTAGAGCGACCTCTTGTGAAACCAAATTGTTTCCTATGTAATAACTTATTTTTATTAAAGTGGGTTTGCAACTGATTAAGGATTAATTTTTCAAATATTTTACTAAAGGTGGGTAGCACAGAAATAGGTCTAAAGTTTGTGGGGTCAGATGTGCTACCTGATTTAAATAAAGGTATAATCTTACTATCTTTCATTAAGTCAGGAAATACACCACCGTCAATACATTTATTGAAAATTACAGCTAACTCAGGTGCTATTATGTTTATAATAGATTTCGTAACCTCAACGGAGTTACCCCAAAGATCGGCGGTCTTTTTGACATTAAGGGTATTGAAAGTTTTTACAATATCTTTACCACTTACATATCGGAAATTTAATTCATCATTACACACATTAACATTTTCTTTTAATAGGGATTCCGCAACAGTGGGGGATGACTTCAGGGATTTCGTAGTTGAGACTGGAATGTCCGCGAAGAAGTGTTCAAAAGCTGTGGCAACTTCTAAGTCTGATTTATATGATGAAGTATATTCAAGTCATTCTTCGAATAAACGATTGTTTAACCAGAGAAAAAATTTAGATGAACTCCAGCCTAAGAGCCGTTCCACACGGTGCGGTGCGGCGCCGGCGCGGCGCCTGAGCGACGAATCGGCGGGCCGTACGAGCGGGGTGACGTCACTCGTGTGCCCGCTGATTGGTCGCTCACGCGCCGCGCCAGAGCCGCATCGCACCGTGTGGCCTGGCCCTAAGTGTCGTAAAAGACAATTAATGAAAAAAGTCGTGAGTGATGAAGGCATCCTTCTGTCTGCTAAGTGACAAACTGTCGTCACTAAGACGGATTGGTGATCGCTTGAATTGTTTTCATTGACAAGCGTTGTTTTTTAAATGACATGACGTGACAAGCATTACGGCAACTTTCGTGGACGGTGGACGATCATGTGATTTGACATTGCTGCCGATTCTGTTATTGACAGTTTTAGCTATTTAGGTATTCTGTGATTTTAGTTGAACTAAAATTTCCATACAAGTTTAGACGCCACGTCAAAAAGTGTCGACTTAAAACACGGTGAAGTTCAAGGCGTAAACTATCTTGCCAGCTCTAAATTAGTTCTTATCTACCACTGTCCTTTTCTCGTGCTGTCTTTTAGTAATAGATAGCAAATTTCCAATTTTAATTTAAGTAGTTGGTGAACAAGAGAATCGGCACCATTATAGTGTTTAGTATTGTTCGTTAAAATCTTCCCATTTTTAAAATGCTCCGGTATCATACCGCGAAGTTGTTACTTATATTAACTACTTTTCTTCTATCATATTTCACTGACTGTCTGTTGCAACTTTCTTCTACACAACGACATCATTACTTTACAACGTTAATTACACTTTATTACTAAAGATCTGAGAGTCACAGCCGTGGAACACATTCATTGAATGTCTTCCCATGCAATTATAATCTGGGAGATATTACTTGATTGCTCTAGGAATTATTGTGTAAAAACGTGGCTTACGTTAAGTATTATATTGATGCAATTTAATACTTTTCCCTGGTACAGAGAGTGGCGGATCAAGCCTTTAGCTCAGAGGGTGGTCTAGGCTGGCCATGTAGGCAGATTTTTTGCGTTTTTTTACAGGGTTGTACTGGTAATTGTCTTGGGGGCCAGCTCAGGAGGTGGCCAGCACCCTCCTTTCGGTAGTTGCGATAGCATCATAATATGAAATCTTGTTTTTTTTTCGGCAATAACAGTTAAGACTAGTAGAATTATAACAGTGTAAAATAAGGTGTTGCTGCTCATAAACATGTTTGACATCCTATTCAGAATGAAAGTTAGTCACTTGCATCTTTTGAAACCTTGAGTAAGAGCGGTTACGCACTGCATCAGTTCCGAATCCGTGAAAATACGTTCCGAAGTAGTCATAGAACTGTGGAGAAACTTGGTGTGGTGTTCCTCCAACCAAAGGGAGGATCCTCCAACCAGGCGGAGTCTTGTGCCTGGCGGGCTACTGCCCAACGGTTGTTTTTTTTTTCTATTTGACTTCTGTAGGTCGTCCTAGGGGACGGTTTCTACGTAACCGGGCAGTTATTGGTGTGACCTGAAGGGTCTCCCTCCAGCCAATGCCCAACAGTTGATGTTGGGAAGTTGTATATATACTATCTGCGTGTTAAATCTTGATTGCGCGATGTAGGATAGTTATTTTTATATGGTAGTTTACGCACTAGATCCGACTTCCGTCATTCGATTTCTCTTCGTCATCCGTGAGTCTCCAATTCGGAAGAAATATTGACGGACCGAAGTAGCCGTAGTACTATTTGTATGAACGCTTTCGCATTACCTCGGATTCAAATCGGACAAATGCCAAAGATGGCCCCTGAATTGCTTGGATTTGGATCAGAGATCGAATTAGTGCGTAAGCAATATCCGAATTCGGTCCGAGATTTTTAGACTCTAGATCTGTATTTTCACGGATTCGGATCGGATGCAGTGCGAAAAGCAATATCTCTCCGAATTCAGTCCGAGTTTTTACATCCGTCGGGTATATTCACGAATCCGGATCGGATGCAGTGCGTAACTGCTCTAAGAGATGAATTAGTAGAGTACGACAATCTTTGCCATTAAACACACAGAAAAGTAATTTACAAGAAAATGCCTCAAACCGCCAGTTTAAACTTTTAGAACCAATTTAAGTGCATCAAGTGCACAGCAATCATGAATTTCATAGAACCACTGTGTGTACATATTCGCCGCAAATTGAGTATTGTTAGGTTTCCCCAAGTTCGTGTGAGGACGCACGTTAGTGCATTGTTAGACCGATTGCCATTTTTTTCACCGCACAGTGATATTTTCTCATTAAATTATAGTTTAGTGGTTTGGTTTGACTTTTATGGGAATGCTAGAGCCTAATGATTGAGTTATGTATTGTTTAATTTAGTAAGGCAAGGCTGAATTTAGAGGAGGGTAACCAGGGCTTCAATCCCGGGGCCTCCACAAGCGAGGGGCCTCCACAATATGAGTTTTTGACATTCTTTCATTCATTCATTGTCGAAAAAAGGTATTTTTTTTTGTTTTCATTCATAAAATATTTGGTGCCTCCGAACTATCAAGTCTGGCCCTGTAGCAAGGTAAAATTATTTCTTGTATTTTAGGTTTGAAAAGAGATTAGGTAATTTAATTAAAAGGCAACTAAAAAGTTGGTAAAAAGAGGAAGTAGAAAAAAAAGTAAGAACTGAAAAGGTGTAAACAAGACGGTTTTCAAAAAATCATGCTATCAAATCACAACATACAGTCGGAGGCTACTATTTTTTGGTTAGTCAGTTTGCGAATTACATAATTCATAAGTAGCCTCCGACTGCATGTTATAATTTGACAGCATGATTTTTTGAAAACCTACGTAAATATTACTTTATGTTATGATTAAAAGTAGGTACGTCTTGTTAACATCTTTTCAGTTTTTATTTTTTGTTTGAGTTTGCTCTTTATGCAGGCGGTTTTTTTTTTATGTATAAAGGTGCCAGTAGCTGGCATCTGCAAGCTCCTTGCATGCGTGCAATCTATAGGCAAGTGTATTTCCGGCTTTACGAAATTACGGTTCCCATGCTACTCCTTGGCAAAGGCGAGGAAATTATCCGACTGCCTATTTTGGTATTTTTTTCAGTAGAATTGCTATTTTAATCAATATGATGTTACCTGCTGGCACTGGCTCATGAGCTTGACCATCTGCGGGAAGGAGACGCCGTACGGCCTGTTGATTCTGTTGAGCTGCCGCAACAGACGCCCCGTGTCGTCCTCGTCACTGCAAATACGATAGAAGTGGGTGAGCAACGATGTTTAAGCATAGAGAGGTATATTGTCAAGACATTTTTTATATTCCTTTAGTTGGTCGCGTTAGACCCAAGTTGGACCTCATGGTAAGCACAGAGAGGGTAAAATGGAGAACACAATTCCAAGTACCTAACAATAAACAACGTGTTACATAATTCCCCTTAAAAAAGAAAATGTCATAAAATAAAATCATCACTGAAAACCAATCCTGAAAACATAAAACTAAAGAGTTGACTACCGAGAAAGTTATTTACATTCTTACCTAATTTCCTCAGAGAGGTACTTAAATGACAACAACCATAACAGACTACTTGATTAATATTTTCTTTTTAATCGCTAGCGGCCCGACCGACGATCCGGATCGTCAGTGCCATTGTTTATCTATTGTGTCTATAATTACAGTACTCGATAATTTAAGGGGAATTATGTAATACGTTGTATAGAGTAAGCAATGTCGAGCAAGATATAGAGGGATTCTCTCATCCCCTCTGGCTGTCACATATAAACACGACGGAACACAGTAAATTGCTTGGCGCTGGACTTCTAATGTGTAGGGGTAGATAGCCAGGCGGACCATATAGATCCTACCACTAAGCGTTCTATGTTGGGGTTGACTTTCAGTCTAACTAGATGTGGCTGAACACCAGCGGAGATTGCCATCAGACCTCCGCAACACACTTATTGAGGGTTACCTATATCCAGAAGTTAGGCTGTCTCTCAACTCTCAGATACATTGAATTCCTATTAAGTATAATGATTTCCTTTGTTAAGAGGACGTAATAGGGAAATATAAATTTGCGCAATTCCCAAACGGAAATATCTGTCATTGGTTAAATTCAATGAATTGATAACGTCTACAAGAGAATTTTTGTGACTGACGGAAAGACTGGAAGTGACTTACATAATTATCTTATTTAAAATCCCTAAAAACAACACAAATAGCGCTTGATATATTCAATTTAGATAAGTAAATAATATTCTTTTTAATGCAATAGGTACAATGTAGTTTGGCAAACTAGCCGGCGGCTACATATAGGTACCTACGCTGGTGTACAAGAAGATTGCCGATGCATTGCCAACCTTATGGGGCATTTACACGGGTCGATTTTAGCCGTGTGGCAAGTCATCAGTCGCATCACTTGAGACAAGTTGGAAAATCTCATATGCCTATGATTTAAAACAATTTTAGCCCTTATATGTGAAATAAATCATCGCAAAATCACATGTGTGAACTCTACCTTATATCAAACACCACTTCCAATATCAATTAGCGCTTCCGTATTCAATTACAACTTCCGTAATTAAACCAAGGATTTCCTTGCACTGGGTCAACCCAAGTACTTCGGACTGGTTGCGCCGGGTCGCGCGGAGAAAGTGACTAGACCACAGCTGGTCACTGACCGGATGTTACGTAAGCAGTACATTGCCCATTACTGGGATATTGACCTAGTGCGTCTATGTCAAGGTCCTTTGAGGTTGTCCCTTGAGGTGGAACTTCTTTAAAATCTGTAGTAAGTAACTATGAGTATATTTATGTGCTTGTAACTTTGTTATCTACACTAGGGATGTTACGGAGCTTCGACTCCGACTCTGATAAGTCGGAACTTCCGATTGATATTACACCTCCGGTTCCGACTTCGGCTCCGATACTTTAAATCGGAGGTTTGAATAGGAGGTCGAAACATTTTTTTTATCGTCTTCGCCTATATTCATCATCTGCCTAGCCTTTTCCCAACTATGTTGGGGTCGGCTTCCAGTCGAACCGGATGCAGCTGAATATCAGTATTTTACATGGAGCGACTGCCTATCAGACCTCCACAACCCAGTAACTGGGTAATACGATACTCTTGGTAAGACTGGTTGTCAGACTTTCTGGCTTCTGACCAACAGTAACGACTGTCAAAGATCTACAAATGACAGCCGGGACCAACGGCTTTACGTGCTTTCCGAGGCACGGAGGAAACTTGCTATGGTAAATGGTCACCCATCCACAGACCAACCTCGGCAAGCGTGGCTTAACCCGGAAGATCGGTCTATGCGGCTGTAATTATTTAGCCACGAGCTCCTCATCGTCTTCGCCTATATTATGTAGGTTTATTATTTTTAATTGAAATTAAAGAGGCTGACTGAATTATATATTTCCTATTTTATTTTATTAGGCCTGTCCTTAACACATCTCTCTTCTGCTAACATCTCCGAATCCGCCTCCGACTCCGATTTCGGTTCCGAATCCGACAAACCAAATTTAAAAACTCCGACTCCGACTTCGGTTCCGATAAAACCACCTCCGTACCATCCCTGATCTACACCGTGGGCCCGAGGTACCTTCGATTCCGATGCCTAATTGGAGAAGAAAACCTAGGATATAGTTTGTTGAATAAGTAAAGCTTAATTTTTGAAATATTCATTATTTACGGAAATTCACAAATCGAAAAATATCTATGGTAACAAGTCCTATGAACGCGGCGTTGCGACTTTTGTCATACCATACCCCTCTTGCCATATGTCTTATTGACAGGGAGGGTTGTGAAGTGAGAAGTATCTTATCCACACACACGATAATTTATAAATGTTGCCAGTTCAACCTAAGGTATTGTTTACAAGGAAGTACTAAAGTTAATTGATTCATTAAGTACCGGAACACAAATTGGACTTTCGTTGATATAACATTTGACTCATAATACCATCAGAAAGGGACGTGGTTAAAATCTTTCGGCTTACTCGGGCCCACGGTGTAGTCATAAGGTATTTTAATTCATGTCTTTTACACATTTTGTAAACTAAAATCAAACACACAGATAACATCACCCTTGTATTCCCCGAACGATTTGGACAGAAGTTATAATACATCCTCATTTCGCCGTTATGTTTAAGTCCCATGTAATAGGGGGCGAGCCTATTGCCATCAACCGGGCACAAATCCAGACTCCAGGCTGCTACTGAGAAATTCTTCACGGAAAAAGCGAATAACAGTGCCAGACCTGGGGATTGAATTCTACACCTCGCGCTCAGCAGTTGCTCTTGCGACCAGTGAGGCAGTCAAAACGTAGTCTTGAATCAAGTAGAAAGACCGGAAAAGCGTTGTTTTTAACGCTTTTCCGCTCTTTTTCTATCGGAAAACAAAGCCTCTGCCGCATTTTTTTAAGAACAAAACATAACCCTGTCTTGCAATCGGGTAAAAATACATTAAACCTCATTACAAATGCTTTATAAAGTAAAAGAGTACCTACTTATAAAACAGAAAAAAAAACTTATCTTTTTATTTAATCTATACTAGCGACCCGCCCCGGCTTCGCATGTGTACGTTTTGTAGCTTAAAATCTTCCTCTTGAATCACTCTATCTATTAAAAAAAACGCATCAAAATCCGTTGCGTAGTTTTAAAGATTTAAGAATACATAGGGACAGACAGCGGGAAGCGACTTTGTTTTATACCATCTAGTGATCATTATTTTACATTTATGTATTTTAGTAATAAATCAACAATAAAAGTGGCTACATTATCTTCTTTACACGTGATGGTAACCGAAATACCTACTATTACTATGTACTTATTTATTTACAACATCTATTAGGCAATTACATGATCACGCCACCCTCCATATCATTCGCGTCCTTTCGAACTAAACCATACCTATACAATCCAGGCAAGGGAAATAGTCGTGCGAGCGTCATACCAGGACATATCAATAAGCGATCCATTGTCCAGCATTGTGCAGACTAACTGCCATTGTGTCTGCCTGGACGGCTAGGCTGGATCCGAACGATCACGTGTTTAGACTGTGATAGTTACATGTATTGGGATCCCTTGAAATGTTCTCGAAAGGTCATGAACATTAGATTATGTTTGGAACTCTGCAATTTTATTTTCCAATTGCTAATTTCCTACAAAGGAAAAGGGGTATTAATTTGAAAGGGTGTTAAAGTACCCATAGTAATGAATAACTTTTGTTCTTCAAGTTTTCCCAAAAGTCAATAGTTTAAGAGAAATAGCTGTTCAAATATGTATTTCGTAAGAAATACGCTAAAATCGATCTATCCTCAGCTATGATCAGCTGTATTTACATTTTTGGACACAGATTAGAAGCTCCATTTTTTGAATTCGTAACTAAGGCATGAAGAATTTTTAAAAAAAACAAAACTAGAAATTATTTTGCATGGAAATAAAAATGATTGAATTTTGAAATATTAACACTTGCTTTGAAACAGTCATCAGCGATACTACAGGGTTATTGGAAAAACATTAACAACCTCTTAAGGTGTCATACTCATCATTATGAACAACTTTTACTATGGGAACAAAGCAGAAGTCGCTAAAAAAAATCAGCTGTCCCCTACATTTCTATTCGCATAACTCGTCAAAATGTAGGGAACAGCTGATTTTTTTTAGCGACTTCTGCTTTGTTCCCATAGTAAGTGTTGCTGCTTTGTTTCCATAGTGAGGTTGTTAGTGTTTTTCCAATAACCCTGTAAAAGTAGCCCGCGGATTAGTACCACCTTTCCGAATAACCTTGTATAATATCGTTTCTAAATAATATTTAGTATTGGTTATTGGCAAATAATAAGCTTAGAGCCCGCGAACAACGAAATATAAATAAAACAATAAGCAAGTATTAGCACTGAACAGGCTTCGCTCAGCTCTAGCCGGTAACCCACTGAACTGGATATCTTTTATATTGAATTATCATAGTACCGTTAAGTTGCACGAGGTTTTGGTCACGTTTTGAAAAAGGGCTATACCTAAACATCGATACCGCTCGCGGTCACGACAGTCTAGGGGCCGAGCCAGACACGACGCGATAAGTTCCCAGTAGTTTATGAGGAAACTCCCTGCCCCTCTGACCAGAATGCCCCCCTCCCGTCTGCCTAAAAAAACTTGTATTCCTGCCCTTGAGGACTTATACCACAGTTTAATAATCTTATACTATGATCACGTACTAAGAAGACATTGGTATCTATAGGCGTGCCGTGTGCATGAAGGAATGCTAACAAACATACCGCATCCAAAAGTTATGAACGCGGAAAAATAAAGTGCATTACTTAATTAATCGATCCATTGAACTTAAGTGCGCACGCGCAACTATACGCCCACTCGCGTTTCCGCCATGTTTTTATATCTACTCCAAAAAATCGGTTTCGTTTCCTCAATTTACTGATTTGAGGGAAATGAATCTAAAGGCCTGAAACTGATAAAGATTTATTTATGAAATGATAATTAAAAAAAACATTGAAAATCATCAGAACCATAAATCGTATCCGTATGTCTTGCATCACACATTGGTGTATTAGTCACATCATTAACCAATCAAAATAAATTAAAAATTAAGGCTCAGTTGCACCAACTATAACCATAACCTTTTGCAAAATTTCTGTCAAACCAGTACAAATACGTAAATAAGAAAGAAAGAAAGAAAATACGTTTATTTGCGGTAAACATGACGCAAAAAGAAAATAAACAGAAAAACCAAAAAATAAGAAGGTTGAGGGAAACATGCGTCATATCCACGCAAAACGGCTATCGCTCAGCATTATGCTGCGACCCTATGCAAGACAGAGCCCCATGAATATGGAGTTAGTTGGTGCAACTCAGCTTAAGAAACTTTAAAAATGTATTACCAAATTATTACCAAAATGAATAATCACTTCGACACAATAGGCCACGACACAAATAGAAAACTTTCAGTGCTCTATTCAAAATAACACAACTAACTTAGACAATCATTATCATTAGACATCTTTTTGCTTTTTGCAAAAGTTAATTCTTTTTATTAAGCTAATCTTTCCATGTCATAGGGCAACTCGGTCTCGGGAGATTTGTCAGCTCTCACGATGCTCCCGCGCATGTGGAAACTACGCGCCGCTTTCTATACGCTTTGTTAGTTTTCACCTCAATCAAGTGTCGCTTGGAAACTACGTCGTAAGACAGGAAGGAAAGAGAAGGCCAACACCTAACCACGAAAGTGATTATTTATTTTTGTAAATATCCTCGTCATTAAAAGGACGGGCTCCGATATAAGAATCCGGGATAAGAAGGAGGAGCTCGTGGCTACATAATTACAGCCGCATAGACCAATCTTCCGGGTTAGGCCACGCTTGCCGAGGTTGGTCTGTAGATGGGTGACCATTTACCATAGCGAGTTTCCTCCGTGCCTCGGAAAGCACGTAAAGCCGTTGGTCCCGGCTGTCATTTGTAGATCTTTGACAGTCGTTACTGTTGGTCAGAAGCCCGAAAGTCTGACAAAACCAGTCTTACCAAGAGTATCGTATTACCCAGTTACTGGGTTGTGGAGGTCTGATAGGCAGTCGCTCCATGTAAAATACTGATATTCAGCTGCATCCGGTTCGACTGGAAGCCGACCCCAACATAGTTGGGAAAAGGCTAGGCAGATGATGATCCTCGTCCTTAAAAAAGGTACGGTTAAGTCCATATTCCAGATTGCGGAACTGCAAGTACCTAATGTTATTTGTAGTCAAAGCTGTTGCAGTCTGGCGTCAGCTTGGGTATAGGCCACTAAGGCCTTAAAGAGAGGCTATGCCCGTTGTCACCATTTCAACAAGCTAGAAAAGCATTTTATTGGACCACATAAGGACACATAGCTATTCTCTTAAGACGGCTCGTTACTTGCCTGAATCGATTTTTGATTCGTCAGATAACTTTTATATGAAGACGTTTTAACAGATTCTAATAAAAAAGCTGTTATAGCGTGAAATTTCTCCATCAGATAAAAATTGTTTGACAAAAGAAAATTCGGTCCTAAGACTGTTTAATTGGAGAGTGATACAATACGGCCGACGTATCCTGGCGAGTCTGAAGTTAGTTGTTTGGCTGCGCAATGAATCTTTTAGAAACGAAATTGTCTACTGCGCAGCTAATCAGCTAACTTCAGACTCGCCAAGATATGTCGGCCGTATTGTACGTGGGTAGAGTGAGATGCATCATGTCAACTTCAACTTCAAAACTCAGTTATTCAAAATAAGCTAGAATTACTTTCTTTTTGAACGTCCTTGAAGGCTCCAAAACACAGCCCCCAAAGACGCCCGCCCTTCAAAGTGAGGTAAAGAATGTTCCAAAAGATAATATTTAAAACAATAAGCATGTGGAATTTACAACTGCATTTGCTTATATCAGTTTTACCTAAAGTTACCGACGCTGATCGAGTGGTATTTCTGTCTTGCCTGTCATTTTGTGACTACCGTGTAGATAAACACTACGATTTGTTACAGTCTCGTGAAATTAAGCACTTGACATTGGCGTGACTAGACAGAATATCATAACATCTTCTCAGTTTGAAACTCTTTGGGACACTGCAGACACGATACTTTTGGCATTAGTGATCGGTGATTTTGGGGCTGCATTGCGTTTTGGCGACCCTTTGCTTTCGATCGCGGTATCAAAATCGCTTGTTTTAGCAATTCCATTGGGCACTAAGCTATGTTCCGAAGATGCCAGAGCTTCACCTATCGGTGTGACTGGCGTTCGTATGTGTGTAGTGCGGGCCTTGTTCGTAATTAAATCGTCAATCGCCGTTGCTATAAGTATCGTGTTTGCAGTAGCCCTTAAAATTAAATAAGATTTGTCATGTTGGTAAATTGGGAGTCATGAACAATATTTTGTGACCCTTTAGAATCTTTAATGTATTATGCACTTTCGTTTTCAAAAAGGGTTCAATTTAAGAGCTAAAATTACTACTTATTATGCTAGAATTTGAGGCAGTACCCAAGATTAGTAAGGTTAAGAAAAAGATGACCAAAACGTTTTGAGTATGACGTTTACCACTTCGTTATTTATAAGACAAAGGCAATTTATTAGTAATTATGTTAAGGGAAAATAGAAGTTTCTTTATATAAAGAGTCTAAGTAACATATTTTAAGATACCTACAATAAGGTAAAATTTAAAATTTCCTTCAGAATGTCATAAGAGCGGCATTTAACTGTATACCGACTCTTGCGCATCGCCGCGACCGCATGTTGCCTCAGTTACCGGATGTTATGTTTCAACACTTTAGGATGCATCCGTAATGGCTGTTATGACTGCTGTTGCTAATGTTTCATTATCTTCATGCTCTGACCTTTTAAGGTAGACCAAATATTACTAGGGATCGGCATTTAAAAGTCATGTGTAGCCAATCGCGGATCCAGGATTTCAACTGTTGATGGCGGGGCGTGAGCCTCGTCTCATCAAGATTTTAATAGGATTTTAACGTTGGAAACAGAGGAAATAAATAAACTGAGACCAAACTACAAAAAAATCTGTTACGTTAAAATTATTCTTTAAAAATTAAAACCGCTCCCTACTGTTACTGGGGGAGATGACCCCTTGAGCTCTGCTCCCTGGAACCGCTTTTGTGTGCAGCAGCAATGGCTTCCTTATTTAATAAAGACGAAAATCTTTCTAAATAATGTTATGGCGGGCATCTCCGCATTCCGGGACCAAAAGATGGACAACGATCAGTGAAGCCTTCACACACTCCACAGTCGGTTTTTTGCCAAGATGTTACTAAAATCCTACTTTAATTCCATCTGATCTTAATTCTTGAAAACTACCAATTAACTAGATAATCTCTGCATCGTACTAATTCGTGGTTTCAAATTCGTATCTCAACTATCAGTTTTGTGGCTGACCTTGCAACCGTAATTTACATCTATCTTAGATTGAATTGAATGATTGCCTAGTTGCCTAATTACATGTTATTTAGCGTGCAAAGTGCAACCACGTATTACATACAAAAAGCGATATGTCGGCAAACATCAGGCCCAACGGGGACCAAGGGCCTAATTCTCCTAAAATAAATCTTGATAAATCACAACCGAACCAAGGCCGAACCGTTCATTTACCATCATTTACACAGTTTTCAATTTCAAAAGCTGTCAAATTGTTTGACACAAAAAACAAAACCAATCATTTTGAGAGTTTTCGTAAACAAAAAGTGACAGACGGTTGTGGTTAGGCTTGACAACTTTATGTTTCGGGAAGTACCTGTGTCGCATAGGCCGGGAGCAGACGCCCGGATGTCACCACTGCGTCGACTGCCCGGAAGACACGGCGCTGCACACGTTGCAGGAGTGCCGTGCGTGGGTGACGCAGTACCGTGAACTAGTCGCGGCGGTTGGTGGTGACCTCTCGCTTCCAGCCGTGGTTCTGTCCATGGTCAGGAGCGAGAGTGCGTGGGAAGCCGTCACCTCCTTTTGCGAGGTGGTGATGGCGACCAAGGAGGGAGCGGAGAGGGAGCGAGAGGCGACGGCCACTCTCCCTTCCCGCGCCAGACGCACCTGGCGGCGCCGGAGGGCGCGCGACGATCTCTGGCCGCCCTAGTGTGTGGCCTGCGGGCGACGGGTTAGGGGACCCGTCGCCCGACCAGTAACAGGCCCGAGAAGGCGGCGCGCCTCTCAGGAGGACGTGGGGCAAGGCCCCGCAGAAGGAGGTCTGCCAGGGGCTGGCGGACCGAGGCCTGCCGGGGTTGCGGTGCATGCAGCTGCGAATCCCGTGACCCCGGCCAAGGGTCAGAAGTAGGAACACCGTGGGTTTTTAGGCGGTAAGAGTCCGGCATAACCCTTCGCCTTCCCCGGGCGAAGGGTATCCATGAGGATTTTCCCACGATAAAAAAAAGGCTTGCCAACTTTAATGTATGAATTTACCAAACCCAAAATCGAGTAAAAAAATCAGCTGTTCCCTACATTTATGTTCGCATAACTCGTCAAAATGTAGGGATATCAGTTTTTTTTTTCGCGATTTTTGGTTTGGTCCCATAGTAAAAGTTGTTCATAATGATGAACGTGCATTATTTAAGTTACACCTTGTGTATTCATCACTGGCGTACCTAGGGTGGGGCAAGCAGGGCTTGTGCACTGGGCCCCATTAAAATGGGGGTGTGAAATTCGCAAACTACACCTACAATATAATTCGTATTATTATTCAACTTATCATGGCCCTCCGTGACGAACTTTTTAGTGTATTTGTTGACATCAACGCAACCTCGCCCGTGTTGATATCGTTTATCGCGTATTCCATATTTTTCAGGATAAAGTAGCCTATTATATGTCCTTCTCCAGGTTCCAGACTATCTCTGTACCAAGTTTCATCAAAATCGGTTTAGCGGTTTAGGCGTGAAAGCGTCAGAAACAGACAGAGTTACTTTCGCATTTATAATATTAGTAGGGATTTAGATAATTTACGAAAGGGCGCAACTACGACGTTCGCCTTAGGGGCCATCCATTAATTACGTCACACGAATTTCATGATTTTTTGACCCCCACCCCCCGTTCTTGTCACAGCTGGTCACGTTTGCGAGACTCCCCCCTCCCTAGTGTGACGTCACATATTTTGCAATTTTACATCTAGAAATTATTCAATTTAGGGTTGATTTTTCAATCGACGGATAACTTTTATCTAGGGAATAAGTTTGACGTTTTGACAGCTTTTGTATAGAAAATTTGTCAAAGCGTCATATTTATTCCTTGGATAAAATTTATCTGACGATTGAAAAATCGGCCCTAAAACAGCAATTCCGAAATTAGTTTTATTGCCATTTAATACTTGGATATATTAGATTTTGAAATGTGACGTCACGAAATTTAGGACCCCTCCCACCCCTTGTCAAACAATATCACACTTCGTCGACCCCCTCCCCCCCTTAATGTGTGACGTAATTTAACAACTTAGACAACAAGGCAACTTAGGCGCCATTTTCGATTGGTACGCCCCTGATATTTATAAACATCCTTTTGAAATTACGCTCATTACGTTTCGCAAAATCATCATTAGATTCCATAGACTAGACTCCCATTATCTTTTTCTGTTCGACCTTGCGCCTAGTCCATATTAACACCATAGCGTATTGTTCGAAATGCAACTGCTCAATTATATGTAATTTGTAATCGCAGTGGTTGATACAGTTGACCTGATAGGCTGTTATGTGCGCCGGCGCATCCTTGTGCCACATTGTGTTACACAACCCATCTTGCTCAGATGAAGTTGAGATTGAAGTTAATGACTTGTTTTAATAACTAGTGCTGCTGGTTTGTTGCAGATTGCATATATAAAAAATATTTTTTGCATTTGGAATTTTGGAATCTTCTCTAACACTGACTGACTGACAGACAACGCACAGCTTAAACCGGTGGGTCTAGAACAGGGATGCACAGACTTATTAGGACTTGGGGCCACTTGAGCGGACTATGAGCTAAAGGCGGGCTACTACAATTAAAAACAATAAAAGAAAGTAGAAATTAGAGATCTTAAAAAATATCGTAGTGTAGGCTTTTGATAAAATTCAAAATCTTTATTCAGAAGCTAAAGCTGGCCATTACTGATAGAATGCAGTATTTTCATACGAACGCATAAAAGAGTTTAATTCGCTGGCAGGCCGCATGTACATCGACGGAGGGCCGCATGTGGCCCGCGGGCCACGGTCTGTGCATCCCTGGTCTAGAAGCATGAGATTTCGTACAGAAGTTCCTTTATATAACAGGTTTATTAAGAAAGGATTTTTGAAAATTCAGCCCTTATGAAGGTTAAATAGGTTAGCTAAATAGGTTAAATAGGTTATGAAGGTTAAGTAGGTTAAGTTTGTAAGGAAGTTCTTCATTTTTGAAGTAGGTATGCGAAATCCCACCGGGCACACGGCTAGTTTTAAATAAGGCTTGCAATTTCCAAATGGTAATGTTGATTATATTCTATTATGTTATTCAAATTCAAGAAGAGTATTTCGTAAAAATGTGCATTAATTTATGTTGCACACGCACATACATTGTTTTACAGTTTTTATTTTATCTTTTACAACGAAAACATTCTTTAATGAGTTCGCATTACATTACAATCTTTTTTACAAGTAGAGAAAGGAATCGTAAACTGTGACTAATACAGTAGTACCACTTGGCCTTGGCTCTTTGTTACATTTGGGTACATTCTAGCCGTGTATGGCAGGTAACAGACTGGGCTGGACTGACAAGCCATTGTGGCAAGCTTGCTAATGCAGATAATACATACGGTAGCCGTTTTTATTGTTTTTTAGGATTCCGTACCCAAAGGCTAAAACGAGACCCTATTACTAAGATCGTTGTCCGTTCGTCCGTCTATCACCAGGCTGTATCTCATGAACCGTGATAGTTAGACAGTTGAAATTTTCACAGATGATGTATTTCTGTTGCCGCTATAACAACAATACTAAAAAACAGAATAAAATAAATATTTAAGGGGGCTCCCATGCAACAAACGTGATTTTTTTGCCGTTTTTATAGATAATGGTACGGAACCTTTCTTGCGTGAGTCCGACTCGCACTTGGCCGGTTTTTTTTATACATGGCAACAAAAAGTCTGTCACTATTTTGTTTAACATTCATAAACGTCCTGGGTCTACCTTTTTTGACATAACCATTACGTCCATACAGTGAGCAAGCTGACGGATGGTTGAAAGAAATTGAAACAAAGAAAATACAGTGGAATCTGCTTATAACGACGACGAAGGGGCATGCGATATTTGGTCGTACACTACAATACAATACTCTTTATTGTACACAAAACATACAAGAAACATTACTATAAAAATAGAGATGTACAATGGGCGGTCTTATAGCACTAGGCCAGAGTTTCTCAAACTTATTTCATCTACCGCCCACTTTGGACATCAATTAATTTTCAGCGCCCCCCATTGTTTTTTTACTTTACCACGTCTTGAAAACCACATTGACATTCATTACTTTAATTTTATTATAGTGTGCTATATTAGTCTACTCTGTAGTTTAAACCTACATTCTAAACGAGACTTTTTTACCAGTGAGAGCAATTAAAACGCAACATTATAATCAATCAATCGTACTGAGCAAGTAAGATCAAGTATCGATGAACCAGCCGATTGATACAGGATTGCACAAATCGCGTTATTTAACAAAAACTTGTTAAAACCTAATTACTCACGGGATATCCTACGAAAGATATGTTAAATATTTTTAGTATTTATGTTTGATTGTAACAAAGCAGAAATCTATATAAATAAAAAGAAAAGTCCTGACTGACTGATTGACTGACTCATCGACGCCCAGCCCAAACCCTTGGACCTACAAAGCTGACATTTTGCACAGAGGTTCCCTTTATAATGTAGACAAGGAATAAGGTAGGATTTTTCGAAATTCAACCCCTAAGGGAGTTAAATACGGGATGAAAGTTTGTATGGAAAATCGTCACTTATCGGGTTCAAAATTTCACGCAAGCGAAGCTGCTTGCAAAAGCTAGTATGAACTAAATAATCGATGTTGTGTAGTAGGTAGGTTTTAATTTCAGTGAATTTTAAAATATTAAGTGGATGAAATTAAAAATCAGCCATCGCCCCCCTAAACCACTTCAACGCCCCCTAATTTTTTCTGGGTCCCTTACCGCCCCCCTCTAGGCCTCCAGCGCCCACGAGGGGGCGTTATCGCCCACTTTGAGAAAGACTGCACTAGGCGATTTCTTCTAGACAACCTTTGGATGGACATGAAGTGCAAGAAAAAAAAAGAGAGGGGTAGTTCTCGGTGTAACAATAAATAAGGAGATATTAAACTCGTCATCATTAAAGTCGTACTAAGCGGTCGTCGCTATTAGCATCTGTAGATGTTTAAATACTGTGTAACTAATCACTATCACTACGTACTATTATAAAACAAAGTCGCTTCCCGCTGTCTGTCCCTATGTATGCTTTTATCCTTAAAACTACGCAACGGATTTTGATGCGGTTTTTTTTAATAGATAGAGTGATTCAAGAGGAAGGTTTTAAGCTATAAAACGTACACGTACAAAGCCGGGGCGGGTCGCTAGTAATTTATATAAAAACATTTTCCGCCATACGTCTACAAATTGAACGACAATCGCCATTTATAACACCGATTTAAACGTAAGTAATGCCTTGAAGTGATTTTAATTTACTGACAAAATAAAGAACATGTCGTTATAAGCAGAAGAAAATTCTTGTTTTCCCTTGAAATTACGTCGCTTAAAGCTGTTGGGCGCTATATCCGGAGTTGTTATAAACGGCCTTTTCTCTTAAAAATTTCAATGAAAACCAAACTAAATGGTGTTCGTAAGTCGCTATAAGCGATTCGTTGCTTTAAGCGAAGTCGTAATAAACGGTTTCCACTGTATGTTTATTAGCGCCATAAAGACGCACAAAAAAAAAACTGTTGCTTGCGTCACTCAGCATAATGCTGTAACTCACGTACGCGACAGAGCCACAGCTCTAGTTTTCAGCGACAGCCTGTTTGCATCAAAAGAATTGAAAATAAAGTGGATTATTTCCGGTCATCCGATTGATGATGAAACACTTCGTTTTCCATTTCCCCATTTCCTGGGATACACCGGCGCTAATTAGTGACGCACGGCTACGTCACGTTTTGACGACTTATTGCATTTATGAAGGCAGTCGAGTATGTCACGGATTTTGTCAAATCTTCTTTGCAGTCTTTGTCGTCATTGCAGTGCATGCCTAGGTCTGCAGTTGTGGCTATTTCGCTAATTACTATATGATCTGTGTGAAGTATATAGGTAATGTTCCACCGCTGACGTGTCTGTGGGCGTACTCCGAAAATCAAACTACGAAGTTTCGGCTGACGGATTTCGCACATTTTCCAACCACGAAATTGTTTCGGATTCGACGATCGATTCTACACTTGGGAGCAAATAAATCGAGCCACTCCTTTTTTAACGTGTCCTGGTTATTAGTTTTGGTTTCATGGATTATATACTAAATTGACAAAAAACTACCCTCATTGTAAAGGTTTTCAAATAACCTTTTAGGCGATATATGTTTCGAATTGACATGTTTCATAACAGGTACCAAAAATAATAACAATTATACGTGAAAAATTGAAGTGGCTCGATTTAAGTATTTGCTCCCAAGTATATTTTCGCGATTTCACATTTTGTCTTTCTTTCATTATGATACGTCTAATAGTTCCTTGTTTGACAATACTTTGAGCGATTATTTACAAGTTCGATGTTCGTGTTTGTTACTTTTCGATCCAAAGCTTCGGCGTTCGTTTAAGAGTAGAAACCCCCTGGCTCCACTATGGAGACAATTTTCTAAAGCTTGTTTAGCTTGTGCGTTGACGGCTAAAAGTTCCTTTAATAATGGTAATAATTTGGTCCTAACGTGTCTTAAGAACTAAATATCACTTTACATTTTCAACCTAAGTAGTCTGAATTCATAGACAAAGTTATTTCCCGATGGGAGTGCCATTAAGTTACAAAAATTATTAAATGGCTAAGTGTTATTTATTACGCTAAACTTAAAAGTGCGTAATTATCAAAAATTGCAATTTGTTCACTAGAAAAGAAAGATTCCACTGTTCGTGGAATGCTGCGAGATCATTTCGCCGTTGAATTTATTCGACACATCCGATGCTGGTCGTAATAAAATTATCTTTCGGCTTTACGATAAAGATTTGTACACTCACTTACAAAAGTATTAGGTTTGATTCAGGACTGCTTGACGCCACGAGGCGCCGCGCCTCGAGAAATGGTTGCTCTTTTCGATACTTTACTATCTTGAAACTAGGATTTACCTGCGACTTCGCATGCATAACCCAGGTAAACTTAGTTTTTCATGATGGAATGTTGGCATATATGTAGGATTGATAAGATTAGATTAGATGGTCTAAGTAAAACATAGGTTTAAGATAGTCGCGTGTTATTCTGTGAAATGATGTTAAAAAAACCGGCCAAGTGCGAGTCGGACTCGCGCACGAAGGGCTCCGTACCATTACCTATCTATAAAAATGGCAAAAAAATCACGTTTGTTGCATGGGAGCCCCCTTAAATATTTATTTTATTCTGTTTTTTAGTATTTGTTGGTATAGCGGCAACAGAAATACATCATCTGTGAAAATTTCAACTGTCTAACTATCACGGTTCATGAGATACAGCCTGGTGACAGACGGACAGACAGACGGACAGACGGACAGCGGAGCCTTAGTAATAGGGTCCTGTTTTACCCTTAAAATGGTAGGCGTATTTTAAATCTAGGTTTAACTTAGACTTGGTTCATACCATCTCTCGTAATAAGAGAGATCAACATCCTGATTGCGCAAAACACTTGTAATCGCTATGACTTTGATTTTGACAGGTCAACAGTTTTCATAGCAATGTTTGTATTAATAATCCGACTTCTCCACAAGTGTGTGCCGCGCAATGAATATTGTTGCATTGTTAAAATGAAAACTGTTGAAATTACGAATGTGACACGCAATTCGGATGCTGGAGCCCAATTCTATTATCAGAAACTTTTATCAATTGCATCTGTTTACAAAAACTATCAAATTGTTTGACACAAAAAACAAAATCAATCATTTTGAAAGTTTTCGAAACAAAAACTGATTGACGGTTGTGGTTCGATTGCGTTTGGCAACAATTTATTTTAGGAGAATTGGGCCCCTGTCTGAATGAACGGTTCAGCCTTGGTTCGGTTGTGATTTATCAAGATTTATTTTAAGAGAATTAGGCCCCTGGTTATGTACTTGTCAAGGTTACATCTTGGAGCTTTGTACTAACATTCAACCTCAAGATGTTTCTTTAGGCGTACCTGCGTTTGCGGCTTAAATAGCCAATAACACGAGATTTATTTTTTACTAGAGGTCGCCAGCGGCTTATCGCGTATTCCGCGTTTTTCTCCACTATAATATGCATGTATTATACGTATAAACCTTCCTCTTGAATCACTCTATATATTAAAAAAACCGCATCAAAATCCGTTGCGTAGTTTTAAAGATAAAAGCATACATAGGGACAGACAGCGGGAAGCGACTTTGTTTTATACTATTTAGTGACTATCCTCCATTAATAATTATTTTGAAATTAGTTACAGCGTCACATTGTCTGTTTTTGATTGTCACATAAAAACCGCTTAAAAGTTTAGCTATCGTTTAGACAATAAACACTAAAGCGCAGTTCAGACTAGGCTATAACAAATAGCAAATATTGTATAGCACAACGATATTGCTCAGCGTACATTTTATATGGGCACGTTCACACAACGCTATGCTATAAAGTATTGTCTTGCTGTACGCTATAAACTTGAGCGATTCTCAGAGCTATATCGTACTATTATCTATACATATAAAAGGAGAAGCTGACTGACTGACTTACTGATCTATCAACGCACAGCATAAACCGCTGGGGTTAGAAAGTTGAAATTTTGACAGTAGGTTCCTTTTGTAACGTAGATTTTTCGAAATTCAACCCCTAAGGGGGTTACATAGGGGATGAAAGTTTGTATGGAAAATCGTCACTTAACGGGTTCAAAATTTCACGCAAGCGAAGCTGCGGGCGAAAGCGTATTACATACGATTCTACGGTCCCCCCCCCCCCGTTGCACTTCTACCCCGTCCATCGGCTGACCGATCGCCGTCAAATAACTTGCTATACCTAGTAGACCGGCTTGCGATGAATGCGATGATTTTCAATGAAAATTATTTTTGTACTAGGTAGTTTTTTCAAAAATTCTTCGTCCCTCCTTTGTAGTATCACCTTCATGATCGTCATCTTCACCGACTGGCCAGTTTTATATTTTATACTTTTTTGATAATGACAGATGGAATGCTAATTTAGACTTTGGATTGTTTTACACCATGGTGATTGCTTTTGATACGAATGTCTGTTTTATTTTATATTGATATAAATATTATAAAATTAAATCCGAGTGACTGTTTAATTATGTGGCATGCCACAGCAACCATACCCTGAACACTGCTCCATGCAACATCCGTTTTACGTTGGACTCGGAGGTCTTGTGCGAGCTGGACAACCTAAGCCTCCACCACCTATCCAAGAACCTGCGCTCCCATGGTACCAAAGTGAGATGCATTCCGGTGCCCGAGGGTAACCCCTTCTTCCTTCTCTTACACTTCGTCTCCTGCTACACATACGAGATCGGCGATCGGACTGGCTGTCACCTACCCGCATGACTAGATATGCTACAGCCGGTCTGTTTGCTGCCGCCGGTTTCTATCAAATGGCTGTGTGGGCCATTGGCGAACGCCGTAACTACAAGAAGGAACTCGCTGACTACTCCAAGGGACGTGACGCAGTCCTGCCTCTTATTCTCTAGCCATTTCTATTTTTGTTATTTACGTACTAGGTATTGAATGCCCTACACATTCTTTACAACTGGTGTAGCAGACGTGCTCTCAGGAGATCCTAGGGCCGTCTGTTACATTACACCTTTAGTTACGAATTCAGAAAATGGAGCTTCTAATTTATGACGCCAAATATGACCTAAAATGTAAACACATCTGACCATAGCTAAGGATTGATACATTTTATTTTTATGTAATTTTTGAACAGCTATTTCTCTTAAACCATTGACTTTTGGGGAAAGTGGTAGAACAAAAGTTATTCATTATTATGGGTACTTTAACACCTTTTCGGATTAGTACCCCTTTCAGACTAACTTTGTATAATTATAGCTTAAGACGCAATATGCTTTACTATATAGCAAAATAGTATAGCGTATATAAGATTAACTCTTCAGGTTCGACTCGCGACCTCGCCGCGTGATCAGCTCATGATTAACGGCTCCGTTTGGGTCCGAAACTAGTCGGGCAATCCCGAAAAATGCACGTGATTAACCGTAATTAATCATAAATATGAATGTGTCTCACGAAAGTTATAATACAAAAATAGTATAGCGTAGTCTGAACTACATCTAAATATATAAAAGCGAAAGGTCACTCTCTCACTCATCACGAAATATCGAAAACCGCTAGAAGTATAAAGATGAAATTTGGCAGGGAGGTGGTTTATAGTTAGTAGACGTCCGCTAAGAAAGGATTTTTGGAAATTCTACCCCTAACGGGGTGAAATAGGGGATGAAAATTTGTATGGAAAATCGTCACTTAACGGGTTCAAAATTTCACGCAAGCGAAGCTGCGGGCAAAAGCTAGTAGCAGATAAACTAATTTTAACATTATTAGATAGGATCTGTACTTGACAGCCAGGCAGACAGATATCCATCAGAAACACTGTTTCTTTTGTTTATACGATATATTGTGTCCGCCAGTACTCACGTGTACACTCTCAATCAAAACGGTCATATTCGCGAGTGAGCAATTTGCTCAATAACATGCAGTAAGGAACCACTCAGGTTGATAACTAGGTTATACGCATGACTTGGTCAGCGTGCATAGTTTTGTTACTCTGGTCGCATCTTAGTTGTAATGTATTCATTGACACACAAAACTGTTGGGAAGGAAATTTATTATTTCCTGATGATTATGAACACTAAGCGAAGACTTATTCTCTTCGGTTAATGTTCTCAAATCAAATCAATTTATTTGCGTCATGCAGGTTACATGCAGTTGTTACAATAAATATTTGATTCTCTGTAGACTACCATTTCTGGTGAGCAGATTTTACAAGAAAATTGCAGGAGTCTAAAAGCAGATGTTTGATTTTGGGCCACCACTATGTACAGTATAGAAAAATAGGAAAAAAATAGGGGATTTCCATAAAAATACCAATAAATTAATTTGAAGAAGAGTACTCTTGTACTGGAATTATTATTTGGCGACGTTTTTTAATATGTTAACTCTTTCTTTCTGGTAGCCATGACAGTTGTGTTTGACATTGACATGAGTTTGACAACTTTCACAGTCCTAGGTTTCGTGTACAACACCTGTTGCTTCTATTTTATTATAATTATAACGAAATCCAAGTATTTTCGTCTTTATACAACGTAGATAGGTTACGTAAGTACACAAGAAATAAACACTATAAGGTCATCGATATGTCAACAGTTGTCAAAATGACATTTCACATAATTTCGATCCGCCCTAATTTTATGCGTTGTGTTGCTCTCCTTGACCAAGATATATTGAATGTACAATTAAATGAAGTAAAATTATAGAAAATTAACATTAAAACACGTTTACTTTATTGTATAGCTATAATTACATATAGTGTACACGGTGCTAGCCCAGGCTCCATACATTTCTGAAACATCTCCTTTACATGCATACAATAAAAAATATTTCCAATAACAATAAAATTAAATTATTAGACAAGGTGTAACATAAATAAGTGTACAACCTCTTAAGGGGTCACAGTACTCATCATTATGAACAACTTTTACTATGGGACCAAACATGAAATCGCGAAAAAAAAACAGCTGTTCCCTACATTTTGACGAGTTATGCGAACATTAATAAACCACCTAACCCTACCACCTAATTGGACATATTTTTAAGCTATCTACAATTTTAAATACAACAACATTAAAATCGTAAATACAACTGTAAGGTTTAAGAAGCCTTTCAGTCCGTTCCTTAACTGAATTTCAATTAGCCCCGTGGTTCTCAAATAGGTCCATTTTATCAGTATAATTCTGGAAAGAATCATCGTTACGTATTCAACAGACTTATATACTTCTTATGTAAATTCCTACATTCTAAAGTCATTACAAATCATTAAAGTACTCTACTAGGTCGTAATGAATCATTTGAACGTAATGGAAGGTTGATGCATGCACTTTGTAATGACCTCTAGACATTTACCATTAAGCCCCTTCTCTTCTATTAGTTCCCTTCTCAAGTTATCTATAATTTTAATAAATAATAATTAAAATGGTTAAGATATTCAGGCAACTCAGGCAGACAATTTATTTTATTACGCACGAACAGGGGCGGATTTGATACGTTGGCTGCCCTAGGCCTAGGAAATATTGCCGACCCCTACACAATAAAAAAATAAATGAACCGCAGGAATTAAATTAAAATAAAAAACAACGAAAGTCAGTAAATGATAAAATTATCTCAATCAATGTTTCAAATACTTACCATTTTTATTTGTAAGTAACAATGAATAGTTATTCATAAATTGTCTTTTGTCTGGCTTAAAAAAAAAACACCAAATTTTACCGCCCTAGGCCCGGGCCTACCTGGCCTATAGGGAAATCCGCTCCTGCGCACGAAACAATATTATGCACTAAGATACCAATCATTTAATTTCCCATCACAATAAATTAATGTTCATCAAAATAATGTTCACGACTGTACGACTCCTTCATTCGCTTTTACTTTCGATTATCGTAAGAGTAAAAACACACACAAGTCATAATAATATTATTTAAGTGCATATCACAGTGTGGCATAACGCGGGCCTATCACAATTGCTCAATGATCCAATCATGTCGAGCCCCTCTCGGGGCGTCGCCCCGCACCTCGCGACCCCCCCGCCTCACCAGATCTTCCTAGACGGCACTTGACACTTCTAGAACTGGGCTGCCTATAAAATCGGACAAGATTTTATATTCTGTTGGGTGATTGGGTGTCGTTGACTCGGCTAAATGGCTATCGAGATCTGCTGATCTACAAGGTTAAACTTTTGTAGACATGTTGACTGCCGCGTTCAAATCTTGGACTACTTTTCACCGGTCAAGTCAAGATTGTCAAGTCTTAGGTGACTCTTGACTCAAGGTCCTTTTGAGCTCTACATAGCAGTAGCCAAGTTGCATTAAGCAAGGACTTAATCTATTTCAACAATTATTTAACAATAATCTGATATTAACATCACTACATAGTATAAAACAAAGTCGCTTCCCGCTGTCTGTCCCCTATGAGTGCTTAGATCTTTAAAACTACGCAACGGATTTTGATGCGGTTTTTTTTAATAGATAGAGTGATTTAAGAGGAAGGTTCTAAGCTATAAAACGTACACGTGCGGAGCCGGGGCGGGTTAATAGTAGTTTATAAGTGCATTTGTTACTAACTCACTGTGGATGTTTTTAATTCATCATCATTATCATTCAGGCGTAAGCCGTCCACTGCTGGACAAAGGCCTCCCCCAAGCATCACCACATCGACCGGTCCTGTGCTTCTCGCATCCAGCGGATTCCCGCGACCTTCACCAGATCATCGGTCCATTCAATCATCATGTTTTTAATTGTATCATCCGAAATAAAGATGATTTCATTTTATTTATTAATAAAGGGCTGCTATATCCCCAATAGGTTTGTTTAATCCCCCTATGTGGCTCAAGAAGACTGACTTTTGTCGCTCTGTCTAAAAATCTGGCGTCGAATCAAACAGAAGCTGATTTCATCTGCCTAGCCTTTTTCCCAACTATGTTGGGGTCGGCTTCCAGTCGAACCGGATGCAGCTGAATATCAGTATTTTACATGGAGCGACTGCCTATCAGACCTCCACAACCCAGTAACTGGGTAATACGATACTCTTGGTAAGAAACAGAAGCTGATTTATAAAGGATTAAAGAAAATTACTCCACTATAATGAACAGGAATTAAAAGCTACAACATAGCAACGGTTACAGCTGCTTACTCCCACACAAATCGTTAAGTCGTCGAGGCGAAGGTCACTATAGTAATAATAGTAGATACTGAAAGACAACCCCACCTCTAACTTTATAAATTCATGTGCGCATTAGAATTTGTTAATTAGTTGCGTTAACAATGAAGGAACACATCGTGCGGAAACCTGAACACCTGAGAGGGCTTCATAAAAGGTTTTTTTATGGTGTGTGTTGTGCGCCAACCCAAACTAGGCTAGGCCTTCTCATGCTGAGAAGAAGCCCATGCCCAGCAGTGTGACAAAAATGGGGTCATTATTATACTGAAATACAATAGATTGCCAACTTGTCTCTACATATTGTAAATATGTGTGACCTCTCAATCACCGTAATTACTAGACACAATAGATCAACAATAAGCAGTGTTGTCCTCGGACGACACGCGGGACGCAACCGGTTAAGAAAGATTGGACAGGGGTGTACTTAGAAGCCATCATATATCAACATTAACTACCTAAGGGCGTTTTTGTCTCATGCGTACGCGGGTGCTCTTTCCGTCTGCACTCGGAGCTCGTCAGTTCGCAATGTAAAGTACTCCATGTGCGGCCCTCTGCCTGACAGTAAAACGCACTTCAGGAAAGGTTTTGGACTAGCCGCGTGCGTATGGTAACCGCACCCGCTCAAGACAGAAAACGCCCCTAGGCTGAGTGTTGTGGCCAGCCCTACGCCCAGCCGTGGACTACGATAGGCTGATTTGTCTTGATTAAACTTTCAACGATTGTAACGGAAGAGTTCTTAATTGAGATTTTCTGTAGTAACAACCAAATCGATTCTGGGAATTTTGAATTGGCGTAAGGGACAACAATTTTCTTATAACTTCGGCAATTTAAACTCCCGGTTTCAAAATCAGACCTTAGCTAACTCGGAAATCAAACACAGGTCGGAACTGGTTTTATTTACCATCAGACCAATCCAATAACACCATCACGATCACGTATTACTTACACTTTCATTCTACAAATCTAATATCCGATCAGAATTAAACGCAACTTTCACTGATTGCTTGACCAATAAATCAATTATTGAATCACTCATCAATACAACGATTGATAGTGAGCGTAGCTAAAGAATGCGTACAAATAACTTCGTGAAAATACACACATCAAAAGTGTCTAGGGATCAAGCATTTTTATGCGGATTTCTTGAGATTGAGATGTGGCTTTGTAATAAATTTATGATTTTATAAATTTATATGGATCCTTTTTGGTGCATTTCATAATTTGAATCAGGAACTGTGAATCAAATTCGAGTAAAAGATGAAAATCAGCTGTCAATATTTTCCCTATAAAAACATACAACGCATTGAAGACATTATTAGTGCTACTGTTTCCCTACTACTGATTAAAACCAACGTTATTATGGAGCGGCGACGTCATTTAAGCAGGGAAGAAATGCTCAGAGCCGTGGGAATGATAGAAGCTGGTTCCCGGCAACGTACTGTGGCTTTAGCTCTGAATACAAGTCAGAGTGTTATCAGTCGACTTTGGACACGTTACCGAAGCACTGGTACCGTGGCTGAGCGCCATGGAGGACGGTATCGCTGCACCACACGGAGACAAGACCGATACATTCAAATCTTAACTCGAAGAGCTCCAACAATAACCGCCATGATGTTAGCCGTGAGGCTTCATCACTCTTCAGGGAACTTAATTAGCGACCAAACAGTCAGAAACCGCTTGCATGAAGTGAACCTTCATTCCCGAAGACCGCTACGGGTACCACCTATAGCAATGCACAATCGTAGGATTCGATATCAATGGGCTCTTGGACACAGAAATTGGGCAGAAGAACAATGGCGTTTCGTGTGCTTTTCTGATGAGTCTCGTTTTGGTATGAGACCGGATACAAGACGTATACGACACTGGAGAACCCCTGGACGCCAACAGCGATTAAAATCCTGCCAGGAAGTCCATCCTTATAGTGGTGGAACCATCATGGTATGGGCGGGTATTTGGATCGGCGGAAGAACTGAGTTGATTTGGATCAGAGGCAACCTCAACGCTCAAATTTATGCTGAGACGATTGTATCAGACGTCATCGTTCCTCTACAAGCGCAAATCGGTCCCTTATTTCAGTTAATGCATGATAATGCACGAACGCACACCGCAAGAGTTGTAAGACAGACTCTCGCCGCAGCTAACATCAATGTCCTGCCCTGGCCTGCTCAGTCGCCAGACTTGAACCCGATTGAGCATGCATGGGATATGCTACAGAGAAGAGCTCTGCCGAATATGGAGGGTATCCAGTCGCAAGAAGACCTTTTTTTGTTGTTGCAACGAACATGGGCGGCCATTCCACAGCGTGATTTGGATGAACTCATTTTGAGTATGCCAAACCGATGTTCTTGTGTTGTTAGTGTTCGCGGTAGAAACACGGATTATTAATTGTTTAAGTTACCCAATAAAATTTTAAAGAAAACTGTTATTTCAGTCTTTTTTTCGAACTTTTGTGTTAGTGGTTCAAATGTCAAAAATCCCTTTATTAGGAAAATGGCAAATTTCTTTATTAATGCAAAGGTGACTTGGTTTATCGTTACTGTGACAAACGAAAACACTTTATTTGATGAATCCTTAAAGAAAATTTTAATTAATATCAATCAGGAGAAAAGTTATTGCAAAAATATATGTTGATCCCTAGACACTTTTGATGTGTGTAGTTTGTTTGCCTGTCTTATAGACGTCTGTCTATTATAATTAATATTTACAAAGAAAACTTGTTCCTGGGGGTCACCATGATCTCTTAGAGCAGGAAAGTTTTAATATTATTACGAGAGTGGGGAAGAGATGGCGCTAGAGAGCTGTCTAGCGCTGTCACTTTCCCACTCTCGGAATAATATTAAAACATTCCTGCTCTAACAGATCATGGTAACCCCCCTGTAATCAGCAATGTGTAACTCGACTCAAGTACTCTAGTGGCTTTGAACTAGGAACGCCGGATAAGACAGACAGACGACGGTGAAAGCGACCAGCTCTATTAGCGATGCCGTGCTAACTGCTCGATATGTTTCTATTTGAACGACTTGTTCACTCCCCCGTGGTTTATATTTTATATACAGGGTGTAAACGAATTCGTGTAATTCCTTAAAACTACATGATCTACTACTTGTGTAGATTGCCCCCGCACGGAAATTAGCCTGATTAAAAATAAAAAAACTAAGTATATTTTTTTCATGCGGTCTGGGTAAGTGGTCGTATCTAAACCACCTTCTTCGTATCTAAATCATATGTAGGGTAAACACGTAGTTATTGTAAACAATGGAAGTGTCACTCATTCACCTTACTCTGTAAATTATAATAATAGACTTCCACTATAGTGGATGTAATTCAAAATGAACACACATCGTGTTAACAATAATACAATTGTATTCGACGTTAACTCATAGGAGAAAATTTCCAGTATAACTAGAGCCCTAATCACTGTCCACCAATAAAGGAAGTCACCTCCAAAAATGTAGGTAGACCATATCCACCATCCTGGGGTCACTGACCTAGGGTAAATACAAATTTTCTGGCAGGTTTAATGGTTATTTTGCAGTCGTTAGTCAAAGATAGAACCTATAGAGAAAGAAACCTAAAATAAAATTTATAAAATTGAGTACTTCGATTAGAAAACGGCAGGGCCGGATTTAAACGTTTGGAGGCCCTGGAACAACGAAGTGGAGGGGGTCCGTTGATTTTTTTAAAGTATCTCTAATTTGTATACTTTTTTCTCTTTGTCAGAAAGGGTATAATTTTTTTCTTATCATAAAAAAAATTGACTCGTTTAGAGGGGAGGGGGGGCCCTCTCTTGAGGAAGCCCCGGGACTAAATCCGGCCCTGGAAAAGGGCGGGCTACAAAGCCTTTGTATGGTAAATAGTTCCATAGAAGCACAACCTTCACGATGTTAATGATTGATAAGCTTTTAAGTGAGGCTTTTAATTGAATGTCAATCAATCATCTTTTCATTTACTCCTTAATGGCTGGTAGTCGAATGAATTCAGGGAAAGGACTTGTGTAAGCTATTATGTAATCTAAGCGTAGTTTAGATATTGTCGATAAAGGTATTTGATCATATGGATAGGGGTGAACTTGGCCGTGATATAAAAACCGTGGATAAAAATGTTAAATTATGGAATCAGGCGTTACTTTGCGGAAATCCATAATATACAAATATCCTATATGGTCGAGGAGTCAACGTATCCTGGGGATGCCCCGTGCAGGGGCGAAACACGTGTCGTGTATTGGTTCGGTTGCAAGTTGCATTCTTTTTTCACTCTTTCTGCATGTGCTAATACTTGTGGGCGGGAGGGTGATGCTGCATACTGCATCCAAAGTAGCGATCTTGTTCAGCGGAATTAAAACTAGTTATTGTATTTGCATATTTGTAAACCGTGGTGATATTGCATGAGGTTTATTGATGGAAGGAAATTTTACTGCTTTGGGGTTCAAAGTCAAAGTTTTTTATTTCAAATAGACCAGATTACAGGAACTTTTAACACGTCAAAACTAGGTGCACGGTTCCAAAAGGTAGGTTCTATGGAGAATAGCCGGCAAGAAACTCCATGAATACTCTTTTTAAAATAGTAGATCATGACTAAGGTAAAGGCACCTAATTCCGCGGTGTTTTCACCATAACTCGAAAGAACATTAAAAATTAAGTATTTAATATACCTTTCTGTAGAATTGGTTATTTTTATCAGAAGTATTATATATCTTATTTTTGAAATATACTCACAGTTTGACAATAAAAGTTTATTAAAAATGACAAATTATTAAAAAATATGAAGAAGTCCGAAGCACCTAATTCCGATTTAAAAATCCTAATTCCGATGCATTTGGTTCCTAATTCCGAGTGTACAAAATAGAAAGGAAAGGAGGTGGGGAGAATGATACATGACGTTCAAAAAATCAAGTCTATTATTATAAGTCTTTGGATCAGTCTCAGACTCTGTCTTACATGATTATTAATATGGCACCACAATATGTAATTTACTTAGATAGGAATTCGGCAATATTGTATTGTCGAGAAACTTTATAAACACCACTGTCGTTATGAATTGCTGTAATAGCATTTTGGAGATCCTCTTTCGTGTACTTTTTTCTTGGCTTCATTCTCCTACAATAAAACAATTAAGTATAATAATAAAACAATTTTAATAAAAGCATATAAAGTATGACTATATCTGAGTATATCGGAATATGAAAGTTATTTTGAAGGGCAAATTTATATTCTTGCAGTTACTAAAACCATACAAAAGTTTTGAACAAGCTGCGTAAGATAATGAACACTCTGTATTTAACGTCTGCCAATACCACGGAATTAGGTACTAATATAACCTTATTCCGACTTAAATACATCGGAATAGCGTTTTATAATACTAAATCAAGTTTTCTAATTCCGAGTAATAAAAAGTAAAAGATTTTTTAATATTAAACAAATAAATTAATGTTCAATTGCGATATCTTTGAAAAATATACAAAGCTCACTCAGGATTATAACAGAACACATTAATAACTTAATTTTCTGTACTTAGCTTTTCCATACAACGAATTAATAAACTACCTAAACAGGCAATCTTTGACCTGCTATAATTAGTAAATGCGACGCCATAGTGTACCTCGGAAATAGATTTTTATATCTATGGGTTATTTAAGTACTCAGAGCTAAAATATTAAGTTCGTAATCATAAAACTGCCTTCAAAATTTAAAAAAAAGTCTACGTCTATTAAATTGCATTTCCGTGGTATACATCGGTATTTAGGAACTGACTAAAATATTTGGCACCTAATGCCGCGGTATTTTAAAAACGTATTTTCTCCTCAATTCGTAAAGAAAATATTAAAACGGTAGCTGTTTTCAATAAAAAATATAACCCTTCCAATATTTCAACCTAAACAAAAACTCACACAGTATAAAATTATCATTTAAAACACTATTTAGCAAATGGTATTAATCACGTGCATAAGGCCCGAAATGTATGAAGCTCGCGTTCGAGTCAGCTGCTAGCGTCAAACTTACTGTTTATTTTAAAAAGTACACACACCAAAGCACTCTTTTGCTCCTATAAACATGAACAGATAAATTACTAATTGATCAATGTATCTTGCAAACAAAAAGAACTTGTAAATTGCTTGAAAACGCCGTTATTCTAAATACATCGGAATAAGGTGCCATTTTTAGAACCCCTCGGAATTGGGTGCCTTTACCTTATTTATGACAATTCCATTACAGTAGCGTGCGACATAGAATGAGAATAATGCAGGTTAACGTAACAAATAAACTCACATAAGAGTAACAAATAGAAAAATATGCCTTGTAGGATTGCCGTAGCAGTTATGAGGTTGTAATTCAAATGCTTGATTAATGAAGACGGGGCGATTCACATACGACTCCAATATGTACATAAGAAAAGGCCCTAAGATCGCGACAGCTCGTAAGAAAAACTTGTTAATTTAATATCACACATCGTAAGTCAAACTAGCAATATCCTTCAACATTAAATTATCTATTTGAGAGGATATAACCGGTCGCAAACCAGGCTTACTCATGGCTCCCTTCACTCTTTACGTTAATAATCTACACACAACTAACTTGTTTATAATGACTTCTACCACAGATAGGTATTTTAAATACACTGGAAAGTTCTACATAAATCATTTCTTTTATACACACGTGCTTCCAATGTCTAGAGAAACTTAAAAGAGAGGCCTCATCAAGGTTAGTTGGAAAGGGCGTACCAAAACCGCGAGCAATTTAATTATCGCTGATGACTGTTTTTGTACCATACATTTTTTAAAATTATTTTCGTCGACTTGTTTTAGTGATGATTTTAGAAAATTCTGCTGAGTCCATGGACCTAAAGAAAGTTTATACCGGGGCAGGAGTGTGGTTTTAGTCGGTAAGAGTCCGACACTACCCAAGCCATCTCAACCGTGAGGTGCCTTGGGTGACCATTAGGATCTCGAAATCAGGCCAAAATAAAAAAGTGGATATTAAGAATAAGAATAGAATAAGAATAAATTTATTTACCAAAAAAGATTTCTACAGAAAATCCTTAAATCTAACAGGTGTTGATGTTCTATACGATTGCTTATTAAGGACAATATTAACTGTGGCTTCCACACTAGGTCGAGCCTGTCTCGCGGAAGCCTGTGTGATAATCTGTGGCAACTTCTGGAACAAAAGTTACTACAAAGGAATTTTAATTCCCTTCTTCTATCAACAGGGGCGGATTTCATTACAGGCCAGGTAGGCCCAGGCCTAGGGCGGCAAAATTTAGGGGGCGGCAAAATATGGGGGGTTTTTTATATTCGCGCCTTCTTTGAATCTATCCGCTAACTCAGACTCAATAAACTCAATTTAAATGTAAAAACTCGAGTGTAAAAACTCAAAAATGTGTCCATAGCGTCTCCAGTTCATTTAATTTTTCGTGACTCACAGCCAACGTATCAAATTCGCCCCTGTCTATCAAGCAAATATTGTGTTACGTCTTTTTGAAAAAGAAAGAATGATTTGTTTTTTGCTCTCTTTCTGTAGGTACCTCAAATACAAAACATGTAACCAATATTAAAAATACAAAAAAATAAACCAAAACAAAAGAGACCTATACTAATTGAGTATAAACATCGAAATCGTTTGAGATTCCGTTCCTATCACAGGAAGGAAAGCATTGGATGTTTGTCCGACAATACTACATACAATTGGTATACAATAGGCCGTCCGATTATCCGGTTACATGCAGAACTGCTTGAGCTGCGCAGGTTTATTACATAGAAGTACTTTTTTGGGTGGTTCCGTACCCAAACGGTCCCGGGGCCCTAGTACCAAGCCTTCGCTGTTTGTCCGTCCGTCTGTCTATCTGTTGCGAGACTATATCTTTTTATCAAACCGAACTTTAAAGAGCATCAACAATATGAAAAATTGACAACCGAAATCGATTACCATGCTCAGCCATAGCCAAAACATGCAACACACGCAACTTTTCCTGTGGTAACGGAACTTGCATTATGAGCAAGCTGGGGCACAGAAAGGGCCTGCCCGAGTGCAGGCCAAGGGGAGGTTAACAGGGCCTTTAGCCCTGGGGCCTCCACAATACGAGATTTAGATTTTTTAGATAAGAAAAAAAAAATGACACCCATTCTGACAAAGAGAAAAATGTTCTCACTCAAGAGGTACTAATTTAAAAACATTTCAACGGGCCTCCATTTCTTCGTTGTCCCAGGGCCTCCAAACCTCCAAATCCGACCCTGCCCGTACATAGCAAAGTATGTCCGTTGCACCCTGGGTAGCTCCGCAGCGATCATTGCTGACTGTGAGCAAACACGCGTCACGTCCGACCCTGCCTACACCTGCGGAGTGGCGTGATGTACAATTGCGTAGCAACGTGCACACCGACCGTGTCATATGTGTATCGGCTATTGTGTATTGTGGCTCAGTAATCGTTAGCCAACACCTTCACAATATACCTCCGCCTTTAGATTGGCAACACTGAATGAATTGGTCGCCTAGGAGACGATTACGTTTTTTTTTTGTTGATATATGTAGCAAATGGTCGAAAGTTTATTCACCTGAATTTTTCTATTTCTCTCGCGAAGGCACGAGCTATACGAGAGTAGCTTATACCGTGGGGAAAAGATTAACCAGTCAGCAAGGTTGGTAGCGGGGCTGACTGTCCAGGGTGCTCTGGACGTAGTATCGTACTATACTAACAGGTAGAGGAAAACTCTAAGGGGCCATCTCCACGAGCGAGTGTATCGCGGCGATAGTCTCGCCGTGCCATCAAATTCAATACAAACTATCGCCGCGATGATATCGCCGTGTGGAGACACGTTTTAAGAGAATGTATAGAAATACGTGGCACGACGATAATATCGCCGCGATTCTCCCGCTCGTGGAGACGGCCCCTTTGTCCGCCCAAATGAATGAGGAGAATCCTTCCTTTTCCTTATATTTGTATTTTCTTTGTTATTGGCGTGTTACGTTTTGATATGTCATATGGAGAAGACCCCAGAGGTCCGCCTTTGGGGTAACATAATAGATGCTATTCATCGTTAGCTATACAGGATGACTTATTAAAAGTTTCTTATCAATAAACTCTTGACACTATCTCCTTAGATCGTTCCTAGAGTCTATGTACCATGTTAAATAATCGAAACATATAAAAATACATATGTAAACTAGAAAGCAATTAATACATTCAGCCTCGACATCTAGTTATTTAATTATGTAAATCGCATACAATACACATGTGTATTATGAAACCCAGAGAAAGCGAAAGTAACGAATTGGACCAAAACGTGTTCGCAAAAATAATATTTAAATGACTCGTCGTTTTAGAACCTGTACCTAATAAACATTAATGACGTCATTCTTGTAGCAAATATTGCTAATGGTGTATAACTTTTTGGTAACAAAAAATGTTAATGTTAATCTTTCTTTTTTGGGTGATAATCATCATGTGTATTGCCCGGTTGCTGGGGCCTAATTCTCCTAAAATAAATCTTGATATATCACAACCGAACCAAGGCCGAACCGTTCATTCAGACAGTTCTCAATTTCAAAAGCTGTCGAATTGTTTGACACAAAAAACAAAATCAATCATTTTGAAAGTTTTCGAAAACAAAAACTGACTGACGGTTGTGGTTCGATTGCGTTTGGCAACAATTTATTTTAAGAGAATTAGGCCCCTACAAAAACGAACAGTTTTACTTACCACTCGTGGTATTTAGTAGGTAGCCCATACTTTATTTATTTGTTAATATATTATATCATTTATTAATTAATTTATTATATGTATCCTTCCAGCAGGCATTTAGCATAGTGTTATGCTTTTATGAACCTTAAAGGTCAGTCAAGATGAGCTGAAACTGTACTTACCTAAAGAAATGGTTCAAAAGATATTCGTACCTTGGTTAGTCATTTTTGTCTAATGCAATATGCCAAAATGGGCCTAAAAGACTTGTAGTAGGTACCATTTTACCAGTATCTTTACTACCAACCTATTTGAAAAGGTCAGTCAATTCAGTCTAGGACTACTTACGCTGCATTATTGGTAAAGATACAAGTGTTAGTTTTAACCAACAACAGTTGGTAAAATATAGGAATCGAGCTAAAATCAATGAAAGAAATGTTTCCGCAGATTTTAATGCTCGATGGTGGAAAAAAACAGATGTTAAGGAATATAATAATGGAAGTCAATGAACTTCGGTATGAAGAGAAAATTACCGGAAGGTAACCTGTGAAATGGTTTTGATTAATCAACGACGACGTTTCTTCTTCGCAGCACAAACACTAGGAAGCGGTGAAAGGCGGGCGTTTTTGGTAACATTGTCGTTCAAAAAGTACTAAATAATTCAAGTCTATTTTAAGTAATGAGTTTTGAAGTACGACAGAGACAAGTAGCATATGGTGATTTTGTATCAACCGTATTCAATTTTAAAAGCAAAAAGTCTCGAACACCATATCCTTCCAAAAATCATTATTCAGTTTGACTTCTACAAGATATAAAACTTCAATCATAATAAAATATTTTTTTATTCAAAATGAAATAAAACAACCATATTGTCATTTTATTACAGCTATTACATCAAAACAGACTCTAATGATAATAATTTGGCATTTAAATCTGTGCCGACAGTGATCATCGCGTTACCTGCGCACACGCAATCTGCGGCTACTTATTGTTTCATTATCAAATTATATGAGATCACGTCAACGCTGTTTGTTTCAATATTATTGTTGATTCTCGAGAAGTGCACAATGGGAGAAGATTATGATGAGATAATATATTACGTTCTGTTATTGAAGGTGTAGTGAAAATATCTTAGAAAGTATAGACAGAGATAAGTTGAGATACCTACAACACGCAAGGCAAGAGAAAATAACATTCCGTTTATAGAAATCTAAATATTGACAGTATTTAGATTGATGTGATTCCGTTTTTGTTTACAAAGTTGAATAAAACAAAAAACTGATCTTTATGGTCCGCCTGCAGCGCTAGTTTGAGCAAGTTCGGCGCCTTTGGCGAATACTAGGGGCCCCATTTCTAAATGGGGCCCTAGAAACAAAAATTTCGCAACAAAATAAAACACATAAGTTGTAAATGCAATTTTAGTTTCATATGTGTTTTATATTTATACTATCGGGCTGAGTCGCGTGCCCTGGTCATACCGCCCCCCAAGTCAAGCGCCCTAGGCCATCGCCCTAGTTCGCCTATATGGTCAGGCCGTCCCTGCCGCCTGCCAAGGTACATTAAACTGCTTGGACTTTAATGTGCCCTTACATTAAAGTCTAACCCCCTTATAACAAAAGGTGGCTTAAACCGAGACTAAGATAAACCCAGATTTAAAATATACCCATCACTTTCTGACATAATGTAACAAAAAGAGACGGGGCTATTTTAAAACCAGGGTTTTTCTTAGACCATCATCATCTGCCTAGCCTTTTCCCAACTATGTTGGGGTCGGCTTCTAGTCGAACCGGATGCAGCTGAATATCAGTATTTTACATGGAGCGACTGCCTATCAGACCTCCACAACCCAGTAACTGGGTAATACGATACTCTTGGTAAGACTGGTTGTCAGACTTTCTGGCTTCTGACCAACAGTAACGACTGTCAAAGATCTACAAATGACAGCCGGGACCAACGGCTTTACGTGCTTTCCGAGGCACGGAGGAAACTCGCTATGGTAAATGGTCACCCATCCACAGACCAACCTCGGCAAGCGTGGCTTAAGCCGGAAGATCGGTCAATGCGGCTGTAATTATTTAGCCACGAGCTCCTCAAGGTTTTTCAGGGTTTTTCTTAGACCATATTTTATAATAAGGGCGCTGCAGTTTAACTTGCTAGTGGATTTAGAGCCTTATAGATAGACGCTTAGGGGCTAGTGTGTAAAAATAATACATAAAATAAGTAGCCTAGTAAGGTATTGTCCATAAATCACGCAGGACGACACATGTAAATGATGTGTAACTCTTGCGTGTACGAGACAAGAATAGCTAAGTTCACAGTGATTCTACACACGTTAGTTACGTAGGCAAATTAGATGGCTTGACCATGAATATCTAGGACCTAGGAGTATTACAAAATATAACTGGTTAACCACTTCATCTTCGTCTTGGTTTAAGCCATCTTTTGTAAAAAGGTGAATAAACGCGTGTTGTAAGATTCAACAAAACCCAGCACGCTTGGTGGTAGGATATTGTACGGCCTGCCTGTCTAGCTACTGTCACATTAAAGTCCGGCGCCAAGCAGTTTACTGTGTTCTGTCGTGTGTATGTGAGAGCCAGAGAGGTATGAGGGAATTCCTTTATATCTCTGTTACTTGGCTTCGTGTTTTCCATCTTAGACCCTGTCTGGTCTTACCATGAGGTGTGACGAGGGTCAAACGTGACCAAGTGACACAATAAATAATTAAAAATACTTCCACGATTACTAGGGGGCCTACTCCCTAAGTCCGTCAACGAAGTTAGTCACCCGTCCGAAAGTAGCCCGAAACGTAGGAGTGAACATAATAAGTGTCAAGTTCAACTTTTCGGACGGGCAAAAACACATCGGTAGTGGGAACAACTGTCAAATCGTGTTGTCATTCTTTCTTAGTTCGGGTCCCGAAATAATCGTATGTCCGTAGGTGATAGGGAGTAGGAAACGCTCGTAACTAAAGCCGAAACCACGGACTTCGTGCTTAGGTAGACCCCCAGATACAACTGAATAGTACTTTGTAACATTATTTATTTCGTTATTCACGATAATTGAGTTTTAATACCGATCAAAATTATTCATTTGTGTAGGCGATCAAAAAGCCTTTTAATATCGTTGAACACGCAACAAAGTCTGATGACGGTGCTATATTAACTATCGATTGATTGTCGATATGTCCAGGGCCGGATTTAAAGGTTTTGAGGCCCTTGGGCAACGAAGAAGTGGAGGCCCTTACGAAGAAGTGGAGAACTGTTGAAATATTTTTTTTTTAAGTTCCTGTTTGACTTGAATCTTTTCTCTTTATCAGAAAGAAATAATAGAGATGTATGGAAGTAAAATACATGCTGCGCCAACCCCAAATAATTTGGGATAAGGGCAGGAGTATGGATGATCTCTTTATCAGAAAGGGTGTCATTTCTTTTCTTATCTAAAAAAATCAAAAACTCATATTGTGGACCCCCCCCCCCCTTTTTGTGGAGGGCAAAAATTAAACGGAAAGAAAAACACGAAGTCTCATATTGTGGAGGGCCCTCCCCCAAATCCGGCCCTGGATATGCCGTCGATGGGAAACGTGGGTAGGTAATGTTTTAAAATTTAACGAAGCCTGCAATGTCAGGGCCGTCGCGACATATGGTGTGCCCTTGAGGGGTCAATCGAGCATTAGGGGCGTGATAAATGACTGGACTCACCCCCCAGAACGTGGAAACACAGCCAGCCAACTGTGGGTGGGTAAACCCTTAGCGGAAATTACAGACGTAATAGGCATGTTGACAGCATCAATAACTTTCAAATCTAATTAGTCCGCCAGTTAGAGCTTTGAAAACTAATGGACACGTATTTTTTCTTTTGTTAAATCTATGAATATTTGGAACGATAAAACACATCAAAACTCGAGAGTGGGGGCTTGTGACGTCAGAAGCAAGTAAAAATTGTGCTTGCTTGTGACGTTTTGCCAATTTTAAAAGTGTCGAATCTTCGTCAATTTTGGTTTAGGTACGTAACAAAAGAAAAAATACGGGTCAAATATTTTTTGATAATCTAACTGACGGGCTAATTAGATTTTTTCAGTCAAATTAAATAAAAAATAATCCAAAGTCTATTGCCTAGTTCGGCAAATGTATCAGTAAAACATTAACGTTTCCAGCTATAACGCACAATAGATGCTGTGTGCATTCCGGGAATGTACAGGCTACCGTCTCTTCCAATGATGCCTATAAAATGTCGTATAGAGACTGCGACTACTCAGTAATAAGCATCAATTCGCGAAAAGGCTGAATGGTGTGACACTCTTATGTAATACCTATGAAACCATCGGTTTAGCTGCCAAAGCATTGTATCTACAGCATGCTACTACTCTTTACTAAAATATGAAACGAAATATGATTTACCAAATTGTGATGTTGTTAGCCCCCCAGAGCACCCTTCTATTTGACTCTCTCGTAGGAGTGAGGCGTATTTTTAAAACTACTACTAGAGCTATTTAAAACAGGTATCTTATGATAACAGACTGTAACTGTGACAAAAAAACTGAAAAAGCAGTTCCTGTTCCACGAGCTAACAAAATCCCTTAAGTGACAGTCACAAGCTTTTCTCTATTCATGCTTAAGACCTTAGTTAGAATAAGATAAAACATGTTGCTGTTACTCTGTGACACCCTGTTACAGCCGTCACAAGCTCTTTCCTTTTCTCGCATAGGTTTAACACCTTAGTTAGAAAGAGAAGTTCTGCTGTTACAGTAAACAGGTTAAACGTCTCAACGTCTAAAAATCTGTTGTTACAGATAACACACAATAGTGTGTTACACAATAGTGAGTGTGTTCCCACATAGTATGAAATAACAGACTGTTATTTCGAAACAGGTTTTTGGAACTGCTATTTACGTGTAACAGGAACAGGCGTAACAGATACGTGATTTTACCTGTTACAACCCACTCCTACTCTCTCGCCTGAGACTCTAATTTCATCATCACGAATCATCATGTCTTAGACATAATAGTGAAAATCGCCACGCATACCAAAAGGATTGGATTGGTAATCCATATTTTTATAAGGGCACAGAAGGATATATAGAAGGAAATATGATGATATTTGCCCCCCTGATAGACAATGAATTTACTAGGTTAAAGATTTGCACGATCTCACAATAACACAGATTAATCAAAAACAATAAGACAGTGACCTTATAAACTTGTGTAACATTGCGTACGTACGATTAAATAACTATTTTTGACTCAAACATTTTACCCGAGAGTTTTATTGATAACTGTTGAATATTAATTGATTAACAAATCAATAAACACATAAACTTGCATAATGCGACGTATTATATCTGTGTATGTAATCTGGGGTGTTGGTATCGGTATCTGACTCAATAGTGTTGTAATAGTGTCCAACACTGAGTCAAGGACAACGAAAGTGCTTAGACGTCATAAATACTTATACTACAAAAATATGCAAAGTTGGTAATACAACATTGCATTTATTGCAGTATACATAAGTAAATTGAATCATATATGGGCTATTCGAGTTTTTCAATTAAGTACATTAGAAATAATTTTGTTGAGCAAACTACTGAATGTATTGTTCTGAAAATTAGGTATACACAATATATTTCATACAGATTTTTTATTTACGTTTGCTTTTTGAAAACTGTCTAACAGCCGGTTTCTGAGTTGAGCGTTCTAACCAGACCTTAAAATCATTTGAGCGTAATAGTCGCCTATTTTAGTTTATAGTTTTATTAGGATATATTTTTCTTTATTTGTATATACTTTTATTTGCAATTATGTAAATATTATTTGTGTAAATATTGTATGGATAATGAGATAAAATAGTGTAGTAATGTATAAAGAATAATTATGTAATAAAATTAAAACTCAAGCGTAAATTAGGTTATAATATTATACACAAGATAAATAAAACATAATTTTGTGTTACTTTTTATTGCCAATTTTTTTGAATCTACACTTTGAAGAGGGATAACAATATGTTGATTCTGTGTGTAGTCCCCGCCTACCCGCAACATGCCAGCATGGTGGACTAAGAACTAAACACATCTCATTCTGAGAAGACGCCCGTGCCCAACAGTGGGACAGGCGAGCGAGGTGCAACCTTTGGAGAGATGGGGTCTCCCTACCAAACCCATACGTGCCACCTGCGGAGAGACCTCCGCCTGGACATGAACTGTCATGGCCGATCTGGAAGTCATTGAATAGACTTCGAACTCAGGTCGGTCGGAGTAAAGACAACATGTTGAGGTGGTGATTCAGTGATGGTACCGATTTGAGCTGTTTGTGCGGCACAACCCATGCCGTGCGTGCCCTAGCAGCTGCACGCAGGAAGACTTAATGGTTGCCAATGACAACGCAGTCCAAGTGGCCAAGTTCTGGGCCGCAATAATATAATTAAGTTTTAATTAGTTTAGAATAAGAATAAGAATAATTTATTGTTCAGGAAATTACAATTGGTTTGCGTTAGTGTCCGACCGAAGGTTCGGTTTCGGTTTCGGTTTCGGCCAGTTTCGGCCAAAAAATCTTGTTTCGGCTACAGTTTCGGTTTCGGCCAAAAATCAGCCGAAAGTTCGGCCGCGCCGAAACTCAGTGTTCGTGAATTGTCGCGCGTCTTCCGGCTAACTTCGGGTGAGTTCGATACTCCTGAGTGGTTGCCAGCTGAGTTCGCCGGTTCGGCTTCGGCGTGCGGCGTGGTTGTATTGTGTTTTTGTTTGTTGATTTTTGACAAAGTTTACTGAATTTAGTACAATTTATAGTAATTTTTGTTGATACTGATAATTAGGTAAATAATTCTTGAACTACCAAGTATCAAAATAATACAAGAGCTCAATATCAATAAATAATAAAATAGTCTATATACGACATTGAACACAAATACTCAATTAAAAAGTCTGTACTTTACGTATAAGTGTTGATTTTTGACAATCGTCTAACATTTTTTTTGATGTTATATTGTTAATATAGTATACCATAAATGAATAACTATTTTCGTTACATATTTCCAATATTGTCTTTAATTTCATTTAACACGAGTAAACTGTCTGTATATTTGTAAAAAAAGATACTAGATTTCACTATACATGGTGGGGCAAAAGTAATCACCCAATGTTGTTTTGCTGTAACATTTTTTTGGGAATGAACATGTTTGGTTTTTCTTGTGAATTATGTTTATTTAATTAATTAAGTCGATTTTTTTCCATCAAGTCGAGAAAATGATATCGGTCAAGTGGCCGCCGTCAGTATTGATGACCGGCTCGACCGGATACGGGCTCGTTTTATGGCATTTTCCATTTTTTTTTGAGAACTTCGCCGTCCCTACAGTTACTGTGGACGGCGAGCGCTACAGAGCCATGATCAACGACTTTTTCCTTCCTCAGTTGGATGAATTGGGACTGAAAGACATGTGGTTTCAACAGGACGGAGCAACGGCGCACACTGCACGAGTCACAACTGATATTCCGAAGGAAGCATTTCCGCGGCGTCTAATCTCTCGCTTTGACGATTTGCACTGACCGGCCAGATCAACCGATTTGACCGCTCCAGTCTTTTTTTTTGTGGGTTACTTGAAGTCCCGGGTTTATGTAAGCCTCAGACTCTTGAAGCCCTTAAAGAGAATATCCGACAGGAATGCTAGAACCTATCGCCGGAAGTTCTGACACAAGTGATGGAAACTGCCATAAAACGAGCCCGTATGGTATCAATTCTGACGGCGGCCACTTGATCGATATCATTTTCTCGACTTGATGGATAAAATTCTAATACATTAAATAAACATAATCCACAAACATTTTCATTCCTAAAAAAACAGCAAAATAATATCGAGTGATTACTTTTGCCCCACCTTGTACAATAAAATAGATTTTTTTACATCTCTGAAAAAGGTTCGGTTTCGGTTTCGGTTTCGGCCGAAACTGAGACTGGCGCCGAAGATTCGGTTTCGGTTTCTGTTTCGGCTAAAAATCCTGTTTCGGTCGGACACTAGTTTGCGTTGATTCCTGGAACTCACACTAGGATTCCCTGTGTCGTGAGATCCAGGCTCCTTCGTTCCGTTTCATATTTTTTTATTACACATATTTACTTAATAGGTACGTAACTAATATCATTATACAAAGAAAAGCAATACCATTGTACAAAGAAATAACCTAGTTTGTATAGGTAAGCATGTATGTTTTGTGTTATATGGGGTGTCAGTGTGGGTGTATGAATTAGGATACATAGTTGTGTTGGCGTTGAGAGTGTCTGGCTGTTGTACCTGAGGATGTTTATTGTTTTGTAAAGTTTGTGATATTGAGTAATATATAAATAGGGATATGTAGGTATCTGTATATTTTTTTTTTTTATTTATGTTAGATACTATATTTTCAGTCATATCATAGTCCAGAGTAAGAAGCCATTTTGTAACCATAATTTTACATTTACTTTGAGTAAGTTGAAGAATTTTGAGTCGATTATTGAGTTTCGAGTAAATGTGCGGTCCCATAAAACCGAATGACCTTCTACCGACTGTTCTATGGCATTGAACCTTCTCCCAATATACCCTACGACTTGACAGGATACAAGTGCTAATGGAGGTTTTGTGAAATCTTAGAGTAACTGAGAGGATGTAAAGCTGTCTGACTCTAAGAACTGCAACTTCGGTGTAGAGTATATTAGTGGGGTACCGGAATGGAGTTTGTCATCGAAACGCTAAGAAGAAGTGGGACAGTTATGGGCTACTTATGTTATGTACCAAAAGACTATTCCTAAGCCAAAAGCCATCCAAAAAAATTCCTTTTATTTCGGTAAGCGACCTACTTTAACAAGAAAAAAAGAAAACTTAATAACCCTCTGTTCCACGAAACCAGCTTTCCTTGTTCACCTTTAACGCAGTCACGAAGTCTTAACTCATTATTCGTAGAAAGTGTGAAGCTGGCTTTAAAAGGGCCGCCTAGCTTCCACTAAATAATTCACGTATGTACGTCCTTGCGACATGTCTATTGAAAGGCCGACGCATGCGCTCCGAATGCTAAACGATAGCATTCGGGCTAGATCGTCGCCCGCTCGGCTAGCCGGCTCACGTCAGATGAATTTTGAAATTGGAATTAGTTTTATCCGACTTCGAAAAGGAGGTTATTGCAGTATTGCGACATTACCAGTGATCGGAAAAAGGTGAGCTAATTTACCTAAACATCAAAGAACAGAGACAAAAACTGGAGACATTCCTAACGACAACATTTTTTTTCGTGAAAATTATTCCGGGTTTCGGGACATCACTAAAGTACATTTAATATTAATGTTAATAGTACAGAAAACAATTAAATTCATTTCCTATTTTATTTCCCAAAATTGTCACAAAACCAGATGACACGTTTTTCATTGTTTTTAAAAAGAGATTGTTTATTGTTTTCAAAAAAGGAGATTGTCTTTTATTTTTTGAAAACAAATGAAAGACAAATTCCGAGAAAATTCTCCCGAAAAAAAAATGTTGTAGTAAGGAAGTCTCCAGTTTTTGTCTCTGTTCTTTGAAGTTTAGGTAAATTAGCTCACCCTTTTCCGATCACTGGACATTACTTATGTTCTTCAGGAATCTTCGTTTTCAAATTAAGAGACCAATTGACTGCCTCGGTGGTCTAGCGGTCGAAAGCGCGGCTGCTGAGCGTGATGTCCGGGGTTCGATCCCCAGATCGCGTAAAGTGTTATTGGGTGTTTCCGTGTGGAGTTTCTCAGTAAGTAGCACTCCGGAGTCTGGATTTGTGCCCGGTTGATGGCAATAGGCTCGCCCCTGTTACTACATGGGTCTTAAACATAACGGCGAAATGAGGGTGTACTATACACCCCTGCCAACCCTTCGGGGAATAAGGCGTGATGATGTTATGTAAGAGACCAATTAAGTGATTCATCAGTCAAAGTTTAAAGTGACGGCGATGTTGTAATGTAACAGCTCTGTATTGGATACCATGTTCGCGCGTTCGTATTGCCGAAGATTTACGAAGATTGCCGAGGCACAAAAATGTATCGTAGTTACTGTACTTAGTTGCCCATATTCATTTCCAAATTGGAAAAGGTTAAGTGTGTTTTTTATTGAACGTCCACTGTTAAAAATTGTGCCTCCCAATGACCGTTTAGGGATATCGCCATAATCGCTACGCTTGGCAGACGGATTGGTGATCACGGTAGGTACCTACCTACCTCGTTTAGCAGAAAGGAGCAGGTGCGCCCCAACTCTTATTTTTCGGGATAAAAGTAGCCTATGTCCTTCTCCAGGTTCCAGACTATCTCTGTACTAAGTTTCATTAAAATTGGTTTACTGGTTTAAGCGTGAAAGCGTTACAGACAGACAGTTACTTTCGCATTTATAATATTAGTAGGGATAAAATGTATGGCTTGAGGAGTTACACAATGCACTTCTACGTCCTTGTTTTTATGATCCTAGGTACTACGTATTATACAAGAGATCCAAGTAATTAGTAATCAACTAATGAATATTAAAATGTGTTCAACATGAACCAATGCCAATATGCAAATATAATTTATGGGAAGGCTTCTAACAGTGGTTAAATTAGTTGTATTAGGTTTAAAGTTCAAAGCAGCTTTGGGTTCAAAGTAATTGTATGCAAAGAGCATTAAATAACTAATTATTATAAACAAATTAATAACCCATCGACAGTTAATTAAAGTTCATGAGAGATCGCAAAGAAGCAGTCGTCTGGGCAAGGGGGGATAACACTAGGTTTTAAGTTATTTTTAACAACTTTTTTGTAATTTTTCCTGTGAAATAAAACTTTTCACAATTATCTTGTCTTTTTAATCCCTGGTAAAACGATATCATAATCATACCCTTACCATTAATCAAATAGAATTGAAAGTACTTTGAAGGAGACTTTTTAAGAGGTGCGATTTTTGTGACGCCGAGTGTAGTTCAATTGTTTTTACATGCTTTTTATTAACTTGCAATGTATGTATGTTTGTTCGGGTGGAATCTTGCAACTGAATTTTAAATCAGTTAGCTTTCACCGATTGAGCTGAAATTTGGTGTACACGCTTATTTTGGATGACAATGCATGCTTAGCTATGTGACGTCATTCTAATTCCAATATGGCGGATCACACAAGATGGCGGACTTGTTATTTTTTCTCTACTACCACAGTATGGGTATCAAATGAAAGAGATTGCTGAGGAGAACACGAAAACAGACTTAGAAACATTCCCAATCATAACTAAAAAATAAATTACTTAATGGTAATTTTTTTTTAATAAAAGCTTTTTTTATTTAGTGTTTTTACCGTTCATTTATTTTATTTTACTTAAAAAGTATCTGCATCTTCTTCGCTTTAAGGAGCCTATACACTTAATTTTCTAACATTCAAAATCAGCATAACAAAACCTAACAAGGGCATTACTCTGCAGTATTTATTCGCAGTTCATTTATAACGTATTTGGTATATTGCCAGTGGCATATCAATGGTGTTTCTATAGCACATAACCTTGTGCCCTCGCTTGATAGGCCATCATGCGTTTGATCTGTGTATCAATTTGCTGTCTCATCTACTATTTAGTCAATGTGGTTGCGAATTTGACGATAATATGATCGTAGAAAATATACTAAAATATTTATTTATATCTAAAGTTTATGATAAAAGATTTTATAATAAAAAATACTTATTGGCATCAACCGGGCACAAATCCAGACTCTGGGCTGCTTGCCTGTCCCATTTCAAAACACACTTTTTAGAAAAATCGTTTTATTGCAGAATATTGCTAACCTAGAAAGTCTCTACCAAATACTTACAAAAACACCAGCGTTGAAAACTCACATAATAAGCAGATATATTTAAGCATCGATACCTAGTAAGTGCCATTCACTGCCTCTGATCATTTTAAAACCTAGTAAGTCACTTTAACCACATGGTTTTACCTAACATAAATACTTTTCAAAGGCTGACCGATTTAACGTTTATGCACTCTCCTGTAAAATTTCGTTTTAAGCCCTTACTTGGTTTTGAAATGGGACAGCCGTGCTACTGAGAAATTCCACACGGAAAAACCCAATAACACTTTGCCTGGCCTGGGAATCCAAAACCCCAGGATCTCACGCTCGTCACGACGCAGCGTAGATAGATATTACCAAATATTTTCTATTTTAACTTTAGATACCTAAGGCCAACTTGCACAACGACTCGCTAAATACTTTTAGTGCTAAACATATTTAAAATGACATTGTATGTCAGTCAATTGTGATAGAGACAGAAGGGCAAGCGAGTCAAGGAGGGTATGATTATTTTTACCAAAAATAGTTGAATTTTATCTTGTATCTTATTAAGTGCTACTTCATTGCCATGTTTAGCAATAATAATATGTCCGCCTTTTCTGGGTGCCAGTGGGCTAATATTTTTATATGTATACAAGGTTAGCCAGAAAGGGGGTACTAATCCGAAAGGGTGTTAAAGTACCCATAATAATGAGTAACTTTTGTTCTACCACTTTCCCCAAAAGTCAATAATTTAAGAGAAATAGCTGTTCAAAAATTACAAAAAAAATATGCTAAAATCTATCTATCCTCGGCTACGATCAGCTGTGTTTACATTTTAGGTCATATTTGGGATCACGAATTAGAAGCTCCACTTTCTGAGTTCGTAACTAAAGTAGGGACGATGAATTTTTGAAAAAAACTAAAATAAAATTATTTTACTTACATGGAAATAAAAATTATCGAATTTTGAATTTTTAACTCTTGCTTTAAACCCGTCATCAGTGATACTATAAGTGGCCTGCGGATTAGTACCCCCTTTCTGACTAACCTTGTATAAGGTTGGTTGAAGTAATTCCAGATATTGGGTAAATTCGTTCTGATAAATTTGCCGCAGAATGTATCGTCAAAATATTACGACGCGGACTGAAGAGCAGAAAAATAGTGAAGAAATATGTTGCTCTCTATTCTTGCCAACAATTAAAAATATCATCACATTCTATGGTAAATCCATTTGACTCAATTTACCCATTATCCGGATTTACCTCAACAAACATTTTTTTAAATATTTATTCTTGTAATGTCAAGAAGATGAATGAAGAAAATAAAAATATGTCCTTATCACTACATAGTATAAAACAAAGTCGCTTCCTGCTGTCTGTCTGTCGCCGGTCATGATCCACCGAGCTCTCCCGTCGTAGAGCCGGTCATCTCTTCAGACTCCGCAGTCACACCGATAATTCAGCCCTCATCAAGCTGTCTCCCCCCCCCCTATGTCCACGCCAGCAACGCCCTAAGCCGAGGTCCGAGTCCCACTAGGGGTCGCCCTTAGTGCTGTTGTTGCAGGTAGTCATGATGTTAGTGTAGTACAAGTAGTTAGCTTAGGTTAAGTATTTTACTTCCCCCCCCCCCCCCCCCCCCCCCATTGGCTGGAGACCCTTCAGGTCTCGCCAATAAACTGCCCGGTTACGTAGAAACTGTCCCCTAGGACGACCTACAGCAGTCAAATAGAAAAAAAAAGAAGCTGTCTGTCTGTCCCTATGTATGCTTAGATCTTTAAAACTACGCAACGGATTTTGATGTGATTTTTTTATAATAGATAGAGTGATTCAAGAGGATGGTTTATATGTATAATACATTGCACCCGTGCGAAGCCGGAGCGGATCGCTAGTGAAAAATAAAATATGTAAGTATAGAGCATTAACCCAGCTACAATTATAATTAAATTCTTGTAATAAGTACCACGTAATGATATCGCCCGCAGTTTAGCATAGTTAATGGCCCTTTTAAACATTTTAAGGTACAGTCTTACACTTAATCGTTAGGCTGAATTAAAATTTCGCGCCAATTTTTTTTTCGCGACTATTTTGTTTTATCGACGAATGTAGGTACGCTATCATTTCAGTTTGTAATACGTAGGGTAGATTTCACCAACTTTAATGCTGTGATTAAAAAACAGTTTTCTCAAAAAAATACCAGCATTTTAGGTAAACGGTTACTTAACCACAGAAATAATATTGATGGATGCCTTAGTACAATCTCCAAAATAAAAATTGATCGCTCTGTTCTCTAAAATTTCAAACCTAAATATTTCCAAAACTGATTGGTTAAAATCGAGGCCAATATAAAAATAGGCTTATTTAGATACCTTTTGGAAATAAAAATACGGAACACAATTAATATCAATATATAAAATGCACCAGAGGTCAATCGAATACGCTGATTTTGAAGATCATTCCATCTGATTATGGGTCATGGACTGAAAAGCCGAACACCTTACGTGTAAGGCAGTGACGGATACACATATATGACATATATGATCATGACCATAACCTTCTCAGAGGAAGTCGCGTTGGTCGACGATCGAAAATTCGATCAAATCCCCATTGTTATCAAATCCAAGTTTAATTTTACAAAATTAAATTATATAATGAAGGAAGTTTCACTTCAAACCGCTGCCACCAGGGGGCCTACTTCCTAAGTCCGTCAACGAAGTTAGTTGCCCGTCCGAAAGTAGCCCGAAACGTAGGAGTGAACAAAACAAGTGTCAAGTTCAACTTTTCGGACGTGCAAAAACACATCGGTAGTAGGGACAACTGTCAAATCGTGTTGTCATTCATTCTTAGTTCGGGCCCCGAAATAATGGTATGTCCGTAGGTGATAGGGAGTAGGAAACGCTCGTAACTAAGGCCGAAACCACGGACTTCGTGCTTAGGGAGTAGAACCCCAGGTACAGTACGGAGATTTATTTGGCCGCCCTGAACATAGGGTCTCCGAAATACTCAGAACAGTCACTATAAAACTATCACTATCCTAAGATGATGTTAGTTAAATGACAACCTACAAAATCTATCACACAAATCACTACTTGCGCGAAGTTCAGGGGCCTAATTCTCCTAAAATAAATTGTTGCCAAACGCATTCGAACCACAACCGTCAGTCAGTTTTTGTTTTCGAAAACTTTCAAAATGATTGATTTTGTTTTTTGTGTCAAACAATAAGACAGCTTTTGAAATTGAGAACTGTCTGAATGAACGGTTCGGCCTTGGTTCGGTTGTGATTTATTTTAGGAGAATTGGGCCCCAGAACAGAACGGCTAAGACATCATGGCCGCACTTACCTATCTATCACCGTGGTCGTGATTCCAAATTACATGTATAAGTTTCTTTCAAGAAGTTATGACGCCTTTTAAACGACAGACAGCGCGAAAAACACGCCTTCAAAAGATTCCACACAGCATGAATAATACTCGGAGTTTCCCTCATTATACATTCAACGTATTCACAGCGGTTCAGATTAGCAGCGGCGATTCAGCGGGACAAAGGATCTACGTTACGAGTTACGACCATACAACCATAATATACTAGGCAGCGGTAGTGTGACAGATAACAGTACTAAACGACCTGACATGCAGAGCTAGTATGCACAACAGTGGCAAGTCATGTGTTGCGATTCTTGAGACTGGTCAACCGTCTGCAAATTACACTGGATAACACTGGATAATTACACCCTGTGTGTAATCAAAATGCATCTTATAAAAAATGGTTTACTCAGACGGATGTGCAGAATACAGGACCACAGAACAACACCACACACCTGATCGGAAACAACCATAACTTAATAGTTTTACTTAATAGATCAGTGAACGGGCATGACCACCGTCTGACATCCGTGGAGCACGAAGGTTCCAGATGAAAACCAGGTCAAGTACTTATAGTGCTTGACATTAAGCTGATCTGAACACCTTTTTGGTCCAGATGTGAGACACATACCCAAGACTTTTTGTTTATATCGCACTTTTTTGGGATCCCTTCTTTTCGCATAATATTCTTTTTCCTAATAAACTTTGGTATAACTATTCAGGTATAATTTGTTTTGCCATAATAATACTTTGGCATATATTAATTTTTTGGCATATAGTTTATATTTTGGCTTAATTATCTTGAAGACTAATTTGTTTTGGCATGATACTAATAGTATATTATAACACTATCACTCGACTTCCAACTGACTAATTTCAAGAGCGAGCGAAGCTAGGTCGTGGATTTCGGGCACCCCGACACGGATAGGTTAGGTTCGAAGGGGATGATGGGGACTAAAGTGAGCGAGCAAAGCGAACGAATGAAGCCCCCATCATCCCCTTCATGTTAGGTTACTTTACACCCTGCAGGCAGAAATAGGAGCCCCGCTGCGCTGGCCTCCGTCCACTCTGAATTTAGGACTTATAACTTTTATTAAAACCGGTTTTAATTTATGCTTTAGAATGTTATGCTTAATCATTACATATTAAGATTAGAGAAATTATGCGTAAATAATGATAAGCGAAAATATAATTATGAGAAACAAAAGTAGGTACTTATGCCAAGTTATATTAGGTCTTAAAATTTTATGCAAATGGATAGGAAACCGTGCCGTACTAAATAAAAAAATAAATGTAATATCAGAGTTGTGATCCGTTTGCAGATGAGTGGAAGAATATATTGTCAGTTTGTCAGAAGGCAATGCGAGGGATTTATGAAAGAGGAGACACTATTGTAATTTTTTCCTTTTTATTGTATGTCGTTATCTTTAATTATTGTACTTGGTACTAGACCTAAAAGATGATGGCGCACCCTGGGCAGTCAGCCTCACTACGTACCTCGCTGACTGGTTAAACTTTTCACCTAGACACGAGCTATTCTCAAAAGTCTCGACACGAGAGAAGAAGATGAGATACTACTTATGTATATTTATTTTGCAGTACGGTAGGGACGTTGGATTAAATAACCCCGGGTAGGCCCTACTAGGGCTTTCGTATTAGTAACAAAACTGGCTATAATAGGCCTTGCATTACCTGTTTACCAACTTTAAATACAGGGTGTTAACGAAATCGTGTAATTCCTTCAAACCACGTGATCTAATGGTGACACAGATTAACCCTAAAAGGGAATTTCCGAAAATCAAACAAAAAAAAATTTAAAAAAATGTTTGGTTTTCAATTTCTGAGTCTTTTTAGAGCCTTGAGTTATCTGACTGTAAAGAGCGATATCGCGTTAGTCATTCCTTCCAGCCGCGTCGCCGTACTTTCATTAATTTATGCGTGGCATCGAAATGTTCACACAAACAAAACATTTTTTTTTTGCAAAAAAAAAACTTATTTTTTTACTGAATCCTTATTAGGTGGTTTAGATACGATCGGTAAAAAAGCCGCATGAAAAAAAAAGATTTTTATTTTTTTATTTTTAATCAAGCTAAATCCCGTGCGGGGCCTGTCTACACCAGTAGTAGATCAAGTAGGTTTGAAGGAATTACACGAATTTGTTAACACCCTGTATAGTTAAATGTGCCATGAAAGACATTCGCTAGGAGCACAAAATTACTGAAGAGTTTTTATACTTTTCATCAAACGTTTTGCAAGATTATCGCACGCAGCGACATGTTATAAACGAGGTCGTATTACAAAAAGAGGATATAGCCGTTGTGTAACCCGACTTGGCTAATTTGGAGGCCTAGAAGATAAGGCTGTTAAACGTTATGAATAAATAATTATCTGCAAAGTAATATTTCTTCTGATCCACACATGAATTCGAAACGTCAGAGGTGCGGGCCGGGTTCCAACTCGGATCCTTTCTGCATGGAAGGCAATAGGAGTGGGTTGTATCGAGCCACTTCTGTTTTTCGCGTATAATTGTTATTATTTTTGGTACATATTATGGAACAGATCAAGTCGAAACATATATCGCCTAAAAGGTTATTTGATAACCTTTACAATGAGGGTAGTTTTTTGTCAACTTATTATATAATCCACAAAACCAAAACTAATAACCAGGACACGTGAAAAAAATAGTGGCGCGATTTATTTGCTCCCAAGTGTAGATAAAAATTGTATCACAGAAGAGATGAAGGTTTTGTTAATAAAAAATTGGGATGTTGATTTGAATTAACAGATTTAGAATGCATTTTGTATAACCACATACTTAAAGAAGTGTTTAATATAAGCAACTAGAGCACGAATTGTACTGCCAGTAAAAATAAAAAAGTTTTCATATCTGAAAACAATTTTCATATGAAGTGTACGCCATTAAAATGATTTACGATATTTTACGATTACATACAATATGTGCACACGTTTACTGGGGACATTTACATTAATAAATAAAGTGATTAAACACAATAATTGTAATCGTAATGATACAAACACATGTACTACCATGTGATTTGTGTTGTAACGGGATTTCAATTAATTACTGCATCATTGTGCAGATTTTCAATGTAGACAATCATTTACATACTTAGAGCAACGTGGTCGACGCATACTTTTTCATACGGTGTCTTATACTTTGATGGATCATTCCCGCCTACATTTTTCATAATTTTATGAATGGCATATTAAGTACTAGCCATGTGTCCGATGTGATTTCCCGTAACTTCAAAAATTACCGTTCCTTCTTCACACTTCTCCGTGCCGTTTCTTCTTCACAGCAAAAACACTAGGAAGCGGTGAAGGGAGGGCTTTTTTGTGGGATGTCTATAATATTGTAAACCAGACGTTCAAAAAGAACTAAGTAATTCTAGTCTATTTTGAATAAATGAGTTTTGAGTTGAGTTTGAGTTTTACGAACTTCCAAACAAACTTCATCCCCTATTTAACCCCCATAGTTAGTCGCATTACATCCAAAAACCATGGACTCTGCTGTTAGTGTGGGTCAAACCCTGAATTTGTGACAAAAAAACCAGCTGATCCGTACACTTTGATATGCAGCATTGATTATTTATTCACGAATTTACATTTTGTCCCATCGTAAAAATTGTACAGAAGGAAGTCATGCTATACTTATAAGGAAATTCTGTGCAAAATTTCTTGCTTCTAGACCTACCGGTTTAAGCTGTGCGTTGTCTGTCAGTCAGTCAGTGTTAGAGTTTTATTTAGTTGATTCCCGATTTTTATTATGTTATACATAAAGGGTGTAAAAAGACCCATCACATAGCCAAAATCTACGCACTCTGTACATCAAACTAAATTACATTGACCAAAAACAATTGCTGGGAAACGACTTTTATTTTTTGGCATGAAAAAAAAACGTTTTTTTTTTGTAGCGCGCAATGTGTGGGTGTGGCGGTGCCGCGCGTTTGCATGCGTGCAGCAGCCACATAGCCGAGCCAAGGCGGTCGTGTGCGTTTGATATTCATTGCGTTTTTGTAACTTCAAATTCGTAATTTGTTCGGAAAAATTGAAATTTTTGATAATGTTTGTTTGGAAGAAAGTTTAGTATTATGACTTGGAATTCGTTTTTGGAAAAATATAAAAAAATGTATACTTTGACCTTCAATATCTCCAAAACCAATGATTTCCCAGGTATGGTCTAGTAGAAAAAAAAGATCCCAATGATGGGCAGAATATGTGGTTTTCGTTATCGTTAAGGGTCTTTTTAGACCCGATATATTTGTGCGCTGCAAACTGCCCTTCATATTTTTCTTAACAATTCTTTCCATCGAATGGTTGTCTGGAAGAAATTCCTTTAAGCGTTGAGACCGCCATTTGTACTGTTTTTAATTACGTGTATTCTTCTGTTTTTTTTTATCTATCTATCTGTTATTAAGTAGAAGCTATCACTTGACTGATCTCTTTAAGTTAATTAGAAATAGGTATAATGAATACCAAAACGTTACGAACTGCTTTTACGTTTAATGATCATTTTACTAGCTTCCTCGCCTTCCATTTACTATCTACTTAATAATCTCTTATATGAGGAATAATTTTGACGTTTTAAAATGTTTTGTATGGAAAATATGTAAAACCACCATATTCATTCCTCTTTGTATCCATTTCCATAACATAATACAAACACAGATTGACCGTATACACGGCGGTTATAAAGTTTAAGAGGTCTTTGAAACGGAGGCGATGGGATAATAGCCTGACCTACAAACACCGCTTTACGTTGCACGGAATTTGAATCTTGAAGGCACGAAAACGTATGTCCAACAGTGGACGTTTTTAAGAGCTGATAAATGAGCCCCAACAGTAGACCCGCATCCTAATTGCCCAACACACTCGTAATCGCTATGATTTTGACAGTTCAACAATTTCCATAGCAAGGTTTGTATTAACAATCCGACTTCTCCACAACTACGTAACACACGCAATGAATATTGTTTTTGACACATCAACTGTCATGATTGATGTTGGTTACGTTAGAGCGATTACGCACTGCATCCGATCCGAATCCGTGAAAATACGTATATAAAAAACTCGGACCGAATTCGGATATTGCTTTACGCACTGCATCCGATCCGAATCCGTGAAAATACCGATCTAGAGTAAAAATCTCGGACCGAATTCGGATGTTGCTTACGCACTATTCCGATCTCTGATCCAAATTCAAACAATTCAGGGGCATCTTTGGCATATCCATTTGGCGTCCGATTTGAATCCGAGGTAGTGCGAAAGCGTTCATACAAACATTACTACGGCTACTTCGGTCCGTCAATATTTCTTCCGAATTGGAGACTCACGGATGACGGATAGACATCGGATGACGGATGCCGGATGTAGTGCGTAAACTACCATACAAATAGTTCTATGGCTACTTCGGAACGTATTTTCACGGATTCGGATCGGATGCAGTGCGTAACCGCTCTACGCAATTGCCCTGCTGATATATTTCTTTCACTGCAAAGCTGTATGAAACTGAATTAAATAAAAAATACAATATTTGCAACGATAAAAATATTTTTTAACAACGACTCCACAGTTTTACTGTTCTTTTAGTAGTTACACATGATAATACATTTTATATCAGTCCTTGATCGAATCAATACGTAACTGGTGTCCCTGGTCTACTTCAATAATGCTGGTGTACATAATAACTATCATTTGGCATGTACTAATCATAATCACTTTTTACGTCATGAAAAACCAATCGAACCTGTGTTTTGTTTGTAAATAGTTCAAAGAATTTTAATAGTCATTAGTTGAAGTGCCTAACCATAGTTTATTTGCGCGGATTCTACATTAATGAGTTCGAAACTGTTTTCCTGAATTTTGGTAATGTGGTTATTACAGGGTTTGGTAGGTGATGATTGGACAGCAGCTCTACATTTGCGGATACTGTTTTTAATCTGCAAAATGATCTCTAAGGGCTCTTGTTCACACACGTTTTTTCGTCGTAAAAACCTACGGTTAATTAGCCGTGTATAGGCACGGTTATCAGTGTTGTATGGACTACTATAGAAGTTTGTTAACGGACACGGCGGCCGTGGCTGCTCCTCTTTTGCGCACGGTTTGATTTACATTAGTGTTGTATGACAGTCTATGAGAGTTTGTTAACGGCACTGGACATTTTCGTGACGGGCAATTATTGCATGTCAGCTTTCCAACGCTGATTTTGTGTTACAAAATGGATATAAATCAGTTTCGGCTGGTGGTTTGCCGTGTCGTGTACAAGCTCACACGATTTTTCTACGGCGCGGCTAATACGCCGTACGGTTAAAAAACCGTGCCATGAACAAGAGGCCTAAGTCGGCCAATCTGCTGTCAATCTGTGACAATCTTCTACATGTTTATTATAACTTATCTTTTACTTCTTCTACTTCTCGTGTCTCATAAAAGAAGGCAGTCATCCTCCTAAATTTTTCCTTGTCCTGAGACAATTCGAACCGGTCTCCTGCTTTCTTAATGCCGGTCCACTCTTGGATGTTAGGGAGCCACGACATTTTTCGCCTGCTTACTCTTGTCTGCTATCTTACTCATCATTATAATCTGCAGCAATTGATACCGGTCGTGCTCCAGGTATGCAACTTTTCTCTCATTTATGGTTTTTACCAGCCTCGGTCCCTTAACGGCCATTCGACTTAGCGCCTCCACATTTGTGAAGTTTTTAGTCCAGCTTATGCGAAGCATTCGACGATAAGATAACAGAAGTTATTTTTAGAGTGGTTAAATGGATCTGGAAGGATTGGTACTGGAAGATTAAGCCATTGATTCCCATCATTATATAATAACTTTCGTGAGACACATTGTTACACACATAGATATAAGAAAGAGTTACACATGTTTAGAATTTATAAAGTTTACTCACGTGCTTATTTCGGGATTGCCAGTTTCGGACCCTTACGGAGTCCTTTATCATGAGCTAATCACGCGTCGAGATCGCGAGTTGAACCCTTTGAAACTACTCGGTCAATCACAGAGCACAGTACGAATTATCCAAAATCTTATTCTTCTTACAGCATCGGATTCCACAGACAAATCTTACTCAAAGTTGAGTACGTCACAATCGTCTCACCGATTCTCAGATCAACACAATCAAATGGACACATGCAAGGATGTTTGATCGACGTACAAAGATAATCCACGAGTTACGAGCATGATGACTGAAGGAAATGGTTGGATTACACTTCACGTTATGTATCATCTAGTGTTCAGTCTAATTTTGATTGATGGTGCTCACACTTTTCATTACTGAACATCAGCTGATCCGGAGCAGAATTTACCGTCATCAATTCATCACAACCGGTGGAAGAAGCGGAGGTAATTGAACAATACACCAACTACATAGAGCCTATGGGTTCTAGGCAAGCACGAATTCGCTAAATTTGCCCAAACAACATGAAAAACGCGGGCAAGAACTTTGTTTAAATTAAAAGCAGAAATAGCAATATTAGTAATGACAATGTTCTTTCGCGATTATCTAGAAATGCAAAATTGAGTGGTGCTGCTTATTATCACCCGAAAATCGTAAAAATTAAGCTTTTAACTCAATTTCAACTTAGTTTCATTAAGTTAATCCTTTGGGATCCTGAAGCGTGACTTGGGTTGATCCTTTTTCGTTAGTTAATTATTATAGGATTTGGCTCGGAATAAGCCATCCTTACGTAGATCAAGAGATCACAAATGTAAAGACAGCTGTTAGTCTGTTACGAACGACAGCAGCTAGATTTATTAGCATCGGGGGCCAGCAGGAAGGGTCAGGCGTGTTAGTCACCTAAGTGGCTCCCGTAACCACCCGTAACCTTGGTTACACAAATATAGCAGAAAGTGCTGTAGCAGTTTGTGTTGCAGCTATTTTTAAACTAAGTTCGCCTTCTTTGAGTGGTCTGAGTGGCAAGTCTAGATCCTAGACCATTACTCAAGTATGTTAAGGTCGACTATCAGACTAACTAGATACGGATGCGGCTTTATGTATCAGGACTTCGGAGCGACAGCCATTTAGTCTTTGCAATCAAACTAGTGGGAAATACTCAATGTCAGCCCCTTGATTCAGAGCCTTTTCGAAAAGCAGTTGTCGACGTTGTCGTGTTGTTATCTCGTTTCATCTACGATTTTCGTAACAAGAGAGAAAGAGATAGTTTACCGAATCATTCGACAGCGGACTAATCGAATCGCTCTGAATCTGAGGGCTGATCAGATATTCACAATGTAGCCAGAACGGAATATTCCGATCTGTCCTCGTCGGTAACAGGGGGACAGATCGAAACTTTTTCATTTCCATTTGTCCCCCTCAAGAACAGCAGGGGACAAACCAGAAATAATTCGTTCGATCTGTCCGTTCGTCTTAGTGACAGGGGAACAGATCGATTTTTTTAATCCTGATTGTCCCCCGAAGGGGATAGATCAAGGGGACAGATCGGAAAATTCCGCCAGAACCGACAGCTTACTGGGTCTCCGAAGTGCCGATATTTGTCCCCCTCAAGAACAGCAGGGGACAGACCAGAAATAATTCGTTCGATCTGTCCGTTCGTCTTAGTGACAGGGAACATATCGTTTTTTTATTCCTGATTGTCCCCCGAAGGGAACAGATCAGGGGGACAGATCGGAATATTCCGCCAGAACCGACAGCTTAGTGGCTCTCCGAAGTATCGATAGATCTCTAAGTGTATCACCAATGTTACTTCTAATGCTGCTACCTCGTCAATCGTTTGTTTTGCGCGGAAAGTGGAGCCCTTGAATTTGAAAGTAAGTTTGCGTTTCGATTATAATTATTCAGAACATTGAAATTAAGTGAGATGCCGCTTTCTTAATTAAAGCATATTCTCGCGTAGTTTTTCACTTGGTAAGAAGTGGACAATGGACAAAGTGTATTCATTACCCATTGTACTGTATCTATAAAGGGTTGATACTCTTCGAAGCATTTCGATATCCAACCACTAACCAGAATTGAACCTTTCTCTGATATATTTACCGCCTAATTCTCGTTACTTTGTTTCAGAGCTCCGAGTGCATTGGATTCCCTAGAAGCCATATAGGTAGCTTAACCTGCTAGGTTAAGGTCACAGAATCTGTGCCATTGCGCGTAACCAGCCTTCGAGTTAAGGGTATCATGGGATATCTCCATAGAAACAACCAAAAAATAAAGTTGAATAAACGCGACCCATCTTGTTAAAGATATTATTTGGTTTAGTAGAAAATTGTCTGTAATTGAACAATTGAGCCGCTAAAACTAGTGAGTAACGATAAAATTGCACTTGCTTGTAAAAGACTTGTATTTAAGTTTAGAGCACGTTAAACCATCGGTCCCGGTTGTCTATGAATATTTATGACATTTGGTCTGTGATTTGGTGCAGGTAGTCGGAAGCCGGAAGATCTGACAGCTGGTCTACCCTTAGGATGTCGGTATTACTCAGTAACTGGGTTAAGGGAGTCTTATGGCTCCGAGTGAAATACTGATATTCAATTGCATCTAGTTAGAGTGGAAGCCGTAAAATCGTTGGGAAAAGACTAGGAGGAAGAAGATGAAGACCCACATGAAGAACCTTAACCAGACCTGTCGGACTAGGCTGGAAACCCTTCAGGTCTCGCCAGAAACGCGTAGAAACGGTCGGCAAAGAACCCGAACAATGAGTTCAAGAGGAAAATAATGTTTTCGGACTAGATGTGGACGGCAAAGAACTACTAAGGTGTTATCACGATATTTGGAAGAAGCCTATATCCAGCAGAAGACTATGATAGACTGAGTTTCACCTAAGCCTGTTAATTACCCTGTCAATCACTCCGTTAGCCTTTATTTTGTTCCTATAACCAACAGTGATCGATAGCCAGAATTAATAAGTGGTTTGACATTAAGTTTCTTGGAATACGCGGACGTAGCCGTGGGCTTGTAAATGGATTGTGATTAAGCATTCATTAGTTAGCATGTGTCAACGTTCTCACGTTGAAAGCGGAGTTTTTTTTTTAACTAGAAGAAGTATTTTTCACGATAATTTATGTTTGGAAAGTGTTTTCTTTTTCTGGTAGATTTATTGTATTGAATAAAGTTTTGTGTCTTAAGTCTTCTTTGCTCTGTCATATCTATTCTAAGTCATAACTGTACCCACTCAAATTGTTAAAGATAAGGATTTTAAAAGAGTAACCATGGAGTTTCTTGCCGGCTCTTCTCCATAGGAAACGACTAATTGGAACCGTGCACCTAATTCCACTTTTCATAAGCGCCCCTGTAATGGTTTATGTGAAATAAAAACTTTTGATTTTGTGGTTTAATTTCCTGGAATACTTAATGTTATTAGGAAGCATGCATTTACTCACTGTGTCTCAATGAGTTCGCAGTTGAGCAGCAGCTTGTTGGGCCCCAGCTCCACCACGGCCACGGTCAGGTCGTGGTGGTACACCATCCGCAGTGTATCGTTGGCGATGCGCCGCCCCGTGTAGGGCTTCGCCCCCGCTGCCGGCTCTCGCCGCTCTGCATCTTCTGACCTCGCCCCCACACTGCCCACCAGACCAGCTAGCGACCATCCCGCAGGGAAACTGAACGCAAACGGTTTCGCAGACGCCGACGGAGGCGACGACACCGCAATGCAAAATATAACAACAACTGATAAGAAGGATTTCAAAAGTCCGTCCGCCATTGGTGCTCCGCGGGTAATAGCTTCCCGCGCAGAGCGGACTGCGCTAAGCAGTCTCCGGAATGACATTTTGTTTTTTTAATTAAACTTTTTTATTGGCTAAGGCGTGTTCCGTTCGGCCATGTCGCGAGCGTGCGGCCCGCGCGCGCGTCTCTCGTGGACTGGTGGCGGTGCCCACTGGTTCGCGTTCACCACTTTCTTCGCCAGTGACGTCACGTTGGCGGTCAGTGTCTGCTTATCGTGGAGGTTTCACTTGTGTTGTGTTAACTTCCGTGTGGGTTCAAGAATATAGGTCTAGGGCTTGTTAGTAAATGACCTAGATTAGCCATAGTCGAGAGAAAATCACGACAGACAGCTTGATACTGAGCATTTTAATAAAACGTCCGGGAATAAATACCTTGAATAGTTATTAAGTTGTTATGTGATGATATTAGAAGAATGAAAATTCTTCAGACCATATTTTTATTGTTTTCTAATTGTTTATGTAGAAGTTTGCTATAATAATTTATTTATTTATTATACTTAGCTATCGTGTGTATTATACATCCAAACATGATAATACCATAAATATGTTACACCGAAAAGAACAATGACAAAAAAAATGCTCTAGATTAGCGTAGGAAAATTTATCTTTATAAATGCAATTAATTTCGTTTGATAACTCAAATCATCGATTATTATGAAAGTTATGCTAATTAGCCAATTAATATTTTTATCGTAGACTAGCTGTACCCGGCCATGCGTTGCAATGCCACTTAGAGAAAATAAGTGTGACACTAATTTGCATTTTTAAAATCTAAATACGCGATAATTCGAATAAAGAAAGAAAATACATTTATTTAGCACAGACTAAAAGGCACACAATATTGAATATTGTGGATTTAAGTTGTCGATTCGTAACCCATAATTAATACGTGCTTTAATTTGAGGGGACCCGAGTTTACCGTAGGTACTGACGGGACGAACATCAAATGTTTGACAGCTAGGAACAGTTTGTATGGGAAAATAAAATTGTTGTTTTTACTATTTTCCTCGCAACTTTTCCATATTTTCTCACCACTTAAACCTTCCCTGGACTTCCACAAATATTTCAAATCCAAAATTAGCCAAATTGGTCCAGCCGTTCTCGAGTTTTAGCGAGATTACCGAACAGCAATTAATTTTTATATAATATATTATTATATTATATAAATATACACTTCTCATCAAAAAAATCGAAACACTTCCGAAATTATCTTTGTGGCGACAATTAAACAAAAAACAAGCATTAATTCATTATAGAAAAAACATAATTTAGTAGCTGGAAGTTTGGCCTTTACAATGGTGTACGAAACTTCCAAAAGGATTGTTCTCAAAAAAGTGGCTCTGTAACCTGTCGGGCAGTTTTTAGTGGAAATGTGTGGTTTTTTAAATTAAATTTATTAAATTCTGTACAATATTGTACTTAAAGAGACTTTTCACACAGAGGCAGAGTAATTTTAAGCAGATTGAAGTGATACATTTTCAACAAAATAAATGTGTAATATCGATTTCTCAATAACTTGTCATGTCCAAACACAACGAGTCACACTTTGAGGTGAAATAAAAAAATAACCATTTTAAATAGGGGTTCAAAAACATTAAAATACAATTCCTTATATTATTAACTTTGACTTCATTTAAATGATACATTATGAAACAACATAATTTTCGAACTATTCATGTTTAAAATGTGTCCGGAGTGATTTCCTCCATAACCTGTACTTGCACATTAACGCGTATCACACAAACACTACTACGTACTCAACATCCCATTCCCGCGTAAAATGACCAGGCAGTATCGGGCTAACCGCTGCCAAGAAAAGATAGGATGAATTTTGCGCCATTTTTCTAGAAATTACGTCTAAGCACCACAATCGGAGTTTGTAACAGGTATGTTATCTATAATCTGTCTTTAATATTTTTATTTGTGGTTAAACTGCTTTGCGTATAAAAACGTTGAAGTATGTAATTTAGTGCTTATTTCTTATTCTGTAAGTGTACACCTCACAAACGTAACCGTTTTGTTGTTATCAGGTCCTAACCTTCATTTTTTCATTAACCTGTATCTGTTTAACCTGTTTGGAATGCACAGGTTAATGAGACTGCTACCAGGTTAAATAGACTTTGCCTGTTATTTTTTAACAAAACCCATTTTACTAGAAAGTTTATGTTACAATTTGGTATGAATAATAATAATATTTACTTGATATTTACTATGATACTAAATAATAATAATTTAATTCGTTAACATTTTTGTATTGGGGCTTTCTGACAGTTTTGTCGTTTATGTTTCTTCTTTGTGTAATTCTTGTTATACTTTAACCTATTTACTTATTTTTAGAAGGTAAAATGCCAAACAGTAAGAAAAGAGAAGACATCTTAGGTCGGGAAAGAGAATTAAAGAAAAAAAGATATGGAAGAATAAAAAATAATCCAGAGCTTTATGCAAAATTTAAAGAAAATATTAAGGCAAAGTACCAAAAACTAAAAAATGTCGGGAAAGTAGTATCTATAAATAGTTTGAAACCAAGAGATCAGAAAATGTTAAAAAGTAAGTGGAGAGAAGATGCAAAAAAATCCTATCAACGCAAAAAGGAAGCAAAAGCAAGAATACAACGCTTTATTGAATGTCACAGTCCACCTTCCAGTGATATCAAAAATATCAACATGGGTAATATTGACAATATGATTGGCGGCCATGGAGAAGAACCATCAAGCCCTGCACAGGGTAATTCTGAGTGCAGAAGAACTTCCTGGTCCAACTCCAGGTCAAGAGAAGTTAGTCCTGCTATCTCGCAAGTAAGTCTTTGCTGCCTTCAAGACAGCAATTAAAGGGAAAACGCAAAAAAGCAATAAGAGCAGAAGCTCTACCAATTAGCAATATATTACCAATTAATAATATATATTTCAATAGCAGAAGCTATGGCCACTTCTCGAGTTCAAAAGTCTTGCTTGGAGCTCCAAGATTTAGATGACAACAGTTTTGTTGCCCCCGGTACGAGTGTTGCAGAAGATTTAAATCTAAGTGAATCGGTTACTGTCCTTCATAGATCTACACCATTTTCAGCACTGTCAAACTGTGTGTTACATAGAATTGCCCCCGGAACTTCAAAGAAGTAAGTACTTTAAATAGGATTTTAAATGAAGGACCTCCTATAGTGAAGTGACAGTCTCCTTCAAACTGTTTTAAGCACGTTTTGGATAGTGATTCCAATTACTGCACCTTTAAACAAAAATGCTTTGATTTAATGTGATGGTTTCCGGAAGCAAACGTGTTTATTCCAAAAGTTAAATATTATTATGAAGATTCTTTATGTTTATGTTTTATTTTTTATTGACGGACTGATTATTTGAGATTAATAAGTATAAGAAGAAAATTTCAATTTTATTTCTTAGAGATCAGGGGCCCATTTGACGAAACTACTCTTCAAGTCTGCACTCTTTACTTTGGTATATAAATTCAGCCGAATTGTTCAAAAATATGGAGTGCAGACTAGCAGAGTCATCAAATGGACTCCAGATTTTGTTAATAATGAATGTTTTATTTCTCTCAACGTATCGAAAGAAATGTTCAGTATCCTAAGCAGGCGATATTTTCTTAGTTTTCAACCCGTCTTTCTAATATGACTGTTATTGTTAATAAGAATAAAAGCTGATTTTGCATGGTTACATTGTTTTTTTTTCATTAACCTGTACGATATCTCTTTAACCTGTGAGGCAGTTTTTTTGAAAGGCTGTATCTCGTCTGTTTATGTGAAAATTTCATTCCCTTTGAACAATTTGATATATGAGAAACACAGTCAATGGATTTCCGTACAGAAAACTCAATATTTAACACATTTTTTTAAATTGGACGTAGTTACGCAAAAAAGATCCAATCCACACAAAGTCACTTTAGAGTTATTACTGTTTGAAGTTTGGAAGATGTTTGACGTGCCATACATGTGGGTTGGTTCTGAGGTTGATAAAAATTGATATACAGTTATTTTTGCTTGGATTTTTTTTTACTGGCCAATAGTATTGAGATTTAGCATCAGTTTTGTGCACTTAACTCATTTTTGACCATTTTGTGGATTGGATCCTTTTTGTGTAACTACGTCCAATTGTTAATTTTATTCGAGCGGTGCCACTTTTTTGAGAACGACCCAAAAATTTGTTTTTTTTTTTCAATTTTTATCCTTTAAATGAATGGAACATTGTTTTGAGATAAACGTGTGTTTAGAGTTGGAGTACATTTGTCGTGCAAAAAGCGCAAAATAACGCATTACTTTAAAATTTTCTGTTTGTAATTTGTTGATTAAGCTCTGTGACGTCTGATAAAAAGTTTTTTTTCTAACACACATGCATACTTCACCCGCAGCAGCCGCCCAAGTAGTGGCATTGCTGGATTCTGGAACTACTCAGCGTGTTGTGGCTGCAAGATTGCATCTAAGCCACTTGTCTGTTCAAAGAGTGTACAAACGCTATCGGGAGACTGGTTTATTTACGCGCCATCCAGGATCTGGTAGGAATCGGGTCACTTTTGAGCGAGACGGCCGATTTATTGCAACCGTTTGTTTGCAAAAACGCCTTCGCGCTTTTCAACTGCAGCAGCAGCTCCTTGTTGTTCGAAGGATGACTGTAAGTGGCTCTACGATATGAAGAAGATTGAAGGAACGTAGACTGGTACCACACAAGCCAGCTAATGGGTCAAAATTAACAACAGACCATCGAAGAGCTCACCAAAAAAAATCGAAACACCTCGCAAGTTTTTGTTTTGAACGGATTATTAGAGAAACATGTTTTTTTTTAATAAATACTAAATGCCATTTAATAGTAGGTAGCATAAGGTTTAGAATTCCTTATGTTGATGTTCCATAATTTTACTCTCGTCAGAAAAGAGAACCTTGCTCATTTGTAGGTTCGAACAATTTAAGTGCACAAGTGCAAAGTTAAGGCGCGCTTTTCGATGGTCTGTTGTTAATTTCGCCCCAATAGCTGGCTTTTGTGGTACCAGTCTACGTTCCTTCAATCTTCTTCAAATCGTAGAGTCACTGACAGTCACCCTTCGAACTACTCGGAACTGCTGCTGCAGTTGAAAAGCGCGAAGGCGTCGATTTTGCAAACAAACGGTTGCAATAAACCGGCCGTCTCACGCAGAAGTGACCCGATTCCTACCAGATCCTGGATGGCGCGTAAGTAAACCAGTCTCCCGATAGCGTTGGTACACTCTATGAACAGACAAGAGGCTTAGATACAAGATTGCAGCCACAACACGCTGAGTAGTCCCAGAATCCAGCAATGCCACTACTTGAGCGGCTGCTGCGGGTGAAGTATGCATGTGAGTTAGAAAAAAAAACTTTTTAACAGACGTCACAGAGCCTAATCAACAAATTACAAACAGAAAATTTTAAAGTAATGCGTTATTTTGCGCTTTTTGCACGACAAATGTACTCCAACTCTAAACACACGTTTAGCTCAAAACAATGTTCCATTCATTTAAAGGATAAATATTGAAAAAAAAAAACAAATTTTTGGAAGTTTCGTGCACCATTGTAAAGGCCAAACTTCCAGCTACTAAATTATGTTTTTTCTATAATGAATTAATGCTTGTTTTTTGTTTAATTGTCGCCACAAAAATAATTTCGGAAGTGTTTCGATTTTTTTGATGAGAAGTGTATATATAGATAGATTATTAGTGACATTTATTGACATCAAACTCTCCTTATTGACTCTTTCGCGAAAATTTTGTTGCGCCTAAGTAACTTCTTGTTACAATAACTAAACATAATTTGAATAAATAAATAAATAATACGGAGATTTAAACATAAGAAGTAATTTTATACAATGTTAGTCGGAAACGGGGTCACTACTAATCCGGAAGGGTATTTAAGTATCCATAATAATGAATGTCTTTTTTTCTACAACTTTCCCCAAAAGAAAACTTTTAGAGATTTTAAAAATTTCATGAAATGCGTTAAAGTTTAGGTCTTATTTAGGGTCACGGATTAGTAGCTCCATTTTCTGATTTAGCGTTATTTAAATTTTTGTTCCGTGTGGAAATCGAATCCACGACCCGTAGCGCAGAAGCCAATCGCTAAGCCACTGCACCAAACGTATCGTCAAATTCATCTATCTCGTCGTAGTTGATCAGGAATGTAATGAATATTGTAAGTGTCAATGTCAAGCGAAGGAAATGTCTTATTGTCGTGTAAGTGGGCGATGGCGATGGGCTACCGACCTGCCATTTATTATATTTACGACTATTTCTAACATAGACGCAGGAAAATGCTGATGACAACTATTTCTAACATCAGACACGCGTTGACGTGCAGAATCGGAAACATAACAGATTTTGCACAAAGATTTTCGGGGCCTAGGTATAAATGTTGTCCCAAAACTGCAAATGAACGGGGTCTTATTAGACTAAAGGTAGAGACAAACTTAGCCCACGTATGCGATGCATTATGACATCAGAAGATCAATTCTCGTAATTAAAAATGTTCAAAATATTGTTTCGATCTAGTCTCAGTCTAGTCTCAATCTCATAAATATGACAAACGGTATTCTTGTTCTTCAAACAACGTCAAACGTGAGATTATATTGAAATGAGATTGAAAGTTGACTGAAGCCAAAAGGGTATTCTGGTTACAAAGTCAAAGTTTTTTTTATTTCAAATAGACCAGATTACAGGCACTTACATTGTACTGAGCCATTTTGACAACTTGGAATTCTCATTTATTTCTAGAATGTTAGTCTATGACTGTTGATATCGGTATGCCATCGGTAATAGACTTTTAGATGACTGAATTGACATTATATCGAGATAGAGTGAGATGTTATTGAAACCGGACCGAACTTTAAGTGTACCAGAATACCATTTTTTATTCAATTCATAATTTAATCTCAGTTCGGTCAGTCTTCAGCCTTACTTCAAATTAATTACGAGAATTGGGCTTCAGATATACTTACACAGACTTCATAGAGAACAATTGAAAGTTTTTTTAAACTTTCGGCAACAAGGGGTCACGTGAGCCAAGATTACATATCATATTGTACGCAAGCTTAATGAAAACGAGAAAGTTACGTTACAAAAGCAAAAAGAAAATTACGTAAGAAACGCGTTGAATGATTTAACATTAAAACAAACAAACACAGCTGATTCATCGTTTACAGACCGAATGTCAACCGCATTCCATATTTCAATACGTATAGGCAATAACAACAATCCCAATATATTTGCAAACGTTGTTAACTAATACAAAGTAGGTTGAATCAACATCTGCGAAGCCTCTCTAAATTGCATAAGGACTGAAAGCTCGCCACACACGATCAGTTTTTACTTACGCGTCATTTGTTTGTGCATTTAAGATGTTATCTCTAGCGAGCCGTTGTTGTATATTGCTTACAACATAACAGGTTTTTGATACAAACCGGTAAAGTTGAAGAATTTGAGAAATTGAGAGCTCTCGTTGATCCACGCCCCATAGTACCACATCTAACCAAAACTTATTTTGCCCTACAGAAAAATGGTGCTGACCTATTGTTTAATTATTACAGACTAGAGATCGTCCGCGGCTTCGGGATAAAAGTAGCCTATTCCCTTCTCCGGGTTCCAGACTAAATCTATACCACGTTTCATCAAAATCGGTTCAGCGGTTCAGGCGTGAAAGCGTCACAGACAGACAGACAGAGTTACTTTCGCATTTATAATATTAGTAAGAATACCCCAACCAGCAAAAACTAGGCTTAAAACAATCTCTAGACTACTGTTTTGTTGCTCTTAAATCACTCCTATATAATGATATAAGCCCGGATTTGGGCACCATTCTAAGCCTATTTAGTTTAATATCGTTCTAATATCAGTCTAATTGTAAATGACACAACAATTTAATCGTTCAGGGGTGATTCTATCATTACAGTTTTAGCTAATATCGTTATGTCAGGATTGCGAGCAAGGTAAACACAGTAAATAAAACCAACATAGACTCTCCACCACTGAGAGTACTTGTATTTGGGTTAATATTAGTAACATTAACTAGATCACAGTATATTACTTTACACAATTATTACAAGATCATAAAATAAGGACAAGCTAATCAGATATAAAAGGTCAGACTTCTTCAGCTGTTCAACACGGAATGCTCTCGCTTCGTCGAATGATCACCGCCTTTATAACCTCGGGTGGGCCGATCCATATCGACGACTACCCTCTCTTGTCAACATTGCCCAGTGCTACCCGCTACCGATAACACGGCCCTCCTGCAAAACACACGTCCTCGTGTGTTGGTGGTTGGTGGTTGACGCACCATCAACCCCATCGTCAAGATTGTACATCAAGGCCTGACTTCAGTGACACCTCTGGACCTTAAACAGAAACAAATAATACAGTACACATCTCGGCCACACACCTGATCACTCATCTTTGACCTCGTCATGTTACTCATGTCTTTGACCAAAGTAAAATGAAGAGCATCCAAAGAATGTTTGAATCGATTAGAGCTTGTTATCCCATCGACGGCCAACAAGCTCATCACCCATGACTTAAACTAGTTGATATTCATTCAGTATCAACCTAGTTCTATATTCGTTCATAACTTCTCGTATCAACATCTTACAAACATCCACTCATTAGATTTCCAACATTTTCACATTTTCATAAAATACTATCTCAGATGCCTATTAGACAGTTCTACTTTGGTTAAACATCAAATTTTAGTTATTCAATAAATCATAATAGGTACATAAACACACAATCTCATCATACACAAATTCATAAAATCATTTAAATACATTTACAATATTTTTCAGGGCTAAATATCTCATTATAGTTTTTCACAAATTCATAATACACACTTAAAATATTTCTTGGTTAAATATTTCAACGATTCACAAAGCCATAATACATAAACACTTAAAATATTTCATTCGTAAAAATCTCATAATTATTCACAAAATCAGAACATAATATCTCAATAATTTACAAACTCATAGTACATTAACACTTAAAATATTCCATGATTATATATCTCAATTATTCACAATTCATTGTACCAGCATATAAACACTTCAAACTCATAGTACGTTAAAAACTTAAAATATTTCAAGATTAAAAATATCTCATTATTCATAAACTCATAGTACATAACAACGATTAAAATAATTCACGATTCATTATCTCATTATTATTCACAAAATCCTACATTCTTAAATATCTCAATTCTTCACAAAATCAGAAAACAAACATCCTAAATGTTTCATGGTTAAATATCTTTAAATCTTTAATCATTATTCACAGTAACTATCATAGTACATAATTATAAACACTTAAAATATTGTCTCAATTATTCCCAAAGTCATTATACTTAAATATCAACCTTTAAAACTTTTCATGATCAAAATAATATCTCAATTATTCACAAACTCATTTTACAAAACTGACATGATGTTGTAAACATAATATTTCTATAATGCGCTAATAATACAACCTTTTTACAACAATACAATACATATTATACACTTCTTTAACGAAAATAAGTCAAATTATTTCTTATTTAAAAATGAATTTGACAAATTAATCTTTAACGGAAGCCGTCATAATAATTATCGTCAATAATAAATACAATTTCCTGTTTTCGTCTACAAAAATACATTTTAAACCATGTAATAATAACAAACTACTTTTTAATTTCAATAAACTATTTTGTACCATTCTACAACAAGAATTATAACAAAACGAATAAAAAACAAATATCAATATTTTCAAAACTTTTTCAAAACATTAATTCAAAACAGAATCTCATTTTCACTGCATTTTCATTTATCAATTAATAGCATCACCCGCCTTGGATTTAGCCAACTCATTTGGCATCACCCGCCTGGGATCCTGCTTTATCAACATGGCATCACCCGCCTTGGATCTAGCCATATCATGGCATATCCCGCCTTGGTTCCAGCCCTATAACAATTGCTTCGCCACGTTAGAGTTTCAGTTTTCCCCAGGCGAAGCCTTTGGCCAACCCCGGCTGGCCAAACCGGGCGGTGCCAAAGATCAACCCTGGTTGCATCTCACCACAAACTCTAATACGACTTGCAATGTATTTTCCTACACGAATAAATACAGATGCCGTATTTATTTTCCACGAATAAATACAGATACCATCATATTTATTTTATACTAATAAACACAGGTATCATCTCATTTATTTTACACGGATAAATACAGATAACATCTCTTTTATTTTACATGAATAAGCAAAGATATCATTTAATATTTATTTTACACGAATAAATAACCTCTCATATTATATTTCCTTCATCAAAATTCCTTCACACATAATAAAATGGTTGTGACTCACCGGATTTATCACATTTTCTCATTCTCACACTTCTCACCATTGTAATCGAATAATCAAGTTTTTGTCAGTCCGTCTACAGGGGATTTTTTTAGCAAAATATTTACATGTGGGTATACAATCATAATGTGGACTGGTTTTTTCTTGTTCCACTTCTGATGTAAATGACACAACAATTTAATCGTTCAGGGGTGATTCTATCATTACAGTTTTAGCTAATATCGTTATGTCAGGATTGCGAGCAAGGTAAACACAGTAAATAAAACCAACATAGACTCTCCACCACTGAGAGTACTTGTATTTGGGTTAATATTAGTAACATTAACTAGATCACAGTATATTACTTTACACAATTATTACAAGATCATAAAATAAGGACAAGCTAATCAGATATAAAAGGTCAGACTTCTTCAGCTGTTCAACACGGAATGCTCTCGCTTCGTCGAATGATCACCGCCTTTATAACCTCGGGTGGGCCGATCCATATCGACGACTACCCTCTCTTGTCAACATTGCCCAGTGCTACCCGCTACCGATAACATAATTGAATGCTGTTTGCACTTACTGAAATCTAGCCAAAGTTAATTTAAGCCGACTTAGGCTAATATTGCTTTTACGTAAGTATCATATAAGCCTGCATAGGCTTATATTGGTCTAAGGTTAGAATATTTTGAGAATTTTTCGTCAGATCCAACTTAAAAGTTTGTGTGAGTGTTGGCTTGAAATTAAATGAAACAAATTAAAGTTAATATTGTGTGAAGTTAATGTTTATACTGTGTGGTACGGCACTTTAGTACCTATAAAAGTAGTTATACGGTAAGTAATCGTATTGGAATTTATTATTTACTGTTAAATAGACCTCGTTTTACGCTTCAAAATTCATGCGCCTGTTAAATAAGGTATTTCCTGTTCTCGTTTAATTATTTTATTTGTTAATTTGTATTGATAGTGTCGCCATTAGTATAGCTGCATTTTACAAGCGCACTATTAAACTAACGTAAGATTGTTTACTCTCATATTAGCATTCGGTATACTAAAGATAACTCCATATTGGAATTAATTAGGGTTCCTCGCAATTTTACTTTTCCAGTTTTTGTAATCCATTATAACAATTAAATTTAAAAACTTAAAATAAAATATGGCCAGCAAAATTACTCTTAAAACTATTTAAATTAGTTATTCCCAAAAATCGATCTAAGATCAAACACTCTTATATGGGTCTTGTCTTTTGTATTGTAAATATGTTGAACCAAAATCACTCTAATATCTTACTTAACCAGTGGTATTGATCTTATATTAGTTTCAAATAAGATCAGAAATGCACGTACTCACAGTACTCTTATGCTATGCTGATATTAGTCTGACATCTTACAATAGCATTTAGCAAGTCTAATATAAAATCAAACGAGCTTAGAAAATACCCATATAAGAGCAAGTTTTTCTCAAGTGCAACTAGTCTTAGTAAATGCTCTTATATACATATATGAGACTTGGTTATGAGACTGAGCACTCTTGAGGCCATACCGGCTTGTCTAAAAGTAATATAGGATCGATGGTATTTCTAAAACAAATATAAGAGCGCTTTAAGCCTACTACTCTTAAAAAGTGCGAGTTCTGAGACTGTTTTGCTGGTTGGGAGATTCACAGACACAGACACACAGGCACTAAATACCTTTTTTATCCCGACGTTTCGGCCGAATTACACCGGCCGTGGTCACGGGTAGACTGAAGTTGCGGAGCAGTTGTTATCTTCGTGAAGCAAAAGTATTTTCATCTACCCTCACTCGATCTTGATTTTTATTTTATTAAGTTATCGTCGGTACTTCGACACACTACACTAACGACGTCTTTACACTCGCCTAAACCGTTCACCCGAAACGTCGGGATAAAAAAGGTATTTAGTGCCTTTTAAGTTTCTACGCGACTAGACCAATCTGTATTTTTATAATGTGTACACACGGCTACAGATCAAGCTGTACATTTCCAGTATAAGCTGATCTCGCATTGTATAGGATTTCATTACAATGAGAGGTCAGTGTAAACTGGAAATGTCTAGCTTGATGTGTAGGCGTGTGTACAAATCGCGATAGTTTAAAAACATGTAGTAAGAATAGTTCGATGGGTCTGTATTTAAAATCACTTTAAAATTCACGCTTCAAAAATAATACTTTCCACTAAATTATGGTTTGCACTATAAAATTAATGCTTTGCACTACAATTAATCAAAAACCATTTGTTTCTTAACGCACCCATAGAACGAAGGTGGAAAGTGATCGTTGAGGCACTCGCCCAGTTAAACATTAATTTTAAAGCTAAGCCTTTTTAAATTGGGAGCTATTATTTTTAAAGTTCAAAATTATATCCCTCCTAGCTCATCCCACAAGACGCATCCCACTCTTTGTCTAAATCGCTACAGTAGAAAAGTGTGCATTATAAATCGCTTGTGTTAGTTCTATCACCGCACAATAGTTAGATGTGTGCATAAGCACAATAATCCTACTTCCTACAAATATTATAAATGTGAAAGATTGGATGTTAATGTTAGTGAGAATTTAGATGTTTGTTAATCAAATAATTAACGGCTGAACGAATTTGGATGAAATCTAACACATAGCGTCGCTTAGCTAACAATACCGCGCAACAAACTTTTAATACATTTTCAGAAAGGTCTTAAAAGTGCTAAATTATTGAATTTAAAATTAATTAAGCTGTATCTGTAATATGTGCCATAATTATGTACAAACTGTAATATTAATATGACTCTGGTGATTCTCACTAAGATGATTTGATGCGTGATAAAACGAGTTATCCAATGAATATAAAACCGTCATATTTTAACTTGAGCGGTATTGTTAGCTAAGCGACGATAGGTAGACCATGACCTGGATTAGGAAATAGGACACTTTTTATCCAGGAACATGAAGTAGTTCCTCGAGGATGCGAGTTTTAAAAATGGAGTGGGGCGCGTTTTCATAGACTGAGCGCACTGTAATAAAGGTATCTAACACAACAAACTATAAACAAAAAATAATGGATAGAGAGACTGCCTCGTAAGTCTAGTGGTCGCAAGTGCGACTGCTGAGCGTGAGGTCCTGGGTTCGATCCCCAGGTCGGGCAAAGTGTTATTGGGTTCTTCCGTGTGGAATTTCTCAGTAGCAGCCCGGAGTCTGGATTTGTGCCCGGTTGATGGAAGTATGCTCGCCCCCTATTACACTGCACATAGCTGTGAAATGAGTGTGTACCATTGCCCAACCCATTGGGGAATAACAGCGTCATTTTATGGTATGTAACTGAGGTTTCGTTAACAAACGGAACATCAGCTGCAAATGTGACACTTCTCCCTCTTCTTCACGGTACCCAAAACGACCTTTTAGAGGTAAACAAGAAAGCAGTTAATGTTGCCGCTTTCCGGTGAAATTATAGCTTCTGCCGACACGAGAAAACAGGGAGAACCTGCGATTTCTCTCCTTGTCCGATGGCAGATGATATTTATTTGTGTAAATAAATCTGTTAGACACTTTTACAGGTCAATTTTATATGTTTTTTTAAGACTAGATGCCGCCGGCATTTCCTATCTGACTAGCTCTGAGAAGAAAAGCCGAAACAAACCCAGAGGTCAAGGTCTCTTTTAAAGTCCAAACATTGTAGTATAAAAACTATGCGAGTGTAACAATGTAGGGCAACGTCTGGAATGGCCTTTTGAGGAAAGAGCCATAGCAGCTTTGAGTCGACCTGTCCAAACTGAAGGTAAGCATGCATCAGCCATCGTGTAGCTCAACCTTATTTTAGGGAGCTCAACGACCCGACGCACGACGCCACCAATCAGCAAGACATTTGCGTAGGTCACAAGCAACACTCAAATGAAAAGATGCTTCGTGGTTGTTCCACAATTTACATTTTAAAGCAGTATTAATTGATAGTGTGTGGAAACCTTACGAGTTGCACGTTTTGTTGACCGCGAGAAACCTTACAGTAGCATTTCTGACGTAGGTATTTCGCTTACCTAAAGGAAAGTGTAAATAAGTACCCTTCAATTTTCAACCCTTGTACTTGACTATGTCATAAGCAAGGTTAGTCGGAAAGGATGTTAAAGTATCTATACCTAATAATGAATAACTTTTGTTCTCTAAGTATCCTTAGAAATCAATAGTATAAATAAATAATACATGAGATGTGTGCATACGCACGGCACCACGCGGCTACCGACCACAAAAAGTAGTGGGGCGCTTCTTCGTGGATTCAACGCACTGAACGGATTTTTATAATTATGTACCTAGTATAACATCACAGATGTTTGTTTATTACATCAGTAGGCCATCATGTCATTATTGTTCAGCTAAACAATGCACAATTAACTCTAAATAAAACATAATCGTTTGGATTGAATGACATCATTAAAGTTCCGATTATGAATGTGAACCGCTTTGTACGCCATCAAGCGGTGGAAGGCATAACTAGTAGTTTTTACTATTGGTCCCTAGATGGTGTTCACATAAATATTTAGTATGATTGTACGTCTCATTACCGGACAGCTTGCGTACCGTACATTGCCAGAAAGTCGCCAATTTTATGCCATAAACGAGGAATGAGATGAAAATGTAGTTTTGTAAAAAAAAAAACATTTTTTGCCTCTCCTGTAGCTCCTAAATACGAAGTCACATGATGACTATTTACAATGATTTTTGTGCTATCGCTTTACTATAAAATAGATCTTAGAGATCTTAGGCTTATGACGATTTTTTCACCCCATAATCCCATTAACAAATCCCTATCAATAAAACTCAATTTCTTAGGTATCATTTATTATTAATAACGTGGTTGATCCAGTCCAAATGTCCAAAAAGTGGGTAGGACACGAACACATGCTCATCCGTCTGCACCACCGCCAACATCTTAACCTTCTTATCATGAACCATCAGCACGGGACCGCCAGAACTCAACTGAAACGTCAGAGTGATATGTACGTGGGCCACACTGAAAGTTTCTGGAATGAGCCACTTGCGTTAAAGACATTAAAAAAGTAATTGCTATTTCAAAAAATGTAACTCTTTGGCTGTAGATTATATTTAATTTTTTACATCTGTCATTTGTTTTTTATTTGTGGCGCCAATTTGAAAATTGCGTGTTGACCCAAAAATGGATTTAAGTCGAGAAAATTTTCGATGTATGATTTTCTATGATTTTCGCTGTGGTTTAAGGTAGGTTTCCAAAGACTATACTACTAACAATGTTTTGGACTAAATGCCATAGTAATAAATGATAGTCATGAAGAGTACTTTCTCACGACATAAGTCTAGCCGTTATTGCTGGGGACACGCCCATGCATAGGTACTGCATCCAAACTAGCGATCGTGTTCAGCGGAATTAAAGCTAGAAATTGTATTTGCATATTTGTAAGAAGAATAATATACCTGCGTAACATTCTTATCCATATCATTGTCAATAAGGCATATGACGTCATTGTCCTTGAAGCTGTACATGTTCTGGCACTCCGCTGAGTTCAGGATGAGGCCCGACATCGAGGTGCGGTTCAACGAGTCCTGGTCTGACTCGTTCTGAAATAAGGACGCGTCGTTAAAGAATTTGGATCGAAGACCAGGATAGTAGTACACAAGGAAAGTACTACTATAAAGTACTACCTATTTCTACAGCTAAGCAGCTTTGCTGTGTTCCGGTTGGTAGGGTATACTTAGGTGCAGGTGAAATTACAGTCACATGAGACTATCCAACTATCCTCTTGGTGTTGTAGGTGTATGTAAGCGGTGGTAACCTACATGAGGTGGGTGGTCAGCTTCTTTGCCAACCCGTTACATAAATGTTTTTAACTTTCGCGATTTGTACACATTATAAAAATACAGATTCGGGTCTAGTCGCGTAGAAACTTAAAAGGCACTAAATACCTTTTTATCCCGACGTTTCGGCCGAATTACACCGGCCGTGGTCACGGGTAGACTGAAGTTGCGGAGCAAAAGTACCGACGATAAATTAATTAAATTAAATAAAAATCAAGATCGAGTGAGAATAGATGAAAATACCTTTGCTTCACGAAGATAACAACTGCTCCGCAACTTCAGTCTACCTGTGACCACGGCCGGTGTAATTCGGCCGAAACGTCGGTATAAAAAGGTATTTAGTGCCTTTTAAGTTTCTACGCGACTAGACCCGAATCTGTATTTCTATTACATAAAGAAAAAAATCATTATTTCGGCAGGGATAACGATACTGCCACCGACTTTGGGCATTGCAAAGCAAGTTGAACAACAAAGTCCTAACAAAGAACCTGGAAATTGTGTAGCTCCCTAAACTAGGGCCTAGATTCAAAACATACCTGAGACAAGATCCAACCATAGACAACAACGTCTCTACTTTTCACCTCCTCTGTCATCAGCTCCATGGGTGGACCTTTTAACTCTGGCTCAATCTTCATCAGCGCCAAGTAAGGGCCGTCGCTTTCCACGCTTCTGTGGGCTGAATGCGAGGAGTTGGAGTCAGGGTGCAAAAGAACCTCCGTCACGTTGTGCGCTGATCCGTCGAGGAGTGGGTTCCCTGCTCCTGATACTATTGTGTAGTGACTTGCGTCTGTTATATTAGTGCTGGAATAAATTATGGGAAATCAGAAGAATTTCTGTATTATGACTAGAGATCGGATATTTGGATGCATATTAAGCTAAACTTGAGATGTTGGCTAATATGGAACGCGCTTTTGTATCGAAAAATCCCGCGGTTCCGGGACAATTTATCTTTTGTTTTTTGTTTATGTAACACACCACTCCTCTTCTTACACTCTACATAGACATATATTTGCATCGGGGTTAAACATTAATTTTAAATAATTATGCAATCCAAGAATCCCGAGTTTTTTTTAATAAATCACTTTAAGAAGTCGCTTCCATACTATACACCCGACTAGCTATGCATTCCCGGTGTTCCTGGCATCCCGGGTTTTTTTACAAAAAATATATTTTAAGAAGCCGCTCCCATACTTTCATAATTAAAAATTAACTTTAGGTAAGTAAATATGCATCCGAATATCCGATCCTTAATTATAACTATCGTGAGACACATTCATAGTTATGATTAGTTACGGTTTACTCACGCAAGGAGTGCGACACAGCATGCACCGGCACTCAGTACTTCAACAAGCCGGACACGACAAGTGACGAAGACGCACACGAGCAATTACACAGAGCGCGCCCCTCTATCGCGAGCGCAACGCTACGCGGCGCGGTGCAGCGCTAGTTCCGCTAGCTGCCCATCCTCTAGTGAATCGCTTAATCGCCTTCTACGACACCCATTGGAAGAGATGGGGTAGTGCTATTCTTTAATATACTAATAAATTACCACCCGGAATTCTGTAACCTCACAGAAAAACACGAAACGGAAATGTAGTCTTACTTGTTAGCGTATAAATTACTCAAGATATTGACGCAGTTGGCAGCGGTGAGCACCCATCGCGGAGACAACAGAGTACCAGCGCAAGTTTGCGCGGTAATATTGGCTAGCGTTTCGAATATAGCCACTAAAAACGGCGCGCCTTTCGGGAACTCTATTTTACTTTCATTCCTAATTTCATGGACTACTTTTGTTGTAATTTCCTGTTTTATATAATCATAACTCCGTCTTTTAAATGAATTCAAATCTTCTTTGAATACGTCTAGTGTTCCGTAGGCCTCATCGCTAGCGTTTTCTGCTTCACGCAACGAGTTTTCGAAGGTATTAATTATTTCTGCCGACTGTTCGTTCAATGGGTCATTATTTTTTTGTTTGTTGTTATTTTTGAAAGATGGCACGATGACTAAGTCCAGGTCGTGACTGACGGCGCTCAGGATCAGGTCGGTGGTGTTGGGGTCACAGTTTTGTATGACTGGAGTCTCGTTGCTATGTGAATACTTTGCATTTTTTATTAGAGTTTCGTTCAGAGCGTTGTTAAAACCTGAAACAAGTTAAAAATTATACTAAGGGCGAGATTCAGAGACCGCAAGACTATTTTGTCAAGTACGGGTTTCCTAGGAATATGAAACCCAATGTTTTAAAAATAATTTATCATCATCTGCCTAGCCTTTTCCCAACTATGTTGGGGTCGGCTTCCAGTCGAACCGGATGCAGCTGAATATCAGTATTTTACATGGGGCGACTGCCTATCAGACCTCCACAACCCAGTAACTGGGTAATACGATACTCTTGGTAAGACTGGTTGTCAGACTTTCTGGCTTCTGACCAACAGTAACGACTGTCAAAGATCTACAAATGACAGCCGGAACCAACGGCTTTACGTGCTTTCCGAGGCACGGAGGAAACTCGCTATGGTAAATGGTCACCCATCCACAGACCAACCACGGCAAGCGTGGCTTAACCCGAAAGATCGGTCTATGCGGCTGTAATTATTTAGCCACGAGCTCCTCGACGACGACTTTGACGAGTTATGCGAACATAAATGTAGGGAACAGCTGTTTTTTTTTTCGCGATTTCATGTTTGGTCCCATATAAAAGTTGTTCATAGTGATGAGTACAATCTCCCATTTCGGTTTGTCGAGTGTTTACAATTTCAACCTGTATAAATTATTGGTATAAGAATAAGGTTCATATTTGCATGAAACGCTTACTTAGCAAAGTGTAAGTGCGGTCGGTGGCAGCCCTAAGGGCCTGTTTCATAATCCTCGAATAACTTAGAGATAAATATAGCGATTTAACAGTTTCTCTATAGAAAATCTGTGAAACAAGCATACCTATTTATTTTCCTGAAGTTATACAACGACCGTGAGACAGGCCATAGTCGATTAGTAAATTTGGCAATTAATAGACCAGCAGCATACTTGTCCTTGGAATACCAGAAGAAATAGCTTTTAAAGCAACTAGATTTCTGACACAAAACACACCAAAACTGCAAACATTGAACTATGACGTAAAAAACACATTCGCAGCACAAACAGGTGACCCATTCTTTTATTTGTAAACAAAGCGGTTTTGTTTTGTTCTGTGTTAAGCTAAGATTTGCTAAGACTGCATAAGTTTTTAATAGTAGGTATCAATAAAACTTACTCCCTATCCCTTAACGCATGTAAATGTTACCCAGGGTCGGCAGCTCCATTAAAAATACTGGCATTTAGACGAATCTGGTTAGACTTGAAGTCATCCCAACATGTTGGTAATAACGGACTTGGGGAAGTCTGTCGCCCCCCACACATCAGGACCCGAGGTGGCGGCGCGAAGTGTTCCAAGCGCGCCCCTTTTAGACGGCGCGGGGGGAGTCTAACACCTCACTCCCCCCGCTAACCCGAGGAGGCCCGCGGTGGCGGGCCGGCACCAGCCAGGGGTTGCGGAAGTATCGTCAGTTCCCGTGACCCCCGGCGCTGGTGTGAGATGGAACACCGGGGTGGTTTTAGTCAGTAAGAGTCTGACAGACCCCTCCGCCCACCCCAGGGCGGAGGGGTTACATCCATGAGGACATAAAGCCGGTAAAAAAAAAAGGCTAATGATGATGTGATAAGATGAAGTTTCTGGCACATTTTAAAATCCTATAGGTGGGATTTTTTCATACAGAAAAACTCAGTATCACTTGGCAACTCTATAGGACCGAGACCTCACAAAAATCCGGTCTTGCGACCAGAAGACTCTTCCGTAACTTAGTGCTGAACATTTTTTTCTTCCTAGATAAGAATATTGCATAACATCACGCCTGTAATCCCCGAAGGGTTCGGCAGAGGTGTATAGTACACCCTCGTTTCGCGGTTATGTTTAAGTTCCAAGTAATAGGGGGCGAGCCTATTGTCACCGACCGGGCATAAATCCAGACTCTGGGTGGAGAAATTTCACACGGAAAAACTAAATAACACTTTGCCTGACCTGGGGATCGAACCCAGGACCTCAGGCTCAGCAATCGCGCTTGCGACCAATAGACTAACGAGGCATTCGATATAAGATAAGAATATTATGGTGAACGCACACTTATACGAGCCGAACGCGTCGAATGAATCGAAGTCAAGGAGCCTCGCACACATATCCGCACCGAAAGAATCGACCGCGCCGAAGACATCGTTTCTATTTCCTTTACGCCTGTCGCACTGTTATTACTCTATTGTCAGTGCTTTATTAATGAAAGATGAATGAGCGAGCGCATCGGTCGAGTCGACCGCTGCCGCGCCGAATCTGATGACGTCATCCGCAGTCGTCTAGGATTTCTGGGGTTCTTCCAGATTCGGACGATTCGACGCGGGCAAGTGTGCGAGGTTCCATAAGATATCATACACAGAATTCTAAAATTCGTTTCGTTCGATGCGTTCGGTTCGGATAAGTATGCGTTCGCTTTTAATAGGAACGTAATTTACCTGTCAAGTTATCCAGTAGAAATACGAAAACTGTCACGCTCGACATTTTGCGCAAATGTTTTGCGTTACTCAACCTATTGATTTAATCTGCGTGCATGTGTGTGTGAGGTTTGCAAGCACTGTTTTCTTCGATCACTTGATTAGTTTTTTTTGTAAATATTACTCTTTTTTTTCTTAGCGATTTCCTCAGATAGATTTCATGGTCGGTGTTTTCCTTTCCAGTTAACTCTATGTCCTTCGATCTTGCGTTTATCAAATTGTCAAGTTTATTTTGCTGATCTATGTAGAAGCAACAGTGCTGACTGGCTGGGTTCGGCTCCAAGCATATACTAAAAGTTCTCGCACCAATCTTATGTTTTGTCAACAATTCGAAAAATTATCGTGTTTTTGTAAACATTATGTAAAAAGTAAGTGTTACAGCGGTTACGCACTGCATCCGATCCGAATCCGTGAAAATACGTTCCGAAGTAGCCATAGAACTATTTGTATGGTAGTTTACGCACTACATGCGGCATCCGTCATCCGATTTCTATCCGTCATTCGTGAGTCTCCAATTCGCAAGAAATATTGACGGACTAAAGTAGCCGTAGTAATGTTGGTATGAACGCTTTCGCACTACCTCGGATTCAAATCGGACGCCAAATGGATATGCCGAAGATGGCCCCTGAATTGTTTGAATTTGGATCAGAGATCGGATAAGTGCGTAAGCGATCTCCGATCTAGATCGGTATTTTCACAGATTCGGATTGGATGCAGTGCGTAAAGCAATATCCGAATTCGATCCGAGTTTTTTATATCCGTATTTTCACGGATTCGGATCGGATGCAGTGCGTAATCGCTCTTACGCTTTTCTTTTACGCAGTTACATAGTTTGTACGATGTTAAGGTAGGAAAATATAGGTAACCGTCCATCAGTCTGCTGCGCACGCATATGATGAATCGCGTCAAAAGCTTGGCGTCGATTACAGCCGAAACGCGTCGAATCGAGTTGAGTCGCATTTGTTCCGTGCGAGGCGAAACGGTCAGTAATCGCAATTCGTTAAAACAGAAATTCGCGTGACAACCGATGCGCGCGAGTGATGCGATTCGGCGCGTTGCGGCAGTTGCGGCTCGTCGCTAATGGATGCAGTTTCATACTAAATACATACGGGGATTTGATTCATTCGTCTCGGCGAGCCTAGGGCACTTGTCTCACCGCGAAGGATGAGCGAGCAGCAAATAGAGCTAGAAACTAAAAACGAGTTTGCGAGCAGCGAGAAGCGAGTGTCGTTCCGATAGTTTTGTCGCTGGGTTATAAGCGAGTGTGCGAGTGCGACGGGCGATTACTCGCACCACTTGCAAATGACTGTGGTTGGTCTCCCGGAGTTCTGACCGCCAAGCGAGCATCGCTGAGCAAGTATCGCTGAGCGAGTATTATCTTTGATAGCTCTTGTCGCTCAGCGACAAACTAGTGGAGCGAGTCCTCGCCGGCGGCAGTGTAAACAGTCAGCGATCAACTATTAATATATGCATTTCTTTTGTTTACGCAGAATGTATATCTATTGTACGTTTCTTCAGCGAGAAAATAGCCGATAGTAAATCGATTCCTCTCTGGCGGTGGGACAACTGCCTAGTGGACGCCAGCCTAAACAGATCCGTAAAGGAGTGCATCCACTGCGTTCGCAGCATTCGGAATGCCGCCATCATGCGCGAGATGAGCAATCGGATTTTTGACATTGTTATTCGGTAATCCGAATGACGACGTCATCAGCACGCGCGGTATTCGCGAAGATCTGATGCGTGCGGACTGTCTAAAGAATGCTAAATCCGTTTAAAGCAATCCGTTCGACGCGTACGATGCGGCCGTGTGGACGGGTGCCTTTAGGCCTTTTGTCCACACACGTTTTTGTCGCCGGGAAAATCTACGGTTAATTCGCCGTGTGTAGGCACGGTTGTCAGTGTTGTATGGATCACTAGGGGAGCTTGTTGACACACACGGCGAGTACGGCGGTGGCGCCGTGCCGTAGCGCCGCCGTGTGTGTCAACAAGCTCCCCTAGTGATCCATACAACATTGACAACCGTACCTATACACGGCGAAATAACCGTAGATTTTCACGGCGAAAAAACGTTTGTGAACAAGAGGCCTAAAGGTTACAGCTCATTAGACCCACCCGGCACCCGACCCGCACCGCCTCGCCTCGTGCGGTTCGTATTCTTTATATGAATTTGTATGGATGTGCGCTCACTACATCAATTCCGTAACGTCACCGGATCGCCTCGGGCGTACGCCGTCCACGCGCGGACGACGAGTTGACTACTCGGTGACAACTCGCTGCTCGCATGCTTGCCTTGAGTGAACCGCGCGCTGCCATCGAGAAGAACGCGCGCAGCCCGCGAGTGGTTCACGCGTGGACAATGCGTCAGCGATGCGCCGCTCCTCACCCACTCGTCATTTCCAGCCCTTCTTTCTAACATGCCGGACGTATGGTTTTTGCTTTCAAAATTAATAAAGAAAGACTTATCGAGAAGTTCAAAAATATATGTCCATACCTAACCAAAAACACGTGTAGATCTGGTGTCAATTGCTGACAGACTACTCGGAAATTCGTAGGCCCCGCGATTTCCACTCGTTGACTACGTGCGGTCCACTGGTTGACCACGCGATGTCCACTCGGTGACCGCGCGAAGTCCTCTGGTTCACCACGCGACATTTACTAGTGATAACGCGGCGTCCACCCGTGGACCACCTGCTGACAACGAGTGGTCGGGTGCCGGGTGGTTCTAATGAGCTGTAACCTTAAATCGTCACCCTCCGCGCTAACTGTTGTATCTAGCAATTGATAATTTTTCAGTAGTTGCGTTAGCTGTGGCTTTATTAATAAATTAATCACGTTTTTATATTGCTCTTGGCTTACTCTTGGCTTGGTTAGTAGTTGCCCTAAAGCCATAAGGTATCTATTTATTTATTTCTATTCATTTGAAGCGGATACGTCACTCTGTGAGAATTTCTCTGAAAAATTATCAATTGCTAGTTACGACAGTTAGCGCGGAGGGTGACGAAATGTGATAAAAAAGACAAATTTACACAATAATTAAAAATATTTATTTGATTTAACGTTTGTTCGATACATTCACAACCTTTACACATACAAGCATTTATAACGATCACAATCATTGCTGAAAGTTAAAAAGATCTTCGCTCTTGTACTCAATGACTTCTCACATTGGAAGCATAGAATATAAGTAGATAGAGACAAGTTACTTCAGTCCTAACATCTTGAGGTGTGTGAGGAAATATTGTCGTATTTGTGACGTACAAAACAATACGCAGGATTAGGAAAGGGGTAACTAAGCCACGGTCAATTTCAAGTTTCACTGGTGACTGTTTTCAAGCAAGTAGTAAAAGGACAATGGGCGAAAGTGGTCCAAGTGCCTGCGGAATGGGCATCGCATTCCAGAAAGATGCAGAGATTAAGTGACCGTGTCAAAATAAACACCACGACAAAAGTAAAATCATATTACTTATAGTCAGGACAAATATGACCATAACAATAGAACCCCGGGATAGAATCTAATAGACTTTTGTCAAAATTATAAAACATACAAGCACTTTCATTTCCCGCAAGTCTAATCAGTGGAAGCTCTTGGACTAAGTCCCAAACATTTTTGCCCATTGTCCTTTAAGGTCGTCAATATGAGGGGGTGAGGAGGAGACAGTCATTGTACATGAGCCTTTAGAAAATAGAACTGACATTTCAAGTCTATTTACATATTTATACTACAAAAAGTAGCGAAATTCAATTCAATATACTTATTTGTAACAGTATTTTTAGTAAAAATTAGTCATCAAAGATGTTTTTCTATTTTTATAAACTTTTGAAATGTTTTAATTTACAAATACATAAATGCATCATTTTCACTGTTTATTTAGATTATAATGTAATACTCACTGCTATTTTTATTGATTTTGTTAATAAATAAATGAAAAGTCAGGCAAGCAAAGTTATAGATGGCGCTAGCAGCGATGCGACCTTTAAGCTTTCTTTTTATTTAAAACGTTACAGTTCAAGCCTCCTTTTTAATAAGTACATTTATAATACAACAGAGTTTAATTTCAACTCGTTACTACAAGCCAGCCTTAATCTTTTGATTTTAAATTGACAATATACTTATTTTTCATGCCGTTAAAAGCTAAATACTCGTAATATCTAATAATTATAGTCTGTCGGATAAATGTGTTTACATAGTCAAATCAAAGGCTCTTTAATTGTTTCAAATGATTGGGTAAAACTAGTATCTCTACACTCCTTTCGGGTCTAACATGGTTTGTTATTAAAATTAAAAAAATATTTTTTGAAAAAAAAAAAATAATTTAATAATTAAAAAAGTATCAACAATAACGATTGCCCTATATACCAGTCACATTCGGAAATCAACGTTGTTACTCGGCGATTTTAAGCTTTTCTATTCATACAAATTATTTAAATACATTTATTTGACAGCCTATAACATTACTTACAAGCTTACAAGCATTGAATATACGAGTTTATGGTCTATCTATTCATACACGAAATATTTTAAGGGATACATCTATAGGTGGTCAAGAACCCAAATATAAGGGAAAAAAAATTTTTTTTGACGTTTATTATTTTCCGTAATTATTATAATTGCAATAATGCTTGAGCCATTTTGAAAAAAAAATGAAAAAAAATTGTCCTGTTCATTGACAATAAATACTACATACATAGAAACTAGCGTAATGGATTTATAAAACAGTAATGAGCCAGTATTTGATACGTGTATCAAGTAAATTTAAGTTATTTAATAAAAAAATATATACTTTAGTTTTTTTATTTTTTATTTATATGGCTTCTTTACCACCTATAGATGTATCCCTTAAAATATTTCGTGTATGAATAGATAGACCTTATATTGTATTCATAACACTCCTGGATGGAGTATTCGTAAAATAGGCACAAAAATATTGCTTAAGCTACTGATAACAAGTCCAATTGTACACAAGATTGTGCTACAAAAAGTTATGCTTTCTACAGAAGTAGGCAAGTCTGAGTAAGTCAAATGCTTTTTTTTTACAAAAATATTTACCTACTTAAATATTTTAAAAAATCTATTTAGACATTACACCCATTCATATTTTGTTCTAGGACCGGGAATAATAGCGTCGCACGATGTTAGTCAAAATGATAGACAGTACTAATAACTAGTGTTGTCGTAAATGGTTCATAGAAATATACAGGCTATCCTGAAACTTAACGTGAAGCCGGGAACAAATGAAAGGGCAGCTTATGACGGTTCGCAAAAAATTAAATAAAAAAAATTATCGTTTTCCAGTTTGAAAGTTACGGTGAATAAAATGCCTACCTCATAAATCTAATTAAATGTATGTTTTTTTAACTTGAACCGCCTAGAGAACTGTACCGAAAACGGTATGGCCGCCATTGTTTATCTATTGTGTCTATAATTACAGTACTACACAGGTTAAAGTACAGTGGACCCCCGGTAATCCGGCCCCTGTCTAATCCGGCACCCCCTGTAATCCGACATGTCTATTATTATTGAATACTTTTTTGACAATCTTCGCTAATGTAGATAATGCATGATTGAACAGGTTACAACTTGTACGCGCCACCACTATTGTGCTCGACGCGTAGGTATTATTTTGATTCTAATTGCTAATTTACTAAATTTGACATACATAATGAAGTATGATTTGTACTTCAGAGTATAACATATAGAATCTTATCATTGGATCTGTAATTTGTCGGATAACAAGGTACTCTTTTGTAAAAAACCGGATTATAGGGGGTCTTAGGCAGTACTCTCTATTCCGACAAATTCGATAGTTCGATACTGCCCTGCAAAACGTTTGTCGGATTACCGGGGGTCCACTGTATATGACTTTAATATTTTTTTAATGTTTTTCTTATCAATCGTGAACTTCACTTTCACTTGTTCACGCTCAGAGTCGTCACCACATTTTGTCGTACCGTGCCGTGTGCCGTGAAAAAACGGCCTAAAACCTTGATAATAAATAATTCAAAGATCCCAAAATCATAACATCATCAATTCAGAGATTGTGGATTGGAATAGCTTATTATATTACACCGGAAGTTACTCAAAACGGCTTAATTTAAATTAAGTTCAACATTTATATTTAAGTAGTTCATATTTTTCCCTGTCCTAACAAAATGTAGGCAGGCAAATTATGATAACGTATTTTATATAAAGATTCTGTATCAATTCTATTGTATTAGACTAGATAACTGTGACTTGAGCCCGCTGTAGACATTCCCCTTAGGAACTGAGTTGCAGTGTACCTGCAAAGAGATAACTTTAATATACCCATTGAGACCACTGCCAGAACTTAACTATACAAACATGAAAAATATATAAGGTGTAACATAAATAAGGGCACAACCTCTTAAGGGGTCACTCTACTCATCATTATGAACAACTTTTACTATGGGACCAAACGAGAAATCGCGAAAAAAAATCAGCTGTTCCCTACATTTTTACGAGTTATGCGAAAATTAATGTAGGGAACAGCTGATTTTTTTTCGCGATTTCACTTTAGCTGTCCATACTAATTTAGACTTGATGACAGATTGCATATAGACGATAAGAAAAAATATTATTTTTTGAGATAAAAACATTAAACCCCACTTACCTTAGTAACTCCAATGATCATCCTTCACCTTCTGCCCAGTGTTTTCAGGAATATACCCCAGGATGTACGGCAGACCAGTGCCGACTTTCTTCTGGTATTCCACATACTGCGGTCCGAAGAACGTCAGCAGCGTCAGCTCCTCAGCGTAGACGCGCTCACGGAAGAACGTCCAAGAAGCCAGCGTGTAGATTATGATGCAGAGGGGATTTAGGAGCGTTATCTGGAAGTTGGAAAATTAAGAATCTTATCTATGCCTGTAATAAATCTGTAGACTAGGCGTGTCTGCAGATCCTAATCCTAACTAATATTATAAATGCAAAACTAAGTTTGTTTGTTACCTTTTCGCGCCTAAACCACTGAACCGATCATCCTGAAATTTTGCAAATACGTTTTCAGGTGTACAGAAACGGACATAAGGTACCTTTTATCCTGAAAAAAAGTACAGTATCCGAGAAAAACAACAGCAACGATAAAAGATGGCGCCACGTGTCTTTCGAATCATGATTGAATTATATTATTAAAGAAACTTGAGTGGTGTGTTAAGAGTTTTTTTTTTATTATAAATTAACACGAGCGAAGCCACGGGAAAAAGCTAGTAGGAAATATTTAAAAAAAATGCGTGACCAGTAAAGTCAATTTCGAACATTTTTAAAAATTTTGTCTGTTTGTATGTGCACGCATCACGTTAAAAGTACTGACTCAATCCTGTTGACATTGATAGACGAATATAGTGCGTATGTCGGAGTAACATTTAGTTTTTATTACATCGTAATCGGATAGCTCATTCAAAAGATATTAGAATTTAAAATTATCAACAAGAAAGTTTATTTATTGCGACACAATATTGATTTCCGATTTCCACGCGGACATAGTCGCGGGCATAGTTAGTAAGAAATAAAGACGTTTAACTGAGTAATGTAAAAAAAACAAAATCCAAAGGACTTTTTCTATAGATGGCATTTTTTGGAAAATATCATCATTTTTAAATGTGTTTATTGAGGGTGCTTATAAAAATGTCGTTATTATTATGTAGTTAGTATGACATACCTGTGTACCAATAGACCAGTAGAACCAGCCTACATAGCTGGGGTGTCTGCAGATGGAGTACACGCCGTGGGTCACCAGCTGGTGGTCAGGACGCTTTACAAACTGCACCTAAAGGACAGTTAATATTACTCACACTTTTATCTTGTACCTGTACCTTTAAATGCAAATGAATTATGAGAAATTGCGAGCTACAAATATCCGTTTTTTTTTAAATAGTAACGTTGCCCCACACTAAGATTTCTCTTGTATCGTGGATGCGTTTACAGACACAAATATTCACATGCACAAACACACAGACCCGGAACAACTATCTGTAGGCCAGACAAATATTTGTTCCGTGCGGGAATGGAACCCACAACCCGTAGCGCAGAAGCCAACCGCTCAGCCACTGCACCAAACGTGTCGTCATTAATTAATTATAAACAAAATTCTTAATTAAATGCCTTTTTTAACCGACTTCAAAAAGGAGGAGGTTCTCAATTCGGTTGTATTTCTTTTTATATTTTTATGTTTGTTACCTCATATTTCCGTCATTTATGAACCGATTTGAAAAAAACTTTTTTTGTTCGAAAGGGTATACTTCCCGATTGGTCCCATATAAATTTTGTTATGATTAGACCATGAACTTCAGAGATATGGAACGGAACTCCTCATCGGATCAAAGCAAAATTCTCAAATTACTAATATTGCTTTGTTTAAATATTTGTTGTTGGGAACTGACTACTGGAAAAGAGGAGGGGGTGCGTGTCCCCCACTCCCCCCCTTTGGAATGTTTTCATTATATCGTGTAAGGTATCATTTGAAAGGACTTTTTATGCCCGACTACGTCAAAGCCAAAAAGAAGGGTTATGAAGGAGGGGGTTAAAATGATGACACTAAAACGTATTTAATAAAAAAAAACTTTAAAAAAAAGTAAAAACTGACTTCAAAGAAATACTTAAAGGAGTAAAATAATTACCATTATAAAATTAACAGTTTCAGAAGTCGGTGCAACTCTACACTGAAGCAAATAGAAGCCACCGACTTCTGAAACTGTTTATATTATGGTAATTATTTTACTCCTTTCAGTATTTCTTTGAAGTCGGTTTTTACATTTTTTTTTATTTAGCGGATTTTTTGGGGGGACGTAATTTGGTCCTTGCCCTGTGTGCTCGTGACCCTAGCTATGACACTGCAATTTGCTATGCACAGATTAGAGAATTATCAAAGACCCATAAACCGGCCGTATGGTCTCGTACACTTAATGTAGTCAGAAGTCAAGTGCATACTATCAATGGGATAGCGAAGATGGATTCAAGGGAACAGTCAAAAATATAAGTCAACCGATACCAAGGAATGATATAATTTCTTCCTTTCTCGTGGTCAAACTTAATGGTCAAACTGATTTGACCACAAGGAATTCTGTTCCGGATAGTCAAACTACTTAGTTTAAAGAAAAATATCCACTCTTTGTTATAGTTCGTAAATATACTTGTATAGTCATTAACAAAGATTATAATCATCTTAGTTTATTTAAAAAGTACCCAACACTTATATCGCCATGCATTAATTGCAGCTGACACTTCATTATGAAATCATCTCGACATATTTGGTCTTGGCGGCAGAGAGATACTTTTTCATTAGAAGATTTTTCTTTTTGTATTCAGGTTTCAAGTAAACGAGCAACTGTAATTGGATTATGACGTTAAGACAATAAGACTGCAATGTATACAGCTTGATAAAAAGTTTAAATAGCCACTTAGTTTGACTATCCGGAACAGAATTCCTCGTGGTCAAATCAGTTTGACCATTAAGTTTGACCACGAGGAAGGAAATTATTTTTGTTAATGACTGTACAAGTATATTTACGAACTATAACAAAGGGTGGATATTTTTCGTTAAACTAAGTAGTTTGACTATCCGGAACAGAATTCCTCGTGGTCAAATCAGTTTGACCATTAAGTTTGACCACGAAGAAGAAAGGATATAATTGCACTAAATTATTACATTATAAATAGTATGTTGTAGGCGTCAGCAGTTTAGCATTCCATCAATTATTTTATGTTTCAAAATAGTGAACAATGACTCGTACAACCCAGATAACTTGAAGTTACATAAAAAAGAAAACTATAAACTGAGGTATTAAAAAAGTATAAAAACATGCAATTTTAATAAAATACATTATAAAATTATAGTAAAAGATTTAACTTACAGTATGATTAAAATTAGTCTTTGCAGTGAACATAGCAGACTTCCTGAGTAACTCCCCAGTGATACACATCAGAACACCCAATCCTGACAGCCAGAAGTGTAGCTTCATATCTACAATAAACAGATTAATATTAAATGTAAGCTAGGCTTCAGGATCAATAAGCTAGATTTTGAGTAAAAGTAGGCGTTGCTAAATTCGGGGGATGTGAGGGTTGATACCACAGATACATGGATATGTGAAAATATATTTGACATACATATCGTAAGTTTAAAGTCAAAGTGGTGGAATATGTAGCAAAATAATATTTTCAAACATAGATAATTTTCAAATAGATAATTCTATTTGTTTCCGTTTAAAGAGTAGTACATGGACAATCGCACACCGGGTGCAATAACGTCATAAATACTAAATAGCAATTTTAGCATTTATGACGTTATTGCACGGTGTGCGAATTATTGATATTCAAACTATTATCATACAACAAATCTTTTTTCGCTAATTGGTCACTTTTTTATGATAGACTAGCGACCTGCTACCCCCTCAGGTATGGTTTATATCCTAACCTTCTGGAAGAAAGTACCTAATTAAAATCAAAACTGCATCAAAATCCATTGAGTGGTTCAGTAGAAGCCGTCAAACAGACAGAAGCGAAAAGTGACTTCAATTTATACTGTTTGGATATATGTATAGTTTTAAAATAGATACTTAAATCATCTCTTAATAAATATTGAGATAAAATAAATAAATCTCATAACAAGCAAAGTTCTGGGCAAAAGTTATTGTGACTGCAACTATGAATGAGAAACACCTCTTTGTCATTGGAGTTATAGACAGCCCACTGCGCAGAGCTTGCATGGAGGAAGACGAGACGGCAGCCCACGTGCTACTAAACTGCCTTGAGGTCGCCACATACAGGGCCAAGTACTTCGGAAACCTAGGTACTCTCCAAGAGATCACCAGTATCATCAAGGGTGTGGTGGCCTTTCTTGAGGAGTTAGGGTGGATTGAGTAACTATACTTACCACCCATCACGCAAAATACGCGCTTAGTCGTGGAGTTGCGGATACCAGCCCGTTATACCTTATAACTATGAATGAGACTGAATACTTACTAGGAAAGAAATAGTTCTCCACGCCCCATTCTATCCAGCTGGCCACAGCAGCGACACTATACTGCACACTGTGGTTTAATATGAAGGAGTCCACTGTCAGGGTCCTCGGATTAGTCAGTGCAACGGACATGAACTCCGAAAAATGGAATAACGATAGTATCATGGTGTAGAGGCCAAACACTTTCCAACCATTCTCAAAGGTGGCCAGAAAGATGCCCAGGGAGAATGCTCCGCCAAGGAATGCTGATCTTAGGGAAACCTGCAAAATATAAGAAAACTGCAATTTTGCTAGCAAGTGGTATATAAAATACAATATTCATTATATCGTCATTGCGCTTGCCAAAACCCATTGTGGATTTTATCAACTTTACAGGAATCAAACTGTTTTATCTGATAATTAGTAAGTTTATAAGAGAAATTTAAAATTTTCAAATGCTAGCAAAACATCTTGTTTTATACTGTGATAAATTTTTTTTAGTGTAATTTCATTATTTAATTATTTTTTTGTATTTTTCGTGCACACGGCACATTTTTTACGCCGTGTACATTAGGGTTTTGGCAAGCGCACTGACGATATTAATTTTATTGAGCATTGACATAGAAATGTATGGACCTCCAATCAGCGCTAAAAATGACCGAATCGAATGTAGATTAAAATGCGAAAATGTAGACTAATTTACATCAATAGGTACATTAACACCTTCATATGGTTGTAAGCTAAATTAGACATTGTGATGACGACATAGGATTTAAATTAGTTTTTTAATATTTCTAAGTTTATACAGCAGTGTGCCTTGAAGCGAGCTCTGTTGATGTAAACTTAGGACAATTATTTTGTGAATTTTATACTAGACCCATGGTCCATGTGCGTCTATACCAATGTTTTTGAGTTTAGATATATAATCCTAAATATAATGATGACACTGAAATTATTATGACTCATCCTGACCTCAAATTTAATTTGTTATAAGAAGCTTAACAAACTTAAGGAATTATTTTGAAATCTAGCACTTAAACATGTCAACAAGAAGCTGGATATTGTAGAGAATGACGCCCTAAACTAAAATTTGTTTAGTTAATCTAATGAAACAATTCTTACCTCGTAAATAAATCCCTTGTAACAGTATCTTAATATGAAGTTGAATAGACAGAAATAGAGTGCTGGGCCCCAATAGGTAAGGGCCCATAGCTCCGACGAGAAACCCAGAACACTTCCCGAAAAGAATGATGTCGTAAATACGAAACACGAAAGAAAAAAACAAATTAACGCCTGTTTTCCGGCAGGACAAATATTTTTCATCCTTAACACATCCATTTTGTCCAATAGTAGCCGGAAGTTGATCTGGCACTGATTATAAAGAAATTCTGCTACTGTTTCCGATATGTACACCAATATCTGTTAAAAGGTATCATTGAAAATTTGAAAAATAATCCCAAAATAAAAATGTGTGAGAAATTATTTATTCAGGTACCTCACCTCCCGCAAGGAAATGTCACTGTCAGTGTCCGTCAGTCAATTGTCAAGAAAGAACACAAGTTGACATGACAATGCAGTGCGTTCACAATTTGCAAACTGATTATTTGTATTCTGAGTTGTATTGATTATCATAGTTGCGCTGTTAAGCATCGTTCTTAATATAATGTTTTCTTGTTGTATTGCAGAGTGAACTACTATTATAAAATGTTATTGAAAATGTTTGACTTTTGACGTCATGCCATTGATTATGCTTATATCAATTTTGAATATGTAACCATGGCAACACGAAGTTTGTTTGACAACTAAAAGCTAGCCCGTTTGCCGTGTTTTCCATTCCCGAGATAAAATTGTTTTGTTCTTACAGCCCTGCTATTGGCTGTAGAGTCAAAAATATTTATGTTGAGTCTAATACGATTGGTTATAATTTGAAAACTAAAGTTTACCACCAGAAAAGAAAATAGAGAAAAATCCATCCAATCTCTAAATCACTACTTTCAAATCAAATTCATGTTATTCCCGTACCGATTATTCTATCAATTCATTAATAAAGTTGAAAAACAATTATTACTGCAACCAGTGTCATATTTTTGCATTAAACGCATACCGTAGAGTAAATTTTAGTTAGTGTTCGCCATCAGACCGGTTAAAATACTGATTAACTGACGTAATCGTGCATGACAACATCTGGTACATTACGATGCGATTCCGTCGGCGTCTAATGAAATTAAATTTCCCTCGTCATAAGGTTCAAAATCTGTGATTTATTACATTAGATAGACTGAAAAGTGCCGTGTAACTTCCTATAGCGATGTAAGCGCTCGGATATTAATGAACTAGCAGTTTTCTGGGTTCTGGGGTAGATCAGGAGTCCAGGAGCCGTTAGCCTGGTGTAATAAGGATGGACGACCCGTGGGACGTGAAGTGTGTGCGACAGGCCGGGCAGTATGTGTCTTGCATGAAAATAAATGGGGTGCCACTCCTTCCGCCAGTTGTGAGTATTTATTACTTAAAAATATTGCGTCCTAGTTCTTGCTTTGTTATATTTTTCTATAGAGAAATATTTAAACTAATAATAAGGAAGGTTGTTTATCTATTTTTACTGGGCCTGAGGCGGTCCACTGCTCAACTGTTGGATCTTATATTTTTTTTATAATTAAGCTTTACCTACTTATTGAATGTAATTCCTTCTATCATTAGAACATATTTACCAACTAGTATTTGGCGAAATTCTATCATTTACAGCTTGAAATTACCCAATGCTGGGTATAAGCGTCCTCTCATTTAAGCCAACTATCTTTGTCCAATGTTGATTTCTTTTAATTCACACCTGCAATTTTATTACACCCCTACCTTCTAACTCAATGACCCTTCTTGCTAGCTTGCTAGAGTATCATTTGATAGAATTTCGCCAAATACTAGCCTGAGCCTCCTGATTCAGAATGATTCAATTAGTCAGTTGTCAAACAATTGTTCTTGTTACAAGAATTGAAGACGACAACTGCTTATCAAAAAGTTTCTGAATCGGGGGCTGAATCCTTTTCATTTTAATTGTAACATTAAATTAAACGTGTAAAGTGGCTAAGCGATTGGCTTCTGCGCCACGGGTCGTGGGTTCGATTCCCACACGAAACAAAAATTTGTATGGTCTACAGATGGTTGTTTCGGGTCTGGGCGTTTGTTTGTGAGATTTGTGTTTGTAAACGCACCCACGATACAAGAGAAATCTTAGTGTGGGGCAACGTTTTAAAAAAAAAAAAAAAAACATTGATGCCTAAATACACATTATGCGTGGCATTGAAATGTTCAAGCGCATGAAATTATTATTTTGCAAAAAAAAAAGCTTTTTTTTTACTGAATCCTTATTAGGTGGTTTAGATACGATCATTTACCCCAACCGTATGAAAAAAAAGACTTTTATTGTTTGATTTTTAATCAAGCTAATTCCCGTGCGGGGCCTATCTACACCAGTAGTAGATCATGTGGTTGTAAGGAATTACACGAATTCGTTAACACCCTGTATATCAAGTGGGGATCACAAATTGACATAAAATGATACTACATATTCTTTATTATATAGATAAGCTGGGAGTACCTACACGTGGTGAAGGTGGCAACAGTAAGAAATCGCGCTTTTTATAACAGCGGATAACTGAGCTGAGGCGGGAAAAACAATCATGATATTGATGAAGATTGCTTTTCACTCAATATCTCTAATGCTCACTGTAGGAAACGTGACCTTACTGGCTAAAACTCTTATTAATATCGTATAGATGCCTTCGGGCTTATGTTATTATAGGTTTTCGTAATTTGTTTGGCACAGTAGCCTACCCGCCCGGTGACGCAGGGGCACACCCACAAAATATTCTTTTCAGAATACACTGTTATTAGTAACACAATTGGGTTATCCAACATGAGTACTAATAAGTGTCTTGTATGTGACGAGGATGTCGTTAAAGGAAGTAAGGATGTCTCTGAGGTGAAAGAAAAGATCTTATCGTATAGAAGGTTCCTTGACTTGACATCCCGTTTTATTCACACCAGCTGCCGTAAAAATTGCACCCGAACTGACACCAGCAAAAAAGATCTTAGGCAAACATCTTTACCTAACGAAGAGGCAGGGCCGTCGCAGCTCAGATCTTCTGCTCAGCCATTTGACATCAACCCCCTTATTACAAAAGATGGTTTAAACCAAGACTAAGGTAAACCCAGGTTTAAAATATACCCATCACTTTCTTATGTCATATAACAAAAAGAGACGGGGCTACTCTAAAACCAGGGTTTTTCTTAGACCATCTTTTGTAATAAGGCGGCAAGAGTCATTGTTTTAAGACATTAACGATGTTGTTGCTGATGGAGCAAAATATCACAAAGACTTCGTTACCTCACTTATCATTTCTAGTACTCATGTTGGATAACCCAATTGTGTTACTAATAAATAACAGTGTATATCTGAAAACAATATTTTGTAGCTACGCCCCTGCGTTACCGGTAGGCTACCGTGTCAAACAAATTACGAAAACCTGTAATAACATAAGCCCGAAGGCATGTATACGATATTAATGGGAGTTTTAACCAGTAAGGTCGCGTTTCCTACAGTGAGCATTAGAGATATTGAGCGAAAAGCAATCTTCATCAATATCATGATTGTTTTTCCCGCCTCAGCTCAGTTATCCGCTGTTATAAAAAACGCGATTTCTTACGTTACTTTCTTCGTACTCCCAGCTTATGTTACAATACATTTTAAGATAATTTTCGCATCAAGTAATGGTCATCACGGTGAATAACTTTAATTTCTACATGTCTGGAGCGTGTAGTTCAAAAACGATTGGGAATATGGAAAAAGTGTATAGAATCAAAGTTATAGAGAATTTTAAAAGCTTTCATTTCATCGTAAAACATTTTTCGCTACAACGCACTATTTTTGAGATATTGACGAAAAACTTAAAATTGAGACCTTTGTCACCGCCCCTTCTCCCTCCGCCTCGCCTCCTAGACGTCAGGACTTTTAGTATATTTTCTCCCTAAGCACCCTGAAAAAGTTTCTGAAGAAATCGCTTAGGTTCCCGCTCGCGCACTCTACAACTACTTTATTGATTGGACTAAAAAGATTAATATGTATAAAAAAAAAAATGTAAAAAATATTGTTTGGTGAAAAATCACAATCATTGTATGCTCACTATAATTATTTATTTTTATATGTCCAATTTTAAATTTTTATGTTCCAGTTATCTAAGGAATGTCGTACTGAGATGCAGTACTACAAGCTTCTGGCCAAGGAAGTTGAGAAGCGCATATGCCTTCTGCAGCCGTACGTCATGGACGCCGACTCGGAGTCTGAAGACAAGACCGATGCTCCTGAACTGCCTGAATGCGAGCTAAGTTACGAACTACCCTATGAAGAAGTACAGACTGGCTTCAATGTTAACTTAGATAAAATAACTGCTTTCACTTCAGCTAAAAACCATGAAAAATCTGTTGTTGTGTCCCCAAGACATTCTCCTATTACTGATATTTGTAACAATATAACTTCCAATATGCTTATGGAATCAATAGAATCGGGTTCTAGCTCTCCAAAATTCGTAATAGATCTCAGTCTAAGCATTAATGGACCAGGAAAAAACAATCTTGACCCCGTTAAAAGGGGTCGTTCACCCCCTCAAATTGATCTTCCGGAAAGAGATTACAACTGCACCAGAAAAATTACCCAAAAAGTTGTAACAGAAAAAGAAGTTATTTCATCAGTAGAAACACAAAGAAATGAAAAGAAAAGAAGTTTGATTGAAGACGTTACTAACTTCAACTTTAATCTCAATAAAAATAATTTAACAGATCCTTTTGCTGATATAACTTTATCTCAAGATGGTCCATCATCTCTTAGTGCCAAAAGCTTTACAGGATCCCTTAATGATTTGCACAGCGAGAGTAATAAGGACTTGCTTAATCCGAAATTAGCACGACAAAGTTCTTACACATTGCTAAATCCAAGTCCTGAGCTCTTAGCTCACCTAGAAGTGCAATCCTTGAACACCGGCATTGAGGTAAACTCTATATCAATGAGCGAGTCTGTTTCCAACCTAAGTAGCCCGCAAAAGAAGCGAAGGAGTTGGGACCTGGATACTGCTAAAGTGAAATGGTCATCCATGGCACTGGAACTGAAGCAGAAGAATGTCATTCGTACACTAAACAGGAATGCTTCTAATAAAAGTGTATTTTTGAGAGCGCCACCTAAGAAGGCACCTAAGGTCTCACCACTCCTACGGACAAAGTCCGTTGCGCCAGAAAAACCTAGACGCACCGTTGTTACTCCAAAACCAATGATTAAATCTAGCCCTATACCTAATTCGGATCATTTGCCCAAGTCTGAACCAGTTGCAAAAACCAGAAGATCCGCCAGTCCTTCCAGAATTTCGATCAACCGTAACCTCGTAAAAGACTCGGTGTCACCCCAATCAAATAAAAAACCCGACGCTTTGTCTCCGAGCCAAGTGCCTCCTTCTATATCAGAATCTGAGAACCCGGCAGCCCACGTTCGGGAACTCTACGAAAAGGTACAAAATCAACAGTTGTTACAAATGGCTAGTTTAATGGAAAAGCAGAAGAAGGAACAGCAGGTTCTTCAGCAAGTCTTCGAGGAGCAGAACAACTTGCTCATCAAGCAGTTGAAGACTATTTGCCCCAAGTCTCCCATTGAGGCGAAGGAGGCCTGGGGCGACAAACATCCCAAAGGTGACGGAGGTCCTGTCAGTCTAAGCCAGCTCATAAACTACAAGTCACCTGAGCAAAGTGGTTTTGAAGGCCCCGTTTCCTCAACATTGATAGAAACAAACAACTATATAAACCATTGTGATAACGTCTTGAAGAAAAGCAGGGATATAACCGGGTGTATCAAAAAGCAGCCGGTTAAAACTCGTAGTCAGAACGGGACCAAGATTCTGTCTCCGAGGATGCCACCCGAGGGGAGCAAGACTCGAACTCACTCCCCGGTTTCAAGGAACTGTCCACCGTCTCGGCGATTGAATTATGATACGAGTGCATCATCTGATCGTGAGTACGAGCCGATATTAACCGATCGAACGAACGACACGATGGCCGATTTGAATGTGACTTTCCCTTCCGACAACAGCGAAGATTGCAACACTTACGATCATCTTACTAATAGTATTATGAGCCATTTGCTTGGCAAAGAAAAGAAGACGATCCACGGAGTTTCACATACAAGTTCTGCAATAAATTCTATGTCAACCGATAGTGCCATCCGCAATATGGAGAAAACCATATATAATTCAATAAATAACACCAACACGCGAGTGTCCAAGCCTAAATCCAATATCCAGCCAACGCCAGCAGAGGTATGTTTTTGTCGTTAGTCACATTTTAGATTAAGTCCATTGAAGTATTAGAAGTTCTAAGATTTAAATTATAAGACAACAAAAAAAAAAAAGTTGTCATTTACACTTTCTGTCCTGTCTGCCATGTTTAGTAATTGTTCATATCATCTCTCCTAAGGATGTATTTATAAATGTGCTTACGTTTTCCGATGAATCCTTGTAATTTGGTAAATAAATATCCTGAGTCATATCTGGGATTACCAAAGCGATCGCTTGCTCCATCGTTCGCCTTTTATCAGCTGCTTGTTTTGAAAATGTTTTTGTTATAGTGAGCTTTTTATTTGTTTTGTGCCCAATCCATGTCTATCCTTGAATTTCCTTAATCTTAGTCTGTCTCCTATTTCCTCGTGCTTGTTCTTCCAATTTCCGTTTCCTCTTATAAGCCTCATTTATATGAATGTATACCTGGATGACTTTCTGGTATCAAGTACTTTTAAAGAAAACATCAAATTCTAGCATAGAAATAAGATAATCTGAGTTCTGCTGAATTTTAACTTGTAATATTTACTTTCTACGGTGTATTCTTCAAAAGTATTCATCTGATAATTTAAACTACTTTCCCTGCTTTTTCACTTGGTATGCTCATAAAATGATAAAACCCTATCGTTCTCCATGTCCCAATGCCCGGGACTTCCAATTTCATCATCCACTAATTCTTCCAAACTAGCACAATTCCCAATACAATTTTATGTACTGTCTCGATCAGCGAGCGGCAGCGACAAAAATAGTGGCTATGGCCAAGGGCTACCTGGTCCGTCGATTGATGAAGACGGACCGGGTGCAGGCGACGGTGCAGACTATCAAGGATGCTCTGCTGTGCGCGCTGCAGCTGCATCAAGACCGGGAGGGGATCAGGGGAGCTGACGTGGATTTACATCGACGTTTGATACAGCAGGTATTGCTTGATGTGACTTTGTTGGTGACGGGTGCACTGGTTTTGAGTTGAAGACTTGAGCGATGTCGTTCTCTGACTTTTTCTACAGTATATTAATTAGGTATTTATTTATTTAGTGTTGGTTTTCAATCTAGTTATCCATTAGATTTTCCGAAGTTACATGCTTTTAGATCATTAAAATTTATTCTCATTAGTTTTATTCGAATTTCTTTCTAATGTATTTTTATCTTATTAATCAACGTTTGATTCTTTTAACTAATCAGGCAAAGAAGATTAGCATAACTGCGTTAATAGTGGCATTATTATCATATTTAAATGCAACACTACGAGTGACCCATTTGACACCTCGCGTTTTCTTTACATCAGAAGCGCTGATATATCATTAAATTATTAATTACGATTTCCAGATCACAGCCGCATGCTACTCGTTACACGATACGTTCATCGCTAGTACAGCGTCTGAGCGTTGTACGATGATCGCCACCGACAGAGGGCGCAGGCGCTCGCTCGCCGCCCGACAAGCCAACAACTCGTTCAAACAGACGTGAGCAATTATTCTTGACTTCGGTTTTGATTTAGGGTTTCGATACTGCTTCGATGTTTTCAAAAAACCTGTTAGCGAACCATGCAGTCTCCCAGAAAAAAAATTGTTTCTGTGTGCACGATTTGTCGCGGCAGTTCGATAGATAAGTCGAGTGATTTGGTTTAGTATTTAGAAATTAGAGGAAAGGAGGTTTGTACGTGAGCTTTATTAACTACGGCCAAGGGTGTTGGGTTTTTGGTAAAGGGTGAACTTACCTTACATATTTATTTATAACTAAATAATGTCATTCATTTGTAACATTATAGATTGTAAAATTTTGAAGGAATGTTTCATCAGCATTCTTCTTGAATCATATTTAAATTGGGAACAGGAATGTCTTAAAACATTGGTATGATAAGTTAAAAAAATATGAACAATTTTCAAGCTCATAATTGTGCCCTCACTTTATTTCCAACTCGACAGCTTGCTATTAAAATAAAGCTCTATAACAAGTACTATACTAAAACAGGGACCTAATGTCACAAAGCCACATCGGGGCGTTTCCCGCGCGCACCAAGCGACCACCAGCGGCCTTGCTGATGACGCAGTCTAACTATGGTAACACTGAACAACATAATGTTGCCAGCTTTCATATTGTTTTGCCCAGACATGGCATGCATTCAGATTAACTCGATTCAAAAGTCATGCGTTTCACCTGACCATAAATGGTGTCACACCATTATCTGTCTCATTATTATGATCAATCGCTTGCACTTGCAATTTTTGCCTAGTCAATGTGCATCTTCATAAAGGCATGTGCTTTACACGTAAGGGTTCTTACAGACGAGCGGCCCTTTGCCGATGGAAAGGGTAACTGCAGCTGTCACCGCTTGTCGACGGCAGCAGCCCGGCGAATTTACGGCAGCCCTCGACATCATGCAGTTACCCCAGTCGTCGGCACAGTGCCGCTCGACTGTAAAAGCCCTTATTGACTGAAAATAATTTTAGAATGAAATTTATGTTTCATTGACAAATCACAAAATTATATTACCCTATTTTTGTGGTATCATAGTGTTGTTTTTATTTAACTATGTGTTTAAGTTTTTAATCGTAAATAAATAAAGAACATTAACGAACTCAATAATGCTGCATGTATCTACAGCATGTAAGGGTAAACACCGTTATCACTCAAACCATGGGTAGGTAGACATAAAAACATAGAATCGAGTAAAAAAAAAAATAAAAAAAATATCCGCGCAAGAAATGAGCGGCGCGGCGACGCTACGACGCGGGATACACGCACTCGCTAGCGAGGCAGCTGACTGACTGGGGCATATACAGCGTGTCCCAGAAAGTAGTGTCAAGCGGAAGTCCAGAGGTAGAACATCCTTTGAGGTACCCAAATCACCCCCATGTATGTTCCGCGATTTTTTGTAGTTTTCGAGTTATGAATGTTTTTCATGTTTTTTAATCAAACTCTGACTATAACGACATTTTTGATCATAGTGGCGTGAATAGTTGAGATACATGAGTATTTTTTTTTTAAATTAGCTGATTAGTGACCCTATCGAACGCATAAACATTTGTAACCATAAATGTAAAGAATGCGTTACAAAAAAATATTGAATTGTCATAAAGTTAAAATCCTGCATGTTTCCTAAATCTTTGTGGGTGATTTAAAAATAAATCTCCCTAAACTTTTTTTGTCAGATGTATTTTAAAAACTTATCCATTTTATCAGCTATTTACCCTGTAAATTTCATCGAGCTATCTCTACGACATCACAATAAAAATTTCATTCAAAGCATACAATATCGAAAATTCCAGTTGTAAAAGGGTGAATGAAAAATTGATTAAAACTAAGGGCGCTTTCAATTTAGACGTTTCGTGTCGGACCGCTGCCGCACGTTTACCGTGCCGCTGGTTATAACCCGCTGACGGACCGCTGCAGTACGGTAGCCGTCCGACAGCAAACGCCTAAATTGAAAGCCTATCTGACTGCCGTGCGTTTGTATGCTAGTGATGTGACATCAGTCAAGCCATGGACTCTGACGAAGAAACATTATTGTTAGTGCTCTTGTTGAAAATTATAAAACAGAAACAAAAACAAAAACGACGCCCCCGTAAAAGAGCAGCACCAATGTTTTCATTAACATGTAATTCTGGTGATTTCCATAATCTTTATCCTAGGTTAAAACAAGATCCAAGCAATTTTTTTAATTATCTAAGAATGTTTCAACGAATTACTTGAATAAGTTAAAAGTAAAATTCAGCGGCAATAAACTGTTTTCAAACATACTATATCAGCTGAAGAAAGACTGCTGATAACATTGAGGTGAATAAAATAAACAACATATTTGTGATATTATTTATTTCTACAATTATTTTCATTGTATTATTTGTTTTATACAAAATTTTAGTAAAAAGGATAATATTAAGAGGGCTATCACATAGAGTCTGGCCAACGAAAGACGCCCCTCGAATTATTTGCAAACTTTTATATGGCAATGATTTTTCAACGAAAATGTTTATTTCTAAAGTGTCAAATTAGGTTACTTCATACAAATTGGGGTTGCCATGCAGAGATTTTTTTAAATTTGCCGCGCTTTTTCAGTGTCTTCTTTCGTTTGCCAGACTCAATCACCTCTCTCGAACAGAACATATTTTTAAAAATGTTAAATGAAAAGATGCAGTTTTGAAAAATGTAATCACCCATTGATTAAGAGAAAATAATATGAATTTAATAAGTAATTTAAAAATACATTTTTATTGTGTTCCATAAAAAACACAGCTTGCTTGTGTTTGAGAGAGGTGATAAAAGCAAACAAATAATGAAAATTTTATGAAATTAGCTCTGTCGTCTATTCACCGCACTATTCAACAGCGAAATGAACACGTGGTGTTTTCGACGTTGCCGTCCTGTTGCCGAGCGTTCGCGGTGCCGGCGCCGCGCCGTTGCCGCACCGCGCGCTTTGTATGACAAAAAACGATCGTCCGTGCGCAGTGCGACTAACGCGCCGCTGCCGCACCGCAGCAAGACGACAGCATACCGCTAAATTGAAAGAGCCCTAACTAATAACGTCTTTTTTAGTAACCCTCGACGCAAAAAGAGAGGTGATAGAAGTTTAACGTGTGTGTCTGTCTGTGGCATCGTAGCTCCTAAACGGATTTTGATTTAGTTTTTTCTTTTGTTTGAAAGGTGACTTTATCGAGAGTATTCTTAGCTATGATTCAAGAAAATCTGTTCAGCCGTTTGAAGATCATCAGCTCTTTTCTGGTTGTCGAAGGGATATGGGCAACTTCTACTGATCTGATCGTTTCGAAATTTACTATCCTGTGACTTCAATGATATTGATGACATGTGACAAGAAGGAGGTCATTACAACTTATCATAAACTTAAAGAATCAATAGGCACACAATACCTCTACTGTAAGTTGGGTATCATGCTATTTCAGATAATGCTTGAGTATCAATTTAAGGTTACCATGTTATTGTAATATCATTGAAGTCACAGGATAGTAAATTTCGAAACGATCAGATCAGTAGAAGTTGCTCATATCCCTTCGACAACCAGAAAAAAGCTGATGATCTTCAAACGGCTGAACAGATTTTCTTGAATCATAGCTAAGAATACTCTCGATAAAGTCACCTTTCAAACAAAAGAAAAAACTAAATCAAAATCCGTTTAGGAGCTACGATGCCACAGACAGACACACACGTTAAACTTCTATCACCCCTCTTTTTGCGTCGAGGGTTACTAAAAAAGACGTTATTAGTTAGTTTTAATCAATTTTTCATTCACCCTTTTACAACTGGAATTTTCGATATTGTATGCTTTGAATGAAATTTTTATTGTGATGTCGTAGAGATAGCTCGATGAAATTTACAGGGTAAATAGCTGATAAAATGGATAAGTTTTTAAAATACATCTGACAAAAAAAGTTTAGGGAGATTTATTTTTAAATCACCCACAAAGATTTAGGAAACATGCAGGATTTTAACTTTATGACAATTCAATATTTTTTTGTAACGCATTCTTTACATTTATGGTTACAAATGTTTATGCATTCGATAGGGTCACTAATCAGCTAATTTAAAAAAAAAAACATTACTCATGTATCTCAACTATTCACGCCACTATGATCAAAAATGTCGTTATAGTCAGAGTTTGATTAAAAAACATGAAAAACATTCATAACTCGAAAACTACAAAAAATCGCGGAACATACATGGGGGTGATTTGGGTACCTCAAAGGATGTTCTACCTCTGGACTTCCGCTTGACACTACTTTCTGGGACACGCTGTATATTATAATCTGTGGACTGGGGTAGCGAACAGTGCGGGGCCGTGCGTCAGGCCACGCGGCGAGTTCCCCGCGCCCCCTCCCGTAGCTTGTTGCCCCCGCGCGTCGGGTGAAATGCTTTTGGGGAAAAATATTTTTTTTATAAAAAAAAAGTTTGTTATTTTTCATTGATTTTACGTTCTATAAATGAAACCAAACCCCTGGTTTCAAGGATAACGGTGTTTACCCTTATAGCCTGCATAAATGTGATGTTTGTTTTATGTTACGGTGGACCCACAAAGCCCAGCGCCGGCTTTGTGAGCGGCAGTCGCAACAAAGCCGGCGGCCATGTTGCCACAGCGGGACAGTTCGTTTGCGGCTTTGAATTAGATTAGATTGCTAGTGTCGTTTGTTTTTGATAACTGCGAATATCGTCAGAGCCGCGCTTGCTGGCGCCTACCGACGGCACTTTTCGGGGGCATCTCTGGCGATTTTACTTAGGGTCAAGCCGCCGGCTGTGTGGATCCACCATTACAATTCGTTACAACAGTTAGATGTGTGTATACACACTAATATAAGATAATAATAAGAGATGTGTGCATAAGCGACACGCGGCTACCGACCACAAATAGGGGTAGGTCGCGACTGCGTGGATTGAACGCACTGTATACACTGTGAATTTTTATTGATCCTACCAATGACGTTTTTAATAGGGATCGTGTCTTTAAAATTGAAAAATAGTAGTTTATGAAACTGTTGCATAATAAAACCCAGCAGTACACCGCGCATGCGCGTGCAAGCACACAAACACACGCGGTGTAGGTACTGCTGGATTTGGGCGCCATATGTAATATTGTTTTAACTTTGGTCTTTAACTTAAAATAGGTATCTACCGATTGCATGTTTAGATAAAGTAGTGTATGAAACTGCACACAACTAGGTATTAAAACACTTGTGTGATACTATTAAAAAAAGTCGTGTTTTAATAACTCCTTCTATGTAACAGTTTCATAAACTACTAATAAAACATTATTTTGTTAAGAGAACAGACTTTAGGTACTTTAATAAAACATTTTAAAGGACAATGCTCAAAAAAACCCAGGCTTGGGCGCAAACGATATGTAATCATTTTTTTAGTATAAGTGTGAAATGAAATCCAACATAGGTGTCATCATCAAAATCGATGGCTAAGAGCGATTACGCACTGCATCCGATCCGAATCCGTGAAAATACGGATATAAAAAAACTCGGACCGAATTCGGATATTGCTTTACGCACTGCATCCGATCCGAATCCGTGAAAATACCGACCTAGAGTAAAAATCTCGGACCGAATTCGGATGTTGCTTACGCACTATTCCGATCTCTGATCCAAATCCAAACAATTCAGGGGCCATCTTTGGCATATCCATTTGGCGTCCGATTTGAATCCGAGGTAGTGCGAAAGCGTTCATACAAACATTACTACGGCTACTTCGGTCCGTCAATATTTCTTCCGAATTGGAGACTCACGGATGACGGATAGAAATCGGATGACGGATGCCAGATGTAGTGCGTAAACTACCATACAAATAGTTCTAAGGCTACTTCGGAGCGTATTTTCACGGATTCGGATCGGATGCAGTGCGTAACCGCTCTAAATGTAAAAAAATGCTATTTCTTTAGTGGCAGGGGTTATTTTTAATTAATTGTTTTTCTGTGTGTAGCTACGTAAAATCACATGACTTTCTTCGTATTGGTACGTATTCATCGTACGCATCACTACAGCGCTCCGTATGACATCGGGCTAGATACCAAGACGACTTCAAACACCCTCTTTTTTTTTTTTTTTTTTTTGTGGGAAAATCCTCATGGGTACCCTTCGTCTGGGGAAGGCGAAGGGTTATGCCGGACTCTTACCGGCTAAAAACCCACGGTGTTCCTTCTCCTGACCCTTGGCCGAGGTCACGGGATTCGCAGCTGCATGCACCGCAACCCCGGCAGACTTCAAACACCCTACGTTATCATAAGAAAACGTTTTATCTTCTATACATATAAAAGGAGAAGCTGACTGATTGACTGATCTATCAACGCACAGCCTAAACCGCTGGGGTTAGAAAGTTGAAATTTTGACAGTAGGTTCCTTTTGTAAGGTAGGCATCCACTAAGAAGGGATTTTTCGAAATTCAACCCCTAAGGGAGTTAAATAGGGGATGAAAGTTTGTATGGAAAATCGTCACTTAACGGGTTCAAAATTCACGCAAGCAAAGCTGCGGGCGAAACCTATTAGACATAAAAATAAAAAAATGATCTATAGATTTTGTTTACATTGTTTTTTTACTCTAAGTAAGAACTTTACAATTTCTTTCCTGGTGCCCATGAAGTCGAAGAGTAGGTAATAAAAACTAGTATCCAGTAAGTATTCCAGTTGTAACTATTTTTAGGTACCTTAAAGTTACCCCTGCCATAAAATAAATAGTAGGTACTTTTTCACATTCAGCCATCAGTTTCAATGTAAAGCGTTTGTTTTTGTTATCTAGTAATGGTAATTGTAAATATTTTAATTATATTTTGAAATATCTGAATGTTAACCCTGCCACTAAACAAATAGTCTCAGAATACAGAAAGTACCAGAAGCTGTGATAGCGCCTAATACTGAAGCATCAAAAACTACTCTTAAACGGAGTAGTTTGACGCGCAGTCGATCAGTTACTATGGGGACGTCATAACGACTACATGTATTTACCGGTGTCAAATTAAATTAAATTATGCAGTTTTGTGTCGTTCGAACCTATAAAAATGCAGCGGGGCTAAAAACAAAACAGGATGGGATCATATTTCACGTTTAAGTAGCACATTCAGATATCGTCTTATTTAATTAATCAATAAATTGTTCAGTTTGTAATTGTCATAGGGAATGATGCGTCCATATTGTTAGTGTTGTCAGTATAAGAGTTTTGATTTTCCCTTCTTTTTATTACCTACTGAGGGCTTAAATTAAACGTTTTTTTATCTAAAACGTGTTTTATTCCTATTAGACCTTCTCTATTTCTTGAGATTATCAGGTACAGTCAGCGTCAAAATCAAAATCCAAGATGGCGACTGTGAAATGTTACAAAATATGCGTTATGGGTGTCGTTTCCGCGGTTTTCGGGAGCGCTGAAGATGAAAATCAGGTCAAAGTAGAAATCCAAGATGGCGGCTGTGAAATTTTACAAAATAAGCGTCATGGGTGTCGTTTCTATAGTTTCCGGGGGTGCTGATGACGAAAATGAGCTCAAAATCAAAATCCGAGATGGCGGCTGCGAAATTTTACAAAATAAGTATACGTCATGGGCAAAATCTTACAGCCGTCATCTTGGATATTGACTTAGACCTCATTTTCGTCACCAGCGCCCCTGAAAACCACGGAAACGACACCCATGACGCGTATTTTGTAGAATTTCACAGCCGCCACGTTACGGAGTTGATGTAGTGAGCGCACATCCATACAAATTCATATAAAGAATACGAACCGCACAAGGCGAGGCAGTGCGGGTCGGGTGCCGGGTGGGTCTAATGAGCTGTAACCTTTAGATTGAATAAAAATTTTAAAAAAAAAACCTTTTTTTATTTCATTGAAAATTACGATGCCATGCATAAATTAATGAAGTCACGGCAACACAGCTGACGGGCACGACTAGCCTGATATCGTTCCACGCAGTCAGTTAACTTGGAACGCTAAAATTACTCAGATACAGAATACCACGGTTCATTTTTTGAAAACTTTTTTTTTTATTCTGAAAAAATCCCATGCAGGGTCAATCAGTGTCAGATCACGCGGTTTGAAGGAATTACATGAATTCGTTAACACCCTGTAGTTTTGTTCGGATCATTTTGAACAGTCTGTTCGTCCCTATATATTTGACGCTGACTGTACCTACTCAGATATAAAATATTGCCTTTATAGAAAAGCACAATTTTGATTTTATTATTATCTTACCTCCAATACTCAACGTTTTCCCCAAAAACGGGTAAACAATGTCTAAGCTAGCAACATTACGCGGGTGGGAAGTGAGACGGGCGCGGGACGCATGCTTTGATTTTGGACTCAGCGTACGGCTTGCAATTACTGTTGAACGCGGATTCTGTTTCTTTCTGTATTCTGAGCAAATAGTAATTTCTTACATTTAGCCATATATTTCGATGATGCCACCTATGTGGGATTTTATTACACGCTTATACAAAAAATTTGAGATACGTTTCATTTGCGCCAAGCCTGGGTTTTTTTTCGTACTTCGTGAGCATTCTCCTTTATTAGAAACGCACGTTTTTCAATTATTTCATTATGGTACTATTTTTAGTTCATAATTGGTACTTTACGACGTGAGTGCAGATATACATACAGCATGTAAGGGTAAACACCGTTATCACTCAAACCATGGGTAGTTGACTTAACATAAAAATATATGAGCGAGTAAAAAAAAAATATACGCGCGAGAAATGAGCGGCGCGGCGCTACGACGCGGCGTACACACACTCGCTAACGAGACAGCTAACTGACTGGGGTAGCAAACTGTGCGGGGCCGTGCATCGGGCCACGCGGCGAGTTCCCCGCGCCCCCTCCCGTAGCTTGTTGCCCCCGCGCATAGGGTGAAATGCTTTGGAGGAAAAATGAAAATTAAAAAAAAAAATGTTATTTTTCATTGATTTTACGTTCTAATGGGTGATTCATTTAGAGGTACTTTTTTCAAAACTTAAAAAAATAATAAAAAAGCAAATTTATCGGGTTATCTTTATTATCATACGAAAGAACCATTCTTGACATTTATTTTTTAAAGATTACTTCTTTCAAATGTTATCCGTAACTGCGGTTAACATGGTCCGTTCTGCAGTTCTAATTTTCGATGACGCGACCGAACATTTCGAGTGGTATTTGATGAATAACGCGAATAATGTTGGCTTCCAGTTGCTCAATCGTACGCGGCTTATCAATATAGAGTTTGGACTTTACATAGTTCCAAAGGAAAAAGTCTAGGGGTGTGATATCACAGGATCTAGGTGGCCAACTGACCGATCCGAAGCGCGGAATTAACTGTTCACCAAATTGTTTTCGCAATAAAGCCATGGTTTCACGTGCACAACACGGTGCCACAGCACCGTGTTGTTAGAACCAAATGTCCTGGAGATCACGGGCTTCAAATTCGGGAAACAAATAGTCCGTTATCATGGCACGATAATCTAACGAAAATACGTCATCGAAAATTGGAACTGCAGAATGGACCATGTTAGCCGCAGTTACGGACACCATTTGAAAGAAATAATCTTTAAAAAATAAATGTCAAGAATGGTTCTTTTGTATGATAATAAAGATAATCCGATAAATTTGTTTTTTCATTATTTTTTTTAGTTTTGAAAAAAGTACCTCTAAATGAATCACCCGTTATAAATGAAACCAAACCACTGGTTTCAAGGATAACGGTGTTTACCCTTACAGCCTGTATATATATTTTTCAAGCATGCGTCCTTTGTAAGACCACTAAAAACTTAATGTGTATAATAATACCGTTGTTATGGTCCAGCGTAACTGGTACACGCAGCGACTTGCATGCGCAAAGTTTTGCCGTCTCAACATACATTCTTACTTGTGTAAATTGGAATTAGCGTAAATAAGGTTGAGCGTGTAGCCATTGGTAATATATTTGTTATGTCGCAGAGACGTTTAGCGGAGACAAGAGGCCCGGAGTGTCGGTGTCGCGCCACATGGCCAGCCCACACCGCCGCCCCTGGCGCTGACCCTCGCCCACGCCGCCCAGCTGCCTGCCGCGCTTCTTTGCCCACTGCTGGGCACAGCGCCATGACGTTGGGCTTTAAACTTATGTGAAAAATATATCTTAAATTCTCAGCTTTTTCCGCTTTGCCCACTGCATAGCGGCGGATTGTAAAACTAACTTGTGAACACATTTATACAACTTTAGTATTTTATTAAGTGCAACTTTTCCGTTTTTTGTTAAACTGTGAGTTGGTGCGTTAACTGCTCGTTAAATGGGCCACAGTTGAGCTGTTCTTAATAAACATTCAGCATTAAATAATTGCGTTGCAGTCTTTATCTCAGTTTTCTACTAGGAATTTATGACAGGATAATATTTTGAATGAATAACAAAAACATAGAAAGATTTTAAGTGCGCAGGCGAGTCCAAGTTCACAGTAAAATCGCCGCACGCAGCCAAGTATTGCAATAAGTATTTGCTCTCACACATTGAAACGATCACGTACAGTTAGGGTTACCATTTAGAAATTTGAAAAGTCCTGACAAAAAGCCTGATATTTCAATAAAAGTCCGGACATTTTAGTCACAAAATGCAAACATAAGTACCCACTTAGTTACAGTGGTATGGTAGGCATAGTAGCGGATGGTTACTTATAAGTTTTATTACTAGTATTCCATCTAAGCCAAAAAATCCGGACAAATTAAAGAGCCGGACAAAACTCTAGAAGTCCGGATATGTCCGGACAAATCCGGACGGATGGTAACCCTACGTACAGTGGACTTCATCTTTAGATCTCTACTAATTGTTTTTATTAATAACGTGTTATGTACTACGGTCGATCGAAACTTTAGCGGGCAGTAACTCTCAGCTGTTCAGTATACTATTGAATTCTTTGCTCTCAGCGCCGCGAGCGCATCCGGCGTTGGATGCGAGCATAAAAATAAATCAAAAATAAGTAAATATTTAAAATACGAATATATGAATCCCCTTGTCATGTTCCTCGTTCAACAGATCAGCTGGTATTGTTAAGTTAAGCATTTTAAAATTTAAATTAAGTAATATTGTCGATTGTTGGTCAAAATTAATAATATTTTTTTCAGATGCCATCTTTATTATTAAATTAACAATGAGAAAAAATCATTAATACTTCGAGCATATGATTAATTGCACGGTCGTTCTCATGAGCAGAGATTAATTAATTATTGATAGAATATTTATATTGTTGTAGTATAATATTGGCAAGCTTCTTTGGCTTCTTAAACCGTCATTTTGTGCTCTCTTTTTATAATGGAACTGTTAAATCATGCTTTATTTTAGTTAAAAGTGCATTTAAAATGATATTTCAGTTTAATACATTCAAATTAAGTAGATACCTTTCAATTTCTTTTTGTAAAACTTCGGCAAAAATTGTCTTTATTGTTCTAAAACACCGAAGCAAGTTCAAATTTCATTTGTAACGAAATTATTTATTTCCTAGCATTTAAGTCATTAAATGGTTGTAATATTGTTATTCAGTTTAGTAATTTCTGAAGCAAAGTGCCTAGTTGATGCACCTAAATCATTTAAATCTAAAAATTAAATTGGAACAATAAAACCTAATTAAGTCGCTATGTTTCAGACACTAATATATTTTTAAATCCTAAAATATAAGTAATAATAAGGTATACAATAAACTCCCATTAGAAATTTGAAATGTTCCATTGAGACCATAAGTAAATTAAACATAGCGACTAGACTTAATATTCGTAAGAAAAGAACTCGAATATTTTTCTTTTTTGTATACCTATTAATGTTTTAAATCTAAGGCCCGATATATAAAAAAGATCCATTATTTTTGAATTAAATAAACGTAAAATAAAAATTATTTTCGCATGCATTTTATAGAATTATCGTCGTTTAATTAAAATATTGAAAAAGAGGCCTTTCGTGTGACACAGCAGGGCATTTAATCATTGACTGCGTTGGCCCCACACCAAACTTTGTTTTGTGTAAAATAATGTGTTATTTTTTATAATTTAAATACAGATTTTTTGCATATTTCTGAAAATAGACAAAATCTCAAGTTTGTGTTGTTTTTTATATAAGGTCCATCTATTCATACACGAAATATTTTAAGGGATACATCTGTAGGTGGTAAAGAAGCAATATATAAAAAAACTAAGTATATATTTTTTTAATTAAGTAAATAATTTAAATTTACTTGATACACGTAACAAATACTGGCTCATTACTATTTTCAACATCCATTACGCTAGTTTCTACGTAGTATTTATTGTCATTGAAGCAGACATTTTTTTTTGCTTAATTTCTCAAGCCTAATTACAATTAATACAATTATTATTATTCACGTAAAGAAATACTTAAACAAAAAAAAAATTCGCTTTGCTATGGCTTCTTTACCACATATAGATGTATACCTTAAAATAAATAATAATAAATTAAATAATAAATTTCTTTATTGCAATAAAAACAGGGCACAGAAAAATGTGAGACCCTGGCTCCAGAGCTAGGTTAGAGCACCTGTATTTCAGGAGCCAAAATTTCGAGTATGAATAGATAGACCTTATACATATAGTTGTTTCAAAACCATGTTAATAAATCATGTTATAACCGGGTAAGTGGGGCTAACAACACTAGTTAGCCTAGAGGGTCTAGAGATCCCAAGTACAGCCCTGTGTCACAGCGATAAATCCAAGTTATTTAAGTTTTGTAATCTTTAGAATGTAAGAAATTGTACACATAGTGTTATATCGCTAAAATGCTAGTGTATAATGCATACGCCTAAAGACTTGTTTACATTAGCCGTTACGCCTTATTTCTAATAGTTTAAGAGTTTCTTTTCAAGTATTTAGAATCTCGTTCGAAGACTGCCTCGTTGGTCTATTGGTCGCAAGCGCGACTGCTGAGCGTGAGGTCTTGGGTTCGATCCCCAGGTCGGGCAAAGTGTTATTGAGTTTTTTCGTGTGGAATTTCTCAGTAGCAGCTCGGAGTCTGGACTTGTGCCCGATTGATGGCAGTAGGCTCGCCCCTTATTACATGGGACTTAAACATAACGGCGAAACGTGGGTGTACTATACACCTCTGCCAACCCTTCGGGGAATAAGGCGTGAAGTTATGTATTTAGAATCCATTACATTATAATAAAACTAACATTAAACATTTTACGAAAAAACTAAATGCAACGCACCCTAGGAACTATGCTGGTGCCAAAAATGACGTTTTTATAATTTTTGTCTGTTTGTCCGTTTGTATGTTTGAGCTTCACACCAGTGCTACTGGACAGATCTAATTGAAAATTAGCAGCGACATCTGTTAAAGCGCGGGACAGGTTATAGGGTACAAATTATCACGCTATTTCGAGTGGGTGATGAGCAGTAACCTTGTGAATAAAATTTAAATTGAATTACCTTAAAAATAGGTTTTTGCATGGTATAATAATATGTTTCACTGGTATTCTCTTCCCGTGACAGCTAGGTCGTGATTGGCCTACGACTACGTCATCAGCTGGGAGTGCTTCCACTATGTATAAATAAATTACCCGAGCAAGATGCATTTTTTCACATATTTGCTTCTACAAAGAAGCAATTTTGAACTAGTAATTCGAAATAGTCATTTAATAGATGAATAACACGAAATAGAAAATAGTTAGGCTAGTTAGCAATTTATTTAATATTTATTATGAATTAAAAATCTCCTTTATTGTATTGGAGATGTTAATCAATGGCAGCACTGATCGTGACATTCGTGACGTAATCTTAGGCCATTGCGGGAAGAGAATACCAGGCGTAGCTTATTATTATACCGTGGGTTTTTGTAAATTACTTGGAATAGTGGCTAATGTAAATGAGTACGCACCCATATCTTATGAGAAATTTAACATTTTATATCGCTCTAAAATATATTATTTTGGTACTAAACTTCGGAATAAGAGTTATAGACGTTTAATTGCCTTGCATGTTACCTATATTGTTATTCTTCCGATTCCATTTGTGTTAGCGAGACAATTGATACGAAGTTTCAAATTTTTAGTAAAGCGTATTAAAAATTTCTGTTATTTCATTTGATTAGACAATGAACAGACTAAGGGGGATATCACACTATCATCATCTGGGATCATATATTCTCTTATCCTGCATAAATATAACCTCTAGAGTCATAATCTGTCTATAACGAAATTATTCATGTCTAGATTACATTATGACCCATAATTAGAAATCGGTTATTTGGATGCATATTCACCTATACATCAGCCATTTTAAAGTGATAATTAACGTGCTTTGGGATTATGAACCTTAATTCAATGACTAATAGTTCAGTTTCCATCACATTCAAATTACTTTTAAGCCCTTTTCGGTAATTTTTGTCATTCTAAAATGAACTTAAAAACATGTTGTCAAAGTTGATAATTGCGTAATTAGTAATAACGTTTATTTCTCTTTCCATATTGGCTTTAGTTTAAACTCGAGGTGTTGGCTAATATGGAGTGCGCTTTTGTATTGAAAAAATGCCGCGGTTCCGGGACAATTATTATTTATTTTATTTTTTTGGTTTATCTAACACACACCGCTCCTCTTCTTACACTCTACATACACACATATTTGCATCGGGGGTTAAACATTCATTTTAAATAATTGTGCAATCGAAGAATCCCGGGGTTTTTTTTAAAATAAATCATTTGAATACATAGCTTCCATACTAAACACCCGACTAGTTATGCATTCCCGGTGTTTCTGGTACCCCGTGTTTTTTTACAAAAAATATATTTTAAGAAGCCGCTTCCATACTTTCATAGCTAAAAACCACTTTAGGTAAATATGCATCCGAATATGCATCATGATCCTAGATATACGATAGTGTAATATCCCCCTTAGTAAAAAAGACATAAACATGAATTATTTTTAGACTTGTTGCGCTAAACACAAATGGACCTAGTCTGTCTAATAAGAACAGCACTAACGACTTTAACACTGCCGTTCCGTAATGTCTCAGAATTATCCTTAAAGTTAGTTTTAACTGTCAATGTATTTATACAGGGTGTAAAAAGACCCATCACATAGCCGAAATCTACGCACTCTGTGCATCAAACTAAATTACATTGACCAAAAATAATTGCTGGGAAACGACTTATTTTTAGGCATAAAAACGCTGTTTTTTGTAGCTCGTAATGTAATGCACGTAACCGACTGTGCTTGTGTGTAGTGTAGCGGCTACACAGCTGAGCCAAGGCAGCCGTGTGCGTGTGATATTCATTCCGTTTTTGTAACTTCAAATGTGTAATTTGTTAGGAAAAATTGAATATTTTGATAATGTTTGTTTGGAAGAAAGTTTAGTATTATCACTTAGAATTCGTTTTCGGAAAAAACTAAAAAAAAAAAATGTATAGTTTGACCTTCAATATCTCCAGAAGCGATGATTTCCCAGGTATGGTCTAGTAGAAAAAAAATGATCCCAATGATGGCTAGAATACGTGGTTTTCGTTATCGTTAAGGGTCTTTTTACACCCGATATGTGATCAGATCAGGCTACAGTATCCGTCATTCAACCGTAAAACAACCCCATGTATTCTGCGTAATACAGTACTTGTCAAACTTCTAAATCGTTCTGAAGTTAGCACTACCGATTAGTAGTGCAGTAGCAAAATAGACAACATGTAACAGAGATCGCAATCACCCAAATTAAAATATCCGGTTTATGATCAAAATACATACAGGGCCTTTTTACTATCTTGCGGGTTCGTGCCGCGTGCGTGCGTCACCCGCATGCGTGGCGCTCGCAGTTCACCTTTTCGTGCGTGTGACTCACGCATGCGGGCACGAGCCCGCGTCACAGTAAATAGGCCCTCACTGAATGTATTGTGCTTAAGAGCTCTTACACACCACGTTTTTTTCAGGCGACATCGACGCGCGTTTCGCTATCGCGCGTTGTCGGCGCTGCTAAACTTGAAATAGGCAGATTACTTGCGATTGCATCGCTGCAAACTCACGAGAAACGCGCTAGAGACGCGCTTGAGCAACTCTCCTTGCAAAGTAAAACGCGTGTAGCACGCGCGCGAAGGAGCGTGTATCGCGCTACAGACGCGCGTGTCGGCAAGTAACCGATTAAAACGCGCTGTACGTGTGTGTTTGCAGCTAAAGAGACGCGCTGACTCCGCGCTACGAGCGCGTCGACAGCTCGCGAAAAAATCGTCGTCTACATAGGTACTACAATTTTATGAACGTGTGAATAGGTAAATTGGTTGCGATAACATCGCGTTTTCAGCGCGTTATAGTTGCGTGCGACGCGCGTCGACAGCGCCTGAAAAAAACGTGGTGTGTAAGAGCCTTAAATATTGTTTATTCAAGAAAACGGTTTACTTTTTCTTAGTCTTATGGCCTTGACATAAGGCTCTATTTTCTTTACCACAATTAAAATAATATTTTTACTTATATTAAAAATTGCTTTAATTCAGTAGCCGTTTCTTAACTAACTACTTTTAGGGTTTTCGTTTATTATGTAACACATTGTATAGGTAACTTTGCTACAGCGCAATCACTCGCCGAAGTTCAGAGCGATCTAGAAGTCAAAGAGTACTGTACCACAAATAAAAATAGATTGTAAAATGAACACCTGAAAAACGGACCGGTATCTTCTATCCATATAAGTTTGTGCTAATTCTGCACCCCTAGTCATTTACTCACAGATCTCCTTACCTAACTTTTTTCTTTTTTCTGTTACTAATAGTTATTTGTTAACCAAGCATAATACATATAATGAACTAATGCTGTATGATGGAGAAATGCATTCTGTACGTACTTATGCCTCGAGACGAGACTCAATTAATTGTACACATGACTACAAATCAAGCTATACAGTAGGGTGGGTCACTATAGTATGAAAAAAAAAAAAAGTTGTCGAATCAAATTCTAATAGTGATATTATGTTGAAATGCAATGTAACAAATAGTTTCAGTAAAAAAAATCTTAACGAAACATATATCTCCAGCCCGCGCATGCGCTTCAAACTTATACGTTTTTTAAAAAAAACACGTTTTACTAAATGTCATAATTCTTTATTGGAAATCGCTTAAATACTATTGTAACAACGTAAATGATTAGCTAAGGACACACATTAACGTTAAAAACCAAAATTTAACCGAATAAACACACAATAGTCATCAAAAAAAATAATACTTTTTATGCAAAAAATCCTGCTTGCTATCAAATTTTAGCATAACTTTTCTACTTTTCTGGTAGCAAGTTTTGCATGAATCTTTCTTTCATACAAATATTTTTGGTCTGTGCTTAAGTCATCGGGTTTTTGCCGTGGTAATTGACCTGGTATTGGCTCAAATTCGACTACAGCTCGCGTTTTCACACTTATCCACCAACTTACCAATTGTATGAAAATGGACCAGCCTCAGAGGCTGTTTATTTAAATGAAGCATGCAAATTATCCATTGCAAGGGTCTCTGTAGTCTTTTTTCAAATAGCCTTATGACACCCCTAAATTTACCCGTATTTGTTACTGTTCCATCGCATCCAATAGCCAGCAGATCATCAGTACTAATATTTTTAGCGAAAAAAAAAGCGTTTATTGATATCTCAATGGTATTAGCTGTTCCATGTGATGGTGTTACATACCCTAAATAAATGGAATCCGGTTCTTTAATAACAGATACGTGTTCTTCAATAACTACTTGCCTATACCTTTTGGTTCCCTTTGTGACTATCTTCAGGGTTTTATCTTTCCGCCCATCGAAATATAAAGCAAGTAAATTCAGAGGCGCTTGATTTTGCACAAGAACGTCACGTGTTTTCTTTCTGTCTCTTCGTAGTTTTGATTTATCAATTACGACATCCGACGAAACTTCGTGTAAAACTGCAGAAGCAATCGCAGCACCAGCTCTGTCGGACAGTCCATGACGGTCACGTATTTGGGACAACACCGTTAAACGTTTGATGCATTTCTTATTTTCCATAGTTCCTGGGGTATAAGGTAAGGGTTTTTCTATATTTTTGTGTTGCTTTTCCGGAGATGAAATACTTGTATCAGAACCACTACTTGTTGATGAGACTAATCCTTGCTTTGGCATTTTGGATGGGTCGTTATCACTCTTCTGAGAGATTTTTGTTGAAGCATGCTTTGGAGCTAACTTTTTCTGTAAAATTTTTGTCCGAATGCGATCAATGCCACCGATTCTCATTTTTATCTCACCCTTTCAATCAAAAGTCATGCTCTTCTTTGGGAACTTTGACTTCTCTGGGACAATTGCACTGACTTGCCTTTGCAAGACCAAATATCGAATAAATTCACTTTGCTGCAAGAACTCAGTTTTTCTCTCATGTGACAACCTTTTCAATGATTTAATAATATTTTTGCATTTCAAATGATAGGCTTTCAGAAGCTGGATGACTCTAGTGTGCGAGACTACAGGAATTGATGCTTTTTGCCATACTCCTTCAACTTTTTGGTTACTATTTCTGCAATTCCGGAAAACGCGGGCTCCATGTTACTGCCATTTCGAACTTGTACTCTGTTCCACTCGTAACACTTCATGACATCCTGGTATGTTGGTAACATATTATCCTTCATATCTTGTATATGTATAGTTTCAAATATCGAACACTTGTACGACTGTCAATTTGTCGACACGATGATTAAATTTAAACTCCAAGTTCTCAAACAAAAATTACTGATCACCGGAATTTCACAAGAATTTAGTCACATTTTCACAAGAATTTTCTGAATGTACTTACCTCAAAACTGATTTTTCAGAATAAACAATACAATTTAAATACCAAAATCGACATGTATTTCAGTGAATTCCAATTAGAACACTAAACTACACCTAACCACAAACGTGTAACTTAACATGTAAAAACACACTTGAACAATTTTTTTTCAAAACTTCAGCGGCTTTGCGCGGGCTATTCCACTTAAAATAATTCAGTAATATTTTAGGGGGTCGATAACGATACCTTACTTCAACATATTTTCGCTATTAGAAATCGATTACTAAAAAAAAATATTTTTGACCCACCCTACTATACAGGGTGTAAAAAGACCCATCACATAGCCGAAATCTACGCACTCTGTACATCAAACTAAATTACATTGACCAAAAATAATTGCTGGGAAACGACTTATTTTTAGGCATAAAAAACGATGTTTTTTGTAGCGCGCAGTGTAATGCACGTAACCGACTGTTCTTGTGTGTGTCGTGCAGCGGCTACATAGCTGAGCCAAGGCGGTGTGCGTTTGATATTCATTGCGTTTTTGTAATTTCAAATGCGTAATTTGTTAGGAAAAATTTTATATTTTGATGATATTTGTTTGGAAGAAAGTTTAGTATTATCACTTAGAATTCGTTTTCGGAAAAAACTAAAAAAAAATGTATACTTTGACCTTCAATATCTCCAGAACCAATGATTTCCCAGGTATGGTCTGGTAGAAAAAAAATGATCCCAATGATGGGTAGAATATGTGGTTTTCGTTATCGTTAAGGGTCTTTTTACACCCGATATAGTTTCTAATATGACCTGACCTCTCATTGTACGGAAAGCGAAACAATGCGCGATCAGCTCATACTGGACGTGGCAGCATAGCATGGGTTGCTACCTGGGGCGGTTTTATGTTCAGCACTCTTCAAAATAAAACAACAAATATTAACGTGCTTACGCGACCCATTTGGCGCGCGTGCTCGTGGCTGAGCAAGTATTTTTTCTGTGCTGCACTGCGGACGATTTCCTAATTTCCCAGGACACCCCTTGGAGCTTGGGGGTCATTCCCAGTTGCCCCGCCACCACTGGTGGCAAATGGGATTTTTGTATACATTTTAATATATACAAAAGTATAGTAAGCTTTAATTGCAAGTCATTCAAGAGGTCTATGGAAGGTATAAGAGCGTTATGTCGGTCTGCGGATGTGATAGCCCTTCAAGAGACATGGTTGCTGCCACACGATCTGCCGTTGCTCAGCACGGTTGATGACAGCTTCGGGTGCACCGGGACGTCGGCTGTAGACACATCGGCGGGCCTTTTGAGCGGCAGGCCATATGGTGGCGTCGCGTTACTGTGGCGTAAAAGTGCGTTTGAGTCAGTGTTGCCGATTGCGTGCAATAATGTGCGAGTGTGCGCGGTCAGAATAACCGTAAGTACTAGATCTGTAGTCGTGTTTAGTGTGTACATGCCAACAAACTCGAGTGATAATCTTCCTGAGTTTACAGCCTGTCTTAGTGCTATTCGCTCAGTTATAGAAGTAGAGGAAAATAAAGGAATTGAGGCTTTTTACATCATAGGAGACTATAATGCACATCCGAATGAGTTGTTTTATAACGAACTGATAAATTTTTGTTCAGATCAAAGCTGGGTCTGTGTAGATGTGGGAATGTGTGACAGTGATACCTACACTTTCACAAGTGAATCACATGGCTGTAACAGATGGTTGGACCACTGCATCGTCACAAAATCTGCCCAGCAGTCAGTCACTAGTGTTACAGTACTGTATGACATGTATTGGTCCGACCATTTCCCGATTGTGATTGAATGTGACTTATTAAAAATTAATTGTAAAATTGTAGAAAGTAATAATCATGTTAATCGTGCTGTGTGGGGTGAGAGGACATCTGAGCAGATAAGCGAGTACCACGACCTCTGTCACTCTAAGCTGAGACTTATTGATATTCCTCGGGAGCTGAGTGATTGTTGTGATAAGTTTTGTAGGTGCAAAGAACATTGTTCAGCTCTTGACAAGATGTACTCTGATATTGTGAATATACTGGAACGGGCAGCCGTACAGACTTATAGGATAAAGTGTCGAAGGAAGGGTGGCTATGTCACGGGGTGGAACAAACATGTCGCAGGCGCTCACCGCGAGGCCCGGCTTAGATTCCAGGTGTGGACAATGGCCGGTCGCCCAGCCAATGGTCCTATTTTTTGTGAGATGGCGGAAGCAAGGAGACATTTTAAGGCTAAACTCAAGTGGTGTCAGAACAGGCAAGACCAGCTTAAAATGAATCTCCTTGCTTTCAACCACGCGAACAGGGACTTTCGGCGTTTTTGGAAGAACACGAATAACATGAATGTGAGACCGGGTCTCCCGGTGAGCGTCGGTGGGTTTACTGACCGTAAGAATATTGCGGATGGTTTTAGGGACCACTTTTCTGTGCGGTCACTCTTGGGCTCGGCGTCTCGTGGAGTGAACGGAGCTGAGACCATTGAGACTGAGCGGAACGCGAAAATACCTGCCAAGAGTGTGGCTTCAATTATTTCGAGGATGCAGCGTGGGAAGTCGCCGGGTCACGATGGTCTCAGTGTCGAACATTTTAAACATGCGGGAGTCCATCTGCCTAGAGTTTTGTCACTGTTTTTCACTTTGTGCCTTGGTCATTCCTATTTACCGGAACCACTTATGCGGACGATTGTGGTCCCTATAGTTAAAAACAAAACTGGTGACACATCCGATATGAACAACTATCGACCCATCTCACTAGCTACCACCATGGCTAAGGTGCTTGACGGACTGATGAAGGGCTGCCTCTCAGAACATGTTAAAGTGCACGACGCCCAGTTCGGATTCAAGGCGGGCGTGTCCACCGAGAGTGCTATTCTCGGCCTGAAGCACACCGTCAAGTACTACACCATGAGGAGGACGCCGGTATACGCGTGTTTCCTTGACCTGTCGAAAGCTTTCGACCTTGTCTCCTATGATGTGCTATGGGACAAGTTGAGGGGCACGGGTGTGCCGGTGGAGTACACAGCGCTTCTCCGGTACTGGTATGCTCACCAGACAAATCGGGTGAGATGGGTCGGTACTCTGTCGGATGAGTATCGAATGGAATGCGGTGTAAGGCAGGGGGGGTTAAGCTCCCCCCTATTATTTAATTTATATGTAAATGAGCTCATCGAGCGACTGAGCAGCACACATGTCGGCTGTCATATAGACGGTGTATGTGTCAATAACATAAGTTACGCGGACGACATGGTGTTGCTCAGTCCCTCGATGAGTGGACTGAGGAAGCTTCTCACGATCTGCGAGACGTATGCGGAGGTGCACGGCCTTAAATACAATTCAAAAAAAAGTGAGGTGTTAGTGTTTACGGCACCTAAACAACAGCCCCGTCGTGTACCTCCAGTATATCTCAACGGCGTTGAACTGAATGTGGTAACACAATTTAAATACTTGGGTCATGTTGTCACCAATGACCTACGTGATGATGGGGACATAGAACGCGAGCGCAGGGCGTTGGCGGTGAGGAGCAATATGCTCGCCCGTAGGTTTGCTCGCTGCACGGCAGACGTAAAAGTCAGTTTATTTAAAGCGTTCTGTCAGTCCTTCTACACGAGCGGCCTATGGGTGTCATATACGAGCCGAGCCTACAACGTCCTGCGCGTGCAATACAACAATGCCTTCAGGATGCTGTTGCGGTTGCCGCGACGTTGCAGTGCGTCGGGAATGTTTGCTGAAGCACGTACGGATGGCTTTCACGCCATCATGCGTAAGAAAGCGGCTTCCCTACTGCAACGTTTGCGTAGCACTCGGAACGGCATCCTGAAAATGATTGTTAGCAGAGTGGACTGCCCCATTCAAAGGCACTGGGTAGAATTAGGTATAGGTTTATGTTAAATAGAATTAAGTACTAACAACAATAACATAGCATGTAAGCACAGTTTGTTACTAACCACTAACTACATATGGACTGCTTAGGTCTGAAATAAAGATATTTTATTTATTATTTATTTAATATAAAAAATCCCATTTGCCACCAGTGGTGGCGTTGTCGGTGGGGCCGTGGGGGCAACTGGGAATGACCCGAGCTTGGGACCCCGTGCGGACCGCCCCCCTTTATTCCGCCAATGACACTGGAAATGTACAGCTTGATATATAACCACGAGTTCTTTCCTAACGAGCCTTAAGTGAGTTCTCGTTGAGGCCGTAAGTGCGGAGCTGTGTGCAATCTCCTTATAGTTTACTAGTTGAAAAAGACATTAAAGTATCAAAAACGTTGTACCAAAAATATGGAACTCCCCATTACGCTTACCTTGTTACATAATTATTAGTTATTGAGTTATCGGTGTTACAATATTTCCCTCGACCCAGTGAGATTATTGTACTGTATTTTCGTGTAAATTTTACGCAATAAACATATAAAGACTAACTAGGACTTTTATTGGTTTATAATTATTAGGCCTCGTTCAGGGAGACGCGCGGCGTTATGTCACGCGGCGCGTTTTCTTCGTTCACGGAGAAGCGGCAGGCGGGGCCCGCGGCTCCAGCCGCAGCGTTGCACACACAAATACAAACATATGGTACTGTGTAGTTCTGTTTATGAAGACGCGGGGCGTCGTGCGGCGCGTGGGGAATGACGGTGTCCGTCGCGGCCGCTGCAGCGGACACCGCAGCTTTCGCTTTTGGCAGTTTTCTTTGGACATCTCACAACGCAGACAGGTCATTACAATGGAGTATGATTTCATCGACATATTACTAGAAGATAATTGCAACATACAAGCTCGCTCACCTTCGATGCCAAAAACAAACTGAAACACGCGTACGCGCGGTACGCTGTGGACGACGCGACGGTGGCAGCCGAGGCACACGCGTAGTGCTCCGCTACGTGTAGCGTAGCGCTCAATATCAAACAAAACGCGCGTGATGACGCTTCTACATGAACGCTCTCATAGATTACCATGTTTGATTAGACCGCGTGACGCGACGTCCGACGCGCCGCGTAACGCCCCGCGTCTTCCTGAACGAAGCCTTATATTTCTCAATCGGCGTGCGTGTATGACAAGATGTATGAACATGGACGAAGCGAAAGGAGTATGTAAGGATCGTAGCATGTGGCGTTCTGCAGTTTCTGCCTACCTTCATGGGAAAAAGGCGTGAGTTTATGTATGTAATTAATCAATATCTCTCTCCATGGACATTTTTCAGGATATCATCAGCTAAAAGTGATAAACTGAAAACTCCATTTGAATATGATTTCACAGACAATTCATGAAACTGCTTTTTTCAATTAATTATATTGAATTAAAACAAAAATCACGTTTACCTATTGATAGTAGTCTAATATTACTCGGAAAGCTCTTCTTTTGCAAAATAAATAATTAACTAACTACCTAGAAATTATTAAATTTTATTCATTACCTGTAATGTAAATTGTTCAAATGGAGTTATCAGTTTATCACTTACACTCAGTTGCAAGAAAGGTCCATTAAATGTTAATGCTCCATTAACCTCTTCTGTCCATTGCAAGAAGCTAGATTTAATGGAATGATTAACTATCCATTAAAATTAATTTTTGATGTGTCAAACTCCCCATGATTTCAACATATGATAATTAGTAAATGAAGAACGAACTACGACCTAATTAGTGTTCATGCAATAGCCATTAATTTAATGGAAACATTATTCTTAATGGCGGATTAGTTAATGATCACCTAATGGTATCTTTCTTGCAACTCAGTGATAGCCGACGATATGTTGGTCCCATTTTGTAGGAAGCAAGTGTGTTAGATAATAATTAGCGAGTGTAAAATAACAAATTATGCGCAGGCAAATCGAATATGTTCTATTTATTGTCCTTAACGGCGACAGGCTAGTTTCCTACTACAAGGATCGTGAACAATCACACAATGAAACAAAAATTTGCTCAAATTTTATTTATTTCTTTCCATATACAGACCCATCTGATTTCAACTTTAAAAATATCCAATAAATTTGGTGTAAAAACTATTGTGGTATCACGAGACGAATAAAAAAGAATAAATGCTAGCGCGTTTGATGAGACGTGAGCAAACAATTATAAACTACTATAAATATATGAATCAATAAGTAGACAAAAGCGTGTTCTGAAGCACAAAATAAAACGTCACACATGTAAACACTATCTGTACATCTCGTCCATCGTCCGACACGGGCACTCGCGAGCGTCTCACTCGGCCTCCCGATGTGGTAACCAACCATCTCCGAAAATGGTAACTATTATGCTCTAAATCTTGACCGCTTTACCACATCGTCGACGACAGTGTACAACCGGGCTCGTGACATGCTGGTGACGGGACGCCTAGGGCAGCGTGTACTTCACGTAGGGCACCTCCACGTCGTTGCCGTCCTCGTCATTGCAGCACAGCTCGAACACCAGCGCCTTCACGTGCGGCTCCAGCTTCTTCTTGGACACCTTGGTCACCACCTCCGACATCGGCAGGTTCAGGCGCTCCTGACGCTTGGCCGACGGCATGAAGAACGCGTACAGTATGCACACTCCTTGAGACAGCATCGTGATCTCCAGTTTATGTTCGTTTTTGAAGTAATCTAGGAACTGTTGGAGGGTGATCTCGCCCTTGACTTCGAAGCGGTCCCAGAGTGTCCATTTCTTGTCGTAGTAAGTATTTGTTGGGGCGGCTATAGGTTCTGAGAAGCCGAAGAAGGGTAGAGCGAGGTTCACAAATCCGTTTTTGAAGGCTTCGAGGGTGTTGTACCCTTGTGCGAGCTTGTATAACTCGAGGCAGACGAGGCCAGCGACTACGGAGGTAGTTGTGGCGATGGCTGGGATAATCTTGCCGGCGATCAGTTTGGAGCGATGCCTGTCTGCGGGGGGAATCTTATAGTTGGCTGCGCGAAGGTTGGAGGCTGCGACGATGAAGTCCATGTGGAAGTTGGTGTCGTCATCTTTCTCGAAGTCGAGCGGCGTGATCGTGAGGTTGCCGAGCTTGGCTGGCGAGGGCAGTTCGGCGATGATGTTCTTTACTCTATCGTGGTCCATGTCGTCGTTGTTTTGCTGCAGCTGCGCGTCTGTTACCGCGATTTTCACGCCGGATTTTGGGCTAAAATCTGGAACCTGTGAAGGTTTGGAGAAGTTAGTAAATACCTAATTAGCAGGGACTTCTATCAGCTGAGGAGAGATATTGAGGGAATGTTATTATTGTTGCACAAAAAATTGTACGTAATAAAATGGCCAATTCTTCCAAGGACTAACTGATTCAAAATGAACTTGTTACCTGAACGCTAACGGCGACCTTCGCAATCTTCTCCCTATCTACACAGGGAGGCATCCCATAGACATGGGCCCTCAGGTTAGCGGCGGCCACCACGTAGTCCAGATGCAGGTCATCGTTAGGATCGAAGGTGAGGGGCTCGGGGCAGCGCTTGGGGCCCGACCAGAACGGGGCTCCGCTGGTGGTCTGCTGGTCTGGAGGGAAGTTGTACAACAGCTGCTTGATCTGGTTGGAGTACTGCGCCTCCCAGTGCAGGCGCGCCCAGGTCACGCAGTCGTCGAAGCTCAGCGGCCGCTCATTAATCGCGTTCTGAAATGGTATGAGATAAATTTGAATGATGTTCAAAGTTCTGTTGCATCATTGGCAGAGATCCTTAATGCTGTGTTCGATGGATATGCACATTACACTAGGTAGGTACCTAGGTAGGTGCCAGGTGGCAGTAATTATTACACATCAAGCCTCAGAAACAGATATCGGCTAGCTCAGGCTTTGTAGAGCGTTGTCTCTGTTAAAGCTGGCGTCCACTAGGCTCGCCGAGTCGAATCGAAGAAGTTCGGTGCTTATATATTTAGTATGAAACTGCGTCCATTAGCGACGAGCCGAGTCGCATAACTCGCCCGCATCGCTTGTCACGCGAATTTCTGTTTTAACGACTTGCGATTACTGACCGTTTCGTCTCACACGGAACAAATGCGACTCGACTCGATTTTCGACGCGTTTCGGCTGTAGTTGACGTCAGGCTTTAGGGTGTCACCACACCAATCGATCGATCGTCGATTAATGCCATCGAACGACATCGATCGCCGTTTAGTCGGTCGATTGATGTAGTAGAAACTATCGGTCGATTGGTATGGTAACACCCTTACTCATACCTGTGGTATATAGCCAGAGCTAGCCGATATCTCTTTCTAAAGTTCGATGTGTAATATTTACTGCCGGCTACTGTATATGGTTCCTAATACCCATTGCTGGCAAACTGTGGGTGTACAAAATTAACTACCGTTTCTAGCGTGACGATTTATTTATTTTCAAAGTTAGAGATGTAGCTATTCATGCATACAGATGCCTTGAGGACGTAAAGTAACGCATTTAGCACCTATACAACCTATCAAGATGGACTGAATGTTCAAGAACCATCAAAATAGCTTCAAACTCACCCTGACGCTCTCAATAGCATCAAGCGGCTGGCTTCCGGGCAGCTTCATGGTCCTGTCCAAGAAGTGAACATCCCTCAGATACTGGGCGGCATGCTCCGCAGCCTGCCGGAACAGACCCTCGAACTCGTCACGCGCCCACTGCAGCGTGTGCTCGATAGCGTTGGGGAAGTTCTTCAGGGTACAGATCGGGATGCTCTTCTCTGGGGGGTCTTGGGAAGAGCTGTAGGATTCAGTCAGGAATGGGACTACCACCTGTGATGGAAAATGTGGATGATTAGCTTTTTATTGTCTTTTTAAACTGTGCATTTTGTATTATTAGAGATTTAATGATGTCATGTGGGTAGCCGCACATATTTACTTCACGACCTGTCAAAACTGTCTCTAAAAGAGTATGCGGTGCGGTACTCGTGCCCTCACTTTTGCTGCGACCTTTGGGTCGGACGGACGTTCACAATGTTTTATCTGTTGTTTTGTTTTGTGTAAAGATTGTAATTATGACTGTGTTTTGATATTCCTTCAGTGGAATGATAAGTGATCGTAATAAAGTATTCAGTTCATATGTACCATCCTGTTTTTAATAAATAACGCCCCAGAAAGCTAAAAGGCTATTAATCCTGTTAGTAAATTCTGTTATTTTATTAGCTATCCTTCGGGGTACGCTCATAGTATTGATACGTTATATTGTGATAAACATACGTCTAAAAACATATCATCAAATAATCTTGAAAGATAGTTGTTTTGTAAGCGAATCTGATTTCCGATTGGCGATTATGCAATGTGTATGTCTCAGCGCAATGCACGACATATTAAGAATAAAAGAATTGGTCGTGCCCTGTAAGCGTACCGTGCCCGGCGCAACATAATTTTGTAATTTATCTTATTCACAAGGGAATCTACGCATTGGAACGCGGCAGTAACTTCTTTTTCTTTCTACAATTCAAAAATGCCTGTAAATGGTCTAATTGAAATACATGCTTTGACTTCGTCGCATTATCTCGTGCAGAGATGAGATAGTGTATGATTTATCTTGTCTCAACACGTGATAATGCGATAAAATTTTGTCACGCCGCACATAAAGCCGGCTGGTAATGTGTAAGTAAGTGCACAACCAAGTTTTTTACCAAAGAGAATTATTGCTTGGTTTAACTTTTATCTAGAACTTTTTCGCAGACAATAGAGAATATGCATGTAATTCAAAACTCTTTCATTATTTAGATATACATTGTATAGGAGTCAAGAAACAAATTGCATTTTTTTTACATTTTTTAACTCATTACTTATTTTACAATTAATTGTTTTATGTTACGTTTTTTTCGTGGAACGGAACGCAATCTCGAAACGCGTCGTCTTCGAAAATGTCGGAAGTGACATATAATCTTTTCTCAGCAATCTGTTTGATTTCTCACTGAAGTTAAGTTGGTAAGCGCGATTTCTGCTTGAATAAAGCACAAGAAATAATTTAATTTATATGATTTGTGGCTAAAAAAGAGATGTAATCAGAGCAGTATCTTGGATTATGACGTCACATTATGACCGCGACAATAAAGGACGTTTGAACTGTAGAAGAAAATTGTTGAAGTTTAATAATTGTTTTGAGAAATTTTTAATACTTTTCTTGGGTTTATATTAATGTGCTTTATTGATTAAGAGAAAAAAAAGTTACATGCATATTCCCCATTGTTTGCTTCCTGCATATGTTCCAACTAACCTGTGTATTCCCCTTAGTGCCAAGGGTACCACTCTCAAGCAGTGGTTTCCTGTAATACACGCAGCGTCTGTCCATGTAGATACGTGCGTCCACGTTGTCCAGAGCGTTGGCAACGCCGTCCAGAGCTTCGAAGAACGCGTCGTCGTACACTGACTCGGTTTCCGGACACACACGGTTCTCTTGGGCCAGTACATTGACATCGGGGTTCATGCGTTTTATCACCTGAAAGTTTTTAGTGAACATGTAAGACCAAACTACACTTAAACTTAAAGAAACAATGAAATTGTTTTTGGCACAAAAAACATATTATAGTATTATGGAATTTTTAAATGACTCATGGTGACTATTATAAATGAACTAGCGTTCGCCCGCAGCTTCGGTTGCGTGAAATTTTGAACCCTTTAAGTGACGATTTTCCAAACAAACTTTCATCCCCTATTTAACTCCCTTAGGGGTTGAATTTCGAAAAATCCCGTCTTAGTGGATGACCACGTTACAAAAGGAACCTACTGTCAAAATTTCAACTTTCTAACCCCAGCGGTTTAGGCTGTGCGTTGATAGATCAGTCAGTCAATCAGCTTCTCCTTTTATATGTATAGATATATCATAATTGAATGCCTATTAAAGTGCCCAAAGTGCGTATCACAAAACTGAATATCATTAATCTACTTAACTGATGTTTATTGATTATACCAATGAAATTCAATACTCAATCATAGATTTTGCTTTACCAAAAAGTTATTTAAACTACTACAAAAAGGTCGGAACAGTATTATTTGTCAAATATGTCAGAATAAAAAACAGCACAAAATTAGACAGATGAAAATATTGTTACCTTAGCAGCAGTGCTGGACTTAGGTTTCTGCACGTCATAAGGTCTGAACAAGAACTGTCGGTTGAGGTTGGACTTCTCAATCAGATCCATGTCGGTGACGGTGATCTGTCCACCGGCAGCGCCCACGCCGATCATAGCGAAGTTCTTCAACAGCTCGCAGCCGATAGCGCCGGCGCCTGGAGGAGAACAATAATAATTGGAGGTTATAATATGCAGGAATCAAAATTCCGAAGAAGCCGATGCTGGCTTCGACAAATGAATTCGAAAATGAACAACTAAAAAAAACTTTAAAAAAGTAAAAACCGACTTCAAAAAAAACTAAACGGAGTAAAATAATTATCATTTAATAAAACTGTCAGTTTCAGAAGTCGGTGCATTCAATTTGTTTAAGCGTAGAACACCGACTTCTGAAACTGGTAGTTTTATTAAATGATAATTATTTTACTCCGTTTAGTTTTTTTTGAAGTCGGCTTTTACTTTTTTAAAGTTTTTTTTTTGTACTTTTTAGTGCCACAAATTACAATTACAATAGTGTACAAATTCTCGAACCAGCACTACAACTAGAACGTCGTCTTTATACGATTTGTGTATTTTTTTTGTTTTTGTTGATGTTTTCAAAAAGTGCTGAATCTATTTCAATAACATTTATATGGGACCATCTCTGAAGTATGGCCTATCAAACAAAACAATAATCATCAAAATCCATTCATAATTGGCGGAGATATCGAGAGAGACAAAAAAAAAAAAACTTTCACACGAATTGAGAACCTTTTTTTTTTAACTAATCTGATTCTTATGCCTATTTTATTAAGTTGTTATTGCGAACGAAGTTTAGGTTTAGGTTTGAATATGAGTGTGTCAAAGGTGAACAAGTGTATGTCGTTGACCGATAATGCCTCAGGCAAGATTCACAGACAGCACTTACGACTTTATGTTGCCAAGTAAGCGTTTCATATGAATGTGAATCTTTGTATTATAAACCAGTGATCGGAAAAAGGTGAGCTAATTTACCTAAACTTCAAAGAACAGAGACAAAAACTGGAGACTTCCTTACGACAACATTTTTTTTCGGGAGAATTTTCTCGGACATTTTCTTTCATTTGTTTTCAAAAAATAAAATACATTCTCCTTTTCTGAAAACAATAAACAATCTCTTTTTTAAAAACAATAAAAACATGTGATCTAGTTTTGTGTCAATTTTGGGAAACAAAAACAGGAAACGAATTAAATTGTTTTCTGTATTAATAACATTATATGTACTTTAGTGATGTCCCGAAACCCGGAATAATTTTCCCGAAAAAAAATGTTGTCGTAAGGAAGTCTCCACTTTTTGTCTCTGTTCTTTGAAGTTTAGGTAAATTAGCTCACCTTTTTCCGATCACTGATTATAACTTTCGTGAGACACATTCATAATTTATAATTAATTACGGTTTACTCACGTGCATTTTTTCGGGATTGCCCGACTAAATAGATTACTAAGACTAGGTAAATTGTTCGACTCGCGACCTTGCCGCGTGATCAGCTCATGATTAAGGGCTCCGTTTGGGTCCGAAACTGGTCGGGCAATCCCGAAAAAATGCACGTGAGTAAACCGTAATTAATCATAAATATGAATAGGAATCTTATTCTTATATGTATAAATAACTAGAGGACGCCAGCGGCTTCGCCCGCGTGGATGTCGTTTATCGCGTATTCCGCGTTTTTCTCTACTATAATATGCATATATTTTACATATAAAGCTTCCTCTTGAATCACTCCATCTATTAAAAAAAACCGCATCAAAATCCGTTGCGTAGTTTTAATGATTTAAATTGGTATTGCTCGTGTTGTGATTCCTGACCCGACCACGACATGGAACGGAGATTTTACTATGGCACAAAATGGTTATTTTAATTGTGTTTTATTGTGCCACTTATCCCAGGAATTTGTGCCTTGTACTTTTTGAGTAATAAGAGTACGATTGTGGTCGGGCTGGGGATCACGGTTCCTGACCCGACCACAACCAGATCTAATAAAATATCAATAGTGGGAAGTTACTGATTATGCCAAAAATATGTGTCAAATTGTGCCTATGGCACATACAACGCATTAAGTCAAGTAGTCACACTCTATGTATAATTTAGTCTGCAATTAAACATTTGAATTTTGCTAATTATGATTTAACTGAACTGTTGTCGTAACAAAACTGGTCATAATTATAGGGTTACAGAGTAAGAAATAAAAATGGAGTTTATTTTGTCACCTTTCTTATTATTTATTATATTTATTGAATTTTACATAAAACAAAACTTTTAAAAAAATCTATGGAAATCGCTCGGGAATCAAAACCAGGGTACTTCCCGTTGACCTAGAATCATGAAATTTGGCAAGATGCAAGATCTTACATCACAAGTAAAGGAAAAAGTCTGAAAACTATGTTTTTATATTTTAAAAGGTAAATTCTTAACTATTTACTTCTTTACCCCTGTATTAATAGTAAAAGTATGCAACAAGGGATCAGCTTGTACTGGTACTGTTTAAACGAGTTAATTTGTGTTTAAATTTCAACTTATCGTTATGATGTGGGTTACGGAACCCTCAGGATACGAACCCGACTCGCATTTGACCGATTTTTTATACAAGCTTAACACACTAATATAATGCTACAAAACATAGTGGTTGTATTTTTTACGCGTACGAAGTCGTGAACACAACCAGTAAAATAAAATAATAAAGTGCTTTATATTTAGCATAATTTCACAAAATAAAACAGCTTGCAAAGTCTTAGTGAAATTGCATAGCGTGTGATTGACACACTTTATTTCTTGATTATTCAATTTAACCGAATTAAGATATATTCTGTGATATGAATAGTACTAGAATTTCGTGTGCCATAGGCACAATTTGACACATATTTTTGGCATAATCAGTAACTTCCCACTATTGATATTTTATTAGATCTGGTTGTGGTCGGGTCAGGAACCGTGATCCCCAGCCCGACCACAATCGTACTCTTATTACTCAAAAAGTACAAGGCACAAATTCCTGGGATAAGTGGCACAATAAAACACAATTAAAATAACCATTTTGTGCCATAGTAAAATCTCCGTTCCATGTCGTGGTCGGGTCAGGAATCACAACACTATTGCTCCTCGAGTTTATAACAAAGTACCTTTTTTTTTTTTTTTTTAACGTGAGAAAATCCTCATGGATACCCTTCGCCCCGGGAAGGCGAAGGGTTATGCCGGACTCCTACCGGCTAAAAACCCACGGTGTTCCTACTCCTGACCCTTGGACAGGGTCACGGGATTCGCAGCTGCATGCGCCGCAACCCCGGCAGGCCTCGATCCGCCAGCCCCTGGCAGACCTCTCCTTCTGTGGGGCCTTGCCCCACGTCCTCCTGAGAGGCGCACACGGAACACATGCGCGCCGCCTTCTCGGGCCTGTTACTGGTCGGGCGACGGGTCCCCTAACCCGTCGCCCGCAGGCCACACACTAGGGTGGCCGGAGATCGTCGCGCGCCCTCCGGCGGCGCCCGGTGCGTCTGGCGCGGGAAGGGAGAGTGGCCGTCACCTCTCGCTCCCTCCTTGGTCGCCATCACCACCTCGCAAAAGGTGGCGACGGCCTCCCACGCACTCTCGCTCCCGACCATGGACAGAACCACGTACAGAAATTCAAAACTATCTTACACCAGCTGCTGCTTAAAAAATGCTATTACACATTAGACGAGTTTCTAAATGACAATTTTAATTAACCAGAACTGCAATAATTTAATTACCTTAATTTATTTTTTTAATCATTTAACTTATTTAATTTACCAATTTTTAATAAATATACCTAATATATTTTCTTTAAAATTAATTAATTTTTAATAACTTATTTGTATATCATTGTTGACAAAGCATAGCGCACTCAATATTATTTTTAAGATCTTTTATAATGTAAATACCTATGTTTGACAAATAAACGATTTCTGATTTCCGATTTTTCTGATTTCATACATAGGGACAGACAGCGGGAAGCGACTTTGTTTTATACTATGTAGTGATGATGATGTTCATATTCATATGAAACGTAAAGTTAATTCTAAATGCGGTGTGTGAATCTCGCAAATGGAACCAGCAACCATATTTAAAACTAGCTTTTGCCCGCGGCATCGCTCGCGTTAATTTAGATAAAAAAAAAACTACTAAATGTCTATTAATAATAATATAATTCAATCATGTTTCGAAAGGTATACCGCCGTTTGCCCGAATTTTATTTGCCCTAATATCATTTGCCATAATAGTCCACAGCCATAATATTATATGACGTAATATTCATTTGCCCTACTCTTATTTGCTATATTAGTCACGTGCTAGAAGCTTTGTTTCCCATAAAGTCACTTACCATAACATCATTTGTCATAATCATTGTAAGCCCTAATTATCACATGGCATAATTATCATAAGCCATAACATCATTTGCCATCGACATTGGTTGTGTAACGGTTGTTATATCAGGAGAAACTGGATGCAATCGGGACTTTAGGGCACCCCGACTCGGATAGGTTAGGTTAGAAGGGGATGGCGGGGTCGTTTGAGCGAGCGAAGCGAGCGAATAGACCCCGCCATCCCCTTCGTGGTTATTTTTTTATAAACCACCCAGAAGTAGTTTGGTTAGGTGCCATTTGAGTTATTGTCTAATAATTATTATGGCATTTAAACATTATGTCTAATAATCATTATGGCGTTTAAATATTGTGTCTAATAATTATTATGGCAATTAAAAATATGAAAAACAATACGTATGGCACTCGTATCTTATGGTATCTAAGTTTCGGGCAATTAAAAGTATGTCATATGTCTTTTAGGGCAAACAAAACATTCGGGCAAATGAAATTCGGGAATATGATGATTATGGTATATAATCTTCGGGTAAACAATAGACAACCGTTTCGAAAGACACGTGGCGCTATCTATGAACGTTATTGTTGTTTTGCTCGGTAACAGTACCTACTTTTTTTCGGGATGAATGTACTCTATGTCCGTTTTTATACACCTGACAACGTATATGCGAAATTTCAGGATGATCGGTTCAGTGGGTAAGGCGTGAAATGTAACAAACAAACAAACTTACTTACGCATTTATAATATTGGCACAGTGTACCTACTTACTACATACAGTGGGTCAACGCCCATACATTTGACAGGTCCTATGAAATGTCAAAATTATGTAGGGGCGGAGGTTGTGTCCCAAGTATGCAGTATAGCTACTCGGGACATAACCTCCGCCCCTTCACCCCGCAACCCCCCGCACGATTGCTCTGCGACAATGTTCTACGTTGACCGACTGTAAGGAGTAAGATATAGGTAGACTGTGGTATTGGTTAGGATTACAACCGCACAACAACTCAGTAACAGCTAAAGTGGCGACCTTTTACTTGACATGCAATGCAAAATAAATCTGTGATTTTAAAAGATAACAAAATAGAGAACTGTTTTTTTTAGTTTATTTCGTTTATTCATTGTAAATATACATATAAATTATATTTTTAAATACATATCTTCAAAAAAAAAAACAATATACATTTAAAAATATAAAAATAGTATCCCACCGGCATCGGGAACAGGGTCCAAGCTGCCGGCAGTCAGGGCTCCAGAGAAAGGAACCTCCTCACTATGCGTGCCGTGTCAAGGAGTTACTGCCTTCAGTATCAAGCCCTTGATCCAGCCACCCAACGAGAGCCTCATGAGGTGTTGATCGAGGCTCTTGGACATTAGGCCATTCGCCGTATGCCGTAACGACTATCGGAACAATGACTGCTGAGTCTACATCCCACATGCCGACAACCTCGTGTGCTAAATGCTAGTTTATTTATTATTTTATCTAAGTAATGGGTTAGTACAACACGGACGAATTATGTCTTTACAAAAGCAGGAAATAATATCAGTCGATGACTATAGGATAATGAGTCATGCTGTCAGGTACACTACAAAGGTAGAAAGAAAATGCCTTTGTAATTATCACGTGTATTCTTTGTTCACCTTTCCTGTATTTAATGTTTTCAGATAATAATAGGCATAGTTAGGAAATGGAAAAAAAAAAATCCGACCTACGCCGCTTACGTCCAGCAATTGATCAGTTGAGAAATTAACTTTTGCACCTGATTTGATCAGTTTAGGCGTTGTTTTAGTCAACCTAGATGAGCATTTTACAGTGCCCATAAAAATGAAATCCTAATCCTAACTAATATTATACTTAAATGCAAAAGTAAGTTTGTTCGTTTTTTACCTTTTCACGCCTAAACCACTGAACCGATCATCCTGAAATTTTGTATATACGTTGTCGGGTGTACAGAAACGGACATAGGGTACCTTTCACCCCGAAAAAAAGTACTGTTCCCGAGGAAACTAACAATAACGTTCATAGATGGCGCCACGCGTCTTTCGAATCACGATTGAAGTAAATTATTATAGAAACTTTAGTAGTGTGTTAACAGTTTTTTTTAGGTTAATTAACGTGAGCAAAAGATAGTATTAATATAAAGGAAATATCAACTGTTTCCTTAATTGGAAAATATACACTGAAGGTCCCTTACTGACTGCCTCGTTGATCTAATTGTCGCCAGCGCGACTGCTGTGCATGAGGTCTTGGGTTCGATGCCTAGGTAGGGCATAGTATTATTGGGTTTTCCGGTTTGGAATTTCTCAGTAGCAGCTCGGGTCTAGGGGTCTAACTAACTCCCTAAGCACGAAGTCCGTGGTTTCGGCCTTAGTTACGAGCGTTTCCTACTCCCTATCACCTACGGACATACGATTATTTCGAGGCCCGAACTAAGAATGCATGACAACACGATTTGACAGTTGTCCCTACTACCGATGTGTTTTTGCCCGTCCGAAAAGTTGAACTTGACACTTGTTTTGTTCACTCCTACGTTTCGGGCTACTTTCGGACGGGCGACTAATTTCGTTGACGGACTTAGGGAGTAGGCCCCCTGGATTAAAATTAAAATAGTTCCTCCAGGATGTGAGTTTGAAAAAATAGAGTGGGGTGCGTCTTCTTAACTTGAACGCACTGTAATAAAGGGAACACAACGAACTATAAAACAAAAAATAATGGATAGAGAGACAGCCTCGTAAGTCTAGTGGTCGCAAGTGCGACTGCTTAGCGTGAGGTCCTGGGATCGGTCCCCGGGTCGGACAAAGTGTTACAGCGATTACGCACTGCATCCGATCCGAATCCGTGAAAATACGTTCCGACGTAGCCATAGAACTATTTGTATGGTAGTTTAGACTTAAAACGCACTAGCGGCCAGCCGCATTACGGCGTGCCGCTTGCGGCTGGCCGCATATCGATTTTCATATGAAACCGCATGATCTCAACGCACTGGCGCACGACGGCTGGCCGAAAATCAGTGCGTTGAGATCATGCGGTTTTATATAAAAATCGATATGCGGCCAGCCGCAAGCGGCACGCCGTAATGCGGCTGGCCGCTAGTGCGTTCTAAGTCTTACGCACTACATCCGGCATCCGATTTCTATCCGTCATCCGTGAGTCTCCAATTCGGAAGAAATATTGACGGACCGAAGTAGCCGTAGTAATGTTTGTATGAACGCTTTCGCACTACCTCGGATTCAAATCGGACGCCAAATGGATATGTCAAAGATGGCCCCTGAATTGTTTGAATTTGGATCAGAGATCGGAATAGTGCGTAAGCAACATCCGAATTCGGTCCGAGATTTTTACTCTAGATCGGTATTTTCACGGATTTGGATCGGATGCAGTGCGTAAAGCAATATCCGAATTCGGTCCGAGTTTTTTATATCCGTATTTTCACGGATTCGGATCGGATGCAGTGCGTAATCGCTCTTATTGGGTTTTTCCGTGTGGAATTTCGCAGTAGCAGCTCGGAGTCTGGATTTGTGCCCGGTTGATGGCAATAGTCTCGCCCCCTATTAAATGGGTTTTAAACATAACGACCAAATGAGGGTATGCTATCCGAAGAGACGGTCGCACACGTACTCCTGGAATGCACAGGGGTCACCCAAATACGAGAAACAACCCTTGGCGCACCGAAATCACTCGCAAATGTTCTGAGCGGACTAAGAGCCCTAATCTGCTTCTGGAAGGAGGTGGGCTGGTTGGAATGATGGCCGCCATGGCCCACGTACAATGGTCCACTTAAAGGACTAAGTGCGGAAACCACATCGCCTAACATAGGTAGAACATAGAGGGTGTACTATACTCCTCTGCCTACTCCTCTCCTATGCCCTATGGGGAATACAAGCGTGATGTTACTGTTATATCCTTTTCTGAAGTTTTTTTTATGTTTGTATTTCGTTGTTTTTGATTACATACGATAGTAAATATACATAACGCGATAATACGGTTGTCTTTAATAAAACGGGTTATTAACCTTTCAGCTCCTTTGGTTATCAAAACACAAATACATTGACAGGTCGTGTCCATATCTTATGAGTGGATGACTAGACATAAGATAAAGGTCCAGTCATGTTATAAATTAGGTTTTACTTGTCAAAGTCGCGCACAACCGTCATAGAACACAAAACTAAAGGTGGGTCTGATTTTGGGTTTAGGCCCCTCGCCCACGGCGACTTTTTGTAGCGATGCAGTCGCGCGTTTAGCAACGCGCGACAGCATCACTTCTAACGCGTGTTAGTCGCATTTGCAACGCGCTACTGCATCGCGATTGTATCGATACAAACGCGCGACCGCGTCGCGCTACTAACGCGCTACTGCATCGCGATTGTATCGATACAAACGCGCGATCGCGTCGCGCTACTAACGCGCTACTGCATCGCGATTGTATCGATACAAACGCGCGACCGCGTCGCGCTACTAACGCGCTACTGCATCGCGATTGTATCGATACAAACGCGCGACCGCGTCGGACAACATCGGTAGAGAGAACGGAGGGGGGAGGGAGTGTGGCGCGGCGCGTGATTGGGAATCATCATTTTTGAGTTGTTTGAATGTTGTTACATGATGTCCACAAAGTAATCTCTGGGTATTAAATGGATGCATCCAATATTGACGCTGCTTCCGTTGCCTACACTTCGGCTGCTTACGTAAAAGCAGCACCAAAGACAACGTGACTAATGTTGCCTCAACGGAGTCCATCTTGCAACTGTACTGATCCCAGGTATTTTTGTATCGTAACTGCATCGCGACCGAATCGCGTTTGCATCGCGACCGAATCACGTTTGCATCGCGACCGAATCACGTTTGCATCGCGACCGAATCGCGATTGCATCGCGACCGAATCGCGTTTGCATCGCGACTGAATCTGGTCCCGTGGGCGCGGGCACACAGCTAGCGACTGCTTCGCGTCTGTATCGATGCTACGCGCGAGAGCATCGCGACTGCATCGCTACAAAAAGTCGCCCGTGGGCGAGGGCCCTTAGACTGGTGATGGGCAAAGTACGGCCAGCGAACCGTTTTGATCCGTTCCGCCAACAACCGTAGTCGTGAAACCTTTTGAGTATTCTCGAAAATAAATGTAGGTACCTGTGTTGTGTTTGTGTCGACATAAATCAATGTAAACAAATTCTGGGCCCCATAAAATTAACTCTGTTTTTTTTTTGGTCTGAAAGAACGCTTTTGGCAACTGTTTGCATGGAACATTCCGTAGTAGCCCCGTGAACAAAGATTGAACGACGAAAGAATGCTCTGTCTCTATTTATACAAAGAGAATTTGACAACTGGAATGTCCATTAGTTGAATGAATGGTCACTATCTATATTTTAATAAGTTCTTCACTACCATTTATCCAAATAAGGTTCCAAATAGATATTACTGAAGCAGTACTTACATAGCAGTATTCTGCTATCCCTATTAGATGTCTGGAAAGCATAAAAACAAAACTTTAAGTACTCACCAACAATGAAATACTTCAGTTCACCAAGTCTCTTCTGGAAGTGCTTGCCGAACACAGCAATCTGTCCATCATATCTGGAACCAGTTGGCTTGCAGGTCTCCTCATCCAGAGTTGAACGGTCCTTGGGTAGGCACTCAATGGCATCCAGGTACAGCCACTGCATGATGGGATGGAACTTGCCGGAGCAAGCCTTCATCACCTCCTGGGCTACAACTCCACCGATAGCAGCGTTCAGGGGGTTCAGGTCACCGGAAGACACCTGGTTGTTGAATTTTATAGTGATGATTAGGAATACAAATGGGTAGAGTCAAAGGGATTATTCACATTACAATGGCCTGGGCGGAGGTAACACGTTCAACGTAAAATAACATTTATTTATATACGCACAGAGAATACAATACAAGAGCAAATTGGTCACAGGACAGGGGGTTTACCATGATCTCTTAGAGCAGGACTGTTTTAACATTGTTACGAAAGTGGGTAAGAGATGGCGCTAGAGAGCTGTCTAGCGCTGTCACTTTCCCACTCTAGGAATAATATTAAAACATCCCTACTCTAAGGGCTCTTTCAATTTAGCAGTATGCTGTCGTCCTGCTGCGGTGCGGCAGCGGCGCGTTAGTCGCACTGCGCACGGACGATCGTTTTTTGTCATACAAAGCGCGCGGTGCGGCAACAGCGCGGCGCCGGCGCCGGCACCGCGAACGCTCGGCAACAGGACGGCAACGTCGAAAACACCACGTGTTCATTTCGCTGTTGAATAGTGCGGTGAATAGACGACAGAGCTAATTTCATAAAATTTTCATTACTTGTTTGCTTTTATCACCTCTCTCAAACACAAGCAAGCTGTGTTTATTATGGAACACAATAAAAATGTATTTTTAAATTACTTATTAAATTCATATTATTTTCTGAGCCCATTGATTACATTTTTCAAAACTGCATCTTTTCATTTAACATTCTTAAAAATATGTTCTGTACGAGAGAGGTGATAAAATGTGTTAGCCCTCTTAATATTATCCTTTTTACTAAAAGTTTGTATAAAACAAATAACCAATGAAAATAATTGTAGAAATAAATAATAACACAAATATGTTGTTTACTTTATTCACCTCAATGTTATCAGCAGTCTTTCTTCAGCTGATATAGTATGTTTGAAAACAGTTTAATGCCGCTGAATTTTACTTTTAAGTTATTCAAGTAATTCGTAGAAACATTCTCTAGCCATTCTTAGATAATTAAAAAAATTGCTTGGATCTTGTTTTAACCTAGGATAAAGATTATGGAAATCACCAGAATTACATGTTAATGAAAACATTGGTGCTGCTCTTTTACGGGGGCGTCGTTTTTGTTTTTGTTTCTGTTTTATAATTTTCAACAAGAGCACTAACAATAATGTTTCTTCGTCAGAGTCCATGTCTTGACTGATGTCACATCACTAGCATACAAACGCACGGCAGTCAGATAGGCTTTCAATTTAGGCGTTTGCTGTCGGACGGCTACCGTACTGCAGCGGCCCGCCAGCGAGTTATAACCAGCGGCACGGTAAACGTGCGGCAGCGGTCCGACACGAAACGTCTAAATTGAAAGCGCCCTAACAGATCATGGTAACCCCGCTGGACGAGACGGCCCAGAGGATGGACGGACCGTGACAGTCGTCAATATGCTCTCGTATTCATTCAACAGCACCTGTCCTTGCCCGTGCCGTTGTAATGTGAACAGTCCCTAATTTATATTATAAAGATGTTAGTTATGATTAGGTATTGATTGCACAGGTAAACATTTTTGACAGGTAAACCAATTTAATTGCTTTCATACCTACTTAGCCAGCTAAACTTCAGAACAGCCAAACATAAGAAGCAAAATGTCTCAAAAACAATAACTCTAACAAACCTTGCAGAACGTATTGAGCAACTCGGAGTTAAGTTCCATCTCCCCATTTTTGAAGACATCAATATTTTGGACGTAATCCATGAACTTGGCAACATCAGCATCACACCATGGCTTCGGAAGACGGCCTTCAGCTTCCTCAAATTTATAGAGAGCAGCAAATGCAACGTGCAACTGCTGCGGGTAATCAAACTTGCCAAAGTCACTAATAAGGAACTCTGGACTGGCAAAAGATTCTTTCAGAGGCTTGAACTGGAGTTTCTTGGGCATTTTCACTTGTGTGACGATGCCGCCGCGAATGTACTTGGAGCAGTTGGTAGTATCACCAATGCTGAAGGTGTATGGGCCGAGCACTTTAATTTTACGTGGCTCACAACCATTCAACTCTGACATGCCTTGGACCTGTAACAAAAAAGAATTATGCAAAAATTATAAAAAAAAAACAATGTGGGTACTTTGACATTTTACTTTTAATAACTCTGCTGTACATAATATCACTGAGAGCCATGTGCAATTAAACACGTAAAAAAACAATATCTGAACCTACTGAATGCAAAAAAAAAACTATTTTAAGATTCAGTAGTAACAGAGGCAGACTTCTGCACAGTTTTTTTAACCAAAAATCCTTCTAACTGAGTAATTAAGTATAGTGTACAGAAAAGGGTTGCTGCAGCTAAAAAGAAACGGCTATAGACAGTATCTGAAGCAACTTAGTGTACCATTTGAAGTCAGCCTTATACAGCCATGGACTTGATCGCTCGAGCTACCATCCCGTGGCATGGAAGTGTGTCTTGAGGCTCAAAACTGTGTTTCCAGACACAAACATTACAAATGATGGTCTAAGAAAAACCTAGGTTTTAAAATAGGCCCGTCTCTTTTTGTTATATGACATAAGAAAGTGATGGGTAGATTTTAAACCTGGTATTACCTTAGTCTTGGTTTAAACCATCTTTTGTAATAAGGGGGAAAGTGGCCTGTATGCAGTTAGCCTAAGGTATTATGAACTTTTATTTTCTTTGGGAAGAAGTAAGGGACTTTATAGATTCTAGTTAGGTATATGATTTGTTTTGATTCTATTCCCAATAGGTGTCATTTGTTAAGGTACTATTCCGAACCGAGCTGCCAAATGCAACTACCGACAGTACGTGCAGCGAATGCATGGAATCAGCTGCAACTGCACTACTGGTTTGTATGTATTTATATGAAATGGCTTCCAAGCGCCGCTGCTGGAAGCCATTTCATATAAATACATACAAACCAGTAGTGCAGCTGCGGCCGACTTCATGCAGTCGCTGCACTTGCTGTCGGCAGTTGCAGTTCGGTTCGGAATAGGTAGTACCTGGAGAGACTAAACGCACTAGCGGCCAGCCGCATGCGGCGTGCCGTGGCCGCAATATATACGTTCTGCCGTAACGGCACGGCGTATTCCGGCTAACCGTATCGACTCGGTTCTATTGCGGTCCGCCGCAAACGTCAGTGCTATAAATATTGCACAAGATAGACGTCGAAGAACTAGCTGCAGTTATTTATTTATACTATCGTAGAAAATGTCTTCGAAAAAGTGAGAAGGAATCGAATTTAAACACTTCCAAGTCCCCGGCTGTACAGTGTCTAGCGACTTGCGGCTACCCGCGCCGAGTGCGTGTAGGGTATGCGGCGCGCCGCATCATTCAACCGTCGCGGCTCGCCGCAGCCCCAGAACAACCGGAGCGGTTGACGGCTGGCCGCAAGTCAGTGTGTTGAGATCATGCGGTTTCATATAGAAATCGATATGCGGCCAGCCGCAAGCGGCACACCGCATGCGGCTGGCCGCTAGTGCGTTTTAAGCCTTATATTTCTGAGAGGTGAATATAATGATATGTACCCAAGACTAAACAGTTGAGGCATTTGTGAATTATTATAACATGCCAAATTAGCTACAATCAGCTACTAAAAGTAGCTGAATTCCATAAAAACTTCCATTGTAATACATTTCAACTATATTTAATTACTTTCATTGCAGTCAACATTAAGTTTATTAATGTTACTGCAGTTATTTCAAGCACAATTGCAACTAGCTTCATTTTAAAATGCAGATGCCACATGTAACTAATTATGGTATTATAACCATGGTAACCACTACCTAACTATGGTTAAAAATTTGTTATTATGTTAAAATAATTGTCTTATGGCAATATTACACGGTTCAACCAAATTGATTCACTTTGGTTGAAAGGTGCAAAAATGAAAGCATATGCTATTGATCAATGATATTGAATGATTCACCTATATGTTTACATGGTTCAATTTGGTTGCTTCAATCAATCAATCAAAAGTTTTTATTTCACATAAACCATTACAGGCGCTTATGAAAAGTCGAATTTAGGTGCACAGTTCCAATTAGTTGTTTCCTATGGAGAAGAGCCGGCAAGAAACTCCATGGTTACTCTTTTAAAATCCATATCTTTAACAATTTGAGTGGGTACAGTTATGACTTAGAATAGTTATGAGAGAGCAAAGTAGACTTAGAGCAGGAACCACACAAAAAAAACAAAAAGAAAAATGTGGTCACAAATTAACTAGGTATCCAGGCATCTAGCAAGTCTACAAGGCTCTACAAGGCTTCATCCAAGTTGAAAGGCAGAAGTGAACCATGTAATAATTATCACCATTATACATGGGGATTGATTTGATGGGAAGTTTTACCATCATCAGCAAACTATAAATGTGTGAATATTTGAACTACCTTAACATTTTTTTTAAATTATTGTTCTCCTGTTTTGTTAACATTATAGTAGTTTCAGATTGTTTTTACTCTTGTCTTGTTGTTAAACAGCATAGTTTAAGTTTTCATTATCATATTATTGTAGTTTTAAACATCTGCATTCTTAACTTAGAGATGATGATAATGACAATCTTAATTTTTGTTTGTTTTTCAAATATTCACCCAGTCACTGTACAACTCTAAGTATAATATGAAAAGTATAGTCATCAATGTTTGTATGTGATGACAGCATTTTGTTCAAGAGTTTCTGGCAGATAATCAACATATTTGATGTTAGATCAAGGTCAACAGTGTTTAATGATAGCAGACACCATAACATAGCACAATCTATTGCAGAAGGTAAATGTTTACATTATAAGAAATGCTGATTTAACATGATGATTTTTAGTTTTGTTATCAGTGTTGCAAAAAATTGTGAAATAATACAAACCTCACTAAAAGTGACATAGTCACCATCTTCTAAGCCATGACGGGTATCATCAAGGCAGGTAACAACTGCCTCGTACTCATGTGTGATGTCAGCAATCATGGCAGACACCGGGTTCTCCCCGGTCACATCTACTACAGTGAACTCAGGTCCAAAGTCGCAGAACACTCTAGAAAAAAGTCCACGGGTGTCTGCTATAATAAGAGCTATGTTGTTGGCGTGGGTAAAGGCTGACACGCGCTCCTGCTCGGCCCAGGAAGCACCAGTGAGGACCACCACGCGAAACTTGCGCAGGAAGTCTTCAGTAAGAGGGCCGGTATACGCAGTTGTAGGCACATAGTGGTTCAGCTCAGACAGCTGCTCGCACGACGCCAGAGCCCTATTCTGCTCGATCGATTTTTCCGACAGATAAAACTGCGATGACAAATCGGCGATCGTGCAAGTACGCTCATCATGAAGAGTCACAGACTTCACTCCTCCAAGGATCACGTTTTTCGCTACCTCCACACCGACTCCCCCGAGTCCCGAAATAAGCACATCCGAGCTGGCCATTCGTCGCATGGCATCGTGACCCAGCACGTACAGCTGCCGCGAGTACAAACTCTCGTCAATCTCGTCTTCCACGCGCGTCCCATTGTTCGCCATTGCCGAGTTGTTGGAACGTGATTCTCCTGTATTTAGTTTCCGCTTTTTCGCCGGGGGGTCAACGGAATTATCGGCGACTTCAGCACTAGACATCGGGCACGAACGCGCACAATTTTGCCAGAATTTTGCTTTGCGTTTAAATTAAGAAGAAATAATCTTCAAATAATAGAAAGCGACATTCGCGCTTCGTCAAGGCCCGCTTACTCACTGTCTTGAAGTTAGCTGCGAAATACGTGGAAAATGACCTGCGGAAATGATAATTTGTTTGGTTATTTTTCCGATAGTTCGATAATAATGAGGATTCTGATGAACTTAACGTGTCACTGATAATTTCACTCTCAAGCTTATTTAATTTGGAACCGGACTATCGACGAACGGCAAGTATTAACAGAGAACTTAGATGTTTTATTTGATTGCAATTTGTTATTTTTTTTATGGTAGCAACATTTTAGTAGCCATAGTTTTATGAAACTTTTTGATTTTTTTGATTCTAGAAGCTACTATTTTGCTTTTTATTTTTAAGCTTCAATAAAAATACCGGAGCGCAAATTATAGAAAAATTAAAAATAGTAGTAACAACTTCGGTTATTCTTGTTTTTGTACAGATTTATATTTTACGGAATAATAATATTTATCTTATGTTTTTTTGTTGGTAAAGTAAAGCTTATCTTTATCTTCGTTTATTCGTCGTATTAATTATATTTTAAATCTTTTTTGTACGTCCATGTTTTAAATAAAAAGAAAATCGATGAATATATAAAATATAAAAAAATAGTAGCTCACCGGCATCGGGAATAGGGTCCAAGCCGCCGGTGGTCAGGTCAGAGGGCTAACCATGACCTCTTAAAGCAGGGCAGAAGTTGCCTGGAAGTTGAACTGCCCTGCTTTTTTGTACTATGACATCGTTAGAGCAGGCCTGCGGCAGGCCTGCTACGTTGACGTTTACGAAATCCGTTCACCTGTTTTTTTTGTATAGACTTTTCGTACCATGAACAAGCTTATCCGTTCAACTTGGATGAATAGTCGTTCACCTTTTGTACTGTCATGGTACGATTTTTAGCGATTCAGAAGCAGGCCTGCTTTTGAACGGATATTGACTGGCTGGCATTTGAACGTTTTCTTAAGACGTCATGGTAAGCCCCCAGGGCTCTAGAGAAAGGAACCTCTTCACTATACGTGCCGTGTCCAAGAGTATCACGTTCTTCTTTAAATTGTATCCCCCTAACTAGTCTGTGTTCTTTAACAAGCCCTTGATCTAGCCGCCCAACAAGACATTCATAAGGTGGTGATCGAGGCTCTTGGCTATTCGGCCATTTGCCCTTAATTATTGGGACAGTGAGTGCTGAGTCCACATCCCACATGCTTAATCATTTAACTTTATCATTGAGATATTTGAAATGAAAATTGAATGCTTGTACTCATTTTTTTTTCATATTTTTTCACAGTTGATGTGGCCTTGAAAACTGAAACCTCATTTGCATTGTATCCGAACAAAATTAACCGTTACATTATTTCACACTGGCAACACCATAGCTGTCAAAAATGTCAATCAATCTCATCTGCAACTAACTTCAGCGCAAACATTCCATTTTGTTTCAATTCGTGAATTTTATTTCAAGTTCACGACACGGTGTAATTCTGACTTGACGTACGAATATATTGTTGTCGTACTGATCGCGAGTGAAAGGAGTTCGAGCAGCATGACTATTGTGTGAAACTGTTGATATTGAAAACATTGTGAAGTCCTTGCATTCTATTTTGGTTCGTGTGTTTAAAATTGTGAAAAATGGTTCAGGAGTTCGTGTGTCCTGTAAGGGTACATAAGTATCCCTTCGAGATGGTGATGGCCGTGAGTATTTCGCACTATTTTCTTATTATATGGGTGATAATTGTTTGAATATTGGCACTAACATATTGTGTTGGCAAGGTCAGTAAAGATAATTGATAAAACTTTCCTACTATGGGCCACAATAGTGTCTGGTCAACACGGTTTCTCAATCATATGACTACTGTCTTTCGCAATGCTCACCTCCAAAATATTTGATTAGTTTCTTTAGTTTTACCTTTGAGTTTTAATTGATAAATTGTGTAATTACCGAAACTTTGATTTTATAATAATAAGACATACTTAAACCAGAAGTTACTTTTGCAATAGTTGGGTTTACTATTTTTATTGTACTTAAATTATCGTTGTTGATTTTCCTATTAGAATAAATATTTATGTTTTTAAATATTGCTCAACATTAAAAAAGTTTTTACTTGAATATTAATTACCTATTAAACAATTCAGTTAATAATAAATGGTCTTCATACTTAATTACATTTTAGCAATTGAATAAATAAAAGACATAAGACAAGATATATCCTTGTTGAACAAGGAAAAATCTGTTCAATAACTAATAATGGTTTACACCTATTATTGGCTTAGTAACATATACAACACGCTGCATGTTAGCCTTGAATTACTCAGCCTATTATAGAACACTGCTGGACATAGGCACGTCGTAAGTTATACAACTACAATTGGGTTTCCTGCTTTACCTATAAAAAAAAAACTTATGTACAATGCCAATGATTTACCAAACATTGATTAAAATTATAATTTAATTGGGGTGCATGAAAAAAGCCTCCACGAGTGACAATACTTAAGTACGTCTGGCGCACCCTGGGCAGTCAGCCCCGCTACCAACCTTGCTGACTGGCTAATCATTTCACCACAGTATGAGCTATTTTTGTATAGCTCATGCTGACACGAGAGAAAAAGAAGCTTAAAATTAAGACTCTTTTATTTTGACCAATAATTAAGTAAAGACTCCATAGCTTTACATAGTAGACGCTCCCATATCTTAACTATCATAGGTAAATTTAGCTTACATATTTACTTACATGCCTAGTTTGGCAATAAAAACTACTATCATTAGTAAGCAAAATTGAGTAGAAAGAGGAGCTTGTGGCTAAATAATTACAGCCGCATAGACCGATCTTCCGGGTTAAGCCACGCTTGCCGAGGGTGGTCTGTGGATGGGTGACCATTTACCATAGCGAGTTTCCTCCGTGCCTCGGAAAGCACGTAAAGCCGTTGGTCCCGGCTGTCATTTGTAGATCTTTGACAGTCGTTACTGTTGGTCAGAAGCCAGAAAGTCTGACAACCAGTCTTACCAAGAGTATCGTATTGCCCAGTTACTGGGTTGTGGAGGTCTGATAGGCAGTCACTCCATGTAAAATACTGATATTCAGCTGCATCCGGTTCGACTGGAAGCCGACCCCAACATAGTTGGGAAAAGGCTAGACAGATGATGATCATTAGTAAGCAAAATTATGTCTTTGACAATAGGAACCGCCCATTACAGATTCTACAACCAAATAATGGTTTATCTCCCACTAGCTGTTGCCTGCAATTTCACTCGCATCCTATGGGAACTACTTCATGTACCTGGATAAAAAGTACCCTATCTTGTAATCCAGGTCATGGTCGACCTGTGTGCTAAATTTCATTAAAATCCGTTATGGTGTGATTGATTAACAAACACCCAAAATTATGAACTCACAAACATCCAAACTTTCACATTTATAATATTAGTAGGATAGTAGGATGTGCCGGGGTTGCGGTGCATGTAGCTGCAAATCCCTTGACCACAGCCCAGGGTCAGGAGAAGGAACACCGTGGGTTTTTAGCTGGTAAGAGTCCAGCATAACCCTTCACCTTCCCCGGGCGTAGGGTATTCATGAGGATTTTCCCAAGATAAAAAAAAGGGATAGTAGGATGTGTCTCTGAGGCCTAATATGGCCTGTAATTGTCAGACATAAGATAATATTTTATATGCAAAATGACAGCCTATAAGTCTTGGCAATTAAAACCCATTTTAAGGCCACAAGGATATGGCCATATTACCTTCAGGTACTCATTGAGTTTTGGTCTCTGGTTTCCAATTTTTTCAGTATCTTCATTAGCGAAAAAAGACTCCAATTCTGGTACTGCAAATGTTTATTCTCTTTTATTTTCATTTTTGTAACAGTGAATATACAGTTATATTTTAAAACAATAGCTTCCTTATCATAGTCACTTATCTGTAATTTTATCAATGAGCTACCTTTTCTATATTATCTTTTGTTTACAATTGTCTTGGACTACTGTTCCTTGTTTCTTTTAAGTAGATAATGATATTGTTAAGAGGAAGTAGTAGGTAAGCCAAAAACTTGGATTTGTCCATTACAAAACAATACTGCCCATATTTAATCCCTTTTGGTCAAACATAAATAAAAAAGATGCAACAAAATTCTCTTCTTTGGCTTCTTTATTAATTACATCAAAACAGTTCCTTAAATACTGTAAATTTTCCATAACATAAATCCCTTTTGAAATGACTGAGATGCTTATCAAAATACTTTCATGCTATTCAACATTATGGAATGCTTATTATTTGTGATGAAGTTCTTATGTAAGCAACTGGAACAATGTGTACAGTACATGCAATAAGTAACATATAACATTACTGCAACAGCATTCAGTTGAAACAAAATCTCTGAAAAACTTGTCTGGCTATTGAAAAATTGGTCCTAAGGACCACTTGAACAAAATTTACATAGTTTTTACTGATAAGGGGTTTATTCGATTAGCCCTGGACTATTGCTATAATCCTGAACTCCTGAGCTAAACAATTCGGTGCCAGTAGCCCTTAGAGTCCTGATTCTTCTCCATAAACCAGGAAATCAGCAGATAACAAGGTGAAGAAATCGCCAACATAATTACCTACCTACAAGTAGTGAGTCAGTGAGTGCACCAACTAGTAGTACATACAGCCTTTTATTGGTGAGTGCTGAGTGCACCAACTAGTAGTAGGTACCTACCGTAATGAGTACACTCATCAACAAAGTGATTAGGTATCAAGAAAACAGTAGGCAATGAGGATACATAAATAAAAAGTCATATTACAAGTTAATGTAAATTAATCTACCTAATTCAATAAACGTTTATTAAATACCACACAGAAAAGCATCAATAAATTCTGAACATTATTGCCCAGACATCTCAAACAGTCATAAAAAAAGCAAAAAACATGTTGTACTAAGCAATGCACAGATTATGCCTCCAATCTGAATGTCATGCCAAATTCCCGCATATTATATTCATGGTTAGAATGTGAAAGATGTAGTGACACCCCAAGGCTAAACCGACAGTCGTACATGATATAAGCTCGAAATTATTATCTCTGGTTTGTTTTTTATTATATTTGCATTCCTACGACTCTACGATCGTTCGTTTGTCTTCAAATGCGACGATCTTGAGAGAAAGGAAAATGTCCGAAAGTAGGTATAGGTATCAAACTTTGTAAATTTTTAACTACAATACGGCCGACGTATCTTGGCGAGTCTGAAGTTAGCTGATTAGAGTGATTAGCTGCACAGTAGACAATTTCGTTTCTAAAAGATTCATTGCGCAGTCAAACTACTAACTTCAGACTCGCCAAGTACCTACGTCGGCCGTATTTTACCTAATGTATAAATTCAAAGTTTTTTATTTCGAATAGGCACAGTAAGTACATGCACTTAGGAAACGTCTCGAAAATTTAGTTGCACGGTTCCAAAAAGTAGGTCATATGGAGAAGAGCCGGCGAGAAACACCATGAATACTCTTTTAAAATAATGTATGTAGGTACCTAGGTACAATCTGGTATTGTTACATGGTGGTTCAAATTAAAATTGTGTGAGAACAAAGCAGGTTAGTGTAAAATATAAATAGTAAAAAAAGATGACTTACTACATATTAGGTAATTTACATAATGTTACAAAGTTACTTAACATTTTTTGTAATGATTCTAAGCCATCACACTATCTACCATATTTGGCTTCTTCAAAGTAGCTTGGGATAATTAGGTTCAACAAAATATTTTCCTGGTCAATACTAAAAGTAAGATGGGAGAAATAGATTGTTGTTTTATTTTGTACTTAATGACATTTTTAAGAAGGAAATTGCCTCCCATTTCGCTTCCAAATCACTTTGTTTTAATCAAAATCCAATTTCCGGAATTAGTTCCACGATGACAGACAAAAGTAGTGGGACAGTGAAGTTCTGAGACATTTCCGGATATTCCTGATTCATGCTATGATAGCTTAACTATATGTTTATACAAACATATCTATAGATAAACAATGCTTTTATTGCTTGCCTACTTAGCACGCACCTATTGTATGTAAAATAATGGGGTCTACACACCGTAGCTACCCGTATAAGTCGATACAATATTTTGCGATGGGTTGCACTTGCGCAAGTTGCTTCATTGAAAGGTCTTATAGAAAAGACACGCCGAGAAAACGTCTCACATCGTCTTGGCAATGTTTCATTGACATTGTCGCTAAGTGTGCTGTATACGTTATTTTTAGTAAATATATACAAAAACCGAGACACCCCAACAAGATTTTCATCAGAACTGCCTGAATATGTGTTTTTTTTAAACAAATCTCCAAGTTACACCGTAGTTTATGTCGCGTTAAGTTCCCTAGTAAAGTGTGAAATGCCTGAGATGTGCTATGCAGGGGTTGTCTAATACACGGAAACTGACCGAGCGGACCATCTCAAGCCTCAAGGTGTATATTCCCGTCAACTGTTATAGGTAGAAACCTACTGAAACAAAATTGAAATCTATGAAAAAAAATGTGGTGAAAAAATATGTCAATCGATTCTCCTAGTGATTTTGAACAAACTAGTTTCAGGTTTAGTATATACTATAACTAAGCTAGTATAAGTTTAGTTAGAAAAAGTGTACTAATCCGAAAGGGTATTAAGGACCATAATGATAAATAACTTTTGTTCTACTACCTTCTCCAAAAGTCAATAGTTTAAGAGCAGCTGACATTTTAGGTCATATTTGGGGTCGCGGATTAGAAGCTCCGTTTCATGAATTCGTAACTAAAACAGGGATGAAGAATTCTTGAAAACACAAAACTTTATCACTTGCTTTATAACATTCATCAGACTCATCAATGATACTTTATACCGGCGGATTAGTACCCCCTCTCCGACTAACCTGATAAAATAAAGCCCTACTATTATATAACTTCATAACTATGACTTTTAAACCATAGTTATGAGCCCACAAATAGCGACGTATGATCGTTTAACCGTGAAACGACACAATACGGACGGCATGCCACAATTGTGCGGGGCCCATTATCAAGCTCTTTTCACTCAACGTGCGCTGAATGCTAGGTGTGGACTATAGTCATGCAGTTCCGAGCTTCACGTTGGGTCAAAGATAGCGCTATCAATTAACGCGATTAACGACACGTGAACGCTGGTATCATTGTATTATGTAAATAATGTTATGAAGAAGGAAGATTTTTTGTGTTAATTCGATTGATAGGTTGATTTATTAGGTGCACTGAAACTTAGGTTTGAGATTGTCGCTTTCGCTCTCTGTGAATCGAAAATTTGTCGCTTGTTCCACTTAGTAAAATGGATTGGTTCTGATGTATTATAGACGGTTACCATCCAAGTCGTAACTTCGGCAAGGCACGTTTGCCGCTGGCACCTCGTCTCGTATGTTTTAGCTACTGTATAATGTTAAAAGATATTTGCCAATCGAAATATCGCAACGTTGTGACCTTATAACAGCCATTTAGTATCGCCGTACAGTTGTATTCAGTTAAATTATTTGCGCAATGACAAAAACCTTTTTATCTTCGTTTTAATTGGAAACCAATTATATCAGTTTGTATTAGTATCTTCTTTGACCACATCCTAGTCTAGTTATACCTAGTATACTTATGTTAATCGCCCTCTAATCTGTGTATATGACTCTTTAATAACCACTCATTGATAACAGGTTGGCTGATAGCTAAGTATTCTGACTCGGCATAAACCTTCCGATTCTAAATCGATATTTAGATAGCTAAAATAATTCCCTGAAAAGCTTTGCCGTGGTGCAAGGAGAAAGGAGTTTTGTACATTGTAGTGATGATCATAATGACGTAGTGTTGAGAGTATGGACGCCTGCAAGAAGTTTAAATAGCAATGTGTGAAAAGGCTGATGAATGGAAGAGGGCTATGGATGAAGAATATCAGTCGTTGATTAAAAATAATACGTGGACACCAGTTAACTTACCAGAAGGAAAATCAGTAATTCGTAGCAGATGGGTTTATAAAACTAAGATAGATGGCAATGGATCTGTTACCCGCTATAAAGCTAGACTGTTAATTAGAGGTTGCATGAAAACTTCACCTCATCAAGTGGGTTTATTTTTAAAGAGTCTGCGTCCAGGAGAGGATGTTGAGAGTATGGACGCCTGCAAGAAGTTTACATAGCAATGTGTGATGTGCATAGAGGTGTTCTCTTGTCCATGTGCACTGCCAGTTACGTTCTTAATTTGTAGAACTATATTAAATTGTTATAATAGTCAAATTGCCTTTGTTCTTATTTCAACACGTAGACATGTTTTTTTTGGGCGTTCGTCAATGTTAAGTAGTGGTAAACTTAGATTCACCTGTGTATCATCGCATATCGCATAGCAGTGTAATTCTCTAGTGACATCATCATCAAACATCGCTGTGATGCAGAGTTGTCTATGAATGCAGCGTTGCCGCAGGTACTCTCATAGCAGATCGTTAAAGTCTGCGGAGAAAACGGCCATTAACTTTTGATTTCAATCAATCACCGTAGCCCAGTGTTCCGCAAAGTGTGTGCCGCGGAAAAATGGCAACTTTTGTCAGAAAGATATGAAGATACAATACCTACCTACACTGCACAGCGGTCCTATGGTGTACCTCTAAAATTTCCAATACCGGAGGTGTACCTTGAACACAAAAAGTTTGCAGAACACTGCCGTATTCTACCGCACTCAGCTGAGACATAGCTTTCATTATAGATTACTCTGCAAAACAGCAAGGGAAATCATAACAAAACATCCTTAAAACGGCGCATTATGATGTTTTGATAGTACGGTCATAACAATGCTAAACGATATCTCACAGCTATTCAGGAACGTTAAATGTTACCGACACGTGCGGAACCGCGTGATCACGTATCATCATACGTGATAATTGTTGTAGTGGAATATTTGTATAGTAAAGTATAAGCTTAATATAATGTGAGAATTGTGGATGTTTTTGTTGTGGTCTATAGGTTTCGTAACAGGGCGTTCCAAGTTTATGGCTGAGCACCCACCAGCGCTGTGTGAAGAAAATGTGCGGTGCGAAAATATGTAGCTAGGATGTGAAACGGCGTGACCACCTCTACCAGAGCTGTGCGAGGAATGTGTAATGTGTTAATGTGTACAAATGAGCGGTGCGAGGATAGGTAGCGGACTCTTTTTGAATATGAGGGAGAATAATACCTACACATTCCTAGCAACAGTTTCCTCGTAACACATTCCTCGCAACACATCCCTCGCTCGTATTTCTTGCTTCTTTTGTATGTTTGATGTTTTTGTTGTGGTCTATAGGTTTCGTAACAGGGCGTTCCAAGTTTATGGCTGAGCACCCACCAGAGCTGTGTGAGGAAAATGTGCGGTGCGAAAATATGTAGCCAGGATGTGAAACGGCGTGATCCAATCCACCAGGGCTGTGCGAGGAATGTGTTAATGTGTACAAATGAGCGGTGCGAGGATAGGTAGCGGACTCTTTTTGAATATGAGGGAGAATAATACACATTCCTAGCAACACATTCCTCGTAACACATTCCTCGCAACACATCCCTCGCTCGCATTTCTTGCTTCTTTTGTATGAACAAAAACCTCGCACCGCTAAGCCCATATCCACCAGAGCTGCGCAAAGCGAAGCTAGGTAAATGAAGTGATTCCATTGGTGCTTACAAAACACATTTCTCGCTACGCAGCTTAGCACAGCTCTGGTGGATGCTCAGCCTTAATTGGCTACCGCATCATGGCCAGCTTTCCCGCGAAAATCAGAACGTTACTTTGCTCGCTGCCGTGAGTGCGTTATGAAACAAAGGTTCGAAATTTTTAGGATACAAACGTTAGAGAGTCGACAATAGGGTATCTGACTGAAAAAAACTAATTAGTCCGTCAGTTAGATTATCAAAAAATATTTCACCCGTATTTTTTCTTTTGTTACGTGAACCTTTGACGAAGATACGACACTTTTAAAATTGGCAAAACGTCACAAGCCAGTACAATTTTTACTTGCTTCTGGCGTTACAAGCCCCCACTCGAGTTTTGATGAGTTTAATCTTTCGAAATATTCATAGATTTAACAAAAGAAAAAAACACGTTTCCATTATTTTTCAAAACTAACTGGCGGACTAAGTAATTAGATTTGCAATTTATTGATGCTATCAACATGCTATTTGACATTTAGTATGTTCTATTAGTCAATTGGTCCTAGGGTAGGTACGTAAAATTCCGAGACAATCTCGGATTTCTCAGATATGTGGTTATTCTAGTCGTAGTGTTCCTTTGTCATATTACTTAATATTACCTGTTTCTTTGTAGTAACTAAAACAAACAAATCCTGTTTTAAATATCTGGTGTATCTATTAACAAAGTTATGTGTGTATTGAATCATCTGCCTAGCCTTTTCCCAACTATGTTGGGGTCGGCTTCCAGTCGAACCGGATGCAGCTGAATATCAGTATTTTACATGGAGCGACTGCCTATCAGACCTCCATAACCCAGTAACTGGGTAATACGATACTCTTGGTAAGACTGGTTGTCAGACTTTCTGGCTTCTGACCAACAGTAACGACTGTCAAAGATCTACAAATGACAGCCGGGACCAACGGCTTTACGTGCTTTCCGAGGCACGGAGGAAACTCGCTCTGGTAAATGGTCACCCATCCACAGACGAACCTCGGCAAGCGTAGCTTAGCCCGGAAGATCGGTCTATGCGGCTGTAATTATTTAGCCACGAGCTCCTCTTATGTGTGTATTGAATATGATGATTAATTTCTCACCTACTAGATAAACAGAATCATAATTTATTTGAATTCCTGAACTATGATCTCTTGATTATTTATTAGCAACAGATAATGGCTCACGTTTTTGTCGTGTGGTGTATGCACAAAGTAGTGTGTAAGTACAGTATGCTAATTCACGCTGAACCAAGTTGAAGGCACTGACTTCTGAAACTGTTAATTTTAAAATATGGTAATTATTTTACTGTTCTCAGTTTTTTTTAGTCTGTTTTTCTTTCTTTTTAATTTTGAGTGGCATAAAGGTACAAGTCCGAGATGGGCTACAAACTGCAGACTGCAACCGCAGACCGCAAGTCGCCATCGGAATAGCGCCTTTAAGGTGTGCACTTTAAAGGTGCTATTCCGACAGCGACTGCAAAACTGCAACCGCAGACCGCAGCCCCAGATCGCACTGCAAGCGATACTACTTTTGCAGTTTGCGGCCTGCAGCCCGTCTCGGACTTGTACCTTAAACAATACTTAAACATGTGTTTACAGAAATCGCGAGTTTTTTACAAGCTTTTATTTAACTTGCAATGTATGTATGTTTGTCCGCGTGGAATCTTGCAACTGAATTTTAAATCAGTTATCTTTAACCGATTGAGCTGAAATTTGGTATACACGCTTATTTTGGATGACAATGCATGCTTAGCTATGTGACGTCATTCTAATTCCAATATGGCGGATCATCCAAGATGGCGGACTAGTTATTTTTTCTGTACTACCACAGTATGGGTATCAAATGAAAGGGCTTGCTGAGGAGAACATGAAAACAGACTTAGAAACATTTCCAATCATAGCTAAAAAATATTTTAATGGTAAAAAAAACCTTTTATAAAAGCTTGTCTTTGAAAAGTTTTTTTAAAATTAATTTAATTTATTTTGTCTTGTTCTCGCTTGATTATAGTTGCATCTGATGGTAATTGCAGACAGGGTCTAAAATCGAGCACACGAATCCAAGTAACAGTTATAGAGGGGTTCCCCTATACCCCTCTGGCTCTCACATACATACGACGGAACACAGTAAACTGCTTGGCGCCGGACTTTAATGTGAGGGTGGTAGCTAGCCAGACGGACCGTATAGAGCCTACCACTAAGCGTGCTGGGTTTTGTTGAATCAAACTCGTCGATTCTGAGCGTGCAATGAGGAAGTTTTATATTCTAGCCCGTCCCCACACGGGATAAACATCTCGCAAACAAAGAGTACGGTTAGTGCTCAATACTTCAGACTTCAAAAGACTTCCTTCAAGTCTTCGCCCCAGAAAACAATAAGCATGAATCACGATTTCTATATCCAAAACCACAGCTACACAAATTATTCAGATCATCGACCGTAGCCGTGACTGAATTATCTTGAACCGAAAGCCTACCTTAAAATTTAGAAAATAGAGTCGAAATCCCATTTTTATATACTTAATTATAAATTCAACTCTCAATCGGTCATAGCGAGAGGAACTATGTACAAAGATTTAAATAATAGAAATTAAACTTTATAACAATGTTTTTAGTTTATTTTAGATTATTGCGTTGATTCTATCTTTTTGAGACAACGGATTTACTATAAAAAAAAAAAAAACGTGTGTTCACTCATAGGGCTTGTACACAAAACTGCGATGCGTCGTCGCATCGCAAAAATCTGCGAGCTACATAGAAGAATAATTAATGGTAAGTAATGGTAAGTTTTGTGTTCAAGCCCTTAGACCCTGTCTGCTCGTACCATACTAGGGACGAATGCGATGAAGTAGAATAAAAAACAAGACATCTGAAAATGTATTACTTAATCGATTTAAATATTATGTAATACCGATCGAGTTGTCTATTTGATTATAATGCGGTCCATATGTAAGACAGCATTTAAGTTTTCTAATATTAATGCCAAAACTTAGAGACTCCATATCAAAATATTAAATCACGAAGAAACTTGAAAGAAAGAAAGATTTATTTGCACAGAATACAGGTGGTACCAGATATTACAATGGCGGATAGTTCAAACTATATTCTGCCGGTATTAGGCATACAAATACTTAAATTATATTATATTACTTACTTAGAAATTTCAAGTTATATTATTATTTAGCATATTTTTTATTATTCCGTTTATTCATTTTACAAATACATATACTTAAATTACATTTTTAAATACATATCTTACAAAAAAAAAAAACATTTAAAAATATAAAAAATAGTAGCCCACCGGCATCGGGAACAAGGTCCAAGCTGCCGATAGTCAGGGCTCCAGAGAAAGGAACCTCCTCACTATGCGTGCCGTGTCAAGGAGTACCGCTTTCAGTATCAAGCCCTTGATCCAGCCGCCCAACGAGAGCCTCATGAGGTGTTGGTCGAGGCTCTTGGCTATTAGGCCATTCGCCGTAACGACTATCGGGACAATGACTGCTGAATCCACATCCCACATGCTGACAACCTCGTGTGCTAAATCAAGATATTTAATTTGTTTCTCTTTTTCAGCTTTTATTATTATTATATTACTTACATTATTTTAAATTTTACAAATAATCAGATTCAATAGTTTTATGTCGCATAAACTCTACTATGGTATAAAAGCACTTATCTACTAGCCAATTTCTCAACTTAATTTAAAACATTTTTGCTGTACACACTGCCAATAACGCAGACCCTGGCAAGCAGCCGATCAAAACCAGGGATGAATAAAATAACATTCTCCACTTTACCAAATTATCATAAAATCGTGCACCAGCATAATTACAAATTACAATGAATATTGATCCGTGAACCTTTAATTAAATCAGTTCAACCGTGTTCATAGGCTGTTTCTTCATATTCTGCTAATGTACGTAATAGCTTAAGAGCGGTTACGCACTGCATCCGATCCGAATCCGTGAAAATACGTTCCGAAGTAGTCATAGAACTATTTGTATGGTAGTTTACGCACTAGATCCGACTTCCGTCATCCGATTTCTCTCCGTCATCCGTGAGTCTCCAATTCGGAAGTAATATTGACGGACCGAAGTAGCCGTAGTTCTGTTTGTATGAACGCTTTCGCACTACCTCGGATTCAAATCGGATATATGCCAAGGATGGCCCCTGAATTGCTTGGATTTGGATCAGAGATCGGATTAGTGCGATAAGATAAGATAATTTATTTGTCCAAACATGAGTACATACATACAAAACAATTGTCAGCATGCAAGATGTTATAAGTTAAAATACCGTTCATCATGTTTGCCTAAGCAATATCCGAATTCGGTCCTAGATTTTAAGATTCTAGATCCGTATTTTCACGAATTCGGATCGGATGCAGTGCGAAAAGCAATATCCGAATTCGGTCCGAGTTTTTTAAATTCTTATTTTCACGGATCCGGATTGGATGTAGTGCGTAATCGCTCTTATGGTCATAAATTGATGTTTCTGATCCAAAAACGCGTTTGAATCAGGTATCTGACTCGCGACCTCGGATCCATGTGACTCGTAATAAACAATGTTGTTTCAAGTGCATGAATGACTTTAAACTGAAGGTCATGTTTCGAGTCATTGTTTTATCATTTTTATTTGATTAGTTTGATCTTTTCAGCGGAAAAAACACTACAGAGTGATTGTATTGTTTGAGTTCATTGACATTTTCATTCTAAAATTAAATCCATCACTTCTGTAACCGACTTTGTGGACACACCCGCAGCTAATCGACTTCTGCAGCCGTAGACAAGGGTTTTGTCGACTGAAAAATATACAATGTGACTTTGCCAATCTTCCGACCACAGACACCTTGTCTATTGTCATACTACGCCTACTTGAAGTTTTATCAAATAACATTCGCAATGTAACTTGCTGTAAAAGCTGTAAGGTAGGGTGAACGAAAACAAAACTGTCAAGGACTTGTCACAAAGGATGCGTTCTGCGTCCTACGGTCCGGTCAAATCGAACGCAGCCCGCATCCTATATGAACATCATTTGCGTTTTATATGTATTTTATGTAATTACGATCTGACTATACGAGCACAAGCAAAGAACGTAGGTAATGCACCGGTCAGGCAGTCGGGATGGGAAGGTAGCGGACGGGCTGCCCGGTTGCGGGCAGGCGGGCAGCGGGCGGCGGGCGAAACGCAATTAAATATAAAATGGCCACTGTTTGCCTTGCCCGTCAGACCGCTGACCGTGCCCGGATCGCTGACCGGATGCCGTGCCCGGATCGCTGATCGGTTGCCCTGACCATGAAGTTCACATAGTATGCGGGCTGCGTTCGATTTGACCGGACCGGAGGACGCAGAACGCATCCAGTGTGATAAGTCGAACCGATCGTCGGATCCGAAACACTCGTGGTTAGAAAACGTGCGATCCGTCGTCCGAAACTTCGCAATTCGGTTTTCGGAGAAAGTCTCCAAAACCGTGACTGCGTGTGCTAAATTGTGCTAGTATGGCGCCCGTTTTGCGAATATACAACGTGTAACATAATTAACGCAATCCCTGAAACTAGTTTGTTAAGAATCGGCTACTGAATCGATTTCAGTCATTTTCGTGTGTGTTGTAGTGTATTTTTTACTTGTCTGTCTTTTAATTGAAATAAAGAAAATTGAGCCTATATCAAGGCCATAAGACTTTATTTTTAACGCAGTTAACAATGAAATACCATTTTCTTAAATAAGCTGTTTAAGCACATAAAAGTAAAATTTCAGTGTATACAAAATGTCAACGAATACGTGTAATTCCTTAAAACCACGTAATCTACTACTGATGTAGACAGGCCCCGCACGGGATTTTGCATGACTAAAAAAAAAAAAAAAAATACTATTTTTTCATGCGGCTTTGTTACCGATCGTATCTAAACCACTTAATAAGGATTCAGTAAAAAAAAGAATTTATTTTTTTGCAAAAAAAATATGTTTTATTTTTGTGAACATTTCGATGCCACGCACAAATTAATGAAAGCACGGCGACACGGCTGGCAGGCACGACTAACGCGATATCGCTCTTTGCAGTCAGATAACTCAAGTGACTCAAGGTTCTAAAATGACTCAGAAATAGAAAACCAAGATTTTTTATAAATTTATTTTTTAGTTAATTTTCGTAAATTCCCATTTAGTGTTAATCTGTGTCACCAGTAGATCACGTGGTTTGAAGGAATTACACGAATTCGATAACACCCTGTATATTATGATTATAACTGAATAATCTAATTGGGGTGTTTGAGTATTTGCGTTATTTCAGTTAAGTACATGTTATATCTACTGTATCGTTGCAAAAACTCGTCCTAAGAATAAGCCGAGGAAACGTTAAACAACGCTCACATCTCCTTAATAAACATCACTATAGCTATGCGTATAATCTGTCAATGTACCCATTTACATAATGTGCGCTAAAGGCACTTTATTTATACATTAAAGAGATATAACATATTTGTCCTCAAAACGTTATTGTGCTCGTAATGTACACAAATGTGTTATCCTAAATACCGGCCATTGACACAAGTCGTTATTAAGTATTTAATTGTACATTATGTCTTAAAATAACGGTCGGAATCTTAGTCACGTTTAACGACTTTCGGTGTCGGTTTTAAAAAAAAACGATTTCCCTATTTGTTTATGGTCTTTGCGAACCGCTTCTATGTAACCGGGCCATTATTGCCGAGAACTGGGGCCTAATTTTCCTAAAATAAATTGTTGCCAAACGCAATCGAACCACAACCGTCAGTCAGTTTTTGTTTTCGAAAACTTTCAAAATGATTGATTTTGTTTTTTGTGTCAAATAATTTGATAGCTTTTGAAATTGAGAACTGTCTGAATGAACGGTTCGGCCTTGGTTCGGTTGTGATTTATCAAGATTTATTTTAGGAGAATTGGGCCCCTGAAGGGTCCCCAGTCAATATTTATTTCACAAGAGTATCTTGTAAAGGAGGTACTACTGCTAAAGGAGGATTTTATTTGATCTGTCAGTTTAGAATGAATCAGCTTAGCTATGTAATTAGTTACTAATTGTCCGTTACATTTGATGCATGTCAATAACACGTGCAGTTGCGCAAATATTAGTCATGTGTTTTGCTGTTTAGTTTTAAATAAAAATATTTACATAATACGTTTCCCTTGTTTTTAATTTTTTAGCAGAAACGAGCTCGTTCGTAATGTGGTTAATTTGTTTGTTGGGTTACAACGTCAAAACAGTCGTAAAAAACCCAGAGGAAAGCGGCTTAGTCAGTTTGTCTTTTCATCCTAATTCGCGATCTCGGTGGTAGATTCGGCCATCTTTATTTTCCACTTATTTCGAAGGACATCCGTGTCGTGTTTTGGTGCCTGCGATAAAATTTAAAAATAGATCTAGCCTGAATTGGTTTAAGAGCGGTTACGCACTGCATCCGATCCGAATCCGAGAAAATACGTTCCGAAGTAGTCATAGAACTATTTGTATGGTAGTTTACGCACTAGATCCGACTTCCGGCATCCGATTTCTGTCCGTCATCCGTGAGTTTCTAATTCGGAAGAAAAATTGACGGACCGAAGTAGCCGTAGTACTGTTTGTATGAACGCTTTCGCATTACCTCGGATTCAAATGGATATGCCAAAGATGGCCCCTGAATTGTTTGAATTTGGATCAGAGATCGGATAAGTGCGTAAGCGATATCCGAATTCGGTCCGAGTTTTTTAGACTCTAGATTCGTATTTTCACGTATTCGGATCGGATGCAGTGCGCAAAGCAATATCCGAATTCGGTCCGAGTTGTTTACATTCTTATTTTCACGGATCCGGATCGAATGCAGTGCGTAATCGCTGTTACAGTAATTATTCTTTGTTAGGACTTTATTAAGGTCGGATCTAAAACTGTAACATATCATAGCATCGCGTCTGTATTCCCCAAAGGGTTGGGCGGAGGTGTATAGTACACCCTCATTTCGCCGATATGTTTAAGTCTCATGTAATAGGAGGCGAGCCTATTGCCGTCAACCAGACAGAAATCTAGATTCCGGGCTGCTACTGAGAAATGCAACATGGAAAAACCCAATAACACTGCCCGACCTGGGGATCGAATCCAGGACCTCACGCTCACACCAACGAGGCAATCTATTTCCACTTTAGTACAAAATTAATTTCAGATATGCTAGACTTTGCCCCAACAATTTCCTAAGCCGTACTTAACATGCGCGTTCCCATTGAGGGACCACATTTGAATTTTGAGCTTTTGAATGCGTCAGCCCTTAGTAAAAGTGCTCAAACGATTGTAAATTCAGCCTCTAGTTTGTAAAAGTAACCACTCAAAAGTTACAACCGGTTAAAGGTGGTCCCTCAGTCGTGACTGACAGGCATCCATATCTCGCAAGATAGTTAAAACTTACAACTGCTATAAATGACTACTCTTAGTAAAAGATTTGTAAAACTAATTTCCTGAATATCAACCCTTCCTGTGCACTGAATAAAAAGAACCAGCATGCAGAAGGTGGTCCCTCAATCGATCACCATAAGTGCACCGTGAGTGGAGACCCCAATGGAATTTGGAATTTTCGTATGGGTCTGGCGTTAGTAAAAGTACTTGAATGATTGTAAATTTAACCTCTACTTTGTAAAAGAAGCCATTCAAAAGTTTCAATCGATAAAAGGTGGTCCCTCAATTGAAACGTTTATCAAAAGAAAAAACTATTTACGTGGCATTCCGAAGTTAAAAAGACGAATGCTACAGTCTATCCTTTAGTAAATTTTTTTTACTAACGATTACTTTACCAAACAGTGTCAAAAACTGAACCGTTTTAAGATCGAGGTGACCACACAACTGGATTTTTTCTAGAGACTGTTACGTAATACAACATTTCATTGATATTTGACATCGCTTAGCTAATTTCAAACCCAAAGAAAATAATGAAATAGTGTAGGAGTAGTAAAAACAAAAATTTAAACTCTTCTGAAAATTATTGTACAATATTATTTTTTATTAATCACATCACTGCTTATTAAAGAAACAGACAGAAAATAATGCGTATGATAATTAAAAAAAAGGATGGTTCCCATTTCTTCTATGGAACATCACGTCAATAGAGAAAATGAAACATTTTTTTCTGGTTTTAATACATAGAACCGCATACTAGCACTTCATCCGACTTCACTTTTCGGTGACGTCATGGAACAACATGGGAATCATAATTTTTCCCAAAGGATGATGGGCACAAATGTATGGAGTCTGGTACTAAACTCATTTGGCGACCCACTTAGCCGCTGTTGTTTAGCAGATATATCTTAGTTCGGCTAAGTGCCATCTGAGCTCGCCGTTGTCCGGTGAAGTGTTTAAGGTCTTTGACAGGGTTCAGACAAAAAGAATGTAAGGCATGTCATGAAATGTCGTTTCGACCTTTTCTTTTATCGTTGGGGTTAGTGATAAAACGATATTGGGACAAATATTTTAGAAACATTTTGTTACTCACCCGGAAACGACCCAACATCACGTCCAATACACGAGAGGTGTCATCGGTTTCCATTTATTCTGTCAAAGGAAAGCCTTGAACAAGAAAAAAAGATGCAAATGTGGCACGTCTCGACCAACAATATCAACTTTACCTTTCCTCAAGGTTGGGATCAGTTACGGATGCGGGGAGAACATGGGTGGCTAATAAAGCTACGTTTGTTGAAACATATTTTGAAATCATAACAGCAAGTGGGCTGCACATACACCCGGCAGTTGTCACTCAGTTGCACTGACTACATCCTAAATAAATGATGGAATCAGGCGTTACTTTGCGGAAATCCATGACCTACAAATATGCAAATAGAATATCTAGCTTTAATTCCGCTGAACAAGATCGCTAGTTTGGATGCAGAATGCAGCACCACCCTCCCGCCCACAAGTATATGCACATGCAGAAAGAGTGAAAAAATAATGCAACATGCAACAAAACCAATACAAGATACGTGTTTCGCCCCTGCACGGGGCATCCTCAGGATATGTTGACTCCTCGACCGCTAGGACGCGAACAAATTCTTTCTGCATGTGCATATACTTGTGGGCGGGAGGGTGGTGCTGCATACTGCATCCAAACTAGCGATCTTGTTCAGCGGAATTAAAGCTAGATATTGTATTTGCATTTTTGTACATCCTAAATGTCTTCAAGCTGCATTTGACAGCTGCTTAGTTTACAGTTGCAACTGGATGTGCAGCTTTACTTGCAGTTATGAAATGAAATATGTCTTACCAAACGCGGCGTTATAGTAGAAATTAGCGATGGGCGATTTTATTATTAAAACTAATCGACTTAGTCAATTGTTCAGTCCAGTCGAAAACCGTTGATGTTAGTCGATCATTATCGACTAATGGCGAGCAGGCGACAATTACTGATACGGTTACCGTTATCAACTTTAACTACAAATTTTTATTGAGTTGTGGTGCAGCGCACGTATTACTATACTCGTACTACTAAATAAGTAATTACTAAAAGGTGGTGCGTGCGCTGCCGCTGCGCCACAATTCAACAGTTAAAAGTCCGTGCGCCACTACTTATAAGTACATACAACTGCAGTTATTATGCGATTGGCGCTAATAGATTATTTAATTGTCCTCTACTGTCTCAGTTTACATTTAGTAGTTCGTCGATTGTTATTCGAATACTTATGGTGAGGAACTACTAAATCGACAATCGAATGTGCAATAGTACAATTTTCGATTCAGTCGATTGTTTTTTTGCAACAATCGCCCATCGTTAGTAGAAATGTAATCGAAAGAAGTGGCATGAGTAAAGAGAGGCTTACACTCAACTGTTGGAGATTTAGGCTGCAGATAAGTCTGGTCTCCGCAGACAGATTGCTTTTGAAACCTTATGACAGATTTCGTTTGTGACTATCTTTGACATAGATCAACCTAAACATGTTTAGGCAGCATGACTTTTAGAAGGAAACCAGTCTGAAACTATTCTATCTGGAGCTTGTAATAATTTTCTAGCCAGATAACATATAATCGTAGTTCATGTTGACGGAAATAAAAGGCCTTGTTGACACAGAAAATAGTTTGAAATGGGTATCATACACCAGCTGATAACAAGGACGGGCGTCGCGTCATGCGGAAGAGATGGTTGATGACCTTATTCCAGGAATGTATGCTTGTTTTCATGATTATACTAGTATTTTTTATTACATTTGTGCTATTCCGCTGTCAGTGATAAATTTTAATAGGTATTTGGCAGAAATCCGCCACAGATTTTGATTTAATTTAATTTTAAACAACTTTCTGCATGTAGTGCCTGGCATCTTTCTAGATGTCTAGTACAGTGGTTCCTTAGTCGCCCAAAGGAAACAATATTGGTCATAAGAAAGCTCGAAGGACCACTTTCAAAAAATGTATCTATAAGAATTTTCGGAATGCGAAACTTTTGTCTTTTTACTCATTGGTGGCACCTTTCAAGTCCAAAAGATTCACTTCCTAAAACGTCTTCTTTCCAGAATATCATCTAGGATGGACTACTTCCCGGAAGAACGTATTCCCAAAAAGCCGTCAAGTTATCAAATGGTCCACTTTTAAAATAGTATGTCCTAGAAAGACTAATAGTGCCACTTCGGATGACGCTACCGCTCACGAAATGGGTAAAACAGCCACGATCCAAGAAATTGTAAAGATTAACTAAAACGAGGCACTGTTGACTGTTATAAAGGCTTGGTGATAAAGATTCTCTCCTTCAAGGTACTTAAGCTTCCGTAAAAGCGAAGACATTACAGTTTACTTACTTAGTTAATATCATAAAAATATACCACCAATGTTATAACACGCGACCAGCCTTCCGCCGCGTCGTGCTGAATATTGTAAACAATTTCATTCATTTACTCGTGTTTTAATTAATATTTCCTTTCAACACTTTTCTTAATGATTATTACTATAATAATTACATTCTCGACGATATTACTGAAAGGGGAAAGTATTTTGCTTCATCATTCATTATGAGGATTGCTAAGGAATGCTCTTCGTTGATGACGGATGTACGGTCCTCTAAACCTTAGGGGTTTCAAGGTGAATCGTTTTTGTGTGTCGTTTTTCTAGCTAGAGTATTCGTCTATCTTAGACAAACTAAAACATATGTTTATCTAATAGATGGTCTATCAGATTTCTGTGGTCGACGACCATGAGACGTCTTGGACGGGACAGTGGTCAGACGTAAGTAATGTCGATATCATCTAAGTCATTCGCCATATGTTAAGACTTAAGAACCCTTTCCAGCTAACTAGAATTTTCTACGAAGCAACTGCAGGGATGCCGATTTTGTAGTAGTATTTCATCTGCCTAGCCTTTTCCCAACTATGTTGGGGTCGGCTTCCAGTCGAACCGGATGCAGCTGAATATCAGTATTTTACATGGAGCGACTGCCTATCAGACCTCCACAACCCAGTAACTGGGTAATACGATACTCTTGGTAAGACTGGTTGTCAGACTTTCTGGCTTCTGACCAACAGTAACGACTGTCAAAGATCTACAAATGACAGCCGGGACCAACGGCTTTACGTGCTTTCCGAGGCACGGAGGAAACTCGTTATGGTAAATGGTCACCCATCCACAGACCAACCTCGGCAAGCATGGCTTAACCCGGAAGATCGGTCTATGCGGCTGTAATTATTTAGCCACGAGCTCCTCTTTTGTATTTTGTAGTAGTATTTATGTAGTTAAATAGGTGAACCGTTAATCTGTTGCAAAATTATCGTACATTGGTACAAAATTGTAAATCATTGTAGAGAAATCTGGGTATCAAACTTCCGGATGTAAACCAGTAGATATTGCAATAAAAACATTTGATATAAAATATCGAATTCATAACAATATATTTTTGCCGGAAATCTGAATAGGAAGTTGATTTCGAATTGAAACCCAGTCAATATAAATTGATCTTTATTTTAGTAGCCATAGGACCTAAAATCAATGAATCTGCTTTTTGGTAGTATGCAGATCACTGGTTCTGTAAATTGGAAATAATAAATATGCGTTGCATGGCAGGTCTGTGTTTAAAATCCTCTTTGCACTCTATACAATGTGTCCGGTCATGGACTAGCGATGTTCTAGGTATAATAGCAACTATTCTTGTACACAAATACACTACACACTAAGGTCCAATCCTCTTCCTCACTATTTGGCAGCCATTTTGCCTTTTTGTTGAGATATTCTCCATCTTAAAGTTACGAAAATGTGAACCCATGGTATCGTAATGTAAACTATAGACAATATTGTTGCCATCCGAATAAGCCTACTTTTATCTCAGTAGGACCAAAACTTTGAGAGATATGACTTTTTTTTGTACACACGTACAGAATATCTCAACAAAAAAGTGGAAGTGGATTGGACCCTCGTATATTTGTGTACTAGAATAGTTGTTATACATATAAGTACATAGAATATCGCTAGTCCATGACCGGATACATTGTATATTGCCATGTAGTCGTTAGCTACATGTTGCCCACTTTAGCTTCTCTGGCTCTGGAGAAGTCGAATTCAACAACTGTGACTTCTCGTGACACCTGTAATGCATCATAAATACCTTAATGGATATATGGGTAAAAGAAATGATAGTTCACAGTGCCTGTTATGGATTTATAAACAAAATTGAAAAGGTAGTTCACAGTCCGCTCCTTAAACAAAGAAACACTTGGCAATACCCTCGAAAGTGCTAAGAAGCTAAGATTAATACTCAAGATGATGAATGTTCAATCATGTTTTCTCAGACCACTCTGAAAGACATAATCGTAAAGATACCCGTCATATAAATCTGCGAATGTAATCCAGTGTTTGCAGTAAAAATAAACAAAGTGGCTTGCGGTTGTGCTGCTCACGTTTGAGTTTGTTTTGGTCTTCCGCGAGAACTGCTAAATATATCTGGATTACCTTGATATTGGGAGTGTTACTACACATGTATTGTGTCTGTATTCGTATGATATTTCATGCGGTTTATAGATCTCCTTCAAAAGTCGAACAGGTTACCTTGAAGATTTATCTCGATCTCATTACATCTCATTGATTCATCCACATCACTTACTACCCTGAATTATTACCCATTGCTGGGTATAAACCTCCTTTCGTATAAGAGAAGTAAATTAAGGTATTCGGTGTTTTTATCAACAATAAATCCTTCGACAAAAATGATTACATTGAGAGCTATAGAACTGTGCTAGATTTGTCCATACAAGTTCAGTAACCTTGGTGTTTTGTTACGGAGTCAGTCAACATTCAACCAGTTGTTTTTTTTGCTCCAAAGACTAAGACATAAAACCTTTAGTTGACGTTCTTGTATTCTTTTAACTATTTACTTCCGGTACGGATACGACGCAAAATTCATGAACGGTGCACTTCAATGTTGTCTCAGAGAGTATATCAACTTTTTGGACAAGTAAACATTTAAATAGTCTTGGTATCAAATCTGTTATCTCAGTTCATATCAGATGAGACATGTGACCGTAAAATAACATTACTTATTTCAGCAAAGCATTCATCGACAAACATAAACTTCCTTATTACACCTACTATCTCTTCATTGTTACTATTGTAAGTACTTTTAGTTAAAAGTTACCTTTCCAGTTCTATGTTTCTCAAATGCCTAGGTTTATTAGTCTCATACTGTTGCAAAGCGTCTTCGTAAACCTGCTCGGACCGGTTTCGTAAATCGCAATCTGGTTTGCACCGGTATCCTGGCTATGTGAAGTGTTTATGTTGTAAGCGCCGACAAGGATTCTGGCGGAAATATGATTTTGTAAGACTTTTGCGATTTTAAGGTAATGGTAATGTTTAAATTAGGAGTAAATTACTAGTCCGTACTTCCACGAGCTTTTGAGTTAGAACCCATTTCTTTGTTCGTTTTAAGTACTCCGAGGTATGCAGGCGAAGATATTTTGCAAACTATTCCTAGATTCTCCGTCTTGCAAACATTAAATTCTTAGCGTATTTTCGCTTCGTCTTTCTGAGAATAGGGGCCATATCTTACCACTTATAAGTAGGTGTTTACTTGTATAGTTAATCCTACTTTGTGGTTAGTTCCTTCACGTTTAAGTTTCTTGGTATCCGAACTAAGAGTTTTATTTCAACAAATCATAACTTGTCGTTATTGCAAATGAATTTTATTTCGACTCAGTCGTAAAAAAACATTATCACAGTTAATTTTACGAAGACCACGTCATCAGATCAATAACGCTCAGTAGCTACTTTCATAGCAGATTATTAAAAACGCGCACTTGTGGGATTTCAAGCTAATTGCCAGTTTCCTCCGGGTGACCCGATTGAGGCAATTTAACTCGCTGGCGACTTCTAATTGAGCATAGCTTTCGATATTAAGCGAATGTTTTACTGAAAGTTTCTTTAAAAGGAATTTCAAATTCGGTTTGGAATTCTGGGAGTCCTTTCGTTGAGGTGTGAGGTGGAAATTCGATCAGTTAGATAGGTATTAAGTATTGCTGTAAATTTTAATGATCCGCCTTAACTGTTATGATTGTTAAAACGACCTTTATTAACTCAATACAGAACGCAGAGTAGTCGGAATTGTCACGCGAGCTTAGATGTAGCGATTTTGATACTGTTTGTGTAATATCTATCTATGTATCGTTTTAATCAACAGCGTGTTTACTTCAGCATAGGCCTGAACTTGAGGCCTTTAATATCCGGGGAGCCCTGGCCTTTCATGAATAGTACTATAAATAGAATGTCGATTTGATGAAACTTATTTTACATTCAAGATAATGAAGCCCTATAAATCTTCTAAACTTGGTAAACTCATTTATTTTCTTATACTAGGTGGTGGAACACTTATCGAATTTTAAAAGATCAGGGCCTCAATTCTACGAACGAGATTGTTGCTAAATGGCAATCGAACCACACACAGTTTTCGTTTACGAAAATTCTCAACATTTTTGGTTTTGTTTTTATTGTCAAACATTTTGACAGTTTTCGTAATTTAAATCTGAATGTTCGGTTTGGTTTGGTTGCGGTTGATCAACGTTTTTGTCATTAGAATTGACTCCATGATTTTCATAGATTACTTCTTCAGGAAACGTCCAAGAAATTACATTTCTTGCTTCTTCTGCCACCAATATTCGCTTTTTGAAAGGTATAGTGTTTAGTACGTTGTATTTTCATCGTTCATCTCAATCTATAGCTATTTCAATATATTGTCCACGTTCTTCCTTACGATTTAACGAGGTCAGAATCGAGTTGAGTTGCACTTCTACATCCCGAGTAGCTTGGTAAAGTATATTTACTTACGATCTAGTATATTTTATATTCTTCGACATAATCATCCTCGTTTTTGATTTTATCCGTATTTTTAAATTCAAAGTTGATAAAGTTAGTATTTACAGTTCGACATTTTAATACAGAACAGTCTACTATCACGTTTGGTATGCGACGGTTAAAATTTATCGGTGACCCTAAATTATCATTCGTAGATATGTAGGTCGGATTCTGCGTAACGTTAGATAGGAAACTCACGTTTTCTGTGAATGTAGAAGATTGGTGATATGAGCTGTAATCACCGAGATTTGCAGGCTAATTGGTGATCGCAGTATGACGTCAGTGAAGAGCTGGATGGTGCTGCACATCTTTGCAATAAAATTCCATTACTTGATTATGTCTTAAAACCGCGTGTTATCTTAGTTATCGCAGAGATTTGGTCGCATATTGTAGTCCGTCCTTCACGAGCTATGAAACGTGAGCTTCTATACAAGTTTGTTATAACAATGGCTCTTACAAGTGTCAATAAACCTGTTCAAGACGTCAATAATAACGATTAGACGACAATGTCTGTGCGACATGCGTTAGAGATGTCCTTTGTTAAGTTTTGAGGTACTAAATGGGTTTTACGTGCTATTTCAATCTTTGTTAGTTTAGTAGCATAAAACTTTGTTTATGATTCATACTAATGGTGACAATAAACCCAATCTTTAATATTCTGGTTTCAATAGCTTACCACATTTAATATCAGCACATCACATCGTAAAATCATCTATGCGAACGACTTACTTTGGTTTCCCCAAAAAATCCAGCAGCAATTTCTAATTCTTAATATCTTACATAACACCAAAAAAAATCCGGATCACTTTCCCCTTTGCTTATTCAAGCAAAAATATCGTTCAAATGACGTCACTCTGATTTCCAGAAGGCATAAGCTACAGAGCCGAAGATTAGTATTGGCAAATAATACGGCTAGTGAATCCGAACGCCGGGAAAGTCAAGGAGAAGGTCGTTTTACGTAATATCGCTGACATACCCCTGTTTTTGCGGATAAGTCGAATATCTTTGTAAGAAGCAAAAACAAGGGTTGTGTAACAAAATCTGGGGTTGAAGAAAGATTAAGGTGGAATAAACCTTTCGTTTGGTGTCTAGATAGATACGTTATATTGTGTATTTTGTGACAAGAAATAGCCTTAGGCTAATGCTGCACGTTCAATATTTATCACGATATTTTGTTCGCGATTTTGGGTCGTGATATTTATTGAGCGTTTAATCCATCAACACACTAAACTAAACGCTCAATAAATATCACGATTCCGGATCCCAACCTAAAAAAATTCGTGATAAATTTTGAGCTTGTAGCATTCGCCATAGAGTTCCTAGTCGCCTCTTCTCCATAGGACCTAGTTTTTGGACCACGCAACTAAATTGTCGAGAAGTTTCTTCAATGCATGTACTGTACATATACGAAATTAAAAATTTTGCATCTTTGAATTGAAAATCTGCTTGACTTACATCGTCAATATAAAATTATTCCTGTTCAAGTTCAAATGTTTTTATTTGTATGAAAGAAAGAATAATTTTATTTTGACTGACAAGCTTTTATCATACGTTATGAATTTAATTTCTCGGTTCTAAGAAGTTGGTCCTATGGAGAAGAGCCGGCAAGAAACTACATGGATATTCTTATCAAATGATTCACACTAAAATCTATGTTGCTATAAAATTGTGTAAGAGTTGTTTGAGAACAATGTGTGAAATTAAATCGAAGTCAAGTAATGAAATCATTTAAACTTGATAGTATGAAATTTGTATCAGTATAGCTAGGTTCGACCATAACAGTAGTCGTGTAGGTTTTTGCCTCATGTTTTAAGTACAAATAAATACTACCAAAACAAGTTACTTGATTCGGTTTAACGTTCAAGCAACGTACTGCTTTTAAAGATTCATCTTAGAGAGCGTTATTTGAGCCCGTATTTCTCAGTTACGTCGCGGGCAAGATAAGCTTCATTCCAGAAATCTTTAATGAGCTGTTTTCTCTCATTCTCAGAACAGAGTGAAGTGGATATGTTTAATACCGTCGTAATATAGAACTGAGGCATTAGTAAAACTGCTCACATGTTTTATATGTTCGAGCTTATGTATACTCTTGATTGATTAGGTGCTCGTGGCTAAGTACAGCCGCGTGGATCGATAGATCTGCGAAGTTAAGCTGCGCTTCACGCGGTCAGTTCCATGGATGGGTGACCCAGTAGCGTAGCTAAGCCCCCAAGCTCTAGGGGCCCATGGGCCTCCATGAACGACGTTCGAAAAAGTTATGTATTATCCTAGTTGAAGAAAGAATTTTTGACTTTAACTTTTTGACCCCTAACCAACGACTTTTACGTGAAAGCGTGACAAACAAACAAACTTTCACATTTATAATATTATTAGGAATTACGGTTAAATAATTATCTGCTGCGTTATACATAATGCTTACTAGTAAATAGCTTTGCTTTATTATGCCCTGCAGTGGGCGATAAGGAGCTGATGATGAAGTAGTTTTGCACCTTCAAAGTATTTAGTTTAGTTTAAATAGGGCCCCAATTTCATTTTTGCCTTGGGGCCTTTGGTTACATAGCTACGCCACTGGGGTGACCTTCTTAACATATCGAGACCCTCTCCGTGCCTCTTAGTGCATGTAAAGCCGTCGGTCCTGCGCCTTAATCTCTCCCCTGTCGTGTCGGATTGCCATCCCATCAGACTATGAGAGTGAGGGAATAGAGAGTACACTTGTGCACCATATTGTCTCCTGCGTAGTTGGCTAGTCTCAGTTGAGAAATTGGCCGCCATGACTGAAGTTCGGCCTGGAGTTCATTATACTCTTGATGATCATTTGATTAATAGACATATGGCAGTCAAAGGGGATAGAACCTTTGTGGCATAGCCCCCCCGCTGCCATTTTGATTTTTTTTTCAAGTTGCGGCGCACGATTAGGTACACTAACATATATGGGTAGAGGATACTTAGACAAACAAAAAATATCGGGGATATGGTGCCCTAAAGTGTCAAGTTGCCGAGATATTTGGACTTAAAGATTTTTTTTTCAAGATTGCAGCGCACTTTGTAACTGGTAAATATGGATAGAGAACACTCAAACAAACAAAAAATATTCAGAGATATGGTGCCCTAAAGTGTCACGTTGTCGCCGAGACATTTTGACTTAAAGTTTTTTTATTGCAGCGCACTTTGTAACTGGTAAATATGGGTAGAAGACACTCAAACAAATAAAAAATATTCAGAGATATGGTGCCCTAAAGTGTCACGTTAAAGAGATATTGTATCGAGATAATCTTGAAAAAAAATCTTAGGCCTATGCCAGGTTCCATAGAAAAATGTTCGAACCCCTTTATGATATTTACAAGACGTTTTTTTTACTTCTTCATCTTCAGAATGACTTAGGTCGATTCTGGGTTTTCTCAACTCCTGACCACAACTCTCATGTTTGGGTTGATCTTGACAACTGCAGTGTTTATAATTCAGCACCATACACTCGCTTAAAACGTATTAAAGGAAGGTTTCTCAAATTAATTCAGCTCGTTATTCCGCTGCCGTCTATAAATAAATCCAGGTTGTTTACTTACCCCGCTATCTACGTAGATTAGACTGAATAAATTAAACTTCGCAATTACCCTAAGCCTTAAGGCGTGAGAACGTCGTCGAGGTAAACTCTTCAAATAACAAAAGTGAATGAATGAACTTATTCAACAAACGACCGCCTCGTGCGTGCGTGTTTTGATAAAATTAACGACAAATTATGTAAGACCATTTTGTTATTAAATATACGCGTAAAACACGCACGTTATGTAAAACATGCTGTTTTTACGAGTAAGCTTGAATGAAGGTCTGATATCGATGGGTTAGCGGTGTTAAAATAACTTATTTTCTTTAATATTGTAATGGTAGTTTGCACGCTACCTTGTAAATTGGATTTGATGAAGCCTCTCTTGGATTTTGGCAACGTCTATTAAGTTATAGCAGGGGAAGTAGGAGTGCCCGGAAGCTTGGATTAATAATGTTTGGCTAAAAAACACCAGGCAAGATCTTAGAAGAAGAAAATATTTGCTTGTGTTAGGGATTTGCATAAAAACAGCTTCTCCGATAGATACATAATAAAACTTTTACAACCTATTGGATAGCTTCCATGAAAACGAATTCCCGGGACGGTCATGTAAATCCATTCATTCAATTCGATGGAAACGACCATAAATATCCATTTATGGCTTGAAATGTAATATTAGGTAATCCGTGCGAGGAACTGACCACATGATGCGACTTTACTGTACATAGGTTTAAACCTAATAACATATAAATTAAAAAATTTAAAAACCCCCAACGCAAATAACATAACAGCTGATGACCCTGAAACGGCTGAACCGATTTTGATAAAACATATCTAAGAACCACCGCTAGAAAACCAGCTTTTAAATAAAAAAAACCGCACCTAAATCGGTTCACCCGTTTAAGAGCTATGGTGCCACAGACAGACACACAAACAGACAGACACACATAGCGGTCAAACTTATAACACCCCTCTTTTTGCGTCGGGGGTTTAAAATAGAGAACCTCCTTGTTTGAAGTGGGATAATAACCCACTTTTATGGCAGTACTCTGGTGTCTCTTGAGACCAGCACTTAAAACGCCAAGTGTTCTCAGAAGCTAGTTAGAGTCCGCATGAAGTACAGGTTCATTGCAACACTTAGCTTCAACACGTGACCTCGTCGTTGCGTGTCTCTAAATTGCTGAGCTATTAAGTTTTAACAATTACATGCGTCATGTCACTATGTTTAATTATACACTGAATTAAGTACTAAGCTATTATATTTAATAATGGCTTCTGTATGGCGAGCGTTGATCACATTTTATAAGTGGCCCATCGAAGTATAGCACAGATCACTTAAGTATTCTGCGTTCAGAATCTGAAGGTAGTTGTGAAGTTTAATTTCGACAAAGTTTGTACACAAAAGATGGTCTCGTCAAGGCAGGCAATAGAAACGTTTGCAGATATGGAAAAGTTGAGAGAATTTAGAATATTTGGTAATAATATCATAAGATTTTTGTGCACAATTTTTAATGGTAGTCCATTGACAATTTAGTGATTCGTAATTAATGCATGGTTTTCTCTCATTAAATGGCTCCCCACGCCCTCCACCAGCTCGTCAATCCTTGGCGGATACTTCGGTGTCTGTAGTCTCTCCAGCCACAAATACCCAGCCTACATTTAGTGCTGATTCTCAAACTGCTTTGCCCGTCTATCGTAAAAATGCTATTCAGACCAAATTGCTACCAAGTTTTTCATCACCTGCTTCTTATGTTAAGTCTAGACCTAAGCTCTGTCGACGTGGATCATCATAACACGTGCTTGGTTTCCCACAATTTATAATTATTACTTTTTAATACTTGGAAGCAAAAAAATACGTTCCACAATATCGATTCCACTTAATATCGGGGTAGACAAGGGACGTCCTTGGACGTCCACTCCGAACCTAATTAATTTAATGGTAGCCAATAAAAAAATATCTTTTCTTTTAATTTTACGATGCGAGACTTAATAGCTCTTAGAATTAATTCAAACTTTGGCACGGATATCTCTCCGATTTTAGTACGAGATGAAATTAAAACTGCAGAACATATAGCTTGTCTAAATGTGGTTATCCTGCCAGTGACCAACAATGATCCGACAACGCATGTAACTACTTGAAACGTTCCAAGTTTTCAGCCCTAATGTGGCCGCTGACTATGGAAGAGGACAGGTTCTGCTGACAACCCTGATTTGCTTAGTGTAGTTACTACATTATCTTCTGTTTTTGGAACTTCCGCAGTTTACCGCTAGACATAGTTCTTTATTGGGTCGATGCGGTAGGCTGCAATGTTTGATACGGTTTAGTTCAAATTAATTATTCTTACAGGAGCAATCCACCTTTCGATTCTGACACGCAGTATACGTCACTCGTCTAAGAGGAGATAATAATTCTGTAACCGGCAACACTGAAAGTCAAATTCAAACTGTTGATACAGCTCCAATATCGAGATTTAAGTTCCGAAGTTATCGGAGCGTGAACTGATCAAAGTAGCTGATACGGTATACAATTCTTTAATCTCCATAAAAGTATGAAATTCAGATACTGCTGCGCCGTTCATTTAAATTTCCAATAGGTCAACTAGGTTATATGCAGACGCGAATTTTAAAGAATTTACATATTCAGTCCTTTATTCTACATGGTCAAGACTAAAAATTTCCATATATGAACCAACTGCTGCGTATTTCATATGTTTATAATGACCTGTTCATTACAATGTTTTTGTTATACTTATTTATCTATGCGTTGATAGGTTTCTAATTATCCTGTTAAGGAAAAAGCCACAAATAAATATTGATTAAAATAAAACAACAAATATATTTGGTAGCGCATATGTACTCAATGTGTTTTCAAGTCTTTGTTTACACATGTACGCAATAGAGCCTGAAATGAATTCAAAACATGTATGAATGATGCAAGAATTTACAAGAACATCTTCCCTAAAAGTATTACTTTACAAAAGAATCAGCCGTTGCTACCGATTAAATATTCATCGGCCAATCACACTTCCGAATCAAGTAGATACGTTGATTGAAATTTGAATTTGAAAATGGAACGAACGAACGCCCTTCGCCGAACGCCGGCCGACGGTGTCCGAACGGATATGAAATCGTTATGTTACAACACGAGCGCGTACGAACACCGTCGGGAATTCGTATTTCGTATATTTACGAAGATTGCGTTGTTTTTTATTGGTTGGGAATTATATTAGCGAAAAACGGATTTGATGTGATTTATGGATGAGATATACCTACGTTTTTTTATATTTACGCCACAACTTTGCACCTCGTAAGTTTTTGACTTGGATGAGGGTTAGAAACATCCGATGAAAAGTATTTTGCCTTAGTGTGAAATAAATTTTATTTCTTAGAAATGAGAGTTGAGGAATGTCAGCAAATTCTTGAGCAGAGCTTGTGCGACAAATAGGAAACTAATTATTCAGAATCGTTGCATAACAAGTCTGAATTTCCTTACTACTCTTTCCATTATTCCCCGTCGGGTGCTTTGTTAAGTGCTTCCTTTGCTTGGATTGACGACGTTATGGATAACCTCCTCTTGGTCTCCTACGGCTTCAACCAACCGTTCTCCTCAGGTTCTTCTTTATTATTCTATACTAGCTTTTGCCCGCAGCTCCGCTTGCGTGAAATAGGCTAGTTGACAAAATTTCAATAACTGCTTAATATTTTAGCTTATTAGGCATTTTATCGAAAAAAAAGGTTTATTTATTTTTAATCGAGCGTTTACATTATAAATTTCGCGTTTTAAAAAAACAATTTCAATTTGGTTCCAAAACGCACAAGACTGTCATGGCGTCTTGAATGACGTCACGCCGTGCGAAACAAACCAAAGAGCGATCGTGTCTTCGTACGTAGTACGTAGCTAGTTTTTATCGTTTAAAAATGAATTTCTCATATTATAAGTACTGTATAGTGCCCCAGTGTGATAGCACGACTATAAAAACGCCAAACAAGTTATTTATATACCGTATGTTCCAAACAATGGAGAAATACGGAAAAAGTGGCTAAAACTTGCAAGAAGAGATGATGCTCATACTTTATCAACAGGTTCAAGAATGTATTTTTGTGAAGATCATTTTGATGTAAGTATTTCACACAATACAATCTATTACTTAATTCGAGCAAACTAGATGTGTTTTGTAGAATCCCTATTTTCTAAATAAGAAATACATGAGTTCAGGTTAAGTTGTTTCACTTTTAGGAGTGAACGTTTTATTTTAGTTTTCTAATTAATGTTACAAACATACTCTTTTTATTATTCTAGTTGCCAAATGATATGATTAATTATATGGAGTATCATATGAAGGGAACAGTATCACAAGTGCGCATGAAACCAGGTTGTATGCCAAGTAAATTTGGATGTCAAGAAGACAGAAGAAAACGAACATGCAGCAGTACAGAACGGCCATATATTCTAAAAAAACAAAGAAAGATGACGGCATCGATTCTGGGCAAATTATTACTGTCTGCTTTGCTGAATCCAGATTCCATGGTTAATTCTTTCAAATTATAATTAGCAAAAACTGTATCAACTTGATATTAATTGTTAAAAACCAAAATTTTATCAAGAACCGGTAGTGATACTCGAAACGTCAAAGACAAGATTGGAGTTTCGCACGGCGTGACGTAACGCTTTCTGATTGGTGTTCACTGTCACGTGACTAAAGGTTTCATTTTACGAAATTTATTTTTTAAAAATATTATTAATCTTTAACGCTTTTAATAATTAAAATTGTTTGTTATTTTCTCCATAATATAATTAATCATTATAAACCCCTATCCATTATATTTATTCTTAATGGACACAAGCCTATTTTGAGCCCTCGGGGTAGTTATAAAATCAAAGAAATCTTTCATCCCCTATTTCATCTCTTAAGGGTAGAATTTACAAAAACCCTCAAACACGTGTATGTTTATTTCTCACCAAAAGCCTATATTTTTAAATCCATGCGTCTACCTTCAAAACTACCAGATTTCTCACACAAACTTTCAACACTTATTTCACCCCCTTAGGGGTTGAATTTCGAAAAATCCTTTCTTAGTGGATGCTTACGTTACAAAAGGAACCTACTGTCAAATTTTCAAGTTTCTAACCTCAGCGGTTTAGGCTATGCGTTGATAGATCAGTCAGTCAGTCAGTCAGTCAGCTTCTCCTTTTATATATATAGAAGATTAATAAGACCTCCACCTAATCGAACTGTCTAGAAAATTTGGTTCACAGGCAATATCATTTTCGATTTGATATTTTTGCCGATGTAGATTCCAGCGTTGTTGACCCACCATTGGCATTGCCTAAATATTTCAATTCATAAAAAAATTGAAGTAATAATTAAATAAACCATTACACAAACAGCCGCAGCCGGTAGTTAATTTTAATATCGTGCTACAGTAAATGGAGTCCAATATTTTAAAGTGGACAGTTAATTACAAGTTGTTACAATTAGAATGATAAATGAGCCATCTGTCAGCTTCTATTGTTAATAAAATTGAAACTAAAATAAATTGCGTTAATTTACCTACCTTGATAATGAACAATTGGATAGGTGATAAATCGTGTAATGGGCCGGAAAAACGCGATGATTTAAAATTAGGGTTCATGCAAATAGTCGCGTTTGGTAGCGATGAAAGCGATTTGTTTTTGTGTTACGGTTACGATGCGCGTTTGCATCAGCACAAGGTCAATTAATATTGGCGCTTTTACCGATGTTAACGCTCGTTAATAGCGATACAGGATGTATACGAATTCGTGTAATTCCTTCAAACCGCGTGATCTGCTGGTGACACTGATTGACCCTGCATAGGTTTTTTTCAGAATCAACAAAAAAAGTTTTCTAAAAATGAACCACGGTATTCTGTATCTTGAGTAATTTTAGCGTCCCAAGTTAACTGACTGCCTGGAACGATATCGCACTAGTCGTGCCTGTCAGCTGTGTCGCCGTGACTTCATTCATTTATGCATGGCATCGAAATTTTTTATCACATAAAACGTTAATTTGGGAAAAAAACGTTTTTTTTTCTTTTTGCTCAATCTAAATCCCGTGCAGCGTTAATCTATGTATACCATTAGTAGATCATGTAGTTTGAAGGAATTACACGAATTCGTTAACACCCTGAGAGTCGCGCGTTCGTATTTATAATCGATTCAAAAGTGTGATTGCTTAGACGAGAGAAAACTAGTCTGAGCGAGATTATATCGCGTCCTATATTACAGAAGTCTAGACGCTTTAATCGTTTCATTGCACAAATAATTACTTATGAAATAACTCCTTCTCAAAATTAATTAAACAAACATGCAAACACAAAGTCTCCGACAAAACTTTACAGACACTTTGACAGTTGCAACAATCGCTTTAATTGTTCGATGTGCCGACATGTCAAATGACGTCACATGATTCTGTTGTAGCATTGTATTGAAGTTTACTGGAATGAAATAGTACAGTTCGACAAGAACTTGGTCATACAATCGTTCTCAGCATTGTACTACGCAACGGACAGGTTGTCAGTTGATAATGTGACGGTATTGACGTGCATTATGACGTAGACATAACACTCATTAATACACGTAGTTTATTGGTTAAACTTAAAACGTGAATGTCTTCAAAAAAAGGCTAGAATGATGTCGAACGCTTTTTTAACCGTTTACGATGTTTACGTTTTTTTTTATGTATTTTCTGGCATAACTCCATCGTGTATAGACGGATTTGCAAAATTCTTTTTTGAAAGAGTATTCTTCCGAGGTGGTCCCATTTAAATTTCGTGAAGATATGATGAAGATCCTCGGAGATTGACAATGGAACTCTTCAGTGGATAACAGCAAATTACCCGGGATTGCTGTAATTGCATGTTTGTGTATTGTTTATGCCACTTAAAAAAGAAAAATAAAATAACTTAAAAAAAAAAGTAAAAGCCGACTTCAAAAAAAACTAAAACAGTAAAATAATTACCATATTATAAAACTAACAGTTTCAGATGTAGCACAGACTTCTGAACCTGTTAGTTTTATAATATGGTAATTATTTTACTCTTTTTAGTTTTTTTTTTGAATCGGTTTTTACTTTTTTTTAAAGTACTTTTATTGCATACAAGAATGTAGTTGAGGAAGTTCTTCATGTGACGTAAGATATAAATCTTCAATTACCGTACGGTAAGATAAATTCATATCTCGCTTAGTACAAACCTGCATCTGGCAGCTAGCCTTGCTCTTGTCCTGGCTTGTAAACCTTTTTTTCGAGAGATAATACCTGAGAATTCTTTGTGCAATCTGGCAAACAGACTTGACAAACACAGACCCTGTCTTATTAAATATAGACAATGAGGCTACAGAACTGGCCTAGTAATATTTGTTTGTCTCGTTAGCTTTCTTATTTATATTGATTTGGTTGTCCCAATACTTGAAACTGTCCCACAACTGACGTCACACGTCTGCGGACATGACACGCTTTCAATATAAACGCCTATTGATGATACGAACCGCGTTGTTTTTATTATAAAAGAAAGGCGGTATCTTGTTGTCTATCGGTTAGCTTGGTTCTATTATGTGTAGTTTGTAGTACCTACATCTATACCATATTCATTAAAGCATGACACAATGTCAACAAACAACTACCCACTTTTCGAATAATTCCTTTGTTAGGAAGTGTCACTGACATAAAATACAATACCGATCATTTTAGAGTGAGTAGTATTTTGTTTACATTTTGTCTTACGCTTTTGTGAAGAATGTATAGTTCATAGACAGTGTTGCAATCAGCTTTCGTCTCATTAGTACTGCAGCTGCAGACCTTGACCTAGAGTTAACTTAAGTTGCTAAACTAGTTAAGCAAGTCGGAAAATTGTAATTAAGTTCTACTTTAATCGCTCTTACAATTTTAGGAGTGGAATTGTAGGCAAATTATCTTTGCTCTTGCTCGGAATTCCGTTTTCAGTGGCCTTGTTGGTATACAATCGTATTTTGGTTGTGAAATGTTTATCTTGAACACCTGTAAACTCATAAGATGCTAATGCATACTTGACGTACAGTAATGTATACTCCTGCATTGCATTAAGTGCTTAAGTGGTAACCTAATCTGGTTTGCTAGGTCCTATAGAGTTTCCTGTTTCTGTCATTTGATAATTAAATCTCCATCCTGACACAGTAAAATTACGTAAACATCCATAACCAGTCCTGAATTCTCTAAAAGCATTGAGCTATATTCATTTCTGATATCATATCGTCGTTGCAAATTTAAAATCTCCTATGTGACATTTTTGTAGGAAATGAGTTTTTCAGAAATTCGAAAAGCGGTTTTATAGTGTTAGCGTTTAAAAAAACTCCCATGTCAATATCTATATAATTCACAGACGTACATCTCATTTAAAAAAATATTCTTAGTGTCCATTACATTACTTTGTTCATGAAAACGTTCGTTTTTCTGCGAAAGATAATTTTTACACATAGGAGATTCTAAATTTGCAACGACGATATTTATTTGTTCGTAAAACTGTTTATCCGTCACAAGCACGCGTATCATGTTGTATGAGAATTCTCTTCTATTTCTCTTGGCTCAGAGATTAGTATTCTCCCTTAACACAAAGGTAAACATCCATTGATATTCCGTCGTTATTTGCGGGAATATTGCTTGTTAGGCTGTATGCATACTTGCGCGGTATCAACATCCCTAATCTAAATTGAGGATGATATGTTAACTGCCTCAATCGAGCGTTTTGGTTAATGGAGAGGTAACAAGAAAATTATCCAAGCTGTCGAGATGGTAAACTTATTCCTAATGATATTAAATAAATCGCTCTCTGAATGTTATTCACATAACTTATCTTCACGATCATTTTATCTTAGGATGACCTACAAATGACAAAAAATCTGTAAACTTTATTTTGAAGTATGCGAAGAATCGGAATGTCTCTCTTAAAATGTTGAGAAATTGGAATTACACTCGAATTCCCTGTATTTTTGTCAGCCATTCTTAAAAGGCAATATCCTGCGCATGTAAGTTCGCAATTGAATTCAAGAGACGTGTTTGTAGCAGAGATTTATTATCCGTCTAAACTCTTCCTACCCCAATATTCCAGCCCTCTGCACTCACGTCCCTTTGCTTATTGAGCACGTTTCAAATGGCCGCAAGTCCTTATTGTGCTATATCGTCAGTTGCCTTGTGGTTCAGGGAAGGAACAGGCCCGCCTCTTTTTACAACAGGAATCGCGAAAGAGACAATTTTAAGATTATAGGCATCAACATGCCCCTTTGTTTTCATATCTACAGTAAAAAGACCCATCACATAGCCGAAATCTACGCACTCTGTACATCAAACTAAATTACACGGACCAAAAATAATTGCTGGGAAACGAGAACGACTTTTATTTTTAGGCAAAAAAAAAAACGCTGTTTTTTGTAGCGCGCAATGTAATGCACGTAACAGACTGTGCCTGTGTGTGTCGTGCAGCGGCTGCACATCTGAGCCAAGGCGGTCGTGTGCGTTTGATATTCATTGCGTTTTTGTAACTTCAAATCTGTAATTTGTTAGGAAAAATTGAAAATTTTGATAATGTTTGTTGGAAGAAAGTTTAGTATTATCACTTAGAATTCGTTTTTGGAAAAAACTAAAAAAAAAAGTATACTTTGACCTTCAATATCTCCAAAACCAATGATTTACCAGGTATGGTCTGGTAGTAAAAAGTAATCCCAATGATGGGTAGAATATGTGGTTTTCGTTATCGTTAAGGGTCTTTTTACACCCGATATACTGTGATTACCGATCTTAGACTAGCTGCAGTGGTTGCTGCAATATTTCCCAACGATTCCCAATGTAGGCTACATTGTAGCGGGCTGTAAAAAGACCCATAAACAGCAGTGGATGTTAACGATCTATTCGTCGATGTGTGACTAGCTTTAGCACAGAATACCTCACGTAGCCCCGACTATTTATATGGCATTACGACGTTTGATCGCAAATACTTAGGAGGATCACGCTCGTTCTCTTTATCGATAGGGATAGGAACCGTAGTTATTATATCAAAACGCGCAGTAGTAACTATGTAACATAAGTGTATGATGTAATAATAGGATTAAGGTGCTTCCTTCAGGGTTTGCTTTTCGTTGAAAAACGAGTCCTTGAAATTCTTCGCATTATAGATTTATTTGTCGATAGGAGCTGTATATTGTCATATTCAGAGCGCTGCACTGAATTGGATATTAATTCCTACGTAACTCAACTTGCCTTACTTGGTGGACATCTGTAAGATACAAAGATCTTCGTCGTCAGAAGGGTTTTTGTCTTCACTTTGAAGTCATACGAGGTCATAATGATTGTTGGAGATAGACCAATGACCGAAAAAATATATTTAAAAACGTTTTAAATATTAATTACAATTTATTAAGCAACAAGATATAGAAGAAAACAATGGTTGAATTTAATGTCTACCTAGTTGTGCTAAATCGATACGCGTGGAATACCTACATTCATAATATTAAATATTTATAAACACGAAAAGTATAATAAAATATTAACTTGGCACGTGTAACTTTTTATGTTTAGATTTTCTTGAATTCTAGGACATTCATAGTGTTATGTCTGGCTGTGACAAGACTTAAATTGGTTCATTAGGAATACAGTTTATTAAGTTGATTTTTGCAGAAGTACTACTGTGTTCTCTCCTTCGTCATTAGATCACAGATGAGCTTGCGAATCTATCTAATATAATATTATAGTAATATAATAATATTTTTTTCAAAAAATTACAAGGCATAAAAATTAGTACACTTTTGCTTAAATGTAAATTATGTTCCTAAGACTTCCGTGCCGGAACTAGGTAATCCTGTGTTTCAGGCGAGAAGAGCTTAAATAGACTTATAAAATAAATAACTAACAGGTTGACAATAGATCACTAATTATATGTTGAGTAGCTTAACTCTTAGTTTCTAAATTTGATGAATACTTAAACTAGGTGAAAGTTGTACATATATTTACTTTAACACAGTTAATAAATTCTCTGTATCTTCGTAAGACATACTTTGAAGAGCATCCTTGAGAATTCTCTTACAATTTGTGTAGTTCAGGGGATAAATATAGAAGACTGCTTCTGCTTCTCACAAATTTTATCACGCTTACTAAGTTTGCAAGCATATGATTACATTTTGATATTTACTTTTCTACTAGCTTTTGCCCGCGGCTTCGCTCGCGTTAATTTAGAATCTCACAATCAACTCTTAACACACTACTAAAGTTTCTATAATAATATAATTCAATCATGATTCAAAAGACACGTTAGGATTAGTGCACTGGGGAATATTATTACCCTTTACTTTATTACCCGTTGAAAGCATAATGAAAATGAAAGCAATAACGAAAGCAAAAAACATTAAAACGAATAATACTGACCACCTATACATATACAAGCTACCTCAACCACAAAAGAAAACCATGACCATACTACATTACACCATGCTTAAAACTACGTGAGAAAAATCTTTATAAGGTTTATAGACCATAAACCAGACTTGCAGTATGTAACACGAATGAGCTATTATTGTCGCTAAGCAACGCAAACGATTGCGAAGTCACAATACATCGTTAAATTTATTAAAAAAAAGGCGCCACGTTATTAAAGACTTACGTTAAGACTTATTTTGGTTTGTGAATGAAACCAGCTTGATTAAGAAGTATAGCAACAAGATTTTTATGATCTGGTCCAAGTATAGACCCTCGTGGGATTCCGCAATGTTTAAAAGGCAATTTATTATTTGATTGAGAATTGTGTTACTGTATTGTAGAGAGAAAAGTTTCGTTTTAAAAGAATTCGCGTAGAAACAGAATACCCAATTGACGAATTGACCTTCCCAAATATAAACGCTTTGAACTATTCAATAATACGCCAAACTTCGAGATTATGTTCTAACACGTGCCTTCGACACATGTTGAACAACGTGATTCGTCACATGTCTCGCCCAACCTGGACATTTAATATCAGCGATCGATAATCTCATAACCACCATTTGTTAGCAACATAAACAAAAAAGTTTTAAGTCAAGAAATTAACAGAGTCCGCTCTCAATTAAAATTTTCGTTATAAAACTCTTTAACTACAGTATCATCGAAGTTTTGCCTTTGTTAATAGAAATATTTGTTTTAACTTCTTTTCTTGTTCGTAGAATCTCTTTTTACACCAAATTGTTTTAAAGCTACAACTTACAAGTAATCTCTATCTTGTGATTTGAGCTCACTTTTTACCTTTATAAAAGTATGCCTTGGAATACTAAAGACAGTTTTTTTTTGTATTTGGTTCTATGTTAAAGAAATGTCATTTCAACCTGAGATAAATTATCCTAAAATATAGACCCGAATTGGCAATTGCCTGAACTTTCACTTGAAATTTTATTTTCATCATTCCTTCACTGCCGAGTGTTCATAAAAGTCCGTATTTGATTGATGCCAGGCTCTCAACTTCGGTGATTACGGAGTTCGGGTATTTTCGACGAAGGCCTTTTCGTGCCCCATTTGCCCCGTTTTACGTTGTTTTCGTCCATTATAATTTACCAAAGGTCCAAATGTTGGATCTAAACGATTTCAGCTGTAAGTGTGTTAGTAACTGAAATTGTTATTTGGGCTATTGGCCCAAATAAGCCGTGAATTAAGAATTTAGACACGAAAACAAGTCTTTAGATATTTATCGCGCCTAGAAATGGTAATTTTGGGGCGGAAAAGTGGGTCTTGGAAGACGCTAATTCATTAATTCACCTCATTAATGGCCTCATTAGGCCAGGTATAATTTACGTAGAAAATGCAAATTGTATTAGGTAAAGGCGATATTTTTAGAATAGCAATCTTAGGCATGCAATGTGTAGGCGGCAAGCCATAGAATACTTTAATATAATTCTTGGAAATTATGTATAAGAATTAAATATAAAGTTTTTTTTAATCATTTGTAACAATCATACGGTGCATAGGGGTGCACAAAGAGCCTCCACAAGTACAGATACAGTCACACACAGGTAGTCAGCCCCGCTACCAACCCTGCTGAATGGCAAATCTTTTGGAATTAATGAATTATGCTTCTAATATTTTCATTTTATTAATGCCAATGTAAAAAATATTTCAATATTAATGAATAACATTTGAGGCCGGTATTTGTATGATTCCGATTTTCGACTAGTCTTCTCTATTTCGCGCATACGCAATGATCACAGATCATTATTTATCATCATCTTCCCGCCCTTACTCCACTATAGGTGGGGTCAGCACAACATGTATTCCTGTTCCATTGTTTCTGTTTATCAGCCGTCATTTAATTACTCACTCCTCTCTTACAACCTTCACAAAATCCATCAATCTTTTCTTTGGTCCACCATTTGTATATCCGTCCACAAAGATCAAAGATATTTTGTAGCAGCAAATACTAATAGACTTTATTTCTTTGTCTACAGGCTTACGAGAGGCGGTTTCCCAACTGCCCTCAGATCCCGGTGGTGGTGGACTGCGTTATCACTGAAGACAGTTGGTCGGCAGACCACTCTCAGCGACAGACGACCAGGCGGTGTCAGCTGAATGTGGAAGCTCCTTATCTCCTTAAGAAGGTAGGTTGTTTAGCAGGTGTTAATCACATATCACCAGTAACGTTATTCGTACCTCTTATTCTATCTCTCTCTTAAGTTACATGTGAGGGCAAACTATATTAAAACATCATTAATACCTATTCTGTAAGTAAGGTAGGTTAAGTTCTGCTGCTTTTGCAGTCAGAAAAATTAGACAGCTAACTGACATACCTACTGCCCGACTTGTTTATTTTGCGTACTTCCACAGCATTATGTCTTATGGTATTCTGCTGTGGGGGGCAGCGGCCGATCGCGACTCGATATTTATATTACAGAAGAGGGCAGTCCGCGCGATCTATAATATGGGTCCTCGGGAGTCCCTTAGAGATTTCTTTAAAGAGATTAATATTCTGACGATGCCTTCCCTTTACATTTTTGAAAACATTATGTTTGTACGTAAAAATCTGCCAATGTATAGTGTAAAAAGCGACGTTCATAATATAAATACTAGGAACAAACATAAATTAGTAGTCCCTAAATTTAGATTATCCAAAGCGAATAAGTCATTCCTAGGAAACTGTGTTCGATTTTATAACAAGCTTCCCAAGTCAATTACGGATCTCACTGATGGCCAATTTAAATCTCACGTTAAATCAGTGCTTATTAAAAAGGCATACTATTAGATAAACGACTATGTTGACGATAGGGACGTGTGGCGCTAGTTCTTTTCTGCACATGTGGCTTCCCTGGTAACCAATAGTTTTTAGATGTAGGTTTATGTATGTATCTGTATTAGTTAGGTACGATTATGATTTAACCCAATTCATACAGAATTGATTTATACATATACTTATCTTACTTTTAATTTTTATTTTACCTGTAATTGCATAATTTTATTATTGTAAAAAATTTGATGATTTCCGTTGTATAGAGTCAATTAATTTATTCACTTGACAGACATATCTGTGTTGCTGGGGAGTTTGTTGCGCCGTTTCTTCTTCACAGCAAAAACACTAGGAAGCGGTGAAGGGAGGGCTTTTTGTGGGATGTCTATAATATTGTAAAACTAACGTTCAAAAAGAACTAAGTAATTCTAGTCTATTTTGAATAAATGAGTTTTTGAGTTTGAGTTTGTATTTCGTGTGTAATTTAGTCTTATCTAGTTGGATTGGAAGCCGATGTGATAAGCGAGCCTATCGCCCTTTGTCTGACGCAAATTCTATCTCACCTATAACCTTCTACACCAAAAATGCAATTATTAATATCTTTGTAGTCGTGTTACCTCAAAACCGACGAGGAAAAAATGCTAATCTACCAGCAAGATAAATTGCTGAAGTGGACTTTCAACTGCGGACATATCAGCAGCAAGTCGATTTCTGAAAGTTTTACAAGCTGAGCGAGCACTTGCTGCAAACCTTGCGCAATTTAACTTGCTATTGGATTTTGCGCTTTACGTCTGTCCTGATGATAATAATTTATTTGATTTAACAGTATTTCCGTTTCTTCTAGATGATTGGCGTAGATTACATCTACTTCATCCAGAAGAACGAGCTAGACCTCAAGAACAGGGTCCTGGAGATCGAAGCCACAAACGAGACCTTCTCCTCCAGGGTTGGCGTTGTCGAGAAATGTAAATATTTTGTAAGTAATCAGACCTTTTTCATATTATTAAGAACAAACGATTGAACATGAACGATCCTATTCCTGGTATCGCAAAAAAGTTTTATTTTGGTAAAGTGATTTAGGGTGGTATTCTCCAACTTTCAATCTCTGGTTAAACAATCGTATACTCGAAAAATGTAGTGGATTTTAGGTAAACGCTCGTTTAGGCTGAGCATCCACCAGAGCTGTGCTAAGCTGCGTAGCGAGGAATATGTTTTGTAGGCACCAATAGAATCACTTCATTTACCTAGCTTCGCTCTGCACAGCTCTGGTGGATATGGGCTTAGCGGACCGAGGTTTTTATTCATACAAAACAAGCGAGAAATGCTAGCGTGGGATGTGTTGAGAGGAATGTGTTACGAGGAATGTGTTACGAGGAATGTGTTGCTAGGAATGTGTGCGAGTATTTGAAAATATGCGCCTACCAGTCAGTCAATAGATGGTGTTTGGAAGAGGTAGATGATCATTTGTACACATTAACACATTACGCATTACACATTCCTCCGATTCCTCGCAAAGCTCTGGTGGAAAGGGTCACACCGTTTCACATCCTCGCTACACATTTTCGCACCGCAAATTTTCCTCGCACAGCTCTGGTGGATGTCCGGCCTTAACCAGACAATTGCCTCAGGCTTATGTTAACCAACATAAATTCTCTGTTTACACAACCGTGTACCTAAAATCCTTGTACGTTATTCAAGTGAATGGTTGTTTGACCAGAGAAATAATGTTGATGAAATCCAGCCTTAGTCAGTAAGGGATCACGTGATGTTTTTTTAGCATTTTTTAACCCCCCCTCCCCCTTGGTGATACGTGGTGATGTTTAAGACTACCCCCACCTCCCCCACCCAAAATCATGTTTATTTTTAGTACCTACAAAGAATCTTAAAATTTTTAGAATATTATCATTAAATACAAGCATAAAGTATAATCTAATTTTATTCTGTAATTAAGGACCATGATAAAAATGTCTAGACAGAAATAGGTTGCAGGTTGTTTTTGACTGCCATAAAAATTTTCGCTTTTCAGTTTAGAAATCGCGCGTTTGACGAAAAAATAAATCACGTGATATCTTACTACACCCCCTCCCCCCTTGTGATATTTCGTGATTTTTGCCAAACCCCCTCCCCCCCCCCTTTCGAACCTCACGTGATTAATGGACGGCCCCTAAGCTTAGCAGGCGGATTGGTGCTCGTAGTATTTATTTGGGAGTTTTCCCTTATAATCCGCTGGACACCTTTTCGCCGGACGATCTAATATTAGATGACAGACACGGCCTATGTCCATATTCAGGTTAATGCCAAAGGTCCGCTAAAATTCTACTTTGGTTACTAGCTACGAGTCCAATATTTTTTGTTATATGAAGCCTGAAGACAAATTGAATTATACTATACATCTGTCTTATTGATGTGGGTCTAACAAAATTCTCCGAAAAAGTATTTTTTTAAAGTAGGTATCTTTTTTTTTGTTGTTTGACGTTTCAGCTGCTTGTAGTCCTTCTACACGCTCAATCTTATTTGCACAAATTCGAATTTGCACAAGTCAGCACGAACGTTAAGACGGCAAAACGGTATACTGCGCAGTGCAATTTATACCAACAGTATCATTTGTGCAAACGTTTACACAAGCCGTTTGTACATGCAAGTTGCTGCATGTAGTCAAACCTTAAGTAACATTTTATCCATAAACTTAAGCTTCATTTCTTTTAATGACTTTGTTTCCCTATAAATAGTTAACCTTGGCCATTGTATATGCATACATAATCCTTATAGGAATGTGGTTCCATACTTCCTTGTAATTGTCGCAAATCTTTTTGCTTTTTTCAGTAGCTTTAATTTATCCAATAAGCTTTAGATTGCACATTTATACACCAGTTTTTCTTGGGCTGTAGCCAAAACTGGCTGTAGCCAGGGTTAACAAAGGTGATTTTTGTACGTACGTCTGTTCAATTGCAAGCATTTCAATTAGAAATTCTGGTCTATATTTCCGCTTGTGTAAACACATTTCATGCTAATGAGTCTAGTGTTAGGCAGTGATTTCTCTTGTCTGAATCTGAATGCTTACCAGATGTTTGCCTAAAATATTTTTGTTGGAACAGTTAGTTGTTTACATCAATGCGTTTTCTTAGTTTTAGAAATGTAAATCCTGTATTTAGGTATGAAAAAAGTTTTGTAAACAATTTTGTTTGGTCTGCAGTTAAAGGAATGACGCAGGAGATACCAAGAAGTTTGATTTTACATCACGGCACGGACTTGGCAATCTCTCAGCATGAGGATTACTGTGATGCAAGATACCTTGTTAATTTTTTAAATAAATCTGTACTATGGTAAACAATAAGTAGTCTAGTATGTCCTTATGGTGCGTGATTGCCAAGTCCGAAAAATATCTTTATAAATGAAATGCCAGACTTGGCTCTGCATTAAATGTTGAAACTTTTTACAACAAAAGAGTCGGGAGTCTTAGCTTTTCTTACATGAATGTTTTGTGGGACATTATATTCCCAAACCAGGTTAAAAGAAAAACGGATCTAAACTGAAGAATATGATAGCATGCATTTAGAAAACAATTGTTCTGCATTCTCTAGAATCATGAACATGATTTTTCGATCTTTCATACATGTATGAATGTTTGTATGTTTGTGGATAAAATTTGATTGATAGATGTATCTATCAATCAAATTTTATCCACAAACATAAAAGTTAATTGTCTGGTATTGTTGCCAAATTGGTGGAAGCCGCCAATTTCTGGCAATTTATTTAATAACAAATAGCTGCGGTTGCACCACGGAGGAAGGGGGACTAGTACTGGAGGAAACGCTAATAATTCAACGATTATATCTGTGTGATGCAACGCTAGAAAGTCAGCACGCGATGAACTTGCTTACTATGTGGACTGGTCTTTCGATTACGCGCCATAACCAGAATTACGTCAAGAGGATGGGTCAGCAGCGACCTCCTGTCATCACCCTCCGCGCTAACTGTCGTATCTAGCAGTTGATAATTTTTCAAAAGTTGCGTTAGCTGTGGCTTTATTAATTAATTAATAACTTTTTTATATTGCTCTTGGCTTGGTTAGTAGTTGCCCTAAAGTATCTATTTATTTATTAAGTAAAAACCGACTTTAAAGAAATACTAAAAGGAGTAAAATAATTACCATAATATAAAAATAACAGTTTCAGAAGTCGGTGGCTTCTATTTGCTTCAGTGTAGAGTTGCACCGACTTCTGAAACTGTTAATTTTATGTTATGGCAATTATTTTACTCCTTTTAGTATTTCTTTGAAGTCGATTTTTACTTTTTTTTAAAGTTTATTTTTTATTATATACGTTTTAGTGTCATAATTTTAACCCCCTCCTTCATAACCCTTCTTTTTGGCTTTGACGAAGTCGGGCATAAAAAGTCCTTTCAAATGATACCCTACACGATACAATGAAAGAAAACATTCCAAAGGGGGGGGGGAGTGGGGGACACGCACCTCCTCCTCTTTTCCAGTAGTCAGTTCCCAACAACAAATATAAACAAAGCAATATTAGTAATTTGAGAATTTTGCTTTGATCCGATGAGGAGTTTCGTTCCATATCTCTGAAGTTCATGGTCTAATCATAACAAAATTTATATGGGACCAATCGGAAAGTATACACTTTCGAACAAAAAAATAATTTTTCAATTCGGTTCATAAATGACGGAGATATGAGGTAACAAACATAAAAAAAATAAAAAAATACAACCGAATTGAGACCCTTCTCCTTTTTTGAAGTCGGTTAGAAATGATCAATTGTTAGTTACGACAGTTAGCGCGGAGGGTGACGCTGTGTCCAGTTCTGCTAATAACAACAAACTGCGATACGTTACAACTGCCAAACGTGGTGATTACGGTAATTTGACCGGTGACCGCCACTTTGAACAGTCTCAGACGACTGTGACCGCAAAGTGGCGGTCATCGGTCAGCACTTCAGCAGTAACTTGTTACGGGCTGGTACGATGATTCAGTACTGTAGCGAATGCACTATGTTTGCAGTCCACGGATGTCTTCTATGCCATTATGCGTATGTGAGTCTATGATGGGTAGAGTGCGTGGGAATCCTAATAATCTTGAAGGTCGTGGCTGGAAAACCAGACAGTCCTATACTGAAGCATAAACATTCATTTGTCTACCCGGTGCTCGGTTCTTAGAAGAGGATTTATGTAACTATGTAATTATTACGAACATAGTTTTAATATGGATGAATATTCATGTTTTTATTCGAAAAAAATCGGATTTGTACATTGAGTACACTACTAGGAGTCTCTGTTGTTACATACGCATCAAACTCAGGGCCTAACACTAGTAATTCCTGTGTTAGTTACAAAACCTCTCCAATCTCTCTATCACTCAAAGGTTTGCTGGTAGAAAACTCATTTTTGAGTTAAGCTTGCCTTTGTACATGACTTCACTAAGTTGTAATTTTCTTGTGTACATTAAATAATAAGAATAAAACCTCAATCATCTAGATTTGAAATAAATGTATGTAAAACTGTATACAGGTTTAATATACGATTAGATGCAGTTTGAACAGACGCAATTGCTCTGTGTCAACTGATCTATTCAACCGCATCTAGTTACATTGGGAGCTGACAGCAATAGCACTAATCAGAATAAGAGACTTATCCGGTTGCACTATAGCACAAATAACTATACACGGTGGGCCCGAGGTACTGACGTAGGTGGGTACGAGGAAAGATTTTAACCAAGCCTTTCTGATGCTATTAAGTGCCAAATGTTATAGGTATCAAAAAAGTAGAAAAAAGAAAAAAAAACATTTTTTTTTTGTTTTTCATTTCCTTATGAATAAATTAACTTTAGTGCTTCCTTGTAAACAATACCTTAGGTTGAACTGGCAACATTTATAAATTATCGTGTGAGTGGATAAGAAACTTCTCACTTCACAACCCTTCCCGACAAATAAGACGTACGGCGAGAGGGGTATGGTATGACAAAAGTCGCAACGCCGCGTTCATAGGACTTGTTACAATAGATATTTTTCGATTTGTGAATTTCGTTATCCGTTGTTCAAAAGGGTATTGTTAGACTATTATTACAGAAAAAATATTACAGTGTTCAAGAATATTTAGAGGATAAGTCGTTAGTAATATAATAAAAACAGCCTTTATTATACCACATGCAACAACTACATAATTCATGATTATTACTATACCTAATACAATTTCAATCTTTATTACTTAATTAACTATTATAAATTCATATTTTATTCTCATAATTATTGATAGGTTAGTAATATAAGCTTTGTTTGTTTTCTTGTAGAAAAATTTGTACGCCATGTTATGGAAGGATATGCTGGAACCAATACTGTAACATCTACTGTACCATATTCTAACAAATAAACATTTTTGATTTGATTAAATAATGAATATTTCGAAAATTAAGCTTTGTTCAACAAACTATGTCCTAGTATAGCTTTTCTTCTCCAATTAGGCATCGGAATCGAAAGTTAAAATCTTTCGAGTAGGTACTCGGGCCCACGGTGTAGAAAAAAGACTGTCTCGCTAGTCTAATGGTCGCAAGCGCGACTGCTGAGCGTGAAGTCCTGGGTTCGATCCCCAGGTCGCCCTAAGTGTTATTGGATTTTTCCGTGTGGAATTTCTCAGTAGCAGCCCGGAGTCTGGATTAGTGGCCGGTCGATGGCAATAGGCTCGCCCTAGTATTACATGGGACGTAAACATAACGGTGAAATGTGGGTGTACTATGTGTCGTACACCCACATTTCGCTAGACCAACACCTCTGCCAACCCTTTGGGGAATACAAGGGTAAGTTTATGTAATTATTAGGTTTTACCCGCGGCTTTTCTCGCCTTAATTTAGAATTTAAAAATCAACGCTTGCCACACTACTAAAGTTTCTATAATAATATAATTCAATCGTGATTCGAAAGACATGTGGCGCCATCTATGAACTTTATTGTTTTCCTCGGGAACAGTACTTTTTTTCGGGATGAAGGGTACCCTATGTCCGTTTCTGTACACCTGACAACGTATATGCAAAATTTCAGGATGATCGGTTCAGTGGTTTAGGCGTGAAAAGGTAACAAACAAACAAACTTACTTTCGCATTTATAATATTAGTTAGGATTAGTTAGGATAACACAAAAGCCAACTATATTGGATCAATCACACGCGAAACTGCCTTCGTGTCAGCTTACCTGTTTTGCAAAATTTACTTTTACAAAGGCTCAGTACGGGTTTAAAAAAATACTGGATTCTCGTTTCACCACTCAATTTGCGATGACATTGACGAAAGTGTCAACCGCAGGTGGCAACTCAAAACCTGTCCCGAACCCGATCTGGTTTTTGACAATGTCGCATTAAATATTTTTGCAACGAAACCTGTTAAAATTTTGGCCGTATTTACGATCATCGATCAATTATAAAAATGTATTAAAATTGAAATTGCGATCAGTTGAAGTCTTGTGTTTTTGCCTTAATATGTTTTTAAAGGGCCGTTCAGACTTTGCTATATAGCATAGAGCAAATATTGTATAGCACAGCAATATCGCTCAGCATACATTTTATATGAACACGTTCACACTACGCTACTATAAAGTATTGGCTTGCTGTGCGCGATAAACTTGAGCGATTCTCAGAGCTATATCGCATGATTCTCCGGTCCCCGCCCTGCCTCTCTTCTACCCCGTCCGTCGCCCGACGGATCGCCTACAAATAGAGGGTGTACATTTCTGCCCATCCCTTCGGGAATACAGGCGTGGTGTTATGTAGATTTAAAATAAATCTTTTGCTAATAAGTCCAGCAAGAATTTCGCTACATCCCTCATTGCACGGAAAACGCATTACCAACGCACATAATTTAAACTGCCATGCATTGCACAGAACTAATCCCTATAAACAAAGTTATACTCTTTTTCCTTAACATAGAGCCTATTTTTATATAATCTACAGCCATTGATATTGCGGACTGCATGCATGGACGTAGCTCTAAAACATGAAAATGTACTTTATGTCGTTTTAATTAGAATCTATTTTTATTTTAATCTTGCCTTGGTTGTGTTGCAAGTTTAAATCATTTGCCTGGTCAAGGACTAATGACATTAGCATAGACAAGGACGCTTCCAAGGACGCTTCCAAGGACAATTATTATGTTTTTATTATTATCATGTATAATAAAATAAATATTATTGGGAACGGCTGTCAAAGTTATTTGTTATGTCACATCATGTTGATGTAAACAAGTGACTGCCTTGTGGTAAATTATAATAAAAATCTTTTCATGAATATTTAATCCCAAAAATAAATGACAAAATAACTCTCTGTCTGTCTGTTACGCTTTCAAGCCTAAACCGCTGAACCGATTTTGATGAAAATTGGTGTTGTGATTCCTGACCCGACCACGACATGGAACGGAGATTTTACTATGGCACAAAATAGTTATTTTAATCGTGTTTTATTGTGCCACTTATCCCAGGAATTTGTGCCTAGTACTTTTCGAGTAATAAGAGTACGATTGTGGTCGGGCTGGGGATCATGGTTCCTGACCCGACCACAACCAGATCTAATAAAATTTCAATAGTGGGAAGTTACTGATTATGCCAAAAATATGTGTCAAATTGTGCCTATGGCATACGAAATTCTTTTACTATTCATATCACAGAATATATCTTAATTCGGATAAAATTGAATAATCAAGAAATAAAGTGTGTCAATCACACGCTATGCAATTTTACTACGACTTTGCAAGCAGTTTTATTTTGTGAAATTATGCTACATATAAAGCACTTTATTATCTGGGGGCACGGCAGTGCCCCGCCAAGTCTCGAGCAAAGCGGGCACGGCCGTACCATCTTTTCTCGAAGCCATTCGCGGCCCTTTCACCCCCCCTATATCTTCGCTGTGGACAGAGCTAGCAGTTTGAACTTTCGGTAACCAAGAGTAATCATTATAACTAGCTAAACTTCCAAATTACGTCATATTTGAACTTATAGTTTACGAGTTATCATCGATCAAAGTTACATCATTTTGTCACTCACTGACTCACTGACACACTGACTCACTGACTCACTGACTCACTGACTGACCGATCATCAAAATTCTAAGATACTTCTAGCAGGCCTAGAACCTTGAAATTTGGCATCAAGATAGATTATTAGGCACTTATAAAGGAAAAATTATAAAAACATAAAAAAATAGTTAATTATAGAAAACAATTTTATATTTGCCATTTTGCCAGGAACATGGTGTATGAATTTCGACTGCATTGTTAACTTTGTTCTTTGTTTACGTACAAAAAATATTGAATTGGTGTAGATTATTTATAAATTGTTATTTATTTCGGGCAAAATCTGAGAAATGAGATTCCATACCATCACGCCTGTATTCTCCGAAGGGTAGGACAGAGGTGTATACTAAGTATGTAACTATATGAACCCATTTATTACTGTATCTAGATAACATTCATAAAGGCTAATTTAAATTGTTTAAAGTTTTAATATCTCACAAGTTTTCCCTCCAGAGGGCGGGGGCGGTCAAAATCAAAATCCAAGATGGCGGCTGTGAAATTTTACAAAATATGCGTCATGGGTGTCGTTCCCACGGTTTTCCGGGGTGCTGATGCCAAAAATGAGGTCAAAGTCAAAATCCAAGATGGCGACTGTGAAATTTTACAAAATATGCGTCATGGGTGTCGTGTCCATGGTTTTCGGGGGTGCTGATGACGAAAAAGAGGTCGAAGTCAAAATCCAAGATGGCACTGTGATATTTTACAAAATATGCGTCATGGGTGTCGTGTCCATGGTTTTCGGGGACGCTGATGACAAAAATGAGGTCAACGTCAAAATCCAAGATGGCGGCTGTGAAATTTTACAAGATATGCGGCATGGGTGTCGTGTCCATGGTTTTCGGGGGGGGCTGATGACGAAAAAGAGGTCGGTCAAAATCCAAGATGGCGCTGTGATATTTTACAAAATATGCGTCATGGGTGTCGTGTCCATAGTTTTCGGGGGAGCTGATGACGAAAATGAGGTCAACGTCAAAATCCAAGATGGCGGCTGTGAAATTTTACAAGATATGCGTCATTGGCGTCGTGTCCATGGTTTTCGGGGACGCTGATGACAAAAATGAGGGCAACGTCAAAATCCAAGATGGTGGCTGTGAAATTTTACAAGATATGCGTCATGGGTGTCTTGTCCATGGTTTTCGGGGGTACTGATGACGAAAATGAGGTCAACGTCAAAATCCAAGATGGCGGCTGTGAAATTTTACCAGATATGCGTCATGGGTGTCGTGTCGTGTCCATGGTTTTCGGGGACGCTGATGACGAAAATGAGGTCGAAGTCAAAATCCAAGATGGCGGCCGCGAAATTTTACAAGATATGCATCATGGATGTCGTGTCCATGGTTTTCGGGGGCACTGATGACGAAAATGAGGTCGAAGTCAAAATACAAAATGGTGGCTGTGAAATTTTACAAGATATGCGTCATTAATGTCGTGTCCGAGGTTTTCGAGGGTGCTGATGACGAAAATGAGGTCGAAGTCAAAATCCAAGATGGCGGCTGTAAAATTTTACAAAATATGCGTCTTGGATATCGTGTCCATTGTTTTCGGGGGTGCTGATGATGAAAAGGATGTCGAAGTCAAAATCCAAGATGGCGCTGTGATACTTTACAAAATACGCGTCATGGGTGTCGTGTCCACATGCGAAATTCGTATGATAGCGCCAACTATCTATGAAAAAAACCACTTAGAAACTAAAAAAAATATAATAACGTAAATTTATATTCGGCGAAACGAAGTTTATGGATATCCGAATCAGCTAGTTATTAGTTACTTAAATAGTTAGTTATTAAAAATACTAATTTAATACATAAATAGTTTGTTGTATATTTAGTTTGTTAGTTAGTTATAAAAACAAAAGAGATAGATACAGAGAATAGGCTCTAAGCAAAGCAGCAGTCGATGAACAAGAAATTATTATGTCACCCAAAAAGAAAAGAAAAACCCACCTACAAAAAATAAATGAGATCCCACCAAAAACATTAAATGTAAAAAATGCCAAGTCTCTATATGCAATCTTTCCACCGTAAAAAGTTTTAAGATCTCATAGAAGCCAAGTCCTATTCAATTTATTTTGTAGTTAGTTATCTATCTAGTGACTGTATTAATAGTTTAATTTCTATTATAATTATAGTGACTTGGCAATGAGCACAAGAAGAAACAAATATATTTGGAGGAGGTGAAAGTAACGCATAACGCACGCGTAATGTTTAATATCACAGGATTAGTTAAGTTCTTTTGATTTGACCATTAAATATAGGAACCTATAGATAATAAATGTCATGTTCTTATCAAATAAACTTAGGTTTTCTTAAATATGTATTGACGCACGTAGTCGATGGTGACCATAACTACTCATTGGCCGTAAAATCACGTCTGCATATCATAAATCACACATCAGCATAACAACTAATGTAATCATAGTACTCATAGATATCAATTCGTCAATAACAGTCGCACGTCGCACATAATTCCACACAGCAAGCAGCTTTTAATTTGTGCTCATTGCCAAGTCACTATAATTATAATAGAAATTAAACTATTAATACAGTCACTAGATAGATAACTAACTACAAAATAAATTGAATAGGACTTGGCTTCTATGAGATCTTAAAACTTTTTACGGTGGAAAGATTGCATATAGAGACTTGGCATTTTTTACATTTAATGTTTTTGGTGGGATTTTATTTTACTGGATGTGTTCACGACTTCGTACGCGTATATATGTATTTATAAAAAAAAATACAACCACTATGTTTTGTAGCATTATATTAGTGTGTTAAGCTTGTATAAAAAACCGGTCAAATGCGAGTCGGGTTCGTATCCTGAGGGTTCCGTAACCTAAATTATGACGATAAGTTGAAATTTAAACATAAATTGTCTCGTTTAAACAGTACCAGTACAAGCTGATCCCTTGCCGCATACTTTTGCTATTAATTCAGGGGTCAAGAAGTTAATAGTTAAGAATTAACCTTTTAAAATATAAAAACATAGTTTTCAGACTTTTTCCTTTACTTGTGATGTAAGATATTGCATCTTGCCAAATTTCATGATTCTAGATGTTGATCTAGAATCATGAAAGGAGATGGCCAAATTGTGCCCCAAGTAGTACAGAAATAAAAGTATTGCAGTTAATTTAAACAAAATAAAAAAAGATTTTTGAATAGCTATTTACATTTCATAGCAGATTTGTAGAAAAGTACAAGATTAAAAGTATTTTAATGATTTCTCCGTATTAAATTCATTTCAAACAGATCTAAACTACCTTAAATATTGCCATATAATATTAACAAAAATCAGAGTAGGGAAAAAAATAGTAACTAAACGCTTGGCAGAAATTAAACAAGGAAAATATTGATTACCTAAAATGTATTAAGAATACTTTTTATAGTAAGTTGTCTGTAAAAACGACCTTCTATTAATTAATTAATTTATCATAATATTAAAGTGCGCTTGCGGACAGGACTATTTGATTTTAGTACCAGCAACACTCAATAATTCTATGTAGATTCTATATCACTTTACTCAATACCGCAAGTGTCAAAGTAAAAAAGTAAACCAAGTGTCAAAACTGTCAAACTAATAAAGTGCGAAACACAATCCATTATAACGCGACTCACGGACGCGACTAGCTGTCGTATCGTGACTAACAGTCTGTACGATCGGTTTCGGACGCCCCGCAATATGAACCCTACGTTTACAGCAATAGTACTCTCTATATAACGGTTACACTGCGCCTCAGCCAGATTATCTATTAGGTTTATATAGCAGGGTGCCCGAAAACGACCGTGCACACTTTTCACGATCACCAGTCGCGTCCGTTAGTCGCGATCGCGACTCACGTGTTTCGTGCTTTATACTCGATTCTGCGCCGTTTCTGTTCTTTGGCTTCGTGTTTGTGTTATTATTTTATTTCACCTTTATATCAATATAGTCTCTGTTTATATTAGAGTCGTAGTTCCATACGAGTGCTCCAGTTATTATAAACAATGTTGTATATAATTGAAATGGAATAAGGAAAATGGACCTGTGGTACCGTACTTGATATGGGCGAGATACACCAAGAAAGTATTGATGATCATAATTATAATATACGGTACTAACTAATCATATTAAATGTAAAATGCATAAAACAGTGCACTTTGTTTTATTTTCAGGCTGTAATATACTACAAAAGAATAGTAGTAGAAAAATCATAGTAAAATCAAAGTGACCAAACCAACATTTTTAAACCTTCATAACTTTTGTCCAAATCTGCAGAGCTACATGTACCTTGCATATTCTATATATAGACGAAATGTACTTTTAAATTACATAGATTTCATCTCTGTACCGCCTGGGGTACAGGCCTATACAATTTTTGTCCATCTCCTTTGGCAAGATGCAAAATCTATGGAAATCGCTCGGGAATCAAAACCAGGGTGCTTCCCGTTGGGGAAGCACCCTGGTTTTGATTCCCGAGCGATTTCCATAGTTTTTTTTTTATTTTGTTTTATGTAAAAATTCAATAAATATATCATAATATTCAATAATATAAGGAAGCTGACAAAATAAACTCCATTTTTATTTCTTACGTCGTAACAAATGACTCGCATTTGACCGGTTTTTTATACAAGCTTAACACACTAATATAATGCTACAAAACATAGTGGTTGTATTTTTTTTATAAATACATATATACACGTACGAAGTCGTGAACACATCCAGTAAAATAAAATAATAAAGTGCTTTATATGTAGCATAATTTCACAAAATAAAACTGCTTGCAAAGTCGTAGTAAAATTGCATAGCGTGTGATTGACACACTTTATTTCTTGATTATTCAATTTTATCCGAATTAAGATATATTCTGTGATTGTGATATGAATAGTAAAAGAATTTCGTATGCCATAGGCACAATTTGACACAAATTTTTGGCATAATCAGTAACTTCCCACTATTGAAATTTTATTAGATCTGGTTGTGGTCGGGTCAGGAACCATGATCCCCAGCCCGACCACAATCGTACTCTTATTACTCAAAAAGTACTAGGCACAAATTCCTGGGATAAGTGGCACAATAAAACACGATTAAAATAACTATTTTGTGCCATAGTAAAATCTCCGTTCCATGTCGTGGTCGGGTCAGGAATCACAACACCAATTTTGTGTTGTGATTCCTGACCCGACCACGACATGGAACGGAGATTTTACTATGGCACAAAATAGTTATTTTAATTGTGTTTTATTGTGCCACTTATCCCAGGAATTTGTGCCTAGTACTTTTTGAGTAATAAGAGTACGATTGTGGTCGGGCTGGGGATCATGGTTCCTGACCCGACCACAACCAGATCTAATAAAATTTCAATAGTGGGAAGTTACTGATTATGCCAAAAATATGTGTCAAATTGTGCCTATGGCATACGAAATTCTTTTACTATTCATATCACAGAATATATCTTAATTCGGATAAAATTGAATAATCAAGAAATAAAGTGTGTCAATCACACGCTATGCAATTTTACTACGACTTTGCAAGCAGTTTTATTTTGTGAAATTATGCTACATATAAAGCACTTTATTATCTGGGGGCACGGCAGTGCCCCGCCAAGTCTCGAGCAAAGCGGGCACGGCCGTACCATCTTTTCTCGAAGCCATTCGCGGCCCTTTCACCCCCCCTATATCTTCGCTGTGGACAGAGCTAGCAGTTTGAACTTTCGGTAACCAAGAGTAATCATTATAACTAGCTAAACTTCCAAATTACGTCATATTTGAACTTATAGTTTACGAGTTATCATCGATCAAAGTTACATCATTTTGTCACTCACTGACTCACTGACACACTGACTCACTGACTCACTGACTCACTGACTGACCGATCATCAAAATTCTAAGATACTTCTAGCAGGCCTAGAACCTTGAAATTTGGCATCAAGATAGATTATTAGGCACTTATAAAGGAAAAATTATAAAAACATAAAAAAATAGTTAATTATAGAAAACAATTTTATATTTGCCATTTTGCCAGGAACATGGTGTATGAATTTCGACTGCATTGTTAACTTTGTTCTTTGTTTACGTACAAAAAATATTGAATTGGTGTAGATTATTTATAAATTGTTATTTATTTCGGGCAAAATCTGAGAAATGAGATTCCATACCATCACGCCTGTATTCTCCGAAGGGTAGGACAGAGGTGTATACTAAGTATGTAACTATATGAACCCATTTATTACTGTATCTAGATAACATTCATAAAGGCTAATTTAAATTGTTTAAAGTTTTAATATCTCACAAGTTTTCCCTCCAGAGGGCGGGGGCGGTCAAAATCAAAATCCAAGATGGCGGCTGTGAAATTTTACAAAATATGCGTCATGGGTGTCGTTCCCACGGTTTTCCGGGGTGCTGATGCCAAAAATGAGGTCAAAGTCAAAATCCAAGATGGCGACTGTGAAATTTTACAAAATATGCGTCATGGGTGTCGTGTCCATGGTTTTCGGGGGTGCTGATGACGAAAAAGAGGTCGAAGTCAAAATCCAAGATGGCACTGTGATATTTTACAAAATATGCGTCATGGGTGTCGTGTCCATGGTTTTCGGGGACGCTGATGACAAAAATGAGGTCAACGTCAAAATCCAAGATGGCGGCTGTGAAATTTTACAAGATATGCGGCATGGGTGTCGTGTCCATGGTTTTCGGGGGGGGCTGATGACGAAAAAGAGGTCGGTCAAAATCCAAGATGGCGCTGTGATATTTTACAAAATATGCGTCATGGGTGTCGTGTCCATAGTTTTCGGGGGAGCTGATGACGAAAATGAGGTCAACGTCAAAATCCAAGATGGCGGCTGTGAAATTTTACAAGATATGCGTCATTGGCGTCGTGTCCATGGTTTTCGGGGACGCTGATGACAAAAATGAGGGCAACGTCAAAATCCAAGATGGTGGCTGTGAAATTTTACAAGATATGCGTCATGGGTGTCTTGTCCATGGTTTTCGGGGGTACTGATGACGAAAATGAGGTCAACGTCAAAATCCAAGATGGCGGCTGTGAAATTTTACCAGATATGCGTCATGGGTGTCGTGTCGTGTCCATGGTTTTCGGGGACGCTGATGACGAAAATGAGGTCGAAGTCAAAATCCAAGATGGCGGCCGCGAAATTTTACAAGATATGCATCATGGATGTCGTGTCCATGGTTTTCGGGGGCACTGATGACGAAAATGAGGTCGAAGTCAAAATACAAAATGGTGGCTGTGAAATTTTACAAGATATGCGTCATTAATGTCGTGTCCGAGGTTTTCGAGGGTGCTGATGACGAAAATGAGGTCGAAGTCAAAATCCAAGATGGCGGCTGTAAAATTTTACAAAATATGCGTCTTGGATATCGTGTCCATTGTTTTCGGGGGTGCTGATGATGAAAAGGATGTCGAAGTCAAAATCCAAGATGGCGCTGTGATACTTTACAAAATACGCGTCATGGGTGTCGTGTCCACATGCGAAATTCGTATGATAGCGCCAACTATCTATGAAAAAAACCACTTAGAAACTAAAAAAAATATAATAACGTAAATTTATATTCGGCGAAACGAAGTTTATGGATATCCGAATCAGCTAGTTATTAGTTACTTAAATAGTTAGTTATTAAAAATACTAATTTAATACATAAATAGTTTGTTGTATATTTAGTTTGTTAGTTAGTTATAAAAACAAAAGAGATAGATACAGAGAATAGGCTCTAAGCAAAGCAGCAGTCGATGAACAAGAAATTATTATGTCACCCAAAAAGAAAAGAAAAACCCACCTACAAAAAATAAATGAGATCCCACCAAAAACATTAAATGTAAAAAATGCCAAGTCTCTATATGCAATCTTTCCACCGTAAAAAGTTTTAAGATCTCATAGAAGCCAAGTCCTATTCAATTTATTTTGTAGTTAGTTATCTATCTAGTGACTGTATTAATAGTTTAATTTCTATTATAATTATAGTGACTTGGCAATGAGCACAAGAAGAAACAAATATATTTGGAGGAGGTGAAAGTAACGCATAACGCACGCGTAATGTTTAATATCACAGGATTAGTTAAGTTCTTTTGATTTGACCATTAAATATAGGAACCTATAGATAATAAATGTCATGTTCTTATCAAATAAACTTAGGTTTTCTTAAATATGTATTGACGCACGTAGTCGATGGTGACCATAACTACTCATTGGCCGTAAAATCACGTCTGCATATCATAAATCACACATCAGCATAACAACTAATGTAATCATAGTACTCATAGATATCAATTCGTCAATAACAGTCGCACGTCGCACATAATTCCACACAGCAAGCAGCTTTTAATTTGTGCTCATTGCCAAGTCACTATAATTATAATAGAAATTAAACTATTAATACAGTCACTAGATAGATAACTAACTACAAAATAAATTGAATAGGACTTGGCTTCTATGAGATCTTAAAACTTTTTACGGTGGAAAGATTGCATATAGAGACTTGGCATTTTTTACATTTAATGTTTTTGGTGGGATTTTATTTTACTGGATGTGTTCACGACTTCGTACGCGTATATATGTATTTATAAAAAAAAATACAACCACTATGTTTTGTAGCATTATATTAGTGTGTTAAGCTTGTATAAAAAACCGGTCAAATGCGAGTCGGGTTCGTATCCTGAGGGTTCCGTAACCTAAATTATGACGATAAGTTGAAATTTAAACATAAATTGTCTCGTTTAAACAGTACCAGTACAAGCTGATCCCTTGCCGCATACTTTTGCTATTAATTCAGGGGTCAAGAAGTTAATAGTTAAGAATTAACCTTTTAAAATATAAAAACATAGTTTTCAGACTTTTTCCTTTACTTGTGATGTAAGATATTGCATCTTGCCAAATTTCATGATTCTAGATGTTGATCTAGAATCATGAAAGGAGATGGCCAAATTGTGCCCCAAGTAGTACAGAAATAAAAGTATTGCAGTTAATTTAAACAAAATAAAAAAAGATTTTTGAATAGCTATTTACATTTCATAGCAGATTTGTAGAAAAGTACAAGATTAAAAGTATTTTAATGATTTCTCCGTATTAAATTCATTTCAAACAGATCTAAACTACCTTAAATATTGCCATATAATATTAACAAAAATCAGAGTAGGGAAAAAAATAGTAACTAAACGCTTGGCAGAAATTAAACAAGGAAAATATTGATTACCTAAAATGTATTAAGAATACTTTTTATAGTAAGTTGTCTGTAAAAACGACCTTCTATTAATTAATTAATTTATCATAATATTAAAGTGCGCTTGCGGACAGGACTATTTGATTTTAGTACCAGCAACACTCAATAATTCTATGTAGATTCTATATCACTTTACTCAATACCGCAAGTGTCAAAGTAAAAAAGTAAACCAAGTGTCAAAACTGTCAAACTAATAAAGTGCGAAACACAATCCATTATAACGCGACTCACGGACGCGACTAGCTGTCGTATCGTGACTAACAGTCTGTACGATCGGTTTCGGACGCCCCGCAATATGAACCCTACGTTTACAGCAATAGTACTCTCTATATAACGGTTACACTGCGCCTCAGCCAGATTATCTATTAGGTTTATATAGCAGGGTGCCCGAAAACGACCGTGCACACTTTTCACGATCACCAGTCGCGTCCGTTAGTCGCGATCGCGACTCACGTGTTTCGTGCTTTATACTCGATTCTGCGCCGTTTCTGTTCTTTGGCTTCGTGTTTGTGTTATTATTTTATTTCACCTTTATATCAATATAGTCTCTGTTTATATTAGAGTCGTAGTTCCATACGAGTGCTCCAGTTATTATAAACAATGTTGTATATAATTGAAATGGAATAAGGAAAATGGACCTGTGGTACCGTACTTGATATGGGCGAGATACACCAAGAAAGTATTGATGATCATAATTATAATATACGGTACTAACTAATCATATTAAATGTAAAATGCATAAAACAGTGCACTTTGTTTTATTTTCAGGCTGTAATATACTACAAAAGAATAGTAGTAGAAAAATCATAGTAAAATCAAAGTGACCAAACCAACATTTTTAAACCTTCATAACTTTTGTCCAAATCTGCAGAGCTACATGTACCTTGCATATTCTATATATAGACGAAATGTACTTTTAAATTACATAGATTTCATCTCTGTACCGCCTGGGGTACAGGCCTATACAATTTTTGTCCATCTCCTTTGGCAAGATGCAAAATCTATGGAAATCGCTCGGGAATCAAAACCAGGGTGCTTCCCCAACGGGAAGCACCCTGGTTTTGATTCCCGAGCGATTTCCATAGTTTTTTTTTTATTTTGTTTTATGTAAAAATTCAATAAATATATCATAATATTCAATAATATAAGGAAGCTGACAAAATAAACTCCATTTTTATTTCTTACGTCGTAACAAATGACTCGCATTTGACCGGTTTTTTATACAAGCTTAACACACTAATATAATGCTACAAAACATAGTGGTTGTATTTTTTTTATAAATACATATATACACGTACGAAGTCGTGAACACATCCAGTAAAATAAAATAATAAAGTGCTTTATATGTAGCATAATTTCACAAAATAAAACTGCTTGCAAAGTCGTAGTAAAATTGCATAGCGTGTGATTGACACACTTTATTTCTTGATTATTCAATTTTATCCGAATTAAGATATATTCTGTGATTGTGATATGAATAGTAAAAGAATTTCGTATGCCATAGGCACAATTTGACACAAATTTTTGGCATAATCAGTAACTTCCCACTATTGAAATTTTATTAGATCTGGTTGTGGTCGGGTCAGGAACCATGATCCCCAGCCCGACCACAATCGTACTCTTATTACTCAAAAAGTACTAGGCACAAATTCCTGGGATAAGTGGCACAATAAAACACAATTAAAATAACTATTTTGTGCCATAGTAAAATCTCCGTTCCATGTCGTGGTCGGGTCAGGAATCACAACACAAAATTGGTGTTGTGATTCCTGACCCGACCACGACATGGAACGGAGATTTTACTATGGCACAAAATAGTTATTTTAATCGTGTTTTATTGTGCCACTTATCCCAGGAATTTGTGCCTAGTACTTTTCGAGTAATAAGAGTACGATTGTGGTCGGGCTGGGGATCATGGTTCCTGACCCGACCACAACCAGATCTAATAAAATTTCAATAGTGGGAAGTTACTGATTATGCCAAAAATATGTGTCAAATTGTGCCTATGGCATACGAAATTCTTTTACTATTCATATCACAGAATATATCTTAATTCGGATAAAATTGAATAATCAAGAAATAAAGTGTGTCAATCACACGCTATGCAATTTTACTACGACTTTGCAAGCAGTTTTATTTTGTGAAATTATGCTACATATAAAGCACTTTATTATCTGGGGGCACGGCAGTGCCCCGCCAAGTCTCGAGCAAAGCGGGCACGGCCGTACCATCTTTTCTCGAAGCCATTCGCGGCCCTTTCACCCCCCCTATATCTTCGCTGTGGACAGAGCTAGCAGTTTGAACTTTCGGTAACCAAGAGTAATCATTATAACTAGCTAAACTTCCAAATTACGTCATATTTGAACTTATAGTTTACGAGTTATCATCGATCAAAGTTACATCATTTTGTCACTCACTGACTCACTGACACACTGACTCACTGACTCACTGACTCACTGACTGACCGATCATCAAAATTCTAAGATACTTCTAGCAGGCCTAGAACCTTGAAATTTGGCATCAAGATAGATTATTAGGCACTTATAAAGGAAAAATTATAAAAACATAAAAAAATAGTTAATTATAGAAAACAATTTTATATTTGCCATTTTGCCAGGAACATGGTGTATGAATTTCGACTGCATTGTTAACTTTGTTCTTTGTTTACGTACAAAAAATATTGAATTGGTGTAGATTATTTATAAATTGTTATTTATTTCGGGCAAAATCTGAGAAATGAGATTCCATACCATCACGCCTGTATTCTCCGAAGGGTAGGACAGAGGTGTATACTAAGTATGTAACTATATGAACCCATTTATTACTGTATCTAGATAACATTCATAAAGGCTAATTTAAATTGTTTAAAGTTTTAATATCTCACAAGTTTTCCCTCCAGAGGGCGGGGGCGGTCAAAATCAAAATCCAAGATGGCGGCTGTGAAATTTTACAAAATATGCGTCATGGGTGTCGTTCCCACGGTTTTCCGGGGTGCTGATGCCAAAAATGAGGTCAAAGTCAAAATCCAAGATGGCGACTGTGAAATTTTACAAAATATGCGTCATGGGTGTCGTGTCCATGGTTTTCGGGGGTGCTGATGACGAAAAAGAGGTCGAAGTCAAAATCCAAGATGGCACTGTGATATTTTACAAAATATGCGTCATGGGTGTCGTGTCCATGGTTTTCGGGGACGCTGATGACAAAAATGAGGTCAACGTCAAAATCCAAGATGGCGGCTGTGAAATTTTACAAGATATGCGGCATGGGTGTCGTGTCCATGGTTTTCGGGGGGGGCTGATGACGAAAAAGAGGTCGGTCAAAATCCAAGATGGCGCTGTGATATTTTACAAAATATGCGTCATGGGTGTCGTGTCCATAGTTTTCGGGGGAGCTGATGACGAAAATGAGGTCAACGTCAAAATCCAAGATGGCGGCTGTGAAATTTTACAAGATATGCGTCATTGGCGTCGTGTCCATGGTTTTCGGGGACGCTGATGACAAAAATGAGGGCAACGTCAAAATCCAAGATGGTGGCTGTGAAATTTTACAAGATATGCGTCATGGGTGTCTTGTCCATGGTTTTCGGGGGTACTGATGACGAAAATGAGGTCAACGTCAAAATCCAAGATGGCGGCTGTGAAATTTTACCAGATATGCGTCATGGGTGTCGTGTCGTGTCCATGGTTTTCGGGGACGCTGATGACGAAAATGAGGTCGAAGTCAAAATCCAAGATGGCGGCCGCGAAATTTTACAAGATATGCATCATGGATGTCGTGTCCATGGTTTTCGGGGGCACTGATGACGAAAATGAGGTCGAAGTCAAAATACAAAATGGTGGCTGTGAAATTTTACAAGATATGCGTCATTAATGTCGTGTCCGAGGTTTTCGAGGGTGCTGATGACGAAAATGAGGTCGAAGTCAAAATCCAAGATGGCGGCTGTAAAATTTTACAAAATATGCGTCTTGGATATCGTGTCCATTGTTTTCGGGGGTGCTGATGATGAAAAGGATGTCGAAGTCAAAATCCAAGATGGCGCTGTGATACTTTACAAAATACGCGTCATGGGTGTCGTGTCCACATGCGAAATTCGTATGATAGCGCCAACTATCTATGAAAAAAACCACTTAGAAACTAAAAAAAATATAATAACGTAAATTTATATTCGGCGAAACGAAGTTTATGGATATCCGAATCAGCTAGTTATTAGTTACTTAAATAGTTAGTTATTAAAAATACTAATTTAATACATAAATAGTTTGTTGTATATTTAGTTTGTTAGTTAGTTATAAAAACAAAAGAGATAGATACAGAGAATAGGCTCTAAGCAAAGCAGCAGTCGATGAACAAGAAATTATTATGTCACCCAAAAAGAAAAGAAAAACCCACCTACAAAAAATAAATGAGATCCCACCAAAAACATTAAATGTAAAAAATGCCAAGTCTCTATATGCAATCTTTCCACCGTAAAAAGTTTTAAGATCTCATAGAAGCCAAGTCCTATTCAATTTATTTTGTAGTTAGTTATCTATCTAGTGACTGTATTAATAGTTTAATTTCTATTATAATTATAGTGACTTGGCAATGAGCACAAGAAGAAACAAATATATTTGGAGGAGGTGAAAGTAACGCATAACGCACGCGTAATGTTTAATATCACAGGATTAGTTAAGTTCTTTTGATTTGACCATTAAATATAGGAACCTATAGATAATAAATGTCATGTTCTTATCAAATAAACTTAGGTTTTCTTAAATATGTATTGACGCACGTAGTCGATGGTGACCATAACTACTCATTGGCCGTAAAATCACGTCTGCATATCATAAATCACACATCAGCATAACAACTAATGTAATCATAGTACTCATAGATATCAATTCGTCAATAACAGTCGCACGTCGCACATAATTCCACACAGCAAGCAGCTTTTAATTTGTGCTCATTGCCAAGTCACTATAATTATAATAGAAATTAAACTATTAATACAGTCACTAGATAGATAACTAACTACAAAATAAATTGAATAGGACTTGGCTTCTATGAGATCTTAAAACTTTTTACGGTGGAAAGATTGCATATAGAGACTTGGCATTTTTTACATTTAATGTTTTTGGTGGGATTTTATTTTACTGGATGTGTTCACGACTTCGTACGCGTATATATGTATTTATAAAAAAAAATACAACCACTATGTTTTGTAGCATTATATTAGTGTGTTAAGCTTGTATAAAAAACCGGTCAAATGCGAGTCGGGTTCGTATCCTGAGGGTTCCGTAACCTAAATTATGACGATAAGTTGAAATTTAAACATAAATTGTCTCGTTTAAACAGTACCAGTACAAGCTGATCCCTTGCCGCATACTTTTGCTATTAATTCAGGGGTCAAGAAGTTAATAGTTAAGAATTAACCTTTTAAAATATAAAAACATAGTTTTCAGACTTTTTCCTTTACTTGTGATGTAAGATATTGCATCTTGCCAAATTTCATGATTCTAGATGTTGATCTAGAATCATGAAAGGAGATGGCCAAATTGTGCCCCAAGTAGTACAGAAATAAAAGTATTGCAGTTAATTTAAACAAAATAAAAAAAGATTTTTGAATAGCTATTTACATTTCATAGCAGATTTGTAGAAAAGTACAAGATTAAAAGTATTTTAATGATTTCTCCGTATTAAATTCATTTCAAACAGATCTAAACTACCTTAAATATTGCCATATAATATTAACAAAAATCAGAGTAGGGAAAAAAATAGTAACTAAACGCTTGGCAGAAATTAAACAAGGAAAATATTGATTACCTAAAATGTATTAAGAATACTTTTTATAGTAAGTTGTCTGTAAAAACGACCTTCTATTAATTAATTAATTTATCATAATATTAAAGTGCGCTTGCGGACAGGACTATTTGATTTTAGTACCAGCAACACTCAATAATTCTATGTAGATTCTATATCACTTTACTCAATACCGCAAGTGTCAAAGTAAAAAAGTAAACCAAGTGTCAAAACTGTCAAACTAATAAAGTGCGAAACACAATCCATTATAACGCGACTCACGGACGCGACTAGCTGTCGTATCGTGACTAACAGTCTGTACGATCGGTTTCGGACGCCCCGCAATATGAACCCTACGTTTACAGCAATAGTACTCTCTATATAACGGTTACACTGCGCCTCAGCCAGATTATCTATTAGGTTTATATAGCAGGGTGCCCGAAAACGACCGTGCACACTTTTCACGATCACCAGTCGCGTCCGTTAGTCGCGATCGCGACTCACGTGTTTCGTGCTTTATACTCGATTCTGCGCCGTTTCTGTTCTTTGGCTTCGTGTTTGTGTTATTATTTTATTTCACCTTTATATCAATATAGTCTCTGTTTATATTAGAGTCGTAGTTCCATACGAGTGCTCCAGTTATTATAAACAATGTTGTATATAATTGAAATGGAATAAGGAAAATGGACCTGTGGTACCGTACTTGATATGGGCGAGATACACCAAGAAAGTATTGATGATCATAATTATAATATACGGTACTAACTAATCATATTAAATGTAAAATGCATAAAACAGTGCACTTTGTTTTATTTTCAGGCTGTAATATACTACAAAAGAATAGTAGTAGAAAAATCATAGTAAAATCAAAGTGACCAAACCAACATTTTTAAACCTTCATAACTTTTGTCCAAATCTGCAGAGCTACATGTACCTTGCATATTCTATATATAGACGAAATGTACTTTTAAATTACATAGATTTCATCTCTGTACCGCCTGGGGTACAGGCCTATACAATTTTTGTCCATCTCCTTTGGCAAGATGCAAAATCTATGGAAATCGCTCGGGAATCAAAACCAGGGTGCTTCCCGTTGGGGAAGCACCCTGGTTTTGATTCCCGAGCGATTTCCATAGTTTTTTTTTTATTTTGTTTTATGTAAAAATTCAATAAATATATCATAATATTCAATAATATAAGGAAGCTGACAAAATAAACTCCATTTTTATTTCTTACGTCGTAACAAATGACTCGCATTTGACCGGTTTTTTATACAAGCTTAACACACTAATATAATGCTACAAAACATAGTGGTTGTATTTTTTTTATAAATACATATATACACGTACGAAGTCGTGAACACATCCAGTAAAATAAAATAATAAAGTGCTTTATATGTAGCATAATTTCACAAAATAAAACTGCTTGCAAAGTCGTAGTAAAATTGCATAGCGTGTGATTGACACACTTTATTTCTTGATTATTCAATTTTATCCGAATTAAGATATATTCTGTGATTGTGATATGAATAGTAAAAGAATTTCGTATGCCATAGGCACAATTTGACACAAATTTTTGGCATAATCAGTAACTTCCCACTATTGAAATTTTATTAGATCTGGTTGTGGTCGGGTCAGGAACCATGATCCCCAGCCCGACCACAATCGTACTCTTATTACTCAAAAAGTACTAGGCACAAATTCCTGGGATAAGTGGCACAATAAAACACAATTAAAATAACTATTTTGTGCCATAGTAAAATCTCCGTTCCATGTCGTGGTCGGGTCAGGAATCACAACACGAAAATTGGTATAGAGACAGTCTGGAACACGAAGAAGGACATGGGGTACTTTTATCCTGAAAACCGCGAAATATCTGTCCACACGGGCGAAGCTACGGTCGACTTCTAGTAGATTTAATAAATTGGTCGGGATGCCTTGGTTGAGACGCATCTAAAGAAAGACCGCTAGTTTTTAGATGTAGGTTTATGTATGTATTTATATTAGTTAGATACGATTATGATTTAATCCAATTCATACAGAGTTGATTTATACTTACTTTATTTTTAATTTATACAAGGTTTAACATAAATAAGTGTACAACCTCATAGGGGGTCACAGTACTCATCATTATGAACAACTTTTAAAATCTGTTGTTACATTAATGTTCGCATAACGCGTCAAAATGTAGGGTAACAGCTGTTTTTTTTTCGCGATATCGGATTTGGTCCCATAGTAAAAGTTGTTCATAATGATGAGTAGTGACCCCTTAAGAGGTTGTGCATTATTTATGTTACACCTTGTATACGAATTCTCAGATAAATAAATGTATTTAGAAATACCAACAGTTCGCAAAGAAGCTTGTGAGCAATCTCAGAACTGCCAAACTCACGAGGCGTATGGCTCATACATAAGTCAAAACTTACATAAATCACTTCGCGCTGCCTGTGATCACTGAGCGATTTATATGTAGGTACGTCTCCCGCACGTCTTCGTGTCATGAATTTGTTCTTATGCTATTCACGACGCGGGGAATATTTTATTTGCTATTTGTGTAGTGTTATTTAGAATTATCTGGCGAAACTTCATAGTGTTAATAGGCCTATCGATCCTAGCCTTTTCCCAACTATAACAGGGATTGGGACCCTGTGAAAGGTCATTGGGCATTTTTGACCACCTCAAAAGTACGCGTCCATTAATGAAATAAGTTTAGTTTTGAAGGTTTAACATTTCACGGAATGTATTTATTTTAATCCAAATGTATGGGGGAAAAAAGTTATGTGGTTCAAAAAACTGCGAGGAACAAGATAGAAAAGCTCTTAAACATTCTTGTACCTTTTTAGGAAGATCTTTGTGCATTTTTGTAAGCATTTCATATATTTAGAAGGATATGGATATACGAAAATCCTTTTTTTATATTAATTCTTGTTTTGCTAAAAGATCTTTCCCATACTTTTGAGGAATGCGACTCATCTCATTGGGTAGTATTCATGGTCTTGAACATACTGCGACTAGTTTTGTTAGTGGTCGCTGGTGGGTCACAGGTCCGAACAAAATGCCCATTTACCTTTCGCCAGTTAATTCGAAGTGACCCCATATAAATACAAGGTGTTAACGAATTCGTGTAATTCCTTCAAACCACATGATCTATTAATGGTATAGATTAACCCCGCACGGGATTTAGATTGATTAAAAATAAATACTTACAAAAGTTTTTTTTCGAAAAAAAAAATAATTTATTATTGAAAATTTCGATGCCATGCACAAATTAATGAAGGCACGGCGACACAGCTGACCGGCACAACTAGCGCGATATCGCTCCACGCAGTCAGTTAACTTGGAACGCTAAAATTACTCAGATACAGAAAAGGATGGTTCACTTTTTGAAAAAAAAATGTTTGTTATTTCTGAAAAAAACTTGTGCAGGGTCAATCAGTGTCACCAGTAGATCACGCGGTTTGAAGGAATTACACGAATTCGTTAACACCCTGTATACTAGTAGTAGATCTTTTTATTGTGAGTACCTACAGTTTCGATTGAATAAAATGTAACCGTGAAGGGTGAAAGTGAGTGGTATTGTTGTGTTTATGTATATCATAGATACAGTTATTGGTTATAGGGCTTTTGTCGCCTACGCACTCAATAGTGTCAGTCGTTTTAATAAGGTTTCTTTATTCGGTCTCACCTTTTGTTAAAAGGTTTTTGTTCGTGTTTAGGCAAGGTTACATTTATAATAACCTGAAAAGTAAGATATCTAATTGATACGTGCGAGTCGATTGAATATCTTACTATTGTGAATAGTAACAAAGATATCTTAATATATCCTCTAAGCCTTGATCATTTGTTTCTTGTTTAGTGAATTCGGCGCAAGACTTGCCCCTAATGGTGTGTCCAGACCTGGCGAATGCGCCTCGAATGCGCCGCTCGCGAGCCGCTTGCGAACTGCGCCCGTGCCTTTCATGTTCGTACGTTGCCCCTGCGCCGTCCGCGCGCCGCTCGCGCCCATTCTACGCGCCGCACGCGAGCGGAGCGGCGCGCGTGCCGCCCGCGGTTCTCCTCCCTTGCCCCGCCCGCGTGTCAGTAATCTCGTTGTCAGTAATAAAATAGCCGATGCTGCAGCAGTTATGCTAACGTCAGTTGTAGGTATGGTCCGACATCTTTGGAAGCAAATTCACAACTGAGGCTCATAGTTCAAACGCGAAAGAAGATATGTGCGCACGAGCGGCGCGCAAGCTGCACGCGCGCCCCCCTTGAGCCTTGCCGGAGTTGCACTAGAGCGGCGCACCAAACGTAGGCTGTAACCGCACGCGAGCAACACGCGCGCAGTTCGCAAGCGGCTCACGAGCGGCGCACTCGCGGCGCATTCGCCAAGTCTGGATGCACCATTAGATTTCGCCTCTTTTAGTAAATTGTACCACTTGCCCCGTTTTGAGGATCCTAATCGTAACCTTACGAGACGGGGCGAATGTAATTTTAATTTTTGGGCACCCATTTGCCCCATACGGTATTTCCTTCAGCCAAAGTTCAGAAATGTTTTCGGGAATTGCACTACAACTGGAGCAGCGGCATCAATTTCAATGAAACAAATGATTGCAAAGTAGCCATACATTAATGAGTTGCAACTCAACATACCTACTTAATTTATTTTCCAGACAACATTCCGTAATCGGTTTTTATGAGGCATTAGTAGATACAGTCTCGATTGCCTAAAAAAACACATTAAAAACTAGAAAAAACAACAACAAAAAACTGTCTGGGTGTTACCAAAAGTGTAAAACATTAGCATGAATGTTTATGTAGTTAGGTTTTAGTCGTTAAACCAGTCGGCAAGGCCAGCTGAGATTGAAGGTCGCAAGTAAAGGGCGTATGTTGGGCAAAACAACGAGGTGTCACAATGTAACAATACGTATGTAAACGAACTTATAGGTACGTATAAGTGCTGCTAAATTCTGCAAACACAGTTTGCGTAAACTGTGTTTGCAGAACGCAGCACGCATTGCGGCCAACTACACAAGAGTGAGTCTGCTGAGTTTAATCCCGTGTGGGGACGGCCTAGAATATAAAAACTTCCTCACCGCAGGCTGGGAATAGATGCGTGTTGTAAGATTCAACAAAACCCAGCACGCTTGGTGGTAGGATCTTTACGGTCCGCCTGGCTAGCTACCACCCTCGCATTAAAGTCCGGCGCCAAGCAGTTTACTGTGTTCCGTCGTGTGTATGTGAGAGCCAGAGGGGTATAGGGGAATTCCTCTATATCTTTGTTACTTGGATTCGTGTGCTCCATCTCAGATCTTCTCTGCATATATGTCCGACTATTGGGAATATTTCTCCAGATTTAAGAGGATATGTTTTGATAAATGGAAAATACACTTCAATGAAATATCCAAAGAAAAAGGCATTTGGTACAAAGTTATTCAAAACGAACCCCCTCGTGGGCCCTGGTTTGATGATAAATGCTTAACTAGGAGTTATGTATAACTTTACAAGGCTTCGTTCTGGTCACTATCCATCAGCAAAATTTGCTTTCTTAATGCGAAAGGCTGCATCGCCTAATTGTGAGACATGCAATAAAATTGAAGATGTGCAACATTTGCTGATGGAGTGTGCTAAGAACGAAGATGAAAGGGAATCTCTGGCTAGGGAGTTTAGACTAAACATGTGGGATGTTGGACTTATCCAAAATATTTTGGCAGACCCTATTTCAGAAAGGACTAAACGCATAGTTTGTGGCTTAATGCAGAAGTCTAAGGTCCCCGTCACGAGAAGCTATAAATTTTGTAAATAAAGAACTTCTACCAAGTTACGTAGCGACAATTCAATCAACAACAAATAATCCCAAATTCAATCAACTCAAAGTTACATACGTGTAATACGAAACTAACGAGCAATTTCACTTAGTCGGGTTATATTTTAGCGATATAAAGCGCTATCGTCTAATGTTTTGTGGTACCGGAACGTGTCTGACTCATGGAACGTCAACTTTTGGCCCGCCATTTTGAAGTAAGTTCACACTGACGCTGTCAATGCTGTCATTTGAGTTTTGAATGCGTTTCAGTTTGTTTGTGTTGTTTTCGTAGATTTTTATTTATTATTATATAAATAAAATAAAAACCATTATATAAAATAAAAATCATTACAAAACTGTTTTTTTTTATTTGTTCCAAAGGTTGCGAACCCCTAAAGGTGTGTTTACAAAATTTATAGCTTCTCGCGACGGGGACTCTAGGCAGTAATTCCCTTTCCTATTTCATAGTTCCTATGTGTATAGTAGTGTGTAATTAAATATAGTAATTAAGATATAGTACAATTATAGGGGTAGTATATGTATAGTTAAGTGTAAATAGAGTATAAGGTACAATGGGGTTGACGTATCCGTGTGGATAAAAACCCCTTATTAATAAAGAATAAAAAAAAAAAACTTCTCTGCGCTTACCATCAGGTGCGACGAGGGTCAAAAGCGACAAAGACAAGTAATAAAAAAAAAGCTTCTGCCCAATCCTGCGGGGAATACAAGCGTGATGTCATTGTGTCGTTATATTTCGACCCTGATTAATTTGAGTATTCTTTTGTCTATCCAGGTCCACCCAGAGAACCCCGAATGGACATGCTTCGAGCAGACTGCCCTGTTAGACGTGAAAAGCTTCTTCGGACTCGAGGCCACCGTCGAGAAGATCGCCATGAAGCAGTACGCTGCTAATATTAGCAAAGGTGGGTTTTACCTTCTTGCTAGCTATATCCTGGCCTGGTGTCAGAGGGCCTCTATACCCACGTTTCCCTGATGACGGTGGTAAGTCCCAAACACTGATTTTGATTCCGCCTGGCCTTTTCCATCATTGGATTACAAGACGTACGGCAATGCGCCATCGGTACATGGTGGACATCTCACTCATACGTACAAAGCGTTTTGCGAACACTTTCATTGTGCGCACAGCTAAGGAGTGGAATTCCCTGCCGCAGTCTTTCGTTTCCTGATAGCTACAACCTTGGGGTCTTTAAGTCAAGAGTGAATAGGTTACTTCAAGGCAAGCGTGCTTCACCGTCGACCACATTATCGCTTATCATCAGGAGAGATAGAGTTCAAATGCGAGTAGATCGAAAAAAAAACACTATTGGGCTTTATGCCACTGGGCATAATTTCGAACCCAAGGTACAGAAGAATGTAATTACAGAGAACTTAATAACATTTCCCGAATTAAGCAACAAATTCAGGACCCGTTCCGACTGGATCCCGTTCTGCTATTACACTTTTATTATATGTTGACCAGGCAAGGAGCTGATCGAAGTATTCATGAAGGACGTCAACCTTGACGGAGTGACGGAGCTGAAGCCATGGACGAAGAATGACCACACGAGCAACCGGGAGCTTCGGAGGGTGGTGTCGAGAGGAACCGAGCCGCTGTCACCAAGGGGCTCGTCTGAATCTAGGAAACACTCGGAACCAGGTCAGTGGGCACATGGTGTACTAGAAAGATATACAGCCATAATGATATAACCGGAACTTTTTGGACTTGTAATGAAAGATTTTGTCCGTAATGAGGTGTTTATTTGCTTTATTTACAGGAAATAATTGTTTTAGTGTAGGAAATAAAGCGACGTATCCATTCTGCGTTGCTTCTGTATAAAAATGCGGAAACCTTACCAAGGCCCTGCCATGTATATGCCTTAGTTCTTCTGTATATAGTTTGAGCAAGGAAACGTAACATTTTATATTTCAAACTTCAAACTTCAAAACTCATTTATTCAAAATAGACTAGAATTACTTAGTTCTTTTTGAACGTCAGAATTATATACATCAAAGACAGCCCCAAAAAGCGCCCTCCCTTCACCGCTTCCTAGTGTTTTTGCTGTGAAGAAGAAACGGCGCAACAAACTCCCCAGCAACACATATCTGTCTGTCAAGTGAATAAATTAATTGAGTCTATACAAAGCAAAAGGTAATATTAATTACAATAGTGAAATATGCAAAATGCGGATTATAGAAAAAGTATAAGTAATACAATTCTGGTTGAATTGTAACAAAATTACCTAAAGTTATCTAAACAACATAGATAATTCAACATATTATAGGTACACATAATTGTATACACTCAATATATTTAATTCAATACAATCATATTACAATAATGTGAGAATAATGTAGGTAATTGTCAGAAGTACCTACATGAATAATAATGAAAAAGTGCCTAACAACTGCCATAGTAAGTATGAGCCGACCAGTCCCGACAGACAGCACCCGTTCACGAGCATGACGAGTGCACCAGCGTCGCTTAACTCAACCATATTGTAGGGAACTTGACGACCCGTTACACAACGCCACCGTCAGCAGGACATTTTAGTGAGCATGACAGACTCAAGCCACCAGGCAACGGGCAGGTTTATGTAGGAGTAAGCACCTACAGTAAAACGTAGTAAACAATAATGGCTACATGATACTCACATTTTACATTTGATAATGCTTAAATACTAAATAGATCGTTGCCAGGGGCAATACTAAAAGTAAAACTGATAAATATCAGAATATATTACGTTGTAAACAATAAATGTTACATGTCCTAAAATAAAAGTTATATAATAACTATGATACAATATATAATGAGTAGGTAACAAAAATGATACCTACAGTGAAATATTAAATACATTTATGTGAAAATTTACATTTAGACTGCCAGTTAAGGAGTGCCAGTGGGTCGCTGTGTGCAGTTGGGAATCGTATTCCAGACATTTTTATCTTCAATGTACTGGTTTATGCTATAATATGCTCTTGACATTAAGATACGCTTTACTAAGGACTTGAATTTCATGTAAGGCAATTCAGTGATACAAGGTGGAATTTTATTATAGAATCTAATACTGTTTCCCAAAAATGACTTACTAGTTTTACGAAGTCTAAAACCAGGCACCACAAGTTTGTGCTTATTTCGAGTGTTCAGGCTGTGTGTATCGCTGTTTTTACTATAGTTCGATATGTTTTTACGAATGTACAGGATATTCTGGTAAATGTACAGAGATGGTAAGGTAAGAATATTTATGTCCTTAAATCTTTCGCGAAGAGACTTTCGAGAACTTAGATTATAAATGGCTCGAACTGCTCGTTTCTGCAGTATGAAAAGTGTCTCGACATCAGCAGCTGACCCCCACAGTAAAATGCCGTAAGACATAATACTGTGAAAGTATGCGAAATACACCATCCTAGCTGTAGTCACATTAGTGAGCTGCCTTATTCTTCTAACAGCAAAAGCAGCGGAACTAAGTTTGCCCGCAGTTGCCTCTATATGAGGCCCCCATTGTAATTTAGGGTCTACTGTGATACCTAAAAAGACAGTTGAGGGAACCAGATCTAACCTTTTTCCATCCAGAACTATATTTGCATTAATAGAAGCTACATTCGGTAAAGAGAATTTAATACACTTGGTTTTCCCTGCATTTAAAAGAAGATTGTTAGCAGAAAACCAGTTAGAGATTAAATTTAAAGTGTTATTAGGCTCTATAAAATCCCTGTCTTTTCTATTTACTTTAAATATTAATGATGTGTCATCAGCAAATAAGACTACATTTGACATGTTATTATCCTTCATCATGTACGGAAGGTCATTAATATATACTAGAAACAAGAATGGACCAAGAATTGATCCTTGGGGTACGCCCATTCTGACTCGTGAGCCTGTAGAGATGACATCACCGATAGCCACCTTTTGTTCCCGATTTGACAAGTAAGACGTCACAAGATCGATAGATCTACCTCGGATTCCGTAGTATTTCAATTTTAGGGTGAGTGTGCGGTGATCCACGCAGTCAAATGCCTTAGAAAGGTCACAAAACACACCTAAAGCATCCTGTGCCCCCTCCCAGGCCCCCAGTATGGTTTTAATTAAAGTGGATCCAGCATCCTCTGTAGATCTTCCCCTCGTAAAGCCAAACTGTTTGTCATGTAATATTTTATTTTTATTAAAGTGGGTAAGCATTTGATTTAGGATTAATTTTTCGAAAATTTTGCTTAGGGCTGGGAGTATTGATATCGGCCTATAGTTGGACGCGTTATTTGAGCAACCTGCTTTAAAAATGGGTATGATTTTACTGGTTTTCATAAGATCGGGAAATATGCCTTCTGTAATGCAAGAGTTAAAGATTTTTGCCAGCATTGGGGCGATCTCGGTAATTATTGCCTCCACAGCTTTAGTTGATAATCCCCAAAGGTCTTCAGTTTTTTTTATTGTTATATTTTTGAAAGTTTTTATGATGTCAGTCGGATTTACAAAATTAAAATTAAAATCAGCTACCTGCATGTCTACGTTTTCTTTTAAAAATATCTCCGCCGATACTGGTGACGATGGAAGATATTTCGTCGTCTCTAATGGTATATTAGTAAAATAGTTATCTAAGAAATTAGCGACTACATTCCTGTCTGAAACTATTTCGTCATTTATTTTTAAGCTAATAGTGTTGTCTTTTAACCCACGATTGCCAGTTTCTGTATTGATTATCTTCCACGTCGTTTTTATTTTATTATCTGATTTACTAATTTGATTACTTATGTAGGCTGCTTTAGCCTGTATACAAACTTTTTTGAAAAGCTTAGAATAATTTCTAACATAATTATGAAATTCTACATTGGGTGTGTACGATTTTTTATCATATAATTCGTATAAGACATCCCTACTTCGCCTTATACCCTTGGTTGCCCAAACACTGAACCGTAATTTATTAGTTATATTAACTTTTTTTATTTTGCAAGCCTTATGAAATTCGGTACTTATCGCATTAAACAATGTATGGTACATTTTATTGGGGTTGTCAGAATGTGTTTTTATTGTATTTAATTCGCATTCGACATTTTTCCTAAATACTTCTAGACATTTTTTTGTCAGGGGCCTACATTCTATTATTTTCCTACATCTAATGGAGTGACTATTACATTTTATTAATTGACATTTATGGTCCGAACGGACTCCACTAATAAGGCTCTTTTCTGTTATTTTAAAGTTTGTTATAATATTATCAATACATGTAGCTGTGGTGGGTGTCACTCTAGTCGGCTCAGAGAAGATGCACTTTAAATTAAACGATTTAAATAAGGACAAAAAGTTACGTTTATCGGTGGTGTCTAACAGAATGTCTACATTAAAATCCCCACATACTAAAAGTTTCTTGTTTATTTTTATTTTCCTAAGAGCATCTTCCATAGTTAATAGAAATTGAGAGGTACATGAGGATGGAGGCCTATAGACACATAAAATAACAAATTCCTCAGTTTCTGCACATGCCAGCTCACACACTCGTTCAACAGATATGTTGCGTATATCTAAACGCTCTTTACATTTTAGGTGATTTCTCACTAGAATTAGAGTTCCCCCACCTTCTGCTGACACCCTATTGAACGAACTGGCTACCTTAAAATTAGCTACACTAAACAACATTGAATTTGCCTTTAACCATGTCTCTGTAAGACATAAGATATCTACATTGTAATTTTCACTAAACAACTCAACGTCTAAAATTTTGCCAGAGAAGCGGTTAATATTTTGGTGTGTCAATATTAAATAATGACTATCACTCTCTGTTGTCAGACAATTGAGTTTAAATTATTATTTAAAGTAACCATCTGATTATTAGTACTATTACTAATTATGGTGGATGTAAGAGAGAACTTCGTCATATTACTTATGACCGAGTTAATATTATAGGCTAATAAAGTAGCAATATGTCGCCTAGGTTTCTTAGGCAGATACACAGAGTCTCCGTTCATATGTAGTTTACCAACAAAAGCATTGGTGTCAAAAAATATGAACTTGTCACTATGGCGACTTACTAAGAAGTGTATATGCATGTTTAGCGTATGGACATAATCATTTTGTTTGTCTGACAGATGGTCAAGATAGGGAAATGCACATAATATTATCTTATTACAGACCAAGTTTAACATTAAGGTAACACTGTCGGTGATATCTTTTTTCCTAACGTTTAAGCTATTGCCTACAAGTAATGTTAAATTAGTATTTTGTGTAAATATATTTGACATAAGTGATGATATTATTTGCCTGTAGGATGACCCAGGCATACAGTGATTTTGTGAAGAGTGACACAGGCTGTTGCTTAACAATTCCCCAAAACCTTTGCCTATGTTATCAGAATACATTATAGATTGCCAACAAACATTATTCCTATTTGAATTGATATTACTACTTATGTTTACTGCTTGAGATGTATTCACAGTTAAGATGTCACTAATATTCCCGGACTGAGGTAAGTCCTTCAACATCACTGGTGGGGGGGAGCTTTTACAGTGTGAATTGCTCATACACGTACACACATTGTTGTTGTCAGTCAATAAGTCCAGTCTGTCTGCATTATACTTGCACATGTCAACTAAATGGTTTGCAGCAAGTATATGTTCCTCAATTTGTTTTTGTGAGGTCATATATTTATTATATAAAGAGCTGAGCGACTCTTCCAGGATTTTAATCTCAGATTGTAAACGCTGAGTGTCAATTTCATATATATTTTTACTGTCCTCAATTTTAATTTGATAATTTTTAAGTTTATTTACTAAAGCAACACGTTCTTTCCTTAATTCAATATTATTACAGAAGTGCTTTTGTTTTCTTTTTAGGCGTTGACATTTCTTTATGATTTTATTAATTTTTACATATTTTTTAATTGTATTGTGACTAGTCTTATTAATACATTTTTGACTTACTAAGGAAACCTGATCTGTAAGATCAATAGTAACTAAAGACTGATCTGACTTAAAGTTAGAGTTGGGACAGACTAGTTCTTTAAATAGGTTTTGGGTTGCAACCGACTGTATACATTCTTTGTCCTGCTGTAAGCTTTTTATTTGTAAATTTGCACAAAGTAATTCATCCTCTAGGTCCCTAACTTTCCGCAATGCCTCCTCATACAAATCACTACATTGGCTAAAACCGTCCGTCACCACCTGAAGTTTGTCCCGTTCGTCAACAACGTCCAGGTATTGTTGATGTAGGACTGCTAGCTCCCTTTTCAAGCCTGTATTCTTGTCAACAATGGACTTCACTTCCTCCTCACTTTCCTCTCTCTCCTGTAGGAGCTGTTGACATTGGCTGTGGGAGGTTTTCAGTTGATTGAGGGCCGCATTTAACTTGTGCTCCATGTCTAGGGCAGTAGCTTTACGGGTTAGCATAGGCATGTTGTGAGGACTGGTTACTGAAAGTGGAAATATAGAAAAAGTGAGAACAATAAAAATTCTAGTAGAGAAAACAGATGAAAATGGGAAGAAAATGAAATAAGAAGGGTTCAAAATAACTATGTATATCAGTTAATAATATGGGGGGCTTATGAATAGAAAAGAAAATGAAAATTATTCTGAAATCATATTATTATGACTTATTGAGGGTACCTAAATTGTCAAGACTAAAATTATACTGTTAATTAATTCTTAGTGCAAAGCAATATCAATACTAGTTACACAGAACAATATTGATTTTCACCACACCTACTAAATCAAAAAGGAAGTCTTTGTTAATTGATATTTTATAAACTTCGATTTCCACCTACTTGTCAAAAAAGTGTTAAAAAATAATTAATTGTGCCTGCACTGTGAATAAACTCTGTATGTATTTTTAACAGGGTTGTATTACAGGGCCTAAATGAGTGTTGATGAATATATTAAAAGACATATAATAATAAACAATACTCCCTGCTTTAGTCCAAAGTTCAATCAGCTGTTGAGAGGTTACCGGCTACGGTGAGTAACCAAACACTGTGCTAAAGTGCAGATAATCAAAGGAAAACAATAGTCCTGGAGATTTATAATGTCTTGATAGATTTTACCACAAGATTACTCGATTTAAACACTTAATTACAATAATATAATTTTTTAAAATACGAAGCTAATATTTGACATGTCACTTGAACAGTGTTGCCAGTCCAATTGATCTATTGTTACACCTCGAGGTGTTATACGGCCCTTGTGTCATCAGTAAAAGAGCCATCAAGGGCGTCTAAAAAACCTTCCTGACATGTACCGCTACTCCAACTTGTATATTTGAATTAGGGATTCATGGGTTTTAATTCAGGTTAACCGCCAACCTTGAATTATTGAACAGCCGATATTTTCTATGACCAGAATTGATGGTAGTTACAGTTTATTATTGATTTCGTTCTGTATGCTGGAAGTTTTTAATGAATAATTAAGTGGTATCTGATTGATTGCCTGGACAAGTCTTTAAGTGATTTCCCCATTATTATAATCACTTTTAAGTAAATATGTGTCGTGTATAGTTAGGACATATTGAATATATCTGGATTCTGATAACGTAAAACACTTCTAATGTTTATATAGTATTCACTGTTTTTCGAAGTATTATCCCTGACAATTTATACACGTTTTCATTCTTTGAAACCATTAGGATAAGTTTTATTACACCACTCTAAACGCTGTCGTTTTTGAACTTTCTTTAACTCATGCGGTATCCATCTTGTACAAAGCTTCCGAACGTTTAGGTGTACGTGGAAAATATTTTGTAGTTGACTCATGTTATTGTTCAATGTTGTACGAATTTGCTGACATGTAAGTTTTTTATCCGATTGAATTACTTGTAGTGCAGCATCAATGTTAGTTTCTGTTACCGCTGTCATCCAGCCATCATGAGAATCGTCTTAGAGATATATACGTCCACGTTTGAATTTATTATATTAGAAGTACACAGGTTTCATCACCAAACGTTCTTGTTGAGTTGAACCAAAGAAAAACTAAAAAATCATTCATCGAAAATTTTCTCGACTTAAATCCACCTTTAGTTAAACATGCAATTTTCAAATAGGCGCCACAAAGCAAAAACAAATGATAGACGTAAAAGATAAAATGTATTCTACAGCCAAAGAGTAATATTTTCAAAAATAGGAATTGCTTTTTAATATCTTTAACGCAAGTGACCAATTCCAAAAACTTTCAGTATGGTCCACGTACAATTGCATACGTGGAAAGCAACGGACCATCTCTTATTCGTAACTAGATTTGCAAATACGTTTAGAATTCTCATCTCAGTGAATGAACTAAAGGTAGCAGGCGGAAAATGATAGAGATAATTTATATTACCTTTCAAGAAACTGTCAATTTCGCCTTCACAAAAGACTTGGAAGAATAGGTTTTGATACTAGCGATTTTCTTTACTATCAATCTATTCGGAAATGACTGATCGTCCTTCAAGGCCGGTCTCATCATTATCAAACTTTCCTTTTGTGTCCCTTTTATTGTCTAACAGACAAAGCTACAAAGAAATTGAAGCCAACATTTTCAAATATTAAGCTTTTAAATTCAACTGACATATCCATAAAGCCGTGTACAAAAGTTCTTTGCTAACATTACTTAGCATAAAAAATATTTTTCGCGACAAAAATAACGTATGTTTGCAAGGACAGAGTTGGAGGGTCAAAACGACCTCATAAATACTAAGTGTCCCGTCATACGTATACGGGTTAACTTGGTTTAAGGGATAATGAATATTTATGACAGCCGCGAGCGGTTACTTACACGCCAAGTGAAGACCGAGTGTGTAATTTTTGACACATTTTTTTCGGCGTAGCCTTTTAGGGTTATGTAAGGAAAGGTTATGATAAAAGTGGATTTGGAGTGGTTACGATGTCATAGAATGATCTTATTTGATACCCTTTTTCACAGCAATGCTATTTTAGCGTATTGCCGGGGTATTTTTTGCCATCTTGCTGCAAGGAATAAAGGATAATTTAAATGAATTTTAGTCTCGCTAAAACTCGAGAACGGCTGGACCGATTTGACTAATTTTGGTTTCAAAATATTTGTGGAAGTCCAGGGAAGGTTTAAGTGGTGAGAAAATATGGAAAAGTTGCGAGGAAAATAGTAAAAACATCAATTTTATTTTCCCATACAAACTGTTCCTACCTGTCAAACATTTGATGTTCGTCCCGTCAGTACGGTAAACTCGGGTCCCCTCAAATTAAAGCACGTATATATAAATAATTATAGGTTTCGAATCGACAACATTCCACAATATTCGGATTATCGCGTATTTAGATTTTAAAAATGCAAATTAGTGTCACACTTATTTTCTCTAAGTGGCGCAACGCATACCGGGTACAGCTACTATTGGAATAAAAAAAGGAAGTGAAAGCTAATATAAAAATGCACAACTAGCAATGTTTTTTCTAGTTTTTGTTGAAAAATTATGAAAAGTGAATGCTTTGTCTGATCTGGACAGCAAAGCAAGCGGGAACAATATTTCTTTGTGCCAGTATATGTCGAGCTTTTGATTTTATGATGTGATTGTAACAGTCGATCCTGCTGCTTGTAATAGAAATTAAGCCGCTTATTCATTAGTCACTACGACACAAGTCGCGGGATATTTGTCGCCTGTGACATGAAACATTGACAGACATCGCTCGACGTCGCCTGACATTTTTTTTATGTCATAGTTTGCGACTGAGACTGACAGTTCACTTGATGGTATGCGGTTAGTGTGGTTGCCGCCGCTTATAAAAACCTACAACCCCAAGAGGATTATGGACGTGCCACCATTACAGACAAAGTTCAAAAGTCCCATGTGTCTGTAATTTCACCGGCACCCAAACCCTTCACACATAGCAATGCTGCTTGGCGGCAGAAATAGGTATCGTGGCAGTACTTCCCCAGGCGAATTTTTTTACGAGAAGCTCTTCTACTAAACTTAAGTCATCGTGGCCAATTTTGTGCAACAAAGTTTCCACGAATAACCTACCACTACCCATGAATGGAAGCAATAATAATGCATCAGGGCGCAAAACAAAATTTCGATTAATCGGTAACACAATATTGTTCCAATAAATATTGCAAAGTTTTTATTTTTTCATGACATCATTAAATAATATGTGATTCCCAGAAAAATACTCAACTGTAAAACTCGACAAGAATTCTGGGAACGATATCACACAGGGTTTTCCGAAACAATTCTTATCACAGCAGTGCTAATGGTGGTAGTACCTCGGACAAACTCCGTCACAAGGAGCTTTACTACTACTGATATGTTTCCACGACATTTTCGTGCTTATGACTAGTTGTCAGACATGTTACGCGATGTCCGACAATACCGTACAATCTCACCAGACATCAAATTCAAAGTATTTATTTCAATTAGACAATTTACAGGCGCTTTTCAACTGTCGAGAAAAAAAAAAGAAGTTACTGCCGCGTTCCAGTGTAGATTCCTATGGAGAAGAACGGGCAATAATCTCCATGGTTAGAGCGGTTACCTACGCACTGCATCCGATCCGAATCCGAGAAAATACGTTCCGAAGTAGTCATAGAACTTTTGTATGTTAGTTTACGCACTAGATCCGACTTCAGTCATCCGATTTTTCTCCGTCATCCGTGAGTTTCTAATTCGGAAGAAAAATTGACGGACCGTAGTAGCCCTATACTCTTTTCACCCAAAGATGATTCCTGACAGCTCGGTCATTCTGTAAATTGTAGCTGTAAGGAGACTGCTATCGAAAAAACGTAAACGACATCATCAAAAGCCGTAGAATAGCTATATTATACATGTTTTGTTTTTTAAAAATATTTGATATTCTTTGTATGGTAACGATTTGTAGAGAAACGTCAGGAATCAACTTATAGTGAAAAGGGTATAGTACTGTTTCTATTAATGCTTTCGCATTACCTCAGATTCAAATCGGACGCCAAATGGGTATGCCAAAGATGACCCCTGAATTGTTTGAATTTGGATCAGAGATCGGATAAGTGCGTAAGCGATATCCGAATTCGGTCCGAGTTTTTTAGACTCTAGATTCGTATGTTCACGTATTCGGATTGGATGCAGTGCGCAAAGCAATATCCGAATTCGGTCCGAGTTTTTTACATTCTTATTTTCACGGATCCGGATCGGATGCAGTGCGTAATCGCTGTTGCTCTTTTTCATCAAATATGTACAAAAATTTGGTTACATTGTGAATAAGAAAATAAATTTGAGAACAATATAAGATATATTATGCTATGCTAATAAGAGTACCTACAATTCATCAATACAATTCATCGCTAGCGACGTGTCGCAGAACATTTGTTATAATGAATACGCGCCTTTATTTATTTCGAAAAGATTTCAGACACCTACTTGTTATTATATTAGTCGAGCCTTCATTGTCAAGGCCCTATTATATCTGTCCCCATGAAATAATATTCTCAGTCGTCTCTTGCACCCTCGGTAAGATGGGTTGATCTATTGTTAGCCCCTAAGTAAGGAGGGTCCAGAGAGTCAAATAAGAGTGCTTGAGATGCGTTGCGAACTTGGTAGTAATGAGATACTTATCAGATATCTTTTGTATTCTTTTGTTTTGTGTGCTCTATACCTGGTAGTGGGGGATGAGCTGAGTAAAGCCTACTCGTATACTATGGCCTGTTCAGGAAATAAATCAGTTATTAAAGATGTACTGTTAGCATCAAATTTATCGGGACGAACAGGCTGTTCATAATTACGTAAACAACTAAAGAAATTAAATTTTATCTCAATGGGTTAAATTCTTGTTAGAATGACAGTTTTCGTGTAGGTACTGTGCTCATTCTGAAACACGCCTTGTATCATTAAGATATAGTTTTTTTAAACAGTTTATTCGTCCGTATATATTTGATGCTACCGACAACATGATTTAAAAAAAATATGCATGTGTATAAAAGTCCCTTCAATACCTACATACAATGTCCGGGCATAAAAAAATTCTACGCCCTACATTTCAAACTACCTATAATTTCCAGCATGAGCTGATCTCGCTTTGTATAGGCTTTCCGTACAATGATAGGTCAGGGTATACTGGACATTAGTAACTTGATATTTAGCAGTGTGTATTCAAGGTAAACAAACCTTTGATCGTGAAACATTCAAGACGGTGAAGAGCTGTTTTTTTTTTTTTAAAACAAACGAATAGTAAGTGTCAAGCGTTAAAAAAATATATCGAAACTTAACGCATTACCTATATTTCATGAGCAAAAGTTTGTTTACCTTTTATATAACGAAGGTAGTTCACCCATTGGGGGTACCTCGTCATCAGAGTCCAAGTTCGACTTGGTGTAGGCAGGAAATAATAGTCACAACACTGATTATAGTCTTCTATTTATTCACTCTCGATAACAAAATAACAAAATCTCTCTCGCCCTCGTGTCTCACTCCAAAGTGACTTCACTCAAATCAAATGCATCCAATGTCAAAAAGAATGACAGCTGACAGCTTGCTGACAACCGTCAAACAAGACATGCCACGCCCCGCACCGACCTCACCCAAGCACACTGCTTGACGTTTCCGACAAACGATAATAGATGGCGTCCTACTACATTAACAATAATCAATAGTCATTCTAATAGTTGTGCTTCTGTGTTGATTCTGCGACGTATACAATACTAGAGGTGGCCCGCAGTCATTTATCGCGTTAATATTTCGCGGTTTTCGGGATAAATGTAGCCTATGTCCTTCTTCAGGTTCCAGACTATCTCCGTACCAAGTTTTGTCAAAATCGGTTCAGCGGTTTAGGCGTGAAAGCGTCACAGACAGACAGACAGAGTTACTTTCGCATTTATAATATTAGTAGGAATTTTATACACGGCCTATACGTAAATTCACTCTTATTACTAGACAAGGTATATTTTTATTTAAAAAAAAAGATCAGCGTATTAATTAGTGGAAATCTCTACGTTCCCAAATTAATTAAAATCCAATTAAGTATGCCCCTTGAACGTCGCGTCGTTTTACTTTAGTACAATCGTATAATGTTATGATAGGTCGTCTCGAAGGTTATTAAAACAATCACAGTTTTAAAATAAAGCTTCATGTAGTAACGTGAATATTATTAACAGATTTCAACAATCTTGAAATTACGTCTTCCTCACGTGCATTAGCCTATTAAGGCTTGCGCAGATGAGGGACAATGGCGGACAAAATGGCCGGCGCAATCTGTTTGCCCTACCGTCATCCAAAACTATCACCAGAGCTGAATCTCCTGTCTGTCGTACTCTTATGACGCTCAACGCCCTGTTGTCTGCCAACCCTGAATGTGATGTGTTTGCGGATGAATGGAGTAAAACACTCTCACCGCCATACGGTCCGCCGGCGGGGCGTATCTTTTCGAGTGAGGTACGCCACCTACATGTTGCACTGAGCGATATCAGTTTCTGTAGCAGCAGGCCACGCACTACAAATTGAATATGAAATTGCGAGGTCGTGGCGGACCGCATGGCTATTAGCTATCAAAAACAAACAGTGAGCCCGCCAGCGGCCCGTACGGCCTGCTTCACTCGTTATAGATTTTCACCGCGGCCTGCACGGGTAGGCAAAGTTGCGGCCGCCGGCGGACCGCACGGCCTGCTGCACTGAAAAATTCTATATATGGGTGGCGGTGAGAGTGTTAATGCGGATGTGTCTGGCGTTCTCTGAAAGGAAGTATGCAAAAGTGTCCACTGTTCCATGTTAGTTTTAATTTAAACCATTAATTGTTGTCTACTGGGTGTTTTACTTTTACGTTTTGTTTTCTGTTTCCATGTTAATTATTGTAATTGGTGTTATATCGTTTTAATTAACTATAATAAATAAAAATAAATAAAAATGTCCGCGGTGCGCTCTTATTAGTACTAGTATAAGGTTGCACTTTGTCCGCGTAATACCCCATGCCGCTTGGCGGTATACACGGACAAAGTGCAACCTAATGACAGTAATAATAAGAGCGCACCGTGGACATTTTGTCCGCCATTGTCCCTCATCTGCGCAAGCCCTTACCGTCCTACAAAACGAGAAGGGTTTAGGCCAGGGGTGGGCAAACAGGGGTAGCGAAGACCGATGCAAAGGGGGACTACGGCTGTCTTTGGTTCTTCTTCATCTTCTCTCGTGTCAGCACGAGCTATACGAAAATAGCTGTGGTGAAAAGATTAGCCAGTCAGCAAGGTTGGTAGCGGGGCTGGCTGCCCAGGGTGCGCCGGACGTACTTAAGTATCGTCACTCGTGGAGGCTTGTCTTTTGTTATTCGAAAGTGCAATGTAAGCACAGCATAACATTTCAAGCTATACATTCCAGTATCAGCTGGTCTCATCATATCATGATTTTGTTGGCAGCTTTCTCCCCCCGATATGATTTTTCGGGGACCTTGCCCTTACTGGGCTAATCCACGTAATTTCATGACGGGCCAATCAAGTTGCAGTGATCCTGCAGTTAGGCCCGGTTTCACCAAAGCGGAGAGGAGAGGAGACGAGAGGAGATGTGTTTTGAATAGCCAATCAGATTTCGTTATTTCCGCATCTCCTCTCCGCTTAGCTTCGGTGGAAATGGATTAAGCGGAGAGGAGAGGAGATGTCTCATTTTTCTTTAGAATTTTGTGCCGCGACCGAGCAAGCGGCGTGGCAGAGCGGAGATGTGTGTAGTCGGGCGGCCGAGCGGCGACCGCGCTCGCGCGCCCCTTTCCCCGCTGCCTTCTCCCCGCGCCTCGCATACCCGAACTGACTGATTTCGAGCTCTCACAGCTCACATCTCCGCTACGCACAGGTGGAAATAACCTGCCAGCTTCGCAGCACATCTCCTCTCGTCTCCTCTCATCTCCGCTTTGGTGGATATCGGGTCTTAAGTTCACGCGAGCGTATCTGATCGAAACGTGGAACTACACTGCAACTGAACTTCTTTGGTTAATTGAATTAGCCCCCTGAAGTGGTCTGCGTCGCAGGACTGTCATCAACAAGCACTTGAGTGTTTATCGCTCCTTTAGAATTAAAGAGACCTATCTAAACAACTAAGATTTTGGAAAACGTTGAATAAAGTTTCGGATATTTATAAATTTTGTAGAAACGGGAGATTATTCGGTAGCATGAGATTTCTACGCCACAATAGGCCTCTGTTTTATTAAGAGTCGATGAAGATGGGTCAGTCTATGAGTAAAAGTCGAAATCTTAAAATTTCGAATAGGTCTCTTTAATTCTAAAGGTGCGTTATGTTTTTTGTTCTTTCATATACAAGGTTAGTCAGAAAGGGGGTACTAATCCGAAAGAGGGTTAAAGTACCCATGATAATGAATAACTTTTGTTCTACAACTTTTTCCCAAAGTCAATACTTTAACATAAATAGGTGATCAAAGATCTCAAAAAAAAAGCTCTAAAATCTATCTATCCCCAGTTATGATCAGCTGTGTTTACATTTTAGGTCATATTTGGGGTCATGAATTAGAAGCACCATTTCCTGAATTTGTAACTAAAGCAGGGACGAAGAATTTTTGAAAAAACGAAAAAAAAAAACATTTTGCATTGAAAAAAAAAATTACCGAATTTTGAAATTTTAACACTTGCTTTAAGACAGTCATCAGTGATACTTTAAGTGGTCTGCGGATTAGTACCCCCTTTCCGACTAACCTTGTATACCTATAAAAAAAAATACCCATTTCTGACATCCCTCATCAGGAGCTCCGCTTCAAAAGAAATTAATTTATAAGAGCGGTTATGCACAGCATCCGATTCGAATCCGTGAAAATACGTTCGCGCGTTCCGAAGTAGTCATAGAACTACACACATCAAAAGTGTCTAGGGATCAACATATATTTTTGCAATAACTTTTCTCCTGATTGATATTAATTAAAATTTTCTTTAAGGATTCATCAAATAAAGTGTTTTCGTTTGTCACAGTAACGATAAACCAAGTCACCTTTGCATTAATAAAGAAATTTGCCATTTTCCTAATAAAGGGATTTTTGACATTTGAACCACTAACACAAAAGTTCGAAAAAAAGACTGAAATAACAGTTTTCTTTAAAATTTTATTGGGTAACTTAAACAATTAATAATCCGTGTTTCTACCGCGAACACTAACAACACAAGAACATCGGTTTGGCATACTCAAAATGAGTTCATCCAAATCACGCTGTGGAATGGCCGCCCATGTTCGTTGCAACAACAAAAAAAGGTCTTCTTGCGACTGGATACCCTCCATATTCGGCAGAGCTCTTCTCTGTAGCATATCCCATGCATGCTCAATCGGGTTCAAGTCTGGCGACTGAGCAGGCCAGGGCAGGACATTGATGTTAGCTGCGGCGAGAGTCTGTCTTACAACTCTTGCGGTGTGCGGTCGTGCATTATCATGCATTAACTGAAATAAGGGACCGATTTGCGCTTGTAGAGGAACGATGACGTCTGATACAATCGTCTCAGCATAAATTTGAGCGTTGAGGTTGCCTCTGATCCAAATCAACTCAGTTCTTCCGCCGATCCAAATACCCGCCCATACCATGATGGTTCCACCACTATAAGGATGGACTTCCTGGCAGGATTTTAATCGCTGTTGGCGTCCAGGGGTTCTCCAGTGTCGTATACGTCTTGTATCCGGTCTCATACCAAAACGAGACTCATCAGAAAAGCACACGAAACGCCATTGTTCTTCTGCCCAATTTCTGTGTCCAAGAGCCCATTGATATCGAATCCTACGATTGTGCATTGCTATAGGTGGTACCCGTAGCGGTCTTCGGGAATGAAGGTTCACTTCATGCAAGCGGTTTCTGACTGTTTGGTCGCTAATTAAGTTCCCTGAAGAGTGATGAAGCCTCACGGCTAACATCATGGCGGTTATTGTTGGAGCTCTTCGAGTTAAGATTTGAATGTATCGGTCTTGTCTCCGTGTGGTGCAGCGATACCGTCCTCCATGGCGCTCAGCCACGGTACCAGTGCTTCGGTAACGTGTCCAAAGTCGACTGATAACACTCTGACTTGTATTCAGAGCTAAAGCCACAGTACGTTGCCGGGAACCAGCTTCTATCATTCCCACGGCTCTGAGCATTTCTTCCCTGCTTAAATGACGTCGCCGCTCCATAATAACGTTGGTTTTAATCAGTAGTAGGGAAACAGTAGCACTAATAATGTCTTCAATGCGTTGTATGTTTTTATAGGGAAAATATTGACAGCTGATTTTCATCTTTTACTCGAATTTGATTCACAGTTCCTGATTCAAATTATGAAATGCACCAAAAAGGATCCATATAAATTTATAAAATCATAAATTTATTACAAAGCCACATCTCAATCTCAAGAAATCCGCATAAAAATGCTTGATCCCTAGACACTTTTGATGTGTGTATTTGTATGGTAGTTTACGCACTAGATCCGACTTCCGTCATCCGATTTCTCTCCGTCATCCGTGAGTCTCCAATTCGGAAGAAATATTGACGGACCGAAGTAGCCGTAGTACTGTATACTTGAACGCTTTCGCATTACCTCGGATTCAAATCGGACATATGCCAAAGATGGCCCCTGAACTGCTTGGATTTGGATCAGAGATCGGATTAGTGCGTAAGCAATATCCGATTTCGGTCCGAGATTTTTAGACTCTAGATCCGTACTTTCACGAATAAGTATCGGGTGCAATGTAAAAAGCAATATCCGAATTCGGTCCGAGTTTTTTATATCCTTATTTTCACGGATCCGGATCGGATACAGTGCGAGGTTAACTCATACTTCAAATGTGTGGTTTTACATGTAGCCATGTGTATCATCTGTTTAGCCTTTTGTTAGATCACTGGCAGATCGGTTGTGTGCGTATAAAAATTTTAAATGAAAATTTTCATTCAACCCACGCATAAAAACTTTTTCAGGAATTTACCAGGCTTATTTCGCAGAAACCCATCACGTTTTAAACACGCGCCGCCGGTTAAATAACAGTGAAATTCCACCCCATTGTTGACTGAAATAATTTATTAAATCGACCCCTTAGTTGAGAACATGAAATATTCATTTTGTGTTTACACAGGATGTTCGAACTAAAGTAAGCTTTAACTAGGTTATAACCTATCTTGTTTAAATCAAAAACAACAGAGAAGGGATACGTTAATCAAGGCTCTTGACCTTGATAGACATACTTGTTAAGTTTGTATGTTCAACATTATGTATTCCTCCAAGGGGTATGTAGGTAAGTACAGACGCTAGCAGGTAAAATTTTCCCAATCAACCATGAACCTAATGCTTACGCGATAAAGATGAAAATCTATTAAAGAAAGGAGAACGATCATCAATTATGAAAAAAAAACCCAGAGCGAACAGACACAGGATGTAGCTCAGAATTTTAGTGATATTTAGTGATATCATTCTGCAAATATTTCACTATAATATTCGATGGCTAAATGTGTGATTTTGTGCTATTCGTTTTTCATCGGGTGTGTTTTTTTTTCTTTAAGATATCTTCGGATTGGGTATATCCGACGATATAATTACATACACACACTCATACTTTAGATAATTCTGTTAATAAACGAAGGGCGTTACCGTTAAACCGCAACAGTATAGCGAGAAAACAAGCTATTATATCGTCGGGTATACCCAATCCTCAATCCCAAATCTTAAAGAAAAAAAACTCTCCTGATGAAAAACAAATAGCACAATATCACACATTTAGCCATTGAATCTTATAGTGAAACTAGCGACCCGCCCCGGCTTCGCATGAGTACGTTTTTAACCGACTTCAAAAAGGAGGAGGTTCTCAATTCAGTTGTATTTTTTTTTTATTTTTTTTTTTATTTTTTATGTTTGTTACCTCATAATTATCTCCGTCATTTATGAACCAATTTGAAAAATTCTTTTTTTGTTCGAAAGGGTATACTACCCGATTGGTCCCATTTAAATTTTGTTAAGATTAGACCATGAACTTCAGAGATATGGAACGGAACTCCTCATCGGACCAAAGCAAAATTCTCAAATTACTAAAATTGCTTTGTTTATATTTGTTGTTGGGAACTGACTACTGGAAAAGAGGAGGGGGTGCGTGCCCCCCCTCCCCCCCTTTGGAACGTTTTCATTATATCGTGTAAGGTATCATTTGAAAGGACTTTTTATGCCCGACTACGTCAAAGCCAAAAAGAAGGGTTATGAAGGAGGGGGTTAAAATTATGACACTAAAACGTATTTAATAAAAAATAAACTTTAAAAAAAAGTAAAAACCGACTTCAAATAAAAGGAGTAAAATAATTACCATAATATAAAATTAACAGTTTCAGAAGTCGGTGCAACTCTACACTGAAGCAAATAGAAGCCACCGACTTCTGAAACTGTTAATTTTATATTATGGTAATTATTTTACTCCTTTTATTTGAAGTCGGTTTTTACTTTTTTTTAAAGTTTATTTTTTTATAGCTTAAAAACTCCCTCTTGAATCATCCTATCTATTAAAAAAAACTGCATCAAAATCCGTTGCGTAGTTTTAAAGATCTAAGCTTACATAGGGACAGACAGACAGCGGGAAGCGATTTTGTTTTATACTATGTAGTGATGTTTACAGAATGATATCCATAGTGACCATAGCATAGACTATATTTATAATTTTTAGCATAGATTGTCCATGGTATATGTTTCATAGATTGTCGTTGTTTTTTATTTTTATTTTTTTGTGTCCGGGTTACCAGGTTATTACTTGTTTTTGTTAGATTTTATAGTAATAAGTTTTTAATTCGTAATTTTGTACTTCTAATTTTAAGCGTGTGCGTCCATTTGGGGCGAAAAAATAAATAATTTTTCTTTCTTCTTTCTTTTCTTTCATATCACTAAATATCACTAAAATTCTGAGCTACATCCTGTGTCTGTTCGCTCTAGGTTTTTTTTGAGCATTCTCCTTTGACAGATTATAGTAGCTTGATATACTGGCGTCTGTACTTTGTTCATCTATAGGGCGTTTCGCACTACAAGGAATTTTGCTGTCCGGTAGTCCGATTTTTACGGACCTATGTGGCATGAAAAAAACGTATGATTGGCTTGTGCACTTGTCTGTCTTTACTCGGATCGGTGTGGCGCAGTTTAGGGTAGCTCTCTTTGAAACTACACGCCACGCCCGCTCAAGAATAATACTGATCGCGGACGCAGTGCACAAGTATAAACACGTTTTTCATTACTGTCATCTCCAGTGATCGGAAAAGGGTGAGCTAATTTACCTAAACTTCAAAGAACAGAGACGAAAACTGGAGACTTCCTTACGACAACATTTTTTTTCGGGAGAATATTCTTTCATTTGTTTTCAAAAAATAAAAGACAATCTCCTTTTTTGAAAACAATAAACAATCTCTTTTTAAAAACAATGAAAAACGTGTCATCTGGTTTTGTGACAATTTTGGGAAACAAAAATAGGAAACGAATTTAATTGTTTTCTGTACTATTAACATTAATATTAAATGTACTTTAGTGATGTCCCGAAACTCGGAATAATTTTCAGGAAAAAAAATGTAAGGAAGTCTCCAGTTTTTGTCTCTGTTCTTTGAACAGAAGAGAGAAGTTTAGGTAAATTAGCTCACCTTTTTCCGATCACTGGTCATCTCGGACCGGAAAAACGATCCAGAATGGAGAAAAGTAAAATGTCGGACGGAAAAATTAAATTATTAAATTAAATTACGTATAGTGCACAAACTAGTAAATACATTTATGGCGTGCCATATCGGACCGTAAAAAATCGGACTGCCGGACAGTAAAATCCCTTGTAGTGCACAAACGCCCATATTTCGCCACTGACGGTATAAAGGGCCTATAGGCCTATGTCCAAAAATGGACGTCTTTCGGTTGAATGATGATGATTAATTACTAAAGCAGGGATGAAGATTTTCATCAGTGATACTGTAAGTGCCCCGAGAAAGGATAGGATAAGGATTTTTAATAAGGTATTACTCTCAACTCGTATCAAACACTAGCTTTCGCTCGCAGCTTCGCTTGCGTGAAATTTTGAACCCGTTAAGTGACATACAAACTTTCATCCCCATTTAACTCACTTAGGGGTTGAATTTCGAAAAATCCCTTCTTAGTGGATGCCTACGTTACAAAAGGAACCTACTGTCAAAATTTCAAGTTTCTAACCCCAGCGGTTTAGGCTGTGCGTTTATAGATCAGTCAGTCAGTCAGTCAGCTTCTCCTTTTATATGTATACATTACCACTCATTTTGGGACATGCCATGCTATAATATACGACATTTTGCCCACCTGTCCACGGGCTTCCCGCCCGGGAGCCGCGCGCCGGGCGCTCCGGCCATCCGCGCTCGAACGTAAGCCCGGAAAATCCTTGACCGACTTACTAGACAAAATAGTCGGTTAAGGTTGAAACGCTCGTCGCTCGTTTAAGGTACATTGTTTTATGATTTAAAACCTAAACTATTATCCATTTTGTCATCACAAGTGCGGAAAACCCAAATCAAACAAAATATAATTGAGTTTGACTTCATCAAAATTGTCGCTTACAGCCAGGGTTTAAAGTTATGCCACACAAATTCGACAGGCTCGCACGTCACGAATAACTTCTGAAATGTTTTGCAATAGAATCTTTGCCACCCAAGAATATTGTGAAGGATAAAGGAAGTACATTGTGTTGCATCCACCTCATTCAAGCTGGTTCTATTTTGAATACAACCTGTATAGAAAAGCTTTGGAAACTCGATGACAAACGAATACAATGCGCACCTGCAGCTGGCTCGCGTAATACTTTGCTTCATATTTCCTTTTATAATAGAGAGGACTTTATGTATAGGTACTAAACGTTTTCATTCACTGCATTACCGTTGTTTTTGACCAAGTGAAGTGGAAAAACCTACTTTGATTATTTATCATTATACAAGCTTAGTTTTAGTATATACTAAACCTGAAACTAGTTTGTTCTAACTAGGAGAATCGATTGACATATTTTTAAAACCATTTTTTTTTCATAAATTTCAGTTTTATATCAGTAGGTTTCTACCCATAACAGTTGACGGGAATAGACACCTTGAGGCTTGAGACGGTCTGATCGGTCAGTTTCCGTGTATTAGACAACCCCTGCATAGCACATCTCAGGCATTTCACACTTTACTAGGGAACTTAACGCGACATAAACTACGGTGTAACTTGGAGATTTATTAAAAAAAAACACATATTTAGGCAATTCTGATGAAAATCTTGTTGGGGTGTCTCGGTTTTTGTATATACTAACAATAACGTTGTATATACCCGCTCACACGTTTGTTGCCCCCTTCGCCTATGTACTGGCGGCTTTCAGGGGGCCCAGCTAAAAGCTGGCGAGTCACCGTCTGCCAACGCATTTCAAATTTAAACTTGAAAGGCAGACGCCGTTTTCTTCCGGCAATAGAGGTTAACCGATCCACTAAACAACCCCTCCCATAGACCAGATTATTTTTACCATAGTTTACAATAGTTTTGCACCCACTTGGGACGGTCCATGACTGTACTTCAATAGTGCAGCCGTGGATAGTCCCCGGTTGGTGCCCCACCCCATTTTAAAGTTCTCAAAGGGGCCTCTGCGCGTTGGACCTGTGTCCCCGTGTATGCCTTCCAAATGACCGGACATCTTCCGCACGGAAGATGAGCCGTGAATAGAGATACGTTGTATATCAGCAATAAATTGTGTTTAACGTAGTATTAGCCCACTACTGTCCCACTTATGGGCAAAAACCTCTTCTTAGGATGAGAAGGCCTAAACCAGTGTTGGGTAAAGTACGGTCCGCTGGCCAGCTTCGACCCGTGTTTCGTTTTGATCTGGCCCGCCAACTACAGTAATCGGGAATTATTAGAGTAGGCTCGACAAAAAATGTTAATATCTGCGTTGTGTTTGTGTCGACATATGGTATGCTACACCCGTACGCTTTCATGGTCATTTTGCGCTTTCAACTTTCAATTCCTCTTGCGTCAAGCGCATGCAATATTGATTGCCATAAGACGCATGCAGCTTATCGTGTACATCGGTGCGCCTCGGTCAGTCGTCAGTCGACATACAATAGACGGATTAGCGTGCGCTAGCGGCATGCGCTTTTGTCGAACTAGTATTAAGGCATGCGCTATGGTGCTTCACGCATGCTTCAGACGAAGATGCAAGATGAACATGTAAATGCACTGGTGTAGACAGCTATAAGTCAATGTAAAGACATTGTGGTCCCCATTAGAATAACTCGACTTTTTTGGCCCCTAAATAAGGCACACAAACTAACGGGAATAATGAATAACTCCCCGAATTGATTCTAATATCTAATTTGGACGTCAAAACAGGTGGGGCCTACTCTCTAAGTTCGTCAACAAAGTTAATCGCCCGTCCGAAAGTAGCCCGAAACGTAGAAGTGAACAAAACAAGTGTCAAGTTCAACGTTTCGGACGGGCAAAAACACATCGGTAGTGGGGATAGCTGTCAAATCGTGTTGTCATTTATTCTTAGGTCGGGCACCGAAATAATCGTATGTCCGTAGGTGATAGGGAGTAGGAAACGCTCGTAACTAAGGCCGAAACCACAGACTTCGTCCCCCAGGTGTAGGCCACAGACACAGACTTCATTACACGTTACTATAAAGTTCGTTCGCTAAAAAAGTGGCACCGCGAGATGCTGCTGAATATATTATTATAAACACAGCTGATGATTCCGAAGACACTTCTAGTGATGAAGAATAGTGTAAGTCACTATTAATTTTAATTAAAAAAAACTGCCTCCTTTTTTGTGCCGTTTGAGTGTACCGCCACTATTTGAGCGAACTGACTTTGCTCTATTTCTTATTACATTAGACAACAGTGGCTCATCAAGGCTGAAATGTCTTGAACGGTTTCTTCAAGTAGAGTTTCAGCTCATCTTGATTGACCGTTAAGGTTCATACAAGCATTATTGGGGCCTAATTCTCCTAAAATAAATCTTGATAAATCACAACCGAACCAAAACCGAACCGTTCATTCAGACAGTTCTCAATTACAAAAGCTATCAAATTGTTTGACACAAAAAACAAAATCAATCATTTTGAAAGTTTTCGAAAACAAAAACTGACTGACGGTTGTGGTTCGATTGCGTTTGGCAACAATTTAGTTTATGAGAATTGGGCCCCTGTGTTGATTCCCTGTTGGAAGCAAACATGTTGCTTATTTCTATACATAAACTTAACTTCACGCCTGAATTCCCCATAGGGTTGGGCAGAAGTGTATAGTAACACTCTCATTTCGCCGTTATGTTTAAGTCCCATGTAATAGGGGGCGAGCCTGTTACCATCAACCGGGCACAAATCCAGGCTCCGGGTTGCTACTGAGAAATTCCACACGGAAAAACCCAATAACACTGTCCGACCTGGGGCCTAATTCTCCTAAAATAAATCTTGATAAATCACAACCGAACCAAGGCCGAACCGTTCATTCAGACAGTTCTCAATTTCAAAAGCTGTCGAATTGTTTGACACCAAAAACAAAATCAATCATTTTGAAAGTTTTCGAAAATAAAAACTGACTGACGGTTGTAGTTCGATTACGTTTGGAAACAATTTATTTTAGGAGAATTGGGCCCCTGGGGATCGAACCCAGAGCCTCAAGCTCAGCAGTCGCGCTTGCGACCACTAGACCAACAGTCTAAAATTTCTATACATTTCCGTGCTAAGGTAGGTCGTATTTTGCTAACTAGCGACCCACCCCGGCTTTGACCGGGTGCAATGTATTATACATATAAACCTTCCTCTTGAATCACTCTATCTATTAAAAAAAACCGCATCACAATCCGTTGCGTAGTTTTAAAGATCTAAGCATACATAGGGACAGACAGCGGGAAGCGACTTTGTTTTATACTATGTAGTGATGTTATAATTAGATAGAATAAACAGGGTGTTAACGAATTCGTGTAATTCCTTAAAACCACATGATCTACTACTGGTGTAGACAGGCCCCGCACGGGATTTAGCTTGATTAAAAATAAAAATATTCTTTTTTTTTCATGCGGCTTTGTTACCGATCGTATCTAAACCACCTAATAAGGATTCAGTAAAAAAAATTTTTTTTTTTTTTTGCAAACTATTTGTTTTATTTGTGTGAACATTTCGATGCCACGCATAAATTAATGAAAGCACGGCGACACGGCTGACAGGCACGACTAACGCGATATCGCTCTTTGCAGTCAGATAACTCAAGGCTCTAAAATGACTCAGAAAGAGAAAATCAAGTTTTTTTTTTTAAAATTTTATTCTTTCTTTTTCAAAAATTCCCATTTAGGGTTAATTTGTGTCACCAGTAGATCACTTGGTTTGAAGGAATTACACGAATTCGTTAACAGCCTGTAGTTCATTCTACAAACACCACTTATGTAACTACAATAAATGATGAGTTCGATTGACGTTCCATTTCATTTGATATTCAATGTTATTTTCTTCTTCATAAACTCAATATTTTTGCAGAAACATTCTAAGTTTATTTGTCTATACAAAAGCTTGGAATATGACAAAAATGAGGACGATACATTACCGACCCTCCTGATTTATGTTCATCGGATTCCGGAGGAAATCCCTGCTAACGACCATTAGAATACCCTTTTTGTTCCGATTTTTGGTAGCCAGAAGTGCGCTCCGTAATCCAAACATACATAAAAGCAAACTAATGACTAGCTCATGCCGTGGTGAAAAGTGAGTTTGGTAGCGGGGTTGGTGTCGTTGTACTCTGGACTTACTTAAGTATTAGGCTCGTGGAAGCTAAGCGAGGAGTCAAGGACATCCGTTGGGACATGTTTTCTGATCTAGACAAGGAAAGTTTATCCCAATATATCGGGTGTAAAAAGACCCTTAACGATAACGAAAACCACGTATTCTACCCATCATTGGGATCAATTTTTTCTTCTAGACCATACCTGGGAAATCATTGGTTCTGGAGATATTGAAGGTCAAAGTATACATTTTTTTTTTAGTTTTTCCAAAATCGAATACTAAGTGATAATACTAAACTTTCTTCCAACAAACATTATCAAAATTTTCAATTTTTCCTAACAAATTACGCATTTGAAGTTACAAAAACGCAATGAATATCAAACGCACACGATCGCCTTAGCTCAGCTGTGTAGCCGCTGCACGACACACACAGGCAGCATCGGTTACATGCATTACATTGCGCGCTACAAAAAACTGCGTTTTTTTATGCCTAAACATCGTTTCCCAGCAATTATTTTTGGTCAATGTAATTTAGTTTGATGTACAGAGTGCGTAGATTTTGGCTATGTGATGGGTCTTTTAACACCTTCAATATCTTCAGAACCAATGATTTCCCAGGTATGGTCTAAAAGAAAAAAACGATCCCAACGATGTGTAGAATGCGTGATTTTCGTTATCGTTAAGGGTCATTTTACACCCGATATTGTAACAATATCCGATCGTACTAGAAATTATGTTAAAAGAGTATCCTTGGAGTTTCCTGTCAGCTCTTCTCGATTGGACCAATTTTTTGGAACCATGCATCGTCGAGACGATTCTTAAGTGCACGTACTGTACCTATTCGAAATAAAATCTTTGAATCTTGAATCATTGAAAAGTAAACAATCAACAATCTCTTTTTATTGCAAAGAAGATAACGTTTATCGAGCGCTTAACTTCAAGTTTTATGAGTAGGCTGGTAGATTTTATCCGAGCACTTGTGTGGCTTCCAAGATTACTTGTATTCTGTTCAGTTAAGTACTGTGCTTAATCCAATGTCAAGTAACGGTGGTTGCCTTAATACGGCTGTGTTGTAACATGTAAAAGTATTTCGGGTTTAAAGCTAGAAACGCGCGACTTTCGATTGCTGTGGTCTTGATCAGAAACCCTTTCCAACACTATCGATATCTTAAACATTGTTCTGGTAGTTGATAGCAAGAGGTGGTGGTGTTGAAAGTTGTGTTTTGTGTTCATATCCCCGTCCTCGATTTACAACACCGAAAGGCAATTGTCGAAAGATTCGGTTTATCTTGTTTCTTCTTCTACGAGAGAAAAAGAGATGACAAACCGAATTGCCCGACGTTCTGGTTCAGGTCAGGGAAAGTGGTATATTGTTTAATAAGGAACTCTCAGTATTCTCGTTGTTTTGTTGGCTTGCCTCCTACTATTTTTGCGAAATGTGGTTGTTCAGTACGCCTCTGCCCTCTGCCTTAAATATTCCGGAAAAACAGGTGTGAGTTAGTTCGAATTAATTGGCAAAACTTTTTATAACAGTTGAACTTGACACTTGTTTTGTTCACTTCTACGTTTCGGGCTACTTTCGGACGGGCGGCTAACTTCGTTGACGGACTTAGGGAGTAGGCACCCAGGCCAGCCCCGTGCCCAGCAGTGGGACAGTAATGGGCTGATTATGATGTTTAGTTTGATTAGAAATTATACTTGATACCCCTGTGAGGAGCTCGTGGCTAAATAATTACAGCCGCATAGACCGATCTTCCGGGTTAAGCCACGCTTGCCGAGGTTGGTCTGTGGATGGGTGACCATTTACCATAGCGAGTTTCCTCCGTACCTCGGAAAGCACGTAAAGCCGTTGGTCCCGGCTGTCATTTGTAGATCTTTGACAGTCGTTACTGTTGGTCAGAAGCCAGAAAGTCTGACAACCAGTCTTACCAAGAGTATCGTATTACCCAGTTATTGGGTTGTGGAGGTCTGATAGGCAGTCGCTCCATGTAAAATACTGATATTCAGCTGCATCCGGTTCGACTGGAAGCCGACCTCAACATAATTGGGAAAAGGCTAGGCAGATGATGACTTGATACCCCTGTGAAGGTTCGGCAGTTAATTTGCCCCCAAAAACACTAAGCCGATGTTGAATCAAAATATTATTTTACAAGGAGCGAGTCCCTCTTGACCTCCTCAACCCAATTACGGGCGGATAACGATGTCCTATAGTTGTACGGGCTGTTACCTCCAGGCCTCTGAGGACCTTGACCATTGTTGTAGATATTAGCTGAGAACATCTTGTTTTAGAAACATTTCCATGTTCTAACATGCTTTTATTTATACAACTTGGTTGTATACAAGGTTAGTCGGAAAGGGGGTACTAATCCGAAGCCCACTTATAGTATCGCTGATGACTGTTTGAAAGCAAGTGTTAAAATTTAAAAATTCGATATTTGTTTTTTCCAAATAAAATTATTTTTATTTTAGTTTTTTTCAAAAAATACTTCATCCCTGCTTTAGTTACAAATTCAGAAAATGGTGCTTCTAATTCCTGACCCCAAATATGACCTAAAATGTAAACACAGCTGATCATAACTAGGGATAGATAGATTTTAGAGTTTTTTCTTTGAGATTTTTGGACAACTGTTTCTCTTAAACTATTGAGTTTTGGGAAAAGTTGTAGAACAAAAGTTATTCATTATTATGTGTACTTTAACATTCTTTCGGATTAGTACCCCTTTCTGACCAACCTTGTATAAATGAATGCGGCTTCTACTTGTTTATCTATACAACGTTATTTTTAGTATATACAAAAACCGAGACACCCCAACAAGATTTTTAACAGAACTGCCTGAAAATGTGTTTTTTTAATAAATCTCCAAGTAACACCGTAGTTTATGTCGCGTTAAGTTCCCTAGTAAAGTGTGAAATGCCTGAGATGTGCTATGCAGGGGTTGTCTAATACACGGAAACTGACCGAGCGGACCATCTCAAGCCTCAAGGTGTCTATTCCCGTCACTTGTTATGGGTAGAAACCTACTGAAACAAAATTGAAATTTATGAAAAAAAAAAAAAGTTGTCTAAAAAATATGTCAATCGATTCTCCTAGTGATTCTGAACAAACTAGTTTCAGGTTTAGTATATTATACTATATATTTTACTAAAACTAAGCTTGTATATTTTGTCATTGTTATGGAGTGTAGAGGGCGTTTGCTTTGAAGAATATTTTATGCCCTAGAAACATTTCGTGCTTAGGTCGTTAGGTATTTGCTTAAAATGTAGATGTTTTTGTATTTTGCGTTTATATGAACCTACAAAGCTCATAATTCTAGTGCAGGCATGTATACAGCTCGGTACTAAAAAGTACAAAAAATTAAAGCGCCATTAGTCAATTAATTAACGTAGTACTGTACAGTAGGCTAATTCATAAATTAGTATTTTTTTAAGCAGACATTTCTCAAATATCCTTCAGGTCTAATAGTACAGTTTTCGTTGACAAAATCTGCCAAATTGTTTGACAACAAAAACAACATATTTTAACAGTTTTCTTGTACTTTTAAAGAAACATGCAAACTTCCTGCACGTTTTCTGCTTAAAATAATATCTGAATTACTGCAATTACTACTGAAATTCGAAATTCGAAAAACTCTAACATTCTGGTAGAAATTTTAATAGTCTTATTCGTTTTGAATCGAATTGTGCGTCTTCAAACACATGTATCGCCTTACATCACTGACGGACACAGCGTTGTCAAACTTTTTAAAAAAACCGTTTGCAGACTTATATCGAGTTTTAAGGCTTAATCTAAAGTGTCTTATATCATCTCATGTCCTGCTCAGTATGTTTCGGCATTAGGTACAAACAAAAACGCTTTGAATAATTCACCAAAAGTACCTCAGCAAAGTGCCATAAATTACGGTTTGCACCGTCTGGCACCGGTTGGCAGACTTGAATATGATTACCTAGAATAATAAATTAGCAAAACGCATTGGAATCGGATTAAATTCACGGAGTTGACGTGCAAAAAGAACTTTTTAAGCTAACTATGAAGTAAACGATTTTTCAATCTTCAGATAACTTTTATCTGAAGGATAAATATTACGCATTGACAGCTTTTATACTGGGTGTAAGGGACGGTGTACCGAAAACTGAATGAAACAGTGAATTCAGCCCGTTATTCTGAATCGAAAATAAGCGGTATTTTTTCTCGGATATTTCCGAATTTACTGTCTATGTTTTATTGTATTTCAATAAGTGTTTTGACAGGTAAGTAAACTGGGTGTAAAGGACAGGTTACCAAAAATCGATGCAGTGAATTTAGTTCATTATTTTGAATTGAAAATCTGTGGAAAATATCAACGAAATCTTTCGAATTTTACGATTTATAAAAAAAAAAAATTGCAATGTGCTGTGTGTCCTAATAGGATTGCTTATTTAACAGCAGAGAAATGTAAAATTTGTAAAAAGAAAAATCGGAAAAGTCGGAAAATTCCGAGCAAAATTTCCACTTATTTTCAATTCAGAATAATATATGATTACAGGCTGAATTCACTGTTTCCGTTTTCGGTATACCGTCCTTTACACCTGGTATAGAAAATCGGTCAAAACTTTCATTAAAAAGAAGGAATTCGAAGTAAACTGGCAACATTTAGGTTACAGTGACGTATTAATATTTGACAGATAAGGACAGTGTTCGATCCATAGACTTAGCTATGGTCAACCACAAACTATGGTTTGCCCACATTTACTCTGATTTTCAACCACAGATCTGATGTGTGCTGCGGTTGTCAAATCCACCAATAAGATCGCATGATTTTCAATCATGTGTCGAGGTTAGTCAAATGAAGCGATTCTATTGGCTGGTTTGACACATCCGTAGCACACATCTCTGGTGGAAAATCAGCCTTAACTGCTCCACACTTAAATGCTTATTACACTACTCTGAATTTAGAAATCCTTATTTAGACTTAGAAAAGTGAGATAAAGGCTGACGACTAGGCTCGCCGAGTCGAGTCGAATAGAATCGCAATAATTCGCCTCCTATACATCTATACTAATATTATATGGAGGTAGAATTTGTTTGTTTGCTTATTTGTATGTAGGAGGTAATCTCCAAAACGAATCATCAGATTTCAAAAATTCTTTCACCAATAGGAAGCTACGTTATCCTTGAGTGCTATAGGCTATATTTTAGGATAAAAAAATTAGGGATCTGTTAATAAATTACAATAATATAACCCAAGGTATCAAAAATTGTCTTATCTGTATCTATACTACACACATCAAAAGTGTCTAGGGATCAACATATATTTTTGCAATAACTTTTCTCCTGATTGATATTAATTAAAATTTTCTTTAAGGATTCATCAAATAAAGTGTTTTCGTTTGTCACAGTAACGATAAACCAAGTCACCTTTGCATTAATAAAGAAATTTGCCATTTTCCTAATAAAGGGATTTTTGACATTTGAACCACTAACACAAAAGTTCGAAAAAAAGACTGAAATAACAGTTTTCTTTAAAATTTTATTGGGTAACTTAAACAATTAATAATCCGTGTTTCTACCGCGAACACTAACAACACAAGAACATCGGTTTGGCATACTCAAAATGAGTTCATCCAAATCACGCTGTGGAATGGCCGCCCATGTTCGTTGCAACAACAAAAAAAGGTCTTCTTGCGACTGGATACCCTCCATATTCGGCAGAGCTCTTCTCTGTAGCATATCCCATGCATGCTCAATCGGGTTCAAGTCTGGCGACTGAGCAGGCCAGGGCAGGACATTGATGTTAGCTGCGGCGAGAGTCTGTCTTACAACTCTTGCGGTGTGCGGTCGTGCATTATCATGCATTAACTGAAATAAGGGACCGATTTGCGCTTGTAGAGGAACGATGACGTCTGATACAATCGTCTCAGCATAAATTTGAGCGTTGAGGTTGCCTCTGATCCAAATCAACTCAGTTCTTCCGCCGATCCAAATACCCGCCCATACCATGATGGTTCCACCACTATAAGGATGGACTTCCTGGCAGGATTTTAATCGCTGTTGGCGTCCAGGGGTTCTCCAGTGTCGTATACGTCTTGTATCCGGTCTCATACCAAAACGAGACTCATCAGAAAAGCACACGAAACGCCATTGTTCTTCTGCCCAATTTCTGTGTCCAAGAGCCCATTGATATCGAATCCTACGATTGTGCATTGCTATAGGTGGTACCCGTAGCGGTCTTCGGGAATGAAGGTTCACTTCATGCAAGCGGTTTCTGACTGTTTGGTCGCTAATTAAGTTCCCTGAAGAGTGATGAAGCCTCACGGCTAACATCATGGCGGTTATTGTTGGAGCTCTTCGAGTTAAGATTTGAATGTATCGGTCTTGTCTCCGTGTGGTGCAGCGATACCGTCCTCCATGGCGCTCAGCCACGGTACCAGTGCTTCGGTAACGTGTCCAAAGTCGACTGATAACACTCTGACTTGTATTCAGAGCTAAAGCCACAGTACGTTGCCGGGAACCAGCTTCTATCATTCCCACGGCTCTGAGCATTTCTTCCCTGCTTAAATGACGTCGCCGCTCCATAATAACGTTGGTTTTAATCAGTAGTAGGGAAACAGTAGCACTAATAATATCTTCAATGCGTTGTATGTTTTTATAGGGAAAATATTGACAGCTGATTTTCATCTTTTACTCGAATTTGATTCACAGTTCCTGATTCAAATTATGAAATGCACCAAAAAGGATCCATATAAATTTATAAAATCATAAATTTATTATAAGTCGCGCGCAGAAGGTTTGCCGATGACTGCCCCTCCCCCTACACCGACCGCTACCCGCGCTCGTCTGGCATACCTACTAATGCCAGACGAGCGCGGGTAGCGGTCGGTGTAGTGGGAGGGGCAGTCATCGGCAAACCTTCTGCGCGCGACTAGTACAAAGCCACATCTCAATCTCAAGAAATCCGCATAAAAATGCTTGATCCCTAGACACTTTTGATGTGTGTATTATTATAAAGAGGTAGAATTTGTTTGTTTGTTTGTATGTAAGAAGTAATCTCCGAAACTACTCATCCGATTTAAAAAATTCTTTCACCAATAGGAAGCTACGTTATCCCTGAGTGCTATCATAATCCCATCCTAACTATAATATTACAAATGCGAAATTTTGTTTGTTACCCTTTCACGCCTAAACCATAGAACCGATCATGCTGAAATTTTTCATATACATTGTCAGTTGTACAGAAACGGACATATACCTTTCATCCCGAAAAAAGTACAGTTCCCGAGGAAAACAACAATAACGATAATAGATGGCGCCATGTGTCTTTCGAATCATGATTGAATTATGTTATTAAAGAAACTTTAGTAGTGAGTTAAGAGTTTTTTTTTAAATTATAAATTAACGCGAGCGAAGCCGCGCGCAAAAGCTATTTACTATAAAACTGCGTCGATTAGCGACGAGCCAAGACGCGCCGAGTCGCATAACTCGCGCGCATCGCTTGTCACGCGAATTTCTGTTTTAACGACTTGCGATTACTGACTGTTTCGCCTCACACGGAACAAATGCGATTCGACTCGATTCGACGCGTTTCGGCTGTAGTCGACGTCAGGCTTAAGTGGATGTATAGGATTCTAATTAGCCAGTCAGGGTGGTTGTTGCCTACCTGACTTGCTTAGCCTAAATCCTAGGAATCCTAGCCTAATCCTTTGGATTCCTAAATTCAGAGTAGTTGTAGTAAGCCTTTAAACTCTCAATCACCATAATTATAAACAATAGATAAACAATGGCGGTGTCGTCCTTCGACGACATGCGGGACGCAACCGGTTAAGCGAGTCAGGAAGTCAGGAACTATCCTGAGTGGCTAATTAGGATCCTAACCGTCCTAACTCTTATCACAGTTACCTTATTCCCTGATTTTCTGTCCTAAATCCTAGTCAAGATTCGAAATTCTAGAATACGCCTTTTAGCTGGGGTGAAGAAGCAACGCAAAAAACTCCCCAGCATGACTTTAATTCTGAATCAGACACCAAAAAACTACCCAACCTTTCCTATCCTTACTCCCTTCTCATATCCCTCTTTCCTCCGCAGGTACTTCCCATGGTGGGCTAGGCAAACTGTTACAATCGCCCTCCAGCCGTTTAGCTAAAAAGATGCGGTCGCACAGCCCATGCTCCTCGGCCGAGTCTGAAAACAGCAGCAGCTCCGGAAAATCACCATCTCATCATAAACAGAGTATGCTAACAAGAGGTCGTGAGATCATGCGACGTAGCAGGCAGGCTATAACACGTAGTATCCCAAGTATCCCAAAGCGTTCGCAGTCTTTGAGACGGGTCAAAGGTTGTGATAGTAGCTCTAGTAAGTCGAACCAGTGCCCGGGTTCCTTATCTGATGCGCATCTGAACCCGTGTCACTGCTCTAATAGCAACCTTTCGACCAGGTGGGACAACCTCCTGTTTGTGCTCGTGGGTGCGACTTTGATAATGCTCATACTGTCGTCTCCTATTTCTTTGTTGATGGGGCCCGCACGGGATCGGCGGATATGAGTGTAAATATATGTATTTGTTATTTCTTTGTTTTTTTTTGTTTTTTTAACCTATTGCTTAGGTAAGATTCAAGTGCACGATGCCAGATTTTGTGAAATAGCACGTGTCTAAGTCTCTGGCCGTGCGTTTTATAAAAGTTAATTTAGAGTTCCAAAGCCACTTAACGTCGCAAGTTTGCGCAAGTTATTAAAGCAAATGCATGCTTAGTCGATTAAACTTCCAGAAGTCGACTAGATGCGGGTATGTCCACAATTAAAGTCGGTAGCAGAAGTCAACTTGCCCTATTCAACTTGCTTTGCGGTTAACCGCTTCAGGGCCTATTTTACCAAAGTCGGATAAGTTTTATCTAAGGAAAAAATTTGACGTTTTGACAGAATTTCTATACGAAAGCTGTCAAAACGTCAAATTTATTCCTTAGATAGAAGTTATCGGAATTTGGTAAAATCATCCCTTTGAATTATTAATTTCAAAGATTATATTTTGGGTACCTGAAGTCTTATGTAAGCCACACATGTTACGATCTACCGGAAAGGTTTACCTGTGCTGGGGGCCTACTCCCTAAGTCCGTCAACGAAGTTGGTCGCCCGTCCGAAAGTAGCCCAAAACATAGGAGTGAACAAAACAAGTGTCAAGTTCAACTTTTCGGACCGGTTAAAATACATCGGTAGTAGGGACAACTGTCAAATCGTGTTGTCATTCATTCTTAGTTCGGGCCCCGAAATAATCGTATGTCCGTAGGATAGGGAGTAGGAAACGCTCGTAACTAAGGCCGAAACCAAGGACTTCGTGCTGAGGGAGTCGATCCCCAGGTTTGCTTGTGCAAGTCGACCTCATATCGTATTGTGTATGGGACGGTCCGGTATACCGTAGAGGTCTTCAGTTTAACGTACGGTGTAACTCGAAAGAATTTATTTTCAATCTTACACCGGTCGCCTGTGCAGGTTCTAGAAACTGCACAGATCTATGTCGATGCCTGCACAGGTACACCTGCACAGGTACACCTCTCCGGTGGACCGTAGCGTGTATGGCCGCCATTACTCTCCGAATCGAGGCATGTCTCATAAAAGGTTATCTCCGCACTGTCTTTTTAAGATTTATGACGATGAGGCTTGAGTTATTGCAGAAATGAAACACTTACGCATAATATAACTCCGCCTGGTAATCTCTTTCCGCGATGTAGGTACTCATTTACGTGGTTTTTTTACTAGACTTATATTTTTCCCTCAATAACAACAAAGTTTGACAACTGAAGCCGAAGTTTTTTGGTTCATCATGACTTAGTATACAACGTGTTACATAACTCCCTTTAAAAAAGAAAATATTAATCAAGTAGTCTTTTATGGTTGTTGTCATTTACCTCTCAGAGGAAATTAGGTAAGAATGTAAATAACTTTCTGAGTGTCTATTTTTTAGTTTTATGTTTTCAGGATTGCTTTTCAGTGATGATTTTATTTTATGTCATTTTCTTTTTTAAGGGGAATTAACACGTTGTATGGGTGTGCCTGCCAATACCTATAAGTGCATTTTATAAAAAAAAACAGGAGGCGGTTTTTTTATCGGATACTAATTAGTTAAGGAAAAACCTATTTTTATTTTTTGTTAAAAATAACGTTGCCCCACACTAAGATTTCTCTTGTATCGTGGGTGCGTTTACAGACACAAATCTCACATACACAAACGCCCAGACCCGAAACAGACCGAAAAAAAAGGTTCAAGGTTGATTGGGAAAATTTGACAGTTTCGGGTAGTTTGATGTGCTGGCGTCTGTCTGTACTTAGTAGTTACTAGCTTTCGCCCGCAGCTTCGCTTGCGTGAAATTTTGAACCCGTTAGGTGACGAGTTTCCATACAAGCTTTCATCCCCTATTTAACTCCCTTAGGGGTTGAATTTCGAAAAATCCCTTCTTAGTGGATGCCTACGTTACAAAAGGAACCTACTGTCAAAATTTCAAGTTTCTAACCCCAATGGTTTAGGCTGTGCGTTGATAGATCAGTCAGTCAGTCAGTCAGCTTCTCCTTTTATATGTATAGATTAGGTAATCTATTCCACTTTGCCAGTAATGTAGTACATAATATTCTTGAGTTTCCCGCTAAACATAAAATGGTTATCTATCACTTAAGGGGTATCACTTGTCAATCTACGATATTATTATTTGATGACGCTGTGAATACACCTAAGTAATTGAATACGATATTGATCGCTGCGGTTAGTCTGCCCTGACCTTTAAAGCAAGGGTTATTTTGGTTCGAAAGTTATTTTGATATTATTAAAATTGCTTTTTAGAATATCATTACCAAAACACAGGGTTTTTAAAAAAAATGCTCAAAGAATTTTGTGAGGTTATTCGGTATCGGAAATTGAACAATGTTTGTAGAACAACTTTTGGAAAGGTGTATTTTTTTAAATACTTTCCATGTAAATCGAAAAATATATAGATTAAAATAGGATTAACTCAAAATGTACTTCTCTAATAGCAAACCTTTCAGAGATAGAGAAATAAAACAGGTATTGAGGACAGAATCTATGTACAACAAGATAAGATACTTAACACTTGAAGAAACAAATCAAGTGTAAAAAAACAAATAGCATAAACACAACCAAATATGTATATCTTATGCAATGCGTACAATAAAATAATACATTATTATAAGTTTATAACAATATACTTACCCGGGTTTAATCGCGAAGAATATTTAAAGGTACTTACAGTCTTTCTATCTCACGAAGGCGGGTATTGTAACTATGATGTCTTTGAGATATAAGGAATTCGTACTAAATTCAGTTCAACATTATCAACTCATTTTTATTTATTTTTTTGCTGTATCTATTTCGATGCTTTTCTTTTTAACCCAAAGCTTGACTGGTAGAGAATGCCTTATGGCATTAAGTCCGCCTTGTGTACCACAATAGTGCATAGAAGTATAAATAAAATAAATAAATAAGGTGCAAAATGTAATAATTCAGCCGCCTTCATCAGATAGCCTTATACTGTCCGCGAGGCCTAAGCTGAGCTTTGCATTTGTGTGAGAATGAATGCAGACGCGTCCTTTGCTTGATTTAAACCAGTTTATACTGCTTTTTGGCGATCGATTCTATGTGCAGGTGTACTCACACATATGCAAAGTTCAGCTTACGCCTCGCCAGTTGACGTTGTACCTTTTTATCCCGATGTTTTTAGCATCAGTATTGTAATAATGTGTGTAAATCACAATAACATTAAAAATAATACACTTACATATGTATTTTTTGCTGTACTGATTTCAAAATGCAATAAAAGCAGTATGGCAGCTACTTGAAATGCGACGCATGTACTAGTAGTCAGCTGGGGGAAATGGCTCGTAGTTGTTTAGACTAGCAATTTTGAACAGCATACGCAGTACGCAGTGCCTATTTACAATTATAGTTGTTAAAACAACTACAGCTTTAATTAAATTTCTAGCATTCCAAAGGTCGTTTCTGAACTTAATTTTGAAACTGTTTAAATACTCTACGACGACTTCGAAACATTTGCTTACTATAATATTCTTTGCTGTACCCTGCTGGGCTCCCCCTCCCCCCTCTTTTATCGGCCACAATAATAATTCTAAAGTGAAAAGAGAGGGAGTGTTTTACAAAAGAACACAATATTTAGCACCTTATTTAAAACACAATAGCACCTTACTTAACAAATATCATAATCAATCAAATTTATGACGAACGTGTTTTTTAAAAGACGATACGTGATTTAAGACGTGTCCGACATTTTTCACGATTCGTGATGCGTGTGAAAACGGGCATTTAAAAAGAATAGCCGCCGTCAAAAAAAAAACAAATCGTGAAAAAAGATGTTACGTCAAAAAAAACGAATCGTCTTCGTGTGAATGAGCACTTATATAGAGTTAGTTTTTTCTGTCCTATTGAGTAATATTTGCACTTTTAACCTAATCTATGTGATGCGGCTGATAGTGGACGCTGACCATTACCTAATTACACTGATCAATTATAGCAAAAATAGCATGAGCTATTCTTGTATAGCTCGTGCCGACACGATAGAAAAAAAAAAGAGACTGATCAATAATTAGTATTTGTTCAATAGATTTTATTCAGAAAGTAAAACCACACTGCAATCGCAATTTGCTTTACCCTTAATAAGGCAAAAGGAATATATTTAAGTACCATCAACTTTTTTGGAAGATGTCGCTAAAACATCTTTGTTATATTTTTATTTTTTAACCTGGCAACATCACAATTTTTTACTATTTTCAATGATAGCAAAAAAAAAAAAACTAAGTTTTTTGTTTTAGATTTTTTTAATATTTTGAAAAATTACCAAATTATTTGTTATTTACTGTTTCTTAAAACCTTACGCCCTATTAAGGGTTAAAGTAACTACACCGTAGTGCGTGACGATTAATAACACGGAACCCAAGGGGCCCATGAATGTCGCAATAAAGGAAGCTCATTACTCTCGTCCTTTATAAATAGCTGCTCCTAATCAGCGTACTGTAAGGCCCAAGTCGTGGGCGAGGACAGACGCCCACCCAACGCTTTGTTTTAAATGTCAGACGTGACCTACTGGCGCTGCATCGCGGAAAGGGAAAACATATATAATTTCTCTCAAGGGTGTAGTTTGATCCGACTTAAAGATAACGAGTTAGATGGATATGGTTAGGCAGTAATGATCGACACACTCATCTATTTAAATAAAAGTAAAAGTCCTGACTGACTGACTGATTGACTGACTCATCAACGCCCAGCCCAAACCCTTGGACCTAGAAAGCTGAAATTTTGCACAGAGGTTCTCTTTTTAATGTAGACAAGGAATAAGGAAAGATTTTTCGAAATTCAACCCCTAAGGGAGTTAAATAGGGAATGAAAGTTTGTATGGAAAAGCTAGTTAACTCTTAATTTTAAACCGCGAACACGCATAGAGCCGTAGCTCTTATTTGGAAGATTCTTTTCAGGAGTTGTTAAGAGATTGGAGATGAATTAAAAAAGTTCCCAAATGTAATGAATTCTCTATGGTAGCTCCTCTTGGGAGATCTCCTCAAATGTGAGCTGGTTATTAATAGTGTTTCCTAGTGTGCAGAAGTCTGATACGATCCGTATAAAAATAAAAACAGGCTATTCTAGAAAAAAGATCTGGTGTACTTGAGCATACCCTCGAAATTGGCCGCTAAAACTCTAGGAGATAGTAAAAAGGATGTACTCAGAATTTAAATTTGTAGGGATGGGGCTGTTATTTACATTCACAAATTAGCATTGCAGTAATTAGCTAAGTTCCAATAATCATTTATTCTCTAAACTGGTGGGCGTTAAGTACGCCCACAATGTGCGTTGTGATTAACTGTCTGACCTAGTGACCATTGCGGGAATAGGTAGAAGTATTAGTAAGCGCGCAAATGCTAGTCACCGCCTGCGGTATGGGAGCGGCAGGAAGGGTTGCGTGGTAGACAAGACAAAGCGAACTGACAGAGCACGCCTATTGTCTTTCAACCCCCCTCCTGTCGCTTACGTGGATAGTAAAAGCACTGCTGATGATAGCTTCTTCCTGAGCAATGGACAACGTACTATGTTCTCCAATCTGAATTCTAAGCGTGGGGATAATACAATGTTTCCTTTTCCGTTCATTATATTCATATATTAGAACGCCTTGGATCTACAGCGGAAGTTTACTGGGTTGATATGAAGTAACTATCCTCCGGTTTCTGATTTGAGAATTCGGGATAAGCAAATACTGAAGTAACATTTGAGTACGAAGTACGATCGTAACTAAAGTTTACGCTAAATGTTAAATAAATACAAATTATCATGACATTTCTCTATCGCGTAAAAATTATATTAATTACGTTGCATTTTGATAATTAATTATATCATTGTATTCACATTAATTAGCATTTAAATTCAATCACTATTGTTTGTTTTGTTGTTATAAATGCGATGTTATATTTTGTTGTTTTTATAAATTTTCAATAAAAATGTTATGATGCTTAACACGTACTTACGTACAAATTTTGTACGCCATAAATGGCAAAACATGTAGCTCCTTCCTCAAATTTAACACCATGCACATGTATTATTTACTCATGTTTTTACAAAATAAATATCTTATCTTAGACGTCAAAAAAATGCTTTAAAATCCGTTTTTTTTTTTTGACTACTCAAATGTTACTTAAGTATTTGCTTATCCCGAATTCTCAAATCAGAAACCGGAGGTCAGTCTTCAAACACCCTTTTTATTTAAAACTCATCGTTCATCTCCACGAGCCGAGCATGCAATATTTAATCTAGATCGATTTACCAATCGAGTCGCTAAAGTGGAACCGACTCACTTAGAAGTAACTCGTTGCATCAAGGAAATAGCGGACGTCTCTAAATGCATTATTGAAGAATACATTTTTATTTTTAACTCAGAAGATCTTTTAGAAAGGTCATCATACAGAGCAACAGACCACGTAAACATTCTAAATGTCAAACGTGACCCAATAACGAAAGGGTTCGCCTTAAGCTTTAAAAGCACTGCTGAAGATTTTTTGCTTTTAAGATCGGGTAGGACGGAAATTGACACGGAAAGTCGACAAGGAAAACACATGCTCCAAATGTTAAACACGGGCCGGCCTTTTGTTTTACGTCTGATTTAGGAGTCAAAGTAAAACCGGCTGCAGCTGTTGTGGTTCTGAAAATAAGTGTTATCCTAGTTACAGGTGTACACTACAATACAAATACTGTTCATTGTAAAAACAAGCAGGATACATTATTTAAATTCAAGATAATGTAGACAATTGGTGGTCTTGTCGCTCTAAAGTGTAACAAAACCAAGAAATACCTTTTGACGTTTTACATTCGACCACTAGTATCGTGAATGGAATCTTGCTGAGCAATCCAATTGGCTAGTGATCAATTTTGGCGGTCAATCACGGCACCGAAGACATTCCTAGTTGAATAAATCTGAAAATCTAACAGGGGTTTTTGTCGCACTGTAGGCGATGTCTGCCAGACAACCACTGTAGGGATATTGCAGTAGTGTGTAGTTAATGTTAACCAGTTAAAGCCAAAGAAATATCAACCTCAATATTAATCGTCACGTCTGCCAAAGGGTATCCAGAAGTTGATCCAGAAGTACGGGCACAGTTCTCGCAAGTCCCATGGGTGTGATTGTCGATATTTATTGAGCAATTTCTGTTTTGATTCTTTTATCAGAAAAACCGATTCACACAAGGTAATCTTGTGTTGAATTACCCAGATTTTCTGCTCGTATACATTGATTGATAGATCAAGAAGCTGGTCTTTTACCTACAGCACTACTTACTTCTTCATCCATGATACGACTCCTTGTTCTACACGAAGCATCTGCTGTCAATTCTTTTTGTCAAACAGCCGGGATATTCGGTTTTGTTTCTAGGCTGTAAATGTCAAACGTTGGTAAATATATGCGATTCGGAAAACGGTAGCTTCGATACAAAACACACTGTTAAACAAACTGGTGTTTTCCATAAACAAACAAAAACATCTGCGGCTGTGTTTGATGTTCAAGGCTGCTATTGTTTTCAAACTCGCATTATGTGATGTTTTATCACTACGCTTGTCTCTCTTTAACCGACTTCAAAAAGGAGGAGGTTCTCAATTCGGTTGTATTTTTTATTTTTTTATTTTTTATGTGTGTTACCTCATATCTCCGTCATTTATGAACCGATTTGAAAAATTCTTTTTTTGTTCGAAAGGGCATACTTTCCGATTGGTCCCATTTAAATTTTGTTATGATTAGACCATGAACTTCAGAGATATGGAACGGAACTCCTCATCGGATCAAAGCAAAATTCTCAAATTACTAATATTGCTTTGTTTATATTTGTTGTTGGGAACTGACTACTAGAAAAGAGGAGGGGGTGCGTGTCCCCCCCTCCCCCCCTTTTGAATGTTTTCATTATATCGTGTAAGGTATCATTTGAAAGGACTTCTTATGCCCGACTACGTCAAAGCCAAAAAGAAGGGTTATGAAGGAGGGGGTTAAAATTATGACACTAAAACGTATTTAATAAAAAATAAACTTTTAAAAAAAGTAAAAACCGACTTCAAAGAAATACTAAAAGGAGTAAAATAATTACCATAATATAAAATTAACAGTTTCAGAAGTCGGTGCAACTCTACACTGAAGCAAATAGAAGCCACCGACTTCTGAAACTGTTAATTTTATATTATGGTAATTATTTTACTCCTTTTAGTATTCCTTTGAAGTCGGTTTTTACTTTTTTTAAAAGTTTATTTTTGTAGGGATAAATAGGGTTCTAGCTGGTGTTAACATTACTACTACAACAGGCTACACTCTAGCCTGTTAAAGATGAAAGAAATGTGCATTAGTCTCAAGTTAGAGGCCCCTCTAAGTTAATCTGGCTAATCTTAAGTTTATTTCACTTACATTCCCAAAAAAATATCTCAACTTAGATCAGCTGAGTCGACGATATAAGATATAAGGTGCTCTAAACTATCCTTTTAATAACACAAGTCCTTTAGTTTTTCGGGTACTGAATCTAAAGCCCTCTCGCCACGTTTAACCTTCGGGTTTTAATAGCACCTCATATGTAAATGTTTACCAGCTGAAATGTGCAGAGATTTTCCAAGCCACAGTGTTACGTAAGCAAAGCGGTAGTATGAGGTAGATATTAAAACAGGCAGCCCAGAGAAACATTTGAAAATATTCGCGCATTATTAACAAACTTTTCAAGTGCTTTTTGAAGTGTTCCTTTCTCATTCATCTTTAAAATTTTGAAAGAATGAATGATATTTGAATTAAATAACTAGTTCAGAGATGAATAATTTCTTTTTTGTTGAGAATTTCAGAATTTGGGTACGTAAATATTTAGATATACTTACGTAAACTCGAATACGGATACTGACTTAATTGAATTTTCTTTTAAAAAAATATAATTATGTGTCCCGGAAAATGTATTACTTTTTTTTCTTTTTTTATATGAGATGGGTTTGCTCTTGACTCTGGTCAAGGACAGAGGTGACAGAGACAAAGTCTACGATAGAGCGAGCTTACCCAAAAGAAGCCTGTTCACTCGAAGAGATTCGGGTTGTAAGCGGATTACTACCTCCAGATCAGTATTAAATATGCAGTATTAGATATTAATACTAAAAGCTCCGTCTAAACTTATATTTATCTCATAACATTACATAACATTCAATCAACACCCATTTCCTATAAATAATCTCCAACAATTTTCCAACGACAAAGCACCAATTTGGAACGCGGGCCCTCCGCGAAATATTGACGTGAAGCGGATCAGTAATGGCTTCCGGCTGTGACCCAGTGATGGGAGGAAGCGGGGAGTACCACGAGAACGGTCTAGTACGTTCTAGTGGTATTTGAATACCGGTCGGACTATTTGGTTTATTTTCGATTGATGAGGGCGAATTGATCTTCATAGAGGTACAGTAACGCGTAAAATAAAGGAACTGAACGCTCAAAGCCTGTTAGCAGAGCGGCAACATTATTTTACGAATGCCAAATAACTTTACCCCTCTCTACAGTGAGGAACAGAAGCCTCAATGCCTGGTTTCAGAGTGGTAAAGTTATCTTACGCGCACTGTATTTGGAATATAAAGGTTTTTATGAGTATTTCGTTTATCACCATGTGATCACGATCAACACAGTTTCAGAAAGGGGTGTACAGCAGCTGCAGAATGCCTACTTTGCCCATGACTGAGGTACTTCCTATATTAACAAGACTAGTTCTTCTGATCCAAGCAAACCCATAATTTTTCTAATGGTGTTTATTTTTCCGAGCTTTTGATTCTTATGATAAAATGTTGATCCGTGTTGATCCGAAAACATAACTTTATTATTAAGGATCTAGGTCATCTAGTTATAGAACCTATCTAATTTACTTCGTGTCACCCCGCGGCGTTCCAACGATCAACTTACAAAAATAGGTCAAAGTCGTGCTCGTTCCCGATAGAATAGCTACCTGACGTAATTTATGTACCCTTCAAGACGGATCATAATGTACTCACTTCATATACAAGTACGTTATCCAAACTACAGGGTGTTAACGAAATCGTGTAATTCCTTCAAACCGTGGTGACACAGATTAACCCTAAATGGGAATATTCGAAATCGAAAAAAAAAAAATAAAAAAAAAAAATTTGGTTTTCAATTTCTGAGTCTTTTTAGAGCCTTGAGTTATCTGACTACAAAGAGCGATATTGCGTTAGTCGTTCTTGCCAGCCGTGTCGCCGTACTTTCATTAATTTATGCGTGGCATCGAAATGTTTACACAAATAAAATTATTTTTTTGCAAAAAAAAAAAATCTTATATTTTTACTGAATCCTTATTAGGTGGTTTAGATACGATCGGTAACAAAGCCGCATGAAAAAAAAAAGATTTTTTTATTTTTAATCAAGCTAAATCCCCTGTCTACACCAGTAGTAGATCATGTGGTTTTAAGGAATTACACGAATTCGTTAACACCCTGTAATGTCTTCTGAAATATTGATAAGCCCTCTACTTATCAGTCACGATCACTACAATGAACATTATACAAGCTTAGTGTTAGTATATACTAAACCTGAAACTAGTTTGTTCAGAATCACTAGGAGAATCGATTGACATATTTTTTACACCACTTTTATTTTCTTAAATTTCAATTTTGTTTCAGTAGTTTTCTACCCATAACAGTTGACGGGAAACCTTGAGGCTTGAGACGGTCCTCTCGGTCAGTTTCCGTGTATTAGATAACCCCTGCATAGCACATCTCAGGCATTTCACACTTTTTTAGGGAACTTAACGCGACATAAACTAAGGTGTAACTTGGAGATTTACTAAAAAAATACATATTCAGGCAGTTCTGATGAAAATCTTGTTGGGGTGTCTCGGTTTTCGTGTAAAGTAAAAATAAGGTTGTAGAGAGCAATTATGGAAAATGTCAGGATAGATAAAGACATGAATTCAAAACAATGATACTTTAGTCACTGTTCTAAGGAAATGAAGGAACTGGCGCAGAACAGAAAAGAAATTGCTATACTGGAGTCGCTCTTTAAAATGTATGATCATGGAGGTAATCCATTCTTGGATATTTTGCAAAGCAGCTTACAACACGTCAATCATATGATTTGAGAGATCTCTTCACAATTGTAACAAAGCAGTTACTAGAACAGCTGCGCCGCGGTTGAACAGATTCCCACGTGTGCGCTGAATTATCGTTCTGTAACACCTAGCTATAAAGTGTATATTAATTTTTTCTCCTTCAGCCTTTATCTAATCACTACGGGACGGTGTCATAATGGTTTTTTCCCGTGTGGAGACGGGTTATAATATAACCTATAATATATAAAATCATATACATCGCCGCAGGCTTGGTATAGACGCGTGTTGTAAGATTCAACTAAACCCAGCACGTTTGGGAGTAGCATCTGTACAGTCCGACTGCCTAGCTACCACCCTAACATTATAGCCAGGCTGGTATGTGAAAGCTTGAGGGGTATAGGGGGAATCCGTGTATATCTTTGTCACTTGAATTTGTATGTTCTATCTTAGGCCGGCCATACACGGGCAGCTCGAGCAGTTAGCCAGTGATAAACATACACGGACAGCTCGAGCAGTCAGTGGACTGCTTTACCGCACGCCGTGCCGCCAACCGCCCGAAGCAGTTGCAACTACTCGAGCTGTCCGTGTATGTACGTACGTAGAAGGCTGTAGTTTACTATGCAGTTGCAGCTTCAAGCAGTCGATCCTGATTGCTTCAAGCTTCCCGTGTATGGCCGGCCTTAGACTCTGTCTGTGTTTACCAACAGATGCGACTAGGATAAAAACGCAAAGAAATAAAAGATAAATCTTTCTCTGTCACGTACTGTCCTTTTCCATATTTTTCGCAAATTGTCTAACCTCATAAGAATAAATTCAGTGTCCCTACGAATATAACCTCCACGTCAGTTAATAACAGCAATTTATTAGTGAACCTCGAGCGTGGGCGGACGGTCGCATCGCCTGGGGAGTGAGAACTTGCGCCGATAATGTATATTGATGTGTCCTCGGGGACCAGCTGAATGGTTCCTCACGTGATATCAATTTTATCTAGGAAAGCTAGAAAGGAGTGCTAGATTTATGAAATATCATGCTATGAACAGTGATAGCTTAGGAATGTTTTGTAAGCACCTATAGAATCACTTCATTTACCTAGCTTCGCTCTGCGCAGCTCTGCTGGATATGGGCTTAGCGGAGCGAGGTTTTTGTTCATACAAAACAAGCGAGAAATGCGAGCGAGGGATGTGTTGCTAGGAATGTGCGAGGATTTGAAAATATGCGCCTACCAGTCAGACAAGCCCCTCCGCTCACACCACACCACCCCCATGTTCGAAAAGAGTCCGCTACCTATCCTCGCACTCCTCATTTATATATTAACACATTACGCATTACACATTCTTCGCACAGCTCTGGTGGAAAGATTCACACCGTTTCATATCCTCGCTACACATTTTCGTAACATTTTCGTACCGCACATTTTCCTCGCACAGCTCTGGTGTATGTTCAGCCTTAGAGGCCGGTCCCACCTGTGATATTTCGAATTTACGTCCGGATCAGAATTTGAATATGGTGAAGGAAAACATCGTGAGGGAACTTGCACAACCAAAATGGCTTAAAAAATGATCTTGATGGTGTGGGCAGTCCGCCAACATGCACCAGGCCTGCGTGGGTTTTAGGTCTTAGTCCACACTAAGACCTAAAACCCTTCTCATTCTGAGAAGAGTCTCATGCCCAGCAGTGGGCATGAGCCTCTTCATTAACACATTTAAATCCACCACACTTTTCATAGAGCTCATATGCCATCCCGCCATACATATTGCTAGTGGACCTTCCAGGAGGCTCCACGGCATTACGTTTGCGCTAAGAGTGAACCCTCGAGGAGGGTTCCTAGCATTAAGTTAAAAACCGTAAAAATATGCTACTACGTCGTAAAATAGGTGTTCGCTTTTTTCATGACGGTGCATTTTCCAAGAAAAACTTGCCTTAAAATGAGCACTCCACGAGGACACTCGGCATGGCGTATGACTCCCAGCACTGAACGTGTTAAAAGGCTGATTATGTTATGTACGCAATGAGCCATAACATTTGGGAGTTTTGAGTTCGACTGCTGCATCGATCGTTAACAAACTCGAGTTTTGGAAAGTTAACTGCAGCGTGCACATCGAAACTTCTCCGTCTTCCCAGAGTGTCAAAGGTCCTTCGAAAAAACGTCCTACGTGTCATACAAAAGTATTACATATCATTTTCAATTAGAAGCCTTTTTTCTTGTTTTATACTTTGGCAAATCCTCATGGGTACCACTTTGGAAAAGGTGGAGGGTTAAGGCTCATTTACACTATTTATCGGATAGCTTCTTGAAGAGAGACTCGTTCTGACTTTTTTGGTGGAGAAAACAGACAAGGTGAGACTCGCTTCGAGACAGTATCCTCGTGTAAATCAGCCTTTATCATCACGACTATAGGGCTCCGAGGATAGGTTCTCCGCATCAATAGATAGGCCTCGATCACTTGCTTCCCTGGAACCTCGGGAGCCTGCTAGCCTAGCCCAATTTCATCCATTACCGTTGTCATTAGTTAAAGTAACATTACGCGAAGATCCTAAGCGTAGACGAGAAATAGTTCCTGGTGGACTTTTTGTCCATGAAAATAAAACACTTAGAATGTACGCGGTACTTTCAGTCCGTCGCGTTATGCGATGCAGTACCAAGTGTTTTAATTTCACGGACGAAAAACTACGCTTATTCTGTTCCTCATCTGCGCTGGGCTTAAATGTTATATCACTTTAACAAATAAAGAATAATGGCATTACGTTTCCCTCGTGTACTACTACCGTACATATAACAGTTCAATTTCATTGTGTAAATATGATCAATATTCTTTTTATCCTATTGTGTGTAACCACAATTTGCCTGAATCTTGCCGTTACATCGTCCCGGGAATAAATTCCTGTGCCAATAATGTTTGATCTCCCTGGAACTGCTCAATAAATTCCTTGTAAACATTCGATTCTTGGAAGCGAACCACTTATTTTCTTATGTCTATATTAAGGCCCTGCGCAGACGGCACACTTTTTGTGCGATCGAGTCTGCGGCGCACAAAAAGTCTGCGTGGCGCGCAAAAAGTCGGTCGCGGATTTTTCACAGACTCAACGCACACGACGCACATCTTCGATCATTTTGTCGGCAGAGCTGTAGGGACGTAGACGCTATGGAAATCGTGCAGAGATCGCGAAGTATTATTTTGTACATGAAGTACAGAAAAAGAAGAAGAAATAGAGAATTTTGGGTACATCCTATACTTTCGGAAAGATTACTGAAGGGACAGTTCCATACTAAACATTCAATTCTGAAACAACATCCGGCAATTTTTTTCAAATTTTATAAAATGTCTGTTACTACATTTGATGAGTTGCTATTTATTTTGAGACCTGCTTTGACTCATTCGTATTTCTTGAATTAACATAGTTACATCGACCTCTGGCGCCATGATAATAGATCGCGTGCGTTACGTCCACCCCTAGCAAATGCAGATTGCCGACTAAAGTGTGCGCCGTCTGCGTTAGCGTGCGTTGAAGCAAACGTTCAATTTTTTTCACACACTTTTTGTGCGGAGCGGCGCGCCGCGGCGCGGTGCGGTCTGCCCGAATTACACGGATTTTTTGTGCGCCGGACTTTTTGCGCGACGTGTGCGTTACTGCATATAATTGCATAGGTTCTATTTTCACAGACTAAAAAGTGCGTCACGGATAGTCTGTCGTCTGCGCAGGGCCTAAAATAGAAACGTGTTTGTTATTGTCATTGTAGAATGACATTAGAAGAATGGGAGTTTATTTATCTGTAGTTCTTGGGTAGACTATGTAGGACCTTCATTGTAGATACCTATCTACCGACCTATTGGTATCTACACCGATGCGCTTTCATGTTCATCTTGCGCTTTCAATTCCTCTTGCGTCAAGCGCATGCAATATTGATTGCCATAAGACGCGTGCAGCTTATCGTCTACACCGGTGCGCCTCGGTCAGTCGTCAGTCGACATACAATACAATACACGGATTAGCGTGCGCTAGGGGCATGCGCTTTTGTCGAACTAGTATTAAGGCATGCGGTATGGCGCTTCACGCATGCTTCAGACGAAGACGCAAGATGATCGTTAAAGCGCACTGGTGTAGACATAGCTTATTACGTTTGGTTCATCTTGCAATGGGGAAGGAACTGGGGAACTAATAGCGCCACTATCGCTGGTACCAAAGTGATTTAATTGGTTAAAAAACAATTTAACTCATTTTGATTGGTTATAATTGGTACCAACAGAGGTGCTGCCATCTAATTTCGTTTTACGTTATCCTCCCCATTGCACCTTCTTGGCAAACTTCATTAATCGCCAGCAAGCACTATCTGGAGCTAACGTGCTACAGTAAATCTGAGACCTAATTTCTTCTCTCATTCTGCAAAACTCATTTATTCAAAATAGTAATTACTTTTTGTTCTTTTTGAACGTCAGTGTTACAAAAGACAACGCCCAAAACCGCCCGCCCTTCACAGCTTCCAATTGTCTGTACGAGCTATACGAGAATAGATCATGTTGTGGTGAAAAGATTAGCCAGTCAGCTAGGTTTGTAGTGGGGCTGACTGCCCAGGGTGCGCCGGACGTACTTAAGCATCGTTACTTGTTGAGGCTACTGGTTCTACAGGAAGCCGTACCTATGGTCGGAAACGGCCCGGAAATAATAATCCAAATTCGAAATGTATAACTGAAAATTCAGTCTTATTACATAACTAGCTTTAGCCCGCGGCTTCGCTCGCATTAGAAAACTCTTAACACACTACTAAAGTTTCTATAATAATATAATTCAATAATGATTCGAAAGACACGTGGCGCCATCTATTATCGTTATTGTTGTTTTCCTCGGGAACAGTACTTTTTTTCGGGATGAAAGGTACCATTTGTCCGTTTCTGTACACCTGATAACGTATATGCAAAATTTCAGGATGATCGTTTCAGTGGTTTAAGCGTGAAAAGGTAACAAACAAACAAACTTACTTTCGCATTTATAATATTAGTTAGGAAGGTAGGATAGTCATCGTCTTAAGTAAGGACAGGCAGCGTCCCAAATTAAAGGCACCCCGCAAGATCGGTAACAAAGATTTCGCCCATAAATGGGGACGTCTACCGCTCTATTTAACTTGCGTAATATATTATCGCCTGGCCCTTATCGTATACCAACTGAACCAAATATCTAATAGTAAAGATAGAACAAAGTTTTGTCTCAACATGATTGCTCATACACGAACTTAAGATAACAGAAGCGTCCTCATAACTTACCCTCATTCATCCGCATTCATCCTCATTCACCCTGAAAACGAGATAGTATCTGTGACGTAGCAGCGGTGACGTCAGCGCGTGGGAGCTTAGCCCACGTAAAAACAGAGCCGCTGCGATTTAAATTTATGGTTGCTTATGGTTTGAATTTTAAGTATTTGAGGATGTTGAAGGAGAGATAAGGGACCTATAAAAAGGATGAAATATCGTCGGTGATAGTGCAAATCCGCGGAACTAGCATTGGATAATTCCGCGTATCTGGCAAATTTAGCCAATTTTTTATTTCGCGGGCAATGCATGCAAGATCCTAATTTGCGTCCATTGCCCGCGAAATTAAAAATTGGCTAAATTTTCCAGATACGCGGAATTATCCAATGCTAGTTCCGCGGATTTGCACTATCACCGACGATATGAACCTTTATGCAGATTTATTTAGTTTAGGAAATAAGAATATATTACTAGACCGGTCATAAATATTTTGTATAAAGGGTTTGCAAACATTTGGTAGTGAAAAAAATATTTTGCTTAAGAATCTGATTATAGCTCTTCACACCATGTCATGCATCATCACTACATAGTATAAAACAAAGTCGCTTCCCGCTGTCTGTCCCTATGTATGCTTTAAAACTACGCAACGGATTTTGATGCGGTTTTTTTTAATAGATAGAGTTATTCAAGGGGAAGGTTTTAAGCTATAAAACTTACACGTGCGAAGCCGGGGCGGGTCGCTAGTGTCGTATATAAACATGATAATAATATGACAAATTGTCACACCATCTCGTAATTGTTGCTCTACAAATAGGGTTAACAGTATTTCACATAATTCCTTTTATTACAAAAGATGGTCTTAATAAAACCCAGGTTTTAAAATAGCCCTGTCTCCTTTTATGATATGACCATTGGAAAGTGATGGGTATATTCGAAATTTGGGTTTACATTAATCTTGGTTTAAAAACGTCGTAATAGGGGGGTTAATGTTTACCTTATTAATTCAGAATAACGACAAGAATAATATTATCAAGGCACGTATACGACGACACAGTTATAAGCTCATTTAATTACCCGCATCTTAACCCCCGAGTGAAACAAACTCCCAACTCCAGTGGTCTAATCGATCCACATACTTGTAAGTACATTCTCCAACAAGTGAGTTTAACCCTCTGGCCGCTTCCCAGGCCCCAGTGACCTTGACCCTGTGGATTACTGCAATGCAACGTGTATATAGTTGTTGCTGCAGTCGCCGCAATAGGGTTGGTGACTCATGTTTTTTTATTAGGCATCTCGAAAATTTTACAGTGAAAGTACCAATGAAATGTTTTATAAAAAGCCCAAGTTATAATGCAAATTAAAATGGATTACTAGACAGAGATAGTACTACCGAGTGTTTCCTCAAAAATCGTTTGTAACTTCATATTACTCCGTATGTCGATTTCGCGAGACAAAGACAGAAAATGGCTCCTCAAAAAACTTGAAAAGCATTTATCTCCACATGATCTCCACCATTTTTATCGATTTCATTTATCTATCTAACGCCCAGTTCAAACATTTGGATCTAGAATTCTGAAATTTTGCACAGAGGTTCCCTTTATAATGTAGACAAGGAATAAGGAAGGATTTTTTTTCGAAATTCAACCCCTAAGGGAGTTAAATAGGGGATGAAATTTTGTATGGAAAATCGTCACTTAACGGGTTCAAAATTTCATGCAAGCGCTTCTTCGGGCAAAAGCTAGTTTTTTTTACAAAAATCGTGTCCTTTCTGTACCTTCTATGAAATAATATAAATTCTTGGTCATTTTTAAACTTGTTAAAGTTGCTTGTTGCCGGAAAAGCCCTTGAGACGAAGAATAATTTGTAGAACTAAAATTGAACGAAATAGCACTCGTTCAGTTTTATTTTGCACAACTTTATTAAATTTTGAGTTATACAGATAGCTTTTATGTAGCATTTTATATTTGTACGTTTAGAATACTTGTGTCGCTTGGCCACTTGGCTTCGCGCGTGTTACTAACTTAGAGGAAAAAGTAAATTTAAAATAAGATGTTTCCGGAAAATTCTACCCTGCATTTGTAAAGCTATGTCTACACCAGTGCGCTTTCATGTTCATCTTGCGTCTTTGTCTGAAGCATGCGTGAAGCACCATAGCGCATGAATTAATACTAGTTCGACAAAAGCGCATGCCTCTAGCGCACGCTAATCCATCTATTGTATGTCGACTGACGACTGACCGAGGCGCACCGGTCTTATAGCAATCAATATTGCATGCACTTCAAAATATGAAAGACGATCACTTGTAAATTCATATTATTTATCTATTTTTAATAATAATTCTTTGTTGCACCGAAAGACGTCATACGTCGGCGCCGGCTGTCGCTGAAAACCAGCGCTGGGGCTCTGTCTTGCATAGGGTCGCAGCATAATGCTGAGCGATAGCTGTTTTGCACGGATGTGACGCATGTTTCCCTCAACCTTTTTATTTTTTGGTTTGTCCGTTTCATTTTCTTTTTGCGTCATGTTTACCGCAAATAAACGTATTTTCTTTCTTTCTTTCATTTTACGTAAGAGGAATTGAAAGTTGAAAGCGCAAGATGAACATGAAAGTGCACTGGTGTACACATATCATAAAGTATGTAAGTTAGGTTTTGGTGTTTATAAATGTCTCATAAAACAAACAAATTCAATAACAATAATTAATTAGTCATTTTTCTATTTAATTTAGCGGTTTGCTTTATTTACTAGCCTGCTGCTGTGATAAGAAATGTTTTGGAAAACCCTGTGTGATATCGTTCCCAGAATTCTTGTCAACATTTACGGTTGAGTATTTTTCTGTGAATCGTATATTTGAATTTGGTATCACGAAAAAATAAAACAGCGTAGGTTGCAATATTTATTGGAACAGTATTATGTTACCGATTAATCGAAGTTCTTTGCATTGTTATATTTTATTTTGCGTCCCGATGCATTATCAATACTGGTTGATATTCGTGGAAATTTTGTTGCACAACGATTACTTAAGTTTAGTAGTAGAGCTTCTGGAGAAAAACTTCGCCTGGGGAAATATTGTAACCATACCATGGAGAGGAAGAGGGAGGCCAAAGAAAAGATGGATGGATTGTGTGAAGAATGATATGAAAGAGAAGGGAGTCAGTGATATTATAACGGGTGACAGGACGGAATGGAAGAAGAAAACGTGTTGCGTCGACCCCAAGTAACATGGGATAAGGGCAGGAAGATGATGTCCTATTTCTGCGCCAATAAGCGTTGCTGTGTTTCGGTTTGAATGCGTGCCGGTGAAATTACAGGCACAGATACTTTCAGCTTTGTCTGTTGGCAACGCATCAGCAGTCCTCTGGTGATGTACCTAGGTGATTATATTTCTGGGATTTTTATTTTAAAATAAAAAATTAAAACAATTCCGAGATGTCTAAAGGATAGTTTTTTGATAAAGTGTTATACTGCGTAGTAGCATAATTATCACAAACGCTCTGCCAGACTCTCGATTTCAGATTCATTAACATTGATTAGTACGGGTTTTCATAGTCTCAAAGTGTCTAAAGTACCTTCCCCAAATTGGTCATCATCTCTCCCAGCATAAAGAATGTAATAATAAATGCCGGATTTTATATTTGCCTTTCGGTCAACGCGCGTGAGCGAAATGCAACTACCGGCAAAGATAGAAGCGCCACAAATTTAAATCGCATTCTTTATTTCATTGGGTTGTACGGGCTTGCGGAGATTGGGGACTTACCTCGGATTCCAAGTAACTAAGTCAATTTTATCTAGGGTTTCCACGTCCATCACCTGTCGGATATACCAGATAAATCCAAGCAATGTGGACCTTTAAGAAACGAATGTATTTACACACAGGTAAATAAAATATCAGTCTCCGTGCCTCACGTGAAATAATACAATATACAACGTGTAAATGAGTAAAAAAGTATTTAGCTTGTTCGAATTATTTATTTATTACTAGTTAACGGTCCCGGCGTCGCTCCGGTACGTTTTATAGCTTAGAATAGAACCTTCTGGAAGAAATTACCTAAATTAAGATGAAAACCGCATCAAAATGCGGACAAACAGACAGACGCGAAAAGCGACTTAGAGAATTAGAAAATACTGTTCACTGTACACAACAGAGGATGAATTTAAGTAACTAATCATAACTGAGGTTGATTGGTAGAGAATGCCTTGCGGCATTAAGTCCGCCTTATGAACCAGCATAGTGCATAGAAGTATAAATAAATATGAATGTGTCTCACGAAACTAACAGTTTCAGAAGTCGGTAAATTTTACACTGAACCAAATTGAAGGCACTGACTTCTAAAACTGTTAGTTTTATAATGTGGTAATTATTTTACTCTTTTTAGTTTTTTTTAAAGTCGGTTTTTACTTTTTTTTAAAGTTATTTTATTTTTCTATTTTAAGTGGCATAACCAATACACAAACATGCAATTACAGCAATCCCTGGTAATTTGCTGTTATCCATTGAACTCTTCAATGGATAACAGCAAATTGTCAATCTCCGAGGGTCATCATCAGATCTTCACCAAATTTAAATGGGACCACCTCGGGAGAATACTCTTTTTTTATATTTTATTGTGAATGTGAGTACCGTGTAGGCTAGTATCCTACTCGAATTTCATAAGTGTTTGGCGGTTTTGAGTGTTTTTTGTGACCTACGCAAATGTCTTGCTGATTGGTGGCGTCGTGCGTCGGATCGTTGAGCTCTCTAAAATAAGGTTGAGCTACACGATGGATGATGCATGCTTACCTTCAGTTTGGACAGGTCGACTCAAAGCTGCTATGGCTCTTTCCTCAAAAGGCCATTCCAGACGTTGCCCTACATTGTTACACTCGCATAGTTTTTGATACTACAATGTCTGGACTTTAAAAGAGACCTTGACCTCTGAGTTTGTTTCGGCTTTTCTTCTCAGAGCTAGTCAGATAGGAAATGCCGGCTCCATCTAGTCTTAAAAAAACATATAAAATTGACTTGTAAAAGTGTCTGTAACAGATTTATTTACAGAAATAAATATCATTTATCAAACAAAACAAGAATTTTGCTAATCCGTCTATACAACGTTATTTTTAGTAAATACAAAAACCGAGACACCCCAACAAGATTTTCATCAGAACTGCCTAAATATGTGTTTTTTTTTTAATAAATCTCCAAGTTACACCGTAGTTTATGTCGCGTTAAGTTCCCTAGTAAAGTGTGAAATGCCCGAGATGTGCTATGCAGGGGTTGTCTAATACACGGAAACTGACCGATCAGACCGTCTCAAGCCTCAAGGTGTCTATTCCCGTCAACTGTTATGGGTAGAAACCTACTGTTAACCAGCATTATTCTCATTCTATGTCGCACACTACTGTAATGGAATTGTCATGAATAGTCATGATCTACTATTTTAAAAAGAGTATTCATGGAGTTTCTTGCCGGCTCTTCTCCATAGAACCTACCTTTTGGAACCGTGCACCTAGTTTTGACGTTTTAAAAGTGCCTGTAATCTGGTCTATTTGAAATAAAAAAACTTTGACTTTGACTGAAACAAAATTGAAATTTATGAAAAAAAAATGTGGTGTAAAAAATATGTCAATCGATTCTCCTAGTGATTCTGAACAAACTAGTTTCAGGTTTAGTATATACTAAAACTAAGCTTGTATATGACGGAGTTATGCCCGGTTTTATCGCACCCAGCGATTTCTTCAAGGAAATCCCTAGGCTGGAATAGACTGAATTGGAAATACATAGGGCAGTCAATGTCGTAAAAAAAGTTTACCTAACAGTATCCTATATTCATCTCGGCACAGCCGACACAGACTTTTTGTATAAATCTTAATGAAGATCGACCGAATAGTCGTTAAAGTGGGCCATCAGATGGTTCAGCTATTTTAGATTCCGAGGGAAAGGTCGCGCTGTCTGGGTAGTCTCAGGTCATCGAATACTTTCGAGGAATAGCTATTTTATTTGGTTACTAGCTTTTGCCCGCAGCTTCGCTTGCGTGAAATTTTAAACCCGTGTTTACCCCTTTTCAGGTATTTTTAGCTGTAAAATCCAAAAAACCCTGGAATTAGGATTTTCATACAAACGTCAACAACTCATTTCACCCGTTTAGGGGTGCAATTTCTAAAAACGCTCAATTACGTGTATATTTATTTCTAACCAGAAATCTAGATATTTAATTCCATGCTTCTTACTTCAAAAATACCAGATTTCTCATACAAACTTTCAACACTTATTTCACTCCCTTAGGGGTAGAATTTCCAAAAACGCTCAAACACCTGTGCATTTATTTCTTTAGAAACCTTATTATTTAATTGCATGCTTCTTACTTCAAAAATGACGGACTTAGGTACATACAAACTTAAACACTCTATTTCACACCCTTAGGGGTTGAATTTCGAGAAATCCCTTCTTAGTGGATGCCTACGTTACAAAAGGAACCTACTGTCAAAATGTCAAGTTTCTAACCCCAGCGGTTTAGGCTGTGCGTTGATAGATCAGTCAGTCAGTCAGTCAGCTTCTCCTTTTATATGTAAGTATAGATAGATATCGGTAGCGGGTAGCACGGGGCAATGTTCACAAAAGAAGGTAGTCGTCAATATGGATCAACGCACCCGAGGTTATAAAGGCGGTGGTCATTCGACGAAGCGAGAGCATTCTGTGTAGATCAGCTGAAGAAGTCTGACCTTTTATATCTGTATAGCTTGTCCTTATTTAATGATCTTGTAATAATTGTGTAAAGTATTAAGTATATTATGATAATCCTTCCAAACCCTCCAGAATCGAGTGTTGCGCAGAGCCGCGGCTGCCCCGTGGTTCATGCGTAACGTCCAACTCCATCTCGATCTAAAAATGCCAACCATCAGGCAATACCTCAAACGCATTTCCAAGCGTTACTTCGACTCTGCCCCCCGCCATCCGAACCCCCTAGTCGCCGCAGCGGCCGACTACAGTCCCTCTCTCATAAGTAAAGTTCGCCGTCCCAGGCACACACTTTTAGAACCCGATGACGAAATTACCCTCCTCCAGGAGGCGAGTAAATCGACCAGCACACTACACAACAAACGCCGCCGCCCGGCATACCGTCCTCGCCGACGAGGCCCGTCGCGACGCCCCACCGCCGCCGGTCACGATCCACCGAGCTCTCCCGTCGTAGAGCCGGTCGTCTCTTCAGACTCCGCAGTCACCCCGATAATTCAGCCCTCATCAAGCTGTCTCCCCCCCCCTATGTCCACGCCAGCAACGCCCTAAGCCGAGGTCCGAGTCCCACTAGGGGTCGCCCTTAGTGCTGTTGTTGCAGGTAGTCATGATGTTAGTGTAGTACAAGTAGTTAGCTTAGGTTAAGTATTTTACTTCCCCCCATTGGCTGGAGACCCTTCAGGTCTCGCCAATAACTGCCCGGTTACGTAGAAACCGTCCCCTAGGACGACCTACTGCAGTCCAATAGAAAAAAAAAAAAAAAAAAGTATATTATGATCTAGTTCATGTTACTAATACTAACCCAAATACAAGTACTCTCAGTGATGCAGAGTCTATGTTGGTTTTATTTACTACATTTACCTTGCTCGCAATCCTGACATACCGATATTAGCTATAACTGTGATGATAGAATCACCCCTGAACGATTATGTCGTTGTCTTTTATATTCTAGGAATAGCTATTTTATTTGGTTATGTTATTCCGCACCTCCAAATACAATTACTATGTACGTCAGTAACAGTAAACTGAACATTTGTTAGTTGAAATATAGTCCCTAGAGTTTGAGAGAAATTGTTCCCAGAAATTCAATTTATACACGAAGTTGTATGAAATTGTATGGATTCATAAATATTACGGCTGGCTTTTCGAAGGTAGATGTGATACACGTTACCTTATACCGCGTTTTAAATAATTAATGGGTTTTTGTTTAGAATCAAGTTAGGGTTTCCGAAACCAATTTTAAACGAGCCTAAGGAATCGTCCATTAATCACGTGAGGCATGAAAGGGGGGGGGGGGGGGTCGGAAAAATCACCAAATATCACGGAGGGGGAGGGGGGGTGTTAATGGACGACCCCTAACTCAAACCAATTTCCCATCATTGAAGGTAGTGATTTCGTACGAAATTAAGGTAATCTATTACCGATTTTGATTGGCCTCTACCAATAAACTAATTACCGATAGTGATTAATTTGCGATTAGCAATATGAGCCAACTAATAAAACTTAATCTTCTATCTATAGGTATTTGACGACACGTTTGGTGCAGTGGCTAAGCGATTGGCTTCTGCGCTACGTGTCGTGGGTTCGATTCCCACACGGAACAAAAATTTGTATGGCCTACAGATGGTTGTTTCGGGTCTGGGCGTTTGTGTATGTGAGATTTGTGTCTTAGAGTAGGCAATAACAAAGAAAATTTAAAAAAAATGTTGTCGTGGATTAGCGCACCCGACGTTACTAAAATTGTCTTTCGACGGAGCTAGCTTTGTGTGTAGATCAGCCGAAGAAGTCTGACCTTTTCATCTGACTAGCTTGTTCATCTTATTTTCTGTGTTTGTGTAAATTAATATATTGTGACCACGAAGCAAATACAAAGAGGAGATGGTGTAATTCGATTTTCCTATCATACGACGCGTGATACTTTGCGGGGTGAAGGGAACGTTACACCCCGCCTACTTACGCCTACTTTCACGTTTTCCATCTAGTAGTGAATAGGAAAAACTAAACGCTTCGGGTACATCGGTAACTAATACGTGTTTCAGCTATTTCACGCTAGATGTCCTCGTAGATTACGATCTACGTTACGTATGTTACGACAGGGACGTACTTAGAATTTTTGTACCAGCCTACGGCAGAGCTGGTTTAAAAATTACAAAAAGATTGTGAACAAAAATGTAATAAATAAGAAAAATCTTCACACAGTAATAAGTAACCACCCCGCTAAATAACTGTATTCAAGTCGATTTTTTGTTAACTGTAGATTTTAGTGGAATTTTAGTGAAAATCATTAAGAAATCATGCCTATAATGTACATACGGTACACAATTTACTACAGAATTATTTTTGTGTACTTTTAATTTAAAATTGAAATTCTCGAAAAACAAATCGAGTTCCTACATCAAATGGATACCTACGGCGATGGGCGATGGTCAATTTTTTTCGTACTCATAGTTTCTTGGACTGAATTACTGCTTACTGCAGTGAATAAAAAGACACTCTGTACAAATTCCCCCTTATTAGTATAAAAGGCGGTTTAAGCCATCGTTTTATCCATTTCTGTTTGAGATTATCTTCGGGTGGAAATCTGAAATACGAGTATAATCTAAATTTAATTAAATATCAAGGAACTATGCAGGCCTCGTTCACCATTATTGAATAAAAATTAAAACGTCACGTATCACCACACATCGTAATTAAATAATTGAATTCTAAGTACGGACCTGTCTATTCATATTGTTTACACTATTCCACGATAGATGGCGACCGAAATATCACGGTTTAAAATAGTGATAAAAAACGATAATACGATATTTTTGTCAACAAAAAGGCTTTAAAAAAATCTTAAATCTGTTTTAATACTTTATAATTATAAAGATATGAATATTTCTTACTTAATTGTTAGTTATTCATGTTATAATAGGGTGCGCCATCTTTTGTCGAGCAGTAAAACTATTGTACGAGACGTGATAACAATAGATTTTTCTAGAACGAATCTAATAAATATCGAAAAAAAAATAGTTACGAGTGAAATGTGATGCCATCCATGGTACCAAAACGTTTATCTGAGTAGTTTTTACAAGATAACACACAACACTTCATCTTTTTCTTTTAAATGACAACGAAAATAATAAATAATGATAAAATGGGATGGGAGCGGGAACGTAACGTTTACAAGACGAGTGCCGACAGACTGATAGGCCACGCCCACCGTGAGGACGGAATGGTTCGACTACATTGGTATCACGGTTCACAGTTGCTTATGCCATCTCCTCTTTGTATTTGCTTCGTGATTGTGACCTAGCTCATGTTACTAACCACTAATCCAATATGAGTACCTACTCTCAGTGGCGTAGAGTCTATTGGTTTCATTTTCTGTATTTACTTTGCCCGCATTACCTGACATACAGATATTAGCTATAACTGTAATAATAGATTCACTCTACATAATTCTGTTAGCTCGACAAAAATATGTCGAAAGCTCTCCTAAGCCATGTTCATCCTATTAGCGCCGTAGTTCCCAAAAAACCTCGTTCTACCCGGCATATGATTTTCTAAAGGCCCTGATCGACGAGCGAGTAAAACCGCGGTCTTAGAGCGATTACGCACTGCATCCGATCCGAATCCGTGAAAATACGGATATAAAAGACTCGGACCGAATTCGGATATTGCTTTCCGCACTGCGTCCGATCCGAATCCGTGAAAATACCGATCTAGAGTAAAAATCTCGGACCGAATTCGGATGTTGCTTACGCACTATTCCGATCTCTGATCCAAATTCAAACAATTCAGGGGCCATCTTTGGCATATTCATTTGGCGTCCGATTTGAATACGAGGTAGTGCGAAAGCGTTCATACAAACATTACTACGGCTACTTCGGTCCGTCAATATTTCTTCCGAATTGGAGACTCACGGATGACGGATAGAAATCGGATGACGGATGCCGGATGTACCTAGTGCGTAAACTACCATACAAATAGTTCTATGGCTACTTCGGAACGTATTTTCACGGATTCGGATCGGATGCAGTGCGTAATCGGTCTTATGGCTCGTCGGTAAAGCTCGCCGGTGTATCATTGCAATACCGCGGTTTTGTGAGTTGACGAGCCTGGCTCGCGGCTCGTCATGTTTGCTTCATTTTTTACTCGGCTCGTCGTTGAAAACCGCGTGTCGATCACGACCGGCGAGCCAAGTCGCGGGTTTTACCTTCTACCTGGTATCTCATTGTAACATCAAACGTTCATGAGGAGAAATAGCATCTCGCATTGTAGTGTTTTGCTTTTGTATCATAGGTGTAACTAAAGACAATAATTCGTTGTACAATTCTTCAGACATTCTCAGAGAATTTCTGTAATCGAGTGGTTCTGCTGACAATTCTCAAATTAAATGTGTATGCGATAACGCTTGCCTTCTCTCAATCCAATTTTTAACCCAAACTCTCGGGCGTTTTCGCTTTTTTTTCGTTAATTTCGTGGTATGCTATAATACTAAGATAACACAAAGCTTCAGACTCCGAACAAGACATGTTAACCTCAATTCGACTACGATACGACTGTTTCACTCGCTAGTCGATCAGCACCAATGAGCCGCGCGTAAAACCGACCTTCTTTAGAACTGCAGTATAGGCTCGTACGTCGATCACCCACTTAAGACCTGCAAAACTCAAGGATAAAGACTCAAGAATATTTTATTTTGTTCTAGATCAATACACCCTGGACAGCGAGTACATAAAACGGTACCTGGGCGAGCTGAGCCCGATGCAGGAGTCACGCCTGCTGCAGCTGCGCAAGTGGATCGCTGACCTGCAGAAGGGCAAGGTGAGGAGCTGGAAGTCGTTATTGGGGTACAAGGCAGTGGAAGTTGATGGGCTGGTATGCATTCATGAGGAGTTCTAAGCCGTATCGATTTACCATCAAACTCGAATCAAATCGATATAAGCTTGCCATTGTCAACGTAGAAAATGTTTATTTATTTTGTTGGACGTTTTTTTATACATACATATACTCACGCCTACAACCCCCGAAGGAGTAAGCAGAGGTTCTCCTATTAAAAGAGTTTGTATACCCACGTTTCCCGTCTCTTGCACTTATTAGAGCATATACCTACTCTTGCATTAGTCCCTAAAATAGGTGGCGAGTCTATAGCCATTTTCCGAGCAAAATTATGGTGCCAGGGGGTCTACTGCCCTGCCAGGGTTGCGGAATTTGTTCGAAAGAGTTACCACGGCCCTGGAACGCGAAGGACATTAGGAAGAACACGGACGGGTTTTAGTCAGTAAGAGTTTGACACTCCCTTCCGCTCCACCCAGAGTGGACGGAGTCATTTGAGGATTTCCCATCCATAAAAAAGGGGCCTACTCCGAACGTCGCAGTTTCTGATCGAAATGAAACAACGACGAACATCGAACTTATGAAATGATCAAAGCATTGTCAAACAATGAACTACTAGATCTCAATTAACATTTGGGAGTTGGGTGAACGAAAGACAAAATGTCAAATCGCGAAAATTTAATTGATTGTCGGATCCGAATCACTTTCATGGTGAATTCGTAGTTCGATTTACGGAGTAGGTCCCGGTTCATATCCTGGGGGCCTACTCCCTAAGTCCGTCAACGAAATTAGTCGCCCGTCCGAAAGTAGCCCGAAACGTAGGAGTGAACAAAACAAGTGTCAAGTTCAACTTTTCGGACGGGCAAAAACACATCGGTAGTAGAGACAACTGTCAAATCGTGTTGTCATTTATTATTAGTTCGGGCCCCGAAATAATCGTATGTCCGTAGGTGATAGGGAGTAGGAAACGCTCGTAACTAAGGCCGAAACCACGGACTTCGTGCTTAGGGAGTAGACCCCCTGAATGAATGGAATAGAATGTTCCTCACAAAATCAGACCTTAAAAGTATTCGATACAACACCACACGAAGTACAGATTAATTTTAAAAAATGTCATATTCGAGGCCGAAACTTCAATAAAAAAATACATAAGCACATAAAACTAGACACTAAATGAAATTCCAGCTTGTAATGTCCCCTTCAATATTAAAAACATGTGCACACAGTTGAAATTTATCACCGCTTTGAAACAGTCGGGCGAATTTCGGGCATTCCACACGTAGCTCATAAATTGTGAACTCGCTGTTACAATGTGGAAGTGAAATAAAGCAGAAAGTAGATACAGTGCCAACATTGTAAGGACTTACCCGTGATTGTTTCTAGAAATTTCTACTTGGATAGGAGTAAAATTCTTTGTTTATAGATTTCATTGTAAATCATTTGAGACTATTTTTTTTTTTTCCGTTCTGGATTTATGTTGGCTAGAGTAAGACTGGACTTCCACGAGAGCTGTGCGAGGAAAATGTGCGGTGCGAAAATGTGTAGCGAGGATGTGAAACGGTGTGACCCTATCCACCAGAGCTGTGCGAGGAATGTGTAATGCATAATGTGTTAATGTGTACAAATGATCATCTACCTCTTCCAAACACCATCTATTGACTGACTGGTAGGCCCATACTTTCAAATACTCGCACACATTCCTAGCAACACATTCCTCGTAACACATTCCTAGCAACACATTCCTAGCAACACATTCCTCGTAACACATTCCTCGCAACACATTCCTTGCAACACATCCCTCGACCGCATTTCTCGCTTGTTTTGAATGAACAAAAACCTCGGTCCGCTAAGCCCATATCCACCAGAGCTGCGCAGAGCGAAGCTAGGTAAATGAAGTGATTCTATTGGTGCTTACAAAACACATTCCTCGCTACGCAGCTTAGCACAGCTCTGGTGGATGCTCAGCCTTAGCCTTAAAACGCAGTTCAGACTCCGCTATAATATACAGAGTGTAGACGAATTCGTGTAATTCCTTCAAACCACATGATCTACTACTGGTGTAGATTGGCCCCTCATGCGATTTAGTTTGATTAAAAATAAATAAATAAAAATCTTTTTTTTCATCGGTTGTGGTAAGTGTTCGTATCTAAACCACCTAATAAGGAATCAGTAAAAAAAAAAGAAATTTTTTTTTGGTAATACTAATTCGTATGTCATTGAACATTTCGATGCCACGCATAAATTAATGAAAGCACGGCGATACGGCTGGCGGGTACGACTAACGCGATATCGCTCTTTGCAGTCAGTTAACGCGGGGCTCTAAAATTTGTTATTTTTTTATAATACCCATTTAGGGTTAATCTGTATCACTAGTAGATCACGCCTTTTGAAGGAATTACACGAATTCGTTTACACCCTGTATAGCATTATAGAAAATATTGTATAGCACAACGATATTTTTTATTTATTCATTTATACTTCAATACACAATGGTGGTACATACCTAAAGCGGACTTAATGCCATAAGGCATTCTCTACCAGTGAACCTGTAATAGCTCAGCATACATTTTATATGGACACGTTCACACAACGCTATACCACAGTTTAACAATCCATACAGTTGGGAAACGAATGTACTTGCGTAGAGCAAGAGCGGGGACCTCGCGGGGAGGTGGGCGGCGCGGATCGCGGCCCCCGATCGCGCTTAGTTTGCGCACTCGAACGTTGAGGGCAGACACGTCCGGATTTGGTACATTTGCGCGTAAGAATTTAAACCCATTAATTACTACATTCGTAAAGGCTAGTTTTTAAATAACTTTAAACAACTTAAATTATTATTATTGAATTATTATTTTTTTACCCTGACATTTTATCGACTATTATTATTAATCCGTCGTTTCTTTTTATAATATTTTTTATTTTATTAAATTGTGAATGCTAGTAGGCGAGTAGGTAGGATTGTGTAGGCTAGCTTTAAACACAATTTTCGTAAAACTGTTTGGCGGTTTGAGTATTTTTATGTAATCTACGCAAATGTCAGGCTGATTGGTGTCGTCGTGCGTCGGGTCTTTGAGCTCCCTAAAATAAGTTTGAGCTACACGATGGCTGATGCATGCGTGTCGTCAGTTGGGACAGGTCAACTCAAACCTGCTATAGCTCTTTTACACTCGCATTACACTCGCATACTTTTATACCACAATGTCTGGACTTTAAAAGAGACGTTGACCTCTTGAGATTGTAAAATAAATGGGATTATTATAAATGTTTTGATTTATTTGATTTTGTTTTTCTTTTTTGACAACCCTTGGACATTTGCGACTAATAGCGTAGGTACCTAGACGGGCGGCGGTATCGTCCGACATCAAAGGCGTTTCCCAACTGTATGATTCTTAAACTGTGGCTATGCTATAAAGTATTGGATTGTTCTATATGCTTTACTATACAGGCTGTAAACGAATTCGTGTAATTCCTTCAAACCACATGATCCATTAATGGTATAGATTAAACCCGTACGGAATTTAGATTGATTAAAAAGAAACTTTTTTTTTTCCAAATAAATTGTTTATGTGATAGAATTTGACTCAATATCAAAAACACATTGAACACCTAATTTTCTTGCATTACATCAAATTGATCTTCTAAACAAAAATAATCTTCTCCATCAGGTGCCAAGCGACACCACTCTTCTCCGGTTCCTCCGCGCTCGAGACTTCAACGTGGAGAAGGCTCGGGAGATGCTCTCGCAGTCACTGCTCTGGCGCAAGAAGCACCAGGTGGACCGGATCCTGTCGGAGTACGAGACTCCCGATGTTGTGAAGCAGTACTTCCCTGGAGGGTGGCATCATCATGACAAGGGTAAGAAGAGCAACTTCTCTTAATGTACAATAAGAGCTGTGCTAGCCCAATATGCACAGCGTGAGATAATCTTGTCGTCGTATTATCTTAGATAAGGCATACATGTATGATTAGTTTTGTGTAGAGCTAGAATTAACTAATAGTTAAGTGGTGCACACATCCAGGGAAGAGCGCTGATGTCTGAAATACAGATTTAATTTATCTAGGTCAAACACAGACGTTCCTCACTAGATCATAATTATGAGTACAGTAGTTTGTTTAATTATATTTTAAAGTGTGTAATATATTTTCGGAAACAAAAAAAAAACAAATTATTATTATACATTAAGTATCTAGTCCGGGTACTAGATAATCCGACGGCAAAATTATTTCACGCTGCGCATGTTAGAATGGCTGGTGATATATTTTAGTATTTTACGATCAGTCGCTTCTCAGGCGCAAGAAGCACCAGGAGGACCGGATCCAATCACAATACGAGGCTCCCGAAGCTGATTCGTTCATGCGTTTTAGAGAGTCAAAAAGCATGGTGTCTCAGAATACTTCGAGGAGACTTCATGTTGCTTGGATGGATGCCATTGACAACGAGCAGTACTTCCTATGTGATGTTATCCTTATGATAACGTTATAAAATAAACTACTTACCTGTCTCTGCAGAGTTAGTAAAGCAATCAAAAAGGTGTTTACTCTCATGATCATAAAACTTTAGCAAAACCAATGTGTGAGTTTACTGCAACACCTCAACAGTTTCGTATTTCAACTTTGGATCTTAAAATTGCTTTCATAAAGCATAGTTTACCATAACGTCGATGAGCAATAATCTTATTATTAAAGCAATGTTGTGTGTTCCAGACGGACGTCCGCTGTACATTCTGAGACTGGGTCAGATGGACGTGAAGGGACTGCTCAAGTCCATCGGTGAAGACGGCCTCTTGAAGTTGGTAAGATAACGTGTTTTGTAATATACATATCTATTACTAGGGACTTACTTTTTGTATTGTATATGTGCCTTTCGTTCGATGATATTCATCTGTGTTAAGTTTTGCGCAAAGCGACTGACTTGACTAATAAAGAAGTTCGATCTTTTAGAATTAAATTGTCAGTTTACAAATTGAAGTTGGCAGTTGACTTGATGTACTTACTTAGGCGCCTTTTATGTTGGGATAAAACATCATCTATCTTCAAAAATGTACTACTTAATTCATCTTTAACCACGTTTCCAGACACTTCACGTATGCGAGGAAGGTCTGAAACTTCTGGAAGAGGCGACATCCACAACAGAGCGCGCGGTGCAGTCGTGGTGCTTGCTGGTGGACCTGGACGGCCTCAACATGCGCCACCTGTGGCGGCCCGGCGTGCGCGCGCTGCTGCGCATCATACAGATCGTGGAGGCCAACTACCCCGAGACCATGGGGCGAGTGCTCATCGTGCGGGCGCCCAGGGTCTTCCCGATACTGTGGACTATTGTTAGCACTTTTATTGGTGAGTTTTGGTTGAAGGCGTCTTTTTATTGTTTATTTTACTTTAATTAAAACGACCTTAGACCAATTACAATAATTAAAGATAGGATAGAAGAAGATACATATAATAGAAGGGAACGAACACTAGATAAGATTAGATTATAAAACTGAATGTTACATAAATAAAAAGAGACAGAAACATTCATGATGCATTCTTCTCGCACTACTCCAGGCATTCCGACAAAATCACCCTCCATTCATCCACAAACATATCAAAATACATTGTTGTCTTTTCTTTCGTATTTTGTTAATCTTTGTTTCCGTAACAATATAATAAACCTCAATAGCAGCCGAATTAATAGGATACTGCTTTTATAACTATTTAACAGTGAACTAGTTGGTTGGTTACCACAGTTACTTACGTTCTGCTTAGCCTTTTTCCAACTATGTTGAAGTCACCTTCTAGTCTTCCAGATGCGGCTGAATATCAGTATTTTACCCGGTGCGACTTCCATCAGACCTCGGCAACCCAATTACTGGACAATACATCTTAAGATTAGACCGGTTGTCAGACTTTCGGGCTTCCGTTTACCCATAACGATTGCCATAAGTATTCATATGATACCCTGGACCGGTGATTTAACGTGCTCTCTCAGGCACGGAGAAGTCACGATTTGTAACAAACGCTCACCCATCACAATTCATGGAATTTCTTAAATTCTGATCAATCAGATGACTTCGAATAAAAAGCGATAATGCCAAGTTAAAAGTCGCTACAATAAGCTTTTTACTTACATAGTCTACAATATTGTACATTTGTATTGCAGACGAGAACACTCGCAGCAAGTTCTTGTTCTACGGCGGTAAGGACTACCTGCAGCCCGGTGGACTCCTCGATTATATCCCCAAGGACCTCATTCCTGACTTCCTCGGAGGACCCTGCAAGGTGAGACGAAAAAATATCACAGCTACCTCTTAAAAGATAAATATAACATTGATATATCATAGACTGAGTGCAGACGTTCAGGTTCAACTCGGTCCTGTAGGGTTATTTACAAACATTTTTCCTCGCAATCGCACTTCTTTTCTGTTTTTTATTCTGATTGGAAGAAAGGCAGATGTCAGTGGAAACGCCTTTAGAGGACGCCCTAGAAGGACCTACATCGATGTTATTGGTGATGTTCTTCAAAAAGTACACGTGCGTAATACTCACTTATTGCGTTACTCACAACCGGTGTGCGTGAATGTCAAGATGTATGAACGTGGACGAAGCGAAAGGAGTATGTAAGGGTCGTAGCATGTGGCGTTCTGCAGTTTCTGCCTACCCCCATGGGAAAAAGGCATCAGTTCATGTATGTATGTATGGAAGACTAGCTTTCGCCCGCAGCTTCGCTTGCGTGAAATTTTGAACCCGTTAAGTGACGATTTTCCATACAAACTTTCATCCCCTATTTAACTCCCTTAGGGGTTGAATTTCGAAAAATCCCTTCTTAGTGGAAGCCTACGTTACAAAAGGAACCTACTGTCAAAATTTCGACTTTCTAACCCTAGCGGTTTAGGCTGTGCGTTGATAGATCAGTCAGTCAGCTTCTCCTTTTATATGTATAGATTTGCAACTTAATTCCGTATTAATGGAATCGTGTTTCTCCAACTCTCGTAGTGGCACGAGCTATATGACAATAGCTCATGCTGTGGTGAATAGATTAGCCAGTCAGCAAGGTTGGTAGCGGGGCTGACTGCCCAGGGTGCGCCGGACGTACTTAAGTATCATCACTCGTGCAGGCTCTTTTAATGCAGTTGTACTGAACAGGAGTGTAATGTTTTGATTTATTTTAATATGATTTGTTTTGATTTCCGCCCTCGCTGCAGTCGGACATAATAGACGCGACGTTAAACGTGCCGCATCAGTATTTCGACTCTGTACGCGATAAGTACTGCAGTAGGCCTTCGGTATCCGTGGAATTTAGATTTACTAACAATTTCACACATTCTTGAAGGAAATCTGAGAATATCCACAGCTAAAGTCCATTTTTCCTTAGTTGTCTTATTTAGTAAACAAGCTTGGTACTCTTTACTGTTGATTTTTTAAATAAATGCTCACAAAAAAAAACAGTTCCGGAGACATAATTAGATTTAAAAAAATGCATGTTAAATCTGTAAACAGATAAATTTAAATCGCTTTTCGCGTCTGTCTGTTTGTTTGTTCACTTACTTTTTCTAAACTACTCCATCGATTTTGATGAGGTTGTCATATTAATTTAAGTAATTTCTTCCATAAGGTGTTTTAAGCTATAAAACGTATCCGAGCGACGCCTGGGGGTCGCTAGTTGTTAATATGACTTTTAATAATAATGAATGACGAATTGCATTACAAATAACACGCCAAGATTGTTTACTAAATAACATAGCTAAGGAAAAACGGATAGTAGGAAAATTTATAACTCGCTAGTAGCTTCCTATTAAATCATCATTTCCTTCATCGAATAATTATCTTAATTAGTGCCATGATTCACACATACAGAAACAATATCATATAGAATCATCAAAATAGTAACTTAAACTAACTTAAGTACAGGGAAAAATCTTACCAGACATACAGACATTACAGACGTTATCCTAAACTTTTTAATAATTATAGTATATAATTTGTGAGCTGTGCATCTGCAAAACACATACTATTATAATTGTGTTTGAATTATTGAAAATCAAAGGCTTAATGAATCAGCTATTGTAGTCTTATCCTGGGCAAAAGCGCCTTCAAACGTTGTCTTACATACCTTAAGAAAACATGTTTTTTTTTTCTTTTTTAAAAACTTTGCCCTACACTAAGATTTCTCTTGTATCGTGGGTGCGTTTACAGACACAAATCTCACAAACAAACGCCCAGACCCGAAACAACCATCTGTAGGCCATAAAAATTTTTGTTCCGTGTGGGAATCGAACCCACGACCCGTAGCGCAGAAGCCAATCGCTTAGCCACTGCACCAAACGTGCCGTCAAGATGTTAATTGGACACTGTATATACATATTACCACTAATACTTTTAAGAAAAGTTTTATACGGTCAATAAACGAGTCCGTTTCTGTCCCACTGCTGGGCACGGGCCTCTTCTCAAAATGAGAAGGATTTAAGCCTTAGTCTATCACGCTGGCCTGGTGCGGGTTGGCGGACTACACACACCATCAAAAACGTTTACAAGCCAGAGCGCTGGATTTATTTTTAACTAGCTTTTGCGCGCGGCTTCTCTCGCGTTAATTTAGAATTTGACAATCAACTCTTAACACACTACTAAAGTTACTATAATAATATAATTCAATCATGATTCGAAAGACACCTGGCGCCCTCTATTATCGTTATTGTTGTTTTCCTCGGGAACGGTACTTTTTTCGGGTTGAAAGGTACCTTAAGTCCGTTTCTGTACACCTGACAACGTATATGCAAAATTTTAGGATGATCGGTTCAGTGGTTTAGGCGTGAAAAGGTAACAAACAAACTTACTTTCGCATTTATAATATTACTAGAGGTCGCCAGCGGCTTCGCCCGCGTGGATATCGTTTATCGCGTATTCCGCGTTTTTCTCTACTATATTATGCATGTATTATACATATAAACCTTCCTCTTGAATCACTCTATCTATTAAAAAAAACCGCATCAAAATCCGTTGCGTAGTTTTAAAGATCTAAGCATACATAGGGACAGACAGACAGCGGGAAGCGACTTTGTTTTATACTATGTAGTGATAGTTAGGATTAGGATTCATCAACCGAGCTAACCTATCAAAAGCCTTCACTGTTAATACCAACTGCGGATACCGAGGCCTTTCTGCCTATCTGTGTAGTGTATTGCCATGGTGCTAGTTCAGTGATCAGTCGTAAACACTGTGCTACGAGAAACTCTGTGTATATCACCAGCACCGACATGTGTCACTATCATGCTAGGGTCTTCACTCTTTGTTTTCATGGTATAAAAATATACAGGGTTCTTGGTAAAACACCAACAACCTCTTAAGTGGTGATTGTACTCATCATTATGAACAACTTTTACTATGGGACCAAATACGAAATCGCGAAAAAAAACCAGCTGTAGGCCTAGCACGAATGTTGTGACGGATGGTAACGTAAACGCGAGTGAATTTTGAATTGGAAATACTCGTTTCGCACATAACATTTAATCGAATTGAAAACTTTATTCATATCTGTGTATGATGCAAATTGTGGTTGTCGCATAAATTTAAACTAAAATGCTATAGAATAGTTGTATTTTCGATTCAAAATTCACTCACATTAACGTTACGTTTACGTTACTATACGTCAAAATATTCGTGCTAGGCCTACTGTTCCCTTCATTTTGACGAGTTATGCAAACATAAATGTAGGGAACAGCTGTTTTTTTTTTTCGCGATTTATTGTTTGGTCCCATAGTAAAAGTTGTTCATAATGATGAGTACAATGACTCGTCCTTAAGAGGTTGTTGATGTTTTACAAATAACCCTATATTGCTAGTACTAAGTGTACTAATACTACTACAAATTATAGATGGTATAGCTATCTTTGCGATGGTGTGATAGAAACACAGCAGAATTACGGCAAGCGCTGTAAAAAAACATCGTATAGCTGGTCTACTACTATGGTACTAATACCACAGTCTACCTATATCTTACTCCTTACAGTCGGTCAACGTAGAACATTGTCGCAGAGCAATCGTGCGCGGGGTTGCGGGGTGAAGGGGACGGAGGTTACGTCCCGAGTAGCAATACTATAATACTTGCGACATAACCTCCGCCCCTACATAATTTTGACATTTCATAGGACCAGTCAAATGTATGGGCGTTGACCCACTGTATGTAGTAAGTAGGTACACTGTGCTAATACTATGTCTTTAATAGACTCGTGAGTTTGTTTGTATTATATTTACTTATGGGATCTCAGTGAAAACCAGCTGGGATTCTGAGATACAGTCTGAGAATTAATGATTATTAGTTCTATAATATTATTTTGAAATGTAACAGTTTACACGTCGCTCTGCGATAAAATGTATATGATACTATAACATTTTTTTTTCATCTTTATGTGATCTACATTTCATAGAAATAAAAATATTCTATTCTATTTTAATGATGTTAACAGTGAAATGGCGAATAAGATTGGGCAATCTTGAGACCGGACACGTTTGGCTCCAAATCGTGGCAAATAATCCCAAGCACTATTAGTTCCGCCACTTTTAGTAGAGTCAGCTCCAGACACTTCCAAGACAATTCACTCCTCAATAATTCAGCAAATAATACATACTTCACCTATACGTACACCAGCTAACACTACGCTAAAATCACTTCATAATACATGTTGTCCACACCTCGCCTCACCATCTTCTAAGACCGGCTTCCGTGTCCTCAGAGCTTCGTCCACGAGGGGGGGCTGGTGCCCAAGAGTTTGTACGTGAGCGGCGCCTTCACGGAGCGGGAGGGGGACCCGCTCTGTGAGGACAGCATCTACCGATCCGTCAGCTTGGGGAAGGGACAGGTATGTGGGAAATACAAATTGTTATAATTTCTTGTGTGGATGTTCTGTTGGTTGTACCAATGGCAACTGAAACTAATGGCGGTAGTTTCAATTATCTCAAAGCACTCCTATTGGTTGCAATGTGTTTGACATTATCACAACCAATAAAAGTACATTGGAACAGTCGAGTGTAGCGCCATTAGTTCCATAGTTGATATCCTCATGGTTTTTAATTTTGGCTGTAAGGAAAGACCCTTATTTAACGGGACTTCACTATGCCTAAATAATCCCTTAGGTAAAATCCTAAAGTAAGCAATTATTTTTCTTCATAGCGCGTCAAAATATTTTAGCAATAGGCATGTTGACAGCATCAATAAATTGCAAATCTTATTAGTCCGTCAGTTACGAGTTTTGAAAAATAATGGACACGTATTTTTTCTTTTGTTAAAATCTATGAATATTTGGAAAGATAAAACGCATCAAAACTCGAGAGTGTGTGACGTCAGTAGCAAGTAAAAATTGTACTAGCTTGTGACGTTTTGCCAATTTTAAAAGTGTCGTATCATCGTCAATTTTGGTTTACGTAACAAAAGAAAAAATACGAGTCAAATATTTTTTGTTAATCAACTGACGGAATAATTAGTTCTTTTCAGTCAAATATCCTATTAAAAAGCACTTCTGTAAAAAAATATTTAACCTTTATTCATAAGAAGCACTTCGACCTCAATATCCTCAATACTGTTGAATTTCTTGACCAGGTTCACGAAGTAATAGTACCGAACCGCGACCCTCAAAGCGTCCTGACATGGGACTTCGACGTGCTACGTCACGACATAGCATTCACCGTGTATAGGAGTGAGCACGAGTTGAGACACCCGCCTGCTGATACTACAGGTATGAAATGGCTTTCAGGATCGACTCAGTCTATCGCAGTGCATCGATGGACATGATTCTCGACCAAAAATTTGGTTTAGGTCGTTGTTACCTTGATATGCCAACAACGCGGTCAGAACAGTTATCTTTGGTCAAGCAAAAAACCGGGTTGATGAGCGCAAATAAAGCCCCGTATTCATTATAAACATTCGTTTATAAACATGGTTGCATAAACATGTTGCTGAGTTGCGTCAACATTTGTGTTGTGGAGTACATCACGCCATGTTGAAGAGTTGCTGCTCGGCGAGCGAAAACATCAGTTTAGCAACTAATGTTGATGTGTGTGGACGTGTTTGTAAACAAGTTTGAATCATGGCAGTAGTGTGGAGCAATGATACCTAATACAATGAAGTTGATAGAATTATTTCAATCTAAAAATGTTTTGTGGGATTCTTCGAGCACTACTTCCTCGGGCAACATTTTGACGCAAACTGGCGTGTAGACGGGAAGTATGGCTGTAAACATTGTTGCCAGAAACTTTGATGTTAAGAAACTTTGGTGTTGAGCAACTGTCGTGCAACAAATGTTTACAATGAATACGGGACTTAACGCCATGTGTTCACTAGCGATGGGCGTTAAATCAACGAACTAGTTGAATCAACGTTGATGTCTCTTCAACGGAATTAACGTTGACCGTGTACAAATCAACTCGTTGAATTCGTCAACGAGTTACGAGACAACGACGTTTATGAATTCAACTCGTTTCATCGTTTGACGAATTCAACGAGTCGATTTGTACACGGTCAACGTTTTGTTATTTTCAACGTACGTAAATTGTATTTCTTTAAGAATAAAACTCCCGCTACGACGCGATAGTCATGACAAGAATTTGAACTCTAAATAACGAATACAAGATTTTATATTTATTTAGTAATTTGATCAATGTCATTATTTTTTAAAGAAAGTAAACGTAAAGTAAGAATTAATAATGTCATATTATTAATTCTTAAAATGATTCATCATAAAATGTTATCCAATTTCATTAGGTAAACTGCATCAAATTGTTCGTAAATTAACATTACAACAGCATACGTTAATAAAAGCGTTTAGGCGTTTAACGTTCATGCAAGTTGACGTTCGTAACACGTTAACTCGTTGACGAAATTAACTAGTTGATCAACTAGTTGACAAACGCAATTCAACGTTAACGTTTCGTTGACGGAAAAACCTTCAACGACCCATCGCTAGTGTTCACTCATAAACAATGTTTCAGATATTAGTTGATGACAGTAGGTACATCACATAAATGTTAGTATAAACAATGCTTCACAGCTTTTGCCTTTAAAAACTGCCAGTAGTGTTTACCGCAACATGTATCTATGTTTCAGCAACGTGTAGGTTCTTGTTTATAAAGTCAATGCGTAGCTTAACCTCTAATCGTTTACGTTGCTGCCCATTATCGGCATGGAGTATTGCGGTCTCTCCACACTTACCGACGTGGAATCGGCTTAGGCCGACCGGAAAAACCTGTCTACGGTATAAGGGTGTAAACGACGTCGTTTGCCTTGGCTCAGCTCGAAAGGCCTAAGCTGATTCCGCGTCGATAAATGTGGAGACAACCTTAGCCAGTTGGATGGTTGTACTGGTAACCGAGTGTCACCTGAACTTGACTGGTAAACAGTAAAACACGTCCAAAACATATTTTTATGCAAGTGTCATCAGCCTCAATCATCATTATTTGTCATAATCACACTACTTTAACCTTTTATATTTGTTTCATTTTATTTCCCAATGATTTAAACTACCTACCGTTTCAATTTATTTTTGTTCTTACTACCCGCTTTTTATGATTTTGTTTATGTTGCCCGTAACACACCCTATTACATTGCAGCCCTGTGCGTAGGTGGCGGTGACGAGGCCAAGTCGGTGCTGGATCAGAAGGGGTGGCGCGAGGGGGAACACTTCCATAGGGTCGAACCCACCCTCGTCTGCCATGATGGGGAGAGCATACAGGTACAATTTATTCTAAAGTAGTTTAAGCTTGCGTGGAACGGCTAAATAAAGCGGATAACTCTGGGCAAATCAACGCCATGCTTTATCGCAAATGTTGGTTTACTTATAAAGAGTCGATGTTAAATAAAATAAAAAGTGTTATCATTAAAAATTATGCATTTGTCTCCTATAGATTTAGTTTAAGGATATCGTCAAATGTAAATAGAACGTGAAGGGCAAACAAATATATTTACAATAGTTTTCAAACCATTACAAGAAGAATCAAGAGCCTTATTTCATATCTAGTATTACCCGATGTGGCATGAGTTTCAACATTTACTATATTCTTACAATTAGTACAAAAATATTCGTATATGTTGATGATTTTATAGTTTATACACATAATGTTGCAGACTAATAAATCTTTATATTAGTGTGTTTTCCTTTCCATACAATTGTCAATATACCCAACACCTCATTGACTGTCACCATTATCCCCAGGGTTCTCACGTGATGCTGGAGTGCGGCAGCTACGTGTTGCAGTGGCGCTGCGACATACTAGACAGCACGCACCGCGCCGCGCAGCTCATGTACTTCCACGAGACACTTACCAGCCACCACTACAAGTACGTATAATTACGACGTTATTGCAGACCACTGCTGAACCAAAGGTCTTATAATGGGTGTAATGCTCGCAACCAACGGATTGGTGACCAGACTATGTTTAGTCCAATGTACGCTGACCTACTCTCTAATTCCGAATTCGATTAGTCAGTTGTCGAAGGATTTGGCAAGCTATCTCTTTCTCTCTCGTTACGAGAATCGTAGACGGAACGAGACGCATTGAGCGAGTGGTTTCGCACCGGTGATACTAGCCGTTATTTGCACTAAATGGACAGTCCGCTTGTCATCAAGATATCGCCTATCAATGGCAGGGTACAGAAGTGAATACAGCTGGATATTTTTCCAACTTCTTTAGGTTATGTAAGTCTAGTCAACAGCGTGAAGCCATTGTGATCAGGAATTATCCCTACATAATTCCAGTGAAATTCTTGGACTACTGAAAGTCGAATCCAACACCGCACTTAACAGACTGTTATCCCCCTAAATTGGGGCTGTGGATGAGATTTCCTTGTAGCAAAAGTATGCTCTACATATAGTAAATTAGCTTAGAATATTTCACCCCGTCTACTCATGTGTTTCATAAGGGATGACCTAACAAGTAAGAATAAACAGCAGCATCGCATCTGTCATATCATTCATATATTCATATCACACTGAGATAATTGGTTTCCTTAATTATTTGTTTCTTTCTGTGGCACTGCAGTTGTCCGCCGGCTTTTACTTCATCGGACAAGTCTGACATCGCAAGCTCGCTGGATTAGAACAAATACTCGCCATAATATCATAGATTAAAATAACTTTTATATTTATGATATTTTGGCTGTGTGTATCAACAAGCTGAGGAAAAGATAGGATAAGAAAAACTAAAGATGGTATGACGCATGCGTGCTGCATGTATTCGTACGAAATAGTTTGTAAAGTGCGCTTCAGACTACAGATGGTTGGTTTTTGTGAGCTTCTTTGGAGAACAAAATGGCTGTGGCTTATTTCCCAAGTTGCCTTAATGCAAGTCGGGACATGACAACTATTCATTTTGATTTCGACCGTTCGACATATAGGAAGGTCCGAAGACCTAGCTCGCGCTACCGTGACCTGTGTCATGGATTTTGTCACATGTATATGACATAAAATACGTGACACGTCTTGTCACGTAAATGGTGTGTCAAATAAAAGGCGTTGAACAAGATTGAGTAGATAGTACTGTATTTCATCACAAAAGCCAAATTTATTTAGCCATGCCTGACCTGACGTTTCTCCCCAGGGGCTCAATGTCAAGCCTGCAGTCAGGCACGAGCGGCTTCTCGTGTCTCAGCGGTAAGTCAGTGGCGAGCAGTTGCCCGTCGCGGTGATGCGAGCCGCCCGCGACGTACGCGCCGCCCGCCCTCGCGCGACTCTCCTGAGCCCCCGTTGGCTAAAACTGGCTATAACTGGCTAAAAGTGGCTTCAAACGTTACGAAACAATTATTGAAAGCAGGTGATTTGATCGTCTTTGGTGTTAGAATTAGAATAGTAACAAAATGTTACATTACTTTAGTTCAAAGTTATTTTTTGTAACTGCTATCTGATTTGATGGACAATATAACTGAATAGTTGCAGTTATATTAGTTTATCTTTTAATTAATAAGATAATTTTATTGTTTTAATTTTTAATGCAATTCTTAAAGGGTTAGGACGATAAATAAAATACAAGATTTAAATAAATATTTTTATTGTTATTGACGGTACTTCACCTTAGACAATGCATTACGCCGTACTTTGTGCGGGCATTTCGTAGTGCTGCGGGCATTTCGTGGTGATGCGGGCATTTCGTGGTGATGCGGGCATTTCGTGGTGATGCGGGCATTTTGTGGAGTTGCTGATAATTCCTAGACAATGTTGGTAATATCTATAATCTTTTAAATAAGTGAATGTTTCGAAAGATCTATGTAATCTTTTCTCTTTTCTGTTATCAATATTGTCTAGGCATTGGCTACATCGCTGTGTCCGTTTGTAATACATTGCATGCTATATTATACGATCTCATTGCGTCCCTCAGAAAACACGTGATGTATGTATGTACGTACGTACGCTATACATTATGGCGTGTTCAGACGAGGCGATTTGTTGGCAAGCAAAATATAACTATTAATGTGATATCGTTTAAATTTACACTTTTGACGTGTAAATGTTAACTAGATTACTTAGTGTAAAAAATACGATATAGTGTGTAAAAATCGCTCAGAATTTTAATATTTTGAGTCGAAATGGCGTATAGTTATGGAATGGTTTAGAGTAGTCGATGTGAGTAAGATCTGTTAGTCTTTTGGGAAAGTTAGTTTTAGTAGTAAAAATTGTTAAAAGTTTTCTCTAGTAAAAATAAAAATCTTTAATAAACAATGCAAATTCATTCTTAAAAGATACTTACGGTAGCTAATTCGTAGTACAATTATAATAAATCTAACATCAGCGAAATCTGCAATCAAAAATCTCTCCGTCTGAACAAGCCATAACCTACTGTGACAAATCGTAGTTCTTATATAATATTCTTCATTATCGTAGCCATAAACTCGTAAAGTAAAACGTAGCTCAAGCAGCCAAACAGATTTCAATCTTATACGAAGGAAATAAAGTCTATTTTTCAATGATTACAAAAAATATATGAGTAAAATGTTTGTATGTACATTTAATCGGTCGTAAATAACGCATGTTCATATATTTCTATGTAATGCAGTAACTGTGTGGAATTGTTAAGCATGACGTCAGCATAAATGGGTATTACTCATAAGTCACTTTTCATTTTAGTTGCAAATTCTGGTATTTATTAAATACTGCCTCGTTAGTCCAGGTCGGAGCGTGAGGTTCTGGGTTCGATCCCCAGGTCGAGCAAAGTGTTATTGGATTTTTCCGTGTGGAATTTCTCAGTAGCAGCCCGGAGTCTGGATTTGTGCCCGGTTGATGGCAATAGGCTCGCCCCCTGAGACTTAAACATAAAGGCGAACTGAGGGTTGTACTACACACCTCTGCCCAGCCCTTCAGGAAATACAGGCGTGATGTTATGTCATTAAATAAATAAATTAAACTGTAACAGTCTTCATTTCATTGTGGAAGTTCATCAGGGATATTTCAATACCGATTATTTGCGAGTTCAAATCCTGTTTGATGATGATGTACAACAGTGTTAAACCTACTTTCAACAATAGTATATTTAGCTAACGCGGCGTCTTACGTAGGCGGTTCAAACCGACGCGAATTCAATGCGATGCGGTGCGAAGCGGCGGCTTTGTCCTACGAGCTCGCGAACCGCCCGCTGCGCGCCGCCGTCATTCAGTAGCACTGTACGGCACCGCATCCAGTTCGCGCGAAAATATCAAACCTACTGATCGCGTTCGCTTCGCTTCGCGCCGCGCCGCACCGCACTCCACGTGCGTTTGGTCACGTAGGCCACTTCAATAGGTATCGACTGTTTGTTGTCTTCGCGTCGCTTCTAGATCGCTCACGTAGTATGCCGCGTTAGTTTAGAGGTTAACAAGAAAAAAGTATTATGCTCAGTAATAAAAGTATCTATTAAAGTCTAACTTATATAGTACTTGTCTTAAACTAGGCCAGGAGCCCAAATGGCCTAAACATGCGTTATCTACACTTGTCTATATAAATGTGCTAAATTAACAGATGTATAGCCAAATTAAATGCTCAGAATTTAATGTAAGGTAACACAAAGTGTCGGGTACAAAATTGTGTAAAGAAAGTGGCTTTTAGTCCAGGAGCTAGTGAAAAGTGTCAAAATATAAATAGAGATGATATAAAAATTAAAATCCTTATTGAATCTGCACGTTTTCCTTTCTAGCTGATAAAAATATTAAAGAAGAGTATTTTTGTATATTGCTTGTTTTTGAAACTTGATGTTGGAATTATTGGACTGAGCTCCTGGCCTAACTTTGCCAGCATGTGTCACGTAGCGATAAAATAAAAACACAATTATTGGGAATAATTATTTAATAAAAACATTTATTCTACAATTAATACTACTTCTAATTTCTTATCCAAACTTTTCTTAGTGCTAACTCCATCCTTATTAATATCACAACAAAGATAAAATTATTTGGTGATGGCACTGAATGAGATAATGCTATGTGACTGCTAAGCGCTAAAAAGAGAGCAAACATCAATCGACACCAGTCATAAGAAATATCTCTAAATTATCAGCAAAACGCAAAAAAATATGTCTGAAACCAATTTGTATAGCCGACTCAGGCGGCGAAATAGCGAAATAAATCTAATACGTAAGCCAATATGACAATGTTAATGATAGTTTATTCTAATTTACACAAATATCAACTATAAAAACAAGACAACTAAGTTGATTTAAGAATGACAAAAACTATGGAAAAGGTATTTTATTTAACACTAGAGCGCACGCGCGGGCTACATATGTAACCCAGCGTGTAATATTGTCGTATATTTTCTTAACTTGGCGCACTACAGTGCAATCGTCTAGTGTATTCCTCAAGTACTAGCACCCGCTCCCGCCAGTAGCGTGCCGGCTCCTACGGCACACGGACTTCTTCAAAAATCTTCCTTGAAGTTGGTGGGCTACACCTGTAGCCCGCGGGAGCGTTGGAGGAAGTAAAATTTTACTGTACAGTTCGTGAAATTGAGGTAAATATGATACTTTGGCTGTAGTATTACTATAAAACGTACTGTAAATTACTTTTCTAAGTATTTATTGTTTGTATTTATGAATTTTTGATGCAGCTTAATTATGTTTTGGTAATTTTTTAGACGTCGGATAACTTGAACGAATTGTGTCAACAAGTACAAAGATGGCAACTGGAAGATGACGAAGACAACGACATTTTGAGTGAAAGTGAGGAATAAGGTGAATTCGCGGAACAAAGTGGCCCACTTAGATCCTCCGCACCATTCTCATAAGGAACAAGATGGCGAGTGGGACGAAGACGAAAATGAAGACGTTCCTTTGTCGACTTTCGCTTCCTACCAATCTATTGTACCATTATGAAATGGTACAAAATGGAGTAAGTTTCCACCGGCCACATCAAGAACCAGATCTCACAACATTTTAGTTCGTCTAGTAGGTCCAATAGGTGAAGCAAAAGACACAAATAGAAGAAGTGGGATTCGATCTTGCAAGAACTTCTATTGAGCGTCGTAAATCCCATCAAAATATATCCAGAGATGTAAAACTGAAATCAGACTACTTCTAGGACTGGCAGAACAAATCCCAGAACATAATATGCCTATTCGGGGAGGAGTTGCTTGGTGTTCTTCTTGCAGCAGGGCTAGCGACCGCAGTAAACGATGGCGCATTTGTACCGAACATCGGGCAGCCGTGTGACCCTGAATATATACCAACAGAGTGATTTACTATCAATTATTTTGATAATTGGTTCAATTAGATACTTAGAAAGCAATTTTATGATAAAAATAACGATCCTAAACGAAAATAAGCCTAACAGATCGCAAACCTTCCAAATATAGTAATTTTTTAAGAAGTTTATGTTTGAAATTATAATTAAAAAGCTAAATTTTGCTGATTGTATGAGTCATTGTGGTAAAAATAAAGATATAAAGTAATTATAGACTGTGTTTTGTTCATTTTGTGTCTTATTTGGAGAATTAATTGAACTGTAAGTGGTCTACGCCTGTAGCCCGCGCGTGCGCTCAAGGAGTATTTACGGGCGCGTGCACTCTAGTGTTAAGTTGCAATAGAAATTGAACTTTGTAAAATGGAATTAAGGTTTTTAATCCCGAAGCATGTTAATTTTAAATTTAAAATGGCTGCAATTTAATATACTGAATTTGAACTGACAAGATATATTGGACACTCTTGGTTGCCTAATATAGCTAGTCAGTTCATCGCAGTGAACTTGTCAACTTTCCCAATATTTTTTGTAATATCGCTAGGTGTGGACACATGCTTTAAATTTACGTGAAGCGTAAGGATTGTAACTCAATATTTGAGAAGTGTTTCGTAGTGACGTCATAGTGAATCAGATTGCACATATTTTTCCGTACATAGTATATATAAATATGTATATTGTATATAGCTCTATGATAAAATATCGAAGAATTTATTCAATCGGTTCAGGTTAAAAATAGTAGACGACTTTTTGAGAATTTTCTGATAGAAAGTTTGTTATACATAATAAGAATAAAGCCTGACGTCGACTACAGCCGAAACACGTCGAATCGAGTCGAGTCGCATTTGTTCCGTGTGAGGCGAAACGGTCAGTAATCGCAAGTCGTTAAAACAGAAATTCGCGTGACAAGCGATGCGCGCGAGTTATGCGACTTGACGCGTCTCGGCTCGTCGCTAATCGACGCAGTTTTATAGTAAATGTATAGGAGGCGAATTATTGCGTTTCTATTCGACTCGGCGAGCCTAGTGGACGCTAGCTTTAATAGTGCAGAATACACATTTAGCCAACGAATGATCGTCATTTGAATTTGATTAAACTTTGACGAACAAATCGGCAGGACAACTGCTTAACCTACCCAATATCAATCATGACATTCATGACAGATGATGTGTCAAAAACAATATTACGAGTGTATACATCCATACTTGTGGAGAAGTCGGATTGTTAATACATTGTATTATTAGCCTACGCTGTCTCACTCCTGGGAAAAGGCCTCCCTCCAATTCCTCCACTTTTCCCGAACCCGCCATATTTCTTTCCAGTTTTCAAGGAAAGCATCAATTTCGTCCCGCCATCTCCTTCGTGGCCTGCCGCGACCCCGTCTTACTGTCTCAGGGCACCAGTTCTCTGCTATTTGTTCTTTGCTTTTTTTTAAATGTACTTGGGAGCAAATAAATCGAGCCACTTCTATTTCTCACGTAGTTATAATTGTTAATATTTTTGGTATTATGAAACAGATCAATTCTAAACATATAATTATCGTCTAAAAGGTTATTTGATAACCTTTAAAATGAGGGTAGTTTTTTTGTATTTTGAATTATATAATTCATGACAAAACTAATAACTAGGACACGTGAAAAAAGGAGCACTCGATTTCTTTGCTCCCAAGTGTACATACATTGCTATGTAATTTGTTGACCTGTCAAAATCATAGCCATAGCGATTACGAGTGCGTTGCGCAATTAGAATACCGGTTTCATTTGTTTTTTGCAGTATCGAGCCCCGTTCGTTGGCTATGTGTATGCTCTATAACAATCTATTCTCGAGAAGATCGAACTCAAGCCTAAGCGGTCGATAGCAGACCTCGGAGTCACAAGACCACCCCTACAGCTGGTATTCTTAGCACTAAACCGAATGATAGTTCTTCGATCCAAAATATGACGTATGTAAGCTTAAAAAAACTATTTTAAAATAACTAATACTAAATGTAAAGAAAATAGTTTAAACGCGTGTTAGAATACAAAATGGATTTATAAATAACTAATAAATAGTTAAATGAGTCCCAACTGTTTTGTGGATTATTATTATTGTCAAAAACAGATAAACAGTTGATAAACATGGTTACGGGTTATATAACCCAGTAATGCGTTATGCAAAAGGGCAACCATTTTCGAGATATTATTTTTAAAGCGAGGAGTTGACAACTTTGTAATAATATTATGAAAATGGTTCACTTTTACATGAAGCGTTTTTGGATTATTAAATAGTGGATAATATATCCTACAGCCCTAACACGGGATCGTGACCAATAACCAGTAACTCTGTATATGGCAAGGATCGTAAGGAATATCCTTTGCCCGTACTATAAAATGTAAACTCTCTAAACGCTCTCGTGCAACGGAACAATGATAGAGTTATGATAGTTTCCTCTTCATAGTACGGGCCCTGTTTGTTTTACAAGTGCGTAAATAGTACCATGTGGTATCTCTAAAAGAAAATTACTTATTTAACTTATCCACGCTGTATTTTCTGTCCAAATACTAGTCGCGCGCAGAAGGTTTGTCGATGACTGCCCCTCCCACTTCACCGACCGCTACCCGCGCTCGTCTGGCCTACCTACTAATCGTACCGACCATCGACGCGTGGCGTCATGAGGCTATCGGCAAACCTTCTCCGCGCGACTTATACATGAAAATCTCAAAACATTTAACAGATAAATTGAACACTTCTTCACTTATAAATCCTTCTTCGTTATAACAAAACTAACCTTCAAAGTTCCGTATGAAAACCGCTTGAATATTAAAATAGTAACCGAGAAATTACTAAAACAGGTCCCACAATGCATTGTACACATTACGACGTCTCAATAGAGTTCATATTGAATTAACATAACAGTAATTATCGTTTAAATCAATTATTTTCCAATTAATGTTAGGGGGAATTGATATCTGATTGTAAGCGATAGGTGGCGCTGTGTTGTTATGTAATCAAGTTTTTAATGAAGAAATCTAGCAAAATGTAGTACATTGTAATTAGTACTATTGGTATATTAACAGCGGGGTAAGCCAATGGTACCGTATACGTAACGACATTCATAAATTAATTTTGTTTAGAATAAGTAATTTTTGTATTAAAAGTTTAGTGAGACATACAGGTTGTAAAAAGACCCATCACATAGCCGAAATCTACGCACTCTGTACATCAAACTAAATTACATTGACCAAAAATAATTGCTGGAAAACGACTTTTATTTTTTGGCATAAAAAAAATGATTTTATTTGTAGCGCTCAATGTGTGGTTGTGGCGATGCCGCGCGTTTGCATGCGTGCAGCGGCCACACAGCCGAGCCAAGGCGGTCGTGTGCGTTTCATATTCATTGCGTTTTTGTAACTTCAAATGCGTAATTCGTTAGGAAAAATTGAAATTTTTGATAATGTTTGTTTGGAAGAAAGTTTAGTATTATGACTTGGAAGTCGTTTTTGGAAAAAAACTAAAAGAAAAATGTATATTTTGACCTTAAATATCTCCAAAACCAATGATTTCCCAGATATGGTCTAGTAGAAAAAAATGGTCCCAATGATGGGTAGAATATGTGGTTTTCGTTATCGTTAAGGGTCTTTTTACACCCGATATACATACATATTTGATTTTGGTTTACTCACGTGAGTGAAACACAAACAATCATAAATAACACAAGTATGTAATAATGCATCGACTGCCTCGTTGGTCTAGTGGTCGCAAGGGCGACTGCTGAGCGAGAGATCCTGGGTTCGATCCCCAGGTCGAGCATATCCGTGTGGAATTTCTCAGTAGCAGCCCGGAGTCTGAATTTGTGCCCGGTTGATGGCAATACGCTCGTCCCATATTACATGGGATTTAAACATAAACGGAATACAGCTCTGCGCAACCCTTCACGGAATACACGCGTGATGTTATGTAATTATGAATGTTCAATTGCTGGCAACATTTACAAACGCTTGGTTTGTGGACGCGTTTCATAATTTTTATCAATCCTTTGGAAGAAAATACTTTTATTTCGCTTATCTATCTCAAAGTTTTATTCAAATACAGTACACTGTTTGTATTCTTTTTAACCGACTTCAAAAATAGGTAGTTTTCTTTTCGACTTGTATGTATGATGTAGATATGTTCGCTATTATTTTTCAAACAACTAGCGCTGCCTGACGACATTAACATAAAGCCTAAATCTATTAACTAATTAATGGATTAGATAATAATTAATAGTAAATGATAATAAACACAATCAGCCTCATTATTTTAAGTACAGTAAGGTTAACCTAACCTGTTCCAGCACTTTTAAAATATACATCCGTACAAGTGCAATATCAATTTTAACTCTAAGACATTGTCATAAAACCCATAATTATATACCTTCGTAAGACAGAATAACTCTATCGCAAGTTAGGTTAACCTACTAAAATGCTATTTAAATTTAAATTTTTGAATTAGTGATAGCTTACGTCCTATTTTCAAACTAAAAAAAAACATTTAGTAATTCTGACTATTTCAATAACATAGCTATATTCAATTGACTAATTGTAACAAATCAATTTATTAGAAATAGTAACATAGAAATAACGTTTATTTTTTGATAAATGCAAACAAGAAATGTTGATAGCTTTAACAATTTTAATAAATACAATGCATATCGCTTCTTAAAAGTAAATTTTGGAATTGAAATAATACAGAATAATAATATTTTAATACAAAATATCAAATATATATAAAAATTGTATAATATATATCATTTTGCATTTGGTACAGAGAATTTGTATTTATTTTTACTGTTATATTATTTTAAAGCACAATTTTACTTTGATGTATAATAATATTAATAATAGCAGATCTGATTTATTTTTACAATGTAATTCGTGTTACTTTTTATGATTTAATTTTATACTTTTGGATCATTATTGCTACGTAATAACAAATCAGCAAAGAATGTTATTATTATAGTCTGGCCCGAACCAATTTGAAAAAAAGTAAACAATCTTTTTGAGTCTTTTTAACTAAGAGCCGATTTTCCAATCGCCAGGTAACTTAGACCAAATGAATTAATATGACGTTTTGACAGATCTCCCATAAAAAAGCTATGAAAACGTCAAATTTATTCCTCACATAAAAGTTATACTGACCATTGGTCCTAAATCTGCTATTAGAAATTAATGTATTGTTTAAATGAAATCAAAATGTTCAAAATTGTAGTCTACGTTTATATTTTATTTTTTGATAAAACACGTGACGTTTTAAAAATGTTTTTTTTTTAAATAAATCTCCAGAAGATAGTTAACATTTTTATCAAATGGGTTTGAGTCAGACTTTATTTAGTGTTATTCCATTTAGTGCATAATTTTACTGTAACCAGATAGGACATTTTAATTTTGAGTCGAATTGGGATAATATAACATCTAAACTTAAAAATCTGACTCGACTAAACATTCATCTTCAAATTCGACTTCAACATTAATTAATAATAAGTTATTACAATTAGTTGTGTGATTCTTATCGATTCTACTAAATATTTTTAGTCGAATAATTTTAGTAGATTCACTGTAACAACTAACTGTTATTTTAAGTAATGGAATTCTTTAGTGTTGTGAATGAGCAATTTATTTTATAGTTTGTAAGTCACAAAAATATGAATAAATAGATAAACAAAAAAATAATAATCTTAAGCGCGAAGTTGATCCTATCGAAGTGTTATTTATGTAGGAAATTCACGTTAAGAACAATACATATAATGTTAGTAGAATTTATTGAATTATTGAAATAAAAATCTATATGAATATTTTGTTTTATTTGAATCCACATCGTTAAATAAGGATGCTCCATCACACTGCCCACTACATGCATTATGAACTGTGGGTAAAAATGTCCATACCTACTGTGGAACCGTGTCACGAATTGTGAGTGCCTGATCCAGAAATATTTGGACCAAAAAAAAACAAACGTTTGTTCAATTGGCTCTCAAGTCAATTCTGTGTAGATCATTTCGGAAGGATTTCGGCTGTAGGCCTTGGAAGGAAAGCGAAGGAATGGCAAGGTTTGTGTACTCATAGGTTCTATTGTGATACTAAAATGTACCTCTGAAAGCTACATCATATTTTGAAGTTGCAGTAAACATTTTAATATTTTTTTAACCATCTTGGAGAACGCATTATTTCATGCACTATTAAAACTGGTGGCTTACTTTACAGATTTATCAATCTTTAAGGGCGAGATTCACCGTCCGACTTTGCTTTGCTACGTAAGCGTTTCATACAAATATGAACAGTAGTTTTATTCCAATAGCGTTCATATTCGTATGAAAAGCTTACTTAGCAGTTTGTAAATCTCGCCCTAGGTGTCTCTAAATCGGAATCAAAATGTGATCTACATCAAGCCAGAAATTAGATAGCGTAGAAGCCAACAGATCCAAGTAACATTTTTGGTGACATTGAGTTTCAACTCTATAACTAAGTACTTTAATTCTATAATCCAATTTACCAAAAATGACACTTAGATCAGTTCAGTTGGCTTCTACACTGTCCAATTCAAGAACCTTCCAAGGTTACTCTCTTTACTCCATCACTGTAGAAACAATGTAAAATAAATAAAATATATCTACTTAGTTTCACAATCACAGCAGTATAAGTAATGCAATAAAAGCCGAAAGCTCGATAACACTTATTGCACAACGAACACAGTATTAAAATACATCTAGCAGCTAATCTTTACGATAACAATTTTTATGGGTTTCAAATAAAATCCAAGTAAATAATAATAACCTTAGAATAGAATAGAAATATTTATTTGCTTAGAATGTAGGTATTACATTAAGGTGTTAACAAATTGTTAGTGAGTCCATGTACAGTCAACAAAACAGATAGGTATGCAGGAAACTAATTACATTCGTATTTTAATACAGCTATGCGTGTGTTGAGTAGCCAAGATTTTGCTATCGCTTGTCTGAACGAGTCTTATATAAAAATTTATTAAGCACTCAATAACAATGACAATTGCCCTGCGTAGTGTATTGATATCCGATGTTTGCCTATAAATCTAACTGTTTTGCTGACTATACATTCTACCTTACGGCATGCAAAAATTAAAAAGTACAGATAAATCTTAAATTAAATCAGTCTGCTAGTGCTAGATTATAACATTAAATTATACTTTGAATGCGAGGTAGTTAATTGTAAAATCTTTTAATAGCTATCTTAACATCTAAAATTTTAAGTAAGTAATAAAATAAAATAAAATTTGAATTTGTAGACCACCTGTCACCGTGTGTCTCCTGTGACATCTTAGCTGACTTATGTCGTGCTGTTAACCATGCTGGTGTGAGCACCATAAGCATATCATATCGAGGGACTGTTTTACCTATCCTACCTAGCCTTTTCACAACTATGTTTTGGCCAATTTCCAGTCTAACCAGATGTGGCTGAATATTAGTATTTTACACGGAGCGACTGCCATCAGACCTCCACAACTAGGGTTACCATCCGTCCGGATTTGTCCGGACTTCTAGACTTTTGTCCGGATTTTTTGGCTTATATGGAATACGAGTAATAAAACTTACTTAAGTAATAATTATCAAACTTAATCTTTATTAACTTCTCATTCATCTAAAAACAAGATATATTTCTTCTTTAACAATCAACTTAACGAGATCGAACAATAAATCTTTTTATGTTTGCATTTTGTGACTAAAATGTCCGGACTTTTATTGAAATGTCAGGCTTTTTGTCAGGACTTTTCAAATTTCTAAACGGTAACCCTATCCGCAACCCAGTACTGGGCAATGCCGATATCGTATCGAAGGTGACATGTACCTACTCCATAACAAGAAAAAAGTGGCCCACTAAGGCTTGAATATGTTTTGAACAACTTCTTCAAGGTACAGTTTCAGTTCATCTCTATTGACCGTTAAGATTCATAAAAGCATAATACTGTGTTCCTTGCTAGAAGGAAACATATTGCTTGTTTCCATAAACCTTACCATATAGGATCACTTTGGTGTCCGTCTGTCTGTCTACCCTTTTTCTCTGGAACTGGTAGAGGTGTCGAGTTGAAATTAATACCAAATACTAAAGCCTCGAAATTGCGTTAAAAAAATCTAGTTTCCAACTCATTTCAATACGACCTTTCAAAGTATATTTTCATACTCACTTTCAGACTCACTGACTGACAGCTTCAAAACCTTGTAGGGTCACGTTGACCTACAAACTTGGCACGAAGGAAGGTTTGATAAAGGAAAAAAATTCAAAAATCATTAATTTCTAATATGTGGAATATTACTATGTGATAAACTTAATTTAGCGGTTTTTTGCATATTTTGCACGATTAATTTTGTCACGTAATAATGCCACTTTACTGTTATAAAACGGTACGCTTTTATATTAAATAGAGTAACTACATAACGAAAGACATAAAGAAAAACATTTCTTCAATACAAGACAAACGCAGCATAAAAAAAAGAAAAACCGAACTAGTGCGAGTAAGGCTCACGTCCTAAGGGTTCCGTACTGTTTTATAACCGTAAAGTGGCACTATCATTATCAGGTAGGTACCATTTCACCTCATAATATTGTCTCTCTCCCAAGGCCAAGGACGTTGAAGAAGAGTCTTCGAGGTATCCCCATGTTTAGTAATGAACTTCCACGGACTAAATTGAAAATCACACCTACCCATGGAATAAAAATAGATAGGTACAGATACGGAAGGCATCTTTCTAATACTCCGTGGCATCAATTTTTTTTTATTGAATCTTCACATATTTCTACCAACTTGTCTATGAAGGATATAGCGTTTCTGTTAGTTTCTGGTTCTAGGCGGAGCACATAATCTTTGGCGAGCCAAGTTTTGGAGTAGATTAGGTACCTATTCTTAATTGTGCAGCGCATGTTGGAAACACAATGGACAAGACTGTAAATGGAAGAGTATTACCTAAAGATTCCATAATAAACTAACAAAGAAAAGAGAACAAGCTGTAGCAGTTGGTGCAGAAGCAGGGTTAGCAAGATTTAAATCAAACGATAATTTCAATGATTCAATCAAAGAGTTTTATTTCAGAGAAGCTTAAGAGTTAAGGCTTTATAGGTAGCAGCCTGTTTTAGTAGTAATTTTATCTGTAAAATATTGCCAAATGGCAAGGCATTTTTTAAATAAAACATAACCGTAAACCTCGACATGAATCTAAGAAAGTAAATTGAGTGAGTGAAAGATCGAAATTGTAAGGCAGTGTACCAAAAACCGCGCAGTTGTCTTTTTGTCTGTGACCAAAGGCCGCGTTCCGATTTACGTAAAATGATGAAATAATACACTTAAAAAAAAAAGTGATGACTGTTTGTTATTTTTTAAATCGTGATTTTTCGCAACCCTGTTCAGAAGACAAATTACCTACAACCTTCCTTTTTATTTTCTGATCAGATTAGATGGTAACAGATAGTGTTACCACATTAGACCAATTTGTAATAAAAAAAGAAAGGCTGTCTAAATTGTTTTTTAAGCTATTCTCTGCTCACTCCCCAAGGGCAAACTAGTATGAGGATACGGACAGATTATTAGATGAAAATAAGCGTGTAGATATAAGATTAAATACCTACTCTTTCCTGAATTCCAATTAGCCAAGTTTCCAAGGTTCGTACATAATAACTTTGCACACATGTATAAGTATAGTTATTGCTATCAACTATCATACTGAAATTTATTACTAGACGTATAGTTGAGTGTATGAAATATTTTATAGCTGCGATAAGGCCGCGGACAATTTTACGCCATGAAAAGATTCGCGTTTTTTCTATTATATTGAACTTTGTTGTGAGTTACGCAAACGGAAAAGCGTAATTTCTATACCTATACTAGTTTCTTCAAGGTTTTTGGAACTGGTGTTGTAAGCAAACTGTATCGCTGCTTGCACAAAGGTTCATTCGCCCTTTTCAAACTGGCTTTCCTGAAAGTCAATCACATCTGAATGCTTGCACCCTTAACACAGAATATAGAAGCTTAGTTTTAGTACCTATACACTAAACCTGAAACTAGTTTGTTCAGAATCACTAGGAGAATCGATTGACATATTTTTTACACCACATTTTTTTTTCTTCATAAATTTCTATTGTGTTTCAGTAGGTTTCTAGTTTCTACCCATAACATTTGACGGGAATAGACACCTTGAGGCTTGAGATGGTCCGCTCGGTCAGTTTCCGTGTACTAGACAACCCCTGCACAGCATATCTCAGGCATTTCACACTTTACTAGGGAACTTAACGCGACATAAACTACGGTGTAACTTGGAGATTTATTAACACATATTCAAGCAGTTCCGATGAAAATCTTGTTGGGGTGTCTCGGTTTTTGTATATGTTACGGCTAATAGCCGAAGTGCGGCTACACCTAGTTTTAGTCGGGTACAACTAGGTGCAACCAGTAGCAGTTGGTTAGAACTAGGTGGAGCTTAAGTCGACGAAGCCCCGCTGTGCGGGGCTCCTATTTCTGTCTGCAGGGTTTAAAGTAACCTAACATGAAGGGGATGACGGGGGCTTCGTTCGCTCGCTTCGCTCGCTCACTCTAGCCCCCGTCATCCCCTTCGAACCTAACCTATCCGTGTCGGGGTTACCCTTAACCATCGGTGTGCGGCTGCACCTAGTTCTAGCCGCTATGATGAAGGCTAAACCTAGTTCTAACCGAAGATAAGTAGGATAGATTTAAGTTTAACCGCATGTGGCCGGCTGCACCTAGTTGTACCCGGCTAAAACTAGGTGTAGCCGCACTTCGGCTATTAGCCGTAACATATATACTAAAAATAACGTTGTATAATAGTACAGGTACCACAGACTGACGAGTCCTTAACGATCGCTGAATGACGGTAAAACCATTAATCTGATCCGCCAGTATATCCTAGGCCGGTGACCAGCTGCGACATCTCGATGCGGTAGGACTGCCTTCCCTATGGACAATATTTCTTTCTCAGGTTTCCTTTGCCAAAACTGCGCTAGGTTTGATAATGATAAACTAAACCAACAAAAATGCTGCAAAAGATGGACTGAAACTAATTTCGAGGCAAGCAGGTGATGCAAAGGACGTATGGGCACGGGCTGGAATAGAAATCACCCTCACCGCAGGCTGGAAATAGAGGTGTGTTGTAAGATTCAACAAAACCCAGCACGTTTGGTCCCGGTCTGCCTGGCTAGCTGCCACCCTCACATTAAAGTCCGGCGTCAAGCAGTTTACTGTGTTCCATCGTGTGTATGTGAGAGCCAGAGTAGTATAAGGGAATCTTTCAATATCTTTCTAACTTGGATTCGTGTGTTCCCTCTGAGACCCAGTCTGCGCTTATTTACGAGACTGTCTTTGCTTTAGTTACGAGCGTTTCCTACTCCCTATCACCTACGGACATACGATTATTTTGGGGCCCGAACTAAGAATCAATGACAATACGATTTGACAGTTGTCCCTACTACCGATGTGTTTATTCCCGTCCGAAAAGTTGAACTTGACACTTGTTTTGTTCACTTGTACGTTTCGAGCTACTTCGTTGACGGACTTAGGCAGTAGGCCCCCAGGTGCGATGAGGTTCAAACGAAGAAAGAAGACAAAGCAAAAGAATGTAAAAGAAATTTAGCATGGCAACTATCAACATGACGTATTTTAACACAGTTACGTAACCACTGGTTAATATCACAGCTGTAACCAAGCATTAAGTATGCGTGGTTCTTTTACAATTTTCACTTGAAGGTCGAACAATACTTCGATATTATTTTAAGTTGAATTAAGTACTACTTAGGTATGCGAACCTGAAATAAAAACAAAAGAATCCAGAAAATGACTTTAACGAATAGTAATGGTCGCAAACGCGACTGCTGTAGTGTCATTCTGTAAGAAAGCCACCTCAATATCGACGGTTAGCTCGATATCCATAATGTCACAGTATGGATAATAGAAGCAAATAACACACACATAATCGACAGTATAATCAATGACGCGTAGTTTTGTTATCCACGCTGTGTCACGACAAGTGTCTAATTGACAGTCGCGATCGAGGTGAGATTCTTACAGAATTGCACTGCTGAGCGTCAGGTCCTGAGTTCGTTCCCCAGGTCGGACAAAATATTATTGGGTTATTCTATGTAGAATTTCTTAGTAGCAGCCCGGAGTCTGGATTTATGGCCGGTTGGTAGCAATAGGCTCGCCTCCTACTACATGGGAGTTAAACATGACGGCGAAATGAGGGTGTACCTACTATACACCTCTGCCCACCCTTCGATTAACACAGTCGTGATTTTATATGTTTGTGAATCCAGAAAATATACCTGTTAATTAAAAGTGACCAAATTAATGCACCATCTACCATAAACCTAGAAAGGTGTAGGAGATATACTTTTTTTACTAAGTTACCGAGGCTGTCACAACGATACGAACAAATACCTACTTTACTTAGTGATCTAAACTATTATATATATTATATTATAATCTTCTAATATTTACACAAACAATATTTACATAATTACAAATAAAAGTATATACAAATAAAAAAAATATCCTAAACTATAAACTAAAACAGGGCATCAAAATATTCCTCCGCATCGCTGTCGACTGGTAACGTGCCCAGAAGGCTGGCAGCATTGCCACGTTGTAGGTATGCCAATGTTAATCCTTTGATCAAAGTAGAGGTCAGCCTTCGGGTCACGGGAAGTGTCGATTAGCCGCTTTGCGACATCTCTGAATAGGAGTTGGGCACTTGGACCCCACGGCCCGAGTGTTTCGACCCCAAACGGTTCGAAAATATAATTACCTACTAATAAAGTTATTATATACTCCTTACTTAGTATCTACTACATAGATGTTCGTGAATATAACACGTTGATCCCTTTAAAATATTCTACACAGCAAAAAGCACATAAATAAGATTTCAATGCACAAATACTTAGTACATTCCCACTCATGATCAAAAATGATGAACGTAGCCGATCCGACTCCTAAAGCTTCGTATTCACTAGGCAACAACTGACGCGCTACATGGAAGCAACATGATGAGCGTCAACGTGCCACAAACCCAGGCCCAGCCCGGCTATTTAGGCGAACTAGGGGGCGATCTAGGGCGCCCGACTTGGGGGTTGGCATGGCGAGGGTACGGGATGGGCGATACAGCGCCAGCCGTGCATGTTACGCGATTTTTTTGTTTCAAGGGGCGCCATTCCAATTATTTACCTAGGGCGTCAAATGAAAGCTTGTGAAAAGTCGAATTTAGGTGCACGGTTCCAATTAGTCGTTTCCTATGGAGAAGAGCCGGCAAGAAACTCCACGGTTACCTACTCTTTTAAAATCCATATCTTTAACAATTTGAGTAAGTACAAAAAAGATTTAGAATAGTTAAGAAAGAGCAATGTAGACTTAAGTGCAGGGATCACACAAAAGTAAAGACAAATATGGTCACAAATTAAGTAGGTATTCAGGCATCTAGCAAGTCTTCGAGTCGTCGAGTTTGCTCGAGCTGGGTGGCGGCGGCGCGGGCTCTTCAAACCAATGCTTAGGTACTAATTCTTTCAGCGTCATGTTCCGCGCCATCTAGCAATGCTTTCGAACATGTTGAGTATCACAATGTTGGGCGTCAATTGTTGCCTAGAGAATACAAGGATTTCTACACAATATAAAAACTCCGAAAATTATCAAAGTCCTCACGACACCTTTAAACCAGTGGCCCAATTCTCCTAAAATAAATTGTTGCCAAACGCAACCGAACCACAACCGTCAGTCAGTTTTTGTTTTCGAAAACTTTCAAAAATATTGAATTTTATTTTTGTGTCAAAATATTTGATAGCTTTTGAAATTGAGAACTGTCTGAATGAACGGTTCGGCCTTGGTTCGGTTGTGATTTATCAAGATTTATTTTAGGAGAATTGAGCCCCAGCACTTAAACATAATCCATAAATTGTTCGATCCCGGCTTGCAGTCATCACGTCGGCTAGTGCACACGAGCCCTAATACTGGCCACACACGAAGCAGCTCCACAAAACTCTCCAGCTCCAGCATTGTCCACAATTAGGGTCAAGCCATTAACCCTATGTGAACGACGCGGCCATAATACCGTTTTGTTTGAACAAAGCCTAACCACATGTTTTTGTTGCCAGATTTGCATTTGTGTCAATTTTATTACTATAACAAATAAATATGCAAATTATTAATACATAGGGTGTATTTAACTCAACCTTAATTCTTTTGAAACTAGTTGAAAAGTTCTTACTGCTAACAAGCTTGGTTTCAGATCCTACTATCAGCAATAAAGGACGTTTAAGTACCGTGCTGTTTTGTTTTCACGAATATTTGGCTCTATAAAAACTATGTCGTATGTCAAGGTATGAATTGGCAGGGCAGTTAAGATTAATCACCAAATTGGAGCGAAAAGGTACCTATAGTCAGACGCGTTTAAACCTAACAAAGCTTGATCATTGTTGCACAAATCAGTGTCACTGCCAAAAACCAATGTCCTATAAATGCCCAAAAGAGATTCAAAGATTCGAAACTCATTTATTCAAAATAGACTAGAATTACTTAAGTAGTTTTTTTTAACGTAAATGTTACAAAAAACAGCTCCCAAAAACGCCCGCCCTTCACCGCTTTCTAGTGTTTATGCTGTGAAGAGGAAATGGCGCAACAAACTCCCCAGCAACACAGTTCTGTCTGTCAAATGAATAAATTGAGTCTATACACAAAATAAAACCGTTATATTAATTAGCCTTCAGGAAACGTGCCATTGGCAATGATTACAATTGCATCTGTCAAGCACCGTTTCTTATCTGCGCCTTAGACATTCTACATAATAATGGACATTCTGTATTATTACGTCCAAACATGTAAAGGTCTAATTTTCATCTTACTATAATCTTATTTTCCTATTCTAGCAAACGTTTCGTGACTCCTAAAATTTCTGAGGTTAAAGTCTGAGGTGGTTACTGGCAAATTCATTCATTATATTATGTCCACGGAAGCTATTAAAAAATCCATAAAATAGGAGCCGACAATCAAACTGCTGAAAGAAAAAGCAACTTAGTTTTATAGGCCGCTATGCTACGAAGAAGGTGCCAAAATCATATCCTTCGATCAAGATTTTCCTAGCAAACAATAGAGAGCCAAGATTCGCTGATAACTTTCAGTAGGAGTAGAGGCGCAGAGGCGACCGTGTAGCAGAAAGCGCAGCGTGGGTAGTTGGTACAAGGTGGACCGATGACCTGGTGAAGGTCGCGAGAATCCGCTGGATGAAAGAAGCACAGAACCGGTCGATGTGGCGGTGCTTGGGGGAGGCCTATGTCCAGCAGTGGACGTCTTTTGACAGCAAAAACACTAGGAAGCGGTGAAGGGAGGGCTTTTTGTGGGATGTCTATAATATTGTAAAACTAACGTTCAAAAAGAACTAAGTAATTCTAGTCTATTTTGAATAAAGGAGTTTTTGAGTTTTGGCTGTATGATAACGATGATGATGAGAGGCGTAGAGCTCCTTGCGAATGAGCTCGTCCGAGGAAGTACTACCATTATACATATTTCTACCACCAAGCAGCATTCCTGTGTTCCGGTTTGAAGGGAATGGGTGCATAAAATTACAGGCACATGTTGTTTTCCTACTTTATCTCTAAGGTTGACACTTGTCAGCAATCCTGTTGGAGTTGTATATGAGCGGAGGTAACCATTTTCCATCTGGTGGGCTGTCGGCTTGTTTGTCAACCAATTATACAAGGTTAGTCAGAAAGGGGGTACTAATCCGAAAGGGTGTTCAAGTAGGTACCCAAAATAATGAGTAACTTTTGTTCTACCACTTTCCCCAAAAGTCAACAGTTTAAGAGAAATAGCTGTTCAAAAATTACATTAAAAAAATGCTAAAATATATCTATCCTCAGCTATGATTAGCTGTGTTAACGTTTTAGGTCATATTTGGGGTCAAGGATTAGAAGCTCCATTTTTTGAATTCGTAAGTTCTAAAGCAGGGAAGAAGAAAAAAAAAAACTAAAATTGAAATCATTTTCTGTGGAAATAAAAATGATGGAATTTTGAAAAAACATAGCTTTCAAACAGTCATTAGACCCTTGAAGTGGCCCGTGGATTAGTATCCCCTTTCCGACTAATCTATATAAATAAAAAGAAAAGTCCGGACTGACTGACTGACTCATCAACGCCCAGCCCACACCCTTGGACCTAGACAGCTGAAATTTTGCACAGAGGTTCGCTTTATAATGTAGACTAGGATCAAGGAAGGATTTTTCAAAATTCAACCCCTAAGGGAGTTAAATAGGGATGAAACTTTGTGTGGAAAATCGTCACTTAACGGGTTAAAAATTTCACGCAAGCGAAGTTGCGGGCAAAAGCTAGTCTTGTATAAAAAAACTAGCAATACCTACATTAATAACCGTTCCCTACAGCAAGTTAAAAACTAAACATAAAGTAAAGCGCAATATTCTAGTTATATGCCCTTTAACGGTTAGTTTGTGTTCCATAACCCAGTTATTGTAACATTAACGATTGCATTGTTGTCGAGCGAAATTTTTCAAATTGTGCCTGATAATGTCTTTGACTATAACAGGCCTGCGTTATAATTCGTAAACTACGCTATACTATGGTCCGTGTTTGAAATAACAAATGACTTCATAATGTAACCCTTTTCTCATAGAGAAACAGAAGAATTTCTAGAATGTTCTTCCTAGCCTTTTCCCAACTATGTTGGGGCCAGCTTCCAGTCTAACCCTATGTGGCTGAATACCAGTATTTTAAGGCTCCTACACACAATGCCGCCGGCTTTGCCGCCGGTGTTGCCGCGCGGCTTGCCGGCGGGTGTTTAACCAGGCCGCCGGGTATAACGCCTATTGACTTACACCCGTGCGGCAATAAGCCGGCGGCATGTGTGTAGAAGCCATTACACGGAGCGACTGGTTAAGGGTAGATCGGTTGTCAGACATTCGGGCTTCTGACTATCCGTAACGACTGTTATATTCGTATGACACCCGGGACTGACGGCTTAACGTGCTCTCCGAGTCACGGAATTCTGATTATGAAATACATAGATAAGTATTTATTGGCACTAACAATCAAATAGGTACCTACACCAAAACACAATAATAGTAGGACAGAAGTGCCAAAAGGGCCATCAGCTCAGCAAGATGACAGGTGGTAGTACCAGGTATCACTACCTAACGCTGATTTTCAGCTGCAACCAACAAGTCCATGAAAACAGAGAAGCAAAACTTGTCAACCGGCCAAGAACAATCAGTGGTAATGCGCTAGATTTTAGCTAAGTAATGTTCCCTCACAACGCTGCATCATACGCAGCGGTCTCTGAGGAGGTTCAGCTGGACGGTTCCCCAACACTGTTAAGGGAGTCAGTTAAAAGGACTGCTTACGATGAAACGCCTGTACAAGGCAAACCCAATAGAAAACTCTTTTTTGTACGTTTGAAAAAAACTATCGTTTCTGAAGTAGGTATAAACTCCGCCTATAGATGAAGAAATGCTGTCCAAGAGAGTTAAGTTGAGACAGGATCCCCGCCACTCGGTGCGGCACACGCTGGCAGAATGTGCTGCATGGGAGGAGCCGCGCCGCGCCCTTGTTTCTGAGGTGGGGAGCGACCTGTCGCTGCCGGCCGTGGTTCGTTCTATGGTCGGCAGTGCAGAGTCCTGGGACGCGGTGATCTCCTTCTGCGAAAGTGTCATCTCGCAGAAGGAGAATGCGGAAAGGGAGAGGGAGAGTGCAAGGCGCACCGGGCATCGGCGGAGGGCGGATAACGCCCTCTTCCAACCCCCGTAAACGGGTGCAGGGGCGGCAGACTTGAGGACGTCTGCCTCCCCCATCCAAATGGACCAGAGGCGGTGGCGCGTAGTGTTCCACGCGCGCCTCTCAGATCTCACTCCCCCCGCGATTGAGGCCTGCAAAGTTTAGCGGGCCGGCACTAGTTGGGGGCTGCGGACGAATGTACTGCTCCCGCGGCCCCCGGCCTAAGTGTGCGAAGGAACACCGGGGTGGTTGTAGTCAGTAAGAGTCTGACAGACCCCTCCGCCCAACCCAGGGCGGTGGACACACGGAGGTACAGACGTAGTCTGAAACCCGGAGAAGGTCATGGGTAACTTTTTTTTCCAAAACACGCGGGTAACTCGATAAACGACATCCATACGGGTGATACCGCGGGCGACCTCTAGTTTTTTATAAGTAAGGGTGTAAATGAATGCAGTAGATTTACAACCTCCCTAGATTTATTAAAGCAGGTTTGAAAGTCAATGCTTTCTTCATACCATCACGCAATTGATTCCTGAAGATTTAGAAAGAGTTAAAATGTTGAAAATAGACTGATCATAGATCTCTGTTCACGGCTCATCTTCCGTGCGGAAGATGTCCGGTCATTTGGAAGGCATACAGGTCCAACGCGCAGAGGCCACTTTGAGAACTTTAATCTAAAATGGGGTGGGGCACCAACCGGGGACTATCCACGGCTGCACTATTGGAGTACAGTCATGGACCGTCACAGGTGGGTGCAAGACTATTGTAAAATATGGTGAAAAATATCTGGTCTATGGGAAGGGGTGTTAGTGGACTGCATAACTTCTATTGCCGGAAGAAAACGATCATAGATATTATTATGGTATTAGGTCCACGTGATTGCTCTCAGACCGGAATTGAATAGTCTTTACCCCGAAATCCTACTGCGAATGAAAATAATGCACCGAATGAATCTCAATCCGCAAGGTATGCAGCAATGCCTGTAATCACAAAACCCATAGGACCACAATGAACACATCGACAGAGCAATTAACCTATTTCCACCACTCATAAAGTTTGTACCTACAGCCTACAGAAAGCAACAGAAAAGAACAATAGAGGAAATGAACAAAAAACTTCACACTGCACCATATGGACACGGTTTTTTACAAAAAGTCGGAAACTGAAAAACTGAAACATGTGGGCAATACTCCAATCACCTTGAGATCGTATTTAATCAAGATATTGACATTATTCCTACACATTTAAATAAAATTCCGTAGCTAATACACGAGGACAGAGAAATGCCTAGAAAAAAAAACGTTTTCCACTAACCTATCAACCTATTTAGATAACAGACAAACCATAAACTACTTTTACATAAAGTATTTAAAAAGAAAAAAAACACAAACACGGAAAATTCCAAAATTAAAAATCTGAATACGGACTGTACCTGCCAGCATGAAAATAAAAAAAAGTTGTTTCAGCCAATCACAGCGACTCACGTGTTGCCGCCCTCAAGCCTCCCAAGCTTTTCCACGGTGTCCTGACGAGTTATGACGCCAGACGACTCGAGCCGGGGCGAACAAACTTGCTAACAGACAAATAGTTTGCTCAATCCGCTCGGGTTGTCTCGCTGTCATGTCTCTGACGTCACTCGGCACTCGATGAAGAGCTGCGTACGCGCCGGCCGCCACACAACAACTGCTTGAAAACGTAGTAGTGTGTGCACAAGTGTTTTCTGAAACAATTCTAAAGGAGTTTTCTACTATTACTTTTGTAATGTTGTGGGTTAAATACGAGTTGGACGTTTTAGAAATGGCTGTTTCTGTTAGCAATAGTACTTAAAACTAGGTACATGTTAAAAGTTTCGTAGAAGGAGGCTTTAAAGCATCTGTTATTGTTAGCGGCGTACACAACAGTTGTTGATAAACACGTTGAAAGTACTTGAAATATCAATCATCATCATCATTCAGCCGAATGACGCCCACTGCTGGACAAAGGTGTCCCCCAAGCATCGTCACTATCCCTCAGACCAAATAAAAAACCAAGATAGAACGCTGCGACCAATACAGTGAAGCATGCCAAAACTACACCTCCGCTCTGTGCACGCACGCACACACGCACACATTTACAACATTTTTCAATCAACCAACAATCAAACTACACCTCACTAAGTGCACACATGTTTACGAAAACGGCCTCACGTCACTGTTGACAGCGCTCTATCTTGGTTTTTTATTTGGTCTGAGCACTATCCATCATTGGCGAAAGCTCCATACAACTCGATTCCTATCGGCTTCCCTTTCGAAACGAGTATAGTTACTGGAATTCACGCATCACACTTGAGCAAGCTAAGCCTTTTAAGAAAATTCACCCTTCGCCACTGCTATCCATGTTGGGAGGGTTTGCCAGAATCGCCACGCTTGGCAGGCGGGTTGGTGACCGCAGTATGGTTGTTAAAGCACTCAGAGAACGCTGCTGCCCATCCTCTAGTGAATTCCGTAGTCGCCTTTTACGACACGCATGGGGAGAGATGGGGTAGTGCTATTCTTTACGTCCGGCAGTAGTACACGGACACGGACGAATACGAACTGTTAGGTTGCACTATTGCAATCCGCCCAAATTCTGATCTGAAGTCTCTTTCTCGTACCCTAATCCCAACTCTGTTGAGTTCAGCTTCCAGTCTCACCAAATACGGCTGAATACCAGTATTTTACACGGAGCGACTGTCATCAGAACTCCGCAACCAACTTACTGGGCAATGCCGATATCCTAAGGTTAGACGGCTTATCAGACTTCCGGACTTCTATCCACATAACGACTGCGACAGGTATTCGTCTGACACCCGGGACCGACGGCTTAACGTGCTCACCAACGCACGGAGGGATCTCGATGGGTAACGAACGGTCACCCATCCACGGACTGACCGCGGTAAGTGTAGCTTAAGGTACAAGTCCGAGACGGGCTGCAAACTGCAGACTGCACGCAAGTCGCCATCCGAATAGCGCCTTTAAGTCGTGCACTTTAAAGGTGCTATTCCGACAGCTACTGCAAAACTGCAACCGCAGACCGCAGCCGCAGATCGCACCGCAAGCGATACTACTTTTGCAGTTTGCGGTCTGTAGCCCGTCTCGGACTTGTACCTTAAACCTCGCAAATCGTATGATCCACGTGGTTGTTAATTTAGCCACGGGTCTTCACGTCTTTCACATGTCTCACTGAAAACCATCGTCCAAGCTGATCTGAAATCATAAACCTTCCCTTTGAACGATTTATTTACACATAATGACGATCGGTTGGGTATCGAGTTGTGTTAATCAGCCTGGCCATTTGGACGGCTTTTGGAGAAGGGAGGGTGTAGCTATTCGGGACGTTGAAGATTTTCCATGGGAGTCCTTTGGCTACGTAGCCATAATAAACACAGGAACTGTTGCATAAGTATTTTAATATTCTGCTACAATTTTTGTTTCTACTGCGGCTGCTATTGTTTCAGAATAGAATCAGAATATCGTTTATGCAAATTAGACTAGAAATCAATTTTCTTCCAAAAACGCCCGCCCTTCATTGGTTCCTAGTGTTTATGCTGTGAACAAGAAACGGCGCAACAAACTCCCCAGAAACACAGCTCCGTCTGTATAGTGTTAAGTATAATTGTAAAACAAAGCATTGCTTCACATAACATCACGCCTGTATTCCCCGAAGGGTTAGTCAGAGGTATGTAGTAGATACCACTCACATCACCCTTATACATATTTTAAGTCTCATGTAAAAGGGATTGAGTTTATTACCATCAAACGGGCACAAATCCAGAATTCAAGCTACTACTGAGAAATTCCATACGGAAAAACCCAATATCACTTTCAGGTCAGCAGTCGCGCTTGCGACCACTACACCAACGAGGCAGTGAAAAAACTAACTGCTGAAACAATCATGACATAGCCACATTTCAGCTAGCACTTTGACGTAGAGGGTACAATTTTGAAAGTAATACCGTAGCATACATTTCATGTAAAAGAGTGACGACACGTTTGGTGCAGTGGCTAAGCGATTGGCTTCTGCGCTACGGGTCGTGGGTTCGATTCCCACACGGAACAAAAATTTGTATGGTCTACAGATGGTTGTTCCGGGTCTGGGCGTTTGTTTGTGAGATTTGTGTCTGTAAACGCACCCACGATACAAGAGAAATCTTAATGTGGGGCAACGTTTTTTAAAAAAAAAAAAAAAACATTGTTAGAGCTCAGGTCGTTTCGTTTGATGTTAAACTGGGGTTAGCGTTCTTAGGAGAGGCCTGCGGGGTTGCGTTGCATGCAGCTGCGACCCCGGCCATAGGTCAGGAGAAGGAACACCGTGGGTTTTTAACCGGTAAGAATCCGGCATAACCCTTTGCTTTCCCAGGGCGATGAGTATCCATGAGGATATTAGAAAGTTAAAAAAAAATAAAGGGTTACCGTTTCTGTCATTAATTTAAACTCTCGGAAAATAGGAACGCTGTGTTAATACTTTAAAATTTTTTTTATCCTCATTCAAAGTCAAAGAATTTATTTCAATTGGATAATTTACAGGCACTTTTGAATTTGAAAGATTTTTTGAAGAAAATGAAGATATTGTCGCGTTCCGAAGTTTATATTACTATGGAGAAAAACTACTTTTGAAGAAGATCTGAACCCCAAGTGTGAGTTTTTTCGTTAACTACTGTAGTTGCGTCACGCCAAAAATGTATGAAAATTTAGGCTGCGTCTCTAGGCGCACCGTTCACTAACTAATATTCGCGCGTTAATTGAACGGTGCGCCTAGAGACGCAGCCTAAATTCTCATACATTTTTGTCGTGACGCAACTACAGTAGTTAACGAAAAAAACTCACACTTGGGGTACTGGAATACATAGATTCCCACTGTGTTTACTTTATTGAGATTAATCAACAACATCCTGGCGTTAAGATAATATGTCGGGGTCGCAGGAATGGCCTCTAATCTATTCTACAGCGACTGCAATTTTCTCCTCTTCGATGTCTCAAAGTTACATAAAAGCGATGAATACAATGCTGCATTACAGCGCCTAAAGCACGATTTTCACACACAGATTACTTCTATTAAAATATTACTTTTATCGGAGCTAGCTCTAGTAAAGAAAGCCGCAGATACTTAGATAGGTTATTGAAAAGTATGAGTTAACTACACATTACTTCTATGGAGCTATCTCTAGTAGGGAAAACCGCAGATAGATAGGTTATTGAAAACGGTTGTTATTGATCATCCCTATCACCTACGGACATAGGTACGATTATTTAGGGGCCCGAACTAAGAATGAATGACAACACGATTTGACAGTTGTCCCTACTACCGATGTGTTTTTTCCCGTCTGAAAAGTTGAACTTGACACTTGTTTTGTTCACTCCTACGTTTCGGGCTACTTTCGGACGGGCACTAACTTCGTTGACGGACTTAGGGGGTAGGCCCCCTGGTTTGGTCAGTGTCGTTTACACGTGCAGCGAGTTAAGTTTGAAAGGTGCGGGAGATGCGAGGGAGTTCTGAAAATCAGTGGTGGGTGTTTGACGCCCAGCATATGCTGAGATGGTGACCCTTTTTGGCATGGGCATGCTCGACAGCATCATGCATGACAGCATAATATGTGTACCTACCTATGTTTTATTGATTTTATGCTTGTATGGTTTATACTATTGTAGTGACCTCATACATAGCGCATCAAGACTGTTGATGAAGAATATTGTGGATAACTTGTCAGGTATATAAAATGAAACTCGAATGACGATAATCTCCGCAGGCTCGGTACTTCAGTACAAGGTGGCGAAGGAAGAATTTGAAGCAATGATGGAACAAGGAATCTGCAGGCCTTCAAACAGACCATGGGCGAGTCCGCTTGACCTAGTACTGAAGAAGGACGGCACGTACCGAGCCTGCGGAGATTATCGTCATTCGAGATTCATTTTAAATACCTAACAAGTTATCCCCAACTGTCATTGTGTCCATGGCTGAATAAAATTAATTTTCTTTCTTTCTTTCTTCTTTCTTCGCACTTAACTCGACGAAAATTAGGATGGCACTCTATCTACTTCTTCAATATACGTCCAAATGAAATTTTCTACTTAACTCGCCTAATCAGCAAGTTAACTGTCTACTTAACTTGTGTGTGTGTAAATCGGGCTCGATTAGACGACACGTTTGGCGCAGTGATTGAGCGATTAGCTTTCTACCCTACAGGTCGCGGATTCGATTCCCGGACGGAAAAAACATTTGTATGGCCTACAGATAGTTAGTTCGTGGAAGTGGAAGATTTGTGTTTGTAATCTGTAAACCCACACAAGATACAAGTGAAACAATAGTGTGAGGGAAGGTTTTACAAAAAAAAAATAAGAACAATAACTTCTTAGTCATTCCACCAAAACTCTACATTCCTATGTAACTTCAACAGTGACGAAGAGTCGCAGGTAGCCGGCGACCCACATATTGCGCGCGCGCACCGATCGAACGCTTTATCGAATGTTGATAAAACTTTAACGGCCGCAGCCCTAGCGGATAAGCCTGCACCGTGAAATCGACGCCTGCGCACCTAATTACTATACACGATATTTGTGTCAAGTGTGATTGCGTTCTTTATAGGTTTTCTGCGAAGTTTTTCAGCTGCATCTTGTTAAAGACCACCCCATCATTTTCCGTATGGAAATTACGAGCTGTTTTGAGATACAACTACGTGATTAGTGACGCTACTTAAGTACGTCTGGTACACCCTGGGCAAATAGCACACCACTGAGCTCGAACCTCAGCCTCTTACATCCAACTACAATACGGCTGACGTATCTTGGCGAGTTTGACGTTAGTTGTTTGGCTGCGCAATGAATCTTTTAGTAACAAAGGAGGATGGGCGTTTTGGTACTCATGTCCAATCAAAATGAATTTACCATCGTTGGATAGCTCTTTTCAAGAGTACAAAAAACTACTATGGCAACAAACCCGTATCAATTGTCCGTTTTGAAATATAGTCTCCAGAAGATACTGGATATTTAGTTCGAAATAGAATTTTAAAAAATCATATCGCCGGTTTCGCTTGACCGATTTTGATGATATTTGCACAGATTTTGAGCTAAATAAAATTCAGTTAACGGATGAAAATCGCAACAAAATTGGTTTAGTATTTTTTCAGTTAGGGATGATCTATCTATTAAACAAATCGGTCGCGTTTTTTTTTGCCTAAAAATAAAATTCGTTTCCCAGCAATTATTTTTGGTCAATGTAATTTAGTTTGATGTACAGAGTGCGTAGATTTCGGCTATTCGGGTTTTTTACACCCTGTATACTTACATACAATAAATGATAAACCTTACTTCGAACTTGTTTTATTTACGTAGATAATGAAAAATATTAATAGTTATTATAATAATACCATGCCAAAATGGAAAAAAAATGACAATAAAGTACTTAAGTAATAGGATGTAACAAAAATTAATAAACTTTCAAGCAGGATTACTTCGATCAGACAGCGAATCGGGACTAGCGCCATGGTTATTCATCATCTACACAAAAATACCTTTCCACCGGTGTATCATTCATTCCGATTGGTGCCAGTACCAGACTCCATACATTTGTGCCCATCATCCTTTGTCTACTGCGCAGCTAATCAGCTCACTTCAGACTCGCCAAGATACATCGGCCGTATTGTACTGCCAGTACCTTCCGAAGATCGTCACTTCACATAGCCTGAGGGCTTCCCACACTACGTTTGCCAATTCGCGGTCTTCACTCAATAATACGTCTACCCCAACGGTTACGTTACGAGGGTCAGTTGATTTTGGTAGCCATCCGTTACCCGAGGATGTCAAATACACAGTAACATTTATTTTAACGTTGGTAAATCCTTATGCAAGGCATAGAAATGAGTGGAAGGCTATGGGGGAGACCTTTGCCCAACAGTGGGACAAAGTTGGGTTGAAAAAAAAACCTCTTTACCTTCCACCTTTTTTGTATCGTGGGTAAATCCTTTGGATACCCCGCCCAGGGAAGGCGAAGGCTTATCGCTTAGACTCTTACCGGCTAAAAGCCCACGATGTTCCTCCCTCTGGACTTTGGCCGGGGTCACAGGATTCGCTAAAGCATGTACTGTAACCCTCTTCCACCCTGGGGAAAGGAGGGAAGGGGGTGGGAAGGTTGTCGGACTCTTACTATTTAAAACCACCAAGGTTTTTCTAGATCCGTTACCGCGATTAGTTAAGCTGCAAGATCAAGCATGGCACCTCTACCCCCTAAGCACGAAGTCCGTGTTTTCGGCCTTAGTTACGAGCGTTTCCTACTCCCTATCACCTACGTACATACGATTATTTTGGGGTCCGAACTAAGAACGAATGACAACACGATTTGACAGTTGTCCCTACTACCGATGTGTTTTTGCCCGTCCGAAAAGTTGAACTTGACACTTGTTTTGTTCACTCCTACGTTTCGGGCTACTAACTTCGTTGACGGACTTAGGGACAGGGTGCTGAAGTTTATTTTGGCTTGTCCATGCTGGTCATGCGGGTTGGTGATGACAGAGCTCCTAGCACCGATGAAGCTGCCTGTTACCAGTCCCGCACGAATATGTTTAACACGTTAGCTGTCTGGTGTACCGAATACAGTACACGCCGTGTGGGTCCGTCACGTCCGTGTACCGTAAATGGTACAAGCGCACCTGTCTTTTCCTATGAGCTCTAACTTTATGGACTTCTGAGTTAAGTTGCTGTATTTGTCAGGACTTGCCGATAGAACACCAAAGAATAGAAAAAAAAATGTTATTTTGTATCCATTCGAGACAAAATATAACAAAAACTGCTTTGGACGTTTGAACTTACCCAAACATTCTGTATGGGGACAGTTAACGTGTTAAGTTCTTACCAGTTGTTCGAGCCGAATCTCACAACGAATTGGTGTTTTTACTTCTTGTTCTTCGAGAGGGTGACACCTAATTATTTGTTCTGTGTGACTACATTATTGTTTTGGGTAGAAAGAAGCGTGTAATCAGGGTTGGGTTTAAAGTTTTGGAGGCCCTGGGATAACGAAGAAGTGGAGGCTAGTTGAAATGTTTTTAAAAAGTACCTCGTGAATGTGTTTTTATTGCTCTTTGTCAAAACGGGTGTCAATTTTTTCTTATCTAAAAAAAAATAAGAACTCATATTGTGGAGGTCATTCTTGTGGAGGCCCCGAGACTAAGGCGCCTGTTGCCCTTCCCTAATATGGGGGGTTACCATGATCTGTTATAGCAGGATTGTTTTAATATTATTACTAGAGTGGGTAAGAGATGGCGCTAGAGAGCTGTCTAGTGCTGTCACTTTCCCACTCTCGTAATAATATTAAAACAATCCTGCTGTAACAGATCATGGTAACCCCCCTGGCCCTGCCTGTAATAACAATTGTAAGTTTTGATTTAAGAAAATAAAAATAAAAAAAATGGTTATACCGTCGTTTGTAGATCATCAGAGCCTCGTCCGTTGTTCGAAACGATGCATAGCGGATAGGTAGGTGAGGTTGCCTTTAGGCACTGAAGTGGTAAGTCTTTCTTTAAGGTTATACTAAAGCCAGTACTTATGAATACAAATGTTATGGTGGCCCGAAGGTTACAGATCCTTTTCTGAAGCACTGGGTTACGGGTTTAAACCCAGACACGTACCAATGTGACTTTTTCAATTTCATATGTGCTTTTGTAGTTTATCTAAGACGCCAACGATATACAGTGAAAGAAAACATCGTGAGGAAACCTGGACTTACTGGTCTGAAATCACCGACCCGTAGTGAGCAAGCGTGGTGATCAATGCTCGTTTCTTTTCGGTATGTGAAGAGGCCTTTGCCCAGCAGTGGGACAGTTACAGGCTAGAACACGAGCCTATAGTGACAGACAAAACAAGCGACCGATGTAATTCCGTCGCTTCGATGTCAACGTACTTAATGTTTGGACAGCTTGAATATCTGCTTACCTCCTACGTACGATAAACCAAACATAAAAATAAGCACATTATTTACCTTGTTGATAATTAGGTATAGACTCAGTTCATACATACATACACAATTTCACGCCTGTTGCTTATGGGGGTAGGCAGTAACTGGCACAATCTCCAAAATAAATATTGATCGCTCTGGTATGTAAAATTTCAAACTTCAATATTTCCAAAACTACTTGGTTAAAATCGAGGCCATTAAGAAATAGTATTATTTAGACACCTTCTTTTCGAAATACAAACACGGAACACAATTTATATCAATATACATAGCGTCAGTGAAGTTCTAACAGTGCGGAAGTCAAAAATGGCAAGACAAGACAAGAGAGTGAAAAAACTATTCAAAACGAGCGTAACCTACACTGAACGCAATCTTGTTTTTAATTATATCATTACAAATGAACTCTTTGGTGATTTAAACCTTTGAAAATCCTAATAATCTTTTTCATTTCAAGTAATATTGTGGCTTTCGCAGTGATGTCTGTTTCTGTTTTTGTCACAAAATGACTTACGCACTGTTAGAACTTCACTGATGATATGTATAAAATGCACCAGAGAGAGAGGTCAACCAAATACGCTGATTTTGGAGATTATCCCTACTACAGATCGCCACATGTTTCTTACATGTAGGTACCTACTCCTTTCGCTTCGTCCACGTTCATACATCTTGTCATACACGTGCGCCGGTTGTGAGTACTACGCACCTGTCCTTTTTGAAGAACATCACCAGTACCACCACTCAGTACACTGTAAATAACAGACAGAGGTGTATAGTACACCCTAATTTCGCCGTTATGTTAAGTCCCATATAATAAGGGGCTAATGCCAACAACAGGGCGCAAATCCGGACTCCGAGCTGCTACTGAGAAATTTCACACGGAAAAACCCAATAACAGATTGCTTGACGCAAGGACCGAACCCAGGACCTCACGCTAAGCAGTTGCGCTAACGAGGCAGTTACTAGATAATTATATTAATAAAACGAATACCTACTGCGTAAAATACACTTGGGAGCAAAGAAATTGAGCCACTCCTTTTTTCACGTGTCCTGTACCCCAAGTGTGAGTTTGCTACGTTAGTAGGTACAGTAGTTGCGTTACGTCAAAAATGTCAAACAAATTTTTAGTTACGCTATTCGCCGCTAGATGTTCTGTCTAAGTTTACATACATTTTTGGCGTGACGCAACTATACGCAACAGTAGTAACGTAAAAAAACTCACACTTGGGGTACTGGTTATTACTTAGTTTTGGTTTTACGAATTATATAATTCAAAATACAAAAACTACCCTCATTGTAAAGGTTATCAAATAACCTTTTAGGCGATAAATGTTTAGAACCAAAAATAATAACAATTATACCTATGTGAAAAATAGAAGTGGCTCGATTTATTTGCTCCCAAGTATAGTGTGGGTGCAATACACCAAAACAATCCATGTTATATACCTTAGCTAGGATTATGTAAGATCTTATGATTTAAGAAATGAAATAAATACTTCTATATTTTCCACCTTAATTTGATGTTTGGCGCAGTGGCTGGGCAATTTGGTTTTTGTGCTATAGTTCGCAAGTTCGATTCCCGCGCGGAATCAATATTAGTATGGGTTACAAAAAGTTGTTCCGAGTCTGGTTGTTTGTGCATTTGAAGATTTGTATGTGTAACGTACTCACGTTATAGGAGAAATCTTAGTGTTGGTCTAGGAAGATTAACTTCCGCTTCAAGATCGGTCGCTCCAATTGTAAACTGATGACGTATTCCAAGAAGTCAGCAAGTAGTTACTTACCTTGTCCTTTTCTTCTTCGACGATGGTAACATTTTTATCGTTTTTTTTTTCAATGTGCAGGTCTTGCACAAACAGTAAAGTGCAAGACAGTACATGTGTAAAGCTACAATCTAAACCTTATTCGATAATAAACGTAACAAAACATAAAAAAAGGCTTGAAATGAAACACAAGGTTGTATTCCCGAAATGTTTTTTATTCCAAGGTGAAGATCTTTGTTTCCCAATGTACTCATCCACAGTAATTGTTTGTTCAGCGTCTTGTTACCGCCGACGCCTATGGTAAAACAATAGCACTTTGTAGGAAGTAAGCAGACGCGAAGAATTTGATGAGGCGCTCCAAAATTTGGTCGACTTGTTCACTGGAGTAGTAAACACTGTTTAGATGAGACAAGTAGATGATACTCTTATATTATTGTATCCATATAATGTGAAATGGTTGGTCTTCTTAAGAGTGGAGATTACAAGCGGTCTATAAGGACGTAGCTAGAGGTTCTGGGGCCCTAAGGCAGCAACTGATCCAAGCCCTTTTTTGAGACCCTTTATTATTTTTCAGGGGACCCAGCTGTAGCTGCAGCCATGGTTGTTTGGTCCAGAGTCACCAGCTTAGCCTTTTCCCAAGTAAACTGAGATCAGCTTCTTGTCCAATGTCCAACCAATGCGACTGAATATTATACAATACAATACTCTTTATTGTACACAAAAATATACAAGAAACATTACTATAAAAATGGAGATGTACAGTGGGCGGTCTTATCGCACTAGGCGATTTCTTCCAGACAACCTTTGGATGGACATGAAGCGCAAGAAAAAAGAGAGGGGTAGTTCTCGGTGCAACAATAAATATTGCACCGAGAATATAGTGCGTTTTTTAATCTCGGAGAGAAAATTGACAGGCACAAATGTGAAACTTGTAAATTTTAGGAACATTATTTTCAAATTTGACATTTCGTGCATGTCAATTCAGTCTCCGGGATTAAAATACGAACTGTAGAGTTTACGACGGCTACCTAGCTAGCCCTCCACCACCCAATTATAGGGAAATACCGATTCCTCATCAATGACAAATCAAGCCAGTGTAGGTTTGATTAATCATATCACTGAGTAACACATTTTCACAGTATTTAGTACCTAATCAATAATAGAGGATAGCGTGGTTATACGCAAAAAAAAATCTACAACGACGCGACGTCTACGTTTGTGTCGCAGTTCACAGTACACATGGTTATAGCCGTTCAGTGGCGTAGCTATGTAACCAAGGGCCCCGGGGCAAAAATCAAATTGGGGCCCTATTTAAAGTAAACTAAGTAGGTAGGTACTTTGAAGGTGCAAAACTTCATCATCAGCTCCTTATCGCCCACTGCAGGGCATAATAAAGCAAAGCTATTTACTAGTAAGCATTATGTATAACGCAGCAGATAATTATTTAATCGTAATTCCTAATAAAAGATATTATAAATGTGAAAGTTTGTTTGTTTGTCACGCTTTCACGTAAAAGTCGTTGGTTAGGGGCCAAAAAGTTACAGTCAAAAATTCTTTATTCAACGCCGGCCGAGGGCCCCCTCGAGCTTGGGGGCTCCGGTGCACTGCCCCGCCTAGCCATACGGTAGCTACGCCACTGGTTACATGTATGATAATATTCCTAGCGATATGATCATTTAACAGAAGATCACGATCACTCATAAGAAAACGGTTCGTAAGCATCTCACACACAGTCATAATATAACTACAGTTTTACAAGGTTGGTCAGAAAGGGGGTACTAATCCGAAAGGGAGTTCTTCTTCTTCTTAGCGTATCGATGGCAAATATGTTTGGCCGAAATTCAACCACGACAACACTATCCGCTGACGCAGTCATTAGGTCCTCATGCGTGCAGGTGACAGGGCACGCGGTGCAAGACAAAAGGTGGGCCATGGTCTGCGGAGAGACGCCGCATAGGCACTGAAGATCGGTGCCATCTGTGAAACCCCATCACCTTAGGAGATTCTCTTTGCTGCGGCCAACTTGGTTGCGGAGTCTGTTTAAAGTCTTCCAAGTCGGCCACGGCAACGCGTGCCCAGGTGGAAGACTCTCTGATGGCTCGATGAACTGTTCAGGAGGCTTAAGTTTCTCTCGCCAAAGATCGCATCTTACCGGGGTGGAGTTGCCATCAGACGGGCTCACGCATCCAAGATTTTTTTTCCGGCTTTTAAGTCTCTGCTGCACAGAAGTATAATTGTGCATTGGGTGGCGTGGGTCTTTTTCTACTTTCGTCCGAAAGGGTTTAAAGTACTTATAATAATAAAAAACTTTTGTTCTACCACTTTCTCCAAAAGTCAATAGTGTAAAGGAAATAGCTCTTCAAAAATTACATAAAAAATACGCAAAAATCTATCTATCGTCAGCTATGATCAGCTGTGTTTACATTTTAGGTCATATTTGGGGTCACGAATAAGAAGCTCCATTTTCTGAATTCATAACTAAAGCAAGGATGTAAAGTTTTTGAAAAGAACTAAAAGAAAATAATCATCATCATCTTCCTTCCCTTATCCCATGTTACTTGGGGTCGGCACAACAGTTTTCTTCTGCCATTCCGTCCTGTCAACCGTCATGATATCACTGACTCCCTTCTCTTTCTTAACATTCTTCACACAATCCATCCATCTTTTCTTTGGCTCCGTCTTCCTCTCCATCCATCCACATTTATATTCTTAACTTTCGTCACATGCGTTTCATGTCTCCTCTTCACATACCCATACCAAGACAAACGGTTCCCTTTCAACTTTTCTGTCACTGGCGCTACTTTCAAACTTCCTCTTATATACTCATTCCTGACCTTATCCATTCTGGTCACTCCACACATCCATCTCAACATCCTCATCTCCGCTACATGCAATCTTTTTTCATCCGTCTTCTTCACGGCCCAACATTCCGATCCATACAGTGCGACAAAGTAAAAGAAAATAATTTTACACGGAAATAAAAATTATCGAATTTTGAAATTTTAACACTGCTTTAAAACTGTCATCAGTGGTACCTACTATAAGCGGTTAGTACCCCCTTTTCGATTAACCTTGTATATAAGCTAAAACAATCTAAATATCTGTGTTATAACAGCTTTATTCATGTTATGTATGTTGAAGATGTTTTTTATATATGGTCACGCTATTTCTAAATATTTATTAGGTAGGTAGGTACTACTGTGAAATATGTTACTCAGTAGTATGATTAATCAAAACTACACCCACTTGCCGAGATACTAAATGTCCTTTGTTCTAAAAATAGACTTTATACATAATTATTATTCACCTATTGTAATTTATCTGTGACATTATTTTACTACGGGTAAACAACACCATTTTGGAAGACTTCTGTGTTGTTGTTGTATGTTTGTGTGATAACTATTTTCTGGTATTTATCATCTGGCCAAAAATAGACTTTATACATATTATTATTCACCTATTGTAATTTATCTGTGACATTATTTTACTACGGGTAAACAACACCATTTTGGAAGACTTCTGTGTTGTTGTTGTATGTTTGTGTGATAACTATTTTCTGGTATTTATCATCTGGCCAAGTAATCTTCTAAGTTAACTTGTGGATTATTAACTATCTATCTACTATAATTTATTACTGTCTTGTCTGTACAATTTATTACTGATTGTCTATAATACATTTAAGATGGACCTCGAATATGTTTAAGAATGAAGAGATGTAATCGTCCAAACTACAACATCAACATCCAAACAAGGGTAATTATTCTACGTTTTTAGATAAAGAGAAACGAAATTCAAGAATCACAAAAACTTAACACTTGTGTTTAGCTTCTGATGTAGCTTGATTATGTTCCAGAAGACTGTTTTTTTAATAATTTTATTACCCAAAAAGGCTTTATCTTTTAGACCCTCTGAAATATTGGCATAAGCTAGCGTTTTGCCCACATGTTACAAATGTTGAGTTAAATATACATTAACAAAAAACTAAATATTTTAGTTATTTCCCTTAGCTCAATCGCTAACAAAACCGAATGATTTCGGCAAGAGAAGAATCTTTTGAAATACAACTGGATTTAAAGGTTTCTGGTCTGTATTTTAAAACTATGCCCAGTCATGAATCTCGATAAGATTTGATTAGAGATTTATTTGAAATCTCTAGAATACGGGCAACAGTGTGTAATGTGGAGTTATAAGATTATAGCGATAGTAGATGTGTAGAATACATGCAAGAGGTCGCTCGCAATCTCGCTCGCGTGGATGTCGTTTATCGCGTATTCCTTATTTTTCGGGATAAAAGTAGCCTATATCCTTCTCCAGGTTCCAAACTATCTCTGTACCAAGTTTCATTGAAATCGGTTCAGCAGTTTAGGCGTGAAACCGTCGCAGACAGACAGAGTTATTTTCGCATTTATAATATTAACTAGCAACCCGCCTCGGCTTCGCACGGGTGCAATGTATGATACATATAAACCTTCCTCTTGAATCACTCTATCTATTAAAAAAAAACCGCATCAAAATCCGTTGCGTAGTTTTAAAGTTCTAAGAACAGACAGCAGGAAGCGACTTTGTTTTATACTATGTAGGGACAAGTGTTTCTCACACACATAGGCTGTAAATGGCCTTATGGTTAAAAATAAGTCTTGCTCTGGGATTAAAAGTGTGTAATTACAGGTTATTGGCCCTAAACCTACGTGTAGCCACGGCATTAATGAGCCCGCAAACCTTCTTACAACCTACATACAACTTGTGAGAATCAGATGACTACGTCAACTGTTTTAATAAATGTATTATTTCTTTGCAAACATTTATTTATATTTTTACCTACATTGCGCTATATTGAGAGCTGTTAGAACAGCGTTATCTGATAACATTGTTAAACAGTGCATGAACGGTGTTCCCGTTTCTAGGGAGCAATAAGTACTAGCAAGTACCAATGTGGTGAAGCACGAAACACAAAAAAAACATTTTTTACCTTCTCATTTTTAATTTTCATTTTATGTTATGTGGTCAAGCAGAAACTATAGTTTAATAAATTTATATTTTAAGGGCCATTGTAGTAAGCAATGAAGGATTTTGTGATCAGTAATGTAAGCTGAAGTATTATCCTATAAAGGTCAGTTGTGAGTTTCAACGCACTGACCACGACGGCGACCGACAGCGCGCACGTTATCAAAGCAACACGCTACACCTCTCTACACAAAAATCTCGAACGGGAATACCGGATACTGACGCAGTGCTAAGAAAATATAACCGTCTCGTTCTAACACATTGTTAAAGGGCCTCGTTTTTGTATTCCGTCCTTATCCTCAACCGCGAAGCGATATCGCGCTATGCTTATAGTTAGAAATATGTAACTGAATAGTTTACTTTTGTGTGTAGTTTTGCCAAGTTGATGTCGTTCGAAATTAGAATCGCTGCATGTTCGTTGTCAGAAATGTGTGAAGTGTATTGAAAGTAATTTTTACGTGGTGCAGTGTGTTTTGTGCTTTTTTTTTGCTGTGCAAGTGTAAAATGCGTTCGGCCGTGCGATGGCGCGCAAACGACACATTTTTTAGATTCCAATAATGGACGAAAGTTTGTGATTTTACTACGGATTATGTGCTGTGTTTATAAATAACAGTGATTTTTACTGTGAAGATGTTTAACGGGAGGTTTTCTCTATTTGACGTAAGTAGATAGAAATATTTTTGTTTAATTTAAATATTTTTTCCTTAACAATTTCCTCTGGGTAAAACATAATGCACTTTTATGAAACGATATTTATTATTACTAAGATATACTTCAATGAGATAATGCAAATATAAATAACAAGTGTTATCAAATATTTTTCCTTGTACTTACCAGACAAACAAAGAATTGGCTGAGATCCAGAACAATGCTTTAATTTTATCATTCGATATTTCGAGTAATCAATGGATGTAAACATTAAAATTATTGTTAAAATTATCTCAATTGCGTTAAAGAAATAAGACAGGATTACATTATTGATCCTTTTAATAATGTTTTAATAAGATTAGGATATATTAATAGTCATTGAATATTTTATCTCTTGTAAATGCATCAATTGACATTCCAAAGACATCGCCAAGGTGGGCAGTTCGCTGACGCGGTGATCGGTTTTCACATTTAAATCTAGAATATGTGCATTCAATTTCCTCTTGGAATAAAAAAAAATATCGCTAAAAACCGAAAGGATGAAATCAGATAGGAAGGATTATTTCAACAATTTACACTAACAATATTTACATAATTACAAATATAGACAAATAAAGAAAAATATGTGCCAGTAAAAAACTATAAAGGTTAATTAAACTAACATCAAAATATTTCTCCGTATCGCTGTCAACTGATAACGTGTCCAGAAGACTTGCCACGTTGTATGGCAATACTAATCCTTTGGCCAAAGTAGAGGCTAGTCTTCGGGTCACGGGAAATGACAAACATGTTGACATCGAGGGGATAAACAATCATTTTCCTGGACACGTCAGGAAATTGGTAAAACCCCAAAAAAGGCACCAATTCTAAGATTTATTAGCTAAGTAGTTTGGTTACTGAGAATTTGGCGATAGGTCCTAAAGTTACCTACCCAACTGGACTCATTGTATACTCATTACAAAAGCCCATTTATTTCGCTCACTCAACACGCCAGTATCAGAAACAAAACGTTGTCTAAATTAATAGAAGATTAAAATGATTTATGTGTAGATTTCACTAAAGCCTTCGACAAAGTGAAGCACAAACATATTGTATGCGAAACTATGGTTTTACGAAATACTAGCTCCACTGGGATGAGTCTTATCTTGATATAAAAGAAAGATTCAATTTGAAACCATTCTATTACCATTTTTTGGATCGCTGGAGTCCTCCAGGGTTCTCATTTAGGGCCTATATTTTTCGTATTAACGAAATACCTACCATCCCAAAATCTATTCTACTAGTTACCTATTGAGAAACATCGTCTTGTTAACTACAAGTCGTATTCCAAATCTGATAACAGTAATCTACAGTAAGTGCACGCTATTTTAATATTACTCATTAATCAGACGCCAAAATCACATAAAAATCCCTTCTACGGACGGATAGGTATATACCTCGTTGTTGTTATCAGAAGCCCGCATTGCTTGTAACTGCGGGCCCATCCATGTGCATATCAGGTTGCGCTTACCTCGCAATATGTACATTGTACATAAACAAACACTACCTTGTTTATTACGTCATTCATTTGACATGAATACTATTTAATGCTGCATTCATTAAAACTGTTCTTGTATTGCAAAGAAAACTCAAACCTCATTTATTCAAAATAGACTAGAATTACGGAATATTCCAGTCTGTCCCCCTGATCTGTCCCCTTCGGAGAGGCAATCAGGAATAAAAAAAACGATCTGTTCCCCTGTCACCAAAACGAACGGACAGATCGAACGAATTATTTCTGGTCTGTCCCCTGCTGTTCTTCAGGGGGACAAATAGAAATAAAAAGTTTCGATCTGTTCCCCTGTTACCGACGAGGGGACAGTTCAGGGGGACAGATCGGAATATTCCAGAATTACTTAGTTCTTTTTGAACGTCAATGTTGGAATAGACAGCCCACAAAAAAAGCCCTCCTTTCGCCGCTTCCTAGTGTTGATGCTGAAAGAAAGTAAGAGCAATGAGTATATTTCTTGGCTATTTCTACGACAAGTCATTTCATCATTCAGCCGAAAGATGTCCACTGCTGGACATAGGCCTCCCCTAACTGGGGGGTTTGCCATAATCGCCACGCTTGGCAGGCGTGTTGGGGATCGCAATACGGTTGCTAAAGTACTCAGAGAACGCTGCTGCAATCCCTTAGTCACCTTTGACGGCACCAGAAGAGATGGGGTAGTGCCAGGTAGTGCTATTCTTTATGTCCGGCACTACACGTACAACGACAAGTCATTTCGTTTGTTGACAATAACAACTTATTTATTTAATAGAACATTAATTTCGCTTACGATCACGTTCCTACACGTGTGAAATTAAAATAATTCAACAACGTAAGTGATTCGTGCAAAATTATTGTGCTTACGAGTACCTATGGCAATATCGATATAAATACTGTTTTATTTTTATCTTTGTTCTCTGTATTGGTTCTGTTCTGAGAATACCCTTGCAATGCTCTTGATGTAGTCTCAAAACAAAAGGTAGGCGAATTGACTAACACAAAAAAATAACATGTTGATTTGATAATAGTCATTGGCATTCTATTTTCAGGGTCTATTCTTTGAGAAATGTAGCTTGAAGTTATATTGTTTTAATAATCAATGTCTGTACTCTGTAGTGTAGAGAAGTCTAGAAAGAAGAAGCTGAACTAGTATAAAATTTACGGAAGTTACCTACAAATGGTTAATTATTTTGTGCCAATAGTTACAAATTTTACAATATTCTCTTGAATACTAAACTTTCTACCCAAATCTAAGATATGTACTCTCTCTATGCATCCAGCAAAACAGTCAACTAACTATTGTGAATGATTTTGAAAAAGATGCAATCTTGGGATATCATTTATTTTACTGCCTTACCACAACAAAATCGCGTTTAACGGTAGGACTAACACGAATTAAAATGTAGAATTGGAAATATTCGTTTCGCACATAATATTTAATTAAATTGAACTTTAATCATAATTATCTAGTTAAGATACAAATTGTGCTTGTTGCATACATTTTAACCAAAATGCCATAGGAATAGTTGCATTTTCGATTCAAAATTCACTCACATTAACGTTACATTTACGTTACTATAAGTACGTCAAAACACTCGTGGCCTACTACTGCTATTGATATTAAACAGAGTTTAAACACCTTCATCATATATATGAATTGCAGTACATCCCTGTGTCCAATACTTGAACACCTTTATATCTTCTTTTAACACACGATACAAAACAGCACCTAACAAATACATCAAAACGAACAAAATATGAAAAATCTAGTTCTACATAAAACATCATGTCGCCACATCGTTTCTTTACGAGCACATGGGACGACAACAAGGTCGCCTTTTAAGAACATATCCGCCGGTTAACTGGCGTCCTCCGGCGTCATTGACTAATAAGATAATGTACCAGCAAGTGCAGTTAACTTCGACCTGGAATAATTTCGTCTGTTGTCTGGTTTAACAGGTCAATAGCTGTCAGCGTTTATTTGCAATTTAGTTGGTTAGCTTTTTCCCGCAGCTCCCCTTGCGTGAAATCTTGAGCCTTCGTTAAGCCCCTTGTTGGGTGTAGTTGTAAAATCAAAAACATCTTTCATCCCCTATTTAACTTCTTACGGGTATAATTTCCAAAAACCCTCAAACATGTGTATATTAATTTCTCACCAAGAGCCTACATTTTTAATTCCATGCTTCTTACTTCAAAAGTAACAGATTTCTCATACAAACTTTCAACACTTATTTCACCCCCTTATGCATTTAATTTTCAAAAAACGCTGAAACACATGTAGCTTTATTTCTAATCAAAAACCTTAATATTTAATTTCATGCTTCATACTTCAAAAATGACGGACTTGCATACAAACGTTAATCACCATTTTCAGCCCCTTAGGGGTTGAATTTCGAGAAATCCCTTCTTAGTGGATGTTTTCGTCATGTAAGGAACCTAATGTCCAAATTTCATATTTCCAGCTTTAGTGGTTTAGGCTGTGCGTTGATGACTAAGTCAGTCAGTCAGCTTCTCCTTTTATATATACAGATAGTTGACATTTGGAAGACGGAATCTATGAATTAGGAACGATGTGATGCTACTTTGATTAATCCCTATCGCCGTTATTAATAAACACGTCATAAAATTACTCCAAGGTTAATCCCGGGATTAATCGTACAAATAGAGTTAATACACTCGAGTAAAGTTATGCCATGCTTATTAATAACGGCGTATAGCATGTCTAATAATTTCATGTCAAATTATTAATAGCAGCAGCAGTAGCAATGGCTTCTGACCTGACTTGCGTTATGAATGTTATGATAGCGAATGAAGTTTGTTTATCTATCTATCTATGTGTATCAGTCATTAACATATATATTTTTATTAGTCTACTCATCAGCCAAAATCACTGGATTGTTGTTGGTTTTTGACATTACTTCTATTGGATTTCGGTCAAAAAACTATCTTAATCCAGGGATTATTGATTGAGATCAGTACGCCGCGCCTAAAGGCGCTGCCAAAAATGTATGAAAATTTAGGCAGCGCCCCTAGGCGCGGCGTTCAATTCTAGCGCGAATTTTAGTATTGAACGCCCCGCCTAGAGGCGCTGCCTAAATTTTCATCCATTTTTGGCGTGACGCAACTACAGTAGTTAACGAATAAAACTCACACTTGGGGTACCTACGGTTATTAGTTTCAGCCGAAAAGCACCCTTGCTACAGGTAAAGACCTATTGTCGGTAATATTTTATCACGGATAGAGTTTCGGTCAACAATTTTTTCCTCTTACTGATGTCAATTTTATTCACGTGCATATTTCGGGTGTGCCGTAACTAGTTGTGGACTGGATCGGAGCCCTTAATCAGCCCCTTTCTTTGTCCCTTTTTTTGTCAACAATATTGCGTGTATAAGGGAAGGAAAGGTATAGGGATGCCTTTTTGGAAGTTTTGAACCAGAGCTTTGGCTTGAATCAGCCAGCTAAGCGAATTATAGCCAGCTAACTGCCTATAAATAAATGGTTTACAACGCACACAATCAATAAAAAGTCATTTCTATGCACATACATGTATAAAAACCTGACTGATTAGATTTATTTTGTCTATCGTTCCTCGTAGAATAAATTTCATTCTGGGAAACCCAAAACGCTATATTTTTATCTATGTAGTTTTACCTGTGTATTTTTACCTGTGTATTTTTACTTATGCCACTTAAAACTTCTCTTTAATAGATCTTATTTATCTATCGTTGTACAAGATGTCCCAATAAGTAGTGTTTTAACCAAGCTCCAACTTTAATTACATTTTTGATCGGTTATTCCACTTTGTTCACCTGGGTGATATCACCTGGGTGCACAAAGTGGAATTTTTAGTGTCTTCATTTCACCTCGGATTTATTTCACCTGACAATATCACCCAGGTGAATTAGTGCGACATATTTGGTCTCCTTTGTTCACCTTGGAATTAAATCACCCAGGTGAACAGTTGCGACTTTTTTAATTAATGTTGTGGACTTTATTCACCCACATACAACATGATAGCCTAGCCTAAAGTCTCGTATATCGACTGCTTATGATACTTATATTAGGCGCATCGAAGGGAAAATTAAGAAAAACCCCAAAGAGTTCTGGCAGCATATTTCTAACCTTAGATCAAAAGGTGGGTTTGAGGCTAACGTAACCCACAAAGGTAAACTTCACAGTGGTGTAGCAGCTGCTGAAGCGTTCGCAGAATATTTCGCGAGCGTCTTCCAAACTGAAGCACCAAAGTTAGACCTCGAGAATATAGCCAATTCAAGCAACTGTAATATTAGTAATTACATTAATATACTAAACTTCGCTGAAAGTGATATAAGCACCGGAATAAATAAAATAAAACTCAACAGTTCTATTGGTCCTGATAATATTCCTCCGTGGTTCTTAAAAGAGGGAAAGGAATTTCTTATTCGGCCCCTAAACCACATTTTTAATTTATCACTAAAATCTGGAGTCTATCCACCACCGTGGAAGATATCACGTGTGACTCCCATACCGAAATCTTCAAATAAATCTTCAGTCGATGAATATCGTCCAATAGCGATACTATCTTCTCCCGCGAAAGTTTTCGAAAATGTCCTACATCAAGGAATTTACAAGCAAGTGAAACAGTACCTGTGCAGTGAGCAGCACGGCTTTCGCAAAAAAAGATCTGTCAATACTAACTTACTTACACTAGTTAATTATATCTCTACTAGTCTTGATCGCAGACGCCAGGTGGACGTTCTTTACTTTGATTTCCAAAAGGCGTTCGACAGAGTCAACAATGACGTCTTGCTGTCAAAGCTCAGTGCGATAGGTGCTGCTCCAGGGCTTTTACGGCTTCTTGCAGATTATTTGCGGGACCGACAACAATTTGTTAGATTAGGTTTGTACGAGTCACTCCCATACCACACTCGCTCGGGTGTGAGTCAAGGTTCGGTAATCGGCCCTCTCCTTTTCATTTTGATGTTTAATGACCTCCCTGATGTAGTTGCGAATGCCAGATCCCTTTTATATGCTGACGACTTAAAACTATTTTATGAAATAGAATCTGAACTCGATTGCCAAGCTCTGCAATCAGACATTGATTCAGTATATAAGTGGAGTTTAGAAAATAAAATGGAATTTAATAAATCAAAATGCTACGTGATGTCTTTCGGTCGAATGCGGCGCCCAGTCAACTTTCTGTACAAACTGAATGGAGATACAATTACAAGAACTGACTCCATGAAAGACCTGGGAGTCATATTCGACCGTAAGCTCACTTTTCACGACCACATCACATCCACTGCTAAGGAGTCCTTCAGGCGCCTTGGCTTTGTTTTAAGGAACTGTCGTGACTTCCACAACCCCCACGTTATCAAGCTTGTTTTTGGGGCATTGGTCCGTAGCAAGCTTGAGTCTAGTGCGTGCGTATGGAATCCATTTGAGAAGCAGTATGCGTTAGCTTTAGAAAAAGTTCAAAAAGCATTCCTTAGATACCTTTACAAGCACTTGTACGGGTATTATCCTTTCTTGTATCCCACTAAATTCCTGTTGGGTTGCTTAAGTTTCAATTCTCTAGAAGTAAGACGGTCACGCGATCAAATGTCTGTAATATTTAAAATTCTTAGGGGGATTATTGATGTTCCTGATCTGCATAATGAAATCTGCAATCTATTTGTCCCAGACAATTATTGTCGTAACAGAAAACACCGTTTACTGGCTGTTCCATCTTGCCGTACTGTTGCACACTCCAAGTCACCTATTCCTCGGACATTAGCCGCTATTAACGCTCTCCTGAACTCAAACACAGATCTTGATATGTTTGCGGATGAATGGAAGGTGATACTGTCAGAATGTTTGAATTTTTGCGAGAAGAATGCATGACTGTGTTAAATAAATAACATATGTAAATAAATAAAATGTTTAAATAGTGTAATTGGTTTCGGCCGTGCTATTTAGAATAAATAAATAAATAAATAAATGATAAAAATTCAAATCAAAGCCAACTTAATATTTGAAATTAAATCAATTTAATGTAAAAAGAAAAATGATTGAAGTGTTAATTAAATTGTGTGTTTTAGGTATATTAGATTTTTACCACGGCCTTAAACCTTTTGATCATATTGACGCTGACGTGAATAGTTTTTTTTTCTAAATTAATTATGACGCGGCGCTTAGCGCTCAAGCGGTTAGACGAATAGAGAAAGTATTATAAATAAAAACATGCATTTATCTCAACTGTTTATGAAACTATGATCAAAATGTCATGTCATGAAAAAAATAATTAGAGGTAAACTATAAAAAATCCGGAACATACATGGAAGTGATTTGGGTACTTACCTCCTAGGATGCTCAACCTTTGGACTTTCGTTTGACACTATTTTTTGGGACACCTTGAATTAAAAGAATCTTTTTCCAACTCTGTAGGAGTTGGCTTTCCGTCAGTGTCTTGAAGCCTGTGCTGCATATAGATCTTAGTTCTTAGCAAATGCCACTTTCTTTGGTCCTGTGCAAATCCCATCCTCTTAAGCCCTTCGATCTCTAAAGTATTTAATTCATTAAACTCCAATTAAACAAACATTATGAATGACAGCAACGTGTTGACCGACACTCGCGTCAACATTGGGTGTCATGACGTAATTTCACTATAAACCGTCTAAATATAACCGGGATGAGCTGTGACTGTGGTGTGACACACGCGTAGGACTAGTCGAATCACATCATAATGAATTATAAACATAAATTATAAAATATTTACTCTACTAACCTATATTATAGTAGATGTCTGGAATTTATGGGGTAAGAAAATGCGATTAGTACCTACTCGATTTCTTTATTTTTTGTCTTGGTATCGCTTGACCATAGTGAATAGTCGCACCGGGGGCCCAATTCTCCTAAAATAAATTGTTGCCAAACACAATCGAACCACAACCGTCAGTCAGTTTTTGTTTTCGAAAACTTTCAAAATGATTGATTTTGTTTTTTGTGTCAAACAATTTGATAGCTTTTGAAATTGAGAACTGTCTGAATGAACGGTTCGGTCTAGGTTCGGTTGTGATTTATCAAGATTTATTTTAGGAGAATTAGGCCCCTGATGGTAAACGCAGACAGGGTCTAAGATGAAGCACACGAATCCAGATAGCAGATATAGAAGTTTAGTTTTAGTATAGGTACACTAAACCTGAAACTAGTTTGTTCAGAATCACCAGGAGAATCGATTGACATAGTTTTTACACCACATCATCATTCTCCTGCCCTTATCCCAATTTATTTGGGGTCGGCGCAACATGTCTTTTTCTTCCATACTTCTCTATTAGTCGTCATCTCGGTAGTCACCCCCTTTCTAACCATATCATCGTTCACACATTCCATCCATCGTTTCTTTGGTCTTCCCCTACTCTTATAGTTTTTACACCACATTTTTTCCTTTTTTTTTTCACAAATTTCAATTCTCTTTCAATAGGTTTCTACGCGTAACAGTGGACGGGAATAGACACCTTGAGGCTTGAGACGGTCCGCTCGGTCAGTTTCCGTGTATTAGACAACCCCTGCATAGCACATCTCAGGCATTTCACACTTTACTAGGGAACATAACGCGACATAAACTAAGGTGTAACTTGGAGATTTATTTTAAAAAAACACACATTCAGGCAGTTCTGAAGAAAATCTTGTTGGGATGTCTCGGTATTTGTATATACCTACTAAAAATAAAGTTGTAGGATTCCCCTATACCTCACTGGCTGTCACATAAACAAGACGGAACACAGTGAACTGCTTGGCGCCGGATTTTAATGTTCAGGTAGTAGCTAGCCAGGCGGATCGTATAGATCCTACCACCAAGCGTGCTGGGTTTTGTTGAATCTTATAATACTGCAATACTTAAATGTTCTTTTTATTTTTTTCTTTTTATACAAGGTGTAACATAAATAACGCATAACTTCTTAAGGGGTCACTGTACTCATCATTATGAACAACTTTTACTAAGGGACCAAACCTGAAATCACGAAAAAAAAAAACAGCTGTTCCCTACATTTATGTTCGCATAACTTGTCAAAATGTAGGGAACACCTGATTTTTTTTTCGTGATTTCAGCTTTGGTCCCTTAGTAAAAGTGGTTCATAATGATGAGTACAGTGATCCCTTATGAGGTTGTGCGTTATTTATGTTACACCATGTATATTATCAAAACTATGGAATGGATTATGGAATTTAAACATTCATGTTCGTGACAGGTATTGCTTCGTCCATACTCCATACAGATCAATTAAAGTTATCTCCAGGAACAAAACTACAGTCCGTCTAGACATTATGGTAAAGGGGTCTACTCCCTAAGCACGAACTCCGTGGTTTCGGCCTTAGTTACGAGCGTTTCCTACTCCCTATCACCTACGGACATACGATTATTGCAGGGGCCGAACTAAGAATGAATGACAGCACGATTTGACAGTTGTCCCTACTACCGATGTGTTTTTGCCCGTCCGAAAAGTTGGACTTGACACTCGTTTTGTTCACTCCTACGTTTCGGGGTACTTTCGGACGTGTGTAGGCCCCCTGGGCTCTGTCACGGAACACGTTAGCTACCCTCGTCTATGAAGTGGGTATCTGAATTTCGCAAATATTGTTCTACAATTTAGTTTTGTTTCCTAGAACTCGAGCACGCAGAGCTGTATCTAATCTTAAAAGAAGAGTATTTTATCAGCATAGTTCCGCATCACCTACGCATGCGTTGCGGGCATGCATCATGCCCTATTTAACTCTGAATATTTTATAAACATTGTTTATCTAATTAATGCGTCTGATAAAGTGAAATCTGCTACGTACTCTTGTGCGGTTACGAGGAAACTGAATAGTTTGTTTCGACGTAAACTCGAAATTCATTTAATTATTTCAAATGATTTGACTGTGTATGAATACTTTTAAGTGTGATATTGCTGTTAGATATTACTAGAGTGGTAGTTATTGCTGTTATTGTGCTCTTTGCACAGAAATCCTTTATATTCATTGTAAAATTAAAAGGCTAGTATTTAAACGATCAAATATAAATTCAAAGTAAGGGTGTCAAAAATACTGAATAAGGCGTACTGAAATACTAAGTGGGCGAAAGTCTGAGGGCGAACATAAATATTGAAAACGGCGACTTAAAATTACGAATTTGCGGTACGAGTTATTTAGAATGATGAGTATAATAATTCTTAAGCGAACAAATTTCACTCACATTATTGTTGCATGTTTGTAAGGTTGTTTGGGTTTCCAAAGGAGCGTCGACCTATCCGTGTCGGGGTAGGGAAATGTATATTTTCGCCCACTCAGTATTTTTTTCGCCCACTCATTATTTTTTTCGCCCAAATTAGTATTTAATTCGGACACTTCGAATTTTAGTTGCTAGCTTAGATTAACTGTTTCCCACTACTAGTAGTTCATTTTACGAATTTAATCATTCATAATTTTTCGCCAGTTAAGTTAATTTTTCGCAAATGTATTTTAATGCCGCTCGGTTTATATTATTTATTCGCCCGATTAATAATTCCCCAAATTAAAACTAACTGTGCACTGTCAAATGCCATTTTACTGATGTTGATGTCAAGTTATACCTCTTTTGGCGCAATTTTCATTGTTATGGATATGGAAGTTAGGTACGCATGCAGAACTGCCTTGAAGTTAGTTGTTGCCATAAACCTCTTTCCTATCTCAGTCGAAGTATAACTTCTACCCAGTATTGCAAAGGAATCGAGTCTTCAAGTCGTAATTTTAAAGACTCGACTCAATTATGCAAGACTCTGTGTGCTAAAAAGGCTCGGAGTCTAGAGTCAAGCCGAGCCTGAAGCATTTAAAAGCGACTCAAGTCTGACAAAGTTCTCGAGTCTTAAAATGAACTCAAGTCTTCAATAAAAACTCGGAGCATGAAGATGAGACTTGAAGCTCATCATTCGAAAAGACTCCAATGGGCGGTAAGTTTAAATTAGTGGTTACGAAACTATGCCTACAAAAAAAAACTGATAAGATTAGAAATCAGCAAAAAAATTACTTCTAAGAAAATAAAGATGTGAAGGTAACCTAAATATATATTTTGAGATACTACGATGTAACAGTTAAATTGCTAGACTCATACACGAAGAGGGCTTGAGCGCGACTCGCCGCATAAAAAGGACTCGAGCTCTCGTGTATCTTTCAAGAGCTCGTAGAGACTTGAGTCCGCTAGTCTTGGAGTCCTGTTGTAATGAGTCGAGTCTTGTAATTTATCATCCGAGTCCTTTTATATAGGACTCGAAGACTCGACGATTACAACACTACTTCTACCGCCAGTACATGAGCACATACTTTTTTTTTCTCCATCTCCTTAGCACTACTTTAAATACCGAATTGTATGTAATTTTATTTAAATTATCAGACTTTTACCCCTAATGTTTACAAATCCCTTTTGTTCAAGAAAGTTTGTTTTATAACGTTCAAGAGCTGTAGAGACTTTAGTTCTCTAGTCTTGGAGTCCTGCTGTAATGAGTCGAGTCTTGTGATTCATCATCCGAGTCCTTTTTATAAAGGACTCGAAGACTCGAGTCCTTTACATTATAACACTACTTCTACCGCCAGTACGTGAGTATATACATTTTTTTTTCTACATCTAATACCTTAGCACTACTTTGAATTGTATGTAATTTTATTTAAATTATCAGACTTGGTCCCCTGACCTCTAGAAATCCCTTTTGTTCAAGAAAGTTTGTTCTGATAATTTATGATCATTTAAAAAACAATGGTTGTATGATGCACTAATTGTGTAACTCAATCGGCGCGATTCAATTATGTCACTCTGAGTGATCTACCACGATAGCGACTCGCGCGCAGACCGCCCGTTTAATTGATGTCACATGCGCAAACGCATCTGGTTTAGTAAATTAGTTATACAATTTTAATGGTTTTATTTATTGTAAGTGAATAAGTGAATAAGCTCAGATTTCATTTAATTTATTCGGTTAGTAACCGGAGGGTTCATCGTTACGGCTATGGGCATAGGGAGAGGCCTATGTCCAGCAGGCTATTGTTATGCTAATTGTTTTGTGTGCCGCTTTACCGTTTTAATTGACGCATAAAATGTGAGGCGCTGGCGCATCATTTTATAAATTTATAATTACTAAACTGTTTACTTCAACTACTTAATAAAGAAGTCTTTAAAGAATTATTGTAGTATTATTAGTGCTTATTCACTCGTTTTTTAAAATTTTGTATAGAAATAGAGTGCTTTAAAAAATCCAGATGGTACCTACTGTAAGAATAATACGAGATACTTACTCGTGATATGAATTATTTCATAGATAGAGTTGTTTTAGAAATTTAACACAGGAGTATGGCATTTTTCAGTATGCCATTTATTCAGCTTCATGGCGTTTAAACAAGGAAGACTTTCGTTCTTTAAAATCGGGAAAAACTCTTTTCCCAGTGACCCATCTCAATGAATTATCCCTTACTAGCGATCCGCCCCGGCATCGCACATGTACGTTTTATAGCTCAAAACCTTCCTCTTGAATCACTATCTATTAAAAAAAAACCGCATCAAAATCCGTTGCACAGTTTTAACGATACATACATACATAGGGACAGACAGCGGGAAGCTACTTTGTTTTATACTATGTAGTGATAACGTTATACCTAAAATACTGGTATTCCAGATACTTTTAAATCACTACCAGTAAGTATTAGGTAAATTTTCTTCGCTTTCGATCAGTACAGCATACATTTTCTTGGACGTGAAACTAGAAAGCGAACAGGTTTAGTATTTTCTAAATAAATAACTGCTCGTAACATAGCGTACGCAATGTTTGTGTAATACGCACTCAGGGTTGTCAGGTACTCCGTATCCTGGGTATTATCATGGTATAATAATATGTTTCACTGGTATTCTCTTCCCGTGACAGCTAGGTCACGTCATTAGCCTAAGACTACGTCATCAGCTGGGAGTGCTTCCACTATTATAAATAAATTACCCGAGCAAGATGCATTTTTTCACACATATGCTTCTTTAGAGAAGCAATTTTGAACTAGTAATTTTATACAGTTTACTTTTTAACTAAATAGATGAATAACACGAAATAGAAAACAGTTAGGCTAGTTAGCAATTTATTTAATATTTATTATGAATTAAAAATCTCCTTTATTGTATTGGAGATGTTAATCGATGGCAGCACTGATCGTGATATTCGTGACGTAGTCTTAAGCCATTGCGGGAAGAGAATACCTTAGCATATTTATACCATGGGTATTATATCAAACTACGTGACTATTGTAACTTTAATACCAGTCTCACCCAATAAGACTATTGTTGCCGAATATAAAAATCGAAATTGGAGAAATTGCAACCCTGTGTCAATTAAAATATATAAGAAATTGCCAAGTGGCGGCGACACATGACACATGATATGCAACAAAATCTATTCAGGAATACCTAGCACTTTTTACATTTGTTTTCTTGTTAAGGTATTAGGAGATGGCGCGTGTGAAAAAATATATTAAAAAAATACCAAAAAAATACTTTTGCCTTTAGTCTATTAAGTAATTTGAAGGTGTATTATGCACGGTGCTTGTTAAATATTTTTATTACATACATTACACTGTAGATTGATTTTCTTTCTTTTTTTTTCCAAAATGATGTTCTTCAACAACCTCTTATTTTGCCTGGCGTTACTAGTCTCACAACTTCCACATCATTTTGTCACGGTATAAATATTTTTTGCGGATTTCCTTATCCGTGAAATAAGTTCTAAAATGTATCTTCCTGTTCTACTTATCTAACTAGCTCAAAGCCACAGTTATTGTTAATACTCGGACATATTATAAATGATGCGCGTACTGAGGCTGAGGCGTCAATTAGAGGGGGTCGGCGCGTGCGACACTGACACAATATATTTACGAGTAATGACATAATTGTTTACGTCGATTAGGTTCTATGATTGAATTGATGTGCTATGATTGTAATGATTCTAGATAAGTTAAGATATAATTTTGTAAAACATGAGTACCTATGGTAAAAAGGTCTTATAAGTAAGTAGTATGAGGTAGCTACATGTTTTGCCATTAAAGGCAAAATTAGTCGCAAGAGGCAAACAATGCAAAAAAAATAAAATAAAAAGTAGTCACAATGTCATTTTTTTTATTAATTAAAAAATTACAATATCAAAATTTAAACTCAATTCAAAATTATAACTTTCGTGAGACACATTCATATTTATGATTATTTACGGTTTACTCACGTGCATTTTTCGGGATTGCCCGACTAGTTTCGGACCCAAACGGAGCCCTTAATCATGAGTTCGACTAGCGACCTCGTCGTAATTTATGAAAAAAAAAGGAAAAATGTAATGTGGTGTAAAAACCATGTCAATCGATTCTCTTAGTGATTCTGAACAAACTAGTTTCAGGTTTAGTGTATACTAAAACTAAACTTGTATATAATAGCGTAGCCTGAACTGCGCTTTAGTCTAAAAGAAAGCAAAAAAAAGGAGGAAATGTTTCGAAAATCTAAAAAATCTTCCAACTTTACGCTAGTATGCAGAAGATTATGCTGCGTTTATGTTTAGTTTAATTAAAATAATGAGGTCTGTAGGGCGCGGTGAGCTGACCCCAAACACAACTGAGCTGTGTGCACGTTCACGTTACGTCATCAGTTCGTCTGAACTCCACAGTAATGCGGGTTCAAAGTAACTACAACATTCCTAAGTTTGCAATTAATGTCACGTATTGCTGTAATGCAATTTGCCGCACCATTAGTATTGTCAAGAATGCTTGATTGTTATTTATTTACGGTGATTTTAAGTAGTAGTAAATGTGGGTTACATTTTTGAAATGAACTTTGATTTGTTTATAATCACTTAGGATGTTTTTTTAGTTTAAGTTATTACGTACAAATCGGAGCATAGTTTCTGAGAATGAAAGGAGAAATGTTCTTTATCAAAGTCGCACCGAGGCTTCCACTTTAGGTAATGATCTTTGTTTTATCATAGTTATACTAGCCCTATTAAGGAGCCACATTTCTTACATAATTAGGGGTGTAACTGAATAATTGTTATCTTTGGCATATAACACTGCAGATGTCTCTATACCGCATGGCAAAATAGCAAACCTGTCGATAAAATTAAACGATATAAATTCCATTTTATCAAAGTATACAGGATGTTAAAAAATTATCTCGAAAAAGTGGGGTTAGGTACTCGATATTGGAAATTAAGCAACATTCGACAAAAAACAATTTTATTTTATTTGTATGGAAAGTATTAAAAAAAATACGCGAATTTCGAAAAGTTGTTCCACGAAAGTTGTTCTTTAAGACCAAATGCAATATTTTTGGCAACAATCAATGTCGCTCCTGTATTTAAAAGTATCCCTGGTTTACCGGTAACACAAGTTCCAGTTACTTTAAATAACGAGACGTTCATCATAGTCATCACGCCATATTTTTTACCGACTTCAAAAAAACGGAGGACTTTCTCAATTCGCCTTGTATTTTTTTGTTTGTTTAGCGATATCGTCGTGAATTGTGAATCGATTTTAATGATTCTCTTTTTATTTGAAAGAGTATTTTCTCGAGGTAGTCCGATCTTTTGGTGAAGATCTTATGAAGGTTTTCGTAGATAGACAATGGAACTCTTCAATGGATAACAGCAAATCACTCGCGATTGATGTAATGTTCTGTTAACTATAAATAAAAAAAAAAAACTGACTTAAATAAATAACCGGCCAAGTGCGAGTCGGACTCGCGCACGAAGGGTTCCGTACCATTATCTATAAAAACGGCAAAAAAATCACGTTTGTTGTATGGGAGCCCCCTTAAATATTTATTTTATTCTGTTTTTTAGTATTTGTTGATAAAGCGGCAACAGAAATACGTCATCTGTGAAAATTACAACTGTCTAACTATCACGGTTCATGAGATACAGCCTGGTGACAGACGGACGGACGGATAGCGGCAAAATAATCACGTTTGTTGTATGGGAGCCCCCTTAAATATTTATTTTATTCTGTTTTTTAGTATTTGTTGATAAAGCGGCAACAGGAATACGTCATCTGTGAAAATTACAACTGTCTAACTATCACGGTTCATGAGATACAGCCTGGTGACAGACGGACGGACAGCGGAGTCTTAGTAATAGGTTCCCGTTTTACCCTTTGGGTACGGAACCCTAAAAACCGACATCGAAAGAAAGTTAAATGAGTAAAATAATTAATAAATAATCGTGCTACTAATCTACGATGAACCAAATTGAAGGCACCGATTTCTGTAACTGATAATTACTACAATAGTCGGTACTCTTTTAAAGTTAAAATACGTGAGCACCTTCGCAATAAATTGGCAGAATCATCTCTACGCTGAATTGTCCTATTATTTATATACAGTGGTGGACATATAATTAGAAACACCAAGTGTGACTTTTATTTTTAGTACAAATGAACTTGATAATTAATGTTTTACGTATCATAGAGGGCTTATACCTATTTATCTATAATGTATCCACATCATGAAGTATTACTATGTCAGTTTTGGAAATATCATAAAACCGTTTATGTAAAAACTGGTATACTTTATAAAATAAAATGAAGCAGCACAACGTACTGAGGTGGACAACTAATTAGAAACAGAAAAAAAAAAATAAGCATAAATATGAACAAAGGTAACGAAACAATAAATAATGATGTTAAATGGTACAAACGTTTTATAATAAACCATTCATGCTTGGTTGGGAAGCATCTGCTGTCGATTACAGCTCTACAACGACGTGGCATTGATTCTATCAATGTTTCATACATTTCCAGGGAATTTTTCTGCAAGCTTCTACAAATGCGTCTTAAAGTTGTTGTAGTATGATACTAGTAGTAGTGCGATATTAGTGATATGTTTATTGGACGATGTTTTCTTTATAATACCTATACCACAAACTTAGATTTGATTCAAATCTGGACTATTTGCAGACCACTCTAACACCGACACTAATTAGTCTCTTAGAATTTCTCTCTTTGGTTTGGATTATTGTAGTGTCGGTGTTAGAGTGGTCTGCAAATAGTCCAGATTTAAATCAAATCTAAGTTTGTGGTATATTATAAAGAAAACATCGTCCGATAAACATTATCACTAATATCGCACTACTACTAGTATCATACTACAACAACTTAAAGACGCATTTGTAGAAGCTTGGAGAAAAATTCCCTGGAAATGTATGAAACATTGATAGAATCAATGCCACGTCGTTGTAGAGCTGTAATCGACAGCAGATGCTTCCCAACCAAGCATGAATGGTTTATTATAAAACGTTTGTACCATTTAACATCATTATTTATTGTTTCGTTACCTTTGTTCATATTTATGCTTATATTTTTTTTCTGTTTCTAATTAGTTGTCCACCTCAGTACGTTGTGCTGCTTCATTTTATTTTATAAAGTATACCAGTTTGTACTTAAACGGTTTTATGATATTTCCAAAACTGACATAGTAATACTTCATGATGTGGATACATTATAGATAAATAGGTATAAGCCCTCTATGATACGTAAAACATTAATTATCAAGTTCATTTGTACTAAAAATAAAAGTCACACTTGGTGTTTCTAATTATATGTCCACCACTGTATGTATTATTATATATTTATGTATGTATTTATAACTTTTATATTGTATGAATATATTTATAATTATGTATTCCGTATTATTTATTTGAAATTTGTGTATTTTAATGTAGTATTTCTAAAAGTTTTATAGATACCCATATCACAGTTTAAGAATCATACAGTTGGGAAACGCCTTTGATGTCGGACGACACCGCCGCCCGTGTAGGTACCTACGCTATTAGTCGCAAATGTGCAAGGGTTGTCAAAAAAGAAAAACAAAATAAATGGGATTATTATAATCATTTACTTAATTAATAAACAATAATTTAATTATAATGTAATTATAAATGCTATATAATACATAAAATCTCACGTCTGTATTCCCCGAAGGGATGGCAGAGGTGTACAGTACACCCGCATTTCGCCGTTATGTTTTACGTCCCATGTAATAGGGGGCGAGCCTATTGCCATTGACCGGTCACAAATCCAGACTCCGGGCTACTACTGAGAAATTCTACACGGAAAAACCCAATAACACTTTGCCCGACCTGGGAATCGAACCCAAGACCTCACGCTCAGCATTCGCGCTTGCGACCGGTAGACCAACGGGGCAGTCCTCAGGCAACGTGTCCGTGGTTTTCGGGGGTGCTGATGCCGAAAATGAGGTCAAAGTCCAAGAAGGCGGCTGCGAAATTTTACAAAATATGCGTCATTGATAAATGATATTTATTTCTGTAAATAAATCTGTTGCAGACACTTTTACAAGTCAATGTGATGTTTTTTTTAAGACTAGATGGCGCCGGCTTTTCCTGTCTGACTAGCTATGAGAAGAAAAGCCGAAAAAAACTCAAGAGGTCAACGTCTCTTTTAAAGTCCAGACATTGTGGTATAAAACTATGCGAGTGTAATGCGAGTGTAAAAGAGCCATAGCAGGTTTGAGTTGACCTGTCCCAACTGACGACACGCATGCATCAGCCATCGTGTAGCTCAAACTTATTTTAGGGAGCTCAACGACCCGACGCACGACACCACCAATCAGCCGGACATTTGCGTAGGTTACAAAAAAATACTCAAACCGCCAAACAGTTTTACGAAAATTGTGTTTAAAGCTAGCCTACATAGTACTCGCATTCACAATTTAATAAAATAAAAATATTATAAAAACAAACGACAGATTAATAATAACAGTCGATAAAATGTCAAGGTAAAAAAATAATAATTCAATAATAATAATTATCAATAAATCAACATGCAGAATGTCAATAAACAAAAAACAATTATAAATGAAGTAATTTCAATGATGTATCTGGTATCTGTGATAAAAGCGAGCGGCTCAATTTCAAGCATTTTTATCGTCCATATAATCTTTAACTTTATAGAAACCCTTATTGCAAAGTTTCTGCTTTACGAAGGACTTAAAATTTATTGAGACTTAAGTCTTGAATATTGCTTGGAATCTTGCTATAGAAACGTATACTTTGGCACCTAAATGAATTAAGTACTAACTTTTTGGAGCCTAGTCATTGGTAGTATATGTTTATTTTTATTTCTAATATTGACACTATGAATGTCGCTGTTCATAAAGAACAAACTAATATTTTTCTTAACATACATCAAAGGATGATGGGCACAAATGTATGGAGTCTGGTACTGGCTCCAATCGGAATGATCGATACACCGTTGGAAAGGTATTTTTGTGTAGATTAAGAATAACCATGGCGCTAGTCCCGATTCGCTGTCCGATCGAAGTAATCCTGCTTGAAAGTTATTTATTTTTGTTACATCCTATTAAGTGCACATACTTTTATTGTCATTTTTCTCCATTTTGGCATAGTATTACAATAATTATTATTAATATTTTTCATTATCTAGGTAAATAAAACAAGTTCGAAGTAAGTTTCATCGTTTATTGTATGTAAGTATACAGTATGTAGACGAGTGTGTAAAAGACCCGCATAGCCGAAATATACGCACTCTGTACATCAAACTAAATTACATTGACCAAAAATAATTGCTGGGAAACGACTTTTATTTTTAGGCATAAAAAAAACGCGTCCGATTTTTTTAATAGATAGATCACCCTTAACTGAAAAAATACTAAACCGATTTTGTTGTGATTTTCATCCGTTAACTGAATTTTATTTAGCTCAAAATCTGTGCAAATATCATCAAAATCGGTCAAACGAAACCGGCGATATGATTTTTTTAAATTCTATTTCGAACTGAATATCCAGTATCTTCTGAAGACTATATTTCAAAACGGACAATTGATACGGGTTTGTTGCCATAGTAGTTTTTTGTACTCTTGAAAAGAGCTATCCAACGATGGTAAATTCATTTTGATTGGACATGAGTACCAAAACGCCCATCCTCCTTTTCAGAAATATATTGAGATGCGACCGTCATTAAACACGAACAGAAACATTAAAAACGAATGTAGTAATTAATGGGTTTAAATTCTTACGCGCCAATGTATCAGATCCGGACGTGTCTGCCCTCAGCGTTCGAGTGCGCAAACTAAGCGTGATCGGGGGCCGCGATCCGCGCCGCCCACTTCCCCGCGAGGTCCCCGCTCTTGCTCTGCGCAAGTACATTCGTTTCCCAACTGTATATATTGTTAAACTGTGCCCATATGCTTATTTTTGATATCATTATCGTATCGTAATAATGTGTGCACCTACCATGACCATGTTTTCTCTGCATTACCCTAAGGTTGACTGGTAGAAAATGCCTAAGGCATTAAGTCCGCCTCTGTACTATTTTTGTGCATAAAGAATAAAATAAATAAATAATTTTATATTATTGTAATTATTTTACTTTTTTTGTAATCTTTTAGTCGTTTTTTTTAAATTTATTTTTTCTTCAAAGTCTTTGTTGTGGTTTTTTGACGGTCTAGTGCCAACGAGGTTTACCTATTTTATTAAAAGGAGCTGTACTGTTAATTCCTTGTCGCTAATTAGGAAGTGCATGATTACCTAGACCGCTTCATCCTGTTTTGGCGAAGATCTGTTATGCACGGAGAAATGTATTAGATGGTCTAGAAGACAAAAGTACTAAGTACAGCTTTTGTTTGGACATTTTAATGCCAATGATGTCATACCGTTTGCACTTACTAAAGCACGTGTTTTTTATCCCTTTTTTTCTAAATCGTAGCTACGTATTTAAAATAAGTGACATGAAAACAAAGACAAAAAAGCCAAAGTCATTTAACTATTAATAATATAAATTGCAAAATGTGATAAATAACCTTAAGTAAATCATTTCTCTTCGACAATCATAAATCACAAAAGACGTATTAAGTGATACTATTACAACTTACTATCCTGTTTTAAATGATAAGTGCCTTTTAAGATAAATACACAATAAAGTTAAGAGAACACTTTAAAATCAATTTAATACTCAAAAGTAGGAAGAAATGGTATTTTGTCATGTTTCATAGATGCGTATATTTTTTTAAAACGAATTATTACGTAGATAAACAATCTAACTTGTTTACTACTTAGGTATAGTATAAAAAAATCACAAAGTTTTATAGCAACTATGTATTTTACAAGTTTGTCAAAAACTTGTAAAAGACACAACAACATAATCGTTCAGGGGTGATTCTGTCGTTACAGTTAAAGCTAATATCGGTATGTCAGGATTGCGAGCAAGGTAAATGTAGTAAATAAAACCAACATAGACTCTCCGCCACTAAGAGTACTTGTATTTGGGTTAGTATTAGTAACATAAACTAGATCACAATATAATACTTTACACAATTATTACAAGATCATAAAATTAGGACAAATATAAAACGTCAGACTTCTTCAGGTGATCTACACAGAATGCTCTCGCTTCGTCAAATGACCACCGCCTTTATAACCTCGGGTGCGTTGATCCATATCAACGCAACGACTACCTTCTTTTGTCAACATTGCCCAGTGTTACCAGCTAGCGATAACAAACTTTAAACAGCTCTCCTGAAAAATTACCAATCCTGTAATTAGCACGTTTTTCTTCTCGACCATCGTTATATTTAGAAAAATTATCATAATCACAATGCATTTAAATAAATCCATGTAATTGAGTTATTATCTAAGTACATAATGAGCTGTAACCAATTATGTACTTTACTACATTATTTACTTGTTTACCTCGTATTACAGATGTATATGTAGGTATGTAAAACGCTATTTATATCGCATATTAACATACGTTACACAAGTGAACTATTCTGTTAGAGGTAAACATACTTTTGGTCGTGGAACATTCATTTTGCTGTAATACCGCGTTTACATTCAGCCCATTGACGCGGCAACGAGCAGGGACATGGGGAATAAATTGGGAAACGCGAGAATGTAAACACGCATTTCCATTGCTATTGACGTTGCCGTTCGCATTGCCCGGCTATCCCCCATTTGGCAGTTTTTCTTGCGGACATCAAATGCAATGCATGCAAGGCAATAACACGTTTGGTGCAGTGGTTAAGTTATTGGCTTTTGCGCTACGGGTCGTGGGTTCGATTCCCACACGGAACAAGCCTACAGATGGTTGTTTCGGGTCTGGGCGTTTGTTTATGTGAGATTTGTGTCTGTAAATGCACCCACGATACAAGAGAAATCTTAGTACGGGGCAAAGTTTTTTTTTTTAAATTGCTTGGTGCTGGAAATTCGAAATCTGTTTGCGACATCCTGCAAAAGTTTGAAAACTCTCCGGTTACCTCGCAAGTCATATCTTTGAAGAATTTCTCCAAACTATTTCTGAAAAAAAAACCTACTTTGTTAATATTATGCCACTATGTCACTAAGGTTCAAAAGCTTTTAATATCTTTTTTAAAAAATGCTACATTGTTCTATTACGATGAATTGCTATCATCCACCATCTCCTCTGACGATGACGTCTCTTTTAAATTCTATTTTTTTAAACATTTAAATAATTGATTAAACTCATATGGCAGAGTGCCGACGCTGCGACAATTTCCACGTTATCCACTGCCCAGAGTCGAATTAAAAATACATATGAAGCGGCAATGTAAACACACATTTCCGTTGACGTTGCCACAGCAATATTTAGGGAAATATTTGTAAGGCAGGGCAAGCGGCAACGGAAAGGGCTGAATGTAACGCTACTATAAGAATCGTTTAGAAATTCACAGAAAAAATATTTATTTATTTAACTTTCGCACAAAATTTGTACAGAGGCGGACTTGGTGTATGTTTATTAGATTCTTAAATCAAAATTGTTATACAGCAACGCGGCCACCATTAACTCGGAGTCGTCGACCACGGTGCTCTAAGCTAAATAACACGACACATTTTACTGTTTTTTTTTAAATAAGAAAAATTGTATCTTACAAAAAAAAAAAAAACAGTAAAATAAGTCGTTTTAAAAGTTAAACAAATACACGCATAAATACAATGCAATATTTAATATTCGCACTTAATAAAATACGTCTTATTTATACAAGGTTAGTCGGAAAGGGGGTACTAATCCGTTGGCCACTTAAAGCAATGAGCTTATATAATACTAGAGGAGCAGCGTCCTTATACCAAATTCAGAAAAACGTAGCCACTTACGAGTTTAAAGTGGTAGCTTTGAAACGGATACATAAATTATGTAAATATGTCAAAATACTATATTTGTCTCATTTCTTCTTCCGTCAAACTAATTATGTTGGAATGAGACAAGACATTGTTATCGGAAAAACGGCCAGAGTTGCCAATGATCTACATAATTTCCCCAGAATGAATGAAGGTGTTAATTAAATCAATTACTATGAAAGGTCGAATTATGTACATTAAGGAAGAAAAAAAAAATGCGTCATCATAAATATAATATTTATTTTTTATTAATTATATTTCAATAATTTAGACTTAAAAGGAACATACATTGGACATTCACTAAACTCCCAACAGTCTGGCAAAATCAAAATCGTTTTTACTGGTAACACTGACGGCAAAAACAATGTTTGATAAAGGGGAATGCCAAGATTTCCTTTACGACTCGGCCAGAATGGACAAAGATGAAACATATCTTATTAAAAAGGGCAAATATTGTAGAATGTATTACAATATCTACATTCCCACTGGAAGTACACCAAGAAAAGTTATAGGTCGATAAAGTTGACCTTAATAGTAGATTTTTAACCTAGGGAAGAAAAGTAATTCGAAAATCGAACTAAAATTTTCTTTATACTCCGTCTACATTTTCATGAATATTTTTTTAACCATTAGTGTATTGATAGACCTTCAACATTTTTGTAAAAATCTTAATATTATTGTTTGATTAACGCATTTATTTATGTAAGTAACAAAATTGAACCATTTTTGGTCAGAATAGTACCTAAATAACCAAACCAAAACCAATAAGCAAAATAAATCTTATATTATTTTGAAATTGTCGTTTATTGACGTTGCCATGGCAACGATGGTAAAACATGCATGTCATAATACCAAATTATATTAAAATCATACTTAGTATTTTATTTAACAAAAATCTTGCCCAACCGGAATCCATAATATTGTATTCACGATAGGAATATTATACGTTTACTATTATTATGGTTACTTACTTCGATACAGATACTTACTTTGTCGCATTTAATCGTAAGAAATAAATGGAAGTTATTTTAATTGTGACAAAGGTGTTGTCGCCATTAAAATAAAATCATAACAATATTCGATTTTAAACGTAATCGATTATCAAGTATGTATATAATCGAATGGAATATAAAATAAAAAAGAAATACAGTAATATTATGAAATAATTTTCAAACATGCTATGTTTGAAAATTATTTCATAATATTACAAGTATTAGTTTAAAATTAGTATTAATCAAAGAGATTAATTAAATATGATAACTAACATTATTGAATGTTTTTGGTACCTATACATACTCAGCATAATAAAATATTATGTTATTTATTGTGTTTCGTATAAGAAAAGTAGCCCGTTTATGGTAAATCACAAGAATAGTGACAAACCTGTTGTATTTATGCAGTGGTTAGGTACTAGGATTATTCGTTACAGTTTATTGCTAATAAAGCTTAGTACTATAATTAGTTTCTATTAATGGAAGAGCACAATTCACATATCTCAAACAAGAAAAATGAATAAAAAATAAATACTTTGTTACCTAAATAACATGATATTATTATGATATAATTATTTACAATTACATATTGTTTCATGGTTGTAATCGATTTATAAATGTAATTTTAGTATCGATATAATTATATTTTTATACTGTGCAACATTTCTATTTGCAGTTGTAGATAAAAAAAGCGTTGAGACTTACTAACCAATATATTAAAATACAATTTAAAATGACTATCCGACGGTGTACTTCTCCAGACTTTATTTATATTGCATAAATCTTACAAAAAATAAACGCGAATTATCAAAATTACGGCACGTCTGTTCATACTACTTTGTATTGGCCGGATCTTGGCATTCCCCTTTATTTGGTCTCGTAATGTTTTTTTTTGATAATCTTATGAAAAATTAGCACCAAGTGCTTTATTAATCTTTTCAGATCGTGACATGCAAATTTTAACTGCACATTTCACCATTTTAATATTTTTATCGCTAAGCAATCACTCACTTGACGTCAGGCTGACAACTGAAGTCAGATATGCCTGCGGACATATACGAAGTAGTAACGCATTGGTGCTGTACACTGCTGATCTAGTCCTATATATATAACATCATTGACTTAAAGTATCACTGATGACTGTCTTAAAGCAAGTGTTAAAATTTCAAAATTCGGTAATTTTTTTTTCAATGCAAAATGATTTTTATTTTAGTTTTTTCAAAAATTCTTCATCCCTGCTTTAGTTACAAATTCAGAAAATGGTGCTTCTAATTCATGACCCCAAATTTATATGACCTCAAATGTAAACACAGTTGATCATAACTAAATGTAGATAGATTTTAGAGCTTTTTTTTGAGATCTTTGATCACCTATTTCTCTTAAACTATTGACTTTTGGAAAAAGTTGTAGAACAAAAGTTATTCATTATCATGGGTACTTTAACACCCTTTTAGATTAGTACCCCCTTTCTGACTAACCTTGTAGATGTTAAATAAATAAGGTTAAAAAAACTCGAAAAAGAAAAGAATCTCGCGGGCTGACTAATCGCTTTCACCCTGCGCATTCTCTAATAAGTTTAAATAGAACACAACTACAACCTACTTATAATAATTAAACTGTTTTAGTGTTAATTGTTTCATCTGCCACACATGAGAATCTAATAATAGCCTTCAACGGTGTTATTGTACTACGTTATAAGTAGTTCTAACAAATACCTATTATATAAACGATCATTGTATTGTTCCGGCGAATGATGACACATATTTTCAATTACGTTTTAGTTTTTATACAAACGGTTTCCCTTGAATTATTATTATTTTTATGAACGGTCTATTCATATGAGGAAAATGGTGATGAAAGTCTGTTAGCGGGTTTTTTTGATTTTGAATTTTAACTGTGCGTAATTTATGAATATTTTGAAACTTAGCTGTGCCCGCCTCTCCGTTCGCATGGAAGTCGGAAAACAACATTGTGTCGCCTAAATAATGTAAATGTACTCCATTTATTATAATATAGACTAAACTGGCCGACCAAGGCACTAATCTCAAATATAATCTTTATAGTAACTATCCCCCAATCGATGGAAAAATATTTAATGTACAGACAAAGTGCCCTTTCAGTTTTGTTAATAGTTTAATATTTGCATGGAATGTATTAACTATTAATTTATTTATATAGAACACTTTTTACTCGTGTGATTTCAGTTAAGTTCCAAATATCCCAGAATAAAAAAAAAATATCTAGTAAGACTTCGACGACCCTAAAAATTGTTTTAAGCATGGTATACCTACTACTCGTCCAATATCTTTGTCTAATGTATATTTAAATCGAATAAATTGGATGATCTCATCAAACGAACTAACAATACTATAATTGATCAAATATTATGACATTTCCATATTTTCAATCAAAACATAATGGCTGCAAACATGATTTCGTGGACGATTTCGACGACGATTTTTTTTATAAATGAGTATTTGTATATCTATTGTTATTCCTCCATTTTCCTACGCTTTGACAGAATAATATGGCATTATTTTATCTTTTGTCAAACATCAAATCCAAAGATAAGTATTGATTGAGTGGCATGAAGCACTCTTCAAAGAAATTGGATCGAATGTTAGACAAAGAGATTGGACAAAGATAGATTGAACGAGTGGCAATAACCGCATTGGCCTGACTTGGCCCAAAATTGAAACATCATTTTGGTTGGTTCATTCTTTTGGGGATCAAGCATTTTGGAAGAAAACATTAAGGCTGAAGCCAGACTGAAGCATAATTTACGCGGCTCAAAATGAGTCTGCGTAACTTTTTAGATGGATTTAGCAAGTAAATCCTTCTTAGAAATTACGCCGAGCCAGACGAGCGTAATTTACAGAACGCAAAATGAGTCAGCGTATTTTTTTTAGAAGGATTTACTTCCTACATCCTTCTAAAAAATTACGCTGACTCATTTTGAGCCGCGTAAATTACGCTCGTCTGGCTTCAGCCTTAGTTAAAAGATCAAACTCAAAACTCAAAATAGAGTAGAATTACTTAGTTGTTTTGAACGTCAATTTTATACAAGATTGGTCCCAAAGCATCCAACCCTTAACAACAACGAATGCGTTCTATTGACAACTCAAAAGTAAGCAAGAACGCGTTCATCTACCTGCTATTCTTTTCGCTTTAATGACATTAACAAGAAAAAGTCCGGACTTTTTAAGGTAACCCACAGAGAGAGAACAAAGAGACGAAGACCCTGCCAGCCGCAGACAAAACAGTACTAAACAATACTTCTCCCATACTATACACCGATGGGTTCGAATTACGGGTCTTTGGCAGGCTTGTATCACTCCACGGTTTAAGTACCAATGAATATAATACGGAGAGAGAAAAAATAAAAAATCGAAAATGTTGAAGGCGAAACAGGCCCGGATTTAGGCGAGGGCAGCAAGGGCTTTAGTCCCGGAGCTTCCAGAAGAGGCCCCTCTCTTCTCGAAGACCCAGGTAACATTGAGAGACACTCACCAGTATCTAGGATGTGTATTCAATACAACGAACTCAATTCGAAGCTGCCTGACTTGGGTGTGTTCTTTAGTTCCCTACTGAAGTTCAGAAGCCTGTTGTATTCCCATTTGAACAGACATTTAAACTGTCACAATTACATAGTTTGTTTACCAACTTAGTTGGTCTGAGATAGTACCACGTAAATCCATTTGGGTTTGAGTGTGGCATTGACGATAAAATTCATCCACGTCATCATCTGCCTAGCCTTTTGCCAACTATGTTGGGGTCGGCTTCCAGTCGAACCGGATGCAGCTGAATATCAGTATTTTACATGGAGCGACTGCCTATCAGACCTCCACAACCCAGTAACTGGGTATTACGATACTGTTGGTAAGACTGGTTGTCAGACTTTCTGGCTTCTGACCAACAGTAACGACTGTTAAAGATCTACAAATGACAGCCGGGACCAACGGCTTTACGTGCTTTTCGAGGCACGGAGGAAACTCGCTATGGTAAATGGTCACCCATCCACAGACCAACCTCGGCAAGCGTGGCTTAACCCGGAAGATCGGTCTATGCGGCTGTAATTATATAGCCACGAGCTCCTCCTCCATTAAATTCATCCACGTATTAGTATAAAATATAATAGGTTTGAATTTTACTTCGAGGATTCTCTTTCAAACCTGCATAAATAAATCTAGGGCTCGTGGCTAAATTATCAACCTCGCGGATTATATGATTTGCAAGCTGCACTTGCCCATTCTTTGCACATGGTAGGTCACCGGCCGTTACACATCGAAAACCCTCCGTGCCTCGGAGAGTACGTTAAAATAACGGTACCGGGTGACATACGAATACCCATGACAGTCATTACGGGTAGTCAGGAGCCTAAAAGTCTGACAATCGGCCTCACCCTAGGATATCGGTATTGCCCAGTAACTGTTTTCGGAGGGCTGATGGCAGTTGCACCATGTAAAATACTGGTATTCAGTCGCATTTGGTTAGACTGGAGGCTGGCCCTAACATATTGGGAAAAGGGTAGGCAGAACAAGTTCGAAGTTTACGGAAACCGAAGCCAGGCCTTTATCGTCTGCCAGGGTAGCGGAATTTGTTCGGAAGAGTTACCGCGGCCCTGGAACGCAAAGGGCACTAGGAGGAACACGGATGGGTTTTAGCCAGTAAGAGTCTGACACTCCCTTCCGCTCCGCCCAGAGCGGAAGAAGTCATTGGATGATTTCCCATCCTGCCTTTGTCGTACGGGTCCCATAGCAATATACATATATGTTAATAGCTATACCCAAGCCATAAGACAAGTTCTCTCTTTGTCCCAAATACAATTTTTGAAGGAGCTTTTTGTTTCGTGTGGTGACGCAATATGTATGAGAAATCAATTATGATTCAACAAGCCGTCCGCTCTGAATTATAAGTAAGGAAGTGTGTGGTCGTCTGTTTATTTACTGATTTAAATTTTTCAATAGATGTTTTTTTTTTGTTCTCGTCGTTCATATGCTTTTTCGAATTTATGTGCGACCAGAATTTGATTATCACTTGCGTTAATGTTGAAGGAAAACATCGTTAGGAAACCTGCACAAATGAGAGGGCTCCAAAACATAAGATATCGATGGTGTGTATAGTCTGCCAACTCGCACCAGGCCAACGTGGCCTTCTCAGGATTACGACCTAACCTATTCTGACAAGAGGTCCGTGCTCAGCAGTGGGACAGTGATGGGCTGATTATGACCATCAACTTTGGCATTGTAGGCATCGTTATAATCTGCCGGGGTTGCGGTGCATGCAGCTGCGAATCCCGCGACCCCGGCCAAGGGTCAGGAGAAGGAACACCGTGGGTTTTTAGCCGGTAAGAGTCAGCATAACCCTTCGCCTTCCCTAGGCGTAGGGTATCCATGAGGATATTCCCATGACAAAAAAAGGCTTCGTTATTATAATTATATTTTTAGCGCCGTAACCCACCTACGCGGTACGTCGCGTGCGAGCTGTCGCGGGTCCTCGCGCGGTTTTTATTTTTTATGTAAAGTCCAGTCCTTTGCCTCGAGTGCCTCGACTTAGCGTAAAGAAATTGATCGGGTCTCCTTCCCCGGCGCTTTATTAGCTGTTTTTTTTTTTATGTAAGGATCATGCAAAAACGGTTATTTTCAAGTTTTGTATACTTACACCGTGGCCCCGAGGTACCCGAAAGATTTTAACCACGCCTTTCTGATGGTATTAAGAGTCAAATGTTATGTCAACAAATGTCCAATTCAGACATTTTTTTTTTCTGAACGTAATAAATCAAAGTACGTTCTTGTAAACAATACTTTAGGTTGAAATGGCAATATTTATAAATTATCGTGTGAGTGGATAAGAAACTTCTCACTTCACAACCCTCCCCGACAAATAAGACGTACGGCGAGTGGGGTATGGTATGACAAAAGTCGCAACGCCGCGTTCATAGGACTTGGTACCATAGAAATTTTTCGAGTTGTTAATTTCCGTAAATCACTACATAGTATAAAACAAAGTCGCTTCTCGCTGTCTGTCCTTAAGTATGCTTAGATCTTTAAAACTACGCAACGGATTTTGATGCAGTTTTTTTTAGTAGATAGAGTGTTTCAAGAGGAAGGTTTTAAACTATAAAACGTACACGTGTGAAGCCGGGACGGGTCGCTAGTAATGAATATTTCGAAAATTAAGCTTTATTCAACAAACTATATTCTAACTTTTCTTCTTCAATTAGGCATCGGGATCGATGGTTAAAATCTTTCGGGTGCCTCGGGCCCACGTAGGGTTGCCAACTCTTTGTCGATCAAAAATAGCAGTTCTAAAATTATTACCCACAAAAATATAGTAGATAACGAAAGGATGAAAAAAAAAATAGTAGGCAGGTCATATCTTAAGATTTTTTTATATTAAGTACCTTCAAACGTACGTAGTTACCAAATAAAAAACTCGAGAGCGCGAAAATCGAAATTGCCAATCTGTCAAACTCAAAGTGAAAGCAACTGTCAACTTGACATACCACAATCTAGTTTTACGCTTTTACACATTTTGAAACGAATATTATTGCTTTCAGTTTGATGCCTTTAAAATATAGTAGTTTCGCCTACTATATTTTTTTTTTCAGAAATATAGTAGTCGGGTCTCTAATGTAGTAGGATACTATATATTATTATATAGCAGGGTTGACAACCCTAGGCCCACGGTGTATAGTTTGCGGCGATACGATACGAATGTGACATGTAAAGTGTCTAATTCACAGCTCACAGCTCTCGAAAAAATAACGGAAGCAAAAAAATCAAGTAAACCTAATCATTCAAAAAACTGGCTATCACACCCACGATCAGAGGTCAATGACCTACCTACCTGATGTTTTTATGATAATTGACCTGTTACTAAGCGCAGTTTTTTGTATACTCATAATGATTAAATGACGTTTTTATGTAAGTATGCGGTCACAGTAGTTATGTACCGTACAATTTCGTACTAGAGTCATTTGTTACGGCTTTTTTGTACCTGGACCGTGGTTGAGCTGGGTCCAATTGAAGGAGGCTGTTCAGTGGGTGTGGTTCTTAGTCATCGACTCATCGATGCAGGTTTTAAGTAAGTATATCGATACTTATTTGCATGTTTGGGTGTATCACCTTGGTTAGTATAACATTAACGTGACCTTAGGTTCTAAGTAGGGTTGCCAACCCTACTATACATTAATATAGTATCCTATTGTATTAGAGGCCCGACCACTACATTTCTGAAAAAAAATATAGCAGGCGAAACTACTATATTTTAAAGGCATCATACTCAACGCAATAGGTAATATTCGTTTCAAAATGTATAAACGTAAAACCAAACATCAATATCATTTCTGAACGATTCTGGTAAGTCAAGTTGACAGTTACGTTCACTTTGAGTTTGACAGATTGGCAATTTCGATTTTCGCGCTCTCGTGTTTGTATTTTGTTAACTACCTACTTTTGAAGTTAATTTATAAAAAAAATATTCTTTCAAGAAATAAAGTACCTATTTTGGAACCTACAATTTTTTTTCATCCTTTCGTTATCTACTATATTTTTGTAGGTAATAATTTTAGAACTATTATTTTTGACCGACAAAGAGTTGGCAACCTAAGTGCCTTTTTTCCTGTCACGTGACCTTGTGCCCTCGTGCGTGCTTCACCCGCATGCGTGGCACTCACAATTCACCTTTTTGCCAATTTTGTGTGTATGAAAAGGTGAGTTTTCAGGCGCCACGGATGCGGGAGAGGCACTCACGCCGGCACGAAAAACACCCTTAGTTCAATATATTTTCTGATATTTAGGGTGTCCAGATATGGGTCACTTGTCACAGCCCCGAGTGGCCGGCCACAAAATGCTACCTTTTCCATACATTTCGCAGGGACTCACCGCACATGTCGTCACGCAATAGCTTTTGCCCGCAGCTCCGCTTGCGTGAAATTTTGAGCCCTCATTTCACCCCCTTAGTGGTTGAATTTCCAAAAACGCTGAAACACTTCTACATTTATTTCTAACCAAAAACCTGAGTATTTAATTTCATGCTTCTAACAGTTCTAACTCCTAAAATGACGGACTTTCATACAAACTTAAATACCCTATTTCACCCCCTTAGGGGTTCAATTTCGTAAAATCCTTTCTTAGTGGATGCCTACGTTACAAAAGGAACCTACTGTGAAAATTTCAAGTTTCTAACCCCAGCGGTTTAGGCTGTGCGTTGATAGATCACTCAGTCAGCTTCTTTTATTTATATAGATTGATAATTTTTCAGTAGTTGCGTTAGCTGTGGCTTTATTAATTAATTAATAATAGTTTTTTTTATCTTGCTCTTGGCTTACTCTTTAATTTAGTAGTTGCCCTAAAGCCCTAAGGTATTTATTTATTTATTTCTATTCATTTGAAGCAGATACGTCACTCTGTGAGAATTTCTCTGAAAAATATCAATTGCTAGATACGACAGTTAACGCGGAGGGTGATGTGTGGTCGGTGGTTGCCTCCCGAAATGTATGGAAGCTTGTGGCAGATGTGGCCGGCCATTTATCGCTGGGGCGAGCAACCATTTTTATTGCCAAATACCGAGATATCGATACACTAAATATTGGAATCATTTAAGGGTACCGTAGTGCTCATGCCGAAAGGAACACTGATCGAGTGTGAGATTGGACCCGCATAGTACACCCCACCGATAAATCAACACACTAACGACAACTTTTTTATTGGATTCTCTTGAAACGACATTAGTATTGTGTTATTGTTGAAATAGTAATGGCATCGTTATAATTTGCGTTCACTGCACCTTTATTCCGTCTTTGAAAGTTTTTACCTAGAACGAGTACTTCTTAGAACAATCTTCCAAAGGGATCAGAGTTGATCAGACATTTTTTATTTATTTATTTACACATACAACTATTATCACAGGTCTAAACCTAATACAATAGCGTAGTTTAAGTACTTATATCTAAATATCTATTATATAACAGCATGCGCACTTTATGTTCATATTAATACCTATTATGCAGACAATATTATTATTTATTAATATGAGATATTATACAATAAGCGTTCGTGTAAATCCACTCAGTGTGCATCCAAACAAGTCGACCTGTTGTGATATCGCGTTGAGCGCCCGCAAAGCGCGCGTTAGAGGACATAGCGCTCATCTTGAATGTAGCTAATGTTCATTTGCCTTGTTCTATCATTCATGAATAGGTTTAACGCAAACGCATTAGTAACGAAAGCTTCATAAAAAGCTTTTGCTTGGGCCTCTGCATCGATTAATCGATATAACTGGCTATATCCTACTAGCTTATTGAACAAACAAGGGTGCGTTACAATTGGACGCACGCTGCGACACTTTATGATCAATTTACTTGTTTGACCTCCTTGGAAACCTTTGTTGTTGCTTGTGTAGCTGTGGTAAATAGGTTTACCTACTGAGGTGCGTAGTCTACTGGACCACGCGTTCTCTTCACTAGACGAGGCTACTCTTGGGATGATTGGGCGACTAGACACTATTCTGAAATCGAGTGTTTGAGTGATTATTATCATTTTCACAATCGTTAGGAGAACTAGCAGGCTGGGTGGGATACTCAACTTCAAAAACCAAAACATCAACAATCAAAATATCAACACCATATAATCAACAGTTTAATTTATCAATAAATCAGAATAACATTAGCTTAAAACATAATAAACGGTTCAAACACATGAGCAACGAATTCGAATGTCACTGATTTGTAACGTAAATTGTTCACTTAATCAACACTTTAGAAAATCGATGTTTAACAAAATATCGTGAAATATTATCCATATAATCAACTTCTGGATTTCTATTTGAATTATTTTCTTGTTTCGTCCTTTTTAGACCCCTATTTTATTTACGTAGTCGGGTTATAGTTTTTTCACTTTATTTTTATTTAATACTTTTCCGTTTCCCGACACTAGCCGTGCAATATCTACATCGTCGCATTCTAAGAAAGGGTTATAGACCGTGGCACCAATAGGCACAAATAGGACTGCCGCGAGAACTGTACGACGGCATTTTAAACATATATTTTGACTTAAACAATATGATTTATATATCTACATATTTGTAATGTGCTCGCCAAGAACTTTCTTTTGATATCTACCATACACGTGATGATTATCTCATTTTTTTTTCTAGGTTAGAATCTTAGGTTTAAATTCCGTGATATAAAATTTTGATAAAATTCATATAGCCTGTGTTACCTGGGCTATTATTACGAATCTATTGACACCTCATTCATTAAAATCGCTTGAGTAGTTTAGGTGCTACGGTGGAACATACAAACATACATACAAACATACATACATAGTATGTATGTATGTTTGTATTACATACATAGACTGCCAAAATCATTACCCTTCCTTTTGGCTTCGCTGTAGTCGGGTAAAAATAGGAAACGAATTTAATTGTTTTCTGTACTATTAACATTAATATTAAATGTACTTTAGTGATGTCCCGAAACCCGGAATAATTTTCACGAAAAAAATGTTGCCGTAAGGAAGTCTCCAGTTTTTGTCTCTGTTCTTTGAAGTTTAGGTAAATTAGCTCACCTTTTTCCGATCACTGCTAATAACCCTGCCGGTTAACCAGCATTTGTATTATTAACCCGTAAACGTTCAATCTTCACAGACCGCTGTCAAAAAAGGTCAAAAAAAATTCAAACAAAATGGTGATCGAAGTGTTGTAACACATGATGATGTTGCCCGTATACGTTCTTGACGTAACGTAATTTGCCCATTTAATAATTATTTTAATCCGTCGTCCTTTATGTTACCAAAGATAAGAAATATCTTAGAACTGCTCCTGCATACCGGAAAATAACACACATAATCTTAAAATTCTTAGAATTTCATAATTATCATCTTGTTTGCCTTTCACGATTTGTAACAAGACTTAATAATGTTTTATAACTCTTTACAATTATAACACAGATATAGCATAACAAGATATTCTATTTTAAGTGAGCATTTCGTTATCTAACATAAATACTGAGAGTCCAAGGCTCTCCGTCAGTTTGCTCAGTGCAATCTCAGTTAGAACATACACTGATAAACTGAGCTATATGCTGTTGTATTTGTATGATTTTATATTCAAATTAGCTGTCTCCCGCGGCTGTGTCCGCGTTAATACCTTGATTATAGCGCCACCTATCGGATCCTAACAAATAGCTATGAACAACAATACTTACATTGTGTAAATATGACCTCAAGTGGTCAAGTCGTTCAGAAGTTATAACACGATCACTAATAGACGCACCAACGATTTTATTAAAAAGATTAGCCACGTCGCGGCGTCATCGCGTCGTCAGGTTGCAAACGTTTGCAACTTATCAAACAAAGAAAAGTTGCACATCTAAGACACATGTTTAACCATTCCAAATATGACCTGCGACGAATTGCGATTAGAAAAATTGCTGGCATAACTTTTTTTTAAGTCAGCCACGAAACGTCCAAAAATGGACCGCAGTCGCTAGTTGTTTCATATTTTATTTACAGAAAAAGATTTCTTTAGATAAGAAACTTCATCATACCCATTCTGACAAAGAGAAAAAACGTTCACACTCCCGAGATACTTTTTTAAAAACATTTGAACGGGCCTCCACTTCTTCGTCATCCCAGGGCCTCCAAAAGTCCTCATCAGTGATATTTTAAGTGGCCCGCTGATTAGTATCCCCTTGCCAACTAACCTTGAATAATGCAAGATCAGCTCAGACAAGAACTGCCGAGCATACCATGCATTATTTCTGACTGCTTGCATGTCCCCAAAGATAAACTGCGTCAACGTAGATGGACATTACACACATACTGATCACTGATCAGTACAATTGATCAAACATTTATATGCACACCGTGAAGTCAAATTGGACATACCTTCGACGTGGCTTATTTATGGGTATTTGTTGAAGACATCTACTCAACGATTGCAGACAGGTGGCGCTTAATCTGAAGGATTTAATTAAAATACGTTTATTGCGGGTAATATACATACATACATAGACTCACGTCTTTTAATCCAAGGCAGAAACTAGAACTCCCCATCTTATCTTTACAAACTCCTTTCGCTTCATCCACGTTCATACTTCTTGTCATACACGACACGCACGCTGGTTGAGACTGTTGAGAGTATGTACTACGCACCTGTCCTTTTTGAACAACATCACCAATAACATCGATGTAGATCCTTCTAGGGCGTCCTTGCGGGTAACGTAACAAATTAAACATTTAATTAAACTAGCCGATACTGTAAGTGACATATTTGCTGCAGCAATAGGTATAGGTATACATATAGCAATAGGTATGTAGGGGAAATCTTTGCATAGAAAGCATAACTTCAGCCCCAGATCAATCCCCCCTTCTGTTATGCTTTAAAAGACCACCAGGGGAGTTTAATGTGATAAAAATCTCACACTCCGTAACCTCCTCCTCAGGATGCCACCAGACTATTTGAGGTATCTCCCTCGAAAAAAAGGGTGTTTATTTACCAGCGATCATTGCCGGAACGGTATTGGAACTTGTAACAGGCTCGCACTCTGCGCACGAAGGATGCACATACATATTGCACATCGCTTGCGCATGCTTGAGTTGTTGCAACTTCCTTAACTTTCCCTAATCTTTAACATCGTGACTTCTCGTCCAGGTGGTTCTCTGAGTTCTGGCCATTGAGGTACAGATACTTCAGCACGTCTGGAGAACCCTGGGCAGTCAGTCCCACTACGAACCGAGCTGACTGGCTAATATTCTTGTTTTTTTTTATCCCCTTTTGGCTTATAGTCTGTGTCCGTATCAACTCGTGGCATCACAGTGGGCTCTAGCAGAATACCAGCGTCGCGGCTTCTATTTTTAAAATGTCGCAACATTATGCTAAGATCGGAGCCTTTTTAGCTTAGCACAGGGGCCTAATTCTCCTAAAATAAATCTTGATAAATCACAACCGAACCAAGGCCGAACCGTTCATTCAGACAGTTCTCAATTTCAAAAGCTATCAAATTTTTTGACACAAAAAACAAAATCAATCATTTTGAAAGTTTTCGAAAACAAAAACTGACTGGCGGTTGTGGTTCGATTGCGTTTGGCAACAATTTATTTTAGGAGAATTGGGCCCCAGGTCTTTTTCGTTTGTTAGATTTGTTTTTTTATTATTATTATTGTTTTCCTATTTCCTGTACGTGTCTCGAATAAATACTTCTTCTTTCTAATCTTTTCAACACGACAAAAGTTACCAGTGGTTAACTTTCATTTTGTATGCAAGATGAGAGCTATCTGACTACAAACCCTCGTTCACACTTTAATACGTGTTTAATCAGATGAGAGTAGATTAGATTTTGTCATGATAAGTCAATGCTGTTTTGGTCTGTTTAAAAGTATACCACAATCAGTCCATTACTGTCCCATTGGGCACCTTACTGCTGCGGGCCACTGCTGCCCACTGCTGGGCCTGTTCTAAGAATGAGAAGGGTTTAAGTCTTAGTCAACCCCGCTGGCCTGGTTGGCAGATTACACACACCAGCGAGAACTTTTTTTAACCCGCTCAGTTGTGCAGGTTATTTTCCTGAAAGTAATATCATACCACTTTATTACCTACCTATGATGCAAATCGTGAGAAAACCCACGTGTTTTGTAATAAAATCTATCACATGTGAATGCACTGGTAACCGTAATTACTGGCAGCTGCCACGATGTTTACTACCGATGAACTCTTCGAAGCAAAGCAATCGTAATGCTGTTTTCCTCTATCTTGATTTCCATAGCACCCCTTTTCGTAGAATTAGAGCGATTACGCACTGCATTCGATACGAATCCGTGAAAATACGTTCCGAAGTAGCCATAGAACTATTTGTATGGTAGTTTACGCACTACATCCGGCATCCGTCATCCGATTTCTATCCGTCCTCCGTGAGTCTCCAATTCGGAAGAAATATTGACGGACCGGGACCGAAGTAGCCGTAGTAATGTTTGTATGAATGCTTTCGCACTACCTCGGATTCAAATCGGACGCCAAATGGGTATGCCAAAGATGGCCCCTGAATTATTTGAATTTAGATCAGAGATCGGAATAGTGCGTAAGCAACATCCGAATTCGGTCCGAGATTTTTACTCTAGATCGGTATTATCACGGATTCTGATCGGATGCAGTGCGTAAAGCAATATCCGAATTCGGTCCGTGTTTTTATATCCGTATTTTCACGGATTCGGATCGGATGCAGTGCGTAATCGCTCTTAGGGCTAATCGGCAATTAATTGGATGCTAGAGGAACAGGGACTCTCGTTACGAGAATCGTAGATGGAACGAAATAACAAATCGAATCGTTCGAACATTTGCATATCGAAAAAGGTCTGGGGGCCTACTCCCTAAGTCCGTCAACGAAGTTAGTCGCCCGTCCGAAAGTAGCCCGAAACGTAGGAGTGAACAAAACAAGTGTCAAGTTCAACTTTCCGGACGGGCATAAACACATCGGGAGTAGGGACAACTGTCAAATCGTGTTGTCATTCATTCTTAGTTCGGGCCCTGAAATAATCGTATGTCCGTAGGTGATAGGGAGTAGGAAACGCTCGTATGGTCATTTTGTTTCTCCGGCATCCTAGCTGTGATATCTAGGTTAATAATGCTTTCTCATATTAATTTGCAATATGGATTAAATAAACGCTTATTGACACGTCTTAACGTTTGCACTCTGTATAATATGTAAATAGAGTCACTCGTGTAGGTTTTGTTAGAAGCTAATAATAAACTTGCTTGTTATTGTCCCACTGTAGGGCAAAGGTCTCTTTTCATCAGGGTTCGAAATTACCTAGATAAATATTCAATTATCACGACAATTATTGGATAATTATCCGATAATTTATCACACAACCGGCCCTTACTGAACTGGTATCAATTTTTACGTTAGAAATAGTTTCGTAAAAATTATATTTTCGTAAAACCCACTCCGGGTCTTTTAGACCCGCGACGGCGAAACCGGGGCCACACCTCTCTACACCCCTAGTCGCTCACACGTCTGTTGCCCACTTCGCCTATGTACTGGCGGCTTTTCAGGGGTCCCAGCTAGTGAGCTGGCGAGTCACCGTCTGCCAACACTTTTCAATTTTAAATGTTGAAAGGCAGACGCCGTTTTCTTCCGGCAATAGAAGTTGTCCAGTCCACCTAACATCCCTTCCCATAGACTAGATATTTTTCACCATATTTTACAATAGTCTTGCACCCACCTGGGACAGTCCATGTCAGTACGCCAATAGTGCAGGCGTAGATAGTCCCCGGTTGGTGCCCCACCACATTTTAGATTAAAGTTCTCAAAGGGGCCTCTGCGCGTTGGACCTGTGTCCCCGTGTATGCCTTCCAAAGGACCGGACATCTTCCGCACGGAAGATGAGCCGTGATCCCAAAGAGATATTTTCGTAATTAATTTAATCTTAATTAAGTATTTTATTTATTTTCGCCCAAAACTTAATTAAAACCTTCCAAAACAACAATTGAAAAGAAAATCAATAAAACTACGCACTAAGTAATACGGCTGGTCGATACTTCCCGTGACCCGAAGGCTGCTCTCTACTTTGGTCAAAGTTATACTGTGAAGAAAAAACGGTGCAACAAACTCCCCAGCAATATAGTTCTGTCTGTCAGGTAAATAAATTAATTGAGTCTATACACAGAAAATATTTACAATAATAAAATTATGCAAATTAAGGGAAAGTAGTAAAAAGTGCGGTGTACAAGTTCATCAGTTTTTGAATATTTAAACATTCCATTTCAAATCTTGAATGCCTAAATGTAAAACCCTATAGGTACTGATAGCGGTAATCCTGAAGTATTTCAAAAAATAAAACATTAATATCTATTTCGAAATACAACTACCATCTTCATTTAGCAGAATCATCGTAACTTAACAATGGCTACTTACACACAATTAACTATATACATAGTATTGTACATAAACCGATGCTTGTATAAACGTGAACTATTTATAGTCAAGGCGTGGCAAAGAACTGCTATGCATACCTGAGGTGTAGACCAGCTGTTTGCAGAGCGGACAGTCGGTAAATAAGACGGTTTGTTTGTGGCTCCTGTTTACAGTCGAGTTTCTTGTATACGATACGAGGGTTGACTCTAACTAGTTGATTACTCTCATCAGAGGACATTAGCACTTCCTTAGAGCTCAGTTATACCACAGTATTTAGATAAGCTAAAGCAGTTCTTCAACTACCTACAATCGTCCGAATTGATACACTCACACACACACACCCACACACGCACAAACACACACACACACGGCTACAAGGCTTCTAAGCTATCATCGGAATACAGTTAGTCACGGCTGCCATAGAGTACATGACAAAGAGTGAGTGTGTCAATTCAAGTGATTATAGTAAGTTGAGGTACTGCTTTAGCTTATATCTACTATGGTAATACTCTCTTATTCGTCGAAAAACATCGACTCTTGTCCAGTGGTCGTCGCCCAACCCCATTTGAGCCTGGCAACCATTTTGCTTGCGTCTATTATCCCTATTTTGGAGCGCAACGTGGTGTTTTGAAGTGTTTAATACTGCGCTCCATTGCTCTTTGGCAAACTCCAAGGCGGAACTTTCGCAATTCGGTGAGCGACGAGCATCCTAATAGCGTAACACACTCGTCATCGCTATGGCTTTGATTTTGACCACAATATTCATTGCGTGTTACATAGTTGTGGAGAAGTCGGATTGTTAATTCATACGTTGTTATGGATTTTGTTGACCTGTCAAAATCAAAGCCATAGCGATTAAGAGTGTGTTGCGCAATTAGAATGCAGGTCTGAGCTCCGTAGGCTAGGATGGGCAGGATACACAGTACATGAGTTTGCGCTTCAGGGAGATGGGCATATATCCCTGAACAGAGAGAGCGAGATTTCCAGATTCGAGTCATAAGTAACAAAAAGTTTCTATGCTAAGCCAAGCCCCCGTATGTAACTAAAGTGCGTTTTTTTTTAATAATTAAAGGCCAAGAAGGTTCTTACTTATTTATTTAATACTTTAATACACATTGGTGGTACATAAAGCGGACTTGAAGTCATAAGGCATTCTCTACCAGTCAATCTTTGAGTTAAAGAAAACAGCATCGAGCGAGCATCGAAAAGAGGTAAAAACAATAAGGATATTTGCGAATTAGTTAACTATTTAGATAACCAAACAATTATAAATAAAGGCCTTAAGTAATAATCAGTAAATATAGGTACAGGTTCTTCTCCATCCTCTGCCTCAGTCGTTTTCTCCAGTTTTCCTTCCTATCTGCAATCACAGTTATTCTTTGACCATACGATAATTATGTGCATATGCGTGCGGCGTATATTTAGTTATCGGTATTTCGAGCCGGTGTTGCTACTTGCACAGTAATGAACGTATAAGTAGAATTATAATACTACGATAATTTCTATGCTAATATTAGTATTATATCGGTCTTAGACTTAGAATGAGACTTCGTCTAAGTAGTATTAAAAGGGTATTTGACTGAAAAAATCTAATTAGTCCGTCAGTTAAATTATCAAAAAATATTGAACCCGTATTTTTTCTTTTATTACGTAAACCAAAATTGACGAAGATACGAACGACACTTTTAAAATTGGCAAAACGTCACAAGCAAGTACAATTTTTACTTGCTTCTGACGTCACAAGCGGGGGTTTGTGACGTATTTGTATTTATCTTTCCAAATATACATAGATTTAACAAAAGAAAAAATACGTGTTACGTGTCCATTATTTTTCAAAACTCAAACTGGCGGACTAATTAGATTTGCAATTTATTGATGCTGTCAACATGCTTATTCTGTCCATATGCTACATGTCGACACTTTTTAACCTACTTTCAAAAAAAGGAGAAGGTTTGAGAACCTCTAATTAGATGATGTGTTTTCTTCTTGTATGTTTGTTTAGCGATATTCTCGCTAATTTGTGAACCGATTTCAATGATTATATTTTATTTGAAAGAGTATTCTCTCGAGGTGGTCTGGAGATCTAATGAAGACCTTCGGAGAAAGACAATGCAACTTTTCAATGGATAAAAGCAAATCACGATTGCTGTAATCACTGTTTATGTGTTGTTTAAGCCACTCAAAATACAAACATAAATTCTTAAAAAAAAAAACTGAGTTAAGAAAAAATTAAAAGAGTAAAATAATTGCCATACTATAAAATTAACAATTTCAGAAGTCGGTGGCTTCAATTTGGTTCATCGTGGATTACCACCGACTTTTGAAACTGTTAATTTTATAATACTGATGGTAATTCCAATGCTTGCTAACTAGTCTCCACTAGTTAGCAAGTAGTATGCAAAAGTGAACCATTTTCGTGATATTATTTCAAAGTACCTATCCAACTCCTCCCTTTAAAAATATTTTTTCTAAAATGGGTCACTTTTGCATAAAGCATTACTGGGTTATTCGATAGAGGATAACACGTCCTACAACCTACAACCCTGTCACGGGATCGTGACCAATATTCAGTAACCCTGGTGAAATATGTCATGGTCAAATTTTTACGTAACAACAAAAAAATCAAATAAAAAATATATAAATAAATGAAAATTGGATACATAACCTTAAGTTATTTTAAAACAAAATTATGCTACGAGGAACGTAACGTAATCTTCCTGTGGTTTACTTAAAGTCAAAGTAATTTTAACACTCGCTCACCTTATCAGTGACCTTATCAATACAAGTACTTCCGTGGTTAAAAAGTTGGTATTTTAAGTAGGTACTTACAAGGGCTGATTTTTCAATCGTCAGATAACTTTTATCTGGGGAATAAGTTTGACGTTTTGACAGCTTTTGTATAGAAAATATGTCAAACCATCATATTTATTCCTTGGATAAAATTTATCTGACGATTGAAAAATCGGCCCTAAATAATCTCCATCAGGGTTGTTAGGGATATGAGATTTCGGATCTGGATAATTATGGATAATTACGACTTCTTGTGGGTAGGCCTTCCATAAGGTGGACCGATGATCTGGTAAAGGTTGCGGGAATCCGCTGGATGCGAGAAGCACAGGATCGGTCGATGTGGCGATGCTTGGGGGAGGCCTATGTCCAGCAGTAGACGTATTTCGGCTGAATGATGATGACGACTCTTATTTTATCGGTTTCGGATATGGACGTAACAACATACCATATTCGCGCCACTCACGTATTCCGTCAGCGAAATTTTTTTTTTACTTCTGCTCTAATTGATATTCCTGGTCTTGAAGTCGCACTCAGTTCGGATATGATCGGTTTTGCGAAGTAAGCCGAAGTGACACGATGCTACGACAAGTATTTGGATTAGATACCAATTGAATATTTCGTAAATCTCTTAAACCAGGGACCATAAAATACGTCATTAATTTATATTTGCATATTTAATTTGCACCTCGGTTCCTATCATTCTTACCTACCTAGATACTGATATAGCGGCTAGGAGTTAAGCTCTAGGATCAACTGCTACCAATATTTAGAGATACAGACAGCTAGATAAGATAGGTATCATGTGACGTAGCTTTATTAAACGGTACACATAACATCGCGCCTGATCATCATTGGATTACGCTCTGAGTCATGTGCAGTGATCGGAATAGGTAGAGTATATTTACCAAAACTTCGAGGAAGGAAGTAACGTAGAATGGATAATCTTCTTCTTAATCGTTTCCTCACTACTGAGGATCGTGACTCCATTTCAACTTGTCTACGGTCTGTCTCCATCTGTTGCGATCAGTTGCCTGGTGGATTGCGGCGCTTATAGGTATCGCGAGTTGTTCGGATATCTGATCAGACCATCGTTTTGGGCTTCGGCCTCTAGGTCTTTTGCCCTCTATTTTTCCTGTTACCATTAGACGTTCCAGGTTATCGGCACCTCTGCGAGCAATGTGGCCGAAGTATCGCACTATGCGTTGTAGGCTGGTTGAGGACAGACGTGGTGTCTTATCTATTTTCAGATGTTTTAGGATCGAGACATTTGTGCGGTGGGCTGTCCATGGTATCCTCAATAGGCGGCGCCAACACCACATTTCAAAGGCGTCAATTCTTTGCCTGTCAGCGGCTTTGAACGTCCACGTCTCTGCACCATAGAGAGCAATGGAGAAGACAAGTGTGCGGACCAGATGTATCTTGGTCCGATTGGTGATGTTCCTGTCTCTCCATACTTTATCTAGTTGAGACATCGTTGTCTTGGCCATGCCAATTCGTCTTCGAATTTCTGGTTCGCAGCTATAGAATGGATAATACCTCCTCTAAAATCCCGGAATAATTATAATGACGTTTTAATCCCGAGATTTAAAAATCACTAATTATTATTATTTGAAGCACAAGTTTTGAGTAAACCAGCCAACTTAATTTTATTTTACCTAATTTAAACAAAACACTTGAATTTGACACAATTTTAGTACGGAACCCTAAAAAATGTTATTTGATTTTTTAAATCAATAATTTATTACTGTAAATGAAGTCCAATAAATAATTCGTGATTTTTAAATCTCGGGATTAAAACGTCATTATAATTATTCCAGGATTTTAGAGGAGGTATTATCCACTCTATGTTACTTCCTTCCTCGAAGTTTAGGTAAATATACTATACCTATTCCGATCTCTAGTCATGTGATAAAATATGTAAAAAAACACCAACAGTTTGGTGGACCTGAATTTGATTATTACTAGCGTTAATGAAGGAAAATATCGTGAGAAAACCTGCACACCTGAGAGGGCTCCAAAAAGTTTGATGGTGTATAGTCCGCTAACCCGCACCAGGCCGACGTGTTGCACTTAGGGATTGCAATCCCGCAAAACGGGATCACGCATTCCCGCGGGATCCCGCTGCTTTTATTAATCTGCTGGATCCCGCACCTTCAAAGGGCGGATCCGCGGACCCCGCAAAAAAAAATTTGGCGCTAAAACTTTCGCGTAAATCGCGAGTAGCAGGACCGCCATTTGCTTCTTAAGAACGTATTTTCAAAAGTTATCAACATAGGTTGATATCATAGTAATAGCACAGTGTACCTACTTACTACATACAGTGGGTCAACGCCCATACATTTGACAGGTCCTATGAAATGTCAAAATTGGTAACACTTGTCAAAGGGTTGTCACATAAAACAAATTACACAAACTTTATCAAACAAACGTCCAAATTAATTAACGTTTTATAGAAACAGTGACACGCAAAAAGAAAACTACGCATGCGTAATTTTGACGATTGACAAAATAATGCAAAGGTATGTAGCAGCAGTTTCGATATCTTATCCTGGAATATTCTAACAATATTTAAAACTACAAATTTTGTCGAGGTTACAGTCGCAGTGGCTAACGCTTGCGGGGGTAGGTAAGAGTTATAAATTATTCGCAAGTCTACGATGGAGTCATAGAAAATTACTTATTATTCATGGTTATTACTTCTATGGTTTTCGTGGGTGCTGATGCCGGAAATAAAGCCTAAGTAGTCCTCGATCATATAAGGCGGTCAAAAAAATTTACCAGTTAAATGAGATTTGCCAGGTAAAACGTGGTCCCTATCTTGGTGTTTGAGAATTGATTATGTTTTTGTAATCAGCGTCCCTGAAAATCATGGATTTGACACCCATGACGGCTAACTTCTGTCTAGCTGGCTAGACGTCTGTGGCTAGACCACACTCTAACCACTAGTGGTTAGAGTGTCGGACTGCTGGTCACGAGGTCGTGGGTTCGATTCCCACACAACACAAATATTTATGTGATGAACATAAGTGTTTGTGTTGGTCTGGGTGTTTCTTATATATTATAAGTATGTATTTACAAAAAAAAAAGTATATAAGTATTATATCCATTGTCTAGTACCCATAATACAAGCTCTGCTTAGTTTGGGACTAGATGGTGCTGTGTAGAAAATGTCCCAAAAAAAAAAAAAAAAATTGATTTTTTTATGGGCGCCATCTTGAATATAGATTTTGACCTCATTTTCGGCATTAGCATCCCCGAAAACCATGGAAATGACACCCATGATGGTTAAATTGAAATTTTAATAGCCGCCATCTTGGAAATGGGTTTTGACCTCATTTTCGGCATCAACATCCCCGAAAACCATGGAAATGACACCCATGACCACTAATTTGATATTTTTATTGCCGCCATCTTGGAAATGGATTTTGACCTCAATTTCGGCATCAGCATCCCCGAAAACCATGGAAATGACACCCATGACATGACCACTAATTTGTCATTTTTATTGCCGCCATCTTGGAAATGGATTTTGACCTCAATTTCGGTATCAGTACCCCCGAAAACCATGGAAATGACACCCGTGACGACGAATTTGACATTTTTGTAGCCGCCATCTTGGATTTCGATTTTGACCTCATTTTCGGCATCCGCACCGCAGAAAACCTTGGATTTGACATCCATGACGACTAATTTACTAATTTTCATGGCCGCCATCTTGGATTTGGATTTTGTCGTTATTTTCGGCATCAGTGACCCCGAAAACCATGAAATTAATACCCATGATGATTAGATGAAAATGTTGATGGCCGCCATATTGAATTTGGATTTTCACGTTATTTTCGGCATCAGTGACCCCGAAAACCATGAAATTGACACCCACGATGATTATATGAAAATTTTCATGGCCGCCATCTTGGATTTGGATTTTGACGTCATTTTCGGCATCAGTGACCCCGAAAACCGTGGAAATGACTTCCCACGAACAATCATTTGAAAATGTATGTATGCCGCCATCTTGGATTAGTAAACAGACTTTATAATAAAATTCTCGTAATAGGTACCCATACATATCTATACTAATATTATAAAGAGGTAGAATTTGTTTGTTTGTTTGTTTGTATGTAGGAGGTAATCTCCGAAATTACTCATCCGATTTCAAAAATTCTTTCACCAATAGGAAGCTACGTTATCCCTGAGTGCTATAGGCTATATTTTGGGATCAAAAAAATTAGGGATCCGTAAATTAACGGGAGCGAAGCCGCGAGCAAAAGCTAGTCAATAATAAATTAATATAATTTCTATGAACGATATCAATCAAATTTGAAATCAAAAAGTGCGAGCCCTGGAATTTATCTCCCGAGTAGCAGTATGGCTACTCGGGACATAACCTCCGCCCCTTCACCCCGCAACCCCCCGCACGATTGCTCTGTGACAATGTTCTACGTTGACCGACTGTAAGGAGTAAGATATAGGTAGACTGTGGTAATAGCATCTAAGAGAAAGTTGTGATTTGATTATTAGTCATTACATGAATAAGACTGAATTAAAAATATAATACTGTTGTTAGGAGTAAGGGTAAAATTAAACAAAACTATTAAACTATGCCAAACATTTAAAGATGAATCTAAGAAAACGAATTATTAATTACTTTAAATACTTAATTAATAGAAAAGAAATAATTTCTGTTGCTTATTGTAAATTGTAAGAAATGTTTTTTACACAAAAATCTGTAGCTTCAATTTGATTTTATAACATAATTTCAAAGATGCGGGATCCCGCGTGATCCCGCGCGGGATTGAGTAATCCCGCATGTTAATCCCGCGGGATTTAATAAGCTGCGGGATTGCAAACCGTAGTTGCACTAAGGTACCCTTCTCATTCTGAGAAGAGGCCCAGCAGCGGGTATCGGTCTAACCTTAGTATATCGGCATTGCCCAGTAACTGGGTTGTGGAGGTCTGATGGCAGTCGCTCCGTGTAAAATACTGGTGTTCAGTCGCATCTGGTTACACTAACTCTCTGGAAGCTAACCCCAACATAGTTTGGAAAAGGGTTAGCAGACCAATCCATAAAGTGACATGTAAATGAGTTTTCTTTCAACTACGTAGTAATTAGTAATGTTATTGTGGCGGCATCTATCTCGCCACATGCGAACTAGCGAACTATCCTACATCGCGCAATCAAGATTTAACACGCAGATAGTATATATACAACCTCCCAACATCAACTGGGGGGCAGTAGCCCGCCAGGCACAAGACTCCGCCTGGTTGGAGGATCCTCCCTTTGGTTGGAGGAACACCACACCAAGTTTCTCCACATTATCATTAATCACTACAAAACCGATCACAAAGGACGTATTTTTTGCTTAGAACCAAAACAGTGCAGAAATGTGCTCATTAATGCACTGTTTTACATTAATGCACTGTTTTACATTATTGCACTGTTTTTTTATTTTTTGTTTATATATTTTACCACAGAGGTTTAATGTCTTCCATTAAGTTTAATATAAAATGTATGCATTAGATCAAAAAGATACTGGCTGAAAATAAAATCAGCTAAATAAAACAGACTTGGTGAAAAAAAAACAAATGGCGCACATTTGGTACCATTGTAAAACTTTGATACGTCTTATTTAGCAAGAAAAGTTTAAAAAAATGTTATATGGATATTTTATCACGGTAGGTAGATTGGTAGGTACTTGAAAGAAAAGTAGATTACGCACCTTGCTTAAGTGAGTAATTAATGCACTCGAGTTAATTTAGTACCCTCGCATACGCTCGGGCACTCCTGCATTAATAACTCACTTTGCGCTCGGTGCAACAATCTACTATTGAATAGTCCTATTTACAGAATAAAACAATTTAATTTCGTAAAACGTATTCTATTCTTATGGATTCCCAAGTGCAACGTCTATCACTAGAAAAAAACATGAGTCAAACTCAACTCAAGAAACTTATTCCTGCACTGTTCTTATGAGGAAGCTGTATATTGAATAATTGGGCCGCCGTCTGTGCGTCCTGCGCGTACGCAGCAGTAATGATCTCACGGAGATCAATTATAATTATGTCTGCGTGTTTATAATAACAGGTGTTGATATGTCGTGATTGATATAATTTAGGTATTACTTATATGGAAATGTGCATGTGATTTCTATGGAGTAATTACTCTGTTTTCTAACGAGTTTTGACGTGTCAGCATGATATTTTATTATTATGCTACTCCGTATTGTGACTTGTGACGTAGGTTATATTACACTTTTTAACGTAAGGTGAGTCCTGGCGTTTACGTTATCAGATCAAATACATTTAAAAATCAAAACATGGATAATACAAAAAACTACTTTACGGTTTTTGATGATACCGTTTATGTTTTTTCGATAGCAGTCTTCTTACCGTTACAATTTACGAAATGACCGCTATATCAGGATTCGTCTTTCGTTGAAAAGAGTATAAAACACAGCGGTTTACAAAATTACGGTATATAGTTTAGTTTTTAAAGATTTCGAGATTTTTTCTGGACGGATTAGAGTTTTGGATTGTAACCTAAAGACACAATCATATTCTTTAGGTTACACGTTCAGGGGGGGTTACCACGATCTGTTATAGCAGGAATGTTTTAATATTATTACGAGAGTGGGAAAGTGTCAGCGCTAGACAGCTCTCTAGCGCCATCTCTTACCCACTCTCGTAATAATATTAAAACATTCCTGCTATAACAGATCATGGTAAACCCCCAGTTTGCCTAGTTCAGTCAAATGTCAATTCAAAATAGCCTTTTAAACTCTAAACCGTCAAGGAAAAATATCAAAATGTTTAAAAACTAGACGATAAAATTGTAACACACACAGAATTTGAATTTACATAATACTAATTGTGCCCGTGACTCGGTCCGCGTTGAAGTCGGAAAACAACATTGTGTCGCAATCACAATAACAAAACAAATGAGCAGATGTTGTGTGTATCATACGTGACGTGAAACATAATATTACGGAAACAGATATGAACACGTGAAAAACAAAATAAGTGACAAGCTAAGTCAGGGATTCCGATTGAGAGAAGTGGGTCATGTTTTTCACTATGATAGTCCATCGAAATAGGTGGGACCACACCAGAAACGACACGCCACAGCGGGCACATTAACCTGCTACTGGGTTCGTTGTAGGTACGACGTCATGCGGGTTTGTCCGCTTTGTTTAATTTAACCATAATATCGGTTCTGTTCAAAGTCAAAGTTTTTATTTCAAATAGACCATCCTGATGTAATTGCGCAAAACCCTCGTAATCGGCTTTGATTTTGACAGGTCAACCATTTCCATAGCAACGTAGGTATGTATGAGGGTCAAAATACACGTCCGATAGTTGCTTCCGGGAGCCGGATCCGACTATCTGATCGGATTCATGAAATACACGTACGATTCTGGTGTCCTATTTTTTCTGTACGACGATGACGCCCTTACGATTCTGACATCCGATCCGATAGTCTGATCGTACGTGTAATTCATGTTCAAACAAATGTATGGCACGGAGGCCTTCAGATAGTCTGATCAGACTATCGGAACCGACTATCGGAGGCAAGTATCGGACGTGTATTTGGGCTCTGCCTTGCGTTACTGCGCATTGCTAATGCACAAGTCCCGAGTGAACGCGCTGCCATCGAGTGGACTCCTCCGACGACTCCTCTGTTTAACCACGCGACGTTTATTGGTGATAACGCGGCGTCCACCCGTGAACCGCCTGCTGACAACAACCGAGTGGACGCCGAGCGACGAGGCGATGCGAGTCGGGTGCCGGGTGGCTCTAATGAGCTGTGACCTTTATAAATCATTATTTTGACAACTCCGTACTCAAATGTTACTAGTACTGCTTATCCTACAATTCTTAATAATTCAGAAACCGGAGGTTAGTTTCGTTTAGCAACACATAAGGTAGGAGATTGGTTAGGTACTATTCATAGCTGAAAAACATGATACGTACTACTTATATTTTATCTACAAATTCTCGAATCATTTATTTCGCTACCGAATGATGCTAGACACATGTTAATCTCAGCCACATGGCGCGATCCGACCACAATGAGCCACAAATAAACAGTTTACAGCACCGACCATCAATAGTTTATTAATACTTGTTTATGTAATGTTATGTGCGTCTTGCGTTATTGTTGTATTCAAATGATGTAGGAAAATATGAAGGTTTTTCTTGGAAAGGTGCCGCAGGTGTTTATTTATGATGAGATGTAGTTATTTATTGCACGAATTGAATGAATTCAAATCAATTGAAATCAAATCATTCATAGCTAGAGCCGCTATTTATCTCTTTAATGATGATTTTAATCATCAGCAGCTATTTCTCAACTATGTTGGGAAGTTGGGATCAGTATTATAGCCAGATACAGAATTGAAATTGCATAATTTTATTATTGTAAAAAATATTATGATTTTCTTTGTATAGAGTCAATTAATTTATTCACTTGACAGACATATCTGTGTTGCTGGGGAGTTTGTTGCGCCGTTTCTTCTTCACAGCATAAACACTAGGAAGCGGTGAAGGGAGGGCTTTTTGTGGGATGTCTATAGTAAACTTGCCGTTCAAAAAGAACTAAGTAATTCTAGTCTATTTTGAATAAATGACTTTTGAGTTGAGTTGTAGTTGAATATCAGTATTTTTCACGGAGAGACTGCATTTTCTAGGTAACTGAGGGATCCCGACTTTAGGATATTTGAAGTCATTAGAGGTTTATGCTGCTGGTAACGATTACTATAGGTATTCCTATGACAAACGACACCGATAACGGACCACGAAATAGAAAAAACAAGTGAAAGTGCCATGATACTTCCTTAGTACGGGAATCAGGGTCGCCACCTGACAAGAATTATATTGAAATATATCAGTTTTATACTTTATGCACCTCTGTGAGATCTTCGTCCTGCTATAATTTTTACACGTTAAAATTGCACAATAAGGTATGATTCTAATATTTTACGAATGAGTTCGAGATCTCGTGTCACAGAAAGTAGCTAGTCGTGGTAGCCCGTGCTGCGGATCTCCGCATAATTTTGACACACGCGCGATATCTGCGTGATACTTCCACTTGTAAAAGACAACAACATAATCGTTCAGGGGTGATTCTATCATTACAGTTATAGCTAATATCGGTATGTCAGGATTGCGAGCAAGGTAAACACAGTAAATAAAACCAACATAGACTCTCCACCACTGAGAGTACTTGTATTTGGGTTAGTATTAGTTACATGAACTAGATCACAATTTAACACTACACAATTATTACAAGATCATAAAATAAGGACAAGCTAGTCAGATATAAAAGGTCAGACTTCTTCAGCTGATGAACACATAATGGCCCGCTTCGTCGAATGACCACCGCCTTTATAACATCGGGTGCGTTGATCCATATCGACGACTACCTTCCTTTGTCAACATTGCCCAGTGCTACCCGCTACAGGGTCCTTAGACAAAGTAACATCGCTTCGTAGCGAAACGATATCTAAATTCGTCATCGTCTCTATTGTCGCGATCGTTAATAGTTTCAATAACTACAACGTTTTAACATTCGTTTCGTTATCTTTTTTGGCGATCACGATCGAAGCGAAGGCGAACACTGAAAGCGCTGCTTGTCTACGCATTTGTACGGGATAACCACGATAAACAAATCGTTTCTTTATAGTTTCGTTACGAATTATAACATTGTCTACCAACTTGCGATAACGATGTCGAATGACCACGTGACTTAACGCAGCTTATGTCAATCCCATACATTTTAGTCTTTTCGAACTTCGTTATCGTTTTTAAATTATTACTTTGTCTAAGCCCCCTGATAACACACTTGTCTTGTTTTTTCTATTCTGTGGTCTCGACTCTCGATGTGTTAAGCACGCCCACCCAGCCTTGGAGCGTCCTTGGCAAGTGTAACTTAACCTTGCTGATGTTTGTCGTTGAAACTACATGTGTCTTCTGTATTGTCCTCAGGTGTCACTATGGGTCCTGACGGTGTACTTACTGATGCACGTGCCGCTAATAGAGATGAGGGTCGACGACTTCGAGCAGCAGGCACAGGCACAAGCCAGAGAGGTATGTTTGGTTTGGTCTAGTTTCTTTGTCTCATCATCATCATCTGCCTAGCCTTTTCCCAACTATGTTGGGGTCGGCTTCCAGTCGAACCGGAATGCAGCTGAATATCAGTATTTTACATGGAGCGACTGCCTATCAGACCTCCACAACCCAGTAACTGGGTAATACGATACTCTTGGTAAGACTGGTTGTCAGACTTTCTGGCTTCTGACCAACAGTAACGACTGTCAAAGATCTACAAATGACAGCCGGGACCAACGGCTTTACGTGCTTTCCGAGGCACGGAGGAAACTCGCTATGGTAAATGGTCACCCATCTTCTATGGTCTAGTTTCTTTGTCTAAAATGACTGAAATCATTTGACAGTCACAATTAAATTTAAACTTCGCAAATAAGTATGTAACCCACACCATTGTCTGTTAAAACATTCATCGAATGAATGTTTTACTCATTTTTTTAAATTTGCGACTCTCTATTATTTTTTTTAAATTTAAATTTCTCGAGACAATTTATATACGTATCTATCTAATTAGCTTTGTAGATCATTTTCTTAAGTGTCAGTCACTTTATTCTAATGGCTAGTTTAGGTATTTTTTTGAAGCGAGAAAATGTTGGATGCGTTCAGCTTTAATTAATAAGTGTAGTTTTTAAATAAGTAGGTACGAAAACTGTCAAAATGTATGGTGTGGTTTTTGTTGTCAATAATTTTATAGTTCTTTAAACGAAATAAACCTGCAAGACACCAACATTATTCCCGTTGAAAATAAACCTGTATGAGCGTACTGGGTCACTATTTGAACCGTTAGTCGCGACTTGTTGACTAAACATTTTGACTAAGTTTCATGTTTATGTTAAAATTTGTAACTACTTATCGATTCACATTAGCGTGTTAGTTTACATATAACTAAGTAAATTAACATAACCAGTTAATTTGCATACGTAAATATTATGATTTTTTGTTGGTACTTTACGATAGACGTAATACCGTAGACTATTTTTATTGAATCCGGAATAGTAAAATGTTTGCTTTTCCGCTTTTTGCTTAGGATAATAAACTTCTAATTTAATTATAGTCTGAGTTGGGATTTGAGCAGAGCGAAAAAATTAAAATTAGGCTTCGTGTGTTAGTTAATTGTGGTGCATGCTGCTGCGAATCCCGCGACCCCGGCCAAGGGTCAGGAGGAGGAACACCGTGGATTTTTTAACCGGTAAGAGTCCATCGCCTTCCCCAGGCGAAGGGCTATAATATAAATGAGGATAAAACCACGATAAAAAAAAATGTTTGTTCGTCAATTGGGGGAATCATAATCAGCCCATTATTGTCCCACTGTTGGGCATGTGCCTCTTCTCAAATTGAGATGGGTTTAGGCTTTAGTCCACACCATCGAGGACGTTTTGGAGCAATATCAGGGACTTAGATGAAACTATATTTAATTAAAACTACCTACGTCTAAATCAAGTATCTTTTCTAAGATTACCGCTAAACCTCAGTCGTATCACATGTCTTATTAAACCTATACGCCCTTATTGCAAAAGATGGTTTAAACCAAGACTAAGGTAAACCCAGTTTTAAAATATACCCATCACTTTCATAAGTCATATAACAAAAAGAGACGGGGCTATTTTGAAACCTAGGTTTTTCTTAGACCATCTTTTGTAATAACCCCCTTATTACAAAAGATGGTCTAGATAGAAACAGAGAAGGGTGGACAGGGTGGTCTAATGTGCCGTCATGATGAAAAAGAGTGCAACTGTCATTGATAAAAAGGGCGCAACTGACTTTTTTTGCAAAATTCAACCATCCGTATTTGGGATCAGGGTAAAAAAGCGCATCTGCCCATATATTTATTATTTAAGTATCTACGTGACTTATTTATTGACATACCTCCGGTTTTTGAATTGAGAATTCTAGGATAAGCAGTACTTAAGCAACATTTGAGCACGGAGTTATCAAAAAAAAAAACGGATTTTAAAGCATTTTTTTTTGACAACTCCGTACTCAAATACTACTTAAGTATTGCTTAACTAGAATTCTCAATTCAGAAACCAGAGGATAGTCGCGCAAGTGAATAAAAAACCTATCGTTCTTAGCATTGGACCCTTTCTTTCATTCTTATAATATTGTTTCTCAACCCTTATACCCTTGGTTCCAGCAACCGCCAGCGTCAACCGAGAAACCGGAGCCCATCAACCAGCACCTCAACATGGGCAAGTGCTTCCACATGCCTCGCTCCAAGTGTCCAGCTGAAGCCAACTGCACCAAGGTGGGCAGCATGTCCGTGTTCTGCTGCGACCTGGACAGCGCCAGGTTCAAGGACGCACTGGCTTCAGCTAGTAAGTAGACTTGATACTTTAAAACTGATATCCTCGCTGTGAAGAAGTTGTGGTCAGATTCTAGTTTTCCCAGATGTGGGAAGCGGTTGAATATTATAATACTATGCAGTCTCACCGCGCTCAATACCGTCCTAGACGCCAGACCCATTTTTGATATGTTTGCGGATGAATGAAGGGTGATTTTGTCGGAATGTCTGGAGTACTGCGAGAGGAATGCATCATGAATGAGTGAAAGAATATAGTGTCAGAAGTATTAAGTAAGGGATTTATAAAAGAGGTGTCTATAATTATTTTGATTTTCGTTCCCTTGTATTGTACCTATGTGTCTTCTTCTATTACTATCTTTAATTATTGTAATTGGTTTACGACCGTTTTAATTAAAGTTACTAAATAAATAAAGAAATGATTTAATAAGAACTGAATGCCATCTGACCTCCGCAACACAGTCAGAGTTGAATATCAATATAGGTTAGGCCAGTTGTTAGACTTGTGATTCTGATTGCCCATGGTGTTTAGCATACTATAGTCACAGTTCAGACAGTTCAACCTTCTCTTCAAGCCATGTAGAGCCTAGTTGTTTGTACCCTACATACATTATTATTTTGACAAGTCTGCAATTTTCATAGCGACGTATCTATTTATTAAAAATCCATTCTCGATAACTATTATGATTGCGAACGAGCATATTACGCAATTAGGGCGCTTGTTTTGTTTTACGATGTCATCAATAAAAGAGATCGGTTAGCCTTAATCAAACAGCAATGTAACACTATAGAAACCTACATTGAAATAAAGAAATAGTACCAACGTAGGTATTCCAACAATAAAATAAGCTACTCTAGACAAACACATTTATTACTATTTAATAGCCAGCGTTAGCATAATTCAATAAGCCATTAGCTGAGTGCAAGTTATACAAATATACATAATATGCGTTTCATTTGTAAATTACGATTATTAAATTAACGACTTCGCCACGTTTATCTATGTCAATGTACATAGGGTTGAGTCGATTAAATGAGCTCCGCGAGTGACCTAGGCAGTCAGTCCAGCTACCAACCGTGCTGACTAGCTAATCTTTTTACCACGGCACGCGCTATTCTCATAGCTGAGAGAAGAAAATATACAGGGGTTTTATTTAAATTATGTATGGTGTTAAAAAATCAACTCTAAGAATTTTGTGGGGTTACTCGGTATCGAAAATTGAACAACTTTTGTTCTACAACTTTTCAAAATTTGCCAATTTTTTTATACCTGTTTATATACAAAATCAGTTAAAATATTTTTTTGATTTGTATGGAAAGTTATAAAAAAAATACTTACGCGAATTTTGAAAAGTTGTAGAACAAAAGTTGTTCAATTGCCGACACCAAGTAACCCCATACAATTCTTAGAGTTGATTTTTTTACACCTTGTATTAGTTGTATGCTAGTGGTTTGAGGATCAACCCTCTTCGTGTTTCGGAAAGCATCGGCTGTCATGACAGTGTCATCGACTGCAGTACAGAATCAGTAAATATTTATATTTTCACTAAATCTGATAGTGTAGAATGATATTATTGGGCAATTTTGTCCATGCCCACCTTTTTGATGTCTAAATAAGTATAGCCGGGCGTTGGATTGCCTATTTTAGTAGACATAGAGTTGACTAAACCTAGACTATTTACCTATTTTTCCCTGTGCCAGGGTAGGGCAAGCGGTTCATCTGCTCCGCCGTGGCTACGCCCATGGCAATCGTTCTCGGAGGAACACCGTAGTGGTTTAATTCGGAGTCCGACATAACCCTCCGCTTTCCAGGGTGGAGGGACAGCCAGGAGGATATCCCCACGTAAACAAAAAGTTATTTTAAATTCTCTCTACTAGGGAATCCAATACCGCATCAAAATTGCAATCCCGCAAGCCTGCGGGATTGAGGACATCAATCCCGCAGATCCCGCGGGATTGAGATTTTTTAAATATTCTTTTGTTACGAATAGGTATTTAAAAAAAGAAAAGAAATGAAAGACAAGTAAATTTTTATTTTTATTAAAATAAAAACTAAAATAAAAATGCTATAGAAAAGTCACGCACTAGTTCCATGGGAAAGTTGTTAAATCACTTATTAATGAGGCTGTGCTGGGTCTTAAAAATAATCAGAACGTCGTCAGAGCTCATATACTTATATATTTTTTGTTCAATCCCGCAAACTTGCGGGATCCCGCATGAGTAATCCCGCATTTCAGATCCCGCATCTGCGGGATCCCGCGTTTGCGGGATTGGATTCTCTAATCTCTACATAAGTCAAAAGTCAAAGTCAAAGTCAAATCATTTATTTCAATTGGACCATTTACAGGCACTTATGAATTGTCGAGACAAAAAAAAGAAGTTACTGCCGCGTTCCAAAGTGTAGATTCCTATGGAGAAGAACGGCCAATAAACTCCATGGTTACTCTTTTCCATCAAATAGTTACAAAAATTGGTTACATTGTGAATAAGAAAAATAAATGTGAGAACAATGTAAGATATGGTATGCTAACAAGAGTAACTACAATTTATTTGCCATGGCAGATTAGAGATGACCAGTCCCAACTGACGGCGCCCGTTCACGAACATGACGCATGTATCAGCATCATGTTCGTGAACGGGCATCATAGTATAAAACAAAGTCGCTTCCCGCTGTATGTACGCTTAGATCTTTTAAACTACGCAACGTATTTTGATGCGATTTTCATTTTAATTTAGGTAATTTTCCTCGGAAGGTTTTAAGCTATAAAACGTACCCGAGTGACGCCGGGGCTGGTCGCTAGTTATACATAACTAGAGGTCGCCAGCGGCGATGTTGTTTATCGCGTATTCTGCGTTTTTCGCTACTATAATATGCATGTGTTATACATATAAATCTTCCTCATGAATCACTCTATCTATTAAAAAAAACCGCATCAAAATCCGTTGCGTAGTTTTAAAGATCTAAGCATACATAGGGACAGACAGCGGGAAGCGACTTTGTTTTATACTATGTAGTGATGATATATTTAAAGAGGAGCTCGTGGCTAAATAATTACAGCCGCATAGACCGATCTTCCGGGTTAAGCCACGCTTGCCGAGGTTGGTCTGTGGATGGGTGACCATTTACCATAGCGAGTTTCTTCCGTGCCTCGGAAAGCACGTAAAGCCGTTGGTCCCGGCTGTCATTTGTAGATCTTTGACAGTCGTTACTGTTGGTCAGAAGCCAGAAAGTCTGACAACCAGTCTTACCAAGAGTATCGTATTACCCAGTTACTGGGTTGTGGAGGTCTGATAGGCAGTCGCTCCATGTAAAATACTGATATTCAGCTGCATCCGGTTCGACTGGAAGCCGACCCCAACATAATTGGGAAAAAGGCTAGGCAGATGATGAGTGATGATATATTTAATTAATAATTTCATAGTAGGAACTGCTGTGGTTGGTTACACCTGCATTGTATTTTTCCACGTTATTTATCCCATTGATAGTACGGTAATAGGTCACGAAGTAATTGTTTTAATAATCCCATAATTACCCGGCGATTACCATAGTTAAAAATAGAAAAATGCAGTGAGTTATTATTTTAATTGAGTTGTTAAGCAGTTATAGTTAAATGAGTTATAATAGATATAGCATCGTCAATTATAAACAGACGCATTAATATCTAAATGTACCAAAGGTTATCGCAGCCTGCTACTGTTCAGATAATCGTCGTACTACATGTTTAAACAAAATATACAGAATGAATTTTTCAACTGGGCTTGGATGGCTTAATCCGAAACTATAAGGATGTGGAGGAACGAGCTACGGTGTTCCTCTAAACAGGCGGGTCTTATACCTGGCGGGTCTTATGCCTGGCGGGTCTTATGCCAGGCGGGTCTTATGCCTGGCGGGTCTTATGCCTGGCGGCTGGTCTTATACCTGGCGGGTCTTATGACTGGCGGGCTACTGCCCAACGGTTGTTGTTGGGCGGTTGTATAACAAATGCAAGAAAAATAAAATTATTATTTTTTAGTATCCTATCTCCTTCTCCGTCTCTTTGCCAAGTTTAATCAAAATTGATTCGGCAGTTTAGTCGTAAAGCAGTAACACACAAACAGACAGACAAATTCACTTTTGCATTTATAATATTAGTATGGATAGAGCATCTTAAATAATGGTTAGTTGATTGATTTTAAATGTCAATTGTACTCAATTATGTAAAACCACAGAATAATTATTAATAGCACTAGGTACTGAGTGGTATTAGACTCGCTATTTGACTGATGAAGCAACCGACCGTGTTCTTAATAGTAAGGACATTTTATGAGTAGAGCTCCTTGTGAAGTTCGTCCGTTGTAGTAATACCTCCATATTATACCTATTTCTACCGCTAAGCAACATTGAAAGAAAATCAATTTATTCAGCGTGCAAATCGACACAATACATAAACAGATTGACTGTTTGACTGAGTTCCTTTGCCCCACAATGGACAAAATCCTGGCTACGTGTCCGGGCATGGAAAGGAGGAACTCATTATAGGCCTGCTAATAAACTAGCGAGTAAAAGGTCAAGGTCATACTTATTAATAAATATTGATGACTCGCAGCAATCACAGCCATTTTTAGCAACAGCAGCAGTTGCAAAAACTCTTCAATTAAGATATTATTTTTTTAGATTTTTAATACCTAGGGTGGTCAGGTCAGCCCCCTGATTCAGAATGAATCGATTAGTGAGTTGTCGAACAATTCGGTAAAATATATACTCTTCTCTCGTAACGACAATCGTAGACGGAACGAGATAACAAATCGAGTCAGTCGACAACTGTTTATCGAAAAGGTTTTGAATCGGGGGACAGCTCTCTGATATGCTCTACAGTGGTAAGCATAATTTTGCAAGTAACATGTCCAACGCCAAGATACGACTCCCTTCTTCAGACCAAGCTCCAAAGTCTTGAGCATCGGCGCAAAGTTGCTAGTCTATCGGTTTTTTATCGGACATATTTCGGAGAGTGTGCTTCAGATCTGCATGATCTAATACCCCCCTGCCCTTTTTTCTATCGGACGGCCAGAAGCACGAAAAAGCGCCATCGGTTCATGGTTGATATACCAAAAACCCGAACCAAGCGCTTTGATTCCGCCAAACAGTGGAATGCGCTGCCCGAGTGGGTGTTCCCCGACAGCTACAATCTGGGTGTCTTCAAGTCACGAGTGAATCGGTTTCTTCTAGGCAAGCGTGCTCCATCGTAGACCGCATCATCGCTTAACATCAGGCGAGAAGGCGGTCAAACGCAGGCCAAGTAACAGATAAAAAAAAACAGTCATATTTTTTAGGATATCGCAGTTAGGAAGGATTTAAGATCATAGGCACCTATTACCGAAATGAAAAGGGGTGCTTTCTAGCATTATACATCGTGAGCCCGAGGTACATACCCGAAAGATTTTAACCATCTCGATTCCGATGCCTATTGGAGAAGAAAAGCTACGAGATAGTTTGTTGAATAAAGCTTAGTTTTAGAGATATTATTTATTTACGAAATATCACAAGTCAAAAAATCTCTAGGGTAACAAGGCCTATGATAGCGGCGTTGCGACTTTTGTCATACCTTGGTCATATTACCCCACTCGATGTATGTCGTGTTTTGTCGCGGTGTTTCGTGAAGTGATAAGTTTCTTATCCACTCACACGACAATTAATTAACGTTGCCAGTTCAACCTAAGGAATTGTTTACAAGGAAGTAAGTTACTAAAGTTAATTGATTTATTTTGTTCCGAAAAACAAAATAGTTAAATAGACTGATTTGAACTTTGTTGATATAACATTTGACTCGTAGTACTATCAGAAAGTCGTGGTTAAAATCTTTCGGGTACCTCAGGCATATGGTGTTTAGTAGTTTAGCAACCCATCCGCTCCACACTGGCTATGCCATCGATAGAAAAATCTAACCGCAATATTACAATACAACGATCAATGTTTTTCTAACTATCCCATTGTTTATTTCAGTAACCCAAAACACAACGTACCTGCACGTGTTGAATGCGTCCATCGATGAGTTGGACGTGTCGCAGGCCATGTTCAGACGGCTTGCATCCATGGCTTTCACTGACGGGAACATTGACAAGATTGTTGGTAAGAACGCCTTTGAATTTTAGGACCTGATCTCCCGTTGGACATAAATCTTTTACTAACATAATCAGCTAACTGTTGTCCCACTGTCGGGCCTACGGAATAGAAAAAACAAGTGGAATTATCACGCAGTTGTCGCGCGTGTGTCACAATTATGCGGAGATCTTACTTTCTGTGAAACGACGTCTCGAACTCATAGTAAAATATTAGTATCATGCCTTGTTGTGATAGGAGGATGAAAAATTTATCTTACAGAGCCCTATAAAGTATAAAACTTTGAAATATTCCAATATAATTGTATGTGAGTTTGGCGGTACTGTTTCCCGTGCTATGGAAGTAAGTATAATGGTATGTCTACACCAGTGCGCTTTCATGTTCATCTTTCGCTTTCAACTTTCAATTCCTCTTGCGTCAAGCGCATGCAATATTGATTGCCATAAGACGCATGCAGCTTATCGTCTACACCGGTGCGCCTCGGTCAGTCGTCAGTCGACATACAATAGACGGATTAGCTAGGGGCATGCGCTTTTGTCGAACTAGTATTAAGGCATGCGCTATTGCATGCGCTATGGCGCTTCACGCATGCTTCAGACGAAGACGCAAGATGAACATGAAAGCGCACTGGTGTAGACATAGCTTAAGGGCACTTCCACTTGTTTTTTCTATTTCGTGGTCGGGTCTCTTCTCAGAATGAGAAGCATCTGGGCCACAAACCACCGCGTTGACCTGCTGCGCTGGCGGACTACACACACACCATCGAGAATTTTTTCGAACCCTCTGAACTGTACAGATTCTCACGGAATTTTCCTTCATCGTTAACGCAAGCGATAAACGTATTCCCCCTTATTACAAAAGCTAGTTTAAACCAAGACTAATGTAAACCCAACTTTAAATTATACCCATCATTTTCTTATGTCATATACCTAACAAAAAGAGACGGGGCTATTATAAAACCTAGGTTTTTCTCAGGCCATCTTTTGTAATAAGGGGGATTGTGATCCGCACATTAATGAGAACAGTCAGAGTTCAAGCGTTCAACCTGTAGGCTGTCACTGGGTTTTTACACGTTTTCCCAGAAAAGGAAAATAGCTAATTAATGCCTGTAATGACTACACTAGTAAGATAAGGAGGCTGCGGAGGCAAAACCACTTGCAGTCATCCGATTAGATTACTTGGACTGCTAATTTAGACGTTAACTCTATTCTGTCGGTCGTTAGATTCTGATGGACCATTTACAAAGTGCATAATCGTTTAACGATTAAGTAATGGAGGTTGATGTTTGTGGAAACACGATTTTTGAACTCTTTGACTAACTCAAACGAAGGACATAGCATAAGTAGGCACACTGCCTTCAAGAAATATAGGTGTACAACTGGCGAGGCGTAAGCTGAGCTTTGCATTTGTGTGAGTGCACATAGAATCGATTGCCAAAAAGCACTATAAACCGGTTTAAACCAAGCAAAGGATGCGTCTGCATTCATTCTCACACAAATGCAAATCTCAGCTTAGGCCTCGCGGATGGTACCTATTCTCTTTCTTCATAATACAAGTTGTTTTAATGCTAAATATTTTATTACTTTCGTGCTTAACTAAGTAGCAAGGAAGGACAACGTCACAAGAAAAAAAATCAGTAAGTATTACAAAACATTAGTCCCGATTCTGCTGAGCATCGACTAACCTTATCTAAAAATATTGCCATCCTTTACTTGCAGATAAAAGAAAGAGATGGAAGAATATTAAGTAGAGCTGTCAAAATAAGATTGACTAAAAAAAGTTGATGTTCAACAAGTAAATTAGTTTTACAGCTCTAAAAATGTTCCGTCTCTCTCTTGTTTCGTCTGTTAATAGAAGATAGCTATATTTTTAGTTAAGGGTTTGTCCATTAATCACGTAAGGCTCGAAAGGGGGGAGAGGGGATTCGGGAAAATCACTAAATAAATACACGTGCTATCTCACTACACCCCGTGAGATAGCACGTGTATTTATTTTTCGTTGACCTGCAACCTTAATGTCTGTCTGGACATTTTTATCTTATTGCTTAATTTTCCAGCCGGGGAGGGGACAGTATTTTTCACTAATACAACGCGCGGTCCGCATTCATGTCGTAGTGCGACCGTTTTTTTTTTAATTTGGACATAATATTGTTTTTCTTTCCCCCATCTCGGAAAGAGTATTTTTGCTCTTCGATATCTGAGTGCAAAAGCCGTTTTTATCCGGATTCTAGAGACGAGGAAGTTTTTTTTTTACATTAAGTCATTTCCTCGCTGAGATGGGATGAAAAGTTACGTGTTGCACTCGAGTGCAAAGATTTTTCACCTCGTGCTCTTTTGATTCCCTCGCTACCTAACGCTCAAGATTCTAAATTTTGAATCCTTCGCTTGCTCGGTCATCAAAATTGTGCACGCGCTTAAAAAGCAACTTGGCACTCTTGTATAACTATTAACGGTCCGCAGGCGTTTCTTGATCTCGTACAAGTTGAAATAGCCATGAGTCCCTATGAGCACCTCTCCCATCTGGGTGTGCACGTCCACAGAACGGGCTTCGTCGCCGGAGCGATTCCTGCTCACCCGTCACTGTTGCTGTTGTCGCTGTCGTTGCCGTTGTTGTCATTGCTGCCGCTGCTGCTTCCCTCTCTCGTGCTCCTGGCCTTGTGCCGCCTTCGCGCGAAATCCCTTAGCCGGTCAAAGTTCGCCGGCGAGCTGACAAGGTCTCCGTAGTAGACCGGCAAGAGCCAGAGGGGTATATGGGAGTCCCTTTATAACTTTGCTACTTGGATCCGTGTGCCCCATCTTAGACCCCGTCTACGCTTACCATCTGGGGGTCTACTCCCTAAGCACGAAGTCCGAGGTTTCGGCCTTAGTTACGAGCGTTTCCTACTCCCTATCACCTACGGACATACGATTATTTCGGGACCCGAACTGAGAATGAATGACAACACGATTTGACAGTTGTCCCTACTACCGATGTGTTTTTGCCCGTCCGAAAAGTTGAACTTGACACTTGTTTTGTTCACTTCTACGTTTTGGCGACTAACTTCGTTGACGGATAAGCCCCCAGGCAAGAAAAAGGCCAAAGAGAGCAGAAAAAGAAAATTGAATGGCTATTTCAGCCAGCTTCACGCGACTTTGTTCAGCGCAGTAACCTTACCATTTCTATTTCCAGGCCAGTTCCCAAAATACTCATCAGTAGCATGCCTGAACATCTCCAACAACAACCTAACAAGTGCGAAGCTGCAGCCCTCAATACAGAGGCCGTTCGCGTACCTGTTCAACCTGAGTGTCCTCGACGCTTCAGCCAACAACCTGACTGAGTTCCCGCTCAGTTTGGTGCATAGTAACCGGAAGATCTCAGTAGATTTATCAGGTATGTGGTTATTTTGAATAAAATGCTGTAGGACATTACACCACATTGTCACCATCTTTGATGGACCTTGAGACGTTATTCGGGACCTCATTTAATTTACGGTCGAAACACTAATGTTTCGACCACAAATTAAATATTATTACGAAACAAGAATCAAAGAAAAACCTCTATTTACCCAAGTAATATTTCATATCATTGTAACGACTGGAAGGTATATTTTAATTGACAGTAGGTACATACATACTTATCAGTGCCGGCGTAAGGGCCACTGACACCCCGGGCGAAAATATTGTGGCGCCCACTTGAGGGAAGCAATGTCAAGTGTTAGTAGGTACTCCAACTTGGCGCCCCCCAGAATTTGTCGCCCTGGGCCATCGCCCCATCACGCCCCCCCTAACGCCGGCACTGATACTTATACATGTTCATGGATCACCATGCTGGACAAAAGGATTGGTAATGATCGCAGTATGTTGTTTATAAGACACGAAGAATGCAAACCAATCTTCTTCTTTTTATTCCTTAATACCTTTTACGTGAACCACAAGAAGAAAACAAATTATTTATTTATTTATATGCTCTTTATTGTACTTAATACACCAGTTAACAAAAATAAATACAAACATTTATTTACACAATGTATGTACAATTGTACAATGGGCGGTCTTATCGCACAAGACGATCTCTTCCAGACAACCTCAGGATGGACTGGAAGAACGGAAAGTGATAAATAAAATTTTCTATATCTTCAAACACAAAATTACCTCTTACTCAACCTCGCTTAACTTCTTCAGGCAACAAGTACCTACCCTGCAAGAACTTCCAGAAGGCCATGGAGACGAACAACTCCTCATTAGTGACCTTCCTCAACTACAAAAACACGTACTGCGCGCTGGACATCAGCTTCAACTGGTTTAAAGACGTCAGAATAGTCCAGATTGACCATCTCAGGATACAGAAAGAGGTAGTAGGTATTTTTAAGCATTCTTGAATAACTTTCTGCTTCTCTAGGCAAATTCCGTGGAAACTGTTCGCACACGTCATTTTTTTCATGTTGATCTCATACTGCAAAGTAAGATCAAAACTATCAAATTATTAAGTATCCTTATTAGTAGGTATAGGGGTGGGCCTGTTCCACATAATTAATAGGTTTTCAAAGAAATATTGTACTCACATACATGTTTCGGGATAGCCCGAATACCTAGTTGTTTTGACTCGTGAACTCGATGCGTGAACAGCTCAGGCTCCCAAAGAATTTGTTCAAAACACCAAGCTACAACTGCCTTCGAGTAGTGGTATCCTTTCAAAGGGTAAAGAACGGTACTGAGTTATTTCGGCCTTTCTTCTCAGAGATACTTAGTCAGATAGAAAGCACTAGCGCCAGCTGGTTTTAAAAACAAACCGACTTGTAAATGCGATTTTAAAATATCCAATTTGCAGAATAAATAAGTAGGTAATTTCATTTCACTATCGTTCAAGCATTTTTTTTTCATCACATGGTAAAATTATCTGGGACAATCATCATCATTCAGCCGAAAGACGACCACTGCTGGACATAGGCCTCCCCCAAGCATCGCCACTTGTTTGGAGGATTTGTCATAATCGCCACGCTTGGCAAGAGGGTTGGCGATCGCAGTATGGTTGTTAAAGTACTCAGAGAACGCTGCTGCTCATCCTCTAGTGAATCTCTTAGTCGCCTTTTACGACACCCGTGGGAAGAAATGGGGTAGGTAGTGCTATTCTTTACGTCCGGCACCATACGGAACTCTGGGACAATAATGCCAAATAATAACATAAAACTCTGTTCCTTCAGCTTAACGCCAGCTGCCGCAATATTAAGCCTGCAAACATCAAGTGCACGTGCATCCCCGAGCGCCTGGAGTTCCTCGGCGACGAGATCACAAACCTGGTGGCCGTCGACTGTTCGCAGCGGAACCTCACTGAGCTGCCCACTGACTTGCCACCCAATACCGTCAAGCTGAACGTCTCGTGTAATAACGTGAGTACTGAGCTCAATATATAAAAAAAGACATACCTAATACTTTAATCTAAGGAGGTCATCCACCTCTGGATGGATGATCCCTCCAATTTTCCCTATCTTGAGCTGTCATGTAAGCCATAATTTCCCTGTCACTTTGACTACCTATATCGGTCCAGCCACAGTCGTAGACTTCGGTCGGCCACGGTGACTTGCGCCATTTCGTGGGAACTTAGATTCTTAGGCCCGGACTCCACCAAAGCGGAGATGTGCGGAGATGTCTCGATCAACGAATAGGATTGCGTTATTTTCAAATCTCTCCGCTTAGCTTCAACTCAAAACGAATTCCTATTGGTTGTTTACGAGACATCTCCGCACATCTCCGCTTTGGTGGAGTCCGGGCCTTACACCTGTAATGCTGCGTCGGCTTCTAGTCTAACCGGAAACTATGGAATATCAGAAAACACACCGTGAATGGCATTTTCTGTCCTCTTCAACTCGTTTATCAGCAGTCAGTTTTCAGAGCTATCGAATTTTGTTAGAACTTCTGGGCCTTCTCGACTCCTGATGACTACCATATTTGCATGGCAATTAGAATAGAATAGAATATACTTTATTGTACACCAAATTATAACATAGCTCTTATACAATATAATTTAGTGACCACAATGGCGGTCTTATCGCTGATAGCGATATCTACCAGACAACCTTTGGATGAACAGGAAAGCAATGAATAAGATAGGGGGGATAGTCCGTGGTGTACTGCTGGAAAATGATGACCGACACCTAAGCATGATTTCTGAGGACTGGAGTATTCGTGTAAATAGCAGTCTCCTATTCAAGACTCGGCCCTACAGCATATATTGGGAGTGATTAACCCACGAGCAGGCCATAATGGGGTCTTACCTACTCCTCAAAAACCGTATCATTTTCGTAGGTATACTAACATAAAACCTCATCTTCCAGATAACGTCTCTCCAAGCAGTAGGGGATGACCCGACGTATGAGCACCTGCGGCAGCTGATAGTGGACCACAACGACATCACCAACATCCTGGAGCTGGAGGGGACGAAGTTCATTGAAACCTTCATGCTGTTCTCCATAGCGTATAATAAGTTGAAGAATGTGAGTATTTTGAAAGAGTAAATAAGAGAAAGAGTTTAAGAGAATGGGATGTGGTGGCCCGGAAGACCTGTTTTTTATTCTGAGTAGAGGCCCATGACTAGCAGCAGGGCTGTTCATACTCTGCGTATGCTATATTCAACTGAAACAACTTTGATTTTCCAGATCCATCCCTACGTGCTGTGGAATCGTTTTGACACGACGGGTCCTGCTTTATCCATTGCCGGCAATAATATACACTGTGACTGCAATACTGAGAAGACGCTGAAGGTAAGGATATGCCTCTTCTTCTTCATAGCATATGTACAGTGCTTTCAATCTACAAAGACGTGTCCTATTCCTTTTTGTGGTCGGTAGCAGCATGGTGGGTATGCATACATCCATCTATTGTGTGGTGATAGAACTAACACAATAGCTATTTATAATGCACACTTTTGCACTGTAACGATTCAGACATAAGTGGGGTGCGTCGTGGATTGAACGCCATTTGCCGTTTACTTGATAAGCTAATTTTGAGTTTGGTTCGACGGCTCGCATTTCTGTCAGGTTAAACTCTTGGCAAAAACGCAGCCAGAGTATATCAATCAATCAACTATCGGGGTCCACTACTGGACATAGCTCCCTCCCAAAAATAAGTAAAAGTCCGCAGCTTCCCGCTAGCCAAGCGGGTTAATGATCGCATAGCCGGTTCTCTCGCAACAGTGTAGTCATAAGCGTATATAGGGGTGGGACCGGGCTGTGTATGGACACCATGTGTATGGCACCAGACCCTTCTGGGGATGGCCCCAGAAGGGTCTGGTGCCCACCCTAGGATGTTAGGTTACTGATCCGAAATTTTAGGCTGGACACTTATGTTCACACAAAAACAATTTCAATCAAATATGGACCCAGGCTCCCCTGGAAAGTAACCTAGATATGCCAATGAGTGTGGTTTGCTTAAGACCGTCTATCAAGATTAGAATCTAAGAATTGCCTTTCTATTCCAGCCCTGGCTTCTCGAAAACTTCAAAAACATCCCCGACTACAAGCTGCTGGCATGTGACGACAATGTCCACGTAGTCGACTTAGTCGAGTCGCAAGTGTGTCACACGCCACGCGACTGGACCGACTACATATACTACATTATTGGACTAGAAGTACTGATCTTAGTCCTGCTCATCAGTAAGGTTTCCTACGACTACTGGGTCTTCAAAACAGCTGGTTACTTGCCATGGCCCGCGAATAAAATGCCTAGGTTGCCGTGCGACTGGTTGTGCGAGTAGAAGTAGGTTGCTGGCAACCGTGCGCTTCTCAATGTTGGTTGATGGTAACCAATGTCTTCTAAATGTTGGTTGATGATAACCAAAGTCGTCTAAATGCTGATTGGACATGACAACAGTGTTTTAAGTGTAGTTCAGGTAATAATAGACTTTCGAGCTGTTGGTTGCCAGTAACCATGAGCTTCTGTGTTGAGTTGGAATTGCTTGTTGGTTATTATGGTTATTCTTTGTATATTTTGTGTTGTAGTGGTGTAGCTGATTACGTGTGTATGTGCTAGGTTGATCTGGGTTGCTTCTGCTCAACCGGCTATGAAGAATGTCAACATTAGGTTTTTTTTTATTGTTGTAACTTGGTAAGGCGTGTTTATGCACAATGCTTGCAAGAGTACATACATGTTTAATATTTTTTTATGCTGCCTAAATAGTTTTTTTGTATAAAATCATTTTCCTAGGATGAGTTTGTTTTTTCCATTGAATCGGTTAACAATGGTTGCAAAAACTTAACCAATCACTTCTACGAGCTGTAAATAAAATTAATTTGTTTAAGTTATTTTTTTAAGGGTTTTTTTTATATATCAGTTGATTGTATAATTTGAATTTACATGTGAGATCTCTGTAAATCAGTTCTATGCATAATTTTTATACATAAGTACATTTTTTTTTGTGTAAATTTTTATTTTATTTAGATATTTTGGTATAAAACAACTTGCCATTTTGTAAAGAATCTCTTAATCGAACGTCTCGATTCAAGGCGTCACTGTTTTTTTGGTGTTTTTCAAAATAATGGTTTGGGATGGCCCATAATATATCTACTATGCAAGTTAGAAAAGATTATATCTATCAATTGAAATAAAATAAATTGATTCCTAATTAAGACTGACATAAGTTCGAATTTTAAACGCCAAATATTGTTTGATTTGATTGATAACCCAAACCATTATTTTGATTGAATGATGTAATACATATTCCTACCTTAATGTTGTTCAATTATTTTCAATTAAATAAACTATTGTCACAAACACAAAACAACACACACAGAAAACTATTCAGTTTATTGCAGGGCTGTCCACGCCGCAATGTTTTCGGGCCAAAATATGCTTCAAGGACTTACGCGGCGGGTCATACACATTAAATATTATCATTATACATACATATGCCCATGATACCCTAAGGGGTAAGCAGAAGTGTTCTCCGATTACAGGAGTCAGCATGTACATACGTTTCGCCTCTTACATTTAGTCCCAAGTTAGATTGCGAGCCTTTGTCATTTTTCGGTCGTAATTATGGTGTCAGATTCGCCTGTTACGACTCACTTGCCTGGCGACGAAGGGGAATTGTATTTTTAATCCGTTCCCCCACGGTTTACTAACATTATCAGTCCTCAATACTTTGAAAAAATCGCACAAATTTGAGTTGCGGGTCGCAGTTTGGACAGCCCTGGTTTTTTGGACAATTTTAAAGTAGGATGTTAAGTAAGCATCTATGTTTCAGACCATTTAAATATCGTATTATGTAAGTTTGTAGTAGCAGATTTGAGAGCACATTTCGCAAAAATAAGCTTAACAAGCAATACAGAAATGGAGAAATGGATTTTGTCCATTTCTCATACAAAATCCGTCGTCTTGTAACTGTAATGCATGCCAACTAGGCGCTTCAAAATATAGATAATATTCTTATAAGAATTTGTTGCCGCAACATTATGGCCGATTTGTCTAGGCAGCCCTGAATTCGTGCAGATGGTTGCGCAATAGATTTGTTGAGCAACTAAATATTTCACCATTTACAGGTACTTTTGTTTTGTAGAGAAAAAAAAAAGTTACTCCCGCTTTCCAAAATGTAGATTCCTATGGAGAAGAATGGGCAGCAAACTCCATGGTTACTATTTTTCATTACCTTAGGATTGGCCATTAATTAAGCAAAATTTATTTAATAATTTTTACATTAACTGTTTCTTTCTTGAGTATACATGCGTGAGAGTTCGGAGAACCTATGTTCAGGGTGGCCAAGATAAATCTGGCGTACTGTAGGTGTACGCACGGCTACCTTGGGAGCCAACTGATCCAAGTGTAATTTTTGGGATATAGACTTAAAATACTTAGTTATAGAGTTGAAACTCAATATCACTAGAAATGTTACTTGGATCAGTTGGCTTCTAATATAAAGCTACAATATCCAGTATAAGCTGATCTCGCGTTGAATAGGCTTTCCGTACCGTGAGAGGTCAGTTTATACTGGAAGAATATAACTTGTAGCCGTTTGTACCTTTTTTACCAAAATGAATAATAGGCATGTTGACAGCATCAATAAATTTCAAATCTAATTAGTCCGCCAGTTAGAGTTTTGAAAAATAATGGACACGTATTTTTTCTTTTGTTAAATCTATGAATTTTTGGAAAGATAAAACGCATCAAAACTCGAGAGTGGGGGCTTGTGACGTCAGAAGCAAGTAGGTATAAATTATACTTGCTTGTGACGTTTTGCCAATTTTAAAAGTGTCGTATCTTCGTCATTTTTGGTTTACGTAACAAAACAAAAAATACGGGTCTATTATTTTTTGATATTCTAACTGATGGACATTTTTTACTCAAATACCCTATTGTGAAATGTGCCTTATTTCGCTACGGAACCAACCGGCCAGTTGTAGAGGCTTAATGTTAACGTGTAAGGACCAATTTTTGCTTAATACTATTTTGAGGAGGCTTCTTGAAATCATTTTTGTATTATTTTGAAAAATCAGTGCCATACTCTATTTATATAGATTGGCTGAAAATCATGTTTTAATGTGAACTTGACTGTAACATTTGCTCGCAATGTTCTTCTAGAGGATTTGAAGGCCCATGTGTCAAATTCTGGCAGTCCACTGCTGGACATAGGTCTCTGTAATATCACGAAACAGAACTCGATCCTTGGCCTCTCTTCTACAGTTGATACCAACTCCCTTGCGACGATCGTCACTCCACCTAGCCCGAGGACGTCCGACACTATCCAACGGATATCGGTTCTACGGCTAATATGGCCGCCCTATTGCCACTTCAGATTGTTTATCCTGTGGGCTATGTTGACTACTTTTAATTCAGTACATTTTAATTTAATTCCCTATTTCGTCACCTACCAAGGTAGATATACCTTCTCTCAAGATATACCGAGAGCAAATGTTACAAGTTAAGTAATTCTTTAAATTAATATTGTAACTGTTAAATAAATATATTTTTGTATAATATTAACCTACAATGTGAAGACTGTATATTTTGTATGAAAATTTTATAATAGATGTTACATAATTGTATAAACTGTTGTTTTATTTTCATCATAGACATGATTATTAAAAAGTATGTGTTCATTTGCAATTTTTTAATTTATAATTAACGTGTTTCGGGAACAGAAACCTTAACTCGAATACTCAAAGTTCATTTTTGATTACAATGAAAATTGTTTCGTGTTTTTTTGACATTCTATTCTGTGCTTTGTTTACATGCAGTTAAAGTTGATATTTGTAAGTTGCAATAATATTTTCCTATGCCTATGAGATTTTAGTTATAGAGGGTTGGAAATAGGCACCAAGGTCTATTACGTTCCTAATATTGTAACCTCTGTAGGTCCCGAAGAGTCTTTTTGATCCTTTAATTAGTAAAAGGATCGATTGGCATCACAAATGTTTTGTGAGAACTGCCCTTCTCGCAGACTGCACTATTTTTTCAAAAGCAGGGTGTTCGAAAGACGTCAAAATTAAAAATGTGGATTTACAAACGTTTCCCTGTAGCTACAACGTTTAAGGTAGCTGCCATTAATGACTGCCCCATCTCAAAGGACCATGGGCAAAAATGTATGGGACCTGGTCCAAAATTTAAACAGTTATAAAACCTATGCCATATGGAAGCTATTGGGGTACGATTTATTTTATTTTATGGCGGTTAAGTCAAAATCGAGCGCGAACAGGGTGTTTTGGTACATATTATTTGTTAAAAATTGACAAGCATTTGACCACAATCCCACCTGATAGTAATAAGTGACGATGTGATACAGATATTAATTCATTTTTTGCCAGTTAATGGGTCATCATCATCATCATCAACAACCCATATACGTTCCACTGCTGGCACAGGTCTCCTTTATGGAGAGTAAGTTAATGAGTATTATATTACTATAAAAAAAAGCTTTGTATTTTTTTATTGTACATTTTTGCTTTCATTTGACTAAAATACATACAATACAATTGCTAAAAATAATCAAAAAATACCTTCCAGACAACCGGTAGGACAACATTCTCAGTTTTGATTATGTGCCCAAACACCTCGATTTTGATATAACCGCCATAGTATGAAATAAACGGTACCCCAATAGCTTTCATATGGCACAGGATTTATCACTGTTGGGGGATTGGACCAAAATAACACAAGGTCCTTTCCACGCTGTATAAATTCACTCTCAATATTAAAATGGAGAGACTTTCAAAAGAAAACCACTGTTTATAAGCTTATAACAAAACTATATTATTATTTCACATCTTTCTTAACTTTCTTATTGTGTGGAGTCCTCTTTTTTCTTTTCTTATTAATGTTTCCTTTCTCTGGCGCGTTCTTATTACTCTGTTTATGTTCTACATTCTGTGTTCTTCTCTGTTTATTATTTTTACTATTTTTAATTGCTTCTGTGTCTTTTGTTTTATCTGCTTTTAGGGCTTCATTGGCTGCTTCTAATCTTCTTCTGTAAATGAAAGAAACGGTTTTTGTTAAACAATATCTTCTCATAGCGTCGCATTTTCGAAACTGTTGGGGTCGGCGGACCCCAACATCTGGAGGCCAATTTTCTTACTTAAAAATGTTCAAAATATAGTTTCGATCTAGTCTCAGTCTAGTCTCAATCTCATATGACAAATGGTATTCTTGTTCGTTAACAAACAATGTCAAACGTGAGATTTTATTGAAATGAGATTGAAAGTTGACTGTAGCCAAAAGGGTAATCTGGTTGGAATTCTCATTTATATCTATATTTTTAGTCTATGACTGTTGATATGGGTATGCTATCGGTAATAGATTTTAAGATGACTGAATTGTCATTACATCGAGATAGATTGAGATGATACTGAAACCGGACCGAACTTTAAGTGTACCAGAATACAATTTTTTATTCAATTCATAATTTAATCTCAGTTAGGTCAACCTTCAGTCTTACTTCAAATTAATTACGAGAATTGGGCTTCAGATTACACGTTACTGAATACCAGTATTTTACACGGTGCACCTGACATCAGACCTCTGCAACCAATTATTGGGCAATGCTGATATCCTCAAGCTCCAAATTCACTATCAAGTCTAACTGTGCAGGTTATTGCACTCCATTGCTCGCTTGGTTTGTAAAACCTGTGACGGCTGTCGCTGAAAACCAGCGCTGGGGCTCTGTCTTGCATAGGGTCGCAGCATAATGCTGAGCGATAGCCGTTTTACGTGGATATGACGCATGTTTCCCTCAACCTTCTTATTTTTTTGGTTTTTGTGTTTATTTTCTTTTTGCGTCATGTTTACCGCAAATAAACGTATTTTCTTTCTTTCTAAAACTTGCAGAAGTCTACTTGCTGCGGCTTGCGTAATAAAAACTCGTTAGTGGATTTGGCGCTTAAGGTTAGACCGGTTGTCAGACTTTCGGCCTTCTGACTATCCGTAACGACTGTCATGGGTATGACATGCGGGACCGACGGTTTAACGTGCTCTCCGAGGCACGGAGGGGCCTCGTTATGTAATGAATGGTCACCCATCCACGGACTAACCGCGACAAGTGCGGCTTAACCTCGTAGATCGTATGATCGGTTTGTTTGTTTATTAGCAACTAGCCCTCGTCATTGAGATAGAGGTACCTATTATTACACTAATATTATAAAAGTAAAATTTTGAGAAGATGGACGGTTAGATGTTTATTACTCAATCAGGCCAAAACGGTTAAACAGATTTTGATGAAATTTGTTTAGCCGTACACAGGTAAGAGACATATTCTGGACTAGCTTTTGCCCGCAACTTCGCTTGCGTGAAATTTTGAACCTGTTAATTGACAGTTTTCCATACAAACTTTCATCCCCTATTCAACTCACTTAGGGGTTGAATTTCGAAAAATCCTTCCTGATTCCTTGTCTACATTATAAAGGGAACCACTGTGCAAAATTTCAGCTTTCTAAGTCCAAGGGTTTGGGCTGGGCGTTGATGAGTCAGTCAGTCAGGACTTTTCTTTTAATTTATATATCGGGTGTAAAAAGACCCTTAACGATAACGAAAACCACATATTCTAGCCATCATTGGGATCATTTTTTTCGAACAAACCATACCTGGGAAATCATTGGTTTTGGAGATATTGAAGGTCAAAGTACACATTTTTTTTTTAGTTTTTTCCGTAAACTATTTCCAAGTCATAATACAAAACTTTCTTCCATAGAAACATTATCAAAAATTTCAATTTTTCCTTACACATTACGCATTTGAAGTTACAAAAACGCAATGAATATCAAACGCACACGACCGCCTTGGCTCGGCTGTGTGGCCGCTGCACGCATGCAAACGCGCGGCATCGCCACAACCACACATTGCGCGCTACAAAAAAAAGTTTTTTTTATGCCAAAAAATAAAAGTCATTTCCCAGCAATTATTTTCGGTCAATGTAATTTAGTTTGATGTACAGAGTGCGTAGATTTCGGCTATGTGATGGGTCTTTTTACACCCTGTAGATTAACACGTAGCATACCTTTTATCCGGGTACATGAAGTAGTTTCACTAGGATGTGAGTAAAACTGCGGGCAAACGCTAGTTATACATATTTATATGAACTAAAACTTACTTATCAGGTCTCTTCGCCAATATAGTAGCTATATTATCTCTCCGGGGCGCCTTCGTCATCAGTTTCTTGCGCTTGTTGGGGTTTTGCTTCAACTGTAACATGTACTCCGGCACCTCGCAGCCTGACTGTTTCATTACTGATGCTATGCTGTAATTTAATAAATTAGTTTTACAAATCTTTTACTAAGAGTGGTCATTTATAGCAGTTGTAAATTTTAACTAGGTTATGAGATATGATGCCTGTCAGTCACGACTGAGGGGCCACCTTTAACCGATTGTAACTTTTGAGTGGCTACTTTTACAAACTAGAGGCTGAATTTACAATAGGGAATATGCATGTAACTTTTTTTTTCTCTTAATCAATAAAGCACATTAATATAAACCCAAGAAAAGTATTAAAAGTCAAATGTTACTATTATTTCTTGCTCAAAACAATTATTAAACTTCAACAATTTTCTTCTGCAGTTCAAACGTCCTATAATGCCGCGGTCATAATGTGACGTCATAATCCAAGATACTTCTTTGTTTACATCTCTTTTTAACCGACTTCAAAAAGGAGGAGGTTCTCAATTCGGTTGTTTTTTTTTTTATTTATTTATTTTATTTTTTATGTTTGTTACCTCATATCTCCGTCATTTATGAACCGATTTGAAAAATTATTTTTTTGTTCGAAAGGGTATACTTCCCGATTGGTCCCATTTAAATTTTGTTATGATCAGACCATGAACTTCAGAGATATGGAACGGAACTCCTCATCGGATCAAAGCAAAATTCTCAAATTACTAATATTGCTTTGTTTATATTTGTTGTTGGGAACTGACTACTTGAAAAGAGGAGGGGGTGCGTGTCCCCCCCTCCCCCACTTTGGAATGTTTTCATTATATCGTGTTAGGTATCATTTGAAAGGACTTTTTATGCCCGACTACGTCAAAGCCAAAAAGAAGGATTATGAAGGAGGGGGTTAAAATTATGAAACTAAAACGTATTTAATAAAAAATAAACTTTAAAAAAAAGTAAAAACCGACTTCAAAGAAATACTAAAAGGAGTAAAATAATTATCATAATATAAAATTAACAGTTTCAGAAGTCGGTGCAACTCTACACTGAAGCAAATAGAAGCCACCGACTTCTGAAACTGTTAATTTTATATTATGATAATTATTTTACTCCTTTTAGTATTTCTTTGAAGTCGGTTTTTACTTTTTTTTAAAGTTTATTTTTTTTAGCCACAAATCATATAAATTAAATTATTTCTTGTGCTTTATTCAAGCAGAAATCGCACTTACTAACATAACCTCAGTGAGAAATCAAACAGTTTGCTAAGAAAAGATTATTTAAAGATTTATTCATATGGATTTTGATGTCACTTCCGGCATTTTCGAAGACGACGCGTTTCGAGATTGCGTTCCGTTCCACGAAAAAAACGTAACATAAAACAAGGAATTGTAAAATAAGTAATGAGTTAAAAAATGTAAAAAAAAATGCAATTTGTGTCTTGACTCTTATACAATGTATGTATATCTAAATAATTAAAGAGTGTTGAATTACATGCATATTCTCTATTGTTTGAGAACTTTTACTAAAGGCTGACGCATTCGAATGTTCAAAATTCAAATGTGGTCTCTCAATGGGAACGCGCATAATTGCAGTAGAGTGCGCGCAAGATAACTCTGCGCGCGACTGAGGGCGTGCTAAACGTTTCCATGATCGCAAAAGTTCAAATTACCGCTTTTTAAGCTTAACTTTTTTATCGCTAAACATAATTTTCCCGTTAAATATTCCTACAATCAGGTAGTTCTACTATCAAAATTGATAAAACGGCACATACTTTGGTGGACCGTGATTAGTTCCGATTTCGGCCGCGCGCAGACTTATCGTGCGCGCACTCTACATGAGATTTGACAGCTGATTAGTTTTTTTTCGTCTGTCAACCTGCACCGGGCTAGCGTTGTGGACTAAGGTCTAAATCATTCTCATTCTGAGAAGAGGCTCATGCCCAGCAGTGGGACAGTAATGGAATGATTACGATAGTTAATGTTTGCTGTTTTATTACCTCCTAAGGTTGCCGACATCATCTTGTGTGAAGAACGTTATCGCTCGACCTTTCTGACCTGCACGACCTGCTCGTCCAATTCTGTAACAATTAAAACAACGATCTGTATAAATAAACATTCAAAACTCTATTGTATATAACATAAGACAAATAAGACTGTCTTCACTTGACGTAAGGAGCCAATTAAAACTCTTTGTTATGGTTTTTATGTTGTATTGTATAAAATAATTAATATTATCAGAAATTTTGTTGTACAAGTTTGCGAAGTGGCGGTAATCGGAAGAGAGACCCATTTTAGAAAGAACATATTCAATTCAACACAGTATTATACTTTTATGAACCTTAAGAGCGGTTACGCACTGCAATGCAGGGGCCCATCTTTGCATATGTCCGATTTGAATCCGAGGTAATGCGAATGCGTTCATACAAACAGTACTACGGCTACTTCGGTCCGTCAATATTTCTTCCGAATTGGAGACTCACGGATGACGGAGAGAAATAAGATGACGGAAGTCGGATCTAGTGCGTAAACTACCATACAAATAGTTTTATGACTGCTTCGGAACGTATTTTATCGGATTCGGACCGGATGCAGTGCGTAACTACTCTTACGGTCAATCAAAATGAGTTGAAATTCTAATTGTTTTTTTTTTTTCAAAGATATTAGTGCTCTCACTACAGTCCACTGGCCACTTTTGATATTAAATAGAGAATAGATCAGGAGGGGCTTAAAAAAACAAAATGATAGGGAGGTTAAATAGGATACTTTAAAAAAATATTGAAAGACTCATTCAACTACCCACGATACAAGAGAAATCTTACCTCCGGTTTCTGATTTGATAATTCGGGATAAGCAAATACTTAAGTAACATTTGAGTACGAAATTGTCAAAAAAATGCTTTAAAATCCGTCATTTTTTTGACAACTTCGTACTCAAATGTTACTTAAGTATTTGCTTATCCCGAATTCTGAAATCAGAAACCGGAGGTTAGTGTGGGGCAATGTTATTTAAAAAAAAAAACTACTCACCTATGAATATAAGCTATAGCCGATGGCGGGAAGTCGTAGTTGATGACAAGGTTGACTCCCCGGAAGTCCATGCCTCGTCCCATCAGCTCCGTACAGATGAGCACCCAGATGCGACCCACGCGGAAGCTGCGGACCACGTTGTCACGCTGAGGAAATATAAATGTGATAGGACCATCAACATATACATATTTATGATTATTTACGGTTTACTCACGTGCATTTTTCGGGATTGGCCGACTAGTTTCGGACCCAAACGGAGCCCTTAATCATGAGCTGAACACGCGGCGAGGTCGCGAGACGAACGAAAAATGCACGTGAGTAAACCGTAAATAATCATAAATATGAATGTGTCTCACGAAAGTTATAATCAACATGTACAACATTATTTTTAGTATCTTATACAAAAACCGAGACACCCCAACAAGATTTTCATCAGAACTGCCTGAATATGTTTTTTTTAATAAATCTCCAAGTTACACCCTAGTTTATGTCGCGTTAAGTTCCCTAGTAAAGTGTGAAATGCCTGAGATGTGCTATGCAGGGGTTGTCTAATACACGGAAACTGACCGAGTGGGCCATCTTAAGTCTCAAGGTGTCTATTCCCGTCAACTGATTATGGGTAGAGACCTAGAGACCTACCGAAACAAAAATGAAATTTATGAAAAAAAAATATGTTGTAAAAAATATGTCAATCGATTCTCCTAGTGATTCTGAACAAACTAGTTTCAGGTTTAGTATATACTAAAACTAAGCTTGTATAAGTCTGTAAACGTCTACAGCTGAACATTTATGACCGATTCCTTGTCGGGACTCACACGGCCAAGGGATAGTTCGACAAATAATGAAGGTGATAGATACACAGATCGGACAAGATATTTTTGAAATCAAAAACGTTAGCAAGTGCATTTAAAAGTACTACTCAAATGAAAAATTATATTTATTTCTGTAAATAAATCTATTACAGACACTTTTACAAGTCGAGGTATTTTTTTTAAGACTATGGCGCCAGCATTTCCTATCTGATTAGCTCTGAGAAGAAAAGCCAAAATTCAGAGGTCAAGGTCTGTTTTACAGTCCAGACATGTGTGTGGTGTATAAAACTATGCGAGTGTAACAATGTAGGGCAACGTCTGGAATGGCTTGAGGAAAGAGCCATAGCAGGTTTGAGCTGACCTGTCCTAACTGACGGCACGCATGTATCAGCCATCGTGGAGCTCAACCTTATTGAAAAGTTTTACTACCAAACAATTATAATGGTATAAACTTGTTTTATTAACAATTTCAGATTTTATAAATTACCTGTAATTGTGTTCTGTCGGCGTGGATGACATCCACATTGATGCCATCGTATATGAGCTCCTTGAATAACTGCTTTGCGCGGTCCTTACTCTGCACGAATACTAAAAATATAACGAGAGATATGAATATTTCGAATATAATATCTATGTATACCAAGAAGAGTGAAAAAGGTTTATTTTTATTTTATTCGGTCGTTTTTACTCTAAGTCACACCCTATGACGAACCATCAGTGGCGTAGGGTAAAGTTTCTTAAAAGGGAAGCCGGACCAAAAAATGCTGACCTTGCTCAACAAGCTCACTCACTTGCTCAAGACAGAGGGATTCACTTTTACCCCTCTGGCTTTCACATACACACGGCGGAACACTTTAATGTTCAGGTGGTAGCTAGCCAGTCTGCCCGTATAGATACGACTACCAACCGCGCTGGGCTTAGTTTAAAATACCAACACGCGTGTATTCCCAGCGTTAGTGTGGTGTGGACATTTTATATTCTAGCCCGTCCCCATAACGGAAAACGTCATTGCAACTTATACAAACATCAATTTTATAAACATGTAACGTAAATTAACCAATAAAGCCTTTCTCATCAGTACATACCTAACACAGGCGGCTTCAATCCTTCTTGCACTAGTTGTCTGAATGCAACTAATTTTCCATTCTCATTGCCGCAGAATAATAACTGTTGATCGACTAGGTTTGTTGCTGCGTTCCTGAGAAATAAGGCATTGGATTTAGTAACATTCATATTTACTTCGCGAGCACTTAAAAAATATACGCAGTGATGAGGTGAGACAACGCTACAAATATGTATAAAAATAAAGTGTAAAAGAATATGAGCAAATACTGGCCGATTAATAATGACATCAACGTGATATCTGCCTTAAATTTTCTATTGAATCAAAAAACGAAATTCCTAATTGAGCGGCTAAGAGCCCAAATACACGTCCGATACTTGCCTCCGACAGTCTGATCAGACTATCTGAAGGCCTTCGCGCCATACATTTGTTTGAACATGAATTACACGTACGATCAGACTATAGGATCGGATGTCAGAATCGTAAGCATCGTCCGGGCGTCGTCGTCGTACACAAAAAATCGGACACGAGAATCGTACGTGTATTTCATGAATTCGATCAGACAGTCGGATCCGACTTTCGGAAGCAACTATCGGACGTGTATTTTGACCCCAAAACGTTGATACTTTCTTTCGATGGCTTCACAGCTATTCCTTCAACTTGTATTATTTATTCATGTCATATAACAATATACAGGGTGTAAACCAATTCTTGTAATTCCTTCAAACCACATGATCCATTAATGGTATAGATTAACCCCGCACGAGACTGATGAAAAATAAAAAAAAGGTTTTTTTTCCCAGTTAAAATTTTTGTGATAGAAAATTTCGATGCTTTGCGTAAATGAATGAAGGCACGGCGACACAGCTGACGGGCACGAGTAGCGCGATATCGCTCTAAGCAGTCAGTTAACTTGGGACGCTAAAATCACTCATACAGAATAACATGGTTCATTTTTTGAAAACTTTTTTTGTTCATTCTGAAAAAAACCTATGCAGGGTCAATCTGTGTCACCAGTAGATCACGCGGTTTGAAGGAATTACACGAATTTGTATACACCCTGTATTAGTATTTTGCATTTTTATCAAACAGTAGGTGCAATCGGTGTGTAGACTAAAAATAATTCTGTTATTTGTACTCCTGGACACGGCGTGTATTGTGAAGAAGTTAGTCTTTTTGGAGCCCTGACCACCGGTACTGATAGCTTGGATGATGTTCATTTTGTGTGTATTTTTTATATTTTCCAATGTATTTTTTTTATAGAAATTAATAAATGGGATGCCGATTCTCTTGTTCACCAACTAAATTAAAATTAGAGAATTGCTATCTTTTACTAACAGACAGCGCGAGAAAAGGACGGTGATAGACAACAACTAAGTTAGACATGTCAAATTAGTTTACGCCTTGAACTTCACCGTGTTTTTAGTTGACACGTTTTAAATGTCGTCTAAATTTGTGTGGAACTTTTAGTTCAACTAAATTTGACAGCTCTTATTTACGTATGTCTCTTTCTTATCTTATTAGAGTGAAAAAGATGGCAATAGTCTAAATTAGGTTTAGTTTGTCCATAAGAGAATCAGCACCAATGTCAAATATTATTTAGATCATAAACTAACGTTAGCTACACTACCTTTGTCCCACAGTAATATTGATAAGTCCCCGCATGTGATGTCGGCACCACTTGGCGACGTTGGGCGTGTGCGTCGCGCTGAACATGGCGATGCGTCGCTGTTGGCCGCCGCACGCCGACAGGATCTGCTCCATCTGCTGACGGAAGTCCGACGACTGGTCGGCGGAACCCTCGAATAGTTTGTCTGCCTCGTCGATTATTAGCCAGCGGACCCTAAAGACAAATGAATACTTCATAATTCTGTGTGACCTCTCAATCTGCAAACATCAAAATCTGCAAACTGTATTATTTATTTATTTATTTTTGCACTCATGTTGTTTACAAGATGGTCATACATTAGCAAATAGGTATCAAACATGACCCTGTTAGGGTACAGCAAGAGCAACAACCATTTTACATTAAATTAAAATTAAATTAAAATCATTTGGTACGGTTATCTTAAACATTAGAATAATTTGATACTTAATAATTTTATTAAACTTGGTCAGTAAAATGCTCATAATAAATGTAGTACAATTTATAATTATTGTAGTATAATATATATTTAGTATAATTTTATTTGTGTAATGTTTGAATTTTATATTGCCTACATAATTTGTTTTTGTTACATATTATATTATTTTACTCATTTTTCAGTTAGGAATTCTTTCAGACTGTAATAGCATTTTAGTATTAAATATTCTTTTAATTCGTTTTTGAATTTATTTTCATACTCTATAGTTTCTATATTATCTGGAATTTTATTATATATTTTCACACATGTTACTAACGGTCCTGAGTGAAATAAGGCTAGTTTTGAGCTTGGTAAGGCTAGTTTATTTTATATATTATACAGGATGTTAACGAATTCGTGTAATTCCTTTAAACCGCGTGACCTATTGGTGACACTGATTGACCCTGCATAGGGTTTTTTCAGAATCAACAAAAAAAAGTTTTCAAAAAATGAACCATGGTCACAGTATACATATAAGCTAAAGCAGTACTTCAACTACCTACAATCGTCCGATTTGACACACTCACACAGACACGCACTGCAACAAGACAAATAAGGTATTTTCGGGATACAGTTCCATACAAAAACAAAAAACTACTCAGTATACAGAGCGTGTCTGTGTGAGTGTTTCAATTCTTGAGATTATAGTAAGTTGAGGTACTTACTGCTTTAGCTTATATGTCTACTGTGCCATGGTATTCTGTATCTGAGTAATTTTAGCGTCCCAAGTTAACTGACTGTATGGAATGGAGCGATATCGGACTAGTCGTGCCCATCAGCTGTGTCGCCGTGCCTTCATTCATTTATACACGACATCGAAATTTTGTACCACATAAAAAAAAATGGGAAAAAAGAAACTTTTTTTTATTTTTAATCAATCTAAATCCCGTGCGGGGTTAATCTATACCATTAGTAGATCATGTGGTTTGAAGGAATTACGCGAATTCGTTAACACCCTGTAGACACGATAGATAAATAATAGCGGTGTCATCCTCGGACGACACGCGGGACGCATCCGGTTATATAGTCAAAAAAGTATAGTTAGATTTGTCTAGTCTTTATGGGTCGTCCATTAATCACGTAATGTTTTTTTAGTAACTTTTTAACCCCCCCCCCCCCCCCCCCCTGATGATACGTGCTGAGGCTATAGACTAACAGCGGTTACGCACTGCATCCGATCCGAATCCGTGAAAATACGTTCCGAAGTAGCCATAGAACTATTTGTATGGTAGTTTACGCACTACATCCGGCATCCGTCATCCGATTTCTATCCGTCATCCGTGAGTTTCTAATTCGGAAGAACAATTGACGGACCGAAGTAGCCGTAGTACTATTTGTATGGTAGTTTACGCACTACATCCGGCAGCCGTCATCCGATTTCTATCCGTCATCCGTGAGTTTCTAATTCGGAAGAACAATTGCCCCTGAATTGTTTGAATTTGGATCAGAGATCGGATAAGTGCGTAAGCGATATCCGAATTCGGTCCGAGATTTTTACTCTAGATCGGTATTTTCACGGATTCGGATCGGATGCAGTGCGTAAAGCAATATCCGAATTCGGTCCGAGTTTTTTATATCCGTATTTTCACGGATTCGGATCGGATGCAGTGCGTTATCGCTCTAACCCTCCCACCCTACCCAAAATCTCGTGTATTTTTTTGTCACAAAGTATCTTAAAAACAATCAGAATATTATCTTTAAATACAGATATCATCATTCAGCCGAATAACGTCCACTGCTGGACATGGGCCTCCCCCAAATAATGTTGGGAGGGTTTGCCATAATCGCCACGCTTGGCAGGCGGATTGGCGATCGTAGTATGGTTGTTAAAGTACTGAGAGAACGCTGCTGCCCATCCTCTAGTGGATCCCCTAGTCGCCTTTACGACACCCACGGGGAGAGTAGTGTCTTTATGTATTTACTTCCGGCACCACACGGACGTATACAGGCATAATCTAACTTAATTCTGGAAAATTAAGCACTGTGATAAAAATGTCAGGACAGAAATTAAGGTTGGTCAACGAAAAAATAAATAAACGTGATATCTCACTAATCCCCCTCTCCCCCTTGTAATATTTCGTGATTTTTTCCGAACCCCCACCCCCGCCTTTCGAGCCTTACGCTGATTAATGAACAGAGAGCGGAATCTTATGGCAAAACAATTGAAAGGTGATAGAGACGGGTTATTATTTTTTATCGAGTATTCAAGCTATCAATACTTTTCAGTTATGAACTTTATTGTTAATTACTTAACAAATACTTTTAATTTTTATTCTTTACACATAAATAATGTTTAATGAAACATAAACAAAACATTAAATAAATAAACTTTTATTTAATAACTTATTTACAAAATAAAGTACAGTTACACCACAAGTTAATAATTAAGTCTTAGCTTTAATTACAATAATACCAAAGATATAACTAGATTACTAAGATTATAAATAATTTACACATACTGAAAATAGTTAGACGGGCTTTATATCTAACTAGCGTCTTGCCCGAGCTAGGTTTATTCAAACCTGTGTTTCAGGCAAACAGGTTTGAACAGTCATTGTCTTATCTATCAAAAAATTCTGATAACTACCGCGACTTTGGAAGTTTACACTATAGACACTATTATGATATTTGATCTCTTTTGATTACGGTACTGTAGTACGGTAATCAAAATGAAAAAATAATTACGTCATATCTATTTCAATTTGACATTTCGTGTTGATCTATTATTTTGTGTTTCTAAAAAATGCCTAATATGTCTGTCCGCCCGTCTGTGTTCTGAGCTGTTAATAAGTTGTATCGATAGCTTGAATACTCGATAAAAAATTATGACCCGTCTCTATCACCTTTCAATTGTTTTGCCGTAAGATTCCGCTCCCTGTTAATGAACGATCCCTTAGCAAGAAACTGTGTCCATAGAACGTTCGTCCTAAGTCCTAATACATAAGCAATATCGTCATCTGTAAGTAAACAGAAGTTAACACGTTCTAATTAATTACATAAATAAAATAAATTTATTTGTCACTTACTTGTCAAGAGAGATGTTGACAGTGTCTTGATTTAACAGGTAGCAGAGACGATTTGGAGTACTCACTATTATGTCTGAAAAGTAAATGTATCAGCTGTAATGCTGGGAAATATAATGTTTCGGATTATTTGTGGATATCTGATATAAAAAGATCTCGTGGAGAAGAAGAGGAGCTCGTGGCTAAATAATTACAGCCGCATAGACCGATCTTCCGGGTTAAGCCACGCTTGCCGAGATTGGTCTGTGGATGGGTGACCATTTACCATAGCGAGTTTCCTCCGTGCCTCGGAAAGCACGTAAAGCCGTTGGTCCCGGCTGTCATTTGTAGATCTTTGACAGTCGTTACTGTTGGTCAGAAGCCAGAAAGTCTGACAACCAGTCTTACCAAGAGTATCGTATTACCCAGTTACTGGGTTGTGGAGGTCTGATAGGCAGTCGCTCCATGTAAAATACTGATATTCAGCTGCATCCGGTTCGACTGGAAGCCGACCCCAACATAGTTGGGAAAAGGCTAGGCAGATGATGATCTGATATTAAAAGATATTCTGCAGCTGTCGTAAAAACTGAAAACTATAATAGGGAGAAGTCACACGGTGTGATGCGGTGCGCCACCGCACGGTGACTATTTTTGCCGCATCAGCATGCACACGTAGTACGCAGCGTCGCAAGAGCCACGCGGTGCGGTGCGGCGCCGCATCGCACCGCGTGAAATGGCTCTCCGTCAACACATCTGCGATCTGCGACGCCGCACGACGGCGCGTACACCCTCCCCCCTCGTCTTGGTCCGGAAAACGTGCGGCGCCGCACCGCACCGTGTGAGCGGGGGCACACGATGCGTTGCGGCGGCGGCGCGGCGCCGCGCCGGAGCGGTGTCGCTGCGTCGTCTTACATAGAAATATCTGTGGTATATCACACGATGCGCTCCAGCGCCGCACCGGACTTGCAACCACCGAGACGAGGCAGGGAGGTGTGAATGCGTTGCGACGTCGGAGCGGCACCGCTCAGTTGTTTATCCGTCACAAGGAAGGACACACGCTCGCTCGTTTCGATTTTTTTGCTACGGCGCCGCTGCGACATAACAACGTTGCGGCGCCGCACCGCTCGTGTGCCCGCTGATACGGTGAAATCTTTGCGGTGCGGCGCCGCAACGCGTCGTGTGCCCGCGCTCTTAGGCGGATTCACAGTAGTCTACATCAGTGTACTGCAAAGTGTGTGCCGCGGCACACTGGTGTACCGTGGTCGTTAATTGGTGTGCCGCGGAAAAATGCAAGTTTTGTCAGAAAGTTATGAAAATATAACACCTACCTACCTACTCTACACAGCAGTCCTATGGTGTACCTCTAAAATTGTCAGATTTTGTAGGTGTACCTTGAACACAAGTTAGCGGAACACTGGTATACATAACTATGGAACCGGTCATCTGGCGTACAATAGACTGGTAATCATAGTAAGTTCAGGGGAAGATAAGAGAAGGCCTACCCTCTTATTTTTGAAGTCGGTTAATAATGTCTCCGTTTACGTCTGTTTGTGCGCAATTTTTTCCGTAACTACTAAACAGATTTCGATCCGGTTTTCATGATTAGATATATTGATTCTCGGGGAAGGTTAATTGTATAATTTATAAACGTGTTGTTTATATTAGGTCAGTTTTCACGATTTTTGTCAAGAAAGTCGAAACAACCAAATGTTTGATGAATACTGATGAAAAAATCTCAAGCAAGTAACTTAATGGTACCCGTACTAAGTCGAAGCGGGTCGTTAGTAACCTGTAATTTATAAATCTTACCGCTTTTCCTGATAGTAGCTTCCCGCTCTTTCACCTTCGACTCCTTGATACTCCTGACAACACTACACCTTAGTTGACTGGAGGCACTGAGGCGGAGTGCCTCGCGGTAGATCTGATGCGCCAGCTCTCGAGTGGGGCAGAGCACTAAAGCTCGCGGCCCGCCTTGAGGAGCTCCCAGTGTGTGAAGTATGGGGACCAGAAAGGCAGCAGTTTTGCCTGAGCCGGTGGGCGCGCAGGCAAGGATTTGTCGATCCTGGTAGATAGGAATTTTTCTATTAATTACTATTCAATGAAGAATTTGAAATTGTCGGAAAACCGTATAGTTTGGTAATATTGTTTTGACAGAATAAAGCATACATAAAAAAAAAAATGTACACTATACCCTTTTCACACCGAAACTTAATTCCAGACTACTCTACAAAACGTTATCATACAAAGAATATCAAATACAGTGGAATCTGCTTATAACGACGACGAAGGGACGTGTGATATTTGGTCGTATTAAGCGGTTGTCGTTAGAAGCATCAATAGGTGTTCAAATATCTTGTAACTAATAATTTATATAATTTTTTTTCGATTATAATATCTCTACAAATTGAATGAAAATCGCCATTTATATCACCGATTTAAACGTAAGAAATGCCTTAAAGTGATGTTTATTCACTAACAAAATAAAGGACGCATCGTTATAACCAGAAGAAAATTCTTATTTTCCTTGAAATTACGTCGCCAAAAGCGGTTAGGCGCTATATCCGGAGTCATCTTTGGGTGAAAAGAGAATAAAAATACTTCTGAACAATTCAGAAGTCTATTCAGCCAAATGGATCTCTGAGGTCATATTCACTATATTGTATACACCGTGTCCCAAAATTCAACGATAAGCGGGCACCAGAGGGTGACCCTGATCATGACTAATCGAGAAAAAAAAACTTTTTATTTAAATTACAAAATAAAATTTGAAGTCCTTCGAAAATTGACGAAAATAAGTTTGATTGATTTTTGTGTAAAAACTACAGGTATTCTGGGATTTTTAAGGGTTGTAGTGGATAGCAGTGTTACTTAGGTTGCCGATACAAAAAAAAAGCAGAAATATTTGAAAAAAAATCGAAGGATTTCAATTTCTTTTACAGAATTTAAAAAAAAAAGTTTTTTTTTTTCTCAAGTTGTCATGAGCAGGTCCACCCTCTGGTGCCCGCTTATCGTTGAATTTTGGGATACGGTGTATATGTATATTATTTGGTTGCAGAAATTGGTGATGTTGTTTGTATAAATAACTTATAGTTAGCGGTCTCTTGGTTATACTAGAGGCAAAGAGAGGGAAAGTTAATTCATATGGAATGCTACTCACCTCCAACATACAAGGTATGGCCTGTCTTTGCACCGGAGTAGGTTCACTGTACCCGCACTGTCTCACGGTATCTACCAGTGTTGATGCTACATTGTACTTGCCAGTCAGCTCCGAGAAGTCGTGCAATGCAGGGGGCACGTGACGACCGACTGTTTTAATGCCATATTCATTGCGGAAACGGTTTTGCTGGAAACAGTGATTCATGTCATGAATGCATGTCTTACAACATACAATCCATCTTAAGTGTGTGTCCTGAATGACGGCGCACCGCGCAGGCGGAATGAACGGCGCATTAAATAAATGTTAGAAATGTTTTAATTTTGATATCGACATTATTAAAACCAAAGTAAAATAAACACACGCGCATACGCGTCAAGTTTCCCGCGTGCACTAAGGACAGGTCTCGACGGTAAAGCCGCTCCGCAATCCGTAATACGCCCGTGCGCCGTCACTCAGGACGCACACTAAAAGTGAGTTACTTTCAGAAGTAAAATTTTAAGTGGGGTGACCTTAGGAGTCTAGTAAGATACATTTTGTGTCACATAATGGTTTGGTTTTAAAAGAAATAATTTATGAAAATTTCTAAAGAGTATGTGAGTGCCTTATTGGTCTAGTGGTCGCAAGCGCAACTGCAGAGCATGCAGTCCTGGGTTCAATCCCCAGGTCATACAAAGTATTATTGGGTTTTTCCATGAGCAGTGGAATTTCTCAGTAACAGCCCTGAATCTGGATTTGTCTAGTGGATGGCATATTACATGGGATTTAAACATAATAGCGAAAAGAAGGTGTACTATACACCTATAACTAATGGGGGATTTACACAGGTCGATATAAGCCATGCGGCAAGTCGCATCGCTTGTAAAAATCGAATCGCCATCCCATTTACACCGGTCGCCAAAAATCGCATGCAACCTTATGCGGCGGGCGATCGCCTGCAACTGACCATTTACATGGTCGATTTTAATCACCCGCCGCATGCGGCTTGTCGTCGCACGGCAAAAGTCGGATGGCACCCAACTTTGGGGCTAGCGATTTTAGTCACTTGCGGCCTAGCCGAATTGTCATTTAGACATGTAAATCCCCTATAACCCTTTGGAGAATAGAGGCATGATGTTATGTTAACGCAAAACATTCCTGTAGTGGAATGATATGCTGATAATAAATATCTCAAGAGTCGCACCCAAGTCTAATTAATAACTTGCTTAAATACCTCTTCTAATTCCAGTTTCTTTTTCAAATCCTCAGTCTTTTCCTTCTTCTCTTTCTTCTTCTTCTGTCCTACTTTAACTCCTGCTACTAGCTGTAGATCACCATCTTCCTTCTCATCCTGTTCTGAATCTTGGTCTTCGGACTCTGATGCGGAGTGTTCAGATTGGATTTGTACCTCGTCTTCATTGTCACTAATTTGTTCTTGTTTTATTTCTATTTCTTCTTTTTTGATGTTAGGTTTCGATGTTTGGCCCTGGAGAAATAAGTGAATTATAACTAGATTACTAAATTAGACATGCCACATAAGTTTTAATGCATGGAATCAGTACTTGGATTTAGTAATTTTAATCTCCTAAAGTGGTTTCTTTTTTCGTGTGCATGAAAAGAGTCACCACAATTAACAATACTTAAAGTACGTCCAACACGCTTGGACAGTCAGTACCAACCATCAGTGGCGTGCACTTCATACATGCAAATAAGCTCTGCATACCCTGTAGTTCCATACATACATACATGCCCCTCTAAATGATAAATAATTATAATTCAAAAAAATCATGGTAATTTAGCTTACGCGCCATCTATTACTTTATTTTGTTACGCGCCATCTATTATTTTATTTTGGAACTAACTCGATGGAGCGGCGAACATTCGCGCCCCCGCGCACCGTGAGCATAAGCTGTACTACGCCTTGCTTATTCTTCATACAACGCATCTCGTGTAGTACGCAGCAAAAGTATGACTGTGTGCGTGAAAATGTTTGCGCGTGTTGGAGTTTTAGAAGCATAGCCTATATTGTAAACCGTCCAAATTGAGAACACGTAAAAGCACCGCTGAATTGTTGATTGCAGAGGGTCGACTTATTTTAGTCGGATTAACCAAATTATTCATTCGTTCGTATTATTTAATTCGTTACGTCATAAATTGCAAAGTTCTTTCGCCTTATTGTTTTTTTTTGGCGCAAGTTATTGACTGTCGAGTAATTATTTAGTAAGTTTATTGTAAAAATGGAAAATTATACCTGTGAGACCTGTGCTGGCGAAATGTGTTTAAATAAATTTAAATCGGCCGCGTTTTCACGTTATCTTTTGAGGAAACAGTTAAATTGATTGCAAAGGGAAGGGGATTTAACTCAAAGAAAAGGTAATAAATACTACTCGTTATTTTCATAAAATGTTTTATGCTGACTATTAATTAGTAATTACTGGCTAACTCGTTGTGTACACACAAACACATTGTATTGTTTCCCTTGCATTTTGTTTATAAATCAAGTTAAAAATAATGTTTGGACCTAGAGGATACTCAGATTTAAATAATTTTCACAAAGCGGCTGCTAAGCATGATTCTTTAGAAAACATCTAGAATCCTGCATAAAAGTTCCAAACTTTTGGTAAAGGTAGAATAGAGTAGTTTGAATAGCCAGTGAAAGTTAGATACCTACCTACCTATTGAAAGGCACAACACGAAAGATGACAGAAATAGAAACATCTTCAAACGGTTGATTGATGTAGTTTGTTTTCTAGGTAAACCTGAATTAGCATTCCGTGGTCATGACAAACCCAGCTTTTTTTTTGTGCATACCTTGTCTGAAATCTCTGTGCACGCCACTGCCAACCATGCTGACTGGGCTAATCTTTTCACCACGACATGAGCGAGTCACATAAAGCTTGAGTTTCACAAAAGTGAAAAAAAAAATGGTTTTATAATAACCTCACCATCATCAGCCGGATGTAAGTCATTCACTTTTACACTATCTGGAAATTTGCCCATGTTGTCTGGGTGAATGATCTTTTTTTCTATCGGCCTGCTTTATATTGTCTTTACGGACCGTCTCTATGTAGCCAGTTAGTTATTGGCAAGACCTGAAGGGTCTGCAGCCAAGCAAGGTGATATGCACAAGGGATTTGTTGTGTAGTCACTGAAGACCCATAATACTAATGTGGGTATTGTTATTAGAAAAATATAATAATTACTTACCTAACTTTGACTATTTTATTGTGTTATAAGTACAGAGAAATGATATTAAGTCTACCTGAGTCAACTTTTTTCCTAACATTTACTAGCTTTACATGAATTACTACCATAAAATCAATTCCATATCAAATGTTTAATGAATTACGGATATTATATTGATACTTTAGTATTATAAAAATATAGGTAACACTTTTAATTTAACTAAAAACTTATATTTTCGATCAGTACAGATGAGGTTATGTTCAATACTTACATTGTTTTTAACGCCTAAAACACGGTGTTTGAATGTTAAACCTTTTGTTAATTTCTTAAAAATATCGTAAGCGTCCATTGTTTCTGCATTTATATGGTATTTTTATTTAAAAATTATACAAAAACACACGTGTGAATAGCAACAACAATCAATAGCTGTCACTTTGACTTATGAATGTGTGCTGTCAAATTTGACAGTTAAGTGACAGTTTAGTATTGTTGTTCGGATACAAAACCCAGATGGAAACAGACGTCGCGTCGAGGTTTTATGACAATGAGGTAGGAAACTGGGGAACAAATGGCGCTACCATTGCTGGTACCAAAGCAATTTCATTGGTTGAAGTATGTTTGACATTATTTCCAAGGACAATTTAACTCAGTCTAATTGGTTGTAAATGTAATTGGTACCAATAGAGGTGCTGCCATCTACCTGCATTTGCCTCCCCATTATACTTGAAGATCATAACCATGCTGCTTGATTTATTTAATAAAATTATATTAATCCATGAATCAATAAGATATCATAATTCATATACAATTCCTATCTATCCTATCCTACCCAAGATAATATGAAATTAAAACTTGTATTTTTTTTGCTTGATTGATATAATCAGTGAAATACAGTGAAACCTGGTTAACTGGGATCTCAAGGGAGGGACATAGATTTTTTTATCACTTAAAGAGGCGTTTCATTTACCCAGTTTCTCAAATACGTAGGTTAACATGACAGTTGTCTTATTTATTTAAAGAGAGTCCCAGTATGAGAGGTCAAAATGTACCATTTATCCTAATAAAGAGGTGGAAATGCTTAAAAAAAAAATGCATATTTTATGTTGCACAATTGAATGGAAATGGAAGATATTAGAGTGCGCGCAAGATAACTCTGCGCGCGACTGAGGGCGTGCTAAACGTTGCCGTGATCGCAAAAGTTCAAATTATCGCTTTTTAAGCTTAACTTTTTTATCGCTTAACATAATTTTCCCGTTAAATATTCCTACAATCAGGTAGTTCTACTATCAAAATTGATAAAACGGCACACACTTTGGTGGACCATGGTTAGTTTCGATTTCGGCCGCGCGCAGACTTATCTTGCGCGCACTCTAGACTGTTTGTAAACAAGCGTGTCATACATAACTTGTCTAAACCTGATAAAATGTCTCATATAGACGGGTTACTGAGCTACGAAACCCCAAATATAGAGGTAAACATCGAAAAAATCTATGAAATTTAATTTCAGAATCTCAGTTATCAAGGTTTGAAAATTCCCAGTAACAGAGGTATTTCAATTCAAAAGTGTCGGGATCTCATTGTAATTATCAATAACAGAGGTTTCTCACATATCCAGGGCACGCTTAATCAGGTTTTAACTGTAGTATCTAGTGAATACTATCAAATATTTTTTAGAGATGAGAAAATTATAACAGTATTTATTTCATTTACTTACAATTATTTGGTTTTTGCTGAAAATTCAAACGTACGTGTATCCAAACGAAAAATCGAATTGGAATTATGTAATTCCCCGATTTAGAATCGAGAATGTTATTAGTTTGAGATTAAAATTACCCATAACGTTTTAATAATTCTATTTATTTTTTATTACAATCACATTTTTCACAATCGCTATCTGTAGATACTGATTATGTAGAGTAAATTTTAATCATCATCTTGAATCAGCAGTTTTAAAGAAAGTGTTGTTACGCATGATAAAAGTTTAGTCAAATGGGGATAGGGATATGACAAGAGAATGAGCAGCAGGAGGCTTACTATGACCTCTTAAAGCAGGGCAGAAGTTGAACTGCCCTGCTTTTTTGTACCATGACATCGTTAGAGCAGACCTGCGGCAGGCCAGCTACGTTAACGTTTACGAAATCCGTTTACCTTTTTTTGTAGGTATAGACTTTTCTTACCATGAAGAAGCATTACCGTTCAATTTAGTTAAATAGTCGTTCACCTTTAGTACTATCATGGTACGATTTTTAGCGATTCAGAAGCAGGCCTGTTTTTGAACGGAAGTTGACTGGCTGGCATTTGAACGTTTTCATAAGAGGACATGGTAAGCCCCCAACTAGTGGTATAATAACATTAGACTGGCTGTGTTAGTTAGTGGCAGTTCCAGCCTTTAGCTCAGGGGGTTGTCAAGAATGGCTACAGAAGCCAGCTTTTTTTTAATTTTCTCAATTTATTTTTAATGTGTTCATTGTTGTAGCGCCAGTAGAACGCAGTGGCTTGCATATTCTTTGGATGTTATCCGAGGGGATGCACAAGTCCCACGTGTGTGTTCTGTATCCATCAGTGTGCTGCGTGGTGTATACTTCCTCATCTCTCACCTCATTGGTGACCGACTCATACTCATCTGCATTGTAAATACTTACATGGAGAACATAATTGCTGACTGATATAACGTAGCTACTCTATCAGTTACCAGATTTCAGCCAGTCGATAGTGAGGTGCATTAAAAGAGTCTTCAGTAATAGTACTACGGGATATAGATCCCGTGTGGAGCTAGAATAATATAAAACTTGCTTACCGCACGCTGAGAATAGACGCGTGCGTCAACAAAACCCAGCATGCTTTGTGATAGGATTTATACGGTCTGCCTGGCTAGCTGCCACCCTCACTTTAAAGTCCAGCGCCAAGCAGTTTACTTAGTTCAATCGTGTGTATGTGAGAGCCAGAGGGGTATGGGGCAACCCCTTTATAACCCCGTTAATTTAATTCGTGTGCTCTATCTTAGACCCTGTCTTCGTTTACCGTCAGCTGCGACTAGGGTCAAACGCGAACAAGTCAAATAATAATTTAACAAAAATGTATGTTTGTGCGTCCGGCTCACCCTAGGCAGTCAGCCTCGCCACCAACTATTTACCTTGTATAATTTTTCTCCACGGCATGAGTTATTCTCGTACTTATACGACACGACAGAAAAAGAAGAAGCCAGTGGATATAGGAATTACGGAAAGGATTTTGATGGATAGTTAGCGGTCACCCATCCAACATGGATCCAGGACAATGTTGCTTAACCTCTGGATCGATCGAGCTGCGTAGAATCCACGAGTTCCTTGATAGTTTTAAGCCATGATCCTTGCGCACACACGACGCTTCGTGCGCTGAAAATCTGGGTACTAGCAAACAGCCAACATCCGAACATGGTTGTGAACGCGTCGGCACTACTTTTTTTTGGTACAGTAAAATCATTAATGTAGGCTGCACGGTATAAACGCCAGGAAGCTAGGTTGATTACATTTGGTGAATCCAGTGGTGGCTACTAGGGGCGGGCGACCCGAGCAGCCTCCTGGGGCGACGAGCCCAAAGATGCACCGCGCTGACCGCGCACCAGTGCGGCGCCTTAACCTACGAATTAATCGGTTCAAAATGAAAAGCTTCACTAGAAAATATGCAAACAATTGAACAAAATATTAGAACAAAGTTGAAATAAAACAGACTTGATCAAAAACAATCACTTTGCCTGCTACCTATTTGCGGCAGAATACTAACAGGTACAGAACAGGTAAAGCCTGAGCTGGGTGAATCGTTCATTGATACCACATCGTAACTGCAAGTGGATTGCACACCAGTCAAGTAGTTGCAGTGACTGCATCTTAACTCCCTTCAAACTGCATTTAGCAGTTGCAGTTGCGATCAGGATGCAGTCCATCTGTCTGGGCCCTTACAATGTGACGTTATTAGACCCCCTGAGCTGCGCGTACGCAGTAACACCTTAAATTACCATATAAATTAAAGGATAAGGTACTAAACTAAATAATAAAAGTCCTCATCATCAATGGAATCACTGCGAGTTTATTTTATACTTTTATTACATTCAACTGTTATACGTCGCTGAGAATTCGAAACGCAGATTTTGTTAGAAACCTAAACTTAAAAATAACCGATATATTTTTTCTTCAGTATAGTTTAGACGAAAGAGTCAGATTCAAAGATACTTATAGTACTAAGTTTTCCGACTATCTGATATGTTCCTACCAACACGACTTCCACCACGAAAGCAGGAAACACTGTGACAGTGTCCATTATACATTCCATTGCGTGTAATGTAAAGTATTGTCGCGATAAAGACTGTTTTGACGCCGCAATGGAACGGATACGGGAGGGGTGAACGTGTGAGCTCCACTTTCGTGGTAGCAGCCCTACTCAACCCGAATTGATTCCTTATTCACATATTATCAACAACATCAAAACAAGTAAAGACACCACTTTTTTAAATATCACTGAAACATGATCTTCAACTTTTGGTATCAATGCAGATTTACCGATTCGTTGTACACTGCGTTTTTTTATTCAGAAGTTCTATTTTTTGTTTTTTTTTGCCCTATTTAACAAGTAATGTATACGAATCAGGCGTCCTACTGTTTTAATATTAAAGTACAGTTATTTTTGGATACTTTTCCATATTATACTATTGCGATTGTAATACTGATTGATTTTACTGCATTAATACGAAAAATATTCACGAATTATTTACCTTACATTAATTTACAATTAGAAACCGAATCGAAAAATTTAAAACACACTTCGCCAGGAGAAAAACCTTTCATAATTACAAACTATGCAATATATACTATAAAACCTATAATATTGGCACTAAAAAGTTCAATTTTTAATTTTTCGATCAGATTTCTTGCGCATGAGTTCAGTGATGATTTAAAATCTTTTCATTAACTTGACTTCGTATCTACAACAATAGTACTTTAAGTGTCTTCACCGACTTGGGTGTAACTTACAACAATTCTCAAGAGAAGCCTACTAGGTCCTATCGGCCCCACATCTAACCTTATTCGATCAATACACAATACTATAAATCATTTTTGTACACACCTCATCCCCGGACCCTTTAAAAGTATAACAAAACTCCATTTAACTAAATTTAACACATATTTTTTTCATCTTTGATCAACGATGGCAAACTATATCTTTTACATAGTAACACAATATTAGTTTAGGCATATTAAAACGTCACAAGTGATACTTACGCTTGACCATTTTTTTTTGCCAAATTATTAAATACAATAAATTATTAATTTAATTTTCCAATTTTTGGGAATCTAGGGTATGTATCACTTACGATATCAGCTTATAAAGAAAAAAAAAAGAAAAAATCAATGCTAATAAAAACGCAGATCGTGCATACATTAAATTACGAAAAAAAGAAAAATCTAATCCTAAGTGTGTCAGCAAAAATATAATGCAGTAAATTAGAATTGCCACTTAATTAACTTTCACAATATAAATTGTATTATTTTTCTCGTAAAAAAATATTTCTGTGTATAAAATGTGTTACCGAGCATAACAAGTAACATCGGCGCAGTTTTACTAAAAAATTCAAAACGTAAACAGGAAAAACAACTCATTACTTAATAAAAATTAAGTTCTGAGTATACTACAACACGACTTGCTCAATATTCGTAACTAAGCATGTGTCCAACTCGATATCCGACTGCTCAACAGATTCAACACTCAACATTCGGACTGTAAGATAAAATTGCTTATAAATTAACAGTTTTTAGCAAAACTGCACCGTTGTCTTACTTTATTTGTAGATAAAAGTTACTTCTAGCATTAACTGTCAGTATATGTATGTCATAGTGTGTATATTGTAAATACTTTTCTTTATGTACTGTTATAGACGGGTTGTCAACGATAATTGCTCGACCGGGGGGACAAAATGTACTACTTAGTATATAATACTTATAATTTTTATATAAAAAGTTGTAAGTGCACTTTGAGTTACGGAACTATATTAATGTAACTATTCACTGTAGGTTTAGCAGATTTAACACTGATATATAGTATTTAAAATTATAAAAAGAGATGTTTCTTGACATGTTATTTGAAGTGTATTGTCAATATTTGGCACTAAGATTTTTTTGACGCGAGATTTTTTATAAAATAAAATAATAAACTACAAAAATTAATGAGAGGTTAGAATGGATAATTTTGAAGTTCTAAAAATGTGTTTTTTTGCGATTATTAACGAAAATGGGAAAAAAGACTTACATTATTAATAAATAGAGCTTCTTAAAATCTTAATTGACATTAAAAACAGGAAAATCTGCTATGATTGTAGCTTATTATAAGTCATACATAAATGTAACTATTATATTGAGGTACTGTGGCAAATTGGGAACTATTGCTATAACTGTAATTATTTATAATTATATTACGTTTAAAGTGGAAGATACTGATATAAATATTAAAGCTATTGACTTAAGAATACATCGACTCATGACTCTCATACGACAACACTACAAGTTTGTAAGTATTTAATATTAATTTGTGAGCAACGACTGAAAAAGACTTTCAATAAAAAATGCAGTCGATTTATTCTTAAAAAGATGGTTGTCCCTCAACCGATCGAGCAAAATTATTTATAAATAACTATTGTATGTTCTGGTTTCGTTACAATTTTAATTAAAAACAGCAAAGTTCTCAATTAAAATAACAACGAATAATATCTATTGCATTTTAAACATGGAAATGGATCAACAAAAAATGACTGTATGGGAAAAAATACTATGTAACAACTGTTATATCTCGTTCGCGATTTACAATATAATTATAATATAAAACATTGTCCTGTCTGTATGTTGTAACTGTAATACATACATAAATACATCGGCCTGTTTCCTACAGGCAAACCCACGATCTAAACTAATACATTAGAAATTAAATTATATAATTGGAGGTAATACTTAAAATTATAGGAGGTAATACTTACGTTAAAAGCATTTCATTCTCTTAAAAAAACAGTTTTGTGAAGCGGTTTGTGAACATGTATTATATCAGGTGAGAATTCCCGTAAAAGACGTTTTAACTTCGATCATAAAGAAGTTTAAGTTACCTGCCTATCATAAGATTAGGTAATTATTATTATAACCACGAATAATCCTAAGGAAAATCATGGGGAACCGTGTAAAATCATTTAAACATTTACGAAATTTTAAAATCGGCAGTATTATCTTTTTATTCGAATACGAAAATTAATGGTTTCTGCAAAGTAAAATTGACAATAAAAATACTTTAAAATGACATTTGGAAGCAGACTGGCTCAGATACTGAAGCCTAAACTACTACATAAAGCTACCAGAGAGCTAGCACAACTCGATCTCCTAAATTGAGCATCGGCATAAAAAGGATCGCCCGAATATTGAGCATTATGCCGACGCTCAACTAAAAGATTACGATCTAGCTTTAGTTACTCTTTTAAAGTAGAGTATAGAGACACTATTCTAGATATTTTTGTGCAACTAATTTGAGACTATCACTACGTCCATAAAGTCATTTTAAAGTACACAAATCTTATTAATTTATCTACTGTAGGCTATTGTTAAAGTTGTACTGTTTAGAAGGCATCCCGTTGTTGATTACTTTGTGCATTACGCTAATTAGTAACACAGTCGGTTTATAAAATTATTTCTTTAAACTTAACGTTATTAACTGGCGAAGAAGCGAAAAAAATTATATTGCGAATTCAAAGGGCTGCTATAATTTACACGTATATATAAAAAAAACGATTTTCTCACTTTTCATCTTACTATTTAAAAATGCAGTATTTTGGTATACATTGCAAAATATACTTTTATTATTGTTTCGCTGTATTCTTTTGTTTAGCGACTGATTGTTTGTGTTTTTATTTATTTTTTAGATTTACGCTGCGATTTTTGAACCTCCTTTTTTGCCGACACATAATCCAAACTTAACACAAATTTTACAATATTATAAGACCTAACAACAATCACCAACGGCTGTCTCCGAAATTGATGTAGTACGCAGCTGTCAACTGAGATCAATTTAGAAAAATTACTTCCAAAAAATCCAACCACAAAAATAAGTGGGGATGTAAAATCCAATATTTTAACGAAGCAGTCAACAATAAGCTCAATAAACAGCCAAACCAATAAGAAATAATTGCACAGCGAAAACAATAAACACAAACATTAAAAAAAAACATTATGAAGACTAAGTCTAAGTTTCACTATTAATAAATCCATTAGTAGAATATATAAAAATCCTTTCCATTAATGATTTTATCTATTTACTATTTAGTTAATAATATCACGAGGCTTCTATTCCCGAACGATGCCACGATACTTCAGTAATGTATGTAATCTAACTTATATTTACAATTCAAACTACCCGCTTGCTTTTCCTTCTAAGCTCCAGCTAAATGATTCTATGACCTTTAATATTTCCGAAATTATTTCATCGACGTGTTTCCTTTTATATTAAAAATAAAACAGCCTGTAACATTGAAATAAAAATAAAAAAACAAAATAATATACTTGAGGTACTACATATAATGGAGGTATACGAGCTTAACCGGCTAATGTCCACGTAAAATTATTTTACTTCGAAATCAACCCGCTATTAACATCTATTTAAGCTGAGGATAAAATGATAAAAACTTAAATGTTAAAATATCTGGATATACCAAACAACTTCTCATTAAATGTATTTCATATCACAAAGTACACATTTATGTAACATTCCGAAAAAGAAAGTAAAAATACAAAAAAACCTACATTACGATCCTATACCCATGTTACATAACATTGGAAAAATAAATGCAAAAAAAATAATGTTCATTGCTTTAAAACAACTCGGTTGCATTGGCTTTTGCGATTGTATGTAAAACTTGCATTGATATTTTTTTTATTTTATTATTTGCAAAAAAAAAAACGTTATTATTATTTATTATTCACTTAAAGTGATCAGAGATGATATGTCCCAAAATTTTGCAAAAATTCTATTAAACATTGTAAAATGGATATGGCACAATACATTTTAGTATTTTAACATTCTTCAGAAAGTTTCCATATTTCTACGGGAATAAATGCAAAACAGCAAATATTATTCACATTTAAATTTTCTTTGGCTTTGTGAAATATCACGGTGTTAAAAATACTTTGTTTTATTTAAAGATATTCATGGTTTTGTGATATGTGGTTTAAGAGATTGGGTCGCGAATTTAACGATATTATTGAAAAAAAAATCGATACACCCTGAATAGATATGTCGTATTACCTGAAAAACGCGGTTCGCAAGCAATTTCCTAAGATATAAGTAAATAAAATATTTTTTTATACAATTTGCAGCCATCTTATGGTTAGGTAATCCTAAGATTTTTTTGAGAATAATATAATAATAATCTAATAAATTTTCATAACGAGACATCAGCTACGTTGGTCGACATTTAAATAAGAACCACTATACACTCATAGAGAGAAATCCGAAAATGGATACAGGTTAAATATAATTCTATTAATTAATACCTAAAGTCTACGTATTTCTATACAGAAGAAATGTTTGATTTTGTTTCATGATTTGTAATCATGCACACGTATACGATCGTCGAACTGCTTTTCGAAGACCCACTTTCTGGCAAACCAGCGCCTCTATTTCCTACATCTGTTTACTCACTCTTAACCCTGTATTCAAGGATCCCACCGAAGTCTGGCAACTCTACAGTATTTTCCCCTTTTCGAAACGTCACCGCCAACTTTGATTCGTCCGTGAATCGTCACTTGCTCATACCTCGTCAGTTCAGAAATTCATCCATAATATTTCGAAGACGAACGAAGGCACGGCTACTTACACATTGATCATAATCATTATTATTATTGAAGCCAAACGCACATAGATTAGATATTGTTAGACGTTAAATTTTGTACTTTCGAAATCAGATTCTAAGAAGTCTTTAATTTTTTTACTCAACATCAACATTTTTTTTTTACTTTTACTCTAAACATTTTTGTAATTAACCGCTAAATAATCTGTATCATTTTAATTAATTTAGATTTGGCGTTCCGAAAAAAGTTTCAGTAAAAAATATTTTCTTTGCATTTCTTTTAAAATTTACGGTTTTTTAAAATTTGTACGCTCTCATTTTGTACAGTTATCGAATCTAATTTGACACTAGACATTACCGAAAAGTGATTTTAAAAAATGTATTTCATTTTTTAGAATACAGTTGGCATAATTTTGGCAGTACTAGAAATATTAATACTTTAGTATTGCTCTGGATTACATTGTCATATTGAACACTGTTGGAACATTTTCACTAGAAAATGCCGTAACTCGCAACTATTACGATTAGTCACAAAGCGAAGTCCGATCCTCGAAGCGTACACTAAACGACTTTTATACGTCGCGTGCGACAATACTGTTTATGTAATTTTTAATCCTAACGTCAATATTTTACTAATTATAATACGATTAACCATAAATGCGGCGTAAGTCCAGCATTGTTTTGGCATTGTCCGTTATATTGCACATATGATGCTATCCATATCGTAAGCGCGTCCATTTTGCCATATTACAAATAGGCTTGGTCGACGTACCAAGTATATTTGGAACAGGGAACTCTGCCACCGATTTAAGCCATGGTCTGTGGTCATTGAAGGCCAGGCGGCAGCTGCGGGCCGTGGTCGGCACCGAGGTCGAACAGGTGGTGCGGCGACGGCGCCAGCGCGGAGTGCAGCGCCGACGTCTTGAGCAGCCGCTTGAGCATGCCGCTGGAGCCGCGGTGCTGCAGGCTCTTGTGCGTCGTCAGCGAGTTCTTGGTCCGGTACCTCCGGTGGCAGAACTCGCACACGTACAACGTGTCGGATTGCTCATGCTTGTCTTGGAAGTGTCGTTTCAAGGAATAGTAACAAGAGAATGTCCTGCGGCAGTAGGGACACTCTTGTGGCTCGTTGATACCGCCGGCGGTGGGCGGTGGCATACGGAGGGGCGGTACTGCTGGAAAATAAAAACAACCCATTTACATTAAACATTTTTACCCAATAAACAAGGTAAAATTTCGTTAGCTGGCAACACGTGAAGACATGAAGAAAATCGAGTGAGTGATTTTCTGCTTGTTAATTTTCAATAATACATGTATGAGGTTAATAATAATAATTAATAATACTAATAATATGCACTGTACACATTGACTAACTACACAATAATCACGAGATTTTCATAATATTCAAAATCTTAAGGAAATTCTCTCAACCACAATAACACATAGACACGTGATAACAAAAATGATAGAAGCATGCTCCAAGCAACACAACAACGTCAAAACTGCGAAACCCGACGGGAGGGGGGCGCGGGGGGGAGTTACAGTAGAACAAAAACAAAATAAAATTGAAACTAAAATCTATGAAATCAATATTGAAAATAAACAATATGAAATGATAAGTTAAGAAGGACCCTTAAACCTAGCTTATTCTAATATAGGATATCCATTGTTAATGAGTTAGATCGTCTGTTCTCTAATTTGTTTCTGGTTCTATAAACAAGTTCTAACCTTTGTAAGTGTTGCTATGTACGGCGGGTTCATGTAGATTGGTCTCGTGTTGATTCTCTTTGCTAGATGAATTCTGCCGCACGCCGCGCCAACTCCGTCCAAGTAGTCACTAAAAAAATCGTATTTGATCTGTCTCCCCTGGCCTCGACTTGTGGTAGGTGTATATGTGGGTCATCAAAGAGTTCCTCGAACAGTATACCCTCTCACATATCGTGCATCTGTATTCCTCCTGTCGTTCTGCGTGTTTGTCAGCGATATGCCGCTTCAACGAGGCCTTTGAACACAGTACCTTCCCGCATAATGAGCACGAGAATAACTTTTTACCTGTAAACAGATCGAAAAAACAAAAAAATATGGGGTTGGTCCCCGAACGCGGTGTAAATTAAAAAAAAAAAACCTACTCCAGGGATCATTATGACAAGATTTGTTTTTTTTTTCAAGAAAAAAAATAGTGTGACTAAAATAAAATGATAAATAAAATAGAAAAAAATAAATTGAAATGATGGCGAAGCTACAGTGGCTCATGAAGGGTGTTAACAGTCAGCATGCGGTTGAGGCGGGAAAATAAATATTTAGGCGGGAAAACTAGATATGCTAAGCGTGTTTCGAAATTAATAAAAAAAAAAAGAAAACAGTGCACTATGAAAATTATCTAATTGTTTCTACAAATAAGCTCATAATTCTTTTAATATAAAAACATAAATAAATACTTGGGTGGTTAAAGGATTTTCTAATAAAACTGGCAATATTGTTTTTTGTATATTTGTTTTTATTAAAAACGCCATTATCATCAATATTAGGATTTATGAAGTTCGGTTTAACGATTACATTTTATGAGTAGTTACTTCAATTATTTTTAATTTAAAAAGTAAGGAAGGAAAAGAACTATTTATGTATATATAATATAGTGTTGCGAAATCATTTTTATATTAGAATATAACTAAGTGCAGCCCATTAAAACAATTCATTTATTTTTGGCGTTCCACGCTACTTTCAAGACTAATTCGCCTTAAAATGGAAGACAAAACATAAAAACACCGTAGTTTTTGGCACAATCTCGAATAACATTAAAAAATCTAATGGACTGCATTACACAGATGCCAAATGTTAACAAAAAAAATATCTAGATTCGTGGATAGTAGAACAATAATTTAAGAAAAAAATATATAAAATTTCAATACAACAACCAATAAATTAATTTAGATTCCTTATAAAATAAGTAAAAATGCCAACAAGAAGTATAAGAACACATTGGATAAAGTCAACGCACGCGCACGTGCGAGTATGAAAAAAAATTCTTAACTCGTTAGAAAGATAAAAACTTAAACAGGTCACAGAAACAGTCTTAATCTTGCTAAGATCCTAACTAATATAGTTTTTGACAGGGATGTGTTCTGCTCCTTAGAACACGGTGTAATTCTTACCCTTTCAAACCCGAGGCTTATAGCCTCTCGAGATCCCAAAAAACTTAACACCTAAAAATTTCCAACCAAAGATCATTTGAAATCACAAATAAATTTCGAGTTTATAATACCAAAATTAATCACGCTTTGACCGCCTTCTGTGCGACAACATTTCTCGATTTTTTTTATAAAATTATCAATTAATTTAGTAAATAATGTACATTTTTTATCTATAAAATACGCCTAATAGTGTACAAGTCAAACGCGTACTTACTCTAATCAGTCTATAGCGCTTATTATTTTGGCAAATTTTTTTCCCAACCAGAGACAACTTTTTTTTACTAAATAAATTCTTAATTTTCATAGCTATACTGAAAATAGCTGAAATACCGTACTGCCTTTGCAGCACATCCCTGTAATTGTAAATTAAACATGTATTTCTATTATCTATATGAATTCAGATAAACCTTAATCCTATTTAATCAACTAACTTAATTTCCCAAACCCAAATTAACAAGAAAAACTATTACTAAATTACTAATCAAAAAACAACAATCCTACGTTTCAAACTTTGCAATGTTACGCAAATAAAAACTTAACATTTTTTTATCATTTTCGTTTTCGTACACGGAATGTTGCGAAATATTAGAAAAAATTTAGATTCCTTTTTCGTTTCCCTTATCTTTTCTAGCACGAACATCGTTCCTTTTAGCACCAAATCTCTAGTCTTCCAATTGGCCAAACTATCATAATAAAGCTTACTAATTAACTAAACGAGTAATGGCTAAGCATTTATGTATCTAGCAATAACAACAGAATTTGATAACATATAGCATTTTAGGAAGCCTCTTAGTTGTTTAAAGGTAAAGCATCTTTTTCTAGGTAAAAAGTGTGTCAAACACTACCTAACAATGCTTTCGAATTTACGAAAAAATACGCAAAATATGTCTTTTTTTGTCAATAAGAACACAATAATATGAAGCAGGCACTAATATTACTTACGGTGTATATCATTTTATAATAAATTATGTTAACATTTACAATCAAAGTTCCCTTATTGCTATAAAATGAAAATTTTAACAATAGTGATATTTTTATCGACTTTTTAAAGTCGGTATAGTGATGTTTTCATGAACTAGAATAATTTTCAAAAAGGAAAGACTCACATTAATTTATTTATTGGATGATTTAACTTTAACGCGAGACCTCTAGATTTAGATCAAGTCCTTATTAGTTAATTTTTCTGTCAGAGATCCGCAAAAAAAATGGTGTATGGTATTTTTTCGAATAATCAGACCTGTCTAGTCATTTTTTTTACAAAGGAAAAGTTGAATGAGAATTTTTTTTGGGGTTTTTGCGTTTTTTTTTTGTTTTCGCTCTCATACTTTTCTAACGCGTTCGAGTTTCGTCATCCAATATTAAGATATATACTAAAATTATTTTATGGCAAGCAAAATCCCGTTATATTAACATCGAGCACGGAACAATATAGTTTAAAAGTTCACACTGTTGAAATTTAGGAACATTTAACACTGAGAATTATTAAAAATTTGTTTTTAGACTATTACCTATTATGTATATAATAATAATAATAATGTGTAATTACAATTGTACAAAACAAAAACAAACTGTGAGTGTTTAATGTACAAAAAATACGAGTACAAGTCGGTAAAAAAGCAAAAAAAATAGGTATTATTTGAAAAAAAAAACTATCCTAATAAGGCTCAACGAAATAATAATAATAGAAACGAACACAAGATTGCGATAAAACTAATGTTTGAAAACTAAAAAAATGTAACTAAACTAAAATATAAAATAGCCATATTCATTTAAAATGGCACCTTGCGATTCACTTTGTAAAATGCAATTTTCGTAGACTGATGTTTGTTTGTCAATAATAATAATAACGCAGCAAAGGATAAAAAAAGTCGACAACTAAAATAAATAAATAAATTGATAAAAATATAAATAAACTGTCGACTGCAAAAAGAAAGCGAAAAGTTATTTTGTGTCTATGTCGGTTTGTTGTATGTATTATGTAGTCCTGTCTGTATATATGTTGTAAAAGTCCGGTATATTACTGTGGTAGTGCTATCTGCGGGTTAATATATATATTTTTTGCAAAAAACAATCTTTCATCTCATTCTATTGGTGCTATTATATCCTGAATTCAGTCTTAAAAATGAAAAATAAAACACCTAAAATAAAAATATTAATTTGAAAGCCTCATAAGCCAATTATATATCTGTGTATATAGTTTTTTTTTTTATACTTTTTACATATTTTCGTTTAGTAATCTCGTATAAATATCTAAGAGTGAGATCATACAGATAAATTACAGAATAAATAAATTGCCGAAAATAATGAACACAACTTGAAAACAATATGCCTCTTCTGTTACTTACACGAACACCGTTTCTTTTTATATAAATTTAAGCCTAATATATAAATTTACAGCACCAAGATTTTTCATCTTTTCTCAAAATATTTTATTTTTTTCTCTTCGCCTTATTGTCGCACATTTAAAATAGTGTAAAAATTCAGGAATATTTTTATACCGCAGTATTGCACTCTCCGGGCGCAATCGATCGATAACATTTAAACAAAAAAACATATTTTTAATTCGATCTAGCTCGCCCTCCCTCGTAACATGTGGAATGTCAGAAAGCCATTAAATATTGTGATGTTAGTCAATGTCAATCCTTACTTACAAGTTCAAAGTTTACAAATAAATATTTTATAGAGGAAAAAAATCTGAAAAACAAAAATATATCAAGTCCCGTTACGGAAATAAAAATATATATGAAAAAATAATAAAAATAGTTACTTTCCTTTTTAAATAGAGAATAATTGCTTTTTGAAAAAGAAAAAAAAACTTTCTTTATTAAAATTAGACGTTAAACTGGTCTTTGAACTTGTAGAAGTCAATATTGTGATGCTGTGGATTGATCTTAGTGTCGGGGCTGGTGGTGAGGTTCTGCGGCTGCGTCTGCTGGGGCACGCCGCGCTGCCGGCGGTGGTAGATGCTCTTATGGTTGTTGAGCGAGTTGAGCGTTCGGAACACCTTGTGGCAGAGGGAGCAGCGCGCCGAGTGCAGCGGCTGCAGGTGCTGCTGCTCGGTGTGTCGCTTGAGCGTGAGCCGCGTGGACAGCAGCTTGCCGCACACCTCGCACCGGTGCCCCGCGCCCAGAGGGCCAACTGCGCCACACATAACAACCAACATGAGCGCATTAGTCAATCAACACACACAGACCCGCGACCGCGGGCCCGCTCGTATCCAACACCACTGCGACCGCTCGCATCCAACGGGTCCCAAGTGACGGAACCAATTGGCACAATTAGTGTACCACTATTGTTTTCGGTGGCAATTTTGAACCTAGTAGAGGCAATTCAACGTGTTTCACGAATTTGACTAATGCGCTTTTTACAAAACGGTTGGTGGTTATGCGTGTACCGATCAGATGTCCCAATTGGTTCCATAGAGGACGTGGCAGCGCAGCGGCGTCGCGGACGCGCTGTGCTGCCACCGAAGCGTTAATACGAGTACGTTTAGTGAAAATAATAAAGTATACATACATATAAGATAAAGTTTGCGATGCGCATGCATTACTATGCTATATACAAATGTTAGGAACATATCGCGTTTACAATTTTGTTTAAACTTAACGAAGTTCTAGGGGCAAGACTATGGCGTTTTAGGTGGTTAGGATGGCAGCTTGGTTTCTTCAAATGGCAACGTGTGGGGGGCGCGCCGGGGCCGGCGGGTCGAGCGTCAGTTGACCGAGTAGAAGGGCCCGGGGCCGGCGGCCGCGGGCGGCTGCTGCTGCTTGCGGTGGTAGATGGACTTGTGGTTCCTGAGGCTGTTCAGACTCGAGTAAACCCGCCGGCAAATGTTACACACGGGCTCCCGGGACGGTCTCATGTGCACGTTTTGGATGTGTCGTTTGAGGCGCGTCAGGGACGACAAGCTCTTGTTACATGGCTCACATCGGTAATCTTCTTGGGGGGTGCGGGCGCCACCTGGTCACAACACAAGCAGTTAGCCCCGTTGATGCTCCGAACGCACGTTTAATGCACTCTCGTATCGTAGCCTCTGTTAAGCACCGCCACCCCCCGTTACTGATGACAGGCGATCCCGCCTCGGATTATGCGAAGCGGTATTAGTAACGCATACATTTGGTCGCCTACTCCTCGATAGTAAAGCTCAGCAATGATTGTGTGATCGACTATTGTCCGATGTCAAAACAGAGGCGCGCAACGTTTGTTTCAAATTTCCCGAACAAAAGCGTTTTTAATTCTTCAATGAAATAATTTGAGCGTATTTTATATAAACCGACACCAAGTTACATTACTAAAAATCCATTGTTCGATCTCCCTGTTATTATATTTTCCGTTTCCCAAGACAATGTGATCGAGTGTAACCCGATAGTGTATTTAGAAATGATTCATGAGATCCGCTATGCTTCGAACAATAAGTAAACTCAACTTTTACTGAATTCGCTCAACTTTTATATCGAAGTTATGATTGGATTTCTCGGAAGCTAATTTTGTGGTTTTCTTCTTATTTTCGAGGAGGTTATTTTTCTTTAAATCTTTTATTTGAATATAATGTTTACAGCCAATTCATGGTACAATTACGTTCGTTAACATTTTTTTTTGTATTTCCGTGGAATGTTTTGGTAAAATGAGAATTTGAAAAAAAAAACGGCAAATAGAAAACAAAAATTAACAACAAAAACCTAATTCGGAGACATGGGAGTGAGGGGTTTTCCTAGCACACAATTTCGTTTAACATCTATAAAACAAGCTTGCATATCTTGGTATAGTTACATTACACTATGTTACAGTAACAGTTACATGCACGCCACATTGCGTTTTGGTTCAATGATAAACATTATTTCCAATCAATCAGATAGTCCAGACTTTTGAAAAATTAAAAAACCAAATCATATTGTACCTATACGTCTCCATCGAACCATAACACAAAAAGCTAACATTAATTAATTTAAATACAGAAACACAGAGCACAAAATGAAGACATATACAAGGTTAATAGTATATAATTATAATAATACATATATTAATAAAAATAAATTATATGTCACGTGATAATTGCCTCATACATTTTGTAAACAAAAAAATTATAATAAAAAAAACCTAATAATGATATATAAACCTAATATGACAGAGCAGAGAGGAAGCGGTGATGGTGGCATACGACAGACAGTGCATTAAAAATATCGTTTGTCTCAATATATGTAGTAATGCAATAAAATAAATTCGTTGCTAGACAAGCTGGCACTCACCTTGAGAAGTACTTGCAATGCCGTCCGGAGCCAATGGACTTTGCAGACCTGAAAACAGCACACAGTTCAAATGCTATCTATATCCTTGATAAAAATTTACTATAGTAGATAAGTTTTTTTCTTTTCTAGCCTAATTATGACTAAATCTCAATCATCAGATCTAATGTATTTAGAGAAGTAAGGGTATTATAGCAGATGTCCCATTGAGAGTCTTGCCTTCAGGCTAAATTTGACGTCATCAGAGATGTTATTTTACCAGACGTCTTTTTTTGGGGGATGTATTCGGTATAACGTTTTGCCTACTAGAATTTCAATAGATGAGATTTCTATTGTAATTCTCGTCAGAACCAGAGATTCTCTAAGTATTTTATAAAACCAAAAAAAAAAAGAAAAAAAAAATGTTTTCGGCAGTTCAATATTAAGTCGTGTAATTTCAATTCGTTTTTGATTCTTCAGGGTTTTTTGTGTATTCAAATGCTGCATGGTTTCAGTGTTCAATAGGCTTTCTAAAACCTACAGGTGTCGCCTCGAGTAAAGAATATCAACTGCAATCACGAATCCATTTCAGTCATCCCAGCAGAGGTATGTCCCGGTTGGCTAAGTATAAAAAAATAATAAAAAAAAATGCTTACCAGTCAAAGAAGGATGTGATAGGGCTTCCATAGTAAAGTTATATGTGTTCGGGTTGAACAGCTTGGTATCCGGTGGTTGTAAGAAGGGCGTCGGGTGCGGTGGCGGGGTACACTCTTCTGCGTCGGCAGAGCTGCCGCGGGACGGCGGGCCTCCTCCCTGAGAAACATGCGAGTAGGCATTAATGTTTTGTTGGAGATTTTTTTAGTCTATGTTTGTTTGGGAAGTAAGTTGTATAAAATATATAGACTCAAAATAAATGTATTTGTATAAGTCGCGCGGAGAAGGTTTGCCGATAGCCTCATGACGTCACGCGTCGATGGTCGGTACGATTAGTAGGTAGGCCAGACGAGCGCGGGTAGCGGTCGGTGAAGTGGGAGGGGCAGTCATCGGCAAACCTTCTGCGCGCGACTTATAGGTTATGTTATTGTTTGTTTTAAGTGAAAACCCTATAAATCGAAAGCAGAGTTTTCCGTGTTGCGTTATGCCCTTTTCATCGTAAGGTAAGTCCTGGCGGTTCTCTACAGAACGTTAGAATTCAAAGAATACCAAATATTTAAAAAAAAAAACAAACAAATATAGCTATTTTACGGTTTTTCATGATGTCGTTTACGTTATTTCGATAGCAGTCACCTGTATGACTGTGTACATTATGGATTGAAGTAAAGAATTGAAATTGAAAACGAAATGACTGTTAAGGGACGTTGAAGAGATTTTAGTTTATTTCGAAATGACAGTAATGTATTTATGTTCCGGGATGAGCCTTAATACGCTTTTAAAGTCTTCTTAACATCATTCAAAGAGAAAAAACAAAACGTTTTCTCCGAACCGTATTATAAAAAGACGTTATTAACAGAAGTCCGTGGGAGTCGTCAACTATTAGGAGGTACAGCAATTTAACTTCCAAATAACTAAAGTTTCGTCCTAATAAAAATATAGGCACTTCTGTGCAAATAGGTTCTTATTTTTGTAAAGAAGATTAAAAAAAAAAATGTTTGTTTTCCCTGGAATAAGTACTCATTTTTCGTGTTTTAATGTGTATTCTCGAGAAGTTTTGTGGAGTGGGAACAATTTGGAATAATTGGCGTCATTGGGGATATTTTCAGTATTATAATTAACATTTTGGTGGGTTTCCGTTGAGAATAGATTTGGCTTAGCCAGCTTCTGGCGTTGTTAGAGATTTATACTGTTCTACTGCTGGGCATCGACCTCTTCTCACAATGAGAAGGGGGTTAGGCCTTTGTCCAACCTAGCCCGGTGCAGATTGGCGGACTATACACATCATCAATAACTTTATAAAGTCTTCTCAGGTGAGCAGGTTTCCTTACGATGTTTTTCCTTCACCGTTCAAAGTCAAAGTTTTTTATTTCAAGTAGACCAGATTACAGGCACTTTTAAAACGTCAAAACTAGTTGCACGGTTCAAGGTAGGTTCTATGGAGAAGAGCCGGCAAGAAACTCCATGAATACTCTTTTCAAAATAGTAGTTCATGACAATTCCATTACAGTAGTGTGAGAAATAGAACGAGAATAATGCAGGTTAATGTAAGAAATAAACTCACATAAGAGTAACAAATAGAAAAATATGCCTTCTAGGATTGCCATAGCAGTTAAGTGCTGACCAGTCCCGACAGACAGCACCCGTTCACGAGCATGACGTGCACATCCGCATCGCTTAACCCAACGACCGGATATACAACGCCACCATCAGCAGGACATTTAAGTGAGCATGACAGACTCATACTACCACACAATAGGCAGTAATATGATATGATTATAGGTGTACCTATAATTAATTGCTGCATAATAATAAAATAAAAATAAATAATGCGTTAACTCATAGCCAAGTTCTGATCCACACATGAACTCGAAAAGTCAAAGGTGCTGACTGGGATCGAACTCAGATCGTTATACATGGAAGGCAAGTGTTCAACCGGGGGCTGTCACTGCTCTTTCGAAAATCCCCTTAGTACATCCACAGCCAAAATTGCAATATCACAACTAATTTCAACAAAATCCCAAAAAATCTAAATCGAAGTTTCTAGATCAATTCCAAAGGCAAGGTCCCTAATTCTGTGTGTCATTAGACCATAAGACAATGTTATCGCTCGTCACGAGTACCCGACACTCGGCACTTGACACCCATCGAGTTCCGGGTACAGATTCTAGTGCGCTAGACACCTAATACTTGGTAGTGTCAATGTTATACTTAGATGATGGTCTAATTGTGTATTGAGGTGATTTTGAGGTTACAGGTCATATTTTGACCATGAAATCGGACTAAGAAACGTTATTTTGAATAATCTTTGTGTTCTAATTAACTGTCACACTTAGTAATAGAACAGATTAAAAAAAAAGTGTAATAGCAATAGTTCGAAATTTAAATTTGGAATGAGACTAGAAATTAGATTCATTAGCTTAATTCGAAATTCGGAAGTACCTATAGAATCGAATCATTCAAAGATGTTAATTGTTTTATATAGTTTAGCTTCATTTTATGTTTTGTAAATGTGAGAACTTCGTGGACTTGCCTGTACATATAATTGTGTAAATTACTATTATTCATATTGTGTTATTTTTTTTCTTTTTGGTTAATTTTTGCACTCAAGACTTGGTATTACATTACTCACAGGTCTGTGGTCAAGACTACATTGTTCTCTCTTATCTATCCTAAATCATAGTACTGTATTTACTGAAGTTGTTATAGATATCCTTTTTTTAAAAGAGTAACCATGGAGTTTCTTGCCGGCTCTTCTCCATAGGAAACGACTAATTGGAACCGTGCACCAAAATTCGACTTTTCATAAGCGCCTGTGTTGGTTTATGTGAATTTTTTTTTTTTGATTTCATTTGATTTGAATCAAACTATACGTTCTAAGGTGAGCTCATAATTTTCATTTATGAGGTCACCTCAGAACGTATAGTTATAGGAATTCCAATTTTGAAAATGTGTTTCAGAAGACCTATATTTTTATAAGTTCGGAAGTATCGATGCATTTATTTTTTTAAACTAAGTAATTTCGATTTTATGATTTTATAATCTTCAAGCATCAAAAATATTGATTGCATCATTATACGATAGTTAATGTCAGGTAAAACATTATTGATCGTATTGAAGCCACTCGATTTAGTAATATCGATTCTGTGAATGTACATTCATAGAATGCGGTTAGCAAGTCCTATCAACGAAATACGATAATATTGCTTATTAGTACTTTTAAACTGTTTGTTTGTATATTTATTGTATTACTAACTTATAAGGAATTTGTTGACATCCGCATTTTTCGTTGAACGAAACGAATGACTCCCAAAATCGAAGTAGTTTTCTCTTAAAATAAAGTTATATTAGATACACATTACTATTGTCTTTCAGTTTTTTCATGAGAAACTAAGATTTCTTTGTTTTAAAGTTTTCAGTTTCGTTTTGATTTAATTGCTTTAATTTTGTTGTGAGAAATTATTTAAAATTCGCGCAGTTCGATGCTTTCTTTACGGTATAATTATGGTTTCTTTTGCGAAAGGAAAATTCAAGCATAGCATTATCTATATGTCGTAGTCGGATTGTACAATCCGCCATATTACATTACGGCTAGCCGTTATCAAAAACAGGGCCGTTTTGAAATGCGGCGGTTCAACGATTAGCCGGATTGAATGCAGCTGATTAAAAAACCGCCGAAATGTATTCGCCGCTATACGTTATTCAACACGGCTAGCTTTAATGTAATACAGCGAGACATTAGCCGCCTCTTTGACAGGTTTTAGTTCCGATTCTTAACACTCGTGGCGCTGCTTGACATAACAACAACAATTCCGTCGAGTAGTGAGTGGGCGAAAATATACATTTCCTTACCCCGACACGGATAGGTTAGGTTCGAAGGGGATGACGGGGGCTAGAGTGAGCGAGCGAAGCGAGTGAACGAAGCCCCCGTCATCCACTTCGTGTTAGGTTACTTTAAACCCTGCAGACAGTAATAGGAGCCCCGCCTAGCGAGGCTCCGTCGACACTCCTTTGGAAACCCAAACAACCCTACAATCTAAGTAGTAGTACGATGCGGCTAAACGTGGCCCGCCTTATTGAAGAACGTATCGCAATGACAATCCGGCTAATCGTTGAACCGCCGCATTTCGTCGTCGTTAACCGCAACGGCCCTGTTTTTGATAACGGCTAGCCGTAATGTAATATGGCGGATTATACAATCCGACTACGACATATACATATAAAAGGAGAAGCTGACTGACTGACTGACTGACTGACTGATCTATCAACGCACAGCCTAAACCGCTGGGGTTAGAAACTTGAAATTTTGACAGTAGGTTCCTTTTGTAACGTAGGCATCCACTAAGAAGGGATTTTTTCGAAATTCAACCCCTAAGGGAGTTAAATAGGGGATGAAAGTTTGTATGGAAAATCGTCACTTAACGGGTTCAAAATTTCACGCAAGCGAAGCTGCGGGCGAAAGCTAGTTTATTATATTGGTATTAGTTCTATAGACGATTTATTGTCATTTACCGCGAATCTGAGTGATATTAACTTATCAAACCAATAACACTTTTTTACTTGGGATTCTAATCCAAGAACTCGTGGTAAAACACTAGAGACAGCATGACTGATTAGTCGCTATACATCCAAAAATCATTAACAATGCTCATCATTTTACAACTATTACTATGGGACAAACTCTGAATTCATTATAAAAAACCTGTTCCATAAGAAAATGTTAAGCAACAAACATTAAACACTGACATTAGGTAACTGGGACTCGAACCCAAATTCTCAAGCTAAAATCTTGCAGAGCCATACAAAAGTATCTCTTAAACAGCATCAGATAAGCATCTCTAAAAACAAATAAGGCAGGAACTGAATAACGCGAAAATTAAGATACCTTTAAAATACAGCACGTCATACCACTAAATTCTGATTACCGGAACATTACGATACTTAAATACATTTCGGTACCGAAAAGTAGAGTCTGAAAATGCAAAACGTTATATTTTTTTCGGTACCTAAACCTTTGTAAAAAAGGGTTTTCTTTGATAAACCGTTTCGCCACCCTGTCCTTTTTATGAGGCCTCAGAAAGCATCATAGTTTTATTAGTATGATTCATTCTTTACTTGATGTTTTTCGGTACCGAAATCGTAAAAAGGTTAAATAAAGGTAACAGGGGCCTAATGTTTATAAGAAACCGGTATCCTAATATTTTAAAGGTATCGTAACCTCGTACTCGCTTTCAGTCCCTGAAATAGGATGATTTTTACCAACTCACAAGTGGTCTGTGATGGTGCGGCGGCGTGTCATCCGTGCTCCTATCGATGTCCGGATTCGATGGACAGATCATGTCTATCGGCTCATTCTTGACATCATCTATGAGCCTCGGAGACGGAGACGAGCTGCTGTTGGAGATCCCATTGCCATTATTCCCTGACTCATTGTGGGCACGGGCATTAGTGTGGTTTTTTGTGGAGAAATCGGTTGCGTGGATCTGTGGCTGTTCGTTGTTGTTGTCGTGGCGCGGGCGCTTGATGACGTCAGGGCTGTTGTCGGCGGAGCGGCTGAGGCGGCGCGGGGGCAGCGGCGTGCGGCGCATGAGTTGCTGGACGCTGGACGAGGTTGGTTGGAGGAGTGCTTCCTCCAGACGCTCGTAAGATGGCGTGTGTGAGATGTGGGTACTGTGCGCGGAGTGCGGCGGCGTGTGCGGCGATGTGGTTGATGGTGCGCGCATCGGCTGCAGCAGTGGCTGCAACGAGAGGTTATGTTAGGCGAAGAGGTATATTAGGATAATTAAAGGTAAAAGATGTGACTTTTATCTTTATAACATTGTTGTTCTTGAAGGTACTGTATGTGTGATTTTCTTTGTAAGTACCTACTAACCTGCAGTTCATTTATAACTATCGGTGAATCTAGTTTGTAGTCACATTAAATACAGTTATTATTTTAATCAGTAAGCTAGTTAAACAAACAAAATTATTTAGGTACAATCCAATAAGTAGCTCACACGTAAGCTATGGATAATTAACAAATTGTTAATTGGCATCATTTGAAATGTGAACAGGTGTTGGAAAGGCCTTGAATTTAAAATAGTTTTATTATGATTTAGGTGTTTAAATTAATAAACTATTGTTAAAGAATCCACGTATCTTTATATCTGCAAATATTCATACTACGAGACACAACTTTTATTATAATTAGCAGATATTTTCGTTTATTCATCTTACTGAACTTATAAAATTACATTTAAAAATATAAAAATATAGTAGCCCACCGGCATCGGGAACAGGATCCAAGCTACTGGTGGTCAGGGCCTCAAAGAGAGGGACTTCCTAATAATGCGCGCCGTGTCCAGAAGTACTGCGTTCTGTATCAGGCCCTTGATCCAATCGCTCAACGAGAGCCTCTTATGGTGTTGGTCGTGGCTCTTGGCTGTAAGGCCATTCGCCACTACGACTATCGGGACTATGACTGCCGAGTCTACATCCCATTTGGCGACAACCTCGTGTACCAAGTCTTGATATTAAATTATATTAGGATACAATACTTAATTGTACACAAAACAAACATTACTATAAAAATAGAGATGTACAATGGGCGTTCTTATCGCAGTAAGCGATTTCTGCCAGAAAACCGTAGGATGGACATGATTTGCAAGAAAATAGTGAGGAGCAGTTCGCGGTGTACCAATGAATGAGAAGACATTAAGCACATGAAGGAAGGATAAAGCCTCGTATTCACGAGGGGACAAATGTTTCGTGACACATGTCGCTAGAGATGATGGGTTACGTCGACGAACGTCGCCAGACATCTTGACTCGCGGTCTTTTTCGGTGGGCCGCTAAGTATTTAATAGTTGCAGCACTACATCATTCGTTCACGTTGTTGCTCAACACACGTCTACAATACGGCAAACTTATCTGGGCCGCCCTGAACATAGGCTCTCCGAATTTTCGCGCATGTATACTCAAGAAGTAAATAGTTGCTGTAAACATGATGAAATAAACATTGCTTAACTAATGGACACTCCTAGGACCTAGGACGGAGTTAATTAAAAGCCATTTTGTTCCTTAAAAATCCACCTGCACGAAGTTCAGGGCGGCGAAGATAAATTTGCCGTACTGTACATTACTTTTATCTCATAACTGAAGCAACACGCCGACAAGGGCTAAATCGCGCGGTGTTGCAGGCTCGTCGCTCAACTTCGCCTGACAACTCTTAGTGACATGTGTCCCGGGACATTCGTCCTCAAGTGAATATGAGGCTTAGTATATTATGGATAGTATGTGATATATTAGTAATGTATTTGTACATACTGTAGTTGTATTTAGTAAAACTCCATTACACACTGTCTCAACATTTCTTGTCGACAAATTTTCCTCTCGCAGGTCGATCTGCTGGAAGAGATTTCTTAAAGAAATAAGTGCCTTTGTACTCTTTATTTCTATGGTATAATATAATATCACACCTATATTGCCCGTAGGGTTGGGCAGAGGTGTATAGTGCACCCTCATTTCGCCATTTTGTTTGTATTGCCAACAACCGGGCACATATCCAGACTTCGGGCTGCTACTGAGAAATTCAACACGGAAAAACCCAATAACACTTTGCCCGACCTGGGGATCGAACCCAGGACCTCACGCTAAGGAGCCGCGAGACAATCACGAAGACGAGACAGTCCTTAATTATCTTTATTATAATTATTATATTTCTATGTGTACTTAAAGTTTTTAAACTCTATGTACCAATCAGTTATCAATATTGTTTTACATAATAACTAAACTAGTTTGTCACACCCGAAATAAGCACGTGAGTGAAACAAGGGTAGGATTGTAGGACACGTTAACCGCTATCTAGTAACTTAGAAATGCTTTATGCAAAAGTGAACAATTTCAGAGATAAGCCAAATAAAAAAAAAGTGATTCCCTTTTGCATAAAGCACTTCTGGTGTATGCGATGGAGGATAACATACCCTGCAACCCAGCCACGGGATCGTGACCAATAACAACCCTGTCAACATCTACAAACAAAAATCAATTACCTCATATTTACCATAAAAAACTTGATTCCACATACATTACTCACCCCCTGAGCATTTTCATTGTGCGTGAGCCCTGACACGCGAAGAACCTCAGCCGTCTTCAGGAACGAGGAGAGGCTCCTCTGGTGCACGTTGACCTCGCCGTGGTAGATGAACTCCACCAGGGCATGGAGGTCGGTGAACGCCACATCTTGAAGCACGATCACTGGATGCTTGCATGGTGTTGACTGCGGAGGAAATGGAGGTTAGAAAATGGTGACAAAAGGAGGACTGGACAAGGTGGTCCTTAAGGCCAATAACGACCAATTATGTCTTTAGAAAGATATTTTAATGTGTACTGCAATAGTTGTTATGGCGACGCATGTAAAAACGCAGTGACAAAAAAGTTATGGCGTTGCAAAGTGTTGCATACATTACTCTCGCGATTGGTTAGAAAGGATAATATGCTCCTTAAGACCAATAACGGCCAAATATGTCATTAGAAATAAGTTTTAATATGATGCAATAGATTTGTAGGCTCATTTTAAATCGCAGTAAGAAAAAAGTTATGGTGGCGTTGCAAAGTGTTGCATTCATTACTCTCGCGATTGGTTAGAAAAGACAATGTGGTCCTTAAGACCAATAATGACCAATTATGTCACTAGAAAGCTATTGCAATGTACTTTCTTTAATCATTGTAATCGCGGCTTATTTAAAACCGCAGTGAGAAATATATTATGTTGGTCGTTATTGGTTTCAAGGACCAGGTTCCATACATTCTTGTCAATTCTCCTTTAGTGTGGCAGTGAGTCATGGAATTGACACCAACCGTGACCTAGTATGTCTCCGATTTTGTCGAATATCTTGTAAAAAACGATTTGTTTTTGATTTCGCATGGAATAAGTATTTGTATGGCCCACAGATTGTTCTGGGTCTGGATGTTTGTGCATGTGAAAATTTGTGACTTAAAGCACACCCACGCCCACCCTAAGCAAAGTTTACAGTCGTTTTCATTATTCAAAGAAACCTAATTAGCGATAATAAAATTATAAAGCTAAAGACAACTGGGTAAGAAGACCCACAGAAACCACAGAATTGACCTTGAGTTGACAAAGGCTTTTGACAAAATTATTTTGTTGAACAATCGATATTTTATATAATTTATTATTCAAGCTGAATTATTTTATTATTCACTTTAAAATATTGTTCAATTATTTAACTATATTTATTTAAATATTCACACTTAAATACACTTTAGTTTTGAATGTATTTAAGATTTTCAATTGTTAAGATTCTTCTTTTGTTTCCATGCCTATTGTAAAGCAGAAGAAATGGTATTACTATTTTATAACAGTACTTTTTATACCACACTAAATTAGGTTTTAATATCATTGGTAAAATGTTAGATAAGAGTCGCCCTCGCCGTAACAGTAAAAAAAACTTAAATTTAAAAAAAAAAAAATTATTAAAGCATTTACATATTTTTTCTAAAATAATGGTCATACACGATATTCTTTTTTTCTCTATAAATACGATCGCTAATGTATTTTAACCGTTCTTTTATTGATGGAATATTACCTATAAAACTCTCCTAGCTATATAATCTTCACTGTATTCAAAATTATTACCTACAAACTTGTTTATAAGCTAGTAGTTAGCTTTCTGCCTATGCCTTAAAATAATGACGTCATCTTAAAAAATATAATTAAAGAGTTCCACAAAACAATTAAAATCGTCGAGATTGTTTAAAGTAGCACTACTTTTCCTATTAAAATCAGAAAATAATGATTAAACAAAACATTGCCAAACTGCAAAATCATTCTATCAAAAAGTCCTAACAACTTCAGAGTTTAAAATATCATACAGCTATCTGTTAAATAAACAAAAAACCCAATTACTATGGAATGAATATAAAATATTCAACGATGAAACTCTAGTCTGACTGTTTTATTTTAACCCACTCTACTATTTATTGAGTGTGGTAACACTCGCCATCCGGATTATAGTTAGCGAAAACAGATTAAAAAAATAAAATATAGAATGTTCGTTTGAAATGCCATTACCTTATGCCTATATTTTATTTAACCATGTTATAATCTACCTGTGATGTAGGTACGTATCTACGTCACATTGATATTTCCCACCAATAACGAATTTTGAAAACAGAAGCCGAAGCTTATTGGTTCATCAGTAGCTATGACGTAGTACAGGACAGTCAAGTGAAACGTGGGTGCACAGACTTCAGGGATTATACGCGTGAGTATTATTACAATTAATGAACAGACGCCAGCACATCAAGTTACCCGAAACTGTCAAATTTTTCCAATTAACCTTGAACCTAATGCTTTTGCGATAAATATGAAAATCTATTAAAGAAATTTGACAGATTGTAGTAGTTGCTGGCGTCTTTAAATGCATACTAAATGCGTATCAGATCGCACTCATTATGGTTCATCGTCAATGTACGTCTGTATGAATTATTTTGTGAAATAATTCTTCATGTATGCCACAAAGTTACTTTTTGTTCTGTTTGGAGACAACACACTGATTGGGGAGTTTAATTTTCGATATTTTTGATAGAATTGGCTCAAAACAAATTTGAACAATGTGCGCGATTTTTTGTTAATTGAATAATTTTATTAACTCTATACAAATATTTAATTTAATTTCTGTTCTAATAAAAACGATAAAAATGTACTAGATAGTTATTCCATTATTTATAAGTAAGTAACAAAATTATACAAAAAAAAATAGTAACAGAACAGCTGAGTTAAAAGCGTTACTCGATTGTTGCAAAATGATGACGTGATTTTGTTGTTATCAACACTGAATGTTTTTTTTTTTCATGGAATCTCCATTTTAGCGCAAAATCATTATTTCATCAAACTTCATACATCAAACGTTATTTAAGTTAACCTAGAAACCGGTCTGTAATTTCGACATCAGTGTTCAAGTCAGGTTGGCCGAGTGGTCTAAGGCGCCAGATTTAAGCTCTGGTTCCCGAGAGGGAGCGTGGGTTCGAACCCCACACCTGACAAGTTCGCAGAATAACTTTTTTGGATTTTCAGAAGATCTTTTTTTATTTTGTATATTTTTTTGCAATATTTATACTTTGTTTCATAATTATTTGCCTTATCAAAAAATATGTATTTTAATAGTGCGCCATCTAGCGGTCATTATGTTAAACTTATCGTTTTAATTCAACTCGGTAGTAAGTCATCTCAATTAAGATCTTTGCAAGTAACAATTCAATAATGATGATTGGTTTGAACTATATCGCTTTACCCGTCAACGGGTAGGTAGAATTCAAACACACATTGTTAACAATGGGCTGTTAAAAATAATACCATAATAGAAAGATACTGATGTTCAAAAAATAACTAAGTAATTCTAGTCTATTTTGAATAAATGACTTGTAAAATTGAAGTTCGAAATACTCTGCCGATATTCCACAGATGCATGACGTCACGCCTTTTCCAATGGGGGTAAGTAGATTTCTATTGCCAAATGCCACAGACCGCGGGGTTACTCGGTGATGCTAAACCCTCGAATTCACTAAACAACAATCTTTCAGCGTCATCTGGCAATGTTGGCGAACATGGTGAGCGTCACATGTTGCGCGTCAATTGTGTTGCATAGTGAGAACGAGGCCTTATACAGAGTGGACGGAAAATAAGTGGAAAATTCTGTTTTATTTTATATTCCTAATAATTTTCCTGTATATTCACTTAATTATTAAATATTTCTCTTAAAATATTAAACATTCCAAAATAAAAAAAAATAAAAATATTGTATTCTATTAAAATACACTGCATTTTGCAAAAATAAAATATATTTTTAACAGAAACATTCGGAGTGATTTTTTACTGATTTACAATTCAAAATAATGGGCTACATTTATAAACAAATATAAATTTAATGTTTTAAACGGTAATCTGTTCTTTACACACATTTTATTTACCTTTGTAAACTATAATTAAAATACCTACAATAAAATATAAGCCAATTAGATATTTTATATCCACTGAATTCAGAAAAATACGACGCAAAAAACTATTTGTTTCAATTTTCGGTACCCTTACACACTGTATACTTCGGCTTAAGAGCGTGTACGCCGTTCGGCATTTCATACAAATTTTCAAGTCCTTATTTTTCGATATGACTGAACCGATTTTAATGAAACTTCATACCCATCAGCAGGATACATAGGACTAAAAAGTTAGCAGAAAACATTTTTGAAAAATAGTGTTACAATAAAATTAGACCGATTTTAAATTTTCCATACAAACAGAAATTTCCAATTATCTTTTTTTAAGTAAGACATTTCGAAAATGTTTTCTACTAACTTTTTAGATCTAATTATCTTGCTTATGTGTGTGAAGTTTCATCAAAATCGGTTTAGTCATAACGAAAAACAAAGACTTGAAAATTTGTATGAAATGCCGTACGGCTTACCTACACGCTCTTAATAAAGACATTAAAAATATATATAAAAAACAGTATCAATTCTCACCTTCAACAGCTCTCTGAAATACGGACTGCACGCTGACAATACGACTCTATGTGCCTTCAAACTTTTGCCATCACAGGCCAGTGTGACGTCGACGAAGTCCTCGTCATCCCGAAGGTTCTCGAAGGCGCTGGTAATGCTGCTCTGGTAGTTGTTCCAGCGCAAGCAGAAATGTTGTGTGTCGACCATCTTGACGGTTATGGAGTCATGTGTGATGTGATCTGGAAATGGAGTGGTGATTAGTGATAATATAGTGAACATTTAAGTTTCGATTCCGTGCCTCGGAAAGCACGTAAAGCCGTTGGTCCCGGCTGTCATTTGTAGATCTTTGACAGTCGTTACTGTTGGTCAGAAGCCAGAAAGTCTGACAACCAGTCTTACCAAAGAGTATTGTATTACCCAGTTACTGGGTTGTGGAGGTCTGATAGGCAGTCGCTCCATGTAAAATACTGATATTCAGCTGCATCCGGTTCGACTGGAAGCCGACCCCAACATAGTTGGGAAAAGACTAGGCAGATGATGATAGTGAACATTTAAGGTGAACGCACACTTATCCGAGCCGAACGCGTCGAACGAATCGAAGTCAAGGAGCCTCGCACACATATCCGCACCGAATGAATCGACCGCGCCGAAGAAATCGTTTCTATTTCCTTTACCCCTGTCGCACTGTTATTACTCTATCGTCAGTGCTTTATTAATGGAACATGAATGAGCGAGCGCATCGGTCGAGTCAACCGCATAAGCCTCGCCGAATCTGATGATGTCATCCGAATTCGTCTAGGATTTCTGGTGTGTGCGAGGTTCCATAAGATTTCATACACAGAATTCTAAAATTCGTTTCGTTCGATGCGTTCGGCTCGAATAAGTGTGCCTATAAAGTATACACAATGGGGAAGTGATCGCAAAATAATAGTAACTGTCTTAGGTCAAGTTAGAACGAATTAAATTGTCATTAGATACGATGAAATGGGGTCCATTAAAGAGCCTCTAAGAGTGACGCTATTCAAGTACGTCCGGAGTACCCTGGGCAGTCAGCCCCGCTACCAACCTTGCTGACTGGCTAATCTTTTTGCTAGGGCATAAAGTATTCTCGTATATCTCGTGCTGCCACGAGTGAAGAAAGTTAGGAACAATAATAAGTGTTAAATGCATTTTATTTAATAAAATACGCTTTGGTTCGCACGGCCACAAATAAAATATACAGGGCGTCTCACGACTTTGACGCATGGAGAGAAAGTACTTTAAATACTGTAGTTATAAAAATTTGCTGAATGAAGACTTCATTAAGGTTCCGTACCCAAACGGTAAAACGGGACCCTATTACTAAGGCTGCGCTGTCCGTCTGTCTGTCCGTCTGTCACCAGGCTATATCTCATGAACCGTGATAGTTAGATAGTTGAAATTTTCATGGATGTATTTCTGTTGCCGTAACAAAAAATACTAAAAAACAGAATAAAATAAATATTTAAGGGGGCTCCCATACAACAAACGTGATTTTTTTTTGCTCGTTTTGCTCGAAATTGATAACAGCAACAGATAGACGCTTGAAATATTCACAGAATATTTAATTATATATTCACTTTAAAAATAAATAATTCAATTAAAATAAAACAAATATTTAAGGGGAGCTCCCATAACAGACATGATTTTTTTGCCGTTTTTATAGATAATGGTACGGAACGCAATTGGCCGGTTTTTTTATTTTAAAAACATTACGAACTGCATTCAAAGAATTTTAAATAATCACGTGTCTGAACTGGGAATCGAACCGCTAAATGTGAAAAAAAACCTGTAACTTTATTGTAGGTACTGATCGAAAGTGCTTGATCATATATACATTTATTTCTAGCTAGGCACCCTTTGGAGATCACAATAACTTTATAGAATAAGTAAATAAGAAAAAAGTATTTTATAAATAACCAAGCAAAGATTACGAAATAGGTCGTATACGATAAAAAATGTCTCGATACTTAGTGTCAGTCATTTGTTTATTATTGAATATGACCTATATTTTTGAAATATTTGCAATTACCCTATTGTGAAGATAAAGTGTGAGTTATGCGTTCCAATTTAAAAGTTATATGTGTTTGAAAAAGTATACTACAATTATTGTAACTAGCACCTTAGGACCAGGCCACACGGTGCGGTGCGGCTCCGACGCGGCGCCTGAGCGACGAATCGGCGGGCCGTACGAGCGGGGTGACGTCACTCGTGTGCCCGCTGATTGGTCGCTCACGCGTCGCGCCGGAGCCGCACCGCACCGTGTGGCCTGGCCCTTAGTGGTATGATCTATACGGTCCGCCTGGCTAGCTACCACCCTCATATTAAAGCCAAGAACTTTATTGTGTTCCGTCGTGTATATACGAGAGCCAGAAGGGTATAGCGTAGGGCTCCTTATCTTTGTTGCTTGGATTCGTGTGCTCCATCTTAGACCCATTACGCGAACATATCGAATCATAATACCACCGTAGATATACAAGGTATAACATAAATAACGCACAACCTCTTAAATAATCGTATCGTATCGTTAAATGGAATACCGATATATAGGTATCTATTAGAGATGGGCCGAACATGGATTTCACCGAATACAAACATTCGGCCGAATGTTCGGTAAAACTTTTACCGAACCGAATATTCGGCATAATTGAATCCCTAAAGTAAACAATACAAGTCTGAATGCGTTTACGAATAGCGCGCGGATGGGCGTTTTAAGAAAATTTACCTTCATGTAACTTAAATAAAAAGTTAATAAAAATGTGAATTCGTAAGGTTATGTTCCTATAAGTATTATAATATTCGATTTGGTCTCTTACAAAGATCTCATATTTGTCTTAGTATGTCACTAATATAATTGAGTAACTCTGTTTGTGTAGGGGTAATTGATTGATCTCTCAAATGAATACCTATAAAAATGCAATTAATTCTTTCTCTTAAAAAAAGTATATTGGTTTAATACTTTTAACGTTTAAACTTTAAAGTTTATAAGACAATAACTAATTTTCGCCACTTTAAGTAGAAACTAGAAATATGATTATCATATCTGCTGAAATGTTGTAATTTAATCACGCAATTCTTTCTTACATTATAGACCTGATTATAATAACATACATTATTTTATTATAAAGAGTTCACTGTAGCTTAATCCCAAAACAGCTACATACTTACTTATATTTTGTTTTTAATAACCATCTTTTTATCTGCTGTTATTGGAAATAAAACTATAGTACCTATCGACAAAAACATGTAAATTACTTACGTCGTAAAAATAACCCATTTAACACTCAATCATACACGGCTCAATACAGTAAAAATACTTTCAGTACCACTTTGCCGAACGTTCGGTGATTTAGCCGAATATTCGGCCGAATACGAATATTCGGTAAACCTGCCGAATATGCCGAATAACGAATATAAAACGAATATTCGGCCCATCCCTAGTATCTATACATATAAAAGGAGAAGCTGACTGACTGACTGACTGATCTATCAACGCACAGCCTAAACCGCTGGGGTTAGAAAGTTGAAATTTTGACAGTAGGTTTCTTTTGTAACGTATGCATCCACTAAGAAGGGATTTTTCGAAATTCAACCCCTAAGGGAGTTAAATAGGGGATGAAAGTTGGTATGGAAAATCGTCACTTAACGGGTTCAAAATTTCACGCAAGCGAAGCTGCGGGCGAAAGCTAGTTACAGTATAAAAGTTCAGAAGCAACCCTTACGATTTTTTAAAATCTATGTATCTCCTAGATCCCGCGGAAAATCGTTGCAATTTTTTTTTCAGCATGTAGTCTACATTGTTGCGTATGTTCCAAGCTGAAATTTGGTTCCGGTTTCCGTGGGATATAGGAGATATAGATTGTTTTTATAAATATCTAAAATAATTAATAGCTCTCTACATACTCATGATATCAATTTCAAAATGCCCTTAAAAATGTCGCTTAGATGCCTTTACAGCCTTAACACCCTGTACGTACATATATTGGACCATGAAAGAAAAAAAAAAGAAATACGATTTACCGGTGCCAAAATAAGGCTATTTTCATAAATTTGTATTTCCAAAACTAAGCAAGATACCTGGGAGTTTTACTCTTGCATTTGGTTAACTGTTATCTTACCGAAAAGGATGAAAAACGAGGGATGTCCGATTTTCGGGTCTTATAAAATACTGTGCCACGGTGTATACTAAGATGTTACCTAGCTTTTAGTACCTTAGTTAATGAGTACGAGATAGCGCTATATCACTGTTTCGCGTTAAAAAGAGAGCAAAAGTCACGTGACTGCCGCTCGCAACTCCTATCGCCAAATAATCTACCTGTAGCCATTATGTTCTGAATTCAAAGAGTTGTTTTTCAAAAAAAAAGAAAGAAAATCATTTGAAAAGGCCGAACAACAAAAAGGCTTCAATTCGTGTATTGTTTGACCTCTCTTTTACCTTTAACGTAAGTTTCTTGTTTAGATGTTGTTTTAATTTTTATAATTCTTTAGGTTTCATGACTTTGCGGCAACTTTTCAACTTCCAGTTTGGTGAAAGACAAAAAAATCACAGAATACTAGCATTTAGAAGGTTTTTTATTATTTGTTTTTACTTTTCCATGAATCGGCAATAGGAACGTGATAACTTACTTGTAATTTAGTAAGTTCTAAGAAATTAGCGAGGTTTTCAATAATCGATCATGTAAATCAGTTGTTTTCAAATTACCAATAATTTGTTTACAGGTAAAAACAAATATTTGTTTGCATAGAAAAGTCAGATGTTTTCATTTACAGTCACATAAGTCGAGTGGCGAGTTAACTTTCCTATCAGGGAGTTAAGAAGAAAATCTCATTTGAACGTATATTGGCGAGTTAAGTTCAGTACTTGCTAAATTAAGTTCACTAAATCGACAACTTAACTTGCTAATTAACTTTTGTAAATCCGTTTAGTGTTTAGTCGTATTTAATGACTTGCATGGGATGATATAGTGAAATATGTATTCTGTAAACACACTGGGGAACAATGAATTAGGTCACCAACATAAACCGTAATATCTCGGGATCCAAGAATGATAGCTTATTCAAATAAAAAGTATTTTATGGACTATTTAATACTACTCAAATAAAAATAATAAAACTTCTTAAAATGTTTATAAAATGTTTTTCATTTAAATAAGATAGTATTCTTAGTCTCCGATATACAGGGCGTCCCACGACTTTGCCACATGGAGGGGAAGTACCTTAAATACTGTACATAGAAAAATTAAAAAATCTAATTAAATGTTAAATTTCATGGTGTTCCTTTTATTTTAGATGCTATGTTATTCAGAAGAAATAAATGTAGGTATCTGATTGGGCCTTTCGATTAGTACAATAAAATTACAGATTTTTTTGTTTTCACGTAGCGGGTTCGATTCCCGGTTCAGACAGGTGATTATTTAAAATTCTTTGAATGCAGTTCGTATTGTTTTTAAAATAAAAATGAAGTCTTCATTCAGTAATTTTTTCTATCTACAGTATTTAAGGTACTTCCCCTCCATGTGGCAAAGCCGTGGGACGCCCTGTATACGTCAGTGACCCGAATTAATTGCTCCCGAGTGTTTGTAGTTTTCAAAACTAACAAGTCCCTATATTAGCTGGCTCCGACGTTTCCTATCAAACTGACCTCTAGTTGATACTTTCTATGGTATATCCATTGTTTCCCTTTAGATCATTGAGCTAGAAAAATAAAAGGCCACCTTTTTATTCTCTAGAGGCTTGCCTTTGATCATTGAATCGCCTTTATTAAGTTGAGATGTAGTCTTAGTTGAAGCCTGCTTGTCATGACGATGGATAACTATTAGAACTAAAAAGACTTTAGAGTTATCGTGGATTAATATAGCCTAACTTGCTAAATATGTGTAAAAACCTCCATCATTATTGAAATTGTTATCAAAAGCTTGAAGATGTCCACAGCTGAGCATACGCCTCCGTACCAACAACGAATGCTTTTAATTGCATCCAACGGCTACGTTTATAATAACTATTTTTTCTTTCCAATAGAAATACTTATATAAGATTGCAGTATCATGCAACATTTCGCAGTACATACAATCTAGCGATGTCACGATATAGTGAATTATTATATATTCCTTATCAGCTGATAGCGGGTTAGAAAAACTATGATTAGTAAGGTATTAGGTGCATTATCTTAACGGATGACTGCACGGGGCGTGTGCATGTTGATAACATTATTTTATTTTTGGATATTTTCAAACTTCGCAGAAACGGGATTAGCAGATATCGTTAAGTGGAAATTATTAGCAATAGTGGGGTACGTAGTAAAACGAAGTAAAACGTAGCAAAACGAAATAAAACGTGTTAAAACGAAGTAAAATGTAGTAAAGTAGAGACTGGTAAGCTTCAGGAAAACGATTATATAAGGTTACTTTGAAAGGTAGCAAGCCGCGGGCAATTTAAATGTATCACTGATGACAGCAGGTGTTAAAATTTCAAAAACGATTTAATTTTTATTTCCATATTATAAAAATCGACAACCCTGATTTAGTTACGAATTCTAAATATGACCTAAAATGTTACTACAGCTGATGTTTGCTTTAGCGTATTTTTTTTTAAATCTTTGCTATATTTTCAGCTTTTTCTCTAATGCAATTGAATATTGGGGAATTTCTGTTATTAAAAAGTTATTCATTATTATGGGTACTTTGACATCCTTGCCCATTTATATATATATTTTTGTGCCTAAATTTTATTCCTGCCTTATAAGTACATTCCTCTTCATATTTGTCCTCCCATATCACCTTGACTGAAACCATGAACCCGTCCATGGCTCCCTAGTTCTCACTAGTACATTTCTTACATTCAAGCTGACAACTTTATCGTGCACCCACATAACTACAACCTCACTCTTATCATCATACACATAAGAGCTATCTCTCATTTTGTGTCAAGCACAACTAAGTTGGCATGTCACGTAAGTTTGCAAACAAATGTTAGACAATAAGAGAGACAGTCGTTTTCATATTAGCTGACAATGATAGGTAATCGAGTTACCCGTTGGCATGCACTTTAACTGACAACAAACTGATTGAACGGCAAAGACTAGATATTTTTGTTATTATGTTGGCTACAAGCTGATGGTAAACTTGTACCCATAGTACGACCTTTGCATGGTACGAAAATCGCCATAACAATCTGAAAGGAGTAATGTTATAATGAGAAGTCGGTGTTAATCCACGCTGAATAAAATTTAAGGCACCGCTTCTGAAAATGTTAATTTTATAATATGGTTTTTTTCAAATACAAATTCTAATTCATTGATTTGTGAAACACAGGTGATACAAGATACAAGCATATAAGGTTACACTGTATTTTACCATTGCAATGGTTTGTAAATATACATATATTTATTTGACATAATTAAAATAAGACATCTTCATTAATTATATATTAGCCAACAAAATATTCATTTATGATTAAGTATGTAATCTATTTTTTTATTTAATACTATTTAGTGCCACAAATTACAATTACCATAGTGTACAAATTCGTGGACCATTACACTGCAACTAAACTAAAACCATGAAGGAAAATATCGTGAGAGACCCTGGTCTGGAATCTCCTGTCCTAAGTGAGCAAGCATGGTGATGAATACTCTATGAATGAATAATATGGGATAGTTACAGTCTAGTATTTATTTTATTCATATCATGGACTAGTCAATTAGGAACCTTTATTTTCGTACTGTTTATAAATATATAAATCCAGGCAATAACATTCAGACTCAGAATAAATATCTGTAGGTTATACTACAAGTGCTTAGCCATGCGCCAATCATTCAATCATAGAAGTAATAAGCGCGCCAATACAGTCGCCATGTTTAAATCTGTGTCAAAAATGGTCGTTCAATGAGCCATAGACCTTCCACAGATCCTGTATCTAGTTTTTTTACAATCTTATATATTAAATACATAACATACGAAGTGTGAAATAGAATGGTTAAACAAAAAACTATTTTGAATATGGTGACAAAGATAAATGGTGAATTTTGAAAGAGACAAAACGGTTGTATCGTAATACAGCCGTTAGTATAGGGTCCAAGTTAATAGAGACAGCGAGTTTGGTAGCTAATAGCAAGCGAAAGCAATGTGTGAGAGTCAGATAACGATATAATAAAAAACCCTAAAAAGTGAACGGACGTCTTTGGGCCGTTTTTCATGCCTTTAACTTGATTTTAAACTTTTGACAGTTATTATGTGAAAAAAACAAAAACGTGGCAACGCTGCCAGCCTTTTGGGTTCGCTTCCAATCGACAGCGATGCAGAGGAATATTTTGATGCACTCTTTTAGTTTTTATAGGTAGTTTTAGTTCAGGATATAAGTTTTCTTTGGTGGTATATTATGTTAGAAGTTTTATTGTATTGTTTCATTAGTACGTAAAAAATGAAATAATAATTATGATCAGTGTATTATAAAAAACTTTCATACTTTTGTAAACGTGTCGTTATGATTCCACTTGAGATGTTGATTTGTTTTTTTTCTCAAATGTGTCAAATTAAGATGGCATTTACATTTTGACAGCTCCTGTTGGAATGCTGCACTCAAGTCGCCATGTTGTGAGGACTTTAGGTATTAATGCAAGCCTAACCTTAAAGTATAAAATTAATTAATCTACAGTTAATCTTAACTGTTTTTGACTTTATCTTGCAATACATTTTAACTGATTAAACATTAAAATTATAGAGCAGGAAGTTTCTTTTATCATGTTTAACCACTATTAACTAATTAAAAATCTCTATTAAATATAAATTAATTCCGTGTTAGGTACTTACACATTTACAATTAGTATACAATATACTTACAATAAAATTGTTTGGGCACAAGATAATCTAAAGAGATAAGTTCCTATCAACTCATTCATAGCATTTTCGGATTTTTGGTTGTTACTAAGTAAATAATATTATCAGTTTGATTTTCAATGAAGAATCGGTGAACAATTTTAGGCAAGCCTGGAGTTGTAACAGTACATACATCACTATCTTTTCTAAAGGAGGAAGCTATACAATTAGTGCTGAATCATTGCTGGGTCTATGAGCCAGGAGAGAAAACTAAATATTTTTACCCTATTTTGCCGACACTTTCATATGAAATACATCATTGCGTCTAAAAAAATGTAAATATAATTTATTTTCTTCTCCCCTCAAAAGTTTTAAACTTGAACCACATCCCATAAAGGATTGATTCACATTGAGGTCCTGTTAAAGAATTTGTTATGTGGTACGCAAGTTACTATTGGGTACTTTGTGACCATTTTGTGACACTAGTGTCAATGGGTCACTTAGGGGCCATTATTTAGGTTTCTTACATAAAGGATTAAGGGTCTATGATGTATTAGAAACGGTAGTTCTGTGATTCAGAATATCGGTTAAAAAATTATCATGGACGACTTCGATCGGTGTTACATTTTTTTTTGCTTTAATTACTTGTAATTATGCCGATAGTCGTTACGGCCAATAGTTTGATAACCAAGAGCCTGGATCAACATCTGATGAGGCTCTCGTTAGGCAGTTGAATCAAGGGCTTGATACAGAAAGCGGTATTCCTGGACACGGCGCGTATTGTCAGGAAGTTCCTCTCTCTGAAGGCCTGGCCACCGGTAGCTTGTTTCCGATGCCAGTGGTTTTAAAAAAATATTTTTCATGTTTTTTTGTTTTTCAAAGAAATATTAAAAAATATTAACAAGATAATAATTATCGCGTTTAATTGCGAGAAACTTTAAAAACACTGTTTGTTTGTGACAATTTTGTTCAAGAATAACGTTTCTTCACAATGTAGGATAAAACGAAACATAACTGAATTAGAACGAATGAACGAACATGCAGGTATAGTCTAGAGCACTCTAAGACAACATGACAATATTCGATCGCTAATTAAATATATAGAAATGACATTACAGATCCCGTAACCGATTGAAATCTGTCAATCCAGTAATACTCATTGATGTTTCGAGTCCAATATGGCTCTAAATGACCGTGGATGACGATGCTGCGTGTGAAGGAAGTTGTCAAAAATTTGTCAAAACCAGTACATTTGATGTTAGTTTTCTATTTCGCCACGTTAATTTAGATACATGTCAGACTGTCTATTCTCTAGCGTTCGGAAGCTGTCACCTTGTCTAGGCATAGTTTCCATCTCTCGTGAGTCGTTAAAGTCAACAGTCTAGGTCTAGTCAGCTCTACTAGGAAGACATAGATTCTAGACTGTAGGTTAACGCAAGTGACAATCAAATTCTGATCGGCGCATGAATTCGTAAAGTCAGAAGCGCGGGCGAAGATCGTACTCAAACCTTCCAGCGTCGAAGGCTAAAGAAATCTATGATAATTCAGATTCAAAATAAATATTAGCCCGGTACTGTGCCCCTCCAGGGCAAAGGCCTCTTTTGAAACAGAGAATGAACGAGCATTGATCACCACGCTTGCTCACTGCGCGTTGGCGATTTGAGACCATTAAGTCCAGATTTCCTCACGATGTTTTCCTTCACCGTATGTTAGTGGTGTCTTAGATAGATTAACTAAGAAAGTACATATGACATTGAAAAAGTCACATTGGTACATGCCTGGGTTTGAACCCGCAACCCGGTGCTTAACAAGCCGGTCTGTAACCTCCAGGCTACCACGTAATAGTTTAGATTGCTATTGCAAAAATAATCACACATTTAATAAGTGAATTAGACAAAAATTGTGTACTGTGTGGCATTGGCATGATAGGCCATTCTTATCAATGTATTTTTTTAGCAAATTTAGCGTTTTATCGGAGACCTAGGCTGCGCTATCTTATCACTTTAGGCTTCAACCGTTAGGTACTAGCTCTGTAAAATAATAAGTATGTTCAATCGGACCCGCTTTTGTGTGTAACTAATGTTGAATTGAGGAGTGTTTAATTAAAACTAGTAATTTACGTCATGAACTATTCTTCAGAAATGACCAAAAACTTATATTATCTGTCGTTCATATTATCTGATATTTTTTTATAGTAAATACGGCTTGCTTGTTTTGACTAAAATTAAGAATTTTATGGACATTTTTCATAGAGATGTAGTCACTTTTGGTGCCGTCTGAGATCAGAATAGGATACAACTAAAAAAAACTAAACAAGCAGAAAAAAAAAACCGCGACCGAAGTTCGGCATGATTACGCCTGCAATGCTTTTTAAATTAACTGCGACACACCAGGCTGAAATTACGTCGCGTTTTACCTATATAAAAAACATAGACGCCGAAGTTCGGTCGCGTAATTTCGGCATGGTGTGACGCCACACTAAGAGTTCTTGTTTACGAAAAAATCAAGCCAACAATTTGTACTATAGTAGTGTGTGACGCGCCTCCTCCCTATATATTGTAACATTAGCATGTAAGCGGGGCATTCTAATATAGACTCTTAACACAAAAACGTTTTTGATTGATACACCGAACGTCCGTCATTGCACTATAGTATAGTTAGTAATATCTTTTCACTGTAAAAGTTCACATTTTAATATTTTTTTATTAAAATACTAATTAACAATATCAGTTCCTCAATAATATGAATACGTTTACATTTAAATAATTATTCTTTTAACAATATATCGCCAATTAAATACGTACCTATGTTCTAAAATAAATATTTTCCGAATTTACTTTTTCCAAGGCCTGCTATGGTCGCGAATCTAATAGCCCGCAGGTGTGGGCTGTTCAAACAAGAAGACAGAGTAATATGAAACATCTGTACAATTTCAGAGTAGCCTTCGAATTTTGTGTTCAAATTTTTAGAACTATTATTTGCTTTCCTCGTAATATCATCCGATCCGAATCCGAAAGACTGCGATCCGAACAAGCTGTAGTACTTACTACACTCGGAAGCATTGATTCCGAGTCACCAACATTGACTCGGAAATTTAGAATGCTTTCTTATTCAAATAAAAACTATTATAAAGACCATTTAAGAAGTTCTTTTAATTTTATTTGAATAATATTAAATAGTCTATAAAATATTTTTATTTCAATAGTTTATTATTTTTAGTTTCCGAGGTATTTATTTATTTAATAATGAATGATAATTTGACGACACGTTTGGTGCAGTGGCTAAGCGATTGACTTCTGCGCTGCGGGTCGTGGGTTCGATTCCCACACGGAACAAAAATTTGTATGGCCTACAGATGGTTGTTTCGGGTCTGGGCGTTTGTTTGTGAGATTTGTGTCTGTAAACGCACCCACGATACAAGAGAAATCTTAGAGTGGGGCAAAGTATTAAAAAAAAAAAATGTACACCCAAGACTTGATAAAAGATAATTTAATTAGGATCACAGCGTACTAAGGCACTGCTTACTTCTTAAAGAAATATCTTCCATATTATTAATTTTATTTGAGTAGTATTAAATATTCTAAAAAATATTTTTTATTTGAATAAGCTAGCATTCTTAGTTTCCGAGTTACTAAGGTTTATATCGGTGACCCGGATACATAGCTTCCGAGTGTATTTAATGAACAGTTGCGCACTGTATCCGATACGAATTTCATAGATTTGAAGCCAAGTTCCTTCGGGTCGTATTCTCTTGGATTCGGATCAAACTAATCACAAGAGCTCTTTGGGGTGACCCCCAGTCTAGCCGGATGTGGCAAAATATTTTTTTTTATAATTCTGCCCTCCGCTCTTTTTGGTTTTGCTAATATCTCAAGGTAAGAACAGTTGTCAGACTTTCAGACTTCTAATTAACCAATGTCCACACGTGCGCACATGCACGCGAAGCGGTAATTTGCAGCGCACCGCTGTAAACGCGTTGCTTTCCGTCAGCGCCGCGTACGAAGCAAACATTCAATAACATGTTCGCGAACACTGTTGACGCATTAGCGAGAAGTTCACGTGCCACTCACGAACCGCTCGTGAGCGATAGCATGCCTTGTGTACAGAAAAAAATATATACACGCATGCAGTTTGAATGCAAACTGCTTGCTATCTTTTCACAAACACGTCCGTGCTTGCTCGTATGATGATCGTAAAATGAGCGGTACGCGCACTTGCGGAAGTGTAGACACAGCTTTTATGTTACTTATATGTTCGCAGGTACAAAAAGCTACTGGGGAATTAGATAAAAGTGTTTGCAGATTCTCTTATTTGACGGAATCTAAGAATCATGCTACTAATAATCAAGTAATGTGGCACCAACCAAATAATTATTCCGTTTTTATACAGTTTTTTCGTGTCAGTTCTGCTTGATAGAAAATACAGTAGCGTCTTTATCTCTATTTAATATAAAATTAGACAAATAAAACCCATTTTAGCCGGGATATGTATAGAAATAAACTACATGTTTGATTTCAGTAGGGATTTAACACAGTAATAAGTTTCTATGAACCTTAACGGTCAATCAAGATGAGCTGTTTACTTGAAGAAATGGGTCAAAAGATATTAGTGTCTTGGTAAGCCAATTTTCTAATGTAATATGAAATGGAGTATCGTCAAATCTCTGGACATTTTAATAATTTTGACTAAGGATTTTCTCAGAATCCTAGTTTAATATTTTAGATTTGAAATAATGTTTTTATAAAAACGAAATACGAATGCGATAAGAATATGCGTTATAGGTGAACGCATAAGCATAATATAATGATACGATTCACCGTTATCTTGAGTGCAAAAAGTCTAAATTTTTAGCCTATCTAGCTTAGTGGCGGGCTATCAGTCTGACCTGTATTTATCTCAAATCGCTTTAATTAACAATATCAGAATTAATAGGTACAATAAAAATTACATTTGAAATGATGTTTAAAAATATATTATAATCTTGTGTGTATCAGTTTTGGGGGTATTCAAAGGTTCTTTATGTACCTAATTTATTTGAACAAGGTGATTTTGTTTGATTTGGGACAAAAGATAAATCTTATTCTGGATTCCTATATTTTACTGACCGTTATTGGTTAGTTACGCCTCGTGAATCAGATTACATAAAAGAAAAGTTTGTTTTTGTTTTTTTGCTTTTATTATTTTAAGCGGAGAGTAAAAATATTATTTCCGTTATTCATCAATATACTTCACTATATAGTATAAAACAAAGTCGCTTCGCGCTGTCTGTCTGTCCCTATGTATGATTATTAGATCTTTAAAACTACGCAACGGATTTGATGCGGTTTTTTTAATAGATATAGTGATTCAAGAGGAAGGTTTTAAGGTATAAAACGTACACGTGCGAAGCCGGGGCGGGTTGCTAGTATTCAATAAATTTTAGCATATATCTCTAAAATTAAAATTGAAAAAATAAAATTAAAAAAATGTTGTCTGCTTAGCTTATGTTTTGCCCACTGCTGGATGTATACATGTCTAGAAAAGTGACGACGATTTCAATTGCATTTTTTTTAAATTTGCTAAAAATTAAATTAAAATAATTTTAGTACTAACCTTAAATATATTAGCGGTCCTCTTAGTTTGTTTGTGTAAACCTGGAACAAAAATATAGTATCTTTCAGTAACAGTTGTATATGACCTTAGTTATCACCAAACAACTCAACGTGTGTTCACCAATTATTAAACTTTGATCACGTTTTCATAGTAATCAGTGAAAAGTTACAAAAAAAAAACTTATTTGGTAATTAGATGTGAAAAGTTGTAAGAATATATATTTTTTGTAGCGTCCCGTTATGGTAACAGTTTTAGATAAAAAACAAAATAGTTTTTTTTTATTTCACGTTATACATGCGCTTATGAAAATTTGAATTTATGTGCACGGTTCCAATTAGCCATTTTCTATGGAGAAGAGCCAGCAAAAAACTGTATGGTTACTTTTTTTTAAATCAATATCTTTATCAATTTGAGTACCTACCTAATACTACCTACCTATAGTTATGATTTAGCATAGTAAGGCGATTCGCAGACTACACCGCATCACGCAGCGTAGCGCGGCAGTGTTTTCAGTGTATTGCACTATGCGTGTTTTCTATACAAATACAGATACTTGCAAACAACATAAGAACACGCACTCCCGCTCTACGCTGCGTGATGCGGTGCAGTGTGTGAATCGCCTTATGTATGAGAGAGCAATGTAGATTTGTAGATTGTTTGTCGACATCCACTATTGGACATGGTTTTCCATCCTAGACTGCTAAAATAGACGATCTTGCGATAATAGGGTATTCGGTAATCACTGAATTTGGCAGGCGAGTTAGTGATAGCAGTAATAAAGTACTACGTTTGTATGACCTTCTAGATCAGTCTTTCTCAAAGTGGGCGATAATGCCCCTTGTGGGCGCTAGAGACCTACAGGGGGGCGCTAAAGGGCGGTAAAAGTCATGATTGCGATGGCGATTTTTAAGATGTGATAAATAAAAAAAAATGCGCTACAAAATAATCGATTCTCAAAGTAGGCGGTACACGAAATAAGTTTGAGAACCTTTGTGCTAGACTGACGAATTGAGGAGCAATAATTAAATCACCACGATTGGCAGGCAAGTTGGTGATTATAGTAAATTAATGCAGCAGTTATTTTGGACCAAGATTTTGCGAAATACAACACTAAAACGATGGCGTAGCGCTTACAAGCATCTCAACCTTTTTCAATCCATTTTAACATCTTCTGAATATTGAAAGGCACCCTTTTAGTATTATTACAAGTTTTTTGCGCAACCTTAAGCGCAAAATCAACTATTGCGCAAGTGCTAGCTTAGTTCATAAAACTTGCACAAGTCAATTTCCGCTATTTAACTTACTAGATGATTTGGCGTTTTATACTTATTTCATGACACGTTACTGAAACGTGACCTATTGTAAACTATAGCTTAGATCTCTACTTACACCAAACAAGGTGACAAGACTTCCATATCTGCTGACCCATCAAGAGAAGTGAAGCTACCTCGCATATTAATCTACATTTCCTGTACCATGTTTTGCGGATAAAACGCGAGCCTCAAAGATTACATACTCACTAAAACAGCCTTCATTCATAACGCACACACACACAAAACACACGTCCAACACATCACACACACATTAAACCTACACGCGTGATTGGTCCACTTTCACTTTCGCAACAAGCCTACATAGTTTGAATACCGAGTGACGCCGCCCGATTGGTCGTTTCAACTTTGACCTTCCACGCTATTGGTTGGAAATTTTCATATGTAAGGATTATATACGGAAGTGATATAAAGTTATGTACGGTTGAACCCGTAAAACCTTACTGTTTAGGTATTTTAAGGCTTGTGTTTGTTTTAATAGGATGACTTATCTAATAGGGATTTTGGCCGCGGATTAGTGAGGGTTAATTGCTCTGTTTTCGTGTTTGCCTTGTTGTATATATAAGTATAAGAAAGTTATCTAGTATCGTGGAGACTTTGTCATTCCTTGAATAGATTTTAATTTGAAGAAAGAATGCAAAATATTGATAACTAAGGTCGCTCGCGGGTTCGCTCGCGTGGATGTCTTTTATCGCGTAGGTATTCCGTATTTTTCGGGATAAAAAGTAGCTTATGTCCTTCTCTAGATTCCAGACTATCTCTGTACCAAGTTTCATCAAAATCGGTTCAGCGGTTTAGGCGTGACAGCGTAACAGACAGACAGAGTTACTTTCGCATTTTAATATTAGTTGGGATTAATATTTTTTTATAGATAAGGTTCATTTCTACTAACCTCTATTCTACTAAAAGCATCAAAGAACTATTTTATATATCTCATGTCAAGTCTTGCGACATTGTTACACTTAAGCGCTTGTTCAGATGTAGCGTTTTGCGCGCGAATCGATATGTGCGCCCGTCTTCATTCTTCATGTAAACTACGTGAGTAAATCGTTGTTGCTAATTTACATTTTTGATTGTTATACTAAGTTAATGGTGCTTGACATTAGTATACAATCTAGGTGGTAATAATAAGCACATCCACGCAACGTTTTGATAAAGTCATGAACTATTTAGATGCAAAAACATTTTAACCGACTACAAAAAAGATGAGGCAACACGTATTTTTTTTTAGATGTTTTTTCCACATAGCTGTGGCAGATAATGTACAAAATTAGACGATTTGAAAGAATATACCCCTGACTACTGAAAATGTTCGTTTTATTATATTTTATGACCATTTTTTTTCATTTCAGTTTTATGTAAGTATTTTTTTTATCCGTTTCATATTACTTAAATATAACTTAAAATCCATTAATTTCTTTTACTTTTACTTAAACGATGAGCCGGCAGGGTGCCACAACATTTTATCAACATTTAAATTACCATATTTATTTTTAATCGCCTAATACCGACCATGTTTTTATTCGAAAGTTTTGACACTACTGTCTCTGCTGATCACGCTATGAATCACTAGCTTGATAGTCTACGTATAAGTACTACATATAAGTATAAGAGCACTCATTATCTATTATAACAAAGACTTATTCATGTGAGTTATATTTTTTTCTTACTATTTAGTTCGGGGTCAGCTGATAAACATTAGGAGTATTGCTAACTAGTTGCTGCTAACTGGGTTTGCTTGTTTTAAAGTTTTATTACGTCATATTATGCATGACCCTAGATAATAAGCAGTGAACAGGGATATTCAGAGTCCACTTTATATTTTTTTTTCAAATTAAAATGTTGCGCTTCTTTATAATTTGTAGATGCATTTTACAAACACAAACGACCAATTTCGAAACGAATATTTGTAGGGCTTACGTAATATTTGTCGCAGCTGGGGATCGAACTTGATATCCATACCACGAAAAGATAAGGGCTAAGCCACTGGGCCAAACAGCAGTGGATGGCTAGGGGCTATAATAAACTCGAACCCCCTTATTACAAAAGATGGTCTAAGAAAAACCTAGGTTTTAAAATAGCCCCGTCTCTTTTTGTTATATGACATAAGAAAGTGATGGGTATATTTTAAACCTGGGTTTACCTTAGTCTTGGTTTAAACCATCTTTTGTAATAAGGCGGTAAATGTCTAACAAAAAAAAAACCTAGGTATGTAGTATAATCTAAGATTTTTACGTGATACATATTTTGGAAGCATTCTTTATGATTATGGAGGTCGTAGCGATCAAAGCCTCACTGATATCACTGACCTATCACTAATGCACAATCTCTTAAAGACCTCTTTGAATGTTATGCACTAGGCGACTGAACAAACATTCAAAAATGTTTTTAAACGTTCGCCATTTGTACATAATTATTAAAGTACTGACTCGAATCTAATCGTAATTATAATAAATAATATATAAAAAAGAGTAAAAATGGTATAATGTGCCTTTTAAAATTATACTACGCGATTAGACCCGAGTCAGCATTTTTAAAACATTAAAAAAACCTGAATCTACATAACATAATAACTAACTATTTTTTATCGATTGGCTTTGTGGTTAGGCTCTTGGCTTTCTGTAATAAGGACCGTGGCTTCGAAACGCTGCGCAGTTCACGTATTTGTTTAAAGTCGGAGTGTTTGTTCGTCTATAACCTCAAAATACAAGCAACATTATATAGTTTAGAACAGATTTAGTTTAAAAAAAATCCAACAAAAAACATTATTTATAGGGTTATAAAAAACTGCATACGCGTTTATCTAAAAAGTTTATGAAATTATAATTTATAAACAATAAAAAAATTACACAACCCTATATTTAATGCGATCATAGTCCCGTACGTGTCGACCTTAAGGTCAAAAAACTCTTAGAAAACAGCATAAGGAAGAGTGAACTCTTTATCTTCTTTTATATAATAATAGTACTATTATATTCATATTATAACATTTATTATTTTCAAGATAAATTAATAAAGAAAGTAAGATTGTGTCATTGACCAGCTGCAGATTGAAATTAGAAAAAAGTTTTTAAACGATGCAACCGTTTTGTGCCTTTTTTTAAAATAATGATCACGCACACAACAAAGACGTTTTACCTTCAGTTATTGTACATGACGGTATTAGGTCATGTACCACCTAATTCCGTCCTCGGCGAAAAGTAGTATATTTCTATTAGGAAAGTAGACTTTCAATTACGAAATAAAAATAAAAAACGATTTTACTTAATTTGAAAAACGAATCCGACTAAATTTTCGGCAGCTGCGCTTGCGCCGAAGATACTTTCATGGACCCTGTGTGTAAAAATGGAAGCTAAAGAGTGACCAGCATGGACCACCATTTACACGCTCAAGGCCAACGTTTTACTCTACTTATTTTAGCTTAGAAGTGCTGATGCACTAAATGTTAATAAAAATATCACACAAGATTACGATTGCATATTTGTCTGTTTTATCTTATCTTTTGGCTCATTCTCCTAATAGAGTGGACAAGACTTGAAATTGCTTCGATTTTAGATGCAATAGAAAAAGATAAAATGGTTATGAAGAAAAATAAGTAGTACTTATGATTTATTTATACTTTCGCAACAAAATTTGTACAGAGGCGGACTAATGCCTTAGGGATTTTCTACCAGTTGACCGAGATGCAGAGAAAACAAGGTAGATGCACTAAAAAAAGAGCTATGTGAGGTGATACGCTATTAAAATAAACACAAATATACCAAAACATTTTTGCCAATATTTAGGTGGTTCCTGGCTGATAAAAAGACAACCCATCTCTTCCTGCGGGTGTCCTAAAGGCGACCAAGGCTTAATGAATGCGCATCACTATTTTCCTACCAACCAACACGGTTCTAAACATAGCAATTTTCCTCAAGAAAATGTCCAATGTCGATAATGTGAAAAAACTCCTATAAGTCCAATAAACCATGAGATCATGTCCAGCAGTGGACATCTTTGTGTTATATTATTCTAGGTATGTATCACGACATCTGGTCATAAAATTCATCAGTATAAAAAGTTGTCTATGGTTATATACAAATATTTATGTCGGGTATTAAAACGTTAGGGTACCGATAAGGACTGCAGCGAGTGTTAGGGATGGGACACGCTGTTGTATGTCAGTCTGCAGTATCGATATTTTTATTTAAATATTATATTGACGATGAAAGTCTCTTGATTCTTGTTCACACAATCTGTAAATACATGTTTTTTTCTACATCTGTGTTTCTAACGTTTTAACCGTAGCTTTCATACGTGCGATTAAGATACCGAGACTCTTGAAGAAGTTTGATATTATCTTATTTCAACAGAGGTTTTCAAATGTAGCCCGAACACAAAGGGGTTCGAACATTTTTCTATGAAACCTGGCAAAGCCCCCCACCATTTTTTTCAATTTTTCTGCCCTCTTTTTATTTGGTATATAGACACTTAATAAATATATGAAATGTGGTGCCTTAAAGTGTCATGTTGTTGAGATATTTGGAGGTAAAGATAGCTTTATGAGGACAAAAACAATTATTAAAAATGAATTAATTACGTGTTTAAATGCGTTTGATTGTATTCAAATAATAGTTCATGCTACAAAAGTTCTATCCCTTTTGAAAACTGTTTCATAATGAGTGGTCAATTTTTTTTGTTCTTCATTGTTATTAAATACTTAAAGAACAATATTTAATCTTATATATAAAGAGACTGGTACTGACTGACATTTGATTCATCAACGCAGAGCCTAAACCACTAAAGCTGGAAATATGAAATTTGGACAGTAAGTTCCTTACGTGACAAAATCATCCACTAAGAAGGGACTTTTCGAAATTCAAACCCTAAGGGAGTTAAATAGGGGATGAAAGTTTGTATGGAAAATTGTCACTGTCAACTGTAACGGGTTCAAAATTTCACGCAAGCGAAGCTGCGGGCGAAAGCTAGTATAGGATAAGACAATTTGGATCTCTACCTTTATTACCAATAAAGATAAAAATAAATTTAAGATCATTACGTCACAGTTCATAGTTCTATATCGATAAAAATTGAACGTCACATCACTAACCTAGGGCTGGGCTAGTTATCGTTGCAAGAGATTGCGAATTTGATATTTCGATGATAACGTGTGCCGAATTATATGAGATTACGTGTCAAACAGCAATACCAGGTTCTTTTTTTATTTTTCAAACCTTATCAGCGAAATTACTAGTTGTGGGCCTTGGTTTTCATGTTAGTTCGATTTTTATCAAAATGCTGTTGCAATAGAAAAAAATATTAGCGTTCAAATGATTGATTTGAATATGGAACCCATCTCTTTCTCACGTTTCAAGCATAACTAATTGCTTTGTCAAAATAATTGCTTTCACAAATAAAAATTCGTATGCACAACCCTAAAATCTTTTTCTTTTTTCAAACAAATGTTTTGAGTGGTAATCTTTTCTTTTCTCTTCACACTAAACATCAATCTGAATCTAATTTTTTCCATCAGTAATAATACTCTAATTTTTAAACCCACCTGCACCTCTGCCCACCTCATTTAATAAGACAGCGTCACGATAATTAAATACACATCATGTTTACTTGTAACTGATGCCTAGATATGTGCTGTTTGCCTTGTTCATCCGGATGCGTGTGCGCATACATTTACACAATTTATTTTTCAACAAAGTGATAGGTGAAATCTGTGCACTTCCTTTCGAGGTGAGCAGGTCAATTCAGGGATCTATTAAAATTATTTTCTGAAGCTAATTGATATACTCTGTCTCGTTCTATGCTTGAATAGCTCATGCTGTGATGAAAAGATTAGCCAGTCAGCAAGGTTGGTAGCGAGGCTGACTGCCCAGGATACGCCGGACGTACTATTGTCACTTGTGGAGAGTCTTTTAATGCCCCCCATGTTTTAATGCTAATTCATATTAGAGTCTAGATACCCTTGTCATTTAGAAGATGGATTTATTGCCATAGAGTTAAATTGGAAGTCTAGGTCCATAGACATTCTTGTCGGGTTTTCACATAAAATCAACTTTTTGGAACTGTGTACCTAAATTCTTGACTTTTCTTAAACCTACTGGGCCTTATTACAAAAGATGGTTTAAACCAAGACTATGGTAAACCCAGGTTTAAAATATACCCGTCACTTTCTGATGTCATTATAACAAAAAGAGACATCTTTTGTAATAAGGGGGACTGTGTCTATTCGATGCATTGATACTATTGAGGGGCTTGTGATCATACGATTAGCAATGATTATCAAGACTTAGGCCTGTATCTTTGTTAATCTGATATGAAGTCCGTTCCTAGCTGTGAAACAATAATGGACTGATGATACTTTATCCGCAAAACAGCAGGAACCAAGCATTGATCAGTTACTTTGGCAAAGGTTTTATGGTGAGAAAATTCTACAAAGATACCTACTGATGCCATAAGTACAATCCATAGCTCGAACAATCGGAAGATTCGCCTTGAATCGATCGATATGCTGACATGATAGGTCAATTCTTAAAACAATATGCAGTTAAATTCCATAACTGTAGTTTGCGCAATATTCTCGTTAAACTTAACTAATACGGTTACTGAGAACTTTATTTAGATTGACACGTTTCTTTTCAATTGTTTTGGTATAGCGCTTCTTGTTTAGAAAGGGTTAACAGAGAAGTTAGTTATGTAGTTAAATAAGGTATCTCTCCGGGGTTTTTAAAATCTTTTACTGTTATGTTTTGGTTAATCTTTTGTCGACTAGTTGGTGTCAGCTTCCAGTCAAAACAAGGGGCCTACTCCCTAAGTCCGTCAACGAAATTAGTCGTCCGTCCGAAAGTAGCCCGAAACGTAGGAGTGAACAAAACAAGTGTCAAGTTCAACTTTCGGACGGGCAAAAACACATCGGTAGTAGGGACAACTGTTAAATCGTGTTGTCATTCATTCTTAGTTCGGGCCCCGAAATAATCGTATGTCCGTAGGTGATAGGGAGTAGGAAACGCTCGTAACTAAGGCCGAAACTATGGACTTTGTGCTTAGGGAGTAGACCCCCAGATGTGACTGAATACTAATATTTTACATGGAGCGACTGCTATCAGACCTTCGTAACGCAGTTACTGAGCAATGCCGATATCCTAAAGTTAGACCGGTTATCTTAGAGGAGATGATGGTAGATTGTGGTCGAGAGAGAAGACAGAAGGAATGTTTGATGTACTGCAGTAAGATGGGTTGACGACATACTAATACTTGGATGCGACTGGTGCAGGCCCGCGGTGGGTGGCATGCAAAAGGGGAGACCTATGCCCACTTGTACTTGGACTGTAGGGGTTGAATATGATGAAGCAATATTAACTTTACGACACGTAAAATTTAACGACACGTTTGGTGCAGTGGCTAAGCGATTGGCTTCTGCGCTACGGGTCGTGGGTTCGATTCCCACACGGAACAAACATTTGTATGGCCTACAGATGGTTGTTTCGGGTCTGGGCGTTTGTGTATGTGAGATTTGTGTCTGTAAACGCACCCACGATACAAGAGAAATCGTAGAGGGGAACAGTTAAAAAAAAAACTCATTGTATTGACTGCCTTGTTGGTTGCAAGCGCGCCTGCTGAGCGTGAATCCTAGGTTCGATTCCCAGGTCGGGCAAAGTGTTATTTTGTTGAATTCCTCAGTAGCAGCCCGCTATTACATGGGACTTAATAATGACGACATGATGGTATACTATTAATACACCTCTGCCGAACCCTTCGGATAATATAGCCGTGATGATGTCACTATGATGTAATTGCGATGCATTTGAACATACTTGTAACTAACTGCGTAGTCAATAGTAAAGTTAAATTTAAACTTCAATACGAAAGATAAACCGTAATTACGTCATACAAACTGTTAATTAGCTATTATTTAACGACTAAACTCAATATTAGGGTCCGATAGTTACCAAATAGGTAATACGGTTTATTTTCCTTGATTAGTGTTATTACTCTGAAACTGAATGGTACAGTTACTGACGCAAGTGCTATGGAGTTATAGGATTTAATATACTCTATTTAATATTAGCGTTAGATAAATAAGGTCCAATTTTTCCAACGTCGAATCATTTTCACAGAATTTCTACACAAAACTGTCAAAACGCCAAATTATTACTTAGATACAAGTTACCCGATGTTAGTCAAATCGGTCCTACGACCGATAAGACCTAAGGCCCTAAGCAGATGTTATATGAAATGGAGGATTGTTAACTATATCGAATTCAAGTCAATGATATCTTACGTAGATTAGGCAGTGGACCCCAAGAAGCTAGATTCTATTCCTGGGTTGTACAAAATGTCTTTGAGTTCTTTATTAACTTTTGTTGAAACTGTGTACATTTTTGCTGTTTTACCAATAACTCGCCCAGTTATTTCTCTGGAGTAAGTAATGGACTGGGCTAGTCTGAGTAATAGGAAAATATTTAAGAGAACCATAAATGATTATTAAAAAAATGTTAAAAACTAATGCAGTTCAGTTCGAGAGGTTATAAGTAAGATTTATTAAGGAAATGACATATTCTTACTTCCTTATAAATGCCAGACATATTTCATATTTATATCAAATTCCAAAAAAAAAACGATTTAAATACGACTAAAGTCGCAGTATAAAGCTTGTATATTAAGATATCGTAGTAGACACTTTTGTGTTCGGCAGTGCGAACTATATCAGTCGGCTAGACAGGATTCGTCACACAGGATACGACGGAAAGCTAACCGCATAACTATATAAATGTATTTATTAGAATATATGTAATTGTTATTATATGCAAAATATTACTTGATTTCCTATGAAATGGGAATAACCCGTAAATAATAATCAAATGCATTTTTGTTGCAGACCGTTTTTATTTTGAGGTTTTAAAGATACTTAGTGACAAAAAGTGTGGGGCTCGTGGCTAACTAAAGATACTTAGTGACAAAAAGTGTGGGGCTCGTGGCTAACTAAAGGCTCATTTACACGGAGATAGTTTCTATTTCTGTACCAGTCTATTTCTCACCAGTAGGGTGACACAGATTAACCCTAAATGGGAATTTTTGTAAACATATTGTTTTTTTTTTTTTTAAATCTTGATTTTTTGTTTCAGAGTCATTTTAGAGCCTTGAGTTATTTGACTGCAAAGAGAGATATCGCGTTAGTCTTTCTGCCAGCCGTGTCGCCGTGCTTTCATTAATTTATGCGTGGCATCGAAATGTTGATACAAATAAAACATTTTTTTTGCAAAAAAATAAATTCTTATTTTTTTACTGAATCCGTATTAGGTGGTTTGGATACGATCGGTAACAAAGCCGCATGAAAAAATAACAATTTTATTTTTTTAATATTAATCTAGCTAAATCCCGTGCGGGGCCTGTCTACATCAGTAGTAGATCATGTGGTTTTAAGGAATTACACGAATTCGTTAACACCCTGTATACATTTCTTTGCAAAGTGGGTTTTATTTGTCTAATGTAGAGTGCCTTGCGATTTCTAGAAGGCAATGATGCTAGACTGCAATAGTTAATAGTTGTAGATTGGATACTATTTGGATTGATTACTAGTTTAATTAATATTGTTGTATCTAGCTAATTAATATTGTTGTATCTAGCTAATTTTGAAGCATAACATAACACATCATGCCTTTATTCCCCGAAAGGTTTGGCAGAGATATACAGGGTGTAAACCAATTTGTGTAATTCCTTCAAACCGCGTGATCTACTAGTGACACTGATTGAACTTGCATAGGTTGTTTTCAGAATCAACTTTTTTTTTTTCCAAAAAAGTTCCTTGCTATTCTGTATCTGAGTAATTTTAGCGTCCCAAGTTAACTGACTGCGTAAAGTGATATCGCGCTTGTCGTGCCGGTCAGCTGTGACGCTGTGCCTTCATTCATTTATGCATAGCATTGAAATTTTCTGTCACATAAAATTTTTAAATGGAAAAGAAAAGTTTATTTTTAATCAATCTAAATCCCATGCGGGGTTAATCTATACCATTAATCGACGTGTGGTTAGAAGGAATTACACGAATTCGTTTACACCCTGTATAGTACACTGTCATTTTACTGTTATATTTAAATCCCATGTAATAAACCGGGCACAAATTCAGACTCCGGGCTGCTACTGAGAAATTGAAGCATTTTGTTTGTAAATAGCCAATCTTTTTATGTTGCCAGTTCAAGCTCCAGGTATGATCAAAAATTTGAACTGTCTTGAGCCAAAAAAACCCAGCGACGACCATCGAACGTTCGTCATTTCTTGAATTTGACCAAAGGAGATCACCCAGTCTGGGGTAAAATTGGGATTTTTGGCGGCCATCAAAATAGTTACACAATTTGAAAGCACAGGTGAAACGCATTATTTTTTACTATAGCATCAAAGTCGAAAACTATTTGGGTTCGGAGATATATACCAGGTAAAAATTAAAACGACGACTTGTATTAGGGGTTTAAAGAATTATTTCTCTTGAATCACGGCTCATCTTCCGTGCGGAAGATGTCCGGTCCTTTGGAAGGCGTCGGGGGACACAGGAACAAACGCGCAGAGGCCCCTTTGAGAACTTTAGTCTAAAATGGGGTGGGGCACCAACAGGGGGACTATCCACGGCTGCACTATAGGAGTACAGTCATGGACCGTCCCAAGTGGGTGCAAGACTGATGTAAAATGTGGTGAAAAATATCTGGTCTATGGGAAGGGGTGTTAAGTGGATTGGATAACTTTTAAGAATTGTTTTATTATTATTACAGCATTGTCGCGATACAAAGAAATGTTTGTACTCCTGCCACCATTTAAATAAAATATAATTCGTTCCTGGCCGCCGACTTTTTTTCATCAAATCATCGAACATAATTGATGATCTCCATCGAACAAAATTGGTAATCTCCATCGAACAAAATTAGTGATCGAAACAAATCCGGTTTCATTCGGTTTTTCGCGGTATCAAGCCCTGTTCGCTGGCTAGGTGTGAACGCTGTATTAGACAGTTTATTTAATAATACGGTATCGTTTGAGTGTGGTTACCGAATAATTGCACTTATGTTATTGAGCGTGCATCCCGCAAGTTAAGAAGAGTTTATTCAAATGTAGGCGCTCGGTTAGTTTTCGGTACCGAATCAAGTAAAGAGTATAACGATACCGGGATCATGTTACATTCACAAAGATTGATTGTAATTAATATGGTTAGTATCTAAGCCCTGATTGGTGCAGTAGCTGAGTGTTTAGATTTTTGCGTCACGGATCGTAGGTTCGATTCCCGTGTGCAACAAATTGTTTTTATGGCCTACAGATTATTGTTCCGGATCTTGGTGTCTGTAAACGTACCTTCGATACTTACATGAAATATTTTAGCGAAACAGCGATTAAATATATTTAATTAACCAAACTTTTTGATTAGGATTTCTCACACTATGAGAAAAAAACATTTTTATCATTAAAAAAACCACGCCACCAAAGGTGTTTTTATTAATACCAGTTAATTCTAAATAATTGTTTACACACATAATTCCGGTCTGTCTGTCCGTTTTATAGATAATAACGCTAAATCTAAGAATTACCGTAACAGGAGACGCCGCGGGGTGGTCTAATGTGTTAGTATTTCACAAAACTCGATACTTAGGTATTACCTACAGCATTGTTTTATCATAAAGAGTACTTTCGAGAGAAATACTATACTCTCTTTATAATAAGAACCACTTTTTTTGAAGTCGGTTAAAAACTGTATTTAGTGGGTAACGTCAGTAAGTTCGTCTATCGTTATTAAAATGTAGTGTAAACAACCACTTGACTAATTACTAAACCGGTTGTTTACACGGGTCGAGTCACAAAATTTTAGTTATCTAAAACTCGACTTAAGACTGGAATCGTGGAAAATCTGGCTTAAGGCTACAGGATACAGCTCAAGGGGGCTACAAAACTAATAAGACGATTTTGAAAGTTATTGTCAGATTGAGAATGGTTTAGACCTTAGTCCATCTTGCTGGCCTGGGGCCTAATCCTCCTAAAATAAATCTTGATAAATCACAACCGAACCAAGGCCGAACCGTTCATTCAGACAGTTCTCAATTTCAAAAGCTGTCAAATTGTTTGACACAAAAAACAAAATCAATCATTTTGAAAGTGTTCGAAAACAAAAACTGACTGACGGTTGTGGTTCGATTGCGTTTGGCAACAATTTATTTTAGGAGAATTGGGCCCTTGGTGGGTTTCCGGACTACACACCAACCATTACTTTTTGGAGCCCTCTTAGGCGTGAATTACATAGAAACGGCGTAAGAAGCAGGCGCGGCGCAGGCGCATCGCTTTCATACGTTTTGTCGTGTCGCTTCAAATCATTTTCACACAAAATGTATGAAAGATACGCGCCTGCGCCGCGCCTGCATCTTACGTCGTTTCTATGTAATTCACGCTTTAGGCACAGTAGACATATAAGCTGAAGCAGTACTTCAACTACCTACAATCGTCCGATTTGACACACTCACACAGACACGCACTGCAACAAGACAAATAAGGTATTTTCGGGATACAGTTCCATACAAAATCAAAAAACTACTCAGTATACAGAGCGTGTCTGTGTGAGTGTTTCAATTCATGAGATTATAGCAAGTTGAGGTACTGCTTTAGCTTATATGTCTACTGTGCTTTAGGTCTGTAGGTTCCTTCACTATGTTTTCAATCACCGTTAACACAAATGATAATGAAATTCTGATCTGCACATGATTTCGAAAAGTTGGAGGTAGGGCCGGGTTTGATCTTAGTCTCTCTTGCATGCAAGTCAAGCGTGCAAAGGCTAGCCGCGTGCGACAGTTTTTAAACTTTTTGAATTCATTATTTCATTGTTAGAAAGCTATTTTATGTTAGAGCCATAGGTTGAATTTCTTTGATATTTCTAACTTAAAAGAAGGTAGTTTATCTTTCGCTATGTATATTATATGAATGTGGATAGATATACAAGTAGAGGTAGGCCAAAGATAAGATGGATGGATTGTGTGAAAGATGATATGAGTAAGAAAGAAGTGAGTACTGAAATGACGGCTGATAGAAGAGAATAGAAGAGTAATACATGTTTTGCTGACCCACCTAGAGTGGGATAAGAGCAGGGAGATGATGATGATTATGTCTAAACAGATGATAAAAAAATAATCCATCATAAATTAAAGTTCTCAAAGGGGCGCGTTGGACGTGTGTCCCCCGTATGCCTTTCAAAGGACCGGACATCTTCCGCACGGGACATGAGCCATGATTCCAAAGAGATACAAGATAATAATAATAAAACGTATATTTCAGAAAATACAGGTGTTAACAAAAATATTGTAGAAGTCTTCTTTTAAGTATAGAGATATCTGTAGCAGAAGACCTCCCTCTTTTTTTAATGAAAGATAAAAATCTGGTTTGTAATGCAATAAGAATGTTGACAGTTCGTACTACGTTGACAGGGCGTTCAAAGAATAATATACAATGTTTTCTTTTCTTATCATATTTATAAAACTAACAGTCATCATAGAAAAATAGAGTTGCATTTCCTCACTTTTTGAAGAGGCTTATTAAAGCCTAGCTAGTGGTTGAAAGATTGCCTTCAATGCACTAGGGTCTGAGTTCGATCTCGGCCTCACCTTTCAGACTTTTCAAATTCATGTTTGTCCTTTTTTTTGCGCGTAATTTGTTTTTTTGTAAACCGTATTTGTCGATTCTTTTTTTTTGTTTGGACGAGTATTTAGTATTGCATTATTTTGTAATATTACGTTTTTTTTGTGTATAGAATCAATAGGTTCATTCACTTGACAGACAGATCTGTGTAGCTGGGGAGTTTGTTGCGCTGTTTCTTCTTTTCGCATAAACACTAGGAAGCAGTGAAGGGCGCGCGTTAGTTAATCTAAGACACTACTGACATACTATGAAGGGAAACATCGTGAGGAACCAACCCGCAGTAAGCAAGCGTGGTGACCAATGCTCGTTTCTTCTCTGTTTGAGAAGGCCTTTGTCCAGCAGTGGGACAGTTACAGGTTAATATTATTTTATTTATAACTAGCTTTTTTCCGCGGCTTCGCTCGCGTCAATTTAGAATTTTTAGGTACAATAATATAATTCAGTCATGATTCGAAAGACAATTGGCGCCATCGATTATCGTTATTGTTGTTTTCCTCGGGAACAGTACTTTTTTTCGGGATGAAAGTTACCCTATGTCCGTTTCTGTACACCTGACAATGTATTATGCAAAATTTCAGGATGATCGGTTCAGTGGTTTAGGCGTGAAAAGGTAACAAACAAACTTACTTTCGCATTTATAATATTAAGTTAGGATTTAACCTGCTCTACACTGTTATCGGTCCGTTTTTTTGATTTAGACCTTTCTTTCTGCCTACCCCCGTCTATATTCATTACAAATCTATTTAGGCGACACTATAAAAAAAACAGTGTGTTTGCTTAGCATATCTAGGCAGAGCTGTGTGCTCAGGTCTTATCTAGGTTCATTGCCTCACGAAAAGATAAAAAAATATACCAGCCAACTGTTTCCTTTATGTAATATACACATTAGATTGTGTAGTGTACGCTAGCCTTTAGGTTAAGCGTCGGTTGGTGAGGCTTGGATTTGGATGAGTGAAGTTACTAAAATTTTGAGTAATTAGGTTTTTAGGCGTTTGAGACAGGTCAGGTTTTGTGATCGGTTAATCACTGTTTGCATTGTGATGTGAGTATAGGCTTGTCAGCCGGTTTTGGGGGAGGCCTATGTCCAGCTGTGGGCGATAAACTGAGTAGTCTTTTGGCTTCGTGCAGGTTGTTTAAATTTTTGTTGTCTTTTTTTTTGCAAAAATATTGTCAATGTCTTTCCTTTCTTCTTTCAAGTAGGAGACAAATAAGAAGTATAATATTAATTGAATGCTTACGTATTAACTACTATCTATTTAGTGACGATTTTCCATTCAAACTTTCATCCCCTATTTAACTCCCTTAGGGGTTGAATTTCAAAATATCCTTCCTTATTCCTTGTCTACATTATAAAGGAAACCTCTGTGCAAAATTTCAGCTTTCTAGATCCAAGGGTTTGGGCTGGGTGTCGATGAGTCAGTCAATCAGTCAGTCAGGACTTTTCTTTTATTTATTAATAACTATGAGATTTTGTGAGATTGATATAAGTATACGACTTTAATATTAAATCTATTAAAAGGTCATCACGTATCGTGATCGAAATATTGGATGAATCTTTTAATTATACATTTACATCTGGCGAGGCGTAAGCTGAGCTTTGCATTTGTGTGAGTGACAAAAAGCAGTACAAACCGGTTTAAACCAAGCAAAGGACGCGTCTGCATTTATTCTCACACAAATGCAAAGCTCAGCTTAGGCCTCGCGGACGGTATCCATCAACGGCCACCGCTGAAATTAGCCTTCCTAACCTTAGCTTTGCTTATACACTACTTAAAATAACATAAGACAAAATAAGAGACATTTTATCAAAGAAAAATAAACAACAGTTTGCTTACAGCAGGGATTCAACACTGTTTTATGTTTTTAATCAAGATGAGCTGAAACTGTACTTGACGAAATGGTTCAAAAGATATTCGTGCCTTCGTGGCGCTTTGTCTAATGTTATATAAAATGATATCTTAGGCACAGTAGACATATAAGCTAAAGCAGTACCTCAACTTACTATAATCTCAAGAATTGAAACACTCACACAGACACGCTCTGTATACTGAGTAGTTTTTTGTTTTTGTGTGGAACTGTATCCCGAAAATACCTTATTTGTCTTGTTGCAGTGCGTGTCTGTGTGAGTGTGTCAAATCGGACGATTGTTGGTAGTTGAAGTACTGCTTTAGCTTATACACTTCTCATCAAAAAAATCGAAACACTTCCGAAATTATCTTTGTGGCGACAATTAAACAAAAAACAAGCATTAATTAATTATAGAAAAAACATAATTTATTAGCTGGAAGTTTGGCCTTTACAATGGTGTACGAAACTTCCAAAAATTTGTTTTTTTTTTTCAATTTTTATCCTATAAATGAATGGAACATTGTTTTGAGATAAACGTGTGTTTAGAGTTGGAGTACATTTCTCGTGCAAAAAACGCAAAATAACGCATTACTTTAAAATTTTCTGTTTGTAATTTGTTGATTAGCCTCTGTGACGTCTGTTAAAAAGTTTTTTTTCCAACACACATGCATACTTCACCCGCAGCAGCCGCCCAAGAAGTGGCATAGCTGGATTCTGGGACTAGTCAGCGTGTTGTGGCTGCAATCTTGCATCTAAGCCTCTTGTCTGTTCATAGAGTTTACCAACGCTATCGGGAGACTGGTTTATTTACGCGCCATCCAGGATCTGGTTGGAATCGGGTCACTTTTGAGTGAGACGGCCGATTTATTGCAACCGTTTGTTTGCAAAATCGACGCCTTCGCGCTTTTCAACTGCAGCAGCAGCTCCTTGTTGTACGAAGGGTGACTGTAAGTGGCTCTACGATTTGAAGAAGATTGAAGGAACGTAGACTGGTACCACACAAGCCAGCTAATGGGTCAAAATTAACAACAGACCATCGAAGAGCGCGCCTTAACTTTGCACTTGTGCACTTAAATTGTTCAAACCTACAAATGAGCAAGGTTCTCTTTTCTGACGAGAGTAAAATTATGGAACATCAACATAAGGAATTCTAAACCTTATGCTACCTACTATTAAATGGCATTTAGTATTTATTTAAAAAAAAAAAACATGTTTTTCTAATAATCCATTCAAAACAAAAACTTGCGAGGTGTTTTGTTTTTTTTTGGTTAGCTCTTCGACGGTCTGCTGTTAATTTTGACCCATTAGCTGGCTTGTGTGGTACCAGTCTACGTTCCTTCAATCTTCTTCAAATCGTAGAGCCACTTACAGTCACCCTTCGAACAACAAGGAGCTGCTGCTGCAGTTGAAAAGCGCGAAGGCGTCGATTTTGCAAACAAACGGTTGCAATAAATCGGCCGTCTCACTCAAAAGTGACCCGATTCCAACCAGATCCTGGATGGCGCGTAAATAAACCAGTCTCCCGATAGCGTTGGTAAACTCTATGAACAGACAAGAGGCTTAGATGCAAGATTGCAGCCACAACACGCTGACTAGTCCCAGAATCCAGCTATGCCACTTCTTGGGCGGCTGCTGCGGGTGAAGTATGCATGTGTGTTGGAAAAAAAACTTTTTAACAGACGTCACAGAGGCTAATCAACAAATTACAAACAGAAAATTTTAAAGTAATGCGTTATTTTGCGTTTTTTGCACGAGAAATGTACTCCAACTCTAAACACACGTTTATCTCAAAACAATGTTCCATTCATTTATAGGATAAAAATTGAAAAAAAAAAACAAATTTTTGGAAGTTTCGTACACCATTGTAAAGGCCAAACTTCCAGCTACTAAATTATGTTTTTTCTATAATTAATTAATGCTTGTTTTTTGTTTAATTGTCGCCACAAAGATAATTTCGGAAGTGTTTCGATTTTTTTGATGAGAAGTGTATGTCTACTGTGTCTTAGGTGACAATCGGCTAGATTAGGCTGTGGAACATTAGGTACTAGATTGTATTCTCAGATTTTTTGCATCAAGTGGGATTGAGTTCGTTCGTTAGAGGGATATTACACTATCATAGATCTGTGAGTAATAGATATATGACAATGTAATAAAGACAAATGAATCATTTCTCCATACACAGTTTTTTAGAAGGAGATTTTTTTTTTCGAAAAAATAACTAAAAATTAAAAATTACTTGCACATGACTGTATTCAGCAGTTATAAACAAAAAACAAAATGGGAAAATAATGTATTGGGTTGAAATTACGGCTAAATTAGTAAAACGAAAAGATAATTTAAAAAAAAAAGCTGCGACCTATGGTAAAAAAAGTTCAAATTAAAGTGTGGTATGTGATAGCTGAATACACGGTGTGTCGACCCCTTAATGTTGGACCACTATTTACGACACAGCCTGTATATAATCCTAGATATATGGTAGTGTAATATCCGCCTTATTAACTTTTGTTGTAATGCAGTATAGTTTTCATAAACCTTCTAATCCTACCCCACTATTGGACAAAACTTCAACTAAAAAACGGTAGCAAATTTTTATACTTCACAATAAAGTGGGTAGGTGGCCGCCCAACCCTCTCACGCCGGTGTCGCTATTATTACTAACCCTTGAACGGCGAGTACCTGTCAGTACCTACTTATGAACGATTTATATCAACACGGCTACCTGTGGCTTCAGGCTAGATAAACTAACAGGCACAGTGGGGTGTCGCGCCGTCGTCCTCCCGTCCGTGTCACTGGTTTGAATCCCGATATCGGAGATATAATACTGGCTTTGCAAACCCTAGTAACCTTATTTAAGATAGCTTAAATGTTTGCTGTTACAGCGGTTACGCACTACATCCGTCATCCGATTTCTATCCGTCATCAGTGAGTTTCTAATTCGGAAGAACAATTGACGGACCGAAGTAGCCGTAGTACTGTTTGTATGGACGCTTTCGCATTACCTCGGATTCAAATCAGACGCCAAACGGATATGCCAAAGATGGCCCCTGAATTGTTTGAGTTTGAATCAGAGATCGGAATAGTGCGTAAGCAACATCCGAATTCGGTCCGAGATTTTTACTCTAGATCGGTATTTTCATGGATTCGGATCGGGTGCAGTGCGTAAAGCAATATCCGAATACGGTCCGAGTTTTTTATATCCGGTTTTTCACGGATTCGGATCGGATGCAGTGCGTAATCACTCTTAGACAATTCGTCACCCTCCGCTCTAACTATCGTATCTAGCAATTGATAATTTTTCAGTAGTTGCGTTAGCTGTGGCTTTATTAATTAATTAATAACTTTTTTATATTGCTCTTGGCTTACTCTTGGCTTGGTTAGTAGTTGCTGTAAAGCAGTAGGTAGGTATCTATTTATTTATTTCTATTCATTTGAAGCAGATACGTCACTCTGAAAGAATTTCTCTGAAAAATTATCAAATGCTAGTTACGACAGTTAGCGCGGAGGGTAATGAATTGTATATGTTTTTGTTTTATTTTATAAGCTGTATGTATACAGGATGTCCCGAAAAGTAATGTCAAGCGGAAGTCGAGAAATAGAGCATCTTTAACCCAATCACCCCCATGTATGTCCCGCGATTTTTTGTAGTTTTCGAGTCATGATTTCTTATCGTATTTTTTAACTAAAATCTGACTTTGATGACATTTTTAATCATGGCTTCGTGAATGTTTTTTTTTCTAAATTAGGATAATAGAAAATCTTTTTTTTTTAACACGCTTTTTTCTCAACTATTTATGACACTATCCGCTACGGGGCGCCACTGTAGATGAAGGTAAAAATTACAGAACTGATATTAAAACAGATAATCGGACTGTAAAACTGTTGTGAAATAAAATCATTAATTAAATTGTAATTATTATAAATCTAAATCACAAGAAAGACAGTTTTGAATTTCTTTACCTCTGTTCTCAGTGGCAGAAATAAATGTGGATGGATCATTAGAATGACTATGTTGGGAGTATATTAAGTATATTGTGTGTACCTACCTAACTGGTTTGATGCCCTATTTTAGTTTATAGTTTTATTAGGTTATATTCTTCTTTATTTGTATATATTTTTATTTGTAATTATGTAAATAATGTTTGTGTAAATATTAGTCTTATAATTGTGATTATTGAAAAAAAATGAATATTAGTTATTGAATAAAGCATCCTAACTGGTATTTTTAATTTAAAAAAAAATGGATTTTTCTCCTTGTATTGTTTGCGTCTTGTAAGGAATGTATGTTTTTGTTTTTACTTTCTTTCTATGACCCTCGCCGTGTTTGGACTGTAAGAAATTCTAGTATGGGTTTAAAGTAAGAAAAAACTGCTGACCACAGCCTAATTGGTCTAGAGGTCGCAAGCGCGACTACTAAGCGTGAGGTCTTGGTTTCGATCCCCATGTCGGGCAAAGTGTTATTGCGTTTTTGGAATTTCTCAGTAGCAGCCCGGAGCCTGGATTTGTCAATTGTTGGTAATAGGATCGACGACTATTACATGGGACTTAAATATAACGGCGAAATGAGGGTGTACTATGCAATGCCCAACCTTTCTGGGAAATAAAGGCGTAATGTTATGTATATATTTATGTTATAACTTGAGATTATTGCAGTATGTCTTACAAATATAATTTTCTTTTTATTACCTACTCTTTTCTCCCAAACAGTGTTGAAAACTATAGGAATATTAATAATAGTAGTTAAGTAGATGACCGCTATAATAAACTTAGCTCGCGTTACTGACCGAAGTTGGTTAAACTAACTCGTTCGCAATGTAAATATTATCGAATTGAGACGAAAATCATAGGACTATACATTTTTATTAGGTATCATTTAAAATCATAATTATATCATCTGTTACCACAGAATCCGTCAAAGGATGACAACATACAGCGATCAACATACAACGATCAATATACAACGATCACCATATATGATGATTAATATTCGATGATCAACATACGGCGATCAACATACGATGATCAACATACCATGATCAACATGCAACGATCAACATACAGCGATCAACATAAGATGATCAACATATGATAATCAACGTACGGTGATCAACATACGATGATCAACATACGACAATCAATGTACGGTGATCAACATTCTATTTGTCCAGCATGAGAGGCCATGTCCAGCAGTTAGCTATCCCGGTCTATCCCTGCGGAAACAGTTATCTCGGGAGACGACTTTGTCCAACAGTGGACAACCAAAGACTGATAGAGCAAACACAGCTCAATAACAATTGAGATCAGTTAGATCTTGAGAGTAAATTAGTATTTTATTATTTTTGTGTGTTTATTTTCTGTGCTTACATCCGGCTGGGCACGAACTTCTCTTCAGAAGTCCACCAAGCAGGCCTGCAGGATGCATTGGTAGACTACACACATCATCGAGAACAGTGCAGGTTTCCTCACGATGTTTCCCTACACCATTAACGCAAGAGATAATCAAATTCTCACACATGTATTCGAAAAGACATAGATGCGGACCGGGTTTGAACTCAGACCCTTTTGCATGGAAAGCAAGTATTAAACCGCTTAGCTATCACTGCTTTAACATCATAGGAATCATCCATTTTACACTATCATTCTTGTAATGTGTTAAATAAATGACTTAACCCACTAAACGCCACCAGTAGTGTTATTCTGTAAGAAACTCACCTCAACATCGACGGTTAGCTCGATATCCATAATGTCACAGTATGGATAATAGAAGCAAATAACACACAGATAATCGACAGTATAATCAATAACGCGTAGTTTTGTTATCCACGCTGTGTCACGACAAGTGTCTAATTGACAGGCGCGATGGAGGTGAGATTCTTACAGAATTGCACTGCTGATCGGCGTCGAACTGAGATGGTATTACGCCGCGTCTCCCGCCTAACAGACAACAAACTGACATCTTGATATCAACAAGTAATTCTGTCGAACTAAGATTTTTTAACATTTTAATTATCCCGTCGGATCATGGTGAACAATGATTGTAGTGCTTAATTCCGGACATGGAACCCGTCTACTAATCAATCATGCCGGTAATTGGGCGTAAGTACTTGTGTACTCTTTACACGTCTGCTAGGTTTAGTCTAGTGTATAGTTATTAAAATTATTGCCTCGATTCGTATAAGCAAAGTGTTTTGTTATTTATATTTAGGCGAGTGATTGTTTACACGGTATAAGAGATAATAGTAACTTGACACTCGCACTCTACTAAAGCGAAGTTACTTAGGAAGAAACGATGAAAAAAAATATCAACTATTTGATAAAAATTGTCGGACTATATCCAAAAAAAATATTAACATAAACCGTTAAAGTAGAATCAAAGAAAAAAAAATGAAAAAAAAAGAAAAACCTTCTCAATTGGTATCCAAAAAAAAACCGCTTAGTTTGAATAGCAGAAAAAAAGGTTAAAAAATAGAAAAAAATAATGTCAAATCGCGACAGGAAAAATCCAAAAAAAAAAATTGTAACGTAAACCGTTTAGCTTACACAATTACTAAGATAAATCGATGAAAAAAATGTCAATAATTTGAAAAACAGCATCAGTGCAAACCCAAAAAATATATAAAATAAACAAGCTTAAAATACCTTCTAATTACGAAGCCACTAATTAAAAATACTCAATTTAATACACATTTAGTTCTAAAACTATCCTTATTTACGAAGTGACTAACCCTCCGCCGCTATTGTAGTGTTCAACTAACTAGGCTATTATCTAGCCAGGCCGAAACGGTATTGACCTTTCGAAGGACAAGGCTACGCTTGTTTACTGTGTTCCTACAATTATACCTAAATCTGTGCCCTCCGCACAGGATAAGACTGAGTACCTAAACGTGTTTTGTCTCGAGATGGAGAAATGTATCTTGTTTTGTCGCTTCATTTTCGCTTATTAGGCAAAAATAACAAACCGTTCCCGACTAAAAACATTTTTTTAGTCCGGGAACGGTTAAAAACATTTTTTTAGCCCGGGAACGGTTAAAGCCATTTTTTTAGTCCGGGAACGGTTAAAAACATTTTTTTGGTCCGGGAACGGAATTGAGCTTAAAAAAAGGATTTAATATCATCTTAAGTGAACTGTAGGTGTTTGAATAACTTAATTTTTTTGCGTGGTAGTTAAGTTATTTATTTTGAGTAAGAATTCATGCTAGCAGATATTATATTTCTTTGAAGTCTGATAATGTTTTTTAGGGCTGTATTTTTGTAATACAAGCACTAAAGTGGAACTTAAGTACTTAAGGTTAAGTTATTTGATTGCTTAGATGGTATCATTACTATGGTAATTTTTGTTCTAGCTTGAAATCTTAGTTTAAATATCATTTTTTTTTTTAAACTTTCTCCCACACTATGGTTTCTCTTGTATCGTGGGTGCGTTTACAGACACAAATCTCACAAACAAACGCCCAGACCCGAAACAACCATCTGTAGGCCATACAAATTTTTGTTCCGTGTGGGAATCGAACCCACGACCCGTGGCGCAAAACCCAATCGCTTAGCCACTGCAACAAACGTGTCGTTATTATTACCTCTTTTTTAGGAGGCTTAGTGGCTGAATGCAATAGGTTAAATAGATAGATTTTATTAATGACATTTATTCCGCCATTTTTTATTCCAACAATGATAGTTTTATTAATTTAAACAGTTTTCAATTAAATTGTTTACATATTTTTTATTTTTAACCCTAAAAATCCAATGTCTTTATTTTATTTCAAAACTTATTTTTATACTATAGTTTTTATGACCGCTAGAGTGTTGTAAAGTTATAAATTATCGCTACTGCGAAGATCACCAGTTATCTTAATCTTATTACGTGTAAAATTTTGGTTGTATTTTTTTATCAATGTAGTACAGGAGCACACGTGCGCGAAATTGTGAATTCGATCGCTTTAGCAAATAGGTCACTATGTAAATATTTTGTTGAGAAATAACAACATAGCTATAGACAAGTTACGGTCATTTTAACAGCTAGCCCTTGAACGTACGCTACTGAACACAGGCTTCCCAATGACCACTACAATGAACGGGAATTGGAGAACATAAATAAATCAATAACATAATTTAACCATTTTTAACCCTAAAAGATCAATGTCTTTATTTTATTTCAAAACTTACTTTTTCAATTTAAATTATTTTACCGATAATTGCTGAGATTTTATAAGAATTTTAATAATTATTATTGGAGTAAGTAAATATTTATATGCATTTTGTATAAAGTAATTATTGGATAAAACAGGTAATGGGATTTTGAACTTTGTAATTTAAAATATCGAGCTCTGTGTTCAATGTGAAATAATTAATTCCTATTGTAAATAATTATCTACAAACTCTGAGAGAATTTTGATTCACTCAAATATATTTAGTATTTAAATCAATCCTGGGAACATTTATATTGCCAAAATACAGTTACAAAAATGTTTTACTGAAAGCCAAACTTTAAGTACCTAACTTTGCAGGACTTATAAAACAGTGACTTTATTTTATATATTGTTAGCTTGAGTTAAGTTTTTTAAGTTATGATTTAGGAACTTACCTAATACTTTCTAGACTATTTTTTTCTTTAAGACTAAATTAGTTATCTTCTATGCATTAATGTTAATCTGATTTTATTAAGAGCCTTAAAACTTCTTACTGAGGTGCAAATGCTTTTTAAGACTTGTTAAACACAGCTGTAAAATAGTAACTCAGACTTTAAAATTTTAGATTTTAGCTGTTATATCATCTAAAACCGCAAACGAATCTTTAATTTCTTTTAAATCTATTCATTTTTTAGTATTAATTATATATTTACTCTATATCTCCTTCTACCACTAGATTTAAATTCATAGCTCAATGTTTAGCGGGAAAGTGTTGACAGTTTGCCTCACGTGGCTTGAAATGTCCGACGCGTTTCTCAATACTAGGAACTTTGCTAACCCCTACGCTAAAAACAAGCACTAAAAAGATAGTTGTATTTAGATTTATAATTATAATCCGAATTATAAATGGTTGTATTTTAATATATGATTATAAACGGGTGCATTTCAATAGTAATTAAAATTACTAGGTAATAATTAATTATTGTGATGTGACTAACGTTTTATCAGGTTAGGTCGTATTAGATTTATTTTTAAATGTGCTTAGGTTGAATGCACTGTGTATAGGTTAATAAACAATGCAACTGCAGTTTGTGATTGATAAAGGAAAAAATGTTTTTAGTCATTTGTGAATGTAGATTCGATTTTTTAGCTTTAAATGTCTAAAAATAGCTTTTAATTAAGTTTAATTTTAATGAAATATGAATTGAGTTTTTACAATTCTCTATTTAATATATTATTAGCTAAATAAGACCCATTTTAGCAAGGAAATGGAAGAAATATAAGGAAATAAACAATTTATATAGTTCTAGCAGAGATTCAAAACAGTATACTGTTTTTATGAACCTTAACGGTCAATCAAGATGAACTGAAACTCTATTTGAAGAAATGGTTTAAAAGTTATTCGTGCAAAATGAAGTATAGTATTATTTATTGCAAACAAGTAAGTAACTTCTATGTTCCGAATATTATGTTTCATAATTATTCAGGAAATATTGTGTATTTCATAAAATGTTATATAAAACTGAAATGAAGAGGTATTAAAGACTTTCAAGTTTTTTTAGTAAGTTATCTAAGTTTGGAATAATGAACACTAAGAATGTTAATATTTTTGAAAAATGGGTGCGACTGTGTCTTCTATCATTATTATAAAACAATATCGATTCTAATCTAATTAAGCGATTATTTAGTCTACGTCACTTTCAAATTATTATCATATGCAATCAATCATTTTTTTAAAACTAGACAAAATTGTATTTGCGTCTAATTTTTAGTAACAAAAAGTTTTTTTTAAAAAAAATTGTTCTACGGAAGTATCTTGTAGCTTCACGTAGTTTCAAAACTTAACGAAAGAATTTTGATTCTGAGAAATCGAATTTGCAAATCCTTAGATAAAAAAAAAGTTTCTAACGAAAATGATAAATTAAAATATGCTAAATGAAACATAAAATATAACACAATAGCGCGCGTTGTTCCGAAATGAGGTTATCCATATAAGTCTAACACATTTTTTTGTGCAAATAAATTTATCACTATGCCACGACCTTGCTCCCAGCTATCGCCAAATTTTTGCTAGTCCTAACGTCATATTGATAACTAGACAATCTAGAAAAACTTACCCGATTTAATATTAAATTATTGTTATAAATCCTCACAGCACAACACTTTGGTCACAGTACGAAATAAATAAAAAAAATAATTGTTTAGTTTAGTCCGATCATGTCAGTCCCGTAAGTGCAGTATGGTTGTTATGAATTGCGGACGGGTTTATGCACATCGCGCGCTCGCCGGCAGCCAGCCGACTGGCGCGGCGCGCACGCAAGTTCCATGCTCCCCGCGCCCCCCCGAAAAAAATACAACCGTGAAAAATATGGCGGGATCCGACACGCAAAAACTGAAAGGGTGCGCTCCGCGTTCTCTCGCTGAGGTTGTATGCTAATCCATCGTGTGCTTCGCCCTTTTTTCCGGGGAGGGGGGTGGGGGATGCAATTAAAAAGCCGCGCGTGCGTGTGGGGGCGCGATTAGAAAGGAGACGGCGGACGGAATGAGTCTGTCACCGCTTTTTTTTTACTTTTTTCCTAGTCTGGCATTTTGTGTACGAATGCCTAGGTAGACTAAATCGATGGACTGTCTGACTAGATTATTGGTCGAGTACTAAGCGTAGGTAACTTAGATAAATTTATCGTGACTCTTATCTAAGAAATGAGATGATGCGCCATTTTTTTTTACAATCGTTGTTTATTAATTGCATTTGTGTGTTAGTGATATTATGATTTGTAGTTTTTATGTTAATTAATGTAATTATTTATAATGAGAATTAGGAAAAATTGGGTTAGATTTTTAAGTACGCTAAGTTCTGTGTATTGCTTAGCGTAAAGCAAATACTTTAAAAATGCTTGTCGTTCATTTTGTGCTGTAAAGGGTAAAAGTAAGTAGAAAATAGTTCCTTTTTGATAAAACTATCCTCGTAGAAATGTCCTGAAAACACAATGAAATCTTAAACTTAAGTAAAGACGGTCTTAAAAATATTTTGCGACGAGAATAAGCAGCCGATGAGCCTAAAAAATACTTAATTATTTTCAGATCTTCTCTCTTCATTCACCAGACTTTAAATATCTTGCCCAACAACAAAACTGCAAATTAATTAATACTTCAACGTCCAACAATGCAAAAGACGTTTTTAAAAACCTGCTTCACCTAATCTATGGTCCTTTCTGTATTGACAATGGTGTCGGGATCAAGAAGGGGTGTTTTGCACGCTTGCAGCTAGCTCGATGCGAGATCGGACCTCGGCTTGCAGCAAAATGTGGGAACATGAGAGGGTTAGCTTAGACGGATGACCGTCGTGAAGACTTGTATTTTGCAGATTTTACTTATTAGAAGTACCGTTAAGGGATAGGAGATTATTTTGGCGGTTATAAAGGGTTAAGAAGTAGCAATTAATGCGTAATAAAGAAAAGACGGAAGGAATTTTAGAAACTGTTTTCGAAATAGGAAGTTCTATATTCAAATGTTTTTTTTTTGTTTTAGTTGTGATGTAAACATTTTATTGATAATGTTGACTCCTTTTTTCATTGTTTCGTCCTTTATTTGTTTTATAATGACGTATTTTCTATGAGTGTCTAAATTGTAATATTTCGTTTAAACAGCTTGCGAGCTACGAGATGTAGTTCTCAGCGTCTTCCTTCTTATTTTAGTTTTAATTTGAGTTATTATAATTATGTTATTGTTGGATAATAAAGTAATTATAAATTAGGACGCTCCTGTAATTTGCTATTAGTTTTTTTCTTTAATTACTAGATTAAATTTAGACAATCATTAACATCACTACATAGTATAAAACAAAGTCGTTTCCCGCTGTCCGTCTGTCCCTATGTATGCTTAGATCTTTAAAACTACGCAACGGATTTTGATGCGGTTTTTTTTAATAGATAGAGTGATTCAATAGGAAGGTTTTAAGCTATAAAACTTATACGTGCAAAGCCGGGGCGGGTCGCTAGTAAATAATAATTATTATATTGATCTTTTTATGTATGACACAGGCTGGACTCCAGCCGTAAATTACCTAAAAATACTCCAGCCTTTTAATACATTCTTGACATTGTATTTAAGATAAGCAGCTCTCCCAAGTGAATCCTAGATAAATTTCGTAGATAAAAAATAAACGTTTGTACATAATTTTAATGTTATGATAACAATGTCGACCTTATGCAGAATTTGTGCTAGACCAATAGTTTTTGGCGACATAGATAGATAATTTATTTTTAGCGATAAGATAATATTCGCGATAGTTCCTAGTTTAGTTCGGAAGTTCTAGGTCAATATATTCCTAGACGAATAGCGGTAGACGTAATTATTATCATATCTTTTTATGCAAATAAATAGAAAGTATTGGATTTAATTATTATTATAAAATTATAATTACGTAATTATAGTGTTAAAAGTATTGAACTTACGTTAAAAAAATGTAATAATAAAAAAGTGTGAAAAATTAAGTGCCTTAACATTAATTATAAATAAACAGTATAAAATATGTTATTGTTATTAAAAAAAGACTATAAACAAGTTATAAATAAACTAACAAATAAATAAATTACAAAAAAAGTCTTAAATATAACTTAAAAACAATTTAAGTGTAACAAAAAAATTAATCACGCACAAAAAGTACAAAAATTCGTTTTGCTGTATTAAAATGTACAAGTTTTGGACTTGTTACAAATAACAATAGTAAGGTCAACGGTGCGATGCAATTCTTTACCGATAGTTAATTATTTATGCAAGATTTGTCTAAAACCGAGCTCCAGCATCTCTTGCAAGTCAGCTAGCCCCTGCATCTACTGGACTTGTATTAGCATAATAATAGTCAGCATTCAGAGGGTTAGGCTAATTGTAAACATATTAAAATCAGAATATCTATTGACCATTTCATTTTTAATATGCAAATTATTCAACTTAATAAATTTTTTAACATTTTTATCAAAAGAAAAAAGTACAAAAAAACTTTTAAAAACAATTTTTATTTTTACTTCCGGCTTTTAAAATGAATAAATTATTAAATAATGTGAGAAAAAATAGTTTTGTACTTTTAACTCATTAAAATGCAACAGTTAGTTAATCAACTTACCTTTTCTATCGGCCGCCGTCGAACGCACAAAAATGTAACTCAACAAAAACAATAAACAAAACTTCAACAAAGTCACTATATGAGAAGCGAAGTCCGGTAACAGAACACGACAGACAAATAAACAAACTTAATCCGAATGTTGACAAAATATGCACCAATAAAAACTATTTCAATAGTAAAATTGGGATAGAATTCAACGAGCAGCGATCGTCAACCCTCGACCGGCCGGCCAATCCGTCAGGCGACCGGTCCAATGTCCACACACGCACGTGAGGAAACTTTGCTCAAAGTTCAACCGAAAACTTTCCCCGACACGCGTTCCGATAGTTCCGCGCGCTCCAACCGAAACTTGAAAATGTTTTTTTTTCTTTATGTCAGAACCCGAATTCCAAAATTTAATTGCGGTTGTTAATTTCTATCTTTTTTTTTGTGACTAAAAGTTTTTTTTTTCCGAGGCGTCCACCCGTCCGGTCGGGTCCGGCCGGTCTGCAATATTAACACGAGCCGCGTCCACCTTTTGTAATGAAACGTTCACACATGCTTCCGCATTACCGTCCCGATGCCATCAATAATGAAGCCGGGCGGGAAAAAACAAAACGGGGCACCTCTCCCGCCGAGGCGCCCGCCGACACTACAGCCTCCTCGTCAAAGATCAGAATTGCATATCTGGGTTGCGTTAATGAGCGGGGGTTGGGGGTTCGTGGGGGGTCGAAAAAGTGGCACCGCTCGCGCGCGAATATAAATTCATCGCCAAAAAATCATTACGCGGGGGGTGGTATTACGGGGCTTCGCTGCGCGGGTTCGTCCGTATAGTTTTTAAATCGGGCGCTCATTCGGCGCGGCGCCGCGGCGGGCGGAGGCCGCGCGACTGCAGCACGCCGCTCCCTGCACCGCACTATGCCCCACAACTATCACGCATGCACTTACTCCGCGCACTTTTAAAGAACCTCCCAAGTTCAAGCGTAGGTCCGTAGTAAAGCGCAATCCGAAAAAAAACGCCCAGAAAGCTGGTAATACGGATTAGTATTCGAGAAAGAGAAATAAATAAATTCGCGGGAAATTAATGCGACGTAGCGCAGATGGATTGATTTTTTTGAAACGGAAAGAGAAAAAAAGAGGTTCCACGTGTATGCAAATTCCTCTTTTCGACGACGATCGTAATCAATTTGTGCGTAGGAAGCAAGCACTTCCGCACACGCACACGCACGCATCCACGCACACAGGGTGCGCCTCAAATTAAATCTAATACAAAATTGCGTTTTATGTTGATGCTAGTGTAGATGTGTGTAGGGGAGCACAATGCGAACTCGCGGCTGTACAGTCAGAGTCAGCAGGCTGATTAGAAAATTAAAATTTATTTCATAATTTAAAAAAAATCGTAACTTTTCATCACATTAAGATTGTTAAATGTTATTTTAATAAAAAAAGAAATCTAATTAAATTGCAAATTAATTGTATTCGTAATGAAACTTATGAGAGAAATTGACAATAAATAATCTTCAATATCACTAAATACCTATCTAACATTAGGTATTACTAAACATTTGAATATCACACACGCGCATTGGTGTACATAATCTAACAGGTGGCAAGCCGACCGCCCATATTAAACTCCATTTACTTAGAAACGACAGAAAAAAATCCTATTTCGTATATAAAACAACCCTGATACGAACCCTACATTTTCCAAAATTTTCGACAACTGCTTAAGAAATGCAGATCCTGGCAAAGAGCTGAAAAATACTAATTTATAAGACTTAAATTGAGGAAAATTTTGGGATCCAACGTCAAAGAAAATTGGCACCAACCTCAACAATTGGTCACTAATCCAATTAAAGAATCACCAAACTGCTAGCTCAACGTGGTGATTGCATTTAATATCCTTTATAAGAAGAGTCTTATGCCTAGCAGTGGGCTACATTACACTATTAACAAAACCCTAAACCGTGGTTGGAAAAGCGCTAAAAAGTATTGTGTAGCATTCGTAGCTGTTGACGTAGCTCCGACCTCTGGCTACGCCGCGCCGTAGTGAAAAAGTAGTTCAAATTCCTTAATGAAGGGACTCCTGAGGGAACTAACAGAAACTATTTTTTATTCCCTGATAGATTTGGATAGGTTCGGCTTGAATATTTAATTTCCAATTTCTGGAGGGTAGTCGCCATTTGTCTTTCTTATCCTAGAAACTGTGCTAAAGTTTGTTATGGTAAAAGGATGTAGTTGTGTCTATTACCTTGTCTATGGCATGGCTAGATTCTAATTTTAAGGTCTGCAAGCTTTTTGATAGTTTTTCTAGCATTTCCTAAAAAAGTTTCCGATTTCGGTAATCGTTCGATGTAATCTGGCTGTTTCATCTAGAATAAGGGTTCTAACTAAGTTTTTCTGTACGCGACGAAGAAGATGAAACAAGAAATTTGATTCAATTCGATTTTAGATTAAAAAACAAAGTTCAAATTCATCGGTACCACCCAAATCCATTAACGCAACCTTACCTAATTAACAAATTAATTAATCTATAAATTTTTCATCTTACCACAGCATCATCTCATTACTCCGCTATCCAACAATTCTTCATTCCGACTGTACTTTAAAACACACACAAGTGTAATGTTAAAAATGAATTACCAACACATAGGCGCGCCTCCCTCCCCGTTATACTCATTTTCATTTCGATGTTTTTGGGTTTTTGCGCAGCCAGGGGTGGGAATACCACCCCTTACCCCACCCCCGCCCTATGAAAATAGGATATATTTTTATGTTTTATTTGCCCGGAAGCCTGTGCTTAGTTGCATGTTTATTAGAACTTTTTATTAGTAGAGAATGTACTGTTTTTGCTTTTTTTCCGGGTAACCCGGTATCAGATGATTTGCGATGACAATTCTATGGGGTACAGTCACGGAATGTTTGTTTTTCCATTATGTGTTTTATTTGTGGGTTTCGGGTTCAATCAACTATATTTTTTGGGTCATCTTTGATTTGAAGACTGATGGCTGATTCCTATGACTTGAAGAGCGTGATTGGTTAAAATTATGACTCATATCTTTATCCATAATGAAGCAAAGACCCCCATAGCTTCTCATAGTAGCCCCTTCTAAACGTAGCTATCACAGATAAAATCAGCTTATGAGTCTATTTTTATGCCTAGTTTGACAATAAGAAATTGACAGATGCATTCAAAAATTGGTACGATTTGGAAGTCTCACACATATTCTAATAAGTACATTAGACTTCCGACATCTTTACTTCATCATTAGGAGCCAGAATCTTGCTACGATCCATCTTGTTCGAAATAAGTATGTTAATTAGTAAGCCCATAGCGTAATGTCAAAGTCAACGTTTTTTATTTCAAATAGACCAGATTTCAGGCACTTTTAAAACGTCAAAACTAAGTGCATGGCTCCTAAAAGTACATTCCATGGAGAAGAACCGGTAAGAAACTCCAAAAATACTCTTTTCAAAGTAGGAGTTCATGACAATTCCATTACAGTAGTGTGAGAAATAGAATGAGAGTAATGCAGGTTAATGTAAGAAATAAACTCACATAAGAGTAACAAATAGAAAAATAATAATAGCATAATCAACCCATTACTATCCCACTGCTAGCCACGGGCTTCTTCTCAGAAAGAGAAGGCTTAAAGCCTTATTCTATCACGCTGGCCTGGTGCAGGCTTGAGTGAAATTTATTCATGACTAGCTGTGCCCGCGACTCCGTCCGCGTGGAACTCGGAAAACAACATTGTGTCGCAGCAACTAAATAGTGTATATGTATGTATTCCATTTATTATAATAATAGACAAAGGTGTCCCACCAAGGCACTAATATCTTTTAAACCATTTCTTTAGGTAGAGTTTCAGCTCTTATTGATTGACCGTAAAGGTTCATATAACCATAATACTAAAAACGCGGTGCTTATTTCCATACATTTCCTTGCTAAAATGGATTATAATTGAATAGTGATATTTATTGTGATAATGTAACGAAACCTTATCGCGATACAAAAATGGCTACAACGCCATCTAATTACAATCGGCGAAATAAAACAAAATATTTTACGCAGTGCAGTCTATAAAATGATTTCATTCGAGGTGTGGAATAGGAAAGTACTTTAAATAGGTATATAAAAATTTCACGTATAGAAGACTTCATTTATTTTTATAAGTTAGAAATAGGTACTGCTTTCAAAGATTTCAAAAAGTTTGATCTGGAAATCGAACCAACCAAAATGCGAAAAAATATCATCTGTATTTTTATTTCACCAAACGATAGGATCAAATCGCTCCAATAAACATTGTGTCTGAAATTGATGGTAGAAAGAAGAAGGAAGTGATGGAAGACCATAAAACCAAAATTGACTAACTTATGTACATTTAAATTCAAGCACATTAATTGTTGTTAAGTAGTTCTTATTTTTTCCACTTCATTCAATTTAAGACAGTGTGTTTGTTGGAGAGTTTTGATCCTGATTATTGACCATAAAGATATTTTCAACAGGTGCCTTTGCAGATGGTATAGCTTTGTCAGTTTGATTCCCGGTTCAGGCAAAAAAATCAGTAAAGGCAATATTTCTTACTTTTAAAAATAAAATGAAGTCACCTTTGAGTGAAATTTGCAATTTTTAATATTTAAAGTACTTTCCCTTCATCGTTATGTGTTTTGGGACAGTACCTAAGGCTTAAATAAACTTAATAAAACGGCGACGACAGGCTTTGAATAGTTCTGACAACAATGAACAAAATAAAATACATAAAAACATTCCAAAAAAATTACAAAAAGTGTAATTTTTTAAAGTGAGGTTTTAACGCAGGACACTGAGCCAGCGACCGTTCACTGCAGCACTTACTTCAGTCTACAGCTTATACTACGCAGTATATGGAAATAATGTTCCGTTGCTCCGCATCTATGAGCAATAGCGTGATAGTTTATATACCAGCATAAACGCAGGCCCATCAAAATCGATTCACGCGATTTTACGATCCGAATATTAAGCTTATACTTCGCAGTATGTGGAAATAATGTTCCGCTGCTCGGCTCCTATGAACAATAGCGTGATGATATATGTAGCAGCAAAATTGTCGCTCTTTACGCAACACATCAGTGAAAGTCCCATCAAAATCCATCCACGAGATTTTACGTGATGTCCGGACGGAAAGACAAACAGACACAATAATTCTAAAAAAAAATGTTATGGTTTCTTTATCGATAGTATAGTACCACCGAATCGAAATTTTGGAAAAATATTTAATTACAGACAAAGTGCACTTTGAATTTTATTAATAGTAAATAGATTTATAAATACGTATTTAAGTATTCATAATAAAATATATGAGTATTTCAAATTAATCTATCGTATTGCCTTGCACAATTAAAAATTTAGAATACCTACACTTGCTTATGAAATTGAATGTATTTCTCTTCCACTGCCATTCAGATAGATAGGTACCTTATAAATTTTAAATGACATTATCCTCGTTTTTTTATAAAAGCTTAGTACCTTCTTCGAATAGCATTTCAATAGACCTTCCGTAGACAGAATAGTAATATATTCGTTGATTATATTTCCTCACAACGTGATTTGATACACGTAACGCCATCTATTGAAAAGAAATGGTAAGTATACACAAATACATGCTAAGTTCTTTTAGAAAACTTAAAATTCGCATAACTTTTGATTGCGTGAACCGATTGCGATGAAACAAAAAACATATGTTACTTGGAGTTATGCACAATATTTATTTATAAAAGTCAACAACATTGGATCAGTTGTTTTTATGTGATGCTTGAACAAACAAACAGATAAACAGATAAACAGACAAACAGACAAACAGACAAACAGATAAACAGACAAACAGACAAAAAATCCAAAAATGTTAAAAATGGGTTCTATTGGTTATAGTTTAACACCCCAACCAGGTTTTTTCAAAATATTTGGTATGTACAGACACGCCATGTCTACAGATTTATTATATGTATAGATAAAGGTTCTAGCTTCGGGATGATAGATTTTGTTGTCATCTTCATCAATGAAATCTGAAGAAACTGAATATAAGTTGCCAAAGAGATGTTAAATTAAACTTGCATTTATCAAAAGAAAACTACGACTACTTTTTTCTATTCCTAATAATATCACCATCATCATTACCAAATCCTAAAGTCGTCCTCTGGACACAGGTCAAACCTATAACACCATAACTCTCAAATTAAATAACAAATTGTAAGCGGTACTTAATTAATAGTTAATTAAAGACAAATTATATGTTTTCATGTCGGATTTAAATCCCAATATCGAGCAATTAAATAAACTGACAGAGTTGCAGCGTAGCCAACCTAACAGAAAAAAACGTTCCATTTCTCGCATCTACCAAACGTTTAATTATTGCATTGTAATTAAAAATGTCGGATGAAAACTTAACAATCTCAACACTCTATGCCATGATGAAACAAGAAATGGAAAAACAAGCAGCTCTAATCACTGCTAATACGGATAAAATTATGGTGTCTATTGACGAGAAAATCAAACCGCTTGTGGAAGAAAACAAAATACTAAAATTGGAAATCGAAGTTCTTAACATGAGAATTAATTCATTAGAAAATATAAATAAAAGAAACAGTATTATAGTACACGGACTAAAAGGAAAAGACACCAATTATGCGGAATTATCTAAAAGCATCACAGAACTATTTAAAAAATTGGATGTAAAAATCGAGAATTATGACATCAACAAAATGCATAGAATTGGTAAACAAAGAACAGACAAAGTAAGACCTGTACTAATTTCCTTTACAACTTACAACAAAAAAGTTGAGGTACTAAAAAACAAAAAGAAAATGCCTGAGAACACTTACATCACAGAAGATTTTTCCAAAGAAACACTACAGAAACGAAAAGAACTACAACCACAGCTTGAACAAGAGAGAGAAAAGGGAAACAAAGCCTACATCAAGAATAATAAAGTATTAGTAAAAGCTAAAGACACCGAGAAAAGGAAAAGAGACATTTCAACATCGCCCACTACAACACCACAACAACAAAAAGACAGTGGAAAAACTTTAATAGCTCCTGCAAAACTACAACGAACGGATCCATTTGCGTATATGAGACCCAGATCCCATTCCTCATCTAATATAAACACACCAAACGCATAGGATCCACTAGACATCGGTAACCGAAGAAGAAAAACAACAACTACAACAAATAAGAAACACACAACAAACAAAAATCTCCCCAACCCGGTTGGTCACCGTGGGGTCAGAGACCAAAACCCCCCAGATTTACTGTCAAAGAAAGAAAATTCAAACAACGAAAATAAGAAAATAAATTATTGCATAGCAACATTAAATACAAGGACATTAAAAACACAAGATAGATTATACGAATTAGACAATGCACTACAAAAGATTAAATGGGATATCATTGGCTTATCGGAGATTAGAAGGTCAGGCGAACAAATAGAAGAATATGATGATTATATATTATATTTCAAAAATGAAATTTCGGGACGTTACGGCGTCGGATTCCTTGTGAAAAAATACCTCAAAGACAATATCCTAGAATTCATTGGAATTTCGGATCGAATATCAGTTCTGAATATTGAGTTACCCAAATATAAACACCCCATTTCAATAGTGCAAGTTTATGCTCCAACTGAAAATGCAGAAAAAGAAACAAAAGACCTATTCTATCATAAACTGAGACAAGTCATGGAAAATATGCACAAAACAGTCATTGTAATTGGAGATCTAAATGCCATAATAGGAAATCGAACAACCAACGAGAACAAATATTTGGGACCATTTACATCCGGAAAGCGAAACAATAACGGACAGAGATTAATAGAATTTGCACAAGAGCACAACCTAAGTGTTATGAACAGTTATTTCAACAAAAAGCCTAGTAGAAAATGGACATGGTTATCGCCAAACGGATGCGTCAAAAATGAAATAGATTTTATAATTACGAACAAACCCAAATTGTTCACTAATGTCGATGTCATAAACCAACTCAATTTCAACACCGACCATCGCATGGTTCGCGGAACAATGTCTGTGTCCCATATGAAACATTCACGCAAACATTTACAAAATAGCAAGCAACCATTAAAACTGCCCTTACCGGATACTATTTTAGACCCCTTAAAACATGCTCTACAAGACAAACTCCTTCCAACTCATACTATGCATGAAAAATACGATATCTTAGAAAATGAATTAAAACAGATTGAAAACAATATGCAATCAACTAAAACTTCAAAAGACAAAATCGGAAAAGAAGCGAGGGATTTAATGGAAATGAGACAGATTTTGAGATGGCAAAAACCAATTGACAGGAAAGAAATAACTAAGATAAGTAAAAAGATCAACGAATGCATAAGAAATCATAGAAAACAAACAAGACAAGATCGAATTATTTTTCACATAAAATCTACTGGAGGCGTCAAAAAAGCTTGGAAAGAGTTGAAAGAATATACAAATTGGATACCAGAAATTAATAAACAGAAAGACCAAAAGAACAAAACGAAAAGATCCGAAATATTAGAAGCAGCAACAGATTTCTATCGAAACCTTTACAGCGACGACGAAGAAACCACACCATCATCAACATATCTAAACCACATGGAAGACGAAGACGAGATCCCGGAAATAATCGAAAGTGAAATATTGAAAGCCATCCAATCGCAAAAAAGTGGGAAAGCACCAGGGGACGATAGAATCTCGAACGAACTTTTAAAAGGATCCTCTGAAGTTTTACTTAATACTTTGCACGACATATTTAATGATATCCTCAGACAAGAAAAAGCGCCAAAACAATGGACCACTTCAACAATTATATTGCTCCATAAAAAGGGAAGAATGGATGACATTAACAACTATAGACCAATAAGTCTCATGTCCAACCTTTACAAAATATTTTCAAAAATTATACTCGATCGGATTACAAACAGTTTAGATGAAAACCAACCAAAAGAACAGGCAGGATTTCGCAGCGGTTTCTCGACCATAGATCATATTTTTACAATAAAACAAATCACTGAGAAGTACAAGGAGTATGGATTACCTTACTATCTAGCGTTTGTAGACTATCATAAGGCATTTGACTCTTTAAAACACAAAAAGATTTGGGAAGCGCTGGCTAGTCAAGGAGTACCTAGAAAATATATTCGGGTTATACGGAACATCTACAAAAACATGACCGCGAAAATTCAAACGGAAAGACTGGGAGAACTATTCCCCATTAAAAAAGGAGTCAGGCAGGGTGATCCCTTATCACCTAAATTATTCTCAGCAACGTTAGAACTTGTGTTTCGAAACCTGGAATGGTCAACTTACGGCATAAGGATAAATGGAGTAATGCTAAATCACCTTCGTTTTGCGGACGACCTTATAATAATTTCTGATAACCCGGATCAACTGCAAACTATGCTCAGACAACTTGTAGAGGAAAGCCAAAAAGTAGGCCTGCAGATGAATCTATCAAAAACTAAATTGATGACGAATCGTTCCAAACCACCCATACGGGTCAACAACGATCTAATCGAGTTTGTTGATGAGTACACTTATCTGGGACAGATCATATCTCCTACAAACGATACGTCCAAAGAAGTACACAATAGGGTAAATGTATCGTGGAAGCGGTACTGGTCCCTAAAAGAAGTCACAAAAAATCAGTCAATACCACTGGCGTTAAAAAGCAAAGTATTTAATTCGTGTATACTTCCTATCATGACTTACGGTTGCCAAACATGGGCTTTAACTAAGCATAACACTAAGAAATTACAAACCTGCCAACACAACATGGAAAGAAGTATGCTTAATGTTAAGAGAAAGGACAAATTAAGCCTTAAACATATTAGAGGAAAAACAAAAATAGCTGACGTATCATACAAGATAAAAAAGCTGAAATGGAAGTGGGCAGGCCATCTAATCAGAGACAAAAAGGAGAAATGGTCTAAATTGGTTTCCGAATGGTACCCAAGAGAAGGCAAAAGGAAGAGAGGGCGCCCGATACGAAGGTGGGACGACGACCTTAAGGCGACAGCGGGGCCAATGTGGAAGAGAGAAACCCATGACCGGGAAATGTGGAAGAATATGGGGGAGGCCTATGCGAAAGCAAAACAATCTTCTGACACCGATGTCTGAAGAATAAACTCTCTTTATTAAATAAATAATATATGTAACTACATAGTTAGATTGTTAATAAAGGCTATTATTATTATTATTATTATCGAGCAATTAAATGAATCATCTATTAGTTTATGACTGATCGTTGGCTAAACATGTTTGCTCAATAGTTTATAAATTACTAGCTGTTCCCTCGTGGACCTGCCCGCGTAAGAGATTTTTTTACTATGTCTGAAACCTTTGCGCAAGTTCCAACAACAACTGCACAAAGTTTCAACTCAATCGGATAAACGATGCGCCAACGCATAGAAGATGAACACAAACAAACGTATTTTTATATAAATTATATTATAATAGTAGACTAATGAAAAGAGTTATTACTTTATTTATCAGCCGGATAAATGAACCAATTGCTGATAAAACTAATTTACAATTAATAAAAATCCACAAAAATATCCCCAAGATACCAGTAGGGTAAGGGTTAGAGTGGCTTCTTAAATCCTGACGCTCCTTAGTGCATAATTACAATAAAAAACACAAGTAAAATATTACCAGTGTGTTAACGTCAACTGCTACATCTCTAAGGCATGATGCCTTCGTGATGTGATGCTGGAGGAAGATGATACAGATTCCTTGCACGGCCTTCCGCACCAACATATCCATTTTACAAGACCATAACGTGAAAACCCGTTTATCTATCTATATAAATAAAAAGAAAGGTCCTGACTGACTGACTGACTGACTCATCAACGCCCAGCCCAAACCCTTGGACCTAGAAAGCTGAAATTTTGCACAGAGGTTCCCTTTATAATGTAGACAAGGAATAAGGAAGGATTTTTCGAAATTCAACCCCTAAGGGAGTTAAATAGGGGATGAAAATTTGGGTGGAAAATCGTCATTTAACGGGTTCAAAATTTCACGCAAGCGAAGCTGCGGGTAAAAGCGAGTCTACTACAAAACACTCGAGTTCTATGGACACATCGCCAGAAAAGGGGGTCATAACCAGAACCTCCAATGATTACGTGCAAGATTGAAGGCTTTACAAGGTCATAATCCTCCAAGATCCTCCAATCAAATTCGGTCTTGTCTGAACTCATACCTTCATGATGCACTCCACGTCGCAAATCACAGAAACAAATGGCGAATGATACTCAGAAAGAAACTGATTCCAACTCCCCCAGTTACGACCCTGAGCAATGAGGAACACAACGCGAGGAGGAGGAACGTCAATTATTAAACATGGGCCAGTTAGCTAAGCGTGCTAATTCTGTAAGCTACAATGGTATATCTAGATCTTTTCCTCAAAAGAAACCCTTAGCATAGCCTACTCCAAAGCTCATTTAGTGATTTTAAATTAATGGATTAGCTCAACCGTTACTGTCCGTTCCATATTATCGTCTTTTATTTCAAACCATACCAAAATATTTAATCTTTCGCTTTAGTTTTAATTGTAACAACCATTTATATTGTATCAATGCCATAATTGTTTAAAAAGACTACCTATCTATGGAGTTTTTGACAGCTGCACATGACCAACTTTTTGAAACCGTGGAATTAAATTATTGATGTTTCTAAGAGCATGAACAGTGCCTATTTGAAAAAAAAAAATCTTTAATCTTCACTATACATTTTTCCGTTAGAAACCATCATCATCTGCCTAGCCTTTTCCCAACTATGTTGGGGTCGGCTTCCAGTCGAACCGGATGCAGCTGAATATCAGTATTTTACATGGAGCGACTGCCTATCAGACCTCCACAACCCAGTAACTGGGTAATACGATACTCTTGGTAAGACTGCTTGTCAGACTTTCTGGCTTCTGACCAACAGTAACGACTGTCAAAGATCTACAAATGACAGCCGGGACCAACGGCTTTACGTGCTTTCCGAGGCACGGAGGAAACTCGCTATGGTAAATGGTCACCCATCCACAGACCAACCTCAGCAAGCGTGGCTTAACCCGGAAGATCGGTCTATGCGGCTGTAATTATTTAGCCACGAGCTCCTCCGTTTTTTCCGTTAGAAACCATATCTATAAAAATAAACCTAAGTACATACTCTCTTTACATTCCAAATCAGAAATAAAAATTATAGATTAATTCGTAATTAATAAATTAATTTAAAACGCGTAGAAGTCGCAATCTGCGCGCGACTTCACACACAGAAATCATACATCAAAACCCTTTAAAAACGCTCTAAGCGACGGTGAAGGCCGGATCTAAATCACCCCCACTGATCAAGTACAGTCGAGCATAGACGTAGAGGGACGAAATAAAAATAAAAGATAGCCGCTACATGCAAGGGGTTAGCCCGCCGTAGCAAGCTACGTAGGCGCCTACGAACAACTGTAGCTGTGTAGACGTCTACACGACATCGATGTGTTGTTGACAACGTATTTATGGACGTAACATAGTCCAATGTGTGGGCTATTCTTAGCTGAGAATTTCATGGCAAAATCAATTATTCTCAAAACTCTTTTAATCATAAAAAGTAAGTCCAAAAACTAAAACCCTATTACTGAAAAATAACGCTCTAAAAATATGAAACAAGAAAATATTATCATCTGAAATGGTTACGTGCAAATTATTCAGTATTTATCGTCTATTTAATAAACAACTTGCACGTAATATACTTTGATGTATTTAATACATATTCATAGTGATGTTCAGAGGATAGCCATGGTCCGTGGTCGTATTCCACCTACCCTAACAAAACAATACATTCAATCATTCTAAGCGATCATAAGCTTTAAGGCAAAATGGCATATGACATACCGGTCAAAATCATAACACTCCTTTTTGCTTCGCCGTAGTCGGGTAAAAATAGACAAGAATTACTTGGTTCTTTTTGATCGTCAATGTTAAGAAAATGCCCACCCTTCACCGCTTCCTAGTGTTTATGCTGTGAAGAAGAAATGGCGCAACAAACTACCCAGCAACTCAGTTGTCTATTACGTGAATAAATTAATTCAGTCTATACAAAAAAGGTGATATTAATTAAAATAATTATACATACCGAGGATGACGGTAAAAAGTATAAACAACAATTCTGGGTGAATTGAAAACAAAATTGTATGCATCTTCTTTTTTTTATTAATTTATGTTTATTAAAATTTCAGTTCATTTTACAAACTTCTGCAATATATAATCTTACATAGGGGCCTCCTTTTAAGTATAATAAATACCGGAAACCCCGCTCTTCTAAAACTGGAAACAATAACTAAATAATTTAGTTTTAAATATATTTTATTGTGTGTAATCGAGAATTTATCGAGCAAACATGGCCTTATTACAATTTGATTATCACTTGCGTTATCGGTGAAGGAAAACATCGTGAGGAGACCTGCATACTTGAGAGGACTCCATAAAGTTCTCAAATATTTTTTCAAATTTTCAAATATTTGAAAAAAAAAAAACTTTCGAATAATGAAAAGTCGCAAAACAAACGTTGTTCGGGGTACAAAATTAGTGCTAAGAGGTTTCGGGTATTCTTTGAAATACCTTGTACCAATAATTGTGGCATGATAACCTCAACTAAGACCAAGAGTGGGCAAACCACGGCCCGCGGGCAAATTCTGGCCCGCCAACCTTATAGAAAAAAACCCTTTTAGTGCAAGAGTCTTAGGCTCCAAGGCCATCAGAAATATATTTTGCAGCCTCATAACACTGTTCTCAGTGTTGAAACTCTCTTCGCTTCTGCTCGAATCAGGGGCCCAATTCTCCTAAAATAAATTGTTGCCAAACGCAATCGAACCACAACCATCAGTCAGTTTTTGTTTTCGAAAACTTTCAAAATGATTGCTTTTGTTTTTTGTGTCAAACAATTTGATAGCTTTTGAAATTGAGAACTGTCTGAATGAACGGTTCGGTTGTGATTTATCAAGATTTATTTTAGGAGAATTAGGCCCCTGTATACGATGATATCGTGGCCAAACAAAAGCAGTTCTATAAATCCCATACACCCGCAGCTGGGCCTTCACATAGCAGTTAAAATTGTTTATTTTAAAATTAAGTATCTTACAGATGCTTAAAACAACATGATTTTATTTTTTAATTCTGGCCACTTGTGAAATTTCTTTCGTTTCCCTGGCCACCGATGAAAAAAGTTGGCCCAACCCTACTCTAGACTATATGCGATCGCAATTGCACACGCAAATCATAGGGACATAGATCTAGCAAATATTTTCCTGACGCGGGAATAGAATCGCAACTCTAACTATAGAGGGGACCGTTCAAAGCAACAATAGATTAACGGCTAAAGCGTTGGACTGGCAATCGAGTGATTCCGAGTTTAAGCTCCAGTCGTTGCACTATTATAGTGAGTCATTACCTAGTGCAAATATACCTATTTATTGAATTGCATTTGAGAATTATGGAAAATATGGCTGTCAATTCAATTTCAATTTTATTCAGAAACAATTCACATTATGCTTGAAATCATTATAAATAAATAAAGACACGTTTATTAAAATTATAAAATTACACAACATTTGTAATACATTAAATAGCAGAAAAAAAACATTACTAATTAAAAAAAATCAGTACAATTTATAATTCAATAACATTACAAGCCACTACATTCTAATATTACCCAGTCTCACATTAAATAATATCAAATTCCTTTAAAACGTGGATATGTCATCGTCTATCGACTACAGACATTTCTCCAATAAGAGCTATAAGATAGGAACTAAATAGGTCACTAAAAATACGAAGACGCGTGAATCATCGCAATATGAACTTTATGTATTTGTAATAAAAGTCACATGACGTGTCTTCGTGAAACAAAAATACTATACCAAGAATTACCAAGTGCTAAGTAAATTAAGCATAGATAGCCTAGTGGTTAAACGCTTGTCTTCCATTTAGGAGAGTCTGTATTCGATCTCGGCCTGCACCTTTGACTTTTTGAATTCATATGCGGATCAGTATTTGATTGTTATTTGCGTTACCGGTGAAGGAAAAGATCGTGAAGAAATCTGCTCTCCTGAGGGCTTCAAAAACTTCTCGATAATGTGTGTAGTCCTCCAACTCGCACCAGGCCAGCATGGTGGATTAAGGCCTGAACCCTTCTCATTCTGAGAAGAGACCCGTGCTCAACAGTGGGACAGTAATGGGATGGAAGGACTAAATTGCGAATATTTTCCTGTTTTCTGAATGAATTCGCAAGAATAACTTATCTTCTTCTTCTCTCGTATCAGCACGAGCTATACAAAAATAGCTCAATGCTGTGGTGAAAAGATCAGTCAGCAAGGTTGGTAGCGAGGCCAACTGCCCAGGGCGCGCCGGACGCATCTAAGTATCGTCACCCGTGGAGGCTTCTTTCATGCACCCCATGTTATAACTAATTATAAAACATACATTAAGAATTCATCGCATTGGGATATCCTGTAACGATAGAAGTGTTTCTTTCTAAATAAATAAGTTATGCTCATTGCCAGAATTTAAAGTAACTTTGAATTAGATTGAAGAATGATGTGATAAGACAAAATTGCGATTTAAAAGATGTAGTGACAAAAATTGAAAGGAGTATGCTTCGGTGGTTTGGGCATGTTGAAAGATTGAGTGAACGGCGATTAATAAAAAGAATTCATACGGCGAATGTCAGTGGAAACGCCAGTAGAGGACGCCCTAGAAGGACATACATCGATGTTATTGTTGCAAAGTACTTTCAACCGGCGCCGGCGTGCGTGTATGACAAGATGTATGAACGTGGACGAAGCGAAAGGAGTATGTAAGGATCGTAGCATGTGGCGTTCTACAGTTTCTGCCTACTCCCATGGGAAAAACACGTGAAATTATTTATGCATGTAATTTAAAGTATTTTTCCCTCGCCAAACTTAGACTATCAGTTCGCCCTATACCTGTACTCAATATTTTCATAACAAGGTGAACTAAATTGGTTTAAGTTACCTAACCTAACGCACTTAGATCAATTAGTTTGACGTTGAGAAAACTAAGTTATACCGAGACCGTTCCCGGTAAAATGTAAACAACTTACAGTGTAATGGTAGAAGTAAGCCTTGAATTTGTGAAAATGAGAAGAAAAGATTGCGTTGAAAAGAAGATGCAGTAAATAGTATCCAGCACTCCGCCTAATCACTGTACTACTGAGTTCCCGGCCACCCAAATATCCCTCAGAGACGTTTCGTGTATCCATTCCAAATTACGTGTGCAGGGACTTTAAGTGTTTTTATCCATATTATAGAAGTTGTCTTTGAAAAGTGTTTTCCTTGTTTGTTCGGCTAGGGGTAGGGGACTAGGGGACCTATCGCTCGACCAGTAACAGGCCCGAGAAGGCGGCGGGCAAGGCCCCACAGAAGGAGAGGTCCGCCAAGGGCTGGCGGTTCGAGGCCTGCCGGGGTCGCGGTGCATGCAGCTGCGAATCCCGCGACCCCAGCCAAGGGCCAGGAGAAGGAACACCGTGGGTTTTTAGCCGGTAAGAGTCCGCCCGGGCAAGGCGAAGGGTATCCATGAAAATTATGAAATGATAAAAAAAAGTGTAGGTAGGACCCCTTGGTATTCAGCTTTCTTTAATGTGTCTCTAGCTCAGTGGGTCAGATTTTCTTCCTTGGCAGGTAGAAAACTTAAGTGACAAAATGAAGCTCGGCAAATTTTATTATTGTATGTTATTCTACGTGGCCCTACAAGGACACACATCGATGTTATTGGTGATGTTCTTCAAAAAGGACAGGAGCGTAGTACTCTTCAAAAGCGTACGTGTATGACAAGATGTATGACCGTGGACGAAGCGAAAGGAGTATGTAAGGATCGTAGCATGTGGCGTTCTGCTGTCCCTGCCTACCCCCATGGGAAAAAGGAGTTTATGTATGTATGTAAATATGATCATGTAATAACCAATAGTTGTCTGGAAGAAATTCATTTAAGCGACCGCTATTTGTACTGGTCTTCATTACGTGTATTTCTTTAATGTACAATAAAGTATATCTATCCACCTATGTTATTCTACGTTTTGTGTAGCTCCCGGAAAAGAATAGGCCATCCCTTGCCCACCTGTGTGTGTTGACTAAGGGATTACTTCAAGAGGATGGGCAGCAGTGTCTCATGTCTGCTTAAATAATAAACTGAGATCAGCAATCCAAGCATGGAGAAATAAAGTGTATCTATTTATGTTATTCTACGTTTTATGTAGCTTCCGACAAAGAATAGCCCATCCTTTGCCCACCTGTGGGTGTTGACTAGGGGATTACTTTAAGAGGATCGGCAGTAGTGTCTCATGTCTGCTTAAATAATAAACTGGGATCAGCAATCCAAGCAAGGTGAAATAAAGTATATCTATCTATGTTATTCTACGTTTTGTGTAGTTTCCGCCAAAGAAGGCGACTCCTTGTCCACCCGTGGGTGTCGACTTAGGGATTACGTTAAGATGATAAGCAGTAGCGTCTCATGTCTGCTTTAATAACAAACTGCGATGACCAATCCAAGCGTGGTGATTATGGCAATTCCCAATTTGAGTACCCATTATACCGGCAAGACAAATTCCCGACTTCCGTCCACAGACAATCAAAAAATATCTTCTTACGTACGTACGATGAACGATCTTAATGAGAAGCACACCTACCTACCCAACACCACATGTGTACAATTAATCAACTACCGGTTAATCAGACATCAACCACCATTTTGTACAAAAAAAGTTCACCCGAAAAACAGGCGTATTGGCGATAAAAAGAGATAAAACAACACGCACACATGCAACCAAAATGAAAAGTAGCCATTTTTCCACCAATAGGGTTATTACAGTAAAAACTACAGCAAATGAATTTATTATACATCGTGTGGGGCCGGGCACGCCCCTACCACCCCGATAACAATATTATTTTATTTTTAATATGCCGATAACATATAGGGATGTTGTCGAAGCCTTTGCGGCCGGGATGGAGTGGGTTCGAGGTTGTGGCTAATAATGTGTTTTTAAAATATACTTTACGTAATTATTGGGTGGACTATGTATCCAGGTTATGACCCAGGAAATCGCTGTTGAAGGGTTAAAAGTCCAGGTCTTTCGCTTTCTAAAGACTGTTCTGTACTGCTGATTTTAATTTTAATTTTGATTTTAATCTGGATCATAATTTTAATAATGTAATGTGATTTAATTTTAATTTAATTTATGTAATAATGTACAATACCTGAAATAAACGATTATTTAGTTTATTATGTACGTTTATGTCGTGGTGGCCCGGAGGTTACAGACCCGCTTGTTAAGCATCGGGTTGCGGGTTCAAACCCAGGCATGTACCAATGTGACTTTTTCAATTTCATATGTACAAGGTACTTTCTTAGTTAATCTAAGACGCCACTGACATACGGTGAAGGAAAACATCGTGAGGAAACCTGGACTTTAATGGTCTGAAATCGCCAACACGCAGTGAGCAAGCGTGGCGATCAATGCTCGTTCCTTCTTTATACGAGAAGAGGCCTTTGCCCAGCAGTGGGACAGTTACAGGCTAATATTTATTTTATGTACGTAAAATCACGTGCAATAATATGTATATACATAGTGTAGTTTAAAAGCGAATTCCTTTTAGAATAGAGTTTTCGAATGAAAAAATATTCGCAACCATAATTCGTATGCATTTGTCGAAGCTATGTGTGTGATATTTCCTTAATTATTTATTAATACATTCTAATAGATAGTTAAGAAGGAAATCGCATTTGAATTTCCCTATTATGTCGAGCCTGTTATGGAAGAACATCGTAAGCGACACACATATAATTTTACAGGAGAGGTATTTTATTGGTTAGTTTTTACTTGTTTAATAAGACATATCCGGTTTTTGTATATAAGTGCAAAACACGTTAGGCTCTAGTATAATCAATTAAATTATTGCAGAAAGAGTTAAATAATGAGTACTTTTAACGCTGAAGATAAAAGTGAAGGTCGTGATTTCATCTTGTGTGTCGCTTACGATGTTCTTCCATAACAGGCTCGATGTATACTTAATTATTATTACACGTTACTGTATAGTTCTCTTTAGCAAAGAAGATAACTATTAAAGCTGAATAAAAGATGGAACTAATGAAGATATGGTAGTAAGTTCGCCTTTTGAGCGAAGGGTTTTGGGTTCGATTTCCGCAAAGCAACAAATATTTATAGTACAGATATTTTTTCGAGTCTGGATTTGTGTTTATTGATATTTCTGTCTACAAATGCACTTAAGATAGAGAAGATTACTGATTACTGTTTGAGTGCCTCGTTGGTCTAGTGTTCGCAAGCGCGACTTCTGAGCGTGAGGTCCTGGGTTCGATCCCCAGGTCGGTCAAAAAACTTTATTGTTTTTTTTTAATTTCTCAGTAGCAGCCCGGAGTCTGGATTTGTGCCCGGTAGATGGTAATAGGATCGTCCCCTATTACAGCGGACTTAAACATAACAGCGAGATGTGGGTGTACTATACACCTCTGCCCTACCCTTTGGAGAATAATGGCGAGATGTTATGTTAATCAATATTGATATGAAATCGCCATTATTACTTGCAAACTAAGGTATATTTTTGAACGCCAAACCCACTAACTAGCAAGTGTTGTTCCACAAGTTGAATTGCGAAATACAGGCATGATGATGTAGAAAGAAAAAAATAATTAAAGCTAAATGATGGAATCAGGCGTTACTTTGCGGAAATCCATGACATACAGAAATGCAAATAAAATATCTAGCTTTAATTCCGCTGAACAAGATCGCTAGTTTGGATGCAGTATGCAGCACCACCCTCCCGCCCACAAGTATATGCACATGCAGAAAGAGTGAAAAAATAATGCAACATGCAACCAAACCAATACACGACACGTGTTTCGCCCCTGCACGGGGCATCCTCAGGATATGTTGACTCCTCGATCGCTAGGACGCGAACAAATTCTTTCTGCATGTGCATATACTTGTGGGCGGGAGGGTGGTGCTGCATACTGCATCCAAACTAGCGATCTTGTTCAGCGGAATTAAAGCTAGATATTTTATTTGCATTTCTGTAATAATTAAAGCCTTTAGGGTCAAAATATACGTCCGATAGTTGCTTCCGGGAGCCAGATCCGACGACTATCTGATCGGATTCATGAAATACACGTACGATTCTCGTGTCCGATTTTTTCTAGACGACGACGACGTCCGTATGATGCTTACGATTCTGACATCCAATCCGATAGTCTGATCGTACGTGTAATTCATGTTTAAACAAATGTATGACGCGGAGGTCTTCAGATAGTCTGATCAGACTATCGGAACCGACTATCGGAGGCAAGTATCGGACGTGTATTTGGGTTTACGTCCCAACATTCTTGGCTAAAAAGATGTTGAACAACCAATTTAGAATTGTGAAATAACCCAAAAACGCCTCCGGTTACAATCTTATGAATATTTCATGAGGGTCACATGTTAACAGAGTGCTAAACGATTGGAATACACTACAAGACATGGATTAGGTAAATTTATAAGAGCATTGGTCCCTGGTTACATTTTTAAATACATAATATTAAAGAATTTACAGTAGTGGGTAGGTACTCCTTACGAAAAAGTTCGTCTGGGGAAATACTAACACCATACCTATTTCTGTCGCCAAGCAACATTGTTGTGTTCCGATTTGAAGTGCTGGTGAAATTACAGACCAATGAGGCTTTTTAATTTTGTTTGTAATATTGGCAACGCATCGGTAATCCTCTCGGTGTTGTAAGTAGGTATATAGGAGGCGCTATAACTAACCACTTACCATCACATGGGCCATTGCCAACCTACCTGAGATGTTTTAATTAAAGCCCTTTTATATGGTTTAATTAAAACAAAATTCTACTTACTCACCGATCACAAAATCTTTAGAACTTGAAAGCCTACCGATACGATGCTGCTAACAGCTAGGAATACACTCGGAAGTCTTGGAAACTAAGAATGATAGCTTATTCAAATAGAAAGTATTTAATATACTATTTGACAAGTTTTATTAATTTTATTTGAGTAGTATTATGAGTAGTATTAAGTGTCGTGGTGGCCCGGAGGTTACAGACCCGCTTGTTAAGCACCGGGTTGCGGGTTCTAACCCAGGAATGTACCAATGTGACTTTTTCAATGTTATATGTACTTTCTTAGTTAATCTAAGACACCACTGATATACGGTGAAGGAAAACATCGTGAGGAAACCTGGACTTAATGTTCTGAAATCGCCAACCCGCAGTGAGCAAGCGTGGCGATCAATGCTCGTTCCTTCTCTCTATGAGAAGAGGCCTTTACCCAGTAGTGGGACAGATACAGGCAATTTTTTTTTAGTATTAATTTAAATTATTATGCTTTTAATTACCTGTCTCGATGACTGCGCAAGGATACCTGAAACATGAAAAACAAAAAATAAGTTATTTTAAACAACAATAAATTTTAATTGATAAACAAGGTTAGTTAGTACCCCCTTTGGGTACTAATCTGCGAGCCACTAAAAGTATCACTGATGACAGTTTTAAAAAAAGTGTAAAATAAAAAAAAAAAACAAATATTGTTCATCCCTGCTTTAGTTACGAATTCAGAAATTGGAGCTTCTAATTCGTGACCTAAAATATGATCTAAAATGTAAACACAGCTGATCATAGCTGAGGATAGATAGAGTTTAGCGTATTTTTTAGAAATCTTTGTACAACTATTTTTATTAAACTGTTGACTTTTCGGGAAAGTTGTGGAACAAAAGTTATTCGTTATTATGGGTACTTTAACACCCTATCCGATTAGTACCCTCTTTCTGACTAACCTTGTATATTTTTATTTCCACGTCATCTCATTTCTTATTATATCGCAAATCATCATGAGGATTAAAAAAAAAAACTAAAACTACGGAAACGTAGAACGCAGTTTAGCCGTCCAAAACTACATGAATATATATATACAACTGAACAAATACAGTTATTTTGTTATTTCTATTAGAATTGGTGACGAAACATCTGTTTCAATTTAGACGGAGTTTTGTGTCTTCTGTACATATGCAGACAATGCCATATTTTATGTATATATTTGTTTAAATATATTATGTACGGCAGAAATTTAGACCAATCAAGGTTAAATAGGTAATGCGTGACTAGGAGGAAATATGGATAAATATATATATTACTCATAAAATATTTATGAAATATGTAATTGTTTCATACTTAATAATCTTAAAGAGAATCGTGTGGTGCCGGTCGTAAAGAATAGCACTACTCCATCTCTTCTTATCATCATCATCATATCAACCTATTGCCGTCCACTGCTGAACGTAGGCCTCCCCCAAAGATCGCCAACCATCCCGGTCTTGGGCAGGCCGCATCCATCCGCTGCCAGCCACCTTTTTCAAGTCATATCGGTCCATTGTGCCGCAGGGCGTCCCAAACTACGTTTGCCCAAACGCGGTCTCCACTCTAACACGTGTCTGCTCCATCTAGGATGTGTTTGATCACGAGGAAGGACCGTATCTGACTACAAAGAGCGATATCGCGTTAGTCGTGCCTGCCAGCCGCGTCGCCGTACTTTCATTAGTTTATGTATGGCATCAAAATGTTCAAACAAATAAAATAATATTTTACAAAAAAAAAACTTATTTTTTTACTGAATCCTTATAAGGTGGTTTAGATACGATCGGTAACAAAGCCGCATGAAAAAAAAAGATTTTTATTATTTATTTTTAATCAAGTTAAATCCCGTGCGGGGCCTGTCTACACCAGTAGTCGATCATGTGGTTTTAAGGAATTACACGAATTCGTTAAATTCGTTAACACCCTATAGTGTTACATTTTTATTCTTAATATTTGACTGCCTATTGTCTATCGGTATGAGTCTGTCATGCTCACTGAAATGTCCTGCTGATGGTGGCGTTGTGCATCGGGTCGTTGAGTTCCCTGCAACATGGTTGAGCTGAGCGACGCCGATGTATGCGTCATACTCGTGAACGGGTGCTGTCTGTTGGGATTGGTCAGCACGTAACTGTTATGGCAATCGTTTTAAAAGGCTAACTTTCTTTTTACTTGTATGTTGTTAACTGCATGTACATTAATCTGCATTGTTCTTACATTACTACAATGAAAATTGTCAAATCTTTTTTTTTTAAATGAATATCTATGGAGATTCTTGCCGGCTCTTCTCCAAAGGACCTACTACTGGGAACCGAGCACCTAGTGTTGACCTTTTGAAAGCACCAGTGATTTGGTCTACGTGAAATAAAAATATTTGATTTTGATTCGTATTTTCATCCAATAAGATTTATGATGCGTCTAAAGTTGATTAAATTACATTACAGCTACCGCAAGTGCTAGAGACATCCTGTAACCTAGACCTAGGTTACTTTCTAGGTCTTTCTTACATCACTAATAGTACAGCGGTAACCTAGTAACCCTCTTCCTAATTCAACGTTACTTCGACTTTCGAGGGTTAAAAAAAAAGCAAGTACACTCCAATTTTTCTAATCCTGAATCAGCAAATACTTAATAAATTCTCATATTTCCCATGCGTAACATAAAAATTAAAAGCCTTAAAAACCAAATCCGATTTCCACATTAGGAGGGAAACTCATAACCCAATTTTCAGACTAAAAACCTAGTAAATGGAATATACGAATGTCGTATGGAGACAATATGAAGACTCGACGCCCAAAGTGGAATTTAAATATGTAAGGAATTAGGAGTGGGTTCACCCCCCGGGGGTGAGGGAGGTGGGTAGCGGGAGGTTTTTCAAAACTAGAAAGAGATGAACACCGTGCGTTAGTATCGCGATCTGGCGTTTGGCGTTGCAAGGGATTGAGTTAGACGGATATATCGCGAGATATGATGGTACTGAATATTTTTGATATGTACGAGTATTTTCAATATAAAGGGTTACTGGAAATTCGACGTATTCGTTGCACTAAGTCATAGGGGGCCTAAAAAGCAATGAATTTAATCCCTTATATGTTCTACCGAAAGTCAATGGATTTCGAGATATTGCAATTTTTATATTTTAAATAATATCCAGAATTATTTCTTAAACATTATTCATCTCTAAAATGTTAAATTGACCAGCTTTGATTATCATGTTAGCTTATAGCATATACTTTTACAAAGCTTTCTACGAATTAAAATCTATATAAATAAAAAGAAAGGTCCTGACTAACTGACTGACTGACTGACTGACTCATCAACGCCCAGCACAAACCCTTGGACCTAGAAAGCTGAAATTTTGCACAGAGGTTCCTTTTATAATGTAGACAAGGAATAAGGAAAGATTTTACGAAATTCAACCCCTAAGGGAGTTAAACAGGGGATGAAAGTTTGTATGGAAAATTGTCACTTAACGGGTTCAAAATTTCACGCAAGCGAAGTTGCGGGCAAAAGCTAGTGTTTAAATATAGTAAAGGAACGTCTAAGTTGATTACTGGTTAGGCTAGTATAAGGCAATGAAACCTAGTGAACACCGAATGGCCTCGTACTCTCGTCAAATTAATTTAAAACATTATAATCACTTGATAAATATTCAAGAAAGATATGAAATCGAACAGAAGATTACAAGGATATTAGGATTTATGTTTTATTATATCAGTGAGTATGTTATAAAATACATAATTGTTAATACATTTAATTATATTTTAATATATATAGAATAATGTAGTATGTAAATTTCTTGCGGCCTCGCTCGCGTGGATGTCGTTTATCGCGTAGTCTGTATTTTTTGGGATAAAAGTAGCCTATGTCCTTCTCTAGGTTCCAGACTATCTTTGTACCAAGTTTCATCAAAATTGGTTCAGCGGTTTAGGCGTGAAAGCGTCACAGACAGCCAGAGTTACTTTCGCATTTATAATATTAGCAGGGATTGTGGTCGAAGCCAAACCCTGTACGCTTAATAAATAAAAATACTAAATATTAGCCTGTAACTGTCCCACTGCTGGGCAAAGGCCTCTTCTCATACAAAGAAGGAACGAGCATTGATCGCCACGCTTGCTCACTGCGGGTTGGCGATTTCAGACCATTAAAGTCCAGGTTTCCTCACGATGTTTTCCTTCACCGTATGTCAGTGGCGTCTTACTTATCCATACGTACGCTTATTTATACATAAAATAATATATCAAAAATTACCCTGTCTAAAAAGAACTTGCTATCTTAAGACGTATCTCAGGATACTCTGGCACGTGTCATGTGCACGCACGCGCCGTAATGAGTGCGCGCGGGGGGTAGGTAGTTAGACAATTTTACAACTGCGCCGCTCCGTTTTTTGGCGTACTCGCGTTGCTAGGTGTGTGCGCATAGATTATGATAGGAGATGTGACGGTCATGCGGGGTTGAGTTTGATGCCTATAGCTGGAGATGAAGTGAGATTTGATGTAAGTAGGTACATTTGGTTTTTGTTTACGGAAAAGCCGAAAAATGTTGGAATTGAATTTGCTATTTGATGTATAAGTACCTTAGTTAAGTGTCATTCTAACCATTTCGAATCTGTTTATTTTATCTTTATTTTATAAAAATCTGGATAATGGAAGGTTTTAGTTTTTAACCGAATTCAAAAAGGATGAGATTGTTCTTTTTTGCATTTACAGAAGATTTTTAAGAGTAATAAAGTAGGTACCTAATATCAGACTTTGCATTGAAGTTACTGATTCGGTTTTATTTAAACCTTCTATGCCAATACATTTCTCAATTATGCATAAGTATCTAATTACAGTTCTCGGTACATGTGTCAAAAACAACTACTAATATAATTAACATGACACAAAAACAACAATGAAACAACATTACAAAAAAATAACAATTTGACGAGACGACAATGTCAACATATTTCACAGAACGTCCTCTCAGAGGACACTAGCTACTTAAATAAACTGTCCAATCTACATTTCTAATCTTTGTCGCCATCTGTAGGTGCGCACAAATTTGCATATGTCGAAATAATTTAGGGGGTAACTCCACACTCGTAGGACGCTAATGTAGGCCCCTATCGGCAGCGGCGGAATAAGAAATTGGCGTAGATGCGACATTTCGCTAACATTTTTATGTTTATGTCCCTATTTTTATGGGCTTAAGTTGTAAAGGGATGTTAGAACTGTAGTAATCTTGGGCTGTGAGGAAGAAAGGTAGGAAGCATTACGTACGGTAGAACTTATGTCGCGTCTGTACCGGACATATTTGTTTCGGCAAATGTATCGGAACAGTGTTTCGGCACATGTTGTAGAGATTGTCATGTGTCTGATACAAATAAATCAAATAATTTAGATTTCTTTGGTTGCAGCACATGTATTGCAACATGTCCCTGATAAAAGTTGCGGCACACGAATCGGGAAATGTACCCGAGTTGAATGTTCCGGCACATGTTTCGTGCCGTGTCTCTGATATAACATGCGGCATATGTATCGCGACATGTCCAATATACAATGTGAGCGATATTCTAAGTACTTATAAAGCAACTATTCTAGTACACAAATACACTTCACACTAGGGTCTAATCAACTTCTCCGCTATTTGGCAGCCGTTTTGCTTTTTTGTTGAAATATTGTCTACAACTATATGTCTTTATGTGAACCCATTCCATCGTAATGTAAACAATATACAATATTGTTGCCCTCCGAATAAGCCTACTTTTATCTCAATATGACCAAAACTTTGAGAGATATGACTTTTTTTGTACACACGTACAGAATATCTCAAAAAAATAAATGGAAGTGGATTGGACCCTAGTGTATTTGTGTACTAGAATAGTTGTTATATAAGTACCTAGAATATCGCTAGTCTGTGACCGGACACATTGTATAATTTGTGTCACATATATCGTGACTTTTGCCCGGTTTAGCCGACTTATGAAGTTTTAGACACTCACGGCTTCATGCGAGTGGTATGTCAAAAAAAAACAAGTTTTATGTGCCAAGTTTCATGAAAATAGGTTCAGTAGTTTAGTCGTGAACAAGTAACAAACAGACAAACTTACTTTCACAATTATTAATTTGTGTCGATAATTAATGGCACATGGATTAGTACTGTAATTACTCCATATATTCGTAAATAGTGACATCAGAACACCAGATTTTTTGTTCAAAACATTTTGTGTCTCACAACGTAATGCATTTTAAAGTAATTTTCAGTCTCTCATTATTTTGCAATTGAATATTTCTAAAGGTTGAAGAAGAAATAAAATCAAGATATTTCCAATTTAACACAGTTTTAATTGGATTAGCCATTTAAATTTTATTATCATGTCAAAACTAATCATACCGAGTAATTGATACTTTTCAACTAAAACTAAATATTTTATTCAATAGAGAAGCCCCTTTGCATCCTCTATAACCCCTATACAGTCCAAATGATATGCGATATACGAGAAACGGCAATGAATCCTTGTTATGACTATAATTTTATTATATTATATGTAGCAAGTGGGGAACTATACTGAATAATGTGTAAATTGAAATCTCAACATAAATACTAAATAATTGATTAGAAACGGTGTTTTTCTCTCCTGTCTGTGTATGACCAGAATAAGTTAGCTCTAAAATTACTCGTTTTAAAACAGTTGAAGTGTACAATTCTACATTTAATAGGGAGAGTATACATTCGATACAGGTCCGCACCTTAATATTAGTAAAGTGTACCCCAAGAGTGAGTTTTTTTCGTTAACTACTGTAGTTGCATTACGCCAAAAATGTATGAAAATTTAGGCAGCGGCTCTAGGCGCCACGTTCAATACTACTTACTATTCGCGCGTAAATTGAACGGGGCGCCTAGAGCCGCTATCTAAATTTTCATAAATTTTTGGCGTGACGCAACTACGGTAGTTAACGAAAAAAACTCACACTTGGGGTACTGATTTTGCGAAATCATGTGCGCGTCCAAATTTTATTATCACTTGCGTTAGCAGTGAAGGAAAAACATCGTGAGGAACCTTGCACACCTGCGAGGTATTCATAAGTACTCGATAGTGATATAGGCATACCGCTCAGGTATACCTGACTGTGTATGACCACGTTACAGGATTATTTTATCGTGTATAAATAGGCTGTGTATATTCACTTTTAAATTAAGAATGTCTTACTATAAAACGGTATCTTTAAGGGCGGAAAGATCATATTTCTGCTACAAAAAATGAATTGATAGTTTGATTTTTTTTTTACAAAAAAAAATTAAAATTCGTAAAAAAAAAATTGCCTGTAACTGTCCCACTGCTGGCCAAAGGCCTCTTCTCATACAGAGAAGAAACGAGCATTGATCACCACGCTTACTCACTGCGTGTTGGTGATTACAGACCATTAAGTCCAAGTTTCCTCACGATATTTTCCTTCACCATATACCAGTGGCGTCTTAAATTAACTAAGTACTATCCCAAAAACATAAGTAACAAAAAAATACCACAAAAATCGACTCTACATCCGGTATATTACCTTTATGGCATCTCTGCCTCATTTATAACTGCTCTAAGTCTAACATCGGAGGAAAATTTTCGTTATGAACGCTTGGAAAATAACACGGGGGAGAGCGCTAGTAATTTGTCGATACTCTACATACGACTCTATATGTTGTTCATGTAGGCTTATGTACGAAGGCTTTGATTGAAAAATTAGGGACTAATGTATGCGTAAATTAGGCCTTAATATGAATTGAGAGAGGTTATGTGGGGAAAATTGTGCCGGAAGGTAGTGGCAATGTTATGTTAGGAAAAAAGGAGGAAATACGAATACTCATAGCATTAAGTCCACTACTGACCCACTGCTGGGCACGGGACTCTGCTCAGAATGAGAAGGGTTTAGGGTTTCTGTAGCGCTTCGCAGATGTTCGCGGAAGTCCATGTTGACGATTTCCATACCATCATGAGAGAGAGAATAGCGTCAATAATGGGTAGGTTACGCGGGAGCTCCAACGGCATCCTAAAAACATTAATTGATAAGGTAGACAACCCTTTTATTAAACGTTGGGTAGGATTGCACATGCCAACATGTGTCAGGCCACGTGTATATTAGTTTTGTTTGTGTTATTTCGTGTAAAAGTTTACTAACATAGTTTTTTAAGTTGTATTTTATTAATACCTACCTATAGATCGATTATGTAATGATTTGAAATAAAGAATTTATTATTATTATGTCATAGTTGACCATGCTGGGTTAATGCGAGTTGGCGGACAACACATACCATCGAGAACTTTTTGGAGCCCTCTCAGGAGTACAGGTTTCCTCCTGACACCTTCACGCAATTGATAATCAAATTCTGAATCAAATACTTAAGGAAAATGAAAAAATGTGCAGTCAATAATCCCTTTGTTCAGTGTAATGATCAGAAGCCGCACCTCCTTTCTGAAGGAGGACTTTTATCTGGCAGTAGACTACATTAAGATACAAGTGATACAAAACAATATACTTTATTGTTCATATTTAAATACAAAAGATAATTTGGGATGTGCCAAGAAGGAATAGAAATTGCCATATTTTTGTATTGAAAATAGTTGGTTGATCTTAATCTATAAATAAAAAGAAAAGTCCTGACTGACTGATTGACTGACTCATCAATGCCCAGCCCAAACCCTTGGACCTAGAAAGCTGAAATTTTGCACAGAGGTTCCCTTTATAATGTAGACAAGGAATAAGTAAGGATTTTTCGAAATTCAACCCCTAAGGGAGTTAAATAGAGGATGAAAGTTTGTATGGAAAATCGTCACTTAACGGGTTCAAAATTTCACGCAAGCGAAGCTGCGGGCAAAAGCTAGTTACATTATAAAGTGAAATCAACATGATGATTATTATTATTTCTCACTTTAATAACGTATTTCCTCATACTATTGTGTGTTTTAAATAAAATTATATATTTTTTTTCTATGAAAGTGAAGTTGGCTTTACAAAATATCTTTTATGGCATTGAAATCTAATAAAGTTAGACCAGTTCTATAGCATTTAGTTTATTGACCTCCTCATTATAGGAGCTGTTTTTAGTATCCGCTTGCCTTCCAGGAACTGGTAGCTGAAGGAAAATTAATTATTACTCAAATCCTCATAATAGCAATAGATGAAGTCTTACAGCTTCGATCTTATAATAAAATGATAAATTATAATCTTATAATAAACTCCAAATTGAATTTTTGAATTTCTTCAAATAAATGTGGATGTCGGTTAGCTTTCCCTTGAAGTAGTTGGATAGACCGATGTGGAACAAAACACTCCTCATAATAAAATATGAGTAATGCTAGAAGAAAGATGAGCAAGAGATTAATTGGAATAATAGACGGATAAGGGACACAGACGGATAACTGGACTGCATTCCGCACCAACGAGTCCATCCCACGTGAGCTCAATGTAAAGACCAGACTCTCTACGACTTGTCTCTGTAGAGTTTTGGAATTTTTCGGCCATATAGCGAGAAAAGATGGCAATAACCTCGAACAACTGATGGTTACCGGCAAGGTGGACGGTAAACGACCAAGAGGTCGCAGCCCTTTGCGATGGTCTGACCAGATAAGCTCTTCTCTCGATAAGAAATTTCATGATGCGCTTCACTTGGCCAAGGATAGACAGAGATGGCGTAACATCATCAGAGAAAAAATGATTTCAAGGAAGGATCACGACCCTCAGTAATGAGGAGTACGACTTGAGGAGGAGGAAGGGACACATAGACTCCATTTCATATAATATAATATTTTTTGAACCATTTCTTCAGTATAGTTTCAGCTCATAGCATTGATCGTTAAGGTTCATAAAAGTAATACTGTATTGAATCCCTGCTGGAAGTAAACGTGTTGATTATTCCTACACATTTCCTTGCCAAAATAGATTTTATATTGTCTAATGTTAAATTAAACAGTATTAATAGAGAGTTTTATAATATTAACACACTCGCAAAAGTCGGTTAAGTCCTCAAACCATCCATCATCCCACAAAGCTAAAAAACGAAGTCCACTTCATAAAAAAGAACGCACAAAACTACCCATTCACTTCGAATAAAAATAAAAAACATGCAAAAAAATGTAAAAAAAAGACAAAAAAATCACGCGTTACATGGTAATTGAAGTACGCTGGAGTGAAAGTGAAATGAATTTTTTTCGGACTTTTTTTTCAGTTTCACGCATCCCAACTGAAATATTTGGCCTTTATTTTCATCGGCACACCGCCACCGTTAGAATCGAATCTGTCCCGCGAATTTTTATTCATCCGTTTTGTATAGAAAGTGAAAATTCGGATTTGTTTTACTTTCGCTCGCTTTTTTGTGTTTGTGTGTTTGTAAATATGGTGTTTTTACTTTTTACTGTGTTGTAGTAAGGTTATAGGGAAATGGTGAATGAATTTAGGAGAAAAATGTGGAGCGGTGAGCTGGTTTTAAGAGAGAGCATTCTCTTTTTTCTTTGTGTATAATTGAAACTGGCCGAAAGTTTTTCTTGCAAGCCTAATTTTGCTAATCCTCAGCTGTATAGTCTCAAATTATACTACGCATAATCAAAGAATTGCCCGTTGCGTTTGACGTAAAAAATATTAAAAACATGACAAGAGGATGGGCAGAGCACCTTTGTGCCTATATGCGGAAAGATGTTGCAATTTTTTTTTGGTATGAAATTCCCGTTTTCTGTTTGACTGTATCACGAATGTAGTTCGCAATCTTCACGTAGTATGGATACTAACGCGGCGTCTTACGTAGAAGGTTCAAAGCGACGCGAATTGCGAAGCGATGACACGCGAATTCAATGCGAAGCGGCGGCTTTGTCGTACGAGCTCGCGAACCGCCCGCCGCGCGCCGTCATCATTCAGTAGCACTGTACGGCACCGCATCCAGTTCGCGCGAAAAACTCAAGCCAACTGATCGCTTTCGTTTCGCCTCGCACCGCGCCGCGCCGCACTCCACGTGCGTTTGGTCACGTAGGCCACTTCAATAGGTATCAACTGTTTGTTGTTTTCGCGTCACGCCGCGCCGCTTCGCATCGCTTCTAGATCGCTCACGTAGGATTCCGCGTTATGGACAGTCTCCTAAGAACCTTTTCTTGTAGCTATAATATTTAAGTTATTTTTCTTTTCTTTCTTTGACTTGATTGCTTTTGAACCCTGTCGCACGTAATGGTAAGCGCCGACAGAGTCTGAGATGGAGTACACGAATCCAAGTGACAGAGATATAGAGAGATTCCCCTATACTCCTCTGGCTCTCACATACACACGACGGAACACAGTAAACTGTTTGGCGCCGGACTTTAATGTGAGGGTGCTAGCTAGCCAGGCCGACTTACTGCATCTCAAATTCCTATCTTGTATACTGATACTGCAATTCCATTTTGATTGCTAATTGTGATAATTATAATATAAGACTGTTCAGCGGTAGATGTTTACGGCCAAAAATCACCAAAAACTTATACGCCTTCGTCGGAATGAACATGAACAGTTGAACTGAGCGATGCGGATGTGCACGTCATGCTCGTGAACGGGTGTCGTCTGTCGGGACTGGTCAGCTCTTAACTGCTATGGCAATCCCAAAAGACGTATTTTTCTATTTCCTAGGTACTCGTAAATGAGTTTATTTCTCATATTAACCTGCATTATTCTCTTACTATTTTTCTCACGATACTGTAGTGAAATTGTCATGATCTATTATTTAAAAAGAGGATCCATGGAATTTCTTGCCGGTTCTTCTCCATGGGACCTACTTTTTGGAACCTACCGTGCACCTAGTTTTGACGTTTTAAAAGCACATGTAATTTGGTCTACTTGAAATAAAAAACGTTGACTCTGACTTTGAATGCTCATATTCCTTCACTACTACTCATACAGTATTCTGTTCAATCCTGCTACCCCTCCTTATCTTAAAAAACGTTCTGAGTTCATGTGTGATCATCAGAAAACATGAAACTGGAGATGCCTATGCTTTCCACAAGATTATTTGATCATCTCTTCACTGTCAAGGCCATACGCTTGTGGAATGCACTACCTGTGTCTGTGAGGCGTGCTCAACCGTTGGTTTCTTTCAAAAGAATGTTAAAGGAACATTATCTTGCTCTATAGTAGCAGAAGATTTTCTTCTGTCAAAAAATACCGGTCTGTAATATTCACTCAGTTAAAAGTAACTGTAGGGTTTGTGGCAAGTTCCCCCTGTGACTTGAAACCGGAACCAAAGTCTAGACGACTTATAAACCTCTATTATTGGGTAATACAATAAAAGATTGAAGGATAGAAACTGTTTTGATGCTTTAATGTGTTCAACTAGTTATTGTTATTTATTGTTGTATGATTTAGATCCGTTAAAATATAAATCGAATTTGAAAAAAATGTTTCAGTATAAATATTGAACGTCATTTTTCCCGTTAACTAATACGCAAAATACTTACATATATGTTTTCGGATGTAAAACGACTGGTAAGACATGCTATATTTATAACATAATCACTACTATATGTCATGTTAAAAACACCATAACTCTTTATGTTATGAGAAATTATTTAACCACATATTTGAAGCAAAAGAATCTCAGTTATATCCTGGAAAAGTCTATATCTTTTTAGACTTTAAGGGCCTTTTTACAAAAGATGGTTTAAACCAAGACTAAGGTAAAACCAGCTTTAAAATATATCCATCACTTTCTTATGTCATATAACAAAAAAAGACGGGGCTATTTTAAAATCTAGGTTTTTCTTAGACCATCTTTTGTAATAAGGGGTCAAATGTATGATAAAATAGGCTCATTTTAAAATAATTAATATTTCCATTTTTTCATCTAAAAATACTTATTAACAATTTTTTTAAACATTAACAAATAGTAGCCCACCGGTATTTAATTAATATAAACCATTTTATCTTTCAAACTCCTTTCTGGCTTCAACAAAAATCTGTTACACATCACCCAAACATACAATGCAAGTTGCAACTCATCTCGCATTGCGCGGGGATCGTCCGTGAGTCGGTAAGTATCCCTTAGATGTGGGTCAGTGGAACTTGAGCAACGTCCCCTACTTACGACAGGGGTGTTCAACCCTCGTGTTATGTCTACATGTTGGTCTTAAGTGGAGTGGCGCGGTCAATGCATTCCAAGTGATTTATCTACTGATGCTTTAATATAAATAGTCGCCTTAAATGCGATTTGGTCATTTTTATTTTATCACGACGTTTAGGTACTATAATTATAAGAGAGCAACTCTATGCGAAATTATTTTGTAGGCACTGAAATTAAGCCTTTATTGGGTATATAAAATTCGTAATAAATATAATTGACTAGCTTTTGCCCGCGACTTAGTCCACGTGAAAGAACAGGAAAAGTGCAATGACCAAATGCATTCCCGAGATTTTCACTCTAATGCGAGACGAAATAATGTTTTGTTTTTGAAGATTCACGTTGAAATGTAAGGTCAGGGAAAGGAATTGTTGATCAAATAAGGACATTATGTTAATTTGCTGTATTATACCTTTTCCATACGACTAATAACGAATGACAATTGTGATACACGGTCAATTTAGTGATACCGAGACACCGACTTACTAAAACAAGCAAGTGTACTCGTATTTTTGGTGTAAAAGTATTTAATGCCCTCCCTGAGTCCATTTGCTGTAAAGACCTTGCCGGTTTTTAAAAACAAAATCAAGTCCTTCTTCATTGCCCTGGCTCCTTACAGCGTCGAAGAATTTATTCCAAAATTACAATGACATGTTATTTAGTTTTAAAATGAATGTAATTTGATTGATTGATTTGGTTTTTATTTATGTTATGTTAATATTTAAATTGTAATTAATTTTGTGACATGTAATTTTTACTATTACCAATCGTATCGTATTTAAGTTGGCGGTCAATTTGTTGTGACTATACAAAAGTCTATATATTAAACAAATAAAACCTATTTTGGCAAGGATGTGTATAGAAATAAGCAACGCGTTTGCTTCTACTGGGAATTCAACGCAGTATTATACTTTTATGAATCTTAATGGTCAATCAAGATGAGCTGAAACTGTACTTGAAGAAATGGTTCAAAAGATATTCGTGTCATAGCGAGCCGCTTTTGTCTATTATTATGAAATGGAGCCATATGGATTGTATTTATAAGTTTCATATTTTTTGTTAAAAATGGTTTTAAATGGTTTTTCTGCACGAATTATAATTCTGGACTCTTTAGGCGTTATTACATGAAGATCCAAACCTAGTTATCGGAAAGCTTGTAGTATTTTGATTGTCTTAGTAAAATTACATACAAGGACATGCAAGCTTTGTTTTATTTTTTAGCTCATAACTATCCCACTGCTGGGAACGGGCTTCTTCTCAGAACGAGAAGGGTTTAGGCATTAGTCCACCATGCTGGCTTGGTGTGAGTTGGCACACAAACACACAATCGAGAACTTTATGTAGCCCTCTCAGGTGTGCAGGTTTCCTCACGATGTTTTCCTTCACAGTTATCGCAAGTGATAATGAAGTTCAATGTTTTTTTGGTGTATTTCATGTTTTCTTGTTCTTTGGGGTTTATGTATAGAATATAAAATCAGGTTAATTAGCGGTGTATTAACTACACAATGTTAAGTAAGATCTTAATTAGTTGGGGCCTAAAGATATCGAAGATCATAAATACGATGGGATGCTCGCCCTTTTCTTTTAATCTTTTTTCTTTTAAGGGCTTTTCTTTCAATCGTCAGATACCTTTTATCTGAGGTATAATTTTGACAGCTTTTGTATAGAAAATATGTCAAACCGCGATATTTATTCTTTAGATAAAAGTTATCTAACGATAAAAAAATGGCCTTATTTCGTATAGATATGCTGTGATGTTTATTAGTTAAATCTAACCGTGTTTTAATTAGTTTATTGTTGCTCAGGTAATAAGTACCGACTTTATAGAAGTATTAAGTACTATTTAGTAAAACAGCATTTTTTTAACAATAGTGAAATTACTCTGAAATGCTTTTCAATTGTATTTGAATTGAATTTATCTACTTTATTACACAATTTATTACGAAAATGATCAATATAAGTACACACTTTAATAAAAACCATGAAAATGTACAATTAGGTGATTATCATCATATTTTTTGCATCTTTTATGGACTCCTTTATATTAAAAGATAATAATATGAAGATGAATTGCGAATATTTGGTTGCTTTGTTCAGGATGGCAACGTTAAAATGCCTTATCATAGATGATAATAATAAGGTGTTTACATAGTAATGAATAAAATAATTGGTTCAAGAAAATCGGACGGAACAAAATTAAACAGGCCTCAGACACGCCCAATTGAAAAAAAACTCGCCCCGCCCGGAAATAAATTTAAATACATGAACAAAACCGATTTTTGCATACGTTAATTACCCAATAACCTAACTTCGGTCTTCGAATTATTTTAATAACGCCAACAATTCTCTCCAACTACCTTCCAAAAACATGTACGATCTAACACGTAGGAACACACGACACCAATGTAATAAAAATTATATGCTCCAATTTACGATGCCGGGGGTAGGGTTGGGAGGCCAAAAAATTCCCCCCTTTCCCCCCTGATTGCGGGATCGAATCTCGCTAAACGGGTGTACGAAAAATTTCGCAGTAGAGGGGGTCCCCCCGTGGGGCGCAATACATTTTTATCATTATCCCTTTCTCACTACTATGAGGGCATTTTGTAATTATTGTGTATACGTATACATTTTTTGTCTGCTTTTTTGCATGTTTGCAGTTTTTCGGGAGTGGGGGGGCGGTAATTATGATTGGGCAGTGCGTCGGTGATTACTTATTGTTTTGTATTTTCATATTTTATCGCTTGATTTATTTGTTGGATGTGCTGTTGTCTACGTGATATTGGTTCAAGAGTTCTGTTTTGCTTCGATTGACTTACAACATTAACGACTTACGGCCGATTTATATGATTAACTGAGCGTTATTGGTTAAAATTAAGACTCTTCTATCTTTATCAAAAACTATCTTTTACCCGCGGCTTTGCTCACGTTAATTAAGCTCTAAAAAACACACTACTAAAGTTTCTATAATAATATAATTCAGTCGTGATTCGAAAGACACGTGGCGCCATCTATGAAGGTTATTGTTGTTTTCCTCGGGAACAGTACTTTTTTTCGGGATGAAAGGTACCCTATGTCCGTTTCTGTACACCTGACAACGTATATGCAAAATTTCAGGATGATCGGTTCAGTGGTTTAGGCGTGAAAAGGTAACAAACAAACAAACTTACTTTCGCATTAATATTATAAAAAATACTAAGTACTACAGTTAAGATTAATATTGAGATGCATAGTAGACCTTTCATACGTTAGTAGCTACACACGTAAAACTAGCTTACTAGTCTATTTAAATGTCCAGGGTCCTTAGACAAAGTAACATCGCTTCGTAGCGAAACGATATCTACATTCGTCATCGTCTCTATTGTCGCGATTGTTGTGTCGAATTGCTAATTCGTTAAGAAACGAAAATTTTGCTGTCAGTATCAGTCAAGAAGTGTCAAATCGGATCAAACCCGCGAATTTTTAAGTTGTTGTTTTAGTTATAATTGTGATAAAACATGGAATCAAGAGTGCGAGCAAGTCCCGAACAATTGTCAACGCTGCTTGAGTATATGGAAACGTAAGTAAATCCAAGTTTTATTCATGAGTGTGTAATGTAAACAATGACGCGATCTTATCAATGAAATACTTTTGAATCTTTGTTTGTTTAGGTTACAGCCATGGTGACCTGGCGAGGCCTCTTGCTGGATCACAAGGTCTGGTAAGGTTAGACCGACTATGGACTGAACTTACCAACATTTTGAATTCTGTTATTGGTGGTGTCAGCAAGACTACAGACATGTGGAAAAAAATAAGGACTTAATGAACATTTTTGGAAAGACTGGTATGATGGAAGAGAGGCTAGCAATCCTAGCTATGTTTTCAAGGGTTTTGTGTTTGATTCCCAGCTGAGATAATCATTCATCTGATTAATGTTTGTTCATGTGTGTTGGTTTTGTCTGGACAAGTAAAGACACCCTTGCGGTTATGAAGGTTGGCTTGTAATCGCTTCTCTGTTATTACTACACTGGAGATTTTCGATATGATGATGATGATCAGTATCTGACACCCATAGTACAAGCTATACTTTGGGGTCCGATGGCCACATGAGAAGATGCCCCGAATGTTTATTTATTTTTCAATTTATTTCAAAAGTACTTACTAAATTTTTGGCGTTTTAATCTCATTTACACTTATAACATACTTATAACTATGACTGATCTTTATTCAATAAACGTGGGGGCAGATTGGAAGTCCAAAATACTCCAACACAAAAAAAAGGCCTTTGGCGCCTCTCCCAGGTGTTCTCATTGTGTGCAGCCCACAATAAACGTAAAGAATGCATTTTATAATTTATTCGATCTGCAATAATGCCTCTAGCACAGAATAAATACCATTTTTTTTTTTTTCGTTGAAAAATCCTCATGGATACCCTCGCCTGGGGAAGGCCTAAGAGTATATGTAATCACTCAGTGTCAAAAATCCGCTGTTGAATGAAATCCGACCATATAGTATCAATAACTACAACGTTTTAACATTCGTTTCGTTATCTTTTTTGGCGATCACGATCGAAGCGAAGGCGAACACTAAAAGCGCTGCTTGTCTACGCATTTGTATGACGATAAACAAATCGTTTCTTTGTCGTTTCGTTTCGAAGTATAACATTGTCTACCAACTTGCGATAACGATGACGATTGACCACGTGACTTAACGAGGCTTATGTCAATCCCATACATTTTAGTCTTTTCGAACTTCGTTATCGTTTTTAAATTATTACTTTGTCTAAGCCCCCTGTTTGGTAATAAAAAATGCAACCATTAGTAAGCAAAACAATTAGTTTTTGACTAAAAGAACCCGGTATTAGGCTTGTGTATTCCAAAATTAATTCTCTGGTTAAACAACTTTTTACCAAAAGTGCTAGTACATTTTTCGAACCTTACTATAGTACTATAATCAGCCTATTATTGTCCCACTGTTAGGTATAGATCCTCATCACAGTTAACGACTCATTTGTAAGATTATAAACTTTAAAAAAAGTAAAAACCGACTTCAAAGAAAAACTAAAAGGAGTGAAATAATTACCATAATATAAAATTAACAGTTTCAGAAGTCGGTGGCTTCTATTTGTTTCAGTGTAGAGTTGCACCGACTTCTGAAACTGTTAATTTTATATTATGGTAATTATTTCACTCCTTTTAGTTTTTCTTTGAAGTCGGTTTTTACTTTTTTTAAAGTTTATTTTTTATTAAATACGTTTTAGTGACATAAACTTAACCCCCTCCTCTTCATAACCCTTCTTTTTGGCTTTGACGTAGTCGGGCATAAAAAGCCCTTTCAAATGATACCTTACACGATATAATGAAAACATTCCAAAGGGGGAGGGGGGGGGGGACATGCACCCCCTCCTCTTTTCCAGTAGTCAGTTCCCAACAACAAATATAAACAAAGCAATATTAGTAATTTGAGAATTTTGCTTTGATCCGATGAGGAGTTCCGTACCATATCTCTGAAGTTCATAGTCTAATCGTAACAAAATTTATATGGGACCAATCGGGAAGTATACCCTTTCGAACAAAGAAAGAATTTTTCAAATCGGTTCATAAATGACGGAGATATGAGGTAACAAACATAAAAAAAAAAAAAAAAAAAAAAAAAAAGAAAAATACAACCGAATTGAGAACCTCCTCCTTTTTGAAGTCGGTTAATTATTATGTAAAACTCAATCTTTCTTGATTATTTCATCTTATTCTTTGGCGTATTGTTTCTTTGATCTAAAAGATACAGGCTATACCTACCTTGGTGGTCAACGTCCAAAGTAACTCATTAATGTTACAAACAACTGTTTTCTTTATCTTTTTTTTTAAATCTATTTTAAAATATCACTGTATATCAAGAATCTGTTTCAACGTTAGTTAATAAGCTACAAACTAGTTTTTTGATAAGAATTAAGGCAAAAAATGATCAAGTATTTTGAGGTCTATTATCTTAAGTCCCTCAAATTATTCTTCTCCCTATCGTAAGATGATAACTGATCTGATAGAATTTCCTTTGCTTTTTTTAAATGTATTTATTTGGGTAAACAAACAATCTTACATTAAAAATTAGTTACGTGGTTAAATGTACAATCAACGACGTTTCCACAGATTACTAATATCAATTACAGTGCACAGTAAATAAAATTAAACAATAATTCAAGAAAAAAATAAAAAGGAAAAAAAATACATCCAGAAACAATGCAAGGCTGAACTAATTCCTTCCTGAATCTGTTAGAAGAATTTATTTTGATGAACACATTAAAATATAATGAGGTGCTATTCTGCAAACGATAGGACTTAATATCATGACCTGGGTACCATGACGCCTGCATGACAGACGAACTTATAGACGCTACTGAAAATTCAATACTCGTAGCTAAGTTCTGGGTAGACACAATTTAGATTGCCATCAACATGCTAAGAAGAAGAATAAAATGATGTCATTATCATCATCTTAACAGCCCATCATCAACTTCCACTTACCTCCGGTTTCTGAATTGAGAATTCTAGGATAAGCAGTACTTAAGTAAAAATTGAGTACGGTGTTGTCAAAAAAATTACGGAATTTAAAGCATTTCTTTGACAACTTCGTACTCAAATCCCGAATTCTCAAATCGGAAACCGGAGGTAAGCCTCTCAAAGACCGTTTAAATGAAGTCAAAGAAGAAATTACTATAATCACCAAGTTTGGCAGACGGGCTGGTGATTGCAGTTTTTTGGAGAAGGACGCTGCTACCCATTCTCCCTTAGTTGCCTTTTACGATGCCCACGGGTGGACAAGGTGTGGCCTATTTTTTGCCAGCAATCACTCGGAACATACAATGACGTAATAAATTATTATTCTTCAAATAGATAATATTTCTTCACAAATATCGGTTTGCTTTTATATTTGAATTAGTGTTTCTCAGACTGTGATTTATAGAGTTCCTTTAAAGTTCTTTAAAGTTAAACTAAGTTTAAACTTACGATATTGTCGGACTTTAAGTTTGATATTATTAATGTAGGTATAACTGATATTTATCGAGAAATATACACTTCAATAGTCTTGACTACATACCTCCGGTTTCTGAATTGAGAATTTGGGATAAGCAATACTTAAGTAATATTTGAGTACGGAGCTGTCAAAAAAATGCTTTAAAATCCGTTATTTTCTTGACAACTCCGTACTGAAATGTTACTTAAGTAATGCTTATCCCAGAATTCTCAATTTAGAAACCGGAGGATAGTTAAATTGATTTGATTTAATTGAGTCAATAAATACCACCTGGAACCTAAATGACTTAGGCCCTGCTTAGGCCTTGCTTAGCCCTGCATTAAAAAATCACTTTCATTTGATAGCTTCCTCATAATTATCGTTTAGATATCAGATAAAATGCTGATATATTTAAAAAAACGAACTTCGTCCGCGTAATGGACGCCCCTTTCATCCCTTTCGGGGATGAATTTTGAAAAACCCTTCCTTAGTGCTAGTTACAATAACTTATGAACCTCTATTCAAAATTTCAAGTTTCAAGACTCAGCGGTTGTCTGTCAATCAGACAGTCACAGAACTGTTTTATATAATTCTATATAGATACTAGCCGTGATACTTCAAAAATGACGAATTTCCACATAAAATTTCATCCCCTATTAACCCCTTTACGGAATGAATTTTCAAAAATCCTTCCTCAGTATTCTCTTACGTTATATAAAGAACTCCTGTGCAAAATTTAATGTTTCTAGACCAAGGTTAACCTTTTGAGTCGGAAGAGTCAAAAATTACAATTTACAAAATTTCAAAGTTTTTAAAGAGCAACATTTTTTTTTTCTTGCCAACAATTAGTAGTACCTTCTTGCATAAATAAAGTTTTTTGATAACAAATACTAATCGATATATTCATAAGAAAAATATCTATTATATAATATAACTAGCTTTTGCTCGCAGCTCCGCTTGCGTGAAATTTTGAGCCATCGTTAAGCCCCATGTTAAGAGTAACTATAAAATAAATAAAAAAACTTTCATCCCCTATTTCACCTCTTACGGGTAGAATTTCCAAAAACCCTCAAACACGTGTATGTTTATTTCTCACCAAAAGCCTACATGATTAAATCCATGCTTCTATCTTAAAAACTACCAGATTTCTCATACAAACTTTCAACACTTATTTCACCCCTTTAGGGGTTGAATTTCCAAAAACGCTGAAACACCTCTACATTTATTTCTAACCAGATACCTTCGTATTTAATTTCATGCTTCTTACTTCAAAAATGACGGACTTGCATACAAACGTTAATCACCCTTTTCACCCCCTCAGGGGTTGAACTTCGAGAAATCCCTTCTTAGTGGATGTTTTTGTTACGTAAGGAACCTACTGTCCAAATTTCATATTTCCAGCTTTAGTGGTTTAGGCTCTGCGTCGATGAATCAAACGTCAGTCAGTACCAGTCTCTTTATATATAAGAAGATAAGAAGAAGATATTTGCGTATGGAACTAAAGAGCCGCAGCTTCACATCTAAAGAGCCGCATGTGGCTTGCGAGCCGCAGGTTGCCGACCCCTGGGCTAGACCCACCTTTTTAAGCTGTGCGTTGTCTTTCACTCAGTGAGTTTTAGAGTGGTATTAACTAGAAGATAGAAGTTTAACCCTTTGACTGCCTCCTCAAAAAAGCAAAAGCGTGCTCTCGGCGCCAAGCTACGATTTCATCCTTTAAGTCTGTCATGTAGTCATGACAATCGCGTGCTGAACACATTTTGCTCTGTCATGTATACATGACTGGCGGTCAAAAGGTTGAATTGGTCAAAGAATAATCCCTGTGGAAGTCACATTGAAATCAGTCAACCATTTGCGTGTTACGCGTATAAACAAAAATTATATACGGATATTGTAATGATATTGTAATGATATAATGTTGGGTATTAATTTCATCTACTAAAATAATGTTGGAATAAATCGTTTTAACAGTTTCTTTATTACTAAAACATGAATATGAATTCATTATTCTGAATTATAATAATTTATCGAATATCTTCTAACAACTGTACCCCAATCCAGCATTTTAGTTCCTCAGCCAAGATCTACCTACATGCACAATACAGCTGAAATATCTTGCCCGCTCTGAACTTCATACAAACGAAATAGTTTTTTTTCTTTCTTTTGTTTTTGCTTTGATAATACTTTTATTAGAACTTACTACTATAATATATGGCATACGGTCCATTTTAGTTCAAAACTCAATTTAGTCGATGCCTGAAAACACAATTCTGCACCAACACTAATTTCTATAAAATACTCCTTCCGTTCCCAATTATCAGTTATTATCATTGATACCATTGAAATAATCTAATAGTTTGATCGTCGGCTCAACTCAAAGGATCAGATAACGTTCTATTTTTATCTAACCAATAATATTGCCGCTGGTATTTTGCTTTACTTATCTTGAAGAAAATTAAAGAAACCTTACATTATTTCTTAATTACTGTAGGAATCTTTTAGTAATTAATTATTTTATCCTTTTCCTAATTATTTTTGGGTCCTTCGGTCCATATGCGGCTAAATATAATTTATGTAGTGACTTCCGCATTACGGAGTGACTTCCGCATTCCGGCTAAAAAAACCCGGTGTTATAAAGTTGGACTTAGCCTAATTAATTCGCCTAATTATAAAACAAGATATCACCTCAAATAAATTACATAAAAATTTCACGTAACAACGTAAAATAAAAATCAATAGCCTTCAGATTCGTCCAAGAAAATTGGGAGGCGTTCTACGAGCTACGCGCCCGTAGCCGTAGTACTACGCCGTAGCCGGTGCCTACGCAAAAACAATATTTTCTGACGCTACGCCGTTCCTAATTATATTGTTGAATCTCTCAATGAAAGTCTACAGTAGAAACTTTTATACGTTTTTAGATTAATTTTGTATATAAATCAAGGATTTTGTTCTAAATATAATTTTCGTGGCTATTTTTGGAGGTGTTTGACAGATTTAGGTGAGCTGAGTTTAAAGATATTGTTTTGAATACAAAAATGGTAAATGTTTGATGAAACTCTTATACAGAATGGCCCACATTGGACATGCTTCTTCGATGATGATTCTATTCTACATTTAATCTTTTAATCATGCTTTAATCAGTAATCATTTTGAAAATTATTTAATTCATAGGACTCATGGTTAATGCAAGACGTTAATTTTTTTAGAGTCAGTCTACGATGAATCTATTCTACCATTAAAAAACTGTGTTCAACATAGGCACTCATACGTTATAAATACCGAGAAAAATAACTATCTCATTACCATATTTGAACGACATCACATCTTTCTTCATAAAAGCGCGTGCTTCGAATCTGAGAAAATTTGGCTTCAACTAGCTGTAGTAGTATTTGTATGAATGCTTGTGCACTGCCACCAATCCGAATTTCATAGATTTCCAGCTAAGTTTTCTCGAAAGTTGTAATGGTTTTGCGGATTCGGATTGGACTTAGTGCACAAGCGCTCTTATGGTCCGGCTACACACTCAATCTCATTTGCACAAACTCTAATTTGCACAAGTAAGTATGTTAATTAAGACGGCAAAACGGTATACCGCGCAGTGCCATTATAATACCGTTTGCGCAATCATTTGCAATAGTCCGGACTATTTGACCTATTCAACTTCAAAACTCAATTATTCAAAATAGACTAAAACTACTTAATTCTTTTTGAACACCAATGTTATGAAAGACAGCTCCCAATAATACCCACATAACACCGCTTCCTAGTGTTTATGCTGTAAACAAGAAACGGCGCGCCAAATTCAAAAGTCAAATATTTTTATTCCAAGTAGACCAGATCACTGGTGCTTTCAAAAGGTCAACACTAGGTGCTCGGTTTCAAGTAGTAGCTCCTATGGAGAAGAACAGAAAAGAAATTAAATGGAAATTCATAAAAAAATGGTTTGTCTATTTTCATTGGAGTAATGTAAGGACAATGCAGATTAGTTGGTCTGGGTGTTTCTCATGTATTATAAGCATGTATTTACAAAAAAATGTATATAAGTATTCTATCCATTGTCTAGTACCCATAGTACAAGCTCTGCTTAGTTTGGGACTAGATGGTGATGTGTAGAAAATGTCCCAAAAATATTGATTAGTTATTAATATATGAACATGAAGTTAACAACATGGAAAGAAATGAGTTTGCCTTTTAAAATGATTGCCATAGCAGTCACCACTCCCTAGCAACACACCTTAAAAACTATATCACAGAGTTTTAAAATCTATTGTTTCACAGCATCAACTTATTCATCCCTTACAACTTGAACTAAGAAAGGAAGCACCGCTCAACATTTGATCTCTCCCCTCTGACGATTAAAACTATTGATCTCTTTACAAAACTCATTCTTTCGGCCATATTTTGTGGTTGAATGTTAGAGAAATTATATTTTCTTGGTTTGCTTTGCGTTATAACTTGTTGCATCCTACTGATGTCATTATAATCATCACTATTCGTGGATGGATGACCATATGTGACCACATGTTCCTCGAAGAGCACGTAAAGGCTGAGTATCCACCAGAGCTGTGCTAAGCTGCACAGCGAGGAATGTGTTTTGTAAGCACTAATAGAATCACTTCATTTACCTAGCTTCGCTCTGCGCAGCTCTGGTGGATATGGGCTTAGCGGTGAGAGGTTTTTGTTCATACAAAACAAGCAAGAAATGCGAGCGAGGGATGTGTTGCGAGGAATGTGTTACGAGGAATGTGTTGCTAGGAATGTGTATTATTCTCCCTCATAGTCGAAAAGAGTCCGCTACCTATCCTCGCACCGCTCATTTGTATACATTAAAACATTACATATTCCTCGCACAGCTCTGGTGGAAAGGGTCACACCGTTTCACATCCCTCGCTACACATTTTCGCACCACACATTTTCCTCACACAGCTCTGGTGGGTGCTCAACCTAAACCGTCGGTCCCGGGTGTCATACGAATACCTATGACAGTCGTTACCGTATACTGGTATTCAGACGCATCTGGTTAAAATGGAAGCTAACGTCAAAATATTTGAAAAAAGGCTACGTAGAACAATATGAGATGCTATTTAAAAAGTGTGCAGATTTGGAATTTGATTATTCAAGAGATCTGTTAGTAGTGATCAAATTGTGATGTAACGATGAAGGAAACTGGTTCTCGATGGTGATATGTAGTCCACCACGCTGCACCAGGCCAGCGTGGTGGATTAAAACCTTAACCCATCTCATTCTGAAAAGAGGCCCGTGCCCACCAGTGGGCACGTTCATAAGTGCTGATATAATCTTTCCCAGTGTGGGGACCAGCTAGAATATAAATCTTCCTCACCGCACGCGTGTTGTAATAGAAACAACCCAGCACGCTTGCTAGTAGAATCTATACGGTCCGCCTGGCTAGCTACCACCCTCACAGTTTACTGTGTTCCATCGTGTCTTTAAGAGAGCCAGTTAAATCTCTTTATGTCTCTGTTACTTGGATTTCTTTGTTCCATCTTAGACAATGTCTGCGTTTACCATCAAATGCGAATAAGGCCAAACGCGACGAAGAAAAAGTAGAAATTAAAAAAAAAATAGATGCCTCTACTACTACTATTATGGAGTAGTTATTTGGAACAAACTGATGTTCCTTAACGATAGGACCATGATTGGAAGCTTTAAAACTACCATCTCCGCACTGTACAGGGCCATTAAAAGAGCATTCACGAGTGATGATACTCAAGTTTATCCGGCGCATCCTGGGCAGTCAGCCTCGCTGTCAACATTGCTAACAGTCTAATCTTTTCATCACGGCATGAGCTATTCTTAAACTCATGCCAACAAGAGAGTAAAAGACTGTACAGGTCATATCAAACGATTGAAGTTTCTCGCTGCTCTGGCGTCGTTCAGGTACTTTTTATAGCGTAAAGCCTTTCGGAAAAATTACATAACTTAAGATGAAAGCAACCCATTAAGTAGTTTAGAAAAAGTAAGCGGACAAACAGACAGACGTGTAAATTGACTTCCGTTTATACTATTTAGATAGTCTTTAGACTTAGAGAAATCGAAAGAAAAAATTTCCTTCAATGACAAAAAAACATTAAAATCCTAGATATTGAACTCTATAAACTTTAAAAAAGTAACTGAATACGGAAACGTTTGCCGCGCAGCGACAAAGATATATCTTTTAAAGAAAAAAAGAGAATAAACTTAATTTTTTCATCCTATAATAAAAAATTGGGTCAAACAAGTCGGTCAAGGAAAGTTTTTCATTTTTTTTCCGTGTTGACATCACTGCCTCTGTGCTTATATTATGAATTGAGTTTTTAGTAAGTAGTTAGTTAGTAATAACGTATTTTACGTAAAGAATAGCACTAACCCATCTCTTCCCGTGGGTGCGTAAAAGGCGACTAAGGGATTCACTAGAGGATGGGCAGCAGCGTTCTCTGAGTACTTTAACAACCATACTGCGATCGCCAACCCGCCTGCCAAGCGTGGTGATTATGGCAAACCCTCCCAACATGGATAGGACAAAGAATAAACGGCCCTTAGTCCCCACACAGGACCGGTTGATGTGGCGATGCTTGGAGGAGGCCTATGTCCGGCAGTGGACGTCTTTCGGCTGCATGATGATGATGAACGTATTGTACATACATATGCTCACGCTTATAAGCCTCGAAGGGGTGAGTAGAGAGTGTTCTTTTATTACAGGACTTTGTACATCCATGTTTTGCCTCTGGTATAGTTTCATTGGTGGCAAGCCTATTGTCATATTTCCGGCACAGTTACGGTACCAGGTTCATCATCTCTTAATTAATAACGTACTGTAATCACCAATTCGTCTACCTACTGACCGGTTATTAAAGTAGCGGTCATTGCGAGGCCCATATTCAGCAATGAACTTCTCCTTCTTTCATGCTAATGGATCAGTTCATATTCAAAATGTTTGAGTAATATTCTCAATTCAATTCTCAATTCTTTATTGCGTACCATAATGTTTACATACAGTTGGTAGGGAAATTATTAGATAGTAACAATTATGGACCCTGTCGGGCACAGCACAGATCAAGTAGGAGAGAGGAGGAAGGGCACCTGTTTATTATGAGTTAATTGTTAGTAAGTATAATATTATATTCATGCAGAATATTAAATATTAAATTGAAGAATTATAATTGTTGATTTATAAATTATTTTTTGTAAATACTATAATTTTTTTTAAATTATAATTTATTGCTTTTATTTCCTTTATAATTTTTATTTATTACGTAATTAACATTTCTTATCACTGAGGTAGGATATATTTAGGAGGCTTCGTGTTTATTTTCAGAATTTATTTTTCGTATTATGAATATAATAATATTTGACAACCTAAACAGCGCTAGCTCCCGCAACTCTCATTTGTGAGCTTTAAAAGCGTTGTTTCAATATGAGATGAAGATTTACACAATAGTTGTCAAATGTATGACATTCTACTCTATGCCAGCGGCCAGCCACCAAGTTGGAGAGTTGTTAATACGGGCCATGATGGGGCCCCGTTGAGATAGTCACCTGACAGACAGATCTGTGTTGCTAGGGAGTTTATTGCGCCATTTCTTCTTCACATCATAAACACTAGGAAGCGGTGAAGGCTTTTATGTGGCTGTCTATTGTAACATTGACGTTCAAAAAGAACTAAGTAATTCTATTTTGATATAAATATGTTTTGAGTTTGAGTCCTGATAGGGTTAAGCACAGTGGACCCACCAGAAAGTGTGGCATCGACTGATGAGCACAGCAGTTACATTTAGCACCACTAGAATCCAGGATCACGAAACTTAATTCCCCTGATGTAGACGGTCGGACGACAGACTCTAGAAATCGGAAATATCATAGAAATAATGTTTATGAGTTTGATAACGAGAACAAGAAAATTTTCTATAAGAAAATCGGAGCACGGTAATACGAAAATCTCGGAAAACGCTGAGATGACGAAACTTTTTTTTTGCAGAGCTGTGACGTCATTCTTCCTTCTACAATTCTGATTGTTTATTGGCGATAACTTATTGATTAATTTGAATAAGTAAGCAAAGAATTTATTGTGAAAACTAAATTAAATTGTTTATTGGTTTAACTTGAAAATCATTATTAGTTGAGCATAGTTTTGGCTAGAGAATATTTAATAATTAATGTAGGCGTTGAGTTATTTTGTAATTATCACATTCCTATCTTTAGAATTTAAAAAGTCTTGATTCAAACTTTTGAAGTTATTATAAAAATAATTAAAGGATGCATTGTGTTTAAAAAACATGTTTTCATACATATTGCAATTTGACTTTCTAGAAAAATCTTTGATCACGTTCCTGTACTTTTAACAGAATAATCATGTTTAAGATAAATAAACCTAGCTTATAGAAGCATTTTTTTTATCCCAGTATAATGTTTTTAGTACTCAAATGGATACTGCGACCTATCCATCTCATTAACACGACAGCGACGGCTTCGAAAAAGAGTCCAGTCTTGTTAAGAATCACATAACCCAGCAAAGATCACACAAACAAGACATCATATCATACAATGAGAAAAATCAACCAAAATTTATCTTAAAAGCAGCGAATTAGGCTAATTCTCATAACATAATACATTTCCAACGAGCACACACGATGTTACACGAACATCTCCGAAGCCCAAAAACAAAACAGTTCTCGTTCCAAAAATCAAAATCTAGTCACACTTTTCCGAGTACCAATAGATTGTCGCGTTTACGGAATGAAATTGACACACATATATACACACACACATTAATATATACGCGTAGGGGTAGGCACAAAGGGGTCTGATTAAAAGGCATGACATGCGCAGAATAAATTTAAAAACTACCGGGAGGTTGGGTTAATTTTTAAGTATTGATCAAAAATTGCGTATAAGTATATATACGTTTCATGTCGGGCGGGCGGTGTGGGCGGGCGGGAAGCGTGCGTGAATTAGATTCCTCTTTTTTTTCAGTATGTGTGTGTGAATTTTTGTCATTAGTATAGGGTTTTTTTGGATGTTTAGAGGGATGACGTAGATGCGGGGTGTTTGTACAGGGATGCTGTGAGTCGGAGATACGTTTGATTTGAAGGATGGCTGGATGATTTTGAAATGTTTTGTAATGAGATGCGAGATGAAATGATGATGTAGCTACATGATTCAATTCGTGTATCGCCAGGTTAATTTAGTTTTGTTATGTAAATAAAAACATTCTTTTATGTGTTGAAATAAGCTTTTGTTTTCCATAAAATTATTATTAATAACTAAGTTAATTAATTAAAATGTTAAATATGCTTCTCAATCATTCAATTAAACGAGTATTAACATATCAAATAATAAAACTCGGCTGTCTCGTTGGTCTAATGGTCGCGCTCGTGACTGTTGAGCGTGAGGTCTTGGGTTCGATCCCCAGGTCGGACAAAGTGTTATTGAATTTTTCCGTGTGGAATTTCTCAGTAGCAGCTCAGAGGATTTGTGCCCGGTTGATGGCAATAGGCTCGCCCCCTATTGCGTGGGAGTCGGTGAAATGTCGGTGTACTACTTCTGCCAAACCCTTCAGGGTATAAAGGCATGATGTTATATTAGAATAAAAATAATTTTGATCAAGCAAAATTGTAGTCAATTTAAAAAGTAGTTCACATAATTTACACATAATAATATGATCACTGTCTGGTTAAGTAAAGCTTCAATTAGTGCAAATTAATAAATTGAAACCGCATTTTGGCACGAAAACTGTAGGTTCAAAGTTGACGAAATTGAACTAAGTTGTCACGGACCTGGGTGATTATTCGAAAAATGTTAACAAAAAATAAGAATGTCATTATCATCATCCCAAAGTTCTAAATGCAGATGTTTCAAACTTCAATTACAATAATGAAAAATCAAACTATACCACTGCCGTCAAGCAATAAGACAAGAATAAAAACAATCTGAAACTAATATTAATGTTAGCAACGAAGGAGAACAATGATTTCTTATTTTTCTTTTTATGGAAATTCGCATCTTCACCCTATAGATGAAATATTTTGAACTAGCTATCGTTCGCGGCTGCGCTTGCGTGTTATGTCAATAAAAAATATCCTCTGTGCTATTCCTGGTTTCGGCTTATCCCTGTGCCAAGTTTCATCAAAATTGGTTCCATAGTTTAGTCGTGAAGACACAACGAACAGATAGACAAACTCATTTTATCATTTACTAGCGACCCGCCCCAGCTTCGCACGGTTTCTATAATATGCATGTATTATACATATAAACCTTCCTCTTGAATCACTCTACTTATCTATTAAAAAAACGGCATCAAAATCCGTTGCGTAGTTTTAAAGATATAAGCATACATAGGGACAGACAGCGGGAAGCGACTTCGTTTTATACTATGTAGTGATAATTTAATGTTCATGCTAGTAGAAGTAACTCAAACCAAAACTAAGATTAACCTAGTTTTAAAATATAGCCATCACTTTCTATCTTCATATAACAGAAAGGGACAGGGCTATTTTAAAATCTTGGTTGTACTAGGACCATCTCTTGTAATAAGAAGAACTAAGTACTGTGGACTGCGTCGATTGAAATTAATATTTTTGTAAGTATAGAAGTCAATATTAAAGACTTTTTTGTTCTAAGAAGCATCGGCAAACTTCGTAAAACCGATAATTTCCGATCTGAGTGCGACTTCGACACCGCGAATATTTGTTAGTACTGTAGTAAAAAATGATTTTTACGCAGAAGCAATAAGTGTGAATGTCGCGAAAGTTCTTCGATCAGGTACATTGATGTAACTTATTAATTGTGTTGTACTGTATAGATAGCGATTAAAATTCATCATCATCTGCCTAGCCTTTTCCCAACTATGTTGGGGTCGGCTTCCAGTCGAACCGGATGCAGCTGAATATCAGTATTTTACATGGAGCGACTGCCTATCAGACCTCCACAACCCAGTAACTGGGTAATACGATACTCTCGGTAAGACTGCTTGTCAGACTTTCTGGCTTCTGACCAACAGTAACGACTGTCAAAGATCTACAAATGACAGCCGGGACCAACGGCTTTACGTGCTTTCCGAGGCACGGAGGAAACTCGCTATGGTAAATGGTCATCCATCCACAGACCAACCTCGGCAAGCGTGGCTTAACCCGGAAGATCGGTCTATGCGGCTGTAATTATTTAGCCACGAGCTCCTCAGATAGCGATTAAAATTATTTTGTAATTAATAGTTTTAAAATAATTACCGTTTTACCCATACTAATGTTACAATCTAATAACGACCACCAAAAAAGTATTATAATTGATAAGTTAAGTTTTTCGCGTATCAGTTTCACATAATATCAGTTATTTAGTTACTGCTATAAATTGTACGGGTTTAATGAATTATGATCTAAAATCTGATACTTTGATTAGTGATTATTAACAATGGAGCAGAATAAAAATGGTCAAGTGTGAGTGAGGCTTATATCCTATTGTGTTATAGAAGGTAGAGGAGAAAAAATGTGTTTTTTTTGTAAAAATCTGTCGATTTATAAATAGTTCTGTTTGTGCAAATGCTAATTACCAACCAATCAATATTAAAGTTAACCGGGCGTTAAAAACTAGCCTCTTAAAGTGCTAAAATAAAATAGCAGATGTTTTTTTTTTAAAAGCTAGTCTTTATTTTGTATACATTTATAAATAGAACTAACCAAAGATTCTAAAGCTGGTGGACACCAAAACTAATATCCTGGTTAACCAACCATTTATCTAATATTCTAGTACCTACATACGCCAGCACATAAAGCTACTACAATCTGTGAAATTTCTAATAGATTTTCATATTTATTGCAAAAGCATTAGGTTGAATGTTGATTGGGAAAATTTTACAGTTTCGGGTAGCTTGATGTGCTGGCGTCTGTACATTTGTCGACTAAACAGTTGTTTAACCAGAGAATTAATATTGGTAAATACCAGCCAAAGGCATTAATACTCCTTCACATAGCCGTCAACATGATACTAGCCCAAAATTCTAGGCAGCATTGGCTGGCACTGCTTTTTATCGACAAAAAAGATTAAAAATATTTCGAAGTTCGAAAAACATATTGTAATTTTGTATCAAATTAAAATACCTACTTAAATTGTATTGTATCGCCAACCCGCAGTGAGCAAACGTTGTGATCAATGTTCGTTGCTTCTCTTTATGAGAAGAGCTCTTTGCCCTGCAGTAGAACAATTACAGGTTAATACTTATTTATTTTCATTTAATTGTATTGATAACAAGGTCCTGATTATACAGTGATTTTCTTTGTACTTAATGTGTTTTGATGACAATTAACAATGTCAGTTATTTTATATAGTTTAGCGTCATTTTACCTTTTGTAAATGTGAGAGTTTTGTAGACTTGCTAGATGCCTGGATACCTATTTAATTTGTGACCATATTTTTCATTTTGTGTTTTTGTGTGGTTCCTGCTCTTAAGTCTACTTTGCTCTCTCATAACTATTCCAAGTCATAACTGTACCCACTCAAATTGTTAAAGGTATGGATTTTAAAAGAGTAACCATGGAGTTTCTTGCCGGCTCTTCTCCATAAGAAACGACTAATTGGAACCGTGCACCTAAATTCGACTTTTCATAAGCACCTGTAATGGTTTATGTGAAATAAAAACGTTTGGTTTTGATTTTGATGAAAATAGAAAATGTAAGTTCAATGACAATGCCCTCTTTTGTCCACACAAAGCTGATACTCACTTCGCAATAGAAATTGTCGCCCCCTCGAATTGTGAATGCATGCAAAAGGGGTTTCATTTCGCTTAGAAAGTATCTGATAGTAGTGCACGATATTTATTTATTTATAACCGTTGTTCGTGCCTTGGAGAGTACGTTATACCGTCGGACCCGGGTGTCATACGATTACTTATGATAGTCGTTATGGTTCAGCCCGAAAGTCTGACAGCCGATCTAACCTTAGGATATCGACATTGCCCAGTAACTGGGTTGCGGAGGTCTGATGGCAGTTTCAACTAGTCGGACAATCCCGAAAAATGCACGTGAGTAAACCGTAGCTAATTATAAATATGAACGTGCCTCACGAAAGTTAAAATACAAAAATGATTGAATTGCTTACAATTTATTTATTAGCTATATACAAGGTTAGTCGGAAAGGGGGTACTAATCCGCGGGCCACTTAAAGTATCACTGATGACGGTTTTAAAGCAAGTGTAAAAATTTCAAAATTCGATAATTTTTATTACCATGTAAAATAATTTTTCATTTATTTTTTTCAAAAATTCTTCGTCCCTACTGAAGTTACTGAGCAGTAACGAATTCAGAAAATGGAGCTTCTAATTCGTGACCCCAAAGAGGACCTAAAATGTATACACAGCTGATCATAGTTGAGGATAGATAGATTTTAGCAAATTTTTTGTGCAATTTTTGAACAGCTATTTCTCTTAAACTATTGACTTTTGGGGAAAGTGGTAGAACAAAAGTTACTCATTATTATGGGTACTTTAACACCCTTTCGGATTAGTACCCCCTTTCTGACTAACCTTGTATACAAGCTTTGTTTTAGTATATACTAAACCTGAAACCAGTTTGTTCAGAATCACTAGGAGAATCGATTGACAAATTTTTTACATATTTTTTTTTTCATAAATTTCCATTTTGTTTCAGTAGGTTTCTACCCATAACAGTTGACGGGAATCGACAAATTGAGGCTTGAGACGGTCCACTCGGTCAGTTTCCGTGTATTAGACAACCCCTGCATAGCACATCTCAGACATTTCACACTTTACTTCTACTTTCAAACTTAACGCGACATGAACTACGGAGTAACTTGGAGATTTACTAAAAAAAAACACACACATATTCAGGCAGTTCTGATGAAAATCCTGTTGGGGTGTCTCGGTTTTTGTATACACTAAAAATAACGTTGTATACTCGATATAGATTTTATTAGCTAAATCTATAGCGAGTATTTATTTTATAAACTTGTATTTTTTTGCTAAACTCTGTCATCTAATATAAATGGGTGAAATGTAATTAAACGATGAATATAATTAATTAATTTGGTTTGTGTCAAAAGAAATAGGTACTTAAGAAGTATTTTTTTTTGTTTACTGCCATTATGATAATTTTGATTTGGTTGATTAATGATTATGATGATGATTATCTACACGCTTAAAGAAGCTGTGCTATTAGGAAATGGATGAGGTCGTCATAAATGGTCTATTAAATCACAAAGTGTTTGTTAATTTGAATGATGTAATAATATTACAGTACCTACTGCTTTCAAACGCCCTTTGGGACATACATATTATGTTTGCATAACCCTAGGAATTGAATATGTAAGATATGTATAAAACTCATTAGCGATTTTAATTTCCACATCCAATGTTAGCTTCATTGTTTCATATCTTTTGCGTAATCAATAACCCGAAGCTCACGTAGGTACTGTTACATAATCTAAATTTCCTCTTCATAATTACATATAAACACGTACTTAGACGTATCAAAGTACATCTAACATCTGAAATGAGAGCTAAAACCCACCATCACTCGCAGAATAAAGGCGACGTCACACGCATGCGAAAAAAAAACTAAACATCGCCCCACATGTGGGAATAATTTAAAAATACGCAAAATACAGCCACTTCACTTCTAACCAGGGCCGCCACCCTCCCCTTTTGCGTATTTTTCGGTATGCGTGGCAGGTGGCGCCACCCCTGGGGGTTCGTTAAAAAGCGCCCGAGTACGTAGTATTATAAAAGTTGTGCCTACTGTGTAAGTAGTGGAGTTTGGGCAGGGAGGCAGGGGGTACCTACCTAGTTAGACAGTTAAAAGTATGCGGTATTAACAAAACGGAAATGAATATACGAGTAGCTACGTTTTTGGGAGGCTGCGTCATTTGGCTTACGGTAATGAAAAATACTTGGCTTTTTTTTTGGGCTGTTGTGTTTTGTTTTGTGTTAGGGATTAGATGTTCTAGGGTTAGGGTTTATAGTACCTAAGTTAGGGCGTTGTTCATTATGTAGCTTATAGGTACTTTATGACGTCTATTCGTTTTGAAGTTAGGAGTTTTTATGTTTGCGAGTGAATAGAAGATAATTTTGATGATATGCATAATAATTATTAGAAGTGATTGTAAAAATCATCTGTAGGAGACTTTAAATGAAAGTCTCTAAGGTTAGTTTGTTATTTAAAATGATTTAAATAAAAATGAAAGGGTAATCATTAGAAAAATATACTATGAAAGTGAATGAGAATAGTTAAAGGTAATTTAATAATAGCATGAATTACGATCATACAAGTATTATATTTAGTAGACTAATAAACACTAATTTTATTCTTTCTTTTACTCCTATCTTTTATCCAAACTTTAGCCTGAAAATAACTTCCCAAATAACATGTAAAATACTAATAAAAAAACAAATATTCCTGACACAAAATGCACTACAGCCAATCCAAGTGAAATGCTAAAAAAATACAAGAAAACACATTATTACTGCGATGTTGAGTAAACAAATAAGGCAAGAATAGTTCCGTAATACCCTGCCATATCTAAAACCTACCTTATTCTTTGAAATATAAGGTTTAAGATCAAGTGCGTCGAAGTTAGTAAGGTATAATATTTTACGAAAGATTTTTATAGCGTCGTGCATCGTACTGAAGTGACACGGTATTTTGACATTGTGTGTGACTGACACATGTAAGCAACAAGTATTGCTTGTCATATTTCGGGGTAGGTAGCGGAGTAAGTGATAGTCAGGTAAAAGGGTGGTTTTTATGGAGAAATATACACAGTATGTTGCTTTGCAAGTTTGTGGTCGAAGGATAGAGTCTTGCGTTACTTTAGCATAATGTTGTTATGTTCAAATGTTTGTTAAGTTAAAGTCAAAGATTTTTATTTCAAACTAGCTGTACCCGGCATGCGTTGCAATGCACTTTTTTCTACTTACTACCTACCTACTTACCTACTACCTACCTTCAGAAACAAATTCAAAATAGTAACAAAGTTAAAACCATTTTCATGCATGTGGTAAACGAATGAAAAATATGGATATACTGAGATAATTTCGTTTTATTTTTAATTTCAAAATTTTATTTCGTTAGTATCTTCTCCTGACAATTAAGAACAAAACCAAAAAAAAAATAGCGAAATCGGTCGCGTAATAGCACGCGTGATGTCGTGACCAAGGGAAATAGGGATTCATTTTTATATAAATATATTTAAAATAGACCAGGTTACTGGTGCTTTCAAAATGTCAACACTAGGTGCACGGATCCAAGTAGTAGGTCCTATGGAGAAGACCGGAAAGGAAGCTCCAAGGACAATCTTTTAAAAAAAAAAATGGTTTGACAATTTTCATTGGAATAACGTAAGAACAATGCAGAAGTACATGCGGTTAATAACATAGCAATAAATGATAAAATTAGCCTTCTAAAACAATTGCCATGGCAGTAACGAGCTGACCAGTCCCAACAGACAGCACTTGTTCACGAGCATGACGCGTATCGGCATCGCTCAGCTCAACCATGTTGCAGGGAATGTTGCATGTTGTTAGTAAATCATATAGGAACGGGTATACCGATTTGGATGAAGGGGACAGAGATAAAGTACCTATATCTTCGATTTTAAGTACATAAAGTGCTTTTAATGTCTGGAAAAAAACAAGAATTCGTCAAGCAAATGAAGCCACGGTTACTTATTAGCTTATTCTTTTAAGATAAATTAATTGTTATAACATAGGTTATTAGACAAAGGTACCTTCTGTACCCAAAAGCCATTTCTATCCCACTGCTGGGCATGGCCCTCTTCTTAGAATGATAAGGGTTTATAGTCCACGCACGCTGGCCTAGTACTACTGGTTAGCAGACGACACACAACATCGAGATCTTTCTGGAACCCTCTCAGATGTGCAAGTTTCCTCACGAAATTTTTCTTCCCCGTCACTATGTTGAGTTCCAATGAGTTAATATTGTAGTAAGACGTACTTGCGTGTTCTTTCGTACGTGCACGTCATGCTCGTGAACGGGTGCCGTCTGTCGGGACTGGTCAGCTCTTAAATGCTATGGCAATCCTAAAAGTCGTGTTTTTTTATTTGTTACTAGTACGAGTTTATTTCTTACATTAGCCTGCATTAGTCTCTATTTTTCTCACACTACTGTAGTGGAAATGTCATGATCTATTATTTAAAAAAGAGTATCCATGGAGTTTCTTGCCGGTTCTTCTCCATAAGACCAATCTTTTAGAACTGAGAACCTAGTTTTGACGTTTTAAAAGCACCTGTAATCTTGTCTACTTGAAATAAAAACTGTGACTACGTATTTTTGTTTTTTTAAACATAACAACTATGGCAATTACCAATAAGCCTGACATCGTGGTGATAGGTCGGTCAGAGCGTTTCACAATGATTGTTGATATCACAGTTCCGCATGACGAGAACCTTGTGAAAGCCGAGAAAGATAAAGAAATTAAATATCAAGACTTGGCACACGAGGTTGTCGCCATGTGGGATGTTGATTCAACAATCATTGTGCCGATAGTCGTTACGACCAAAGGTTTAATAGCCAAGAGCCTCGAACAACATCTAAAGAAGCTCTCGTTGGGCAGCTGGATCAAGGGCCTGATACAGAAAGCGGTACTTCTGGACACGGCGCGTATTGTTGGGACGTTCCTCTCTTTGAGGCCCTGACCACCGGTAGCATGGATCCTGTTCCCGATGCTGGTGGGCTACTATATATTTTTTTGTATGAAAATATTTAAAAATGTAATTTTATCTGTGTTTCAATGAATAAAGGAATGGTAATTAAAAGTAATACACGTAACGTAACCGAACTAAAAAAGCTCAAAATGGACCTAGCCTTAATAAAACCTAAAGGGCTGACTACCCTTTAAAAGAATAAACGTTCTAAATATAAATAAAACTCACCCTGGGACCTATATCTACATTAACGATGACAGGTCATTAGCCTCTTGCCTACGAAATTTTATATAGGTACAAATACTACGTCAAACTGTATCTTACGACGCCGCCGTTGCGTAGGATTGTAAGTTACTGATAGTAAGAGCGAATTCGTGTTGTTTTTAAATATTAAATAGAGTAGGTAAAGGTTAGATCTAGAATTAGGTTCTGGAAATGTCGAGGAGAAGGAAGGAAGGAAGAAGAGTATCACTACATAGTATAAAACAAAGTCGCTTCCCGCTGTCTGTCCTTAGATCTTTAAAACTACGCAACGGATTTTGATGCGGTTTTTTTTTAATAGATAGAGTGATTCGAGAGGAAGGTTTTAAGCTATAAAACGTACACGTGTGAAGCCGGAGCGGGTCGCTAGTCTTTTATAAATAATGGTGTAGGTGTTTGGCTTAACTTCTCAATAGATTTTGATGAAACCGGAAAAGATAACGGTTTTTGTCATCCCGGAAAACTAAGAAATCTTCACGCGAGTTGAGCGGCGCACATTCATTGCGTTTCTCAAATAGTTATAATCAGGTTTGAGTGAAGGAAAACTGAGTCGGTAAACTTATGAAAAAGTGAGTTAGTAGGTTGTTAAGTTTACTGCAACCGTACGTATATCTGCATTATTCTTGAGCAACGACCTGCATTTTTACGCACATGCGACGCGCAAATTCAACATAATTCAGTTTATTTTTAGAAGATTCCTAGGTAACACAAAAGCCATGCCATAGACTATAATTGAACCATAGGTTTTCTAGGTAAAGAGTAAAACGTGACCCTATTACTAAGACTCCGCTATCCGTCCGTCCGTCTGTTACCAGGCTGTATCTCATGAACTGTGATAGTTAGACAGTTGAAATTTTCACAGATAATGTATTTCTGTTGCCGCTATAAAAACAAATACAAAAAAATAGAATAAAATAAATATTTAAGCTCTCATACAACAGACATGATTTTTTTATAGGTAATGGTACGGACCCTTCGAGCGCGAATCCGACTCGCACTTGGCTGGTTTTTATTAACTTTTTTTCGATGCTTTTCTTCTCCTAACGTGAGTATGGAAGCCTCATCCGTCCCTCCTCTGCTCTTTTCACCTGACATTTCTCTACAAAACATTACGATTCAAAGAATATATTTGTTGTTATAGCGGCAACAGAAATACATCATCTGTGAAAATTTCAACTGTCTAACTATCACGGTTCATGAGATATAGCCTGGTGACAGACGGATAGCGGAGTCTTAGTAATAGGGTCCCGTTTTACACTTTGGGTACGGAACTAACGGAACCCTAAAAAGGGACGTTAGTTTTCAACATTCCAAAATTTGAATAATAAAAGTTTATGAACCTGTACAGAGCCTCGTTAACAATAACTTATAATGGCCACATATGACCTTGAATATTAACAAAACTAGCTAATAATTAACAAAAGTAGCTTTGTAATGTGTGGACGTGTATTTAATGCTCTACCTAGCGATATTAAGGACCTACCCTTCCAGAGATTTGTTAAGAAATTGAAAGCTTGGTTGAGTGAAAAAAACTTTTATTCGGTAAATGACTTGTTGTGTATTAAATGTAATTGATTTTGTTGAATACTCTATAATATTAAATTTGTTAACGTCTAATTATAATGTAGTAATGCATGTAGTCTTATTTTATAAAATATATCATGATCTGTTAATAATTATGTACTACTTAATATTTGCATGTCACCACTATGACTAAATGTTTTGGATCTAAGTATTTAATTAAGACCGAATTGTACCAACACTTACCGCAAATATAGATTCTTTCATTCATTCAAGAGAGAATAAAAAAACAAAAGAAAAAAATTGTAACACTAAAAACAACACACAAAAATAGAACACAATTTTATTGGCTTCTATCATACCTATACGCGTTAAATGGTATAAAATTAATAAAAAGTATAAGCAAGCTTCAAAAAAATGTTTTTAAAAACTAAAATGACTAACTAGGTACCTAAAATCACGTTCAACTGGAATCCGTTTTTATTTTATTGTTGAATAGATCTCACCAAATATTCCACTCAGTTATTTAGCGTGCAAATAAAAAAGCTTAAAAATAATTTCCAGCGTAAAAACTTTACAAAGTTAACTAACGGCCGATAGCTGGCTATTCGTAAAATATTCAAATTCAACGGCAAACTAAACATGAACGTAACTTCCGTGGAATTATTTATCAATATCACGTACATTGATGACTCATTTCGTTACTAATTAAAGGCTTTTCTAACTGAAGTATCAATGGAAATCAATACCGTAATCTTAAACGCGGTGTGACGCTGGAATTTTCAATGTAGTTAAGTCGTTACACCGATGCGCCTAAAATTGCGGCATAGCAAGGAAGTTCATTCGAGCACATTGCTATAACATTTTTTATAGGCGCTCCCGTTCAAAGAAGCTTTTACTTATTATTCTAAGTGCGCTCTTCTATGAAATAGCTTCTTCAAGTACAATTATATTTTGAGAATTATTTCTTATTATATAATTGTTTATTGCTATTCTAAGAAAATAAATGTGAGTACTTTTATGGGTAGGTGCTTTGTACTACCACTTTTATTATTTTTTAGGATGATGAACGACAAGAAAATATAGTTTTTCGAATTCAGGTCATATTGGTTGTCGGAATAGAGTTGATATTTCGTTGCATTTATTGGATAAGGAGATGAACAGTTTCTATAGAACACGTTTTCATCTAATAATGATACTTATTATGTATGCTGTTTCAAATCATAACAAAGTTAGAAACTAATACGTCAGGGTCAATGAAACGGAACTCAGAACAGCTCAGTAATCCCGGAGGCCTAAATAATAAATGCGACGTTGGAACGTCACACAAACACAGTGAGTAAAACAATTTATTACAAAATGTAAACAGGAAGAACCGTATTTTCATTTAGAATACGATTTCTCGATTCCTTCTACCCCCCTTCCAACCCCCTACCCGGGACATAGACGAAAATACCCCGGTTATGATTAATACCGAATGCGAGGCGCATTGATCAAGAAAGCAGCTTTTTACTCCAAACTACCCATCTCTTGCCCCCCTGCCTACCCCCTGTGCGAGCAGGACTAATGCACCTCTCCCCTCTCACTCTAAAACAAAGATGCTAAAACTTCTTTCGCTAGTATAAGATTTTAATTTCATATTTTTGACGAAACCGTTCTAATTTTACAACACCATGCAACGAACACAGAACTCTAATGACCACTTCTTAGAACACATATTCGCTTGCACCCACTAAGCACTTGCTTCCGTCTTCTAATTCGGAATTAGTTTTCGAAGTGAAAAGATACAGTCCAAAGACTATAGACGCGTTATACTGAAATTTAAACCTTAACAACTTAATCTGAAAGTCGAATTTCTGCTGTACATACATCGGCAAGAAATAATTCTTCAGTTGTACCCCCAAATTAGTCGAAATAGGGGAAGGGGTGCACACGAAGGGTGGTTTTAAAAGAAGCAAAAAGGTGGGGATAGAAAGATGCGCGAAGACTTAGTTCTCGCGGGCCGGGGGGGTCGCGGGTGGTGGGGTGGCGTTATAAAATATATAATTCTATACTTACAATACTTGTAAATACGGTACGCGGAAGTACTGCGATTTTGACGTCTTGATACTTTGTAATTGGCAATAGTTGCATGTAAACATGGCATTATGTGTAACCAAAAGGTCGTAAGTGAATAATACGCCATCCTACTTCTTTAAGTAGGCATCTCGAGGATCATAAAAGACACGTCATTCACCAAAATCTTCACAACAATCAACTAAAATTACATATCCACCTTCAAAGCATCATGACTATGGCATAATCTTTTCATATCACTCAGCAGCTGAATCAAATACTTAAGTTATGAATCTATAAGAAGAACATATTTTTCAACATTTTAAGAGATCTTTTTTTTGTTTCTGTTACACTTGGTATTAAATGCGAAAAATAAGTACATAACAATCCTATTTCGCCGTTTTTAAAGATAACTAGTTGTACTGTTTGGGGTGCATGAGAAGAGCCTCCACGAGTGACGATACTTGTGTACGTCCGGCGCACCCTGGGCAGTCAGCCCCGCTACCAACCTTGCTGACTGGCTAATCTTTTCACCACAGCATGAGCTATTTTCGTATAGCTCGTGCTGACACGAGAGAAGAAGAAGTTGTAATGAATTACAAAAAAAAAAAATTCTTTAGAAATAATAATACGTAATGAGTTTTTGAAACTAAAAATAAGTATTGATTCCTATTTATTCTCTTCTTTTACTATAAAGAAATTACATTAACACTACAGTTATTTAATTTTCTCTTACAAAATAATAAATAATCAAGATTAGTTCCTTAGAAAACTCAAGACTGTTCGGTCGCAGTACACCGCTACACTCGCTGATATTTAGTCGCGAAACTGGATGTATTATAAAGGCGTAGTTGTTTAAAATAAGAGCAGGCCACGCCGCCTATGGTGTAGCGGTTAAAAGGATCAAGGTTCCGGGTTCGATTACAAGTTCAGTTAAAAATTGTTGAGTTGTTTTTCTTGAATTGTTTTGTGTTGTTGTTGGGGAAGTTTAGTATAGATGGAGATAGGTTTTCTTTATACAGGGTGTAAACGAATTCGTGTAATTCCTTCAAACCGCGTGATCTACTGGTGACACTGATTGACCATGCATATGTTTTTTTCAGAATCAACAAAAAAAAGTTTTCAAAAAATGAACCATGGTATTCTGTATCTGAGTAATTTTAGCGTCGCAAGTTAACTGACTGTGTGGAGCGATATCGCGCTAGTCATGCCCGTCATCTGTGTCACCATGTCTCCATTCAGTTATGCAGGGCATCGAAATTTTCTATGACATAAAAAAAAATATGGGAAAAAAAAAGTTTTTAAATTTTTTTAATCAATCTAAATCCCGTGCGGGTTTAATCTATACCATTAATAGATCGTGTGGTTTGAAGGAATTACACGAATTCGTTTACACCCTGTATATTAAAAGCGACAAATCCACTAACAAGTTAAATGATATTTATTTCTGTAAATAAATCTGTTACAGACATTCTTACAAGTGAATTTTATATGTTTTTTTAAGACTAGATGGCGCCGGCATTTCCTATCTGACTAGCTTTCAGATGAAAAGCCGAATAAACTCAGAGGTCAAGGTTTCTTTTAAAGTCCAGACATTGTAGTCTGGCCTTTAGTAGTGTAGACTTTTGAGAAAAGAGCAATAGCAGCTTTGAGTCAAACTTTTTTTTTCGTGTGAAAATCCTCCTGGATGCCCTTCGTCTTCGGGGAAGGCAAAGGGGTATGCCGGAGTCTTACCGGCTAAAAACCCACGGTGTTCCTTCTCCTGACCCTTGGCCGGGGTCGCAAGATTCGCAGCTGCATGCACCGCGACCCCGACAGGCCTCGGTCCGCCACCCTCTGGCGGACCTCTTCTTCTGTGGGGCCTTGCCCCACGTCCTCCTGACAGGCGCGCACTGAACACAGCGCGCTGCCTTCTCAGGCCTGTTACTGGTTGGGCGACGAGTCATCCTGTCTCAAATGACGGTACGCATGCTTCAGCCATCGTGTAGCTCAATCTTATTTTAGGGAGCTCAACGACCCAACGCATTGTGGTACGTTAAATTGGGGAAGTTGGCTTCTGCAAACGACTTTTAACTGTGGGTTGACAGCAAAGTTAACGCAGCAAGTTGACTTCTAGAAGGCGAGCACTTGCTGGAATAAATTGCGCAATTTAACATATGGATTTGGCGCCAAAAACAGCGGTAACAGTTTAGTGATAATTTATGTTGTAGTGCTAATAATGTTCTTGGTAATCATTCGCTTGTTTTAATAATTATTTGTTTTTTTTTGTGATTATTTTCTGACTCTCGTGATGGCCTGGAGATTTCAGACCTGGTTGTTAAGTACCGGGTTGTGGGTTCAACCCCAGGCAATGATTAGTTGCAGACCCATCGTGTTTGAGTTCGTATGACTCGTTATGGAAAGCTTTTCCACCGCATTAATATTAATCGCTAACAAGAATCGCAAATAAGCACCAGGTTGCAGGTTCAAGCCTAGACATGTACCAATGTGACTTTTTCAATGTCATATGTATTTTATTAGTTAATCTAAGACGACACTGACATAGAGTGAAGGAAAACATCGTGAGGAAACCTGGACTTAATAATGGTCTGAAATCGCCAACCCGCAGTGAGCAAGCGTGGCGATCAAAGCTCGTTTCTTCTCTGTATGAGAAGTGGCGTTTGCCCAGCAGTGGGACAGTTACAGGCAATGTTTTTCGTTCTTTTGTCCCCTATATTTCGCAATAAGCGTTTCAGTGATTTTTTATGGCAACAGAGAAAGATAGTGTTGTCTATTTTTAGCCAGCACTATAACCTGTAAGTTTATTATGTTAAATTAATATAACGTAATGTGGTATTATAAAGTGGCCGTCTAAAATGATATCAGTTAATGAGTCAGATAAATGACAATTGCTATTTCAGTTAACTCGTTAAATAATTTCGAGATCATTTACATTGTACTTTGAATCTAGGCTTTATAGTACGGTTTGTGTGTATGTGAATGGAACATTGAACTCATACAAATTCATACACTATGTATGTGTGAGTGTTGTATGATATTTTATAGTATTTTTTTATGAATAGCTCGTGTCTGGATGGTAAGATTAGCCGGTCAGCGAGGTTGGTAACGAGTGCCGTAAGTACGACGCAACTAAGAAGTTACGACTACAAGACAGAACTGTGTTGCTGGGGAGTTAGTTGCGCCTTTTCTTCTTCACGGCATAAACACTAGGAAGCGGTGAATCGAGGACTTTTTTGGGGGCTGTCTATTTGTATTTGATGTTCAAAAAGAACTAAGTAATTCTAGTCTATTTTGAATAAATGAGTTTTGAGTTTGAGTTTGACAACTAGCGAGGCATAAGCTGAGCTTTGCATTTGTGTTAGATCACATAGAATCGATTGCCAAAAAGCAGTATAAACCGGTTTAAACCAAGCAAAGGACGCGTCTGCATTCATTCTCACACAAATGCAAAGCTCTGCCTAACCTCGCGGACGGTAAATCGATGTAACTCATCGAACAACTGACGAACAGTCACTTATTTTTGAGCCACTCACACTTATTGCGTCAGCGTAAAGATCATTTTTGACTGCGGCACTTATTAACATGTGTGAAATCGCACTCAGTTCGGAAATGATCGGTTTTACGAAGTTTGCTGATGTGACTTCTTAGCTGTGTCGTTCTATATTTAAATGTCGTCACTCGTGAGGGTCTTATAATGCGCCCCAGTTTATAAATGATGTTTAATCGTACGTTATCGAACTAAGAGTGTGAACAACACCATTTTAGCAGAGAGTGAGCGAGTATTTTTTGGAGTGGATTTTTTAAGTGCCAGCGAGTACTTACGTGATAAAACGTGCTAGTAGATTTTGGATTTTGCGCTTTAAAAATATGCATTTTTTTTTTTTTTTTGTTTAAAAATCGTTGCCCCACACTAAGATTTATCTTGTAACGTGGGTGCGTTTACAGACACAAATCTCACAAAAAAACGCCCAGACCCGAAACAACCATCTGTAGGCCATACAAATTTTTGTTCCGTGTGGGAATCGAACCCACGACCCGTGGCGCAGAAGCCAATTGCTTAGCCACTGCACCAAACGTGTCGTCAAATTAGTATACAACTGTTAAATCATCATTAATAAAAAACATTTCCCTAAGGACTTGCTTACACTTACTCCGCGTACAACAAGAAACTCGCTACATCAATAATAGAACGATAGACAAATAAACAATACTATTGCGTCAACTAAAAATAATAATACCCAATAAAATAATAATTATTAGAAGTAAAGTGAAGCTACCTATGTTTTATCCACTCATTTCCCGTGGTTCTTAGTAAAAAGTTGTGTAAGAGGAGGGGGCGCCACTAGCGCCTACGCCGTAGCCGTGGCCGCTACGAGTCGTAGGCCTCGCTACAAACGGAGCAGGGCTGCGTGCAAATTATTCTAATTGATTAGATTTATTTACATTTTTTTTCGTTTTATTTAAGTTTTTATTGTTGTGTGTGAGTTTGTCTCGTTGAAGTATTGATTATCATATTGTTTAGAGTGGAAGTAAAGATGTTTGTTAAGTTTTACAAATTTATTAGTAAAAAAAAAAGGTTTTTTTAATTTATTAATCTTGTAGTTAAGATGAAGTAGAAGTATCTTTTACACGACTAATATTGTGGACATAATTAAAATAAACTTAATGTTAATTGTAATATTATGACGATAACGTAAGTTGATTATTATAATTATCATAGAAATAGCATTTATTTATTATTATATTGAAGTATAGGTAATTTTTGCTCTCGATACTCTATTTATATAACATACGATAGCCACATTACCAACTAATTAACAAAACCACCTAATAAAATCATCCAACAAAAAAAAAAACCAAACTCACTTCAACACTATTGATTTTTCAATCCCACAAATCTACAAAAACATCTCACCGACAAAAGTTCATTAACATCGACAGCCCTAGCGTTTACTATCTTGCACGTTCCTAAGATGTCCCCCCGGGGGTGGTTTAAAACATCCCCCCGGGGGTGGGGATGCGGAAATATGAAGGGTGCTCTCATTTATCAATACAGAGACTGTTTCTTTCTCTTAGAATTGATTATATTCAACTAAGAATATTGATGTGCCCCCCTCAAGAAAGTTTCCTTGGAGGGTGCTCTGATTAGAGTTTTTGATGTGCGTCGTTTCCTGTTCTACATATGTATGTATATATCGTTAATGTGTAGATTTTTAGGGTGTTACGACGGAGTGTGAAGGGATGTTTAAAATATTACGTGATGTACTTATATGGATACGAGGGAAGCACATTTTGACTTTAATATTGGAATGTTTTATTAATTTGCTAATTAGTTATTTAGATTGGATAATTGGCGAAAATAATTCGTTGTTTTGGCTTGAATTAAATACGAAATTCTTGTTAGAAAATGCGTTGGAATGTTATTCAGATGAACTTAAATAAAACTGTTCGTTAAGATTGGGAAGCAGCTCAAGAGAGATGCCCAGCAGTGGACTACTATAGAGTAATTTTTGTTATAAATTTCATATTCATATTTATGATTAGTTACGGTTTATTTAAGTGCATTTTTAGGGATTGCCCGACTAGTTTGGTAGTATGAGCTAGTACCTACCATAATTCCCGTCGTCTTAATGATTTCATACAACACTGGCTTGGTAATCTACTTTTTACTAACTCATTGTAATACTACCATGGTTCTCGTCACCTTAATAGTTCCACCTCTGGCTTCGGAAACCACTTCTGACTAACTAAATTTAAGTTACTGTGGTCATTAATTAATTAATTTAAGATATCGCTGTTAGCGATAAGACCGCCATTGTATCCTTCAATATATGATATTGTTACAATGTTACAATTTTGGTGTACAATAAAGTATATTCTGTACTATTCTAATTCCTTCAATACATGAGTTTGGGTGAGTAAGCAAGCTCTGACAAAAGTTATAATTATACGCGGTTCTTCATGATCTGGTGAAGGTCGCGGGAATCCGCTGGCTGCGAGAAGCACAGGACCGGTCGATGTGGCGATGCTTGGGAGACGCCTATGTCCAGCAGTGGACATCGTTAGGTTAAATCATGATGATAATAAGCTGTTCTTTATTTAAAAAAATATCAAGAACCTCTAAGTAGAGATCTTTGCCCAGAAGTGGAAAAAAATGGGCATCTAAATTTCTAAACAGAATCAAGCCTGTAACCTCATAGCAAGGACGGAAAAACTTGCCATGCCTACTTATTTTAGATAGCAAATCGACTTCCGTATCTATCATTATTAATAAAAAAATAAAACGTACACATGTTATTAGTTTAACCCTTCGATGTTGTAAAACACAAAAAGGGTAGCCAGAGGGTTGTGTTACAAATTGTAACTACTTGTAAGTTATTGCTAACTTAAGTATCGCATGTAACATGTAAGTTTTTACACGCAGGCTGTATTACCGTCCTCTGTTATGGACGGCGTAAGGAATGATTATATTGTTCTTTACGATTGAATTATCTTTGGAAGAAAATGAAATTGGAATAAAATGGTTTATTCCGTAAGTTACTTTTTTCTTAACTTAACTTAAAATTCTCTTATCGCAAGTCTGCTGGAAGAGATTTTTATATAGCGCAGTTCAGACGCTATACTATTTCGCTATATAGTATAGCTTATTGCGTCATAAGCTATAACTATATAGCATGACGTTCACACTATACGCTATATCACAAGCCTATCTACTATGTATAGCAAGTTATTTGACGACGATCCGTCGGGCGACGGGGTAGAAGTGAGGCGGGGCGGGACCGAAGAATCGTATGATATAGCGCTGAAAATCGCTCAAGTTTATCACGTACAACAAGCCAATACTTTATTGCATAGCGTTGTGTGAATGTGTCCATATAAAATGAATGCTGCGCGATGTCATTGTGCTATATAATATTTGCTATATGCTATATATTAAACCGTAGTCTTAACTGCGCTTTAGTATTGAATCGTTAGTCATCATCTTTGGAAAAAAAGTAATTTCTATAAATAATTTTAAGCTTTTAAATGTTTTTGAATTTTCTTTATTTAAAATTCTGCTAGAGGCTATTAAAGGTCTGCTAGAAGAGATCTCTTTAAGAAATTAGCAGCGATTTTTACGCTATGAGCCTGATTAACTTATCTTTTATTAATTATTGTGTGTGTATAAATAAATAAAATCTTACACTGTTCAATATTTCCATAATCTTTTATTTAACATTTAAATAGGGCTTAGGGAATTAGTGTTTTTATAATTTTTAAACTAGCTAGGCGTCAGCAATTTTAGGCTGGTGTTCATCAACATTAATTTTCTGTAAGTATAAACAACTGTTTACCCAAAATTCTGGTACATTTTTTTAGCCAATTGGTTGCTTGATTGTTCTACATCATACATCATCATCATGTTGGTGAACATCAACCTTAGCATTATTCTTCTGGTTATTAGTCCGTAGCTCACCCATGGATGTTATGGATGAGCTTGAGTTTATGAAATGGGGATATTGTCATTAATCACCACGCTTGGCAAATGGGTTGGTGATCGCAGTATAATGTTATTAGGAGATATGAGAACCCATCTTCTTGATGAAATCAATTTTAATACTTAATCCTCCACGAGTGACGATACTTAAGTACGTCCGGCGCGCCCTGGGCATTCACTACAGCATGAGCTATCATCGTATAGCTCGTGCTGACACGAGGGAGTTATTTTTCATAGTTAGTAATGTACTCTTTCCTTTTTTGTATGTACGGCTCCATATTTTACAATTCGTTAATTCTTCATATTCATCAAAGTCTTATAATTCCTGCTATTCAAAACCTTTTGAAGTTGTAGCAATAATTTAACATTATTTTTCGATCCTGTTACATGTATAATAATTGTTAAACGCTAGTCGAACTATTAAATGGTACATATCCGTAACTACACTTCAAAGATGTTTGCAGAGCATTATAAAATCGATAACCATAATTCGTTCTCCTCTTTATGAAAATCGTCCTTCCTGAATCTGGGTTTCCTTAAGTAAGCAACGACAAATCACTTTCTTACACCAAAATTTTGCTATAGGCCTAGGTGAATGACCTAAACATACACTACCTAAAGACAACACTACCATTTCCTTCAACGTCCAAACCATACATCCCAAACAAATCCCAAAAACCACAGCATACCATAAAAATCCCGAAAAACCAACAATCATAACTACTAATAAAAAAAATTACAAGTTACATAAACCCGCATCTGCATAGAAGAGGCAACTAAGCGCGGCACGTAGCCCCCGCGGGCCCCCGACCCCCGCGACCCCCTCACTCACACGCGAAACGAATAAAACACTAACACAAATAAGTAATAAAGTACAGCAGTAATATAAAACTAAGGAGCATCAACATCTTGCCCCCCCCTGAGGGGCCCGCGCCCCCCGGGCGGTAATTCCCCCCGAACTTACTAAAATACTAAAAACGGAGATACAGGGGAGGCTACCCCCACGTTTTCTTATGCAAGATCCTTATATTTTAACCTAAATGTTGTAGATACGTTTCTGTTTTTAGTTATAACTTCGTTATTTGTGGAGTCCACAGTTTTATAAGTTTTTCGGAGTGAATTTTAATGTTGAATGTTTGTGTTGGGGAATTATGTTTTCAGTGATTTAGGTTTTAGGTCGTAACTGTGGTTTAATGTTTGTTTTATTTATGAGGAAGTGAGTGATTGCTGGAGCTAGAAATATGTGTGTTTGTGTTTTAAAAAAACGTTGCCCCACACTAAGATTTCTCTTGTATCGTGGGTGCGTTTACAGACACAAATCTCACAAACAAACGCCCAGACCCGAAACAACCGTCTGTAGGCCATATAAATTTTTGTTCCGTGCGGGAATCTAACCCGCGACACGCAGCGCAGCAGTCGATCGCTTAGCCACTGCACCAAACGTGTCGTCGTATGAATGTTGGAGCATCGTCATCCCCTTGCACGTATCCCAACTTATTTTGAGTTGGCACAGCCTGTATTTTTCTACCCTACATCTCTATTAGCCATCATCTCAGTAGTCACCCTCTTTCTAGAGCATACATTCCTTAAATTTTTAATGTGAAATCTAACAAAAAATTATGACGACATGTTTGGTGCAGTGGCTAAGCGATTGGCTTCTGCGCTACGGGTCGTGGGTTCGATTTCCACACGGAACAAAAATTTGTATGGTCTAGAGATAGTTGTTTCGGGTCTGGGCGTTTGTGTATGTGAGATTTGTGTCTGTAAACGCACCCACGATATAGGAGAAATCCTAGTGTGGGGCAATGTTTAAAAAAAAAACACTTTTTTTTAAAACTAACTTGATTTTCCAAATTAACCAAAAGAAGTACATACACAACGTACTGTAACGTGTACTTATGTAGTTTAATTTTTTAATAATTGGTGAAGCAGTGATCGCTTAGAGGTTGAACGGCTGCCTTCCGTGCAGGAGGGAACGAGTTCGAACCCGGCCTTTTTGAGTTCATGTGCGGATCATAATATGATTATCACTTGCATTAACGGTGAAGGAAAACATCGTGAGGAAACCGGGAGCCTGCCGTTTTGCCAAAATTATTTTGACCATATTTCATTACCCAAACGCATTTTAGCAACCTTTTTATACCAATGCAACATTTTGGAATGATTTTAGTACGCTCATTTTCATTTGGCCAAATTTTTACTGGGCAGAATATTATCAAGGATAATATCATTAAGGCATTTGGTCTTTAATCAAATGATTTATTACAGCAAACAATCTTTAGACAATAAACATTTAGTCAAATTATTGTAACACGCTTATATCTTTTTTAAATCGAAACAGCTAGGTTGGGTTAGAACTGTGACCACACAACGCACGAGCCGAGCGAGCGAAGCGAGCGTGCCACGGTAGCGGCCGGCGAGTGCTAGAAACATATGTTTTAGTTTGCGTAAAATATGTCATACCAACTGAAATATTTGATTACATTAACATTGGTAAAAGTACTAGTTGGTAAGCAAGTTATTGTTTAAACGTTCACTTGCCAAACGTTAGGTTTGCGTTACAATTTATTTGTGAATAGTTTATTTGCTAAGTAGTAATTTGGCAAATTAAATACAGACACCTGTTTGGGAAGTGAAAATTTGGCAATTTTTTTTTCGATGAAACAAGTGTAACCCGAGGAAACCTGTACACTTGAGAGGGCTCCACAAAGTTCTCAGTGGTGTGTGTTGTCCGCCAACCAGTACCAGGCAAGCGTGATGGACTAAGGCCTCAACCCTTCTCATTCTGAGAAGAGGTTTATGCCCAGCAGTGGGACAGTAATGGGCTAATTATGTTTATGTATAATAATTGGTGAATTTATTTGTATTTGAACAAATTGCAATAAGTACCCTATTAACCAAGTTTGGTGAATAGATATTTGATGAAAATCAAGATAAAAGTGTAGCGAACAACTTAAAAATAACCCGCTTTTTTAACCCTTTCCCTGTCCCATGAACCATATGAACAAGTGCATTGTTTAACTATTGTGTCTGCTGTCTGGATAGTGGACGTGTTAAGGTACGAGTTCCTAGCCAACTGCATACAGCAGCATCAGACCACGTGTCGCTCCGACACTACTGGTTTCTATGTATTTCTTCAATACCTTCCGCAGCTAGCGACACGTCACTCGACTACACGTTGAACGACCGCAGACGACGTGTCGTCTGACCGCAGATCAGTAGTGCCAAAGACGCTGCAGCGACAACACGTTGGATCTTTATCAAAAAATGACGCTCCGATGTGTCTCAACGACATGTAGCAACGACACGTCGCACGACCGCAGGCGTCGTGTCACTCGACCGCAGATCAGGAACCTAATTCTCCTAAAATAAATTGTTGCCAAACGCAATCGAACCACAACCGTCAGTCAGTTTTTGTTTTCGAAAACTTTCAAAATGATTGATTTTGTTTTTTGTGTCAAACAATTCGACAGCTTTTGAAATTGAGAATTGTCTGAATGAACGGTGCGGCTTTGGTTTGGTTGTGATTTATCAAGATTTATTTTAGGAGAATTAGGCCCCAGTAGTGCTAAAGATGTTGGACCGACGACACGTTGACTCTTTCTCAAAAAATGACGCTCCGATGTGTCGCTACGACTTGTCGCAACGACACGTCGTCTGTTGCTGCTGTACGCAGATGGCTACGAACTCGCCTTTAAGTTAAGGCAAAAAATAAAAAAAATACTCCATTTCAAGTGAACCCGGAATCTAAACTAGTCTAATAAAATTCAAGAGCCGCTTGTAAAGATGAAATGTTTAAAGGGTAGTGATGTTTTAGTGCAGGGCGCGGTCCGTGGGTTTGATGCCCGCCTGTTAAAATATGTCGTTATTTTGATTGTAAAATTGATGACGCGATTGTAAAGATTTTCATGGGAATTTTTATGGTGGGCTAGTTCTAAAGGGGGAAAGCGAAATGGGAAGTTTTTAGATCGATGTGGAAATCAGATACTCAGCAAGAAGTAAGTGTTGGAAGAGTATGAATGATTTGTCGATAACTTTCCTTATAGAAGATTAAGTATGGCGTCAACTACAGCCGAAACGTGTCGAATCGAATCGAGTCGCATTTGTTCCGTGTGAGGCGAAACGGTCAGTAATCGCAAGTCGTTAAAACAGAAATTCGCGTGACAAGCGATGCGCGCGAGTTATGCGACTCGGCGCGTTTCGGCTCGTAGTTGATCGACGCAGTTTTATAGTATAGGAGGCGAATTTTTGCGATTCTATTCGACTGGACTCGGCGAGCCTAGTGGACGCTGCTAGCCTTTAGTCGGAAAGGGGGTACTAATCCGCAGACCACTTAAAGTATCACTGATGACCAGAGAGCGGAATCGTATGGCAAAACAATTGAAAGGTGATGGAGACAGGTCATAATTTTTATCGAGTATTCAAGCTATCGATACTTTTTAGTTATGAATTTTATTGTTAATTAACTTAACAAATACTTAGGTATAATTTTTGTTCTTTACACATAAATAATATTTAATGACACATAAATAAAACATTGTCTTATCTATCAAAAAACTCTGATAACTACCGCGACTCGGGAAGTTTACCCTATAGACACTATTATGATATTTGATCTCTTATGATTACGGTACTATAGTACGGTAATCAAAATTAAAAATTAATTACGTCATGTCTATTTCAATTTGACATTTTGTGTTGATCTATTGGCTAATATGTCTGTCTGCCCGTCTGTATTCTCTGCTCTTAAAAAGTATCGATAGCTTGAATGCTCGATAAAAAATAATGACCCGTCTCTATCACCTTTCAATTGTTTTGCCATATGATTCCGCTGCCTGTGATGACTGTTTTAAAGCAAGTATTAGAATTTCAAAATTCGATAATTTCTATTACCATGTTAAATGATTAATATTTTAGTTCTTTCAAAAATTCTTCATCCCTGCTTTAGTTACGAATTCAGAAAATGGAGCTTCTAATTCATGACTCCAAAATATGACCTAAAATGTAAACACAGCTGAACATAGCTGGGGATAGATACATTTTAGAGTATTCTTTATGAAATCTTTTTACAGCTATTTTTCCTGAACTATTGACTTTTCCGTGTGGTGCCGGAAATAAAGAATATTACTACCCCATCTCTTCACATGGGTTCATTATAGGATAATACTCAGCTAAATAACAATTTAAATACATAATTTAAAACACAGTACTTTAAAAATTAAAAGATACAGAATTCATAAATAATGTAACTCCTGTGAAGTCGCTCGAAGAACGTTGGTCACATAGTAAAAGTTATAAAGATTATGAGCAGATTTGATAGTTTTCGGAAGCATAGCAACTAACTAGTCATCTATCTATATATCTACATAAAAGGAGAAGCTGACTGACTGATCTATCAACGCACAGCCTAAACCGCTGGGGTTAGAAAGTTGAAATTTTGACAGTAGGTTCCTTTTGTAACGTAGGCATCCACTAAGAAGGGGTTTTTCGAAATTCAACCCCTAAGGGGGTGAAATAGGGGATTTAAGTTTGTATGTACGTTCGTCATTTTTGAAGTAAGACGCATGAAATTAAATATTAAGGTTTCTGGTTAGAAATAAAGCTACGTGTTTAAGCGTTTTTGAAAATTCAACCCCTAAGGGGGTGAAATAAGTGTTGAACGTTTGTATGAGAAATCTGTTACTTTTGAAGTAAGAAGCATGGAATTAAAAATGTAGGCTCTTGGTGAGTAATAAATATACACGTGTTTGAGGGTTTTTGGAAATTCTACACTAAGTGGTAAAATAGGGGATGAAAGATTTTTTGATTTTTTTAACTGCACCTAACAAGGGGGGGCTTAACGAAAGCTAAAAATTTTGTAAAAAGTTAGTGCTGTATAAAGGAAGAAACAGAGGCTTAAAAACTGTTGTTCTATTAAGCTAACTATAGTTAACTCTTTAACGTAGTAACAAGTTTTCCACAAGAAAATAAGCCATAAGTAATAAAAAATACATACTCGCTACATACTTAAGTTAGTAACTTCAAGTAGAGCGTGTTGTGCATGCATTTAAGCCGATAGAATGCTAGCAACTTTGCCTACACTCGTTGTACTTTAGAGAATGAGTAGAGAAGTACAGCTGCGATGCACCCTTGTACTTCTTTAGGGCCTATACATAAAGGAAGCAGGTAACCAGCGCCGACCTACCAGCGCTTATCGGTACTGGTCCGTGCAGGTAAACACTACATAAAGGAAGCGGGTAGAAGCAGGAGCTGGCTGTACAAACAAAAATACGCCTTATTCCCTTGCAAATACAGCAACAAATGACGGCCTACAAGCGCTGATCGGAGCAGGTCGGAACTTGTCGGCGACGTTTGGAGCATGTCGGCGCTGGTTCGCCACAGTATAGAAACTACCTGTGCCGACTAACTGCGCAGACCAGCACCGACAAGCGTTGACAGATCGGCGCGGCAACTTAGGTAGTACAGGAACCAGTGTCGCCAAACTAACATACAATTATACTGAAAGTTATCAAAGTTTTATACTTTATACACCTCTGTGAGATACATTTGTCAGCCTGCTATTATTTTCACAGGTTAAAATTGCTCAATAAGGTATGATTCTGATATTTTAATGAGTTCGAGACATCGTGTCACAGAAAGTAGCTTCTTCTTCTTCTCTTGTGTCAGCACGAGCTATACGTAAATAGCTCATGCTGTGGTGAAAAGATTAGCCAGTCAGCAAGGTAGCGGGGCTGACTGCCCAGGGTGCGCCGGACGTACTTAAGTATCATCACTCGTGGAGGCTCTTTTCATGCAGAAAGTAGCTAATCGTGAGCCAGTGTTGTGGATCTCCGCATAATTGCAATTCGTGGGCATGGGTATAAATCCCTTATAAGGTTGGCAATGCATCAGCAATCTTTTTGGTGCTATAGGTGTATATAGGCGGCGCGGGAACTACATATCATCAGGCGGGCCATCAGCTTGTTTGCCAACCTATTATATAAAAGCTCAAACACAACAATTGACATTAAAAGAACCTTTTTTTAACCTATTTGGTCCCAAGGCTCAAGGTTCGTCCTTACATTGCGAGTCAACTTCAATTTATCACTGCTTAATCCTTTTAAGTACCCCACTTACGAAGCCAAAAAGGATCTATTAAAAACACTATAACCCTTAACAGCTAAAAATTCGACAGTAAAACACAAATAGAGCGTGCAACACTAAAAAATCCGTTTATGTTGAAATCTAAACCACTCGAACACCACACATTGCCAATCAAATACCTCAATGAAACAAAAAAAAAAAACAAAATCCGTTTACCGAACCGTCCGGTGAAAAAATACCACTATGAAATGAAAAATAGACGAAAAAAACCCGAGAGAAAATAATGAATAACCCTGAAAAGTAGTTCACGCAAAAAAATCCCGCAAACGAGTTTTTACCGATCTTTATTTGCTTTTTACGAGCAACTACTGAAAGTGAGAGTGGTTGGCGAAAAAAAAACGTCACTATTTCTATCGGGAACGCGTGAAAAAACGAAAAAAATGGCATCTACCCGTCGAGAGAGAAAGTTCTATATTCGGAATGCCCGCGCGCCGTTCGCTTTTTATATTTTGGGTTCCGCTTTCGGGGGGTTGGATTTTTTGAGCTGATAGGGTGGAGAAAATGACTCGCATGCTAGCTCTGACTAATCATAAAACGACTAAACGAAGTTACCATTTCGCTTTTATGAGAGAAAGAGAGCATGGAACTGAATAACGCAATCTCTTCAAATAACACCTTACTCATTTAAATGTTGCTGTTATTATAAAAGAGCTATATTCGTAATTTATTCTGTCAATTATTTACAATGATCATCATCATCTGCCTAGCCTTTTCCCAACAATATTGGGGTCGGCTTCCAGTCGAACCGGATGCAGCTGAATATCAGTATTTTACATGGAGCGACTGCCTATCAGACCTCCACAACTCAGTAACTGGGTAATACGATATTCTTGGTAAGACTGGTTTGTCAGACTTTCGGGCTTCAGACCAACAGTAACGACTGTCAAAAATCTACAAATGACAGCCGGGACCAACGGCTTTACGTGCTTTCCGAGGCACGGAGGAAACTCGCTATGGTAAATGTTCACCCATCCACAGACCAACCTCGGCAAGCGTGGCCTAACCCGGAAGATCGGTCTATGCAGCTGTAATTGTTTAGCCACGAGCTCCTCTATTATTTACAATGATGATGATTCTAATATGTATACATTTCACGTAACCACTAGCTCCTGATGAAATAGAAATCTAAATAACATTTACACAGTTTGGTTCATAATGTATCTATTATAGCTAGCTAATGTTATGTCTGTAATTCTGTCTCCCTCGTGCTCATTACTACGTTCATATTTAGTGTCCAATAGATAATTACACGAATCATACGTCCTTTTATTTCCCAAACACTACAAAGCAAATCTCAACCTTATCACCTAAACATACAGCATAGAATTTCTGTGGTCTTTTTCTTGTCTTCTGTCAGCACAAGCTATAAAAGAACAGCTCATGCCGTGATGAAAAGATTAGCTAGTCAGCAAGGTTGGTAGCGGGGCTGACTGCCCTGGGTGCGCCGGACGTACTTATAGCCACTTGTGAGGGGTAATTTCTTTGGTTAAAACCAAGATCTAAACGTTAAACATAAAAGACATCCACCAAAAACGATAAACTAAGAAACTTCGTTGTAAAATCTACAACAATATGTAATTATGAATGTGCAGGCTGATGCTCTGAAAGTCAAGATAAAAAATGATGTCCTTGTTGACCACTTAGCCTAAGATCTGACAGAATAATTGTACTTAATATAATCTGTAGTTTGCACATGTTTGGAGAGGAAGAGGGAGGCCAAAGAAAAGATGGATGGATTGTGTGAAGAATGATATGAAAGAGAAGGGTGTCAGTGATATCATGACGGGTGACAGGACGGAATGGATGAAGAAAACGTGTTGCACCGACCCCAAGTAACATGGGATAAGGGCAGGAAGATGAAGAAGAAGAGTTTGCACATGCCCTCTTTCACCTTCGTCTCAGTCGTTTCCTTACTACTGAAAACCATGAACGCCATGAAGATCTTTACTCTGGTATAAATGTATAAACTAGGTCGCCTTTTAAACTCGTTGCACCTAATGTTAAGCGCAGACACGTTCTAAGATGGAAAACACGAATTCAAGTAACAAAGTTAAATAGTGATTCCCCTATACCCCTCTAATTCTAACATACACACGACGGAACACAGTAAACTGCTTAGCGATTTTAATATGAGGGTAGCTAGCCAGGCGGACCGTATAGATCCTACCACCAAGCGTGCTGGGTTTTATTGAATCTAACAACAACACGCGTCTATTTCCAGCGTTCAGTGAGGAAGTTTTATACTCTAGTCTAGTCCATAACACCGGGTAAAAATAAGGCTAAAAATTAAATCAACTAATAGCATCCCTAATTTTTAGAGTAGCCTCACATCTGCAGTCTATTTTGAGCCCTTGACCAGCCCCAAAAAGTCGTCAAAAGAAATCAAGTCTACAGGCCCCTACTCCCCAATCTAAAATTCGTTCCCGGCGTCCATTTTTTATATTTTTTCAAAAGGATTTTTCGGACGCGCCGTTCAGTGCTTGCAAATTGTATGCATGTGTTTCATACCACTCTGTTAGTTTGTCCATTGTTTTGACGCGAAATTCTATTTGATGGTTTTTTGGCGAGTGTCAAAAAGCCGTGTAGCGTCGCTTTGATTGGAGTTAAAAGTTTTTGAGGTCTGTCAGCGAATAGTTGGGGGCATCCGTTTGGATTAGTGAACTGAAAGTGAATTTAAATATATGTGTGTATGAGTTTTGTTTATTGTTTGGTTTATGTTTTTGGGTTAGTTGGCAAAGCCGACGGCCCAGCTGATTGTAACTGCCGCCTATAAAAGGTTAGTCGGAAAGGGGGTACTAAATCGAAAGGATGTTGAAAACCCATAATAATGAAGAACTTTTGTTCTACAACTTTCCCTAAAAGTCAATAGTTTAAGAGAAATAGCTGTTCAAACATTTCATCAAAAATATGCTAAAATCTATTAACCTTATCTATGTATACTTGTGTGTTATATTTTAAGTCATAATTGGGGTCAACAATTTTTATTTCAATACAAAATGTTTTTCATTTCAGTTTTTTTTTAATTCCTTTTCCCTTCTTTAGTTACGAATTCAGAAAATGGAGCTTCTAATCCGTGAACTCAAACATGACCTAAAATGTAAACACGGCTGATCATAGCTAAGCTTTTTGAACAGCTATTTCTCTTAAACTATTGACTTTTGGGGAAATTTGTAGAACAAAAGTTATTCATTATTATGTGTACTATAACACTCTTTCGGATTACCCCCCTTCCGACTAACCTTATATAAATAACAAAGTGAAATAGTCTCTGGTGTCCTTAACACAAGTTTAATTTTACCATGGGTCTCAGAATTCCGCTATTCCATAATCTGCGCTATTCTAAATCATTCCTTTGCGTCTGTTCAAGAGTCACTTAAAAGTCTGGCTACTTGAGAGATACTTGTACGCAATAAACGAATTTATACATTTCAAAAATTAGAATGTTCGTTTGTTATTTTATTTTATTTTTGTAGTAGTATTCGAGAGAGAGGAGTCGTCTTGTCTTGGTATGCATGTGAAGAGGACGGATGAAACGCATGTGATCAAAAGAGTTATGAATATAAATGTGGATGTCTGTCATGCTCACTTAAATGTCCTGCTGATGGTGGCGTTGTATATCCGTTCGTTGGGTTCCCTACAATCTGGTTGAGCTAAGCGATGCGGATGTGCACGCCATGCTCGTGAACGCTTGCTGTCTGTCGGGACTGGTCAGCCCTTAACTGCTATGGCAATCCTTGAAGGCATATTTTTCTATTTGTTACTCTTATGTGAGTTTATTTCTTACATTAACCTGCATTATTCTCATTCTATTTCTCACACTACTGTAATGGAATTATCCTGAAGTACTATTTTGAAAAGAGTATTTTTGGAGTTTCTTGCCGGCCTTCTCCATGCAACCTACCTTTTGGAACCGTGCACCTAGTTTTGACGTTTTAAAAGTACCTGTAATCTGATCAATTTTTAATAAAAACTTTGACTTTGATGGATAGAAAAAAAGAGGGAGGCCAAAGAAAAGATGGAGGGATTGTGTGAAGAATGATATGAAAGAGAAGGGAGTCAGTGATATCATGACGGGTGACAGGACGGAATGGAAGAAGAAAACGTGTTGCGCCGACCCCAAGTAACATGGGATAAAGTGCAGAACCAATGCCGGCGCACGAGCGCCTCTCCGACGCTTTTTAGAATCATATAACACACACTTCACCGATCTTGACATTTTCGCACTCTCTCATATAAAATTTAAAAAAATGGCAATTGAAATGCTAAAATGATTTCCTTTCTATAATCTGATTTGCTACCAGATAGCTCTTTTTTTTGTTTTCTCTCTCACATACATTATTCCGCGGACATTAGTGTGGGTTACATGTTTACCTATCTACTTAACTCTGTATTTTAGTAAAAATGAATGTGTAACTGTTTTATGACCCAATAAAAAAAAAATAAGGGCAGGAAGATGATGATTCGAAATAGTGGAGCTTGTGGCTAATTAACAACTGCGTGGATCATACGATTTGCAAGCAGCGCTTGCCACGGTCAGACCTTTTTAGGTTAGGTTAGCACATTCGTGCCTCGAACAGCACGTTAAGCCGTCGGTCCCTGGTGTCATACGAATACCTATGACAATCATTACTAGTAGTCAGTAGCTCGAAAGTCTGACAACCGTTCTAACCTTCAGATATCGGCATTGCCCAGTAACTGGGTTGCGGAGGTCTGATAGCAGTCGCTCCGTGTAAAATACTGGTATTCTGCTGCATCTAGTTAGACTAGAAGCTGACCCCAACATAATTGGGAAAAGGGTAGGCAGAATGAATTGAGATTTTCATGTATGTCATTAAATATAATTGCTTTCCTTATGATAAGGTGGAACATAACTTTAATGATATTGTATCAAATAAGCTCCTGTAAGAGCGGTTACGCACTGCATCCGATCCGAATCCGTGAAAATACGTTCCAAAGTAGTCATACAACTATTTGTATGGCACTTTACGCACTAGATCCGACTTCCGTCATCCGATTTCTCTCTGTCATCCGTGAGTCTCCAATTCGGAAGAAATATTCACGGACCGAAGCAGCCGTAGTACAGGGGCCTAATTTTCCTAAAATAAATTGTTGCCAAACGCAACGGAACCACAACCGTCAGTCAGTTTTTGTTTTCGAAAACTTTCAAAATGATTGACTTTGTTTTTTGTGTCAAACAATTTGATAGCTTTTGAAATTGAGAACTGTCTGAATGAACGGTTCGGCCTTGGTTCGGTTGTGATTTATCAAGATTTATTTCAGGAGAATTAGGCCCCTGTTTGTATGAACGCTTACGCGTTACCTCGGATTCAAATCGGACATATGCCAAAGATGGTCCCTGAATTACTTGGATTTGTATCAGAGATCGGATTAGTGCGTTAGCAATATCCGAATTCGGTCCGATTGTTTTAGACTATAGATCCGTATTTTCACGAATTCGGATCGGATGCAGTGCGAAAAGCAATCTCCGAATTCGGTCCGTGTTTTTTTTTAACCGTATTTTCACGGATCCGGTTCTGTTTATATTTTATAATGTTTTACACTTTTCTAGCCCAAAAAAATGTTTATTTTTGTAGAGTTATTAAGGTTCACCATCCCCTATTTTAAGTAGCTAAACAGTTTAAAAAACCGCCTCATTTTCAATCAGTACCAAATTATCAGCGCATCGGTCACAGAGCAAACACAGGTGTCCGACAAAGAGCCGCCGCAAATGAACATACATATATAATGGTGGCAACATTTAGTTAAAATGGACGATCAAAAAACTTATTTACTTGATAGTGTTAAGCTTTCGGATCTGCCTGCACAATTAAAACAAGAAGTTATTCGAAGTCAAAGTTTCTTTTTTCAAGTAGACCAAATTACAGGTGCTTTTAAAATGTCAAAACTAGGTGCAACGGTTCCAAAGGTAGATCTTATGAGAACCGTCAAGAAACTTCATGGAGACTCATTTTAAATAATAGATCATGACAATTTCACTACAGTATCGTGAGAAAAATAGTATGAGAATAATGCAGGTTAATGTAAGAAATAACCTCGTATATGAGTAACAAATGGAAAAATACGCCTTTTAGGATTGCCATAGCAGTTAAGAGCTGACCAGTCCCGACAGACGACACCAGTTCACGAGCATGACGTGCACATCCGTATTATTTTCTTTGTTCATTTTTCTCTGGGCTGCAAAAAAAGAGCCTCCACGAGTGACGATACTTCAGTACGTCCGGCGCACCCTGGGCAGTCAGCCCCGCTACCAACCTTGCTGACTGGCTAATCTTTTCACCACAGCATGAGCTATTTGCGTACAGCTTTTGCTGACACGAGAAAAGAAGAACGGTTTTTGATGATGTCGTTTACGTTTTTTCAATAGCAGTCTTCTTACGGCTACAATTTACAAAATGACCGAGCTGTTAGGACTCATCTTTAGCTTGCTGTATCAAGCCCTTGATCCAACTGCCTAACGAGAACCTCATCAGATGTTGGTCAAGGCTCTTGGCTATTAAGGCAAGCTGTAACTACTATCGGCACAACGACTGCTGATGGTGCTATTGTATTTTTTCTAAATTTGAAATAGTTCTATAATCAATCTATATCATACTATACATTCCATTTAATATAACATTTAACAAAATTGGTCCACCAAGGTACGAATATCTTTTGAACCATTTCTTCAAGTATAGTTTCAGCTCATCTTGATTGACCGTTAAGGTTCATAATAGCATAGACTGTGTTGAATCCCTGCTAGAAGCAAACGTGTTGCTTCTATACATTTCCTTGCTAAAATAGGTCTTATTTGTCTAATTTTATATTTAATAGAGCATATACGTAAAGATTAAACCTGCTTAAAACCAAGATGTATCACTACTTATGGACGGTTCTTATGATTTACTGAGCGTTATTGTTTGAAATTAAGACTATTGTATCTTTACCAATAATGAAGCAATGACCACATAGTTTAGCATAGTAGACTCTCTAATATTATAATAGCTATTACAGGTAAAATTAGCTTACGAGTTGATTTACATACTCTAGCAATAGTAATCAAAACGAGTCGTCTTTGACTATGGGAATTATATCCAATATAATTATATTTTCCAGCAGTACACCACGGACTATCCGCCCTATCTTATTCATTGTTTTCCTGTTCATCCAAAGGTTGTCTGGTAGATATCGCTATCAGCGATAAGACTGCCATTGTACCCTTCACTAAATTATATTGTATAAGAGCTGTGTTACAATTTTGGTGTATGTACAATAAAGTATATTCTATTCTATCCAATCAATGTCTGTACCTCAGATATTACGTATTTTTTTCGCAGTTACCAAGTCATATTGAATAGAACTTTCTAGAAGAATTTCTGAAATAAATTCTGTTCTTAGAATAATATTCAAACCATGACTTATGTCTTTCGGCAGCTGCCGACTACGAGTAGCTACTAGTCCTCACACAATGCATAGTTCTGCCTACACGACTACCTATAATGACGTTTTTAACCGATAAATCAACGGACAGACAACAACAGAGTATTCGAAATTCGAAATGACGATAGTACATGAGCGTTATATACCCAGTACATACAGATTAAGGTAGTACATAGAAAAAAGTAAATACATGATAAAAAAGCCACATTTTATTATGAGCAGATCAGTCGAGAGAGGCTTATGCTTGTGTGCGTTAATGTACAGGATGGTGCTGATTTTGGGACTAATTAATTTATTATTTAAGTTCAAAGAGAATTGTTTAAGTTGTAAATTACATAAAAAGAAGGTTGAGATTATGGTTTTGAGCGTAATATGAGTAAGTGTAGGATAAAAACCGTCTAAAACACTAAAATTAATTATCTTTTGCAAATATTTGAAAGATTAAAATGTTGATTGAATCGAATTATGCAATGAAATGTAGCAAGAATATTTTTTTTCCTGTTATTAAAACTATCCTAAGTTAAAATTCTGTGGCTGAGCGAGATAAAACATCTGATAAACACACGTTTTCATCTTTTATTTCAGAATTAAGTCGTAAGTTTTTTACAATAAGAACCTTAGTGCACATTACGTGACGAGTTAATAACCTGTTTTTGAATTTCAATATTTTAGTATGGATTACACAAAAATATCTCTGAACGCAAATAAAGTTATAAAAATAAAGTGACGTCACATATTGCTATGTAGAAGATATTTTTAATATTATGGATACTAAAACCTTACAGTTAAAGATTTTATTAACATCGAAAAAGATTTTAATATTACATAATTTGTGTTAATAAAAACGAACAAAGAAAAATAAAAATTAATAAAAAAGTAATTATGTTATAAATCTTTTACATTATTATGTTTTAAAAGAGCTAACAATAAAGTATAAAAAAATGACTAATAAGATCTACCAAGTTAATGGATAAGGGGTGCAAGTACTTATATTGCATACAAGCAAAGGAATTCACTACATAATTAAACACGTTATCTCTTCCTGATCATCGAAAACCTGTTCAACAATATCTGTACAATAAACAAACGAATTACGAGCTTATTTTATAACATTTTAATGTACTAATAAAAAATTACATGCCTTTAAAAAATGACTTAAAAAAACAACAACAGCCTGTGTTTAAATGATGCATCTGTGTAAGTGCATCTGCACGTATTCACACAGACGAATTAATGTGGTTGTGTGAGTGTATTTACGAGCGTGTGTGTGTATCGAGGTCACATTGCAGTGTACAGGGGCAGGCGCTTGTGATGCAACTTAAATAAAAAATGCCTCCTGTTTTTGGAAAGTTTGCCGTTTTCTGAGATAGCGGCGGTGTTTTAGTACGTTGTATATTATTAGTTATAAAACTGTATCAGTTACGCTGTATGTCTTCATAAATGTTTTAGTATTTTTTGCAAAACTGCGCAGCTGGACATTTATAAGTTTTGTCGTATAGTATTTAAATGTAAGAGATTTTTGGAATAATACTAAAACGTTTTGGATAGCAAAAAAATATTAGGTAAATGAAATAAAATACATATTCTGTGTTTGCATACAGCAATAGATGCTGCACCAGAAAAGAATACTAACATTTAGTGACTAAAACAATGGTCAAGCTAATATGAACTCATTTTCGTCAATCATCACATCACACAGGATTAGTTAAAGACTTTTAAATTTCTACCACATTATTTGAGAATGGGAACTAAAAATGTAGGACACATGAACCGTTATAACCCTTAAAATAATACCACGGTACACAAATTGGTTTGTCATTAACAAACGACATCATTCCGCTCGTTCCAGATTCGCTCGCTCCGCCCCCCGGCGCCGCTCAGTTCCTCTTGTTTAACACAACTCATGTTTATGTGCCAGTTTTTTTGTAACACGTCATTCAATGCACATTTCCAATGTTTGCAGTCTCGTGACTGATAGGTATATCTGGTCGATAGGTTTCGAAGCAAATCGTTTCTGTTGACAAAGACTTGCATGATGATGTATCGAAGATTTACGGCCCTATTTGAAAACGTATCTACAAGAGGTTTGCACTACTAGCGATATAAATTTGAGCTTACTTCTATAGAGGTTAAATGTCAAATTTCTTGCTCTATATTCCGTTTTTTAATCTTGGAGACAAAATTGACAGGTGCAAATGTCAAACTTGTAAATTTTAGGAACATTATTTTCAATTTTGACGTTTCGTACCTGTCAATTCAGTCTCAGGGATTAAAAGCGAACTATAGAAGGCCAAATACAGTCAAAACTTCTTATGTTAGTTGATTTTACAAAATAAAATATGAACAACATGTCTTTTATAAAACCATGCAATAAAAACTTCTCGGTAATGGCTTCTAAACGAGGAACCATGTTGAAATTTCTCGCAAGGATCATGTATCGGTCGTTTTCGACCCTGATCTGCAGTTCTGTTACTGTTAACAGATGCAAACGAATTTGGGTCAAACACAGTAAAGGTTTGTTTTGTATGGACGTTAGGTATTAAATGTATTTCGGTACACGAAAGTCCGCGGTTTTTGTTATGTAAATTTTGTTCGGATTTAAATCAATACAGTGAGGTCGGCAACGTATTGATGACAAGTACCTACTGATTTGTTTAAACGAGTTATTTTTGTATAGGTACTGTTTATTTGGTTGTGAGAAATTCAGCATGTGGTCATCTGTTTTCTCTCGTTTTATTTTTTTAGGATTTGAACAAAACTCAAAACGTTATGTACGCACGGGTGTATATCAAGAATTTGCAGTATAAGTTGATCTCGCATTGTATAGGCTTTTCGTGCAATGAGAAGTCAATTTATATTGGAAGATATAGCTTGATATAAAACCAGAGTTTCTCTAATTCCGCTGTAACGTGTCATATTACCATTAGAAATTCAAAATAGCAACAGATAAAGAAGCTGGTTTAAGAAGTCTTGGCATATCCCTACAACATGCATTTGAAAAAGATCATTAAAGCATATCATTAGTTTTTATTATTATACATTCGAAATATTCGATATATTATAGCACGATGGCAGCTATTACTAAATTACTATGTGGCCTATCGGTAGAAATGTATTTTAATTATGGCCTGCTTGTAAAATTAGTTTTGATTTGTTTGGAAAGTAATAAAAAGAATACGCGATTTACGAAAACTCATTTTCCGATACCGAGTAACCCCACAAAAATATTACAAGTATTTTTTAGCTCCCTTTATAATGTAAAAAAATCTTATAATCACTACAGTAGGTAAGTAAAGTAAAAATCAACACTTTTCAACTCATTAAACAAAAATAAATTAATCTCATTATGTTAAATTTTACCGATAGTCTATGTTGCGTCTAGGTGTACTCTATTACCGAAAATGCAAGCCTTGTCGCGGCACGCATTAAAAATCCGACAATCGTGGTGTGCGCCACTATAGCGGGAACACTTCCTAGTTTAATAATATTATTTGTTCATTATTGACTATTACTTAAGAATAATGACCCTCGTTATTATTAGTGCGAAAAATAAACAAGTAATATAATACTTTTTTTTTTATCAGGATTCAAAGTTATTCTAGTTAATGATGATAATAAAATCATAATATTTTATATTTTTTGTTATGGTTTGTAAAACTTTTTAGTTTCTTCCATAAAAACGTGAGAAGGATGTTAGCTTTATTTGTATAAAATTTATAATGTTTACAATGTATTTTAAAGGACAGCAAACATTTAAATAAGTACTTAAACAGGTAAAGGTTACAAACTTGAAACTTAAGTATTTTTCCTTGAATCGTATTCTATCACGAACGTAATTGAAATTCCACTCTATCGTTATGAAATCATGACGCTTTTTCCTCTGCACCGTGAATAGATTCCTAAGCAGGACCGGACCTAAGGACGAACGCGCAAACTGAACAAACAAGCCCTGTTCAAGGTTAGACATATAAAGATTTTCACAATGCATTATCAGTAACAGATTCTCAGCCTACGCCAACTGCGTATAAAATACTCACACTCATTTTAAATCTTACCTACATTAAAACAATGGTCAATAGTTTTTGCAGTACAATTTAACGATCGATTTTACGTCAACCGGATCTCCCAAAAACATTTCACAAAAAACAAGAGAAAACGTTCGCCAAAACCGTACGATAATGACATTTACACGAATACACCTAATATAAAGAGTAATGAGACGCTATTGATTGCATAAAAATCGATTTCAATTGCAGTTGCGAACCTGCTCAGCGACCTTTGTCTTTTTTGTGTCGGCATCAGCCTTGTGAGAATATTAAACTGCTTTTCAAAATAAGAAAATTTATGAGAACATGACGTTGGGATATTTGAAGTGACTTGTTTTAACATGTGTCATTATTTTTGAGTATGAGTTATTTTTTGTTTGTTTGACAGATTCATTTTAGTTTTAAGTTAGGTTCAATCTTATTTGTGAGTCAAGAAAATATTTGAACTAGAAATGTAATATTGTTAACTCCTTTACGTAAATGTAAACGGTCGTTTTAAGTAAATGACGAAATACGCACAAAGTTATAAAAAAACTAACACAACCTCAATAAACATTCACATTCAGTTGGCATTGACGTGGTTTTCATGTTTTTTTATTAGATAAGTAACTGCAATGTTTTTAAATTTAAACAAAAAATACAATCTCAAGAATCATAATTACCCTCTCAGTAGTGAAACATTAATATTTTATAAAGTAACAACATTAACATATAATTTAAGCGCGTTTTCCCTCAAGGCACATAATGCTTAATTAAAATCCAGTTATGTATGACCTTTACGAAACAAAAATCCTTATGTAAGCTCCGATAGATGGTGCTGATGCAATGTAACTTCAAATTACATTCAATTAAGTTTCGCAATCAGTAAGTACATAAATAAATATTTTAGATTTTTAAACGGAATGCATTCCCGATAAAAGTTATTGTCGGTTTATTTTATCATCATGTTCGTTGTTAATTCGATGTTAAACATTTGAACAGTGGAAAAATGACAAGTCGGTCATTACTTTATAAAAATGATGACTGCAATTTGCTTGCACCTTGACATTTTAAGACCGAATATTAGCGGTTCTTCGCAGTAAAGATTGTTTCAGGTTTTATCTTTATAGCTTGCCTATTCCTTTTTAATTTAAGGAAAATGGTGAGAGATTCATTATACAACGTTATTTTTAGTATATACAAAAACCGAAACACCCCAACAAGATTTTCATCAGAACTGTCTGAATGTGTGTTTTTTTTTTAAATAAACCTCCAAGTTACACCGTAGTTTATGTTGCGTTAAGTTCCCTAGTAAAGTGTGAAATGCCTGAGATGTGCTACAAGGAAAATGACCGAGCGGACCATCTCAAGCCTCAAGGTATCTATTCCCGTCAACTGCTATGGGTAGAAACCTACTGAAAGAAAATTGAAATTTATGAAAAACAAAATGTGGTGTAAAAAATATGTCAATCGATTCTCCTAGTGATTCTGAACAAACTAGTTTGAGGTATAGTGTATACTAAAACTAAGCTTGTATATTTATATCGATAAAATGAAGTACATCCGGACAAAGTGCCCACTTTTTCTGTTATTTAATAATTAAAAATTACACGCAGAAATGAGAAATTTCTTTGTGAAACTCCGGTATTATGAACATGTTTCTAAAAGTCACTTGACGTAAAATTTTAGCAAGAATAGCGTAGTCAAAGTAACTGCAAACAGTTGCGCGAGTAATTGCACATATTCATATAAAAACTCACACGACTAGAGCACCAACTAACGGATCTCAAGTGCATTTAAAAACAAATAATCTAACACGCCAACCGGCGCCTAAAGTGCACACAAAAAGAAATGTGCAACATACTCTCTCTTTGCCTTAGGTTCAATAAAAAACGACTCAGGCGCACAGCGCTGCGACGATGCGTTTATTTCAGCAATTGACCTAAATACGCCACATGGTCGCGCCGACTTAACGCACATAGCTGTGTACGTATGCGCTGGTTGCGCTTGTATGTGTGCCAATGCAAATGTGTGCACGATACAGGTTGTATTGCTGCTGTAGAGTGAGAAAAAAAACTAATTTCGTTAATTTTTTTAAGTATCATTTTGCGATTTTTTGTTGAAGATAATACTTATATAAGTTCATTAATTATATTTACCACGTCTTGTATAAAATTAACATTTAGCCTGTTAAATGTACAAAAATAGAAATAAGATTTTTTAGAAAGAAGTTTCGTCACTATACGGTATACCTACAATATAGAATCGCAAGAATTTACTCCCATAAGATACTGTCTATGTCATTTGTGTTATAATCGTAATAGATAACGCTGCCCCAGAATTTTCATCGCATAATTAAGAATAATAAAGTCATCGATATTTTAAATAGGAAGTGTTTTAATTTCTATAAGCAATCTAGGCACTAGGTACCCCTGTAAAATCAAGCTAGCTAGAATAAATTGGCATCTAGTGACTTTAAGAATGTGTGCATACTTGAAGTCACTTGCGTTTCGTATTATAGACAATTCTATACACACAAATACAACCCATAAATAAAACTAACGATTAATATAACGTTAGTATACTAAAGATATTTCACGAAAATATTGACCGGTAAAAAAAATAACTTAATTATAATAAAAATGCAATTTTATGCGAACGCTACGCGCAATGACAAGCGATATTGAATTGTGGCCGAGCTGCGCATGTGTGCGTACCATTCTTTCACACATTTTTGATCGCCATACTTTTTATTTGGGCTTTTTTGTAATCGTGTGCGTTTAGTTGCGTATGTATGGTTGTGTGTGTGCGCTAATTGCGATAGCTACTTCATTTAAATTTCGACTGTCTGACGTTTGACGGAGAAATGGGAGTAAGTATGGATTTGAGTTTTTTTTGTTTTTCTTTTAGACTGGTTATTCGGTGGTAAGAAGTGATTAAAATACTTTTGTTTTTGGAAAGTTTGTATGCTATACGGTGTTTTTTTAAAGCGATTAATTTGCCTGTCAATATTGAATGCATATTTCTGGAATGAACTTGCATTTGGAGTCGTTTTAAATAGTTTAAAATTAATTCATGTTCGAACCGATTTAGAATTAAGCTTATTCAGTTGAATACAATATGTATTAGCGAAAGCATAATATATGCTGCTATATTTTTCATTGGAAAAGGTCCGCTAAAGTAAAACTGTAATTCAAATTAACTAAAACAAGTGTAATTTCTTAAAAAAAAATGCTAGTTCCTCAATCTATATTCTCACCCATCACTTTAAATGCATTTTAAATCACAGGTCGTCAAGAGGAAGCTGTATTTCAGTTAGTCAGCATAGACACCTGCTGCTTTGTTGGCGTCTTAAAATCTCACCGGCCTTGTGGAGAGCCGGAACACGGCGTCCAGTTAGCATTGAACGAACAGACGGACTGACCGACTTGCGCTTTGAAATTGCTGTTTGGAGAGTTATGCACTTTTTGAATCGATTATTAAGTATAATTATTGCAGTAACATTATTGGGTGCAGCAATTATTTATGTATTTTTTAATTGATACAAAAATATTTTGATTTTAACGATTTTCTACTTTCTACGAGATTCTAATGAAAACTATGTAAACACCAAATCTAACACGACACATATTAACACAGTTTTTAATATTAAGTAATTTTATTATTTAAGTTTAAACTGTCACCATTGATAATTGCAGGTAAATTTTTATTAATCCGATAATAAAAGTCGCAATAATCTTAATCAAGGTATGAGATTAACAATAAGAATGTATCAGCTGCCTCAATCAAGATAGCAAATCATAAAATTAATAATAACTTGCAAGGCTAGCCATACGGTTTAAATTATGCAAATAATAACACTCCAATGATATATTGAACTTTGGCGTATTATAATTATTAACATGACGATCACAAACCTACCACCAGTAATACTCCTAACTAAATAAAAAAGTATATAAGACCAAAACTACAAAATATAAACTCACAAAAATATTTTTAATAAAAATCCCAAAATATATCTTTTTCCAAAGATATCTTGTCTTAACATACATAAGTATCGATAACCTGCCTCTTCAAATGGCTACTTTATGCGCTTGCGCCTAACCTTTCAATTTAACCTCAAAAATCAGATTACAAGATACGATTATATCAACAATCTTTACCATTTTCGTTCAACTAATTATGTAAACACATTTTTCATGCAATTTAATACTTAAAGCCGGAGGTAACGAGATAAAACTATCACGGAGAACGTGTGTACTGAGAAAGGTATAAGAAGTGAAAGTCGTACTTGGAGGAAAAAATACGAAAATAGAAGATTTATTGCTTTTGTAGGTCCATGTTTTGCTGTGGATAATTACGATCTGATACATACAAGGCTATTTTTAGTATACAATCATATAATCAACTCAGTATCGCTATCCACTGCTGGATATAGGCTTCTCACAAGTTACGCCACAGCACTCGATCCTCCGCCTTCCGCATCCAGTCCACCTCGGCTACCTTCTTCAGGTTGTTAACCAATCAACTCAGCGTATCGATGTCCACTGCTGGATATAGGCCTCTCACAAGTTAAGCCACAGCAATCACTCATCCGCCTTCCGCATCCAGTCCACCCCAACTACCCTTCACCTTCTTCACGTCGTCGGTCCATCGGGCTAGGAAGTGTCCTATTTTTACTATATCCATACACTAATCCTGAAGCTAGTTTGTCCAGAATCTTTAAGACAATCAATTGTACATGACGGAACATAGTAAACTTCTTGAAATTCAATGTGAGGGTGATAGTTAGCCAGGCAGACCATAAAGATCCTACCACCAAGCGTACTGAAGTTAGTTGAATCTACACGCGTCTATTTCCAGCGAGGAAATTTTATATTCTAGCCCAACTCTACACGGGAAACTTGTATGGTGAAAAGAGATAAATGTCTGACCCTCTTTATTTTTTGGTGACGGCCTCTTAATACCCTGTCTACCCCATAGAGGATCTGGCGTGTAGATAAGTAATATACAAAGATTATCACTTATAATTATGATTCGTATCTGGCCGTGCACCGTGAAAACCGGGTTTTGTATCATTTTATTATGTTGGTAACTTTCGACTTGGTATATTTTAGTTTTAATTGATACGAAAAAAACTCATTTTGGGTATGAATGATATAAAAAGTGGATAGGATTATTTGGATTCAAGAATAATCCGAAAACTGATTGACTTATATTTTTTGCTAGATTTTTGATTTACTAAGTTTTTTTATTTTTTCAGATTTCCACGTTCATTATACACAACAGGAAGTAGTGAAACTATTTTACAGCATTTTTTGAGAACACACAACTTGAGCATTTATTGAAATCTCGGGCAAAAATGCATATTCACTGGCAAATTGTTATTATAATTTAAAGTTGGACAATTCAAGCTTTCACTTAACTAAAGCCACTTTTTTTCTGAAATAATTGGAACTCGTGAATAAAATATTCAGACAAAATTAAACAAAAAACTAAAAAAATATTCTTATCCCATTTTTGCTCGCGGCGGAACACACGATAAACGTTCGATGCAGCCGGACATTACGCCCTCATTTTTATTTGGCACATAGACAAAAACACCCTTTTTTTACATAATACACACGCACACTTATGTACAAGAGTACATAGCCGGACAATACATAGTCCCAACACGTTCAATAATTAGTGAATGTTTTTTAAACAGAAAATTTCAAATGAACTTTTATATTGTGATTCGTTTTTTGAATTTGGGTATTTGTGTGCTTATTGGGTACTTTGTGAGTTGTGTACTGACAGGTTTCGTAATGAGAAATACGAATGATTCCGGGGAGTGTGTAAAGTGGAATGACGGGAATTTGATGATGATTAAAAAATGCGAGGCGTTTTTTGCTTGACAACATTGGAATTATGGCAATGATTTGTGTTTTTTTTTTAAATAATCAGAAATAGTCTGGTCTAGTGATTGCATTTACAATTACACAACTATCTTTATGTAACTGCTGTCGTTCCGCCCGTGAAATTTTTTTTTTTTTTTTAGTAGGTATTTAATATTTACAAATCTTCTTTGTGGCGTCATTTTTATTCGCCTTTTCTGTTTACTGGGTATTGACGATTATACAAAGCTTCTTGAAGTTAGGGAATCTTGATGAAAACACTCACACTGACATTACTTGTTTATTCACTTTAATGACACCTATACATTTTAAAATCAGCACTTTAACTTATTTTATTAATATCTTCGGCTACCATTGAAAATCTCGATATAGCCAAAAGCAAAATGTTACAGAAGACGGAAAAACTGTTTCCTGAATTTTTTTTTAAGAAACTTCACTACTTATTTCATTGTTTTATTATAAACTAGCTGACCCGGCAAACTTTTTTCGATTTTTTATAATTTTTTTTTATAAAAACCTTGTCCTGACAGTAAAAAACACGCAAAAAAAGAATTATCTAATTTGGTACAGTCGTTCAGAATTATGCGCGTACATACATTTCGGCGATTAATTTTTTATATATATAGATGAACCATTACCTACTAAATCATGTAAAAATTATGTTTGAACATGAATTCTCGAAAAGTTTTCTTGTTAAACAGACATAAAACGTGATTGACCAAAATTACTATTTGCGAAATTTTCACTGTTCGCCGACGATATGCATTACTATACTCAAATTTCAATCTATCTCCCAAACATCTAACCTAAAATTATCAAACCATCTAAATAAACCATAAAATCTCAACCGAGATACATTCCTGCCTACCCTGCGTAACATAGCAACAGAATTAGACGTCCCACTCAGCGCAAGGGCAAACCTTACCATACAAAGTATACTCTTACTTTATCCCAACCACCGTTGTCTGACACACCCCACCTCCCTGCCTTCAAACAAAACTGGATGTACCAAGGCATTGTGTTAAGAAGTCACGGGTCTGGTTATAATGGACAGTAGTTGTATAAAAAGCAAGGGCTCTCAAGAACTGTCGGGCTAGATTCGAAGGGCAGAGGGTCGAAAAAACTGGATCGTACCGGCTGGAACTAGTTATACGTTTATGTATGTAGATAGCGTTGTAGATATTTTGAAGATGATTCAATAGTATTGGCTAAGTTATTATACCTTTTTTTAATGTAAGGTGAGTCCTGTGCCTGTAGACAAATGGCAATCGATGATCGCTAGAGAATAGAAAGATGTATTGGATTGACATAAGGTTTCGACCGATCAAGCGATCTGTGAAATGTATCTATTCTAAATGTCAAATTTGACGTAAGATATAGATAAAATGACAACAGTTGTCATTTTATCTATATCTTATGTCAAATTTGACATTTAGAATAGATACATTTCTCGAATCGACTCGATAAAAGATCACTCACACTGCTGTTATGTCATTTCCATACATTTAATTGGCGTTTCTATTTTCTAGCGATCATTGTTTGTCATTCGTCTACAGGCACTGAAGTTTCTCTACGAAACGTTACCATACAAAGAATAACAAATACTTGGATATTATAGCTGTTTTATGGTTTTTGATGATGTCGTTTATGTTTTTTCGATAGCAGACTCCTTATGGTTACAATTTACGAAATGACCGCTATGTCACGACTCATCTTTCGTTAAACAGAGTATTAGTAAAGTACATTTTTTAAAATGTAATTTGGCAAACAAGCCGACGGCCTGCTTGTAAAGCGGTTAGTGCCACCTATATACACCTACAAGACCAAGAGGATTGCTAATACTTTGACAACCTTGGAGATAAAATTGGAAAATTTCATGTGCATATCATTTCACCTGCACCAAAATTCCCTTCAAACTGGAACACAACAATGCTGCTTGGCAGCAGAAATGGGTATGGTGGTAGTAGATTCCTGGACGAATTATTTTATATGGTGCTTAACTACTACTATTGTTATTGTCTGCGGTGAATACGATGTTGAAAATTGCCTACAGCAGTGTTAAAAAGAGATGTCCCTAGTTCCTGAAATGTTTTGTATTTTTTTCTCTGCTGTCAAATTATATCAAGCGACAAGTAGTTGTCTACCAATCACAGCTGTTGACATTAGATTTGACAGCAGATTTAAGGCGCTTCCCCCACCGAAACTGGCGCCACTTGAAAATCATTCTAAGGATGTTTTTCATGACATGATAGCATAAGTTTCCACTACAGCCTGAGCCCCGTCGTCCGTCGTCCGTGTGGTGCCGGATGTAAAGAATAGCACTAGCCCATCTCTTCACGTGGGTGTCGTAAAAGGCGACTAAGGGATTCACTAGAGGATGGGCAGCAGGGTTATCTGAGTACTTTAACAACCATACTGCGATCACCAGCCCGCCTGCCAAGCGTGGCGATTGTGGCACACCCCCCTTTTGGGGAAGGCCTATGTCCAGCAGTGGACGTCTTTTGGCTGAGTGATGACTATCCCACTACTGGGCATGGACCTCTTCTCGGTATAAGAAGGTTTTAGTCCTTAGTCCACTTTGCTGGTCTGATGCAGGTTGGCGGATATGATTGGATAAACTCCCTAAAATAAGGTTGAGCTACACGATGGCTGATGCATGCGTGCCGTCAGTTGGGACAGGTCAACTCAAACCTGCTATGGCTCTTTCCTCAAAAGGCCATTCCAAACGTTGCCCTACATTGTTACACTCGCATAGTTTTATACCACAATGTCTGGACTTTAAAAGAGACGTTGACCTCTGAGTTCGTTTCGGCTTTTCTTCTCAGAGCGAGTCAGATAGGAAATGCCGGCGCCATCTAGTCTTAAAAAAAAAATTACATTGACTTGTAAAAGTGTCTGTAACAGATTTATTTACAGAAATAAATATCAAAACATTTTTTTCATTTTTTTTCTGTTTCTTTGTTCACTTTTTGTGACAATGCAAGCCTCATAAGTAGGACATAATTTGTTGAAGATAGCGTCTTGTTCTGTTTTCTCTACAAGTAGCAAGGTAAGTTATATGCGTGTTAAAATACAATTTGCCATTTATTTTATTTGCGTACAGCATAGTAAAAATTAATGAATTATAGGCGTATAACATTCAACATTAACATATAACATGTATTTAACAAGAATAGTGTTTAATCATGTTTACGCGAATATTATGAATTGATATGAAATGTTTTTTTTTTTTATATTTTCGTTGCCACGTTTTTGGTTTAAACATTTTTTTTTTTCTGAAGTCTTGATATTTTTACTATATTCTGTTCAACGAAAGATGAGTTCTGAAATCGAAAAAACATAAACGACATCATTAAAAACCGTTTTTTTTAAATATTTGATTCTCTTTGTATGCGTTACCATTTTTGTAAAGACACGTCAGAATGCACCATAAAAATATTGTTACTATCAAGCTATATGTATCTACAGTAATAAATGCCGTAACAGACAATTTTCATATCACCTGAAATATTATCTATATTTCCAATTAGTTTTTTAACATTGGCGTGAAATGAACGCGCACTAACATTTTTTACATCAATTTTTATTTCATATAACAAACATCAAAAAACCGTGTGAAAAAATAATTCACTTTACTAAAATAAAACACTAAACTGTTACCATCCACAAAAACATTCATCGAAATATCAAAACAAAACAGCACAGATTAAAAATTCAAAATACAATCGGACCGATTATATTGATAATCCGATTCAAACTAAATCGCGTTCGGATTCCGCAAAATTCAAACGCGGAACACTATTCTATGCACACATACGAACCACATACGAAGTATACACGTACACGGTGTGCATGTGTGCGTCTATCCTTCCTTGACCTAGAGACGGCTACTATCGCTACTAGGTCAGGACCACTACACACTACACGGGACGTCCAATTTATCCTGAACTTCCCCTCCTCCCTTTCTATAGCATGTGTTAGTAGTCTGCGCTGCATTTGAATAGGTCTCCCCGTGTCTTTATAAATTGGACACGTGGCTAGACGAGTTGTAGACGGAATGCGGTTGGACGCGATTAAATGGCGTCGTGTGGTTCTTAATTTGAATTTTGGGTTTAGTTTTAATTAGGGATGGGGTTCATTAGTTATTAACGTGTGTTAAGTGTTGCGTGTGTTGAATTTAATAGATACTTGATTTTCTGCGTGAGTGAGATTTTAATTACTTAGTAACAAAACAATTTGGGAATTAAAAACGGGATCACGTGATTTTAATTATTGTAATAAATGATTCAGATTAACGCAAAGCGTATTACTGAAGCTTAACCAAATATTTTTGCGGTAAATAATTATTGTTTAGTTGGAATATCGATTAGTGTAAAAGTTCAAAACATAATGACGGTTTAGTGTATAAGTTCAAATACAAAATGGCGGTTCTAGACACGTTTAATGTAATGTATCGCGAATTCTTCGTGTGGACGGCACTACGAAGTTACATTACACGTGTCTGGAGCCGTCTTGATAATGTTATTAGGATCTTTAATGAAGTAAGCAGAGTTTTAATAAATGCAGAAGTACTACCTGAAATTAAGTTCAAAATAAACATAGACACTAACGGCTTGTTCCAATAACTGACCTCAAACCAAAATCTTTCAGTATAATGCAACAAAATGCACAAAATTATACGGCTTAGCAATAACAACCTTACTTAAAAACGATGGTTAAAGACAAGTAAAATGGCTTTTACATCTATTTCCATCTCTATTTTTTTGCATACAAATGACAAGGGCAGTTATAGTTTAATTAGTGTTAAAAAATAATAATCCTTTACAAGTTAAGGGTGAATAAAATAACCATTTTCTCTCGTAAAACAAAAGATGGTCTAAGCAAAACCCAGAATATAAAATAGTCCCGTCTCTTTTTGTTATATAACGTTAGAAAGTGATGTATATATTTTAAATCTAGGTTTAACTTAGTTTTAAACCATCGTTTGTAATAAGGGATATTAGGTTTTAGTGTCGCAAATTATTAAGAGAGTCTTTTCTTCAACAATGTTGGTGAATTGGTTTATAACAACAAATTATCGTATTATTATCGTATTAATTGTTAATTTCTTGTTTTTTATAATGGCTTAAGTTGTTCACTCAGTTTCAAAGAAATAGAAAAGAGGTAAAAAAAAATTGCTCGTAACGAAAAACAAGGAAAACTACTTTTTTCATTCTTTTTGCAAACAGTCCTGAGATAATGACCACATTAAACCAGGGCAAGGTCCTCGAAATATAATTTCGATAGGAAATATATACAAAAAAAAAACACGTTTAATTATCACTCATTTCAAGCTTGAATAGCTCATTGATTCTTCAGATCGCCTATGAAAGACCACACAAGTTTCTTTTATCAAAAAAACAATATACTAAAGTGCAGAAAAACGGTAACAAAAAGCAACAAGTTATAGTACCTCTATCGCCTACAAATATACAATTTACGTAACATATGATATACAAAGAAATGGTGAGGAAAATATCGTAGAGGGTCATAAGCTCCTTGTACAGTGGAGTGCGGTAAAAGGGAGATTGTTAGTAATAGTGTTATGTTCATACGGATGAGAATATGCGATTGCGCTCTTTGATCTGTGTGAAGGAAAATGTAGTTATTTGAGTGAGGGAGATGAATATTGGATTATCTACCATGATTGAGTAAGGAAAATGGTGGGTCGTGTCATGACTGAGACCGGAGACCGAAACCAAGACTGCTTCTCGCCGTACTACGTTCAGTGTCGCGGTATCTTGTGTCGGTCTCGCTCGCAAACTGAACAATGCACGAAAGCCCAGATTCATGTTGCGGTACAGATCTGTGGTGTATGAGACTCGTCTTGGTTTCCTGTTTCGATCTGGCTCGTGAACTGAACATAGTATGAAAGCCTAAAATCAAGTAGTAGTTTAGGTCTCCGGTGACTGCGTCGCGTCTCGGTCTCCTGTCTCGGTCTCGCTCACGAACAACATAGTACAAGAGCCTAAAGTTATGTAGGTCTCGGTCACTGGTCTCGGTCTCTGGTCTCGATCTCTGTTGTCGGTCTCTGGTCTCGGTCTCGGTCTCTTTTTCAGAAGAAAGTTTTTTTTTTCGTTTTATTACGTTTAGGGATCTCCAAGCCATTTGAAATGAATTTTGTTGCATTACACCACTAATCTATAAATATACATCATATTTGTACTACGTTGTATGTACGCCTCACTACACGGAGCTGAGAAAAGAGGCTGAGATATACTTCTTTTTCTTCTCTCGTGCCGGCACGAGCTATACGAAAACAGCTCATGTCGTGGTGAAAAGATTAGCCAGCCAGCAAGGTTGGTAGCGGGGCTGACTGCCCATGACGCTCCAGAGGTGCTTAAGCATCGTCACTCGTGGCTGCACTTTTAATGCACCCAACTGCAAACTGCAGTGGAATTATTGGTCTTTAAATTAAATCAATTTATATTGATTTTAATCAGTATTGCAATACTAATTCATACCGATATTTCTTCATAAACCGAGAGAGATAATAATATACCTCACGCAAACATGTGCGTTGTTAAAAAACAACTCATGCGCACCGATGCGCCCGCGCAGCCGCGTACAATCGACGATCGATATTTTACTATCGATGTCATTGTCAACACAATTGGATGGTTTTATGTCATAATATGTATGCGATCTTATGTATCTTCAGGATCTGGACTGTGGGGTAGACAGATGTCTAGGTCGGGAAAAGTGTTTTGTTTTTTTAACCTATTCTGTCCCACTGCTGGGCAAAGGCCTCCCCCAAGTCCTTCCATGTACTTTTTTCCTGCGCTACCTCAAACCAGCCCTCGTGGTACGCGTCTAAGTCATCTCGCCACCTCTTTCTGGGCCGACCCCCTTCGGCACCCATTGTGTGGAGACTCTTGCCCAGCGGTCATTATGCATGCGGCTGACGTGACCCGCCCAATCCCATTTGAGCCTGGCAGCCTTTTTGCCTATGTCTATTATCCCCGTTTTGGAGCGCAGTGTACGGTTCCGTATTTTGTCTGTTCTTTTGACGCATAGAATACTGCGCTCCATTGCTCTTTGGCAAACCCCAAGGCGGGAATTTTGCAGCGGTGAGCGACCAGGTCTGAGCATCGTAGATTAGGATGTGTTTGTTACTTTTACAAAATTTTCAGTACCTTCTTTGGTGTTTCATTAACTTATCATTAACTTTTCATTAAGTTAATTCAGTCTCTAAACTTTTCAATAGCTTACATTTACATTTCATGACATTATCAATCGGTGATAATGACAAGATTATTGAATTCATTAATGTCATTTTAATAAGTTACATTTAGCTTATCCCGTCAATAGTTACGGACTACTTATTGATAGGTTAGTGAAATCGGCCCTAAGAATTGTGCCCAAAAAATGCCAATTGCCTTGTTTCCAATTACGTTGAACCTTATACCGTTGTTACTGGCAAACTTTAGATACACAGTTCTCTGCCTAGCCCGTTGTGATAAACAGGCGTGGTGCGGTGTACATGATTTAAACTTCTGGCATAACATAATCAGCTTATTACTGTCCCACTATTGGGCACAGGCTTCTTCTCAAAATGAGAAGGGTTTAGACCAGCCATGTCACCGCATGTTTGCGGCCCACTGAGCATTTTCTTGCGGCCCGAATCAATATTGAAAACAGCTAGATAATGTGGCAGGCGAGCGTGTTAAAGACCATTTTTGAAAAAACCCGCGCTTCTTCAAGTCCATATGCGTATCACGACCGTTTTCGACGACCGAAGTAAGTTGTATGTTGCTGTATTATGTGATTTTGGTTATTAAACACTTTGACATCCCGCATTTAATTTTTAATAAAAAAAAAGGTTAGGTTTTGCGGCCCACCTAGTCTAGCGGTTTTCATGCTTTTGGCCCACCTGACTTTGAGTTTGACATGGCTGGTTTAGACCTTAGTTCACCACTCTAGCCTGGTGCGGGTTGTCTTACTACACACATCATCGAGAACTTTATGGAGCCCTCTCAGGTGTGTAGGTTGCCTCACGATGTTCTCCTTCATCGTTAACTCAAACTATTTCCAAAATCAGTCCAGTTTTAGTCTAAAACTCCACTTTTTAGAGATAACGTTTGCTAGCCCATCGAATGATCGATTTACACCTTTTATCGTTTATTCGTTTTCTATACATACATATTTACATTTTTAAATATACGAGTATGTCTATATAAAAAAAAAAACATGAACACAACTCATTCGCATGTGAACATCACTCAGCAGAATGCTGTGTTGTGGTAGCATTGGACCTAATTTTCCAAACATGCAACACCAACAGTTCTCTCTAGTGTATTTTTGGGAAATAAAATATTATCTTTATCTAAAATGAATTATTAATTAATCAGCCTAAAATAATAGGGTGTTATAGTAACCATAATAATGTACAACTTTTGTTATACAATTTCTCAAAAAGTCAATAGTTTAAGAAAAAATGCTGTTCAAAGATTTCATAAAAAATATAATTATCTATCCTCAGACACGATCAGCTGAATTTGTGTTTTTTCTTAAATTTTAGGTCATATTTGGGGCCACGAGTTAAAAACTCTATTTTCTGAATTCGTAACTAAAGCAAGATAGAAAACTAAACTAAAAAAAACGTTTTCTTTGGAAATAAAGATGATCGAATTTTGAAATTGTAAAACCTGCTTTAAAACCGTCATCAGTGATACTTTAAGTGGCCTGTGGTTTAATATCCCCCTTTTCGTCTAACCTTGTATATATTTTTACCTACATACATACATATTAAGGCTCCGATTCATCACGATCTCTCCTTTTCCCGAAGCATGTTCGCGTCACTATCCGGTCTAACCAGATGTGACTGAATATCACTTTTCTACGTATATACGTCTATATCTACGCACACATATATACGTATTGCAACATATATGTACACAAAGTCAAGGGTTGGATGCACCGGGGTGAACGACCGCCGAAACGCAACGCGCGGCAAGGTCACACACACTAGCACACGCTCACATAGACGCGGCGACCGTGAAATTAGAAATAGTAGTGATGCGCGGTAGTGGAGATGTTGTATCGATGTTTCGGCGGAAAATTGTCGATACTTTGAGATGTTGGTTATCAAAGTACTGTTGTGTAAAATAGAAAGTGATGTGATACGTCTATATCGATATTATGAATCGAAAATAATTTTAGATAATGTCATGATGATTTTTAGAGATTACACAATTAAGGTGTAAAGTTTTTCGACGTAAGTACCTAATTAAAAAGAAACACGAAATCATCCATAATTAGTCAAATATCCTTATAATTTATACACCAAGTGATATTCATAATTACGAAATGTTAAATAAAAAATGCTGAAATTCTCATTGAAACGCAAATAACCACTTAATTAATCGGTCAAGAAGGCGCGTAAAAGTATATTATCAATTGAAATAATACTGAATAACACATTTTAAAGGTTCAGTGTACAAGAAAATAATGCGACACTAGCTTTTGAACTTGTACAATCAAAATATATAAATTCATTACAATACTTTTACTTACCTACTGCTAAATAATGTATGTAACTGTGTAATTATCTTTTGTCCCTTTAGACTTAAACAAGTGTATTTAAACTGTTTTTTTAATATTCCTTCAACAAAATAATTACTAGTGACATTTGAATTAACATGATATTTCAATTTCTTACATCTTCTCTTATCTTTTTAATGTATTCTTATTTAGTTTAGTTTGGCATGATCTAATCAGCTTCCATCTTTACAGATGTGAGTGAATATTAGTATTTAAGTAATTTTATCATCATATACTGCCTCTTTGGTCTAGCGGTCGCAAGCGCGACTACTGAGCGTGAGATCCTGGGTTCAATCCCCAGGTCGGGCAAAGCGTTATTGGGTTTTCCCGTGTGGAATTTTGTAGCAGCCCGGAGTCTGGATTTGTGCCCGGTCAATGGCAATAGGCTCGCCCCCTATATCATGGGACGTAAAACATAACGGCGAAATGTGGGTGTACTATACACCTCTGCCGATCCTTCAGGGAATACAGGCGTGAGTTTTATAAGTATAAATATCTAACGGTTTTTTTCTGTTAACATACAAGCGTGATCACCACACAGGAAACTTCGCACGCAAGTGAAAATAATACCTATTAAGAAAACCATTTTTCACAACACTAGCTCATCGTACACTTCAACAGACATAGCCAAAGCCAATATAAAGCCATAACCTTGTAACATGGACGACATGGCGTCCAAATGATATTCAAATCCGTCGTCCGTTGTATTAGCGATCGACATCGGTTGAATACTGATGAGCTCAAGAATGCATCACAGGGTTAGCATGAAAAAACAATCGTTTCCTGAACCCTAACTATGTTGCACATATTATTATGTGTTGGTCATATTAATAGTATGGTAATTTACTGATTTGTTGGTTGATAATTTTGAGACTGTTTTTTTAAGTTATGATATACCACTTCATTGATATCGAAGCTAAAGCCAAAGTTTTTTATTTCAAATAGTCCAATGTACAGGTGTTTTTAAAACGTCAAAACTAAGTGCACACACGTATCATTTAAAAATGTAGGTATAGTGCCAATTTGAGAGTGTTAATTATTATTATTGTTATTACTATCTATTTAAGGTACATTTTAATCTCAAGAAAATCACATAATCTACGTTTTAAAGCCAAACAAACAAAAAAATATAGAAACAAGATAATTTAAGGTTTTCCTAACTCAATGTCAAACTAAAATATCGACGCATCGATAAATTCCATCACTAATGTCGTTGCACTTTACAAATATGGCAGATTTCAAATTCATCACTTAACTACTCGCAAGTTTATTTTCATAACACTAGCTTCGACTACTGTTTACATCAATGTAAAATGTTCAAGTACCGTTTTCATGTATGGTTATACGTATTTTACCTTTACCTTTATAGCAAACATGATATTTTATCTCACATGATGTTTTAACTTTCATGATATTATTAGATTTTTCGACTCAGATTTCCGGTCAGTTAGATTATGAGATAATGAGTGCGTAATTATTTGTTCTGTCCATTTAAAACTTAAATATAACCATGAGAAAATAATTACCAACTAAAACTTCTATCAGTTAAAATCTCATATAACGTTTTGTATCTAACACCCTTACTTTTTAACGATTGTCATTTTAAACACTTATTAAATTATACTTGTCCTTGTCATTTGTATGCCAAAGAATAGAGATCGCAATAGATTTAAATTACATTTTAGTTAAATAACATATAACCATCGTTTATAAATAAGGTTGTAAGATGTAAAATACTATAAGTCATCGTCTATCTATCGCAAATATCGATAAGTCTATCAACGTAACAACTATCGACAGATCCATTTCCCCGCACTAGTGTGTCGTTGCACTACAGTGAGTAATTTCAGTAGCACTACTCGGTTTATTTTAGTAACGTTTCTTCGACGGCTGCCCGTAACGCCTACACAATTGCAACGTTACGATTCTACTATGTACGTATTAGATGTACGTCAAACACACAAATACACTGTGATACGTAAGGGTTAGGCAGTGGTGTAAACTAACGTACGTCGACATTTTGTCGATTACGGATTTAGATGCGATTTAATCGTAATGGTGCCAATTCCACATAATTTAAGCTATCGCCATCTTTTGTATTCTGATAAAATTAAGAATAAGATGGACGTGAATAAGAGCGGTCAGATTTAGTTGAACTAAGATTTCGATACTTTAGTCGACACGTTAGAGTGTGTCGACTAAAAAACACCGTGAAGTTTGACAGCTCTAACTTAGTTCTAATCTATCACCGTCCTTTTCTCGCGCTGTCATTTAGTAAAATATAGCAATTATTTAATTTTAGTTTATTTGATGAACAAGAGAATTGGTCCTAATATCGCCCAATAGTAGCAGATGGTGTAATTGGTAATACAATTTTTTTTCACTGAATTTGACACCGTATTTCAGGGGCATATCGCTCGTAGAACTGATGGAGCTGAAAGGTTCTCGAGTGGAGACCACGCACCGGAAAATGCAGCGTGAGACGGTCTCCAGCTAGATGGGCAGATGACCTGGTGAAGGTCACTGGGAGTCGTTGGATGCAAGCGGCATGTGACTGGCCGTTGTGGAAATCTATATGGGTCTTTGTTCAGCAGTGGACGTCCTTCGACTGATATGATGATGATGATGAATTTAGGCAACGCCATTACGAACTTTTAATTACGCAATGATTGTTAAAGGATTAAGAGAAGAGGGAATTTAGTTCTATGCTGAAGGAGGACAGGGTATCGCCATTTTATTAGAGATTCTGAAACTGATAATTGTTTTCTAAGAAAGTAAAGTAACATCGCCAGCAAAATGTAATTCGAATTAATAATTGCTGTTAACTAGCGTTTTGTGAAAAATTATAAAATTCAGAATCTCAGTGTACAAAAACTCGCTTTTAACATCTAAACATCGAAAATTATCGCACTTTTATAGTATTTACTATGGAATGAAACTTACATCATTCGGAAAGGTGCTGTGCCAAAGAAGAGCACAAAAAAATGTATATATTGCCGTTAAGGCAGGTAAAATGATAGTCGAATTTCGATCACAAGCGACAGTTTTTTTTTTTAAGTTTGGGAAATCATGAAATGTATTCTTCCGCTCTGGACGGAGCGGAAAGGAGTGTCAGACTCTTACTGACTAAAACCCATCCGTGTTCCTCCTAATGCCCTTTGCATTCCAGGGCCGCGGTAACTCTTTCGAACAAATTCCGCAACCCTGGCAGAACCACAAGCGACACTACACCCTTTTCAACATAACGTTAGTCCTGAGGTTTTTCTAATAACATTACCATACAAAGAATATCAAATAATTTTAAAAACAAATCATGGATAATATAGTTATTTTACGGTTTTCGATGATGTCGTTTAAGTACGTTTTTTCGATAGCAGTCTCCTGCAGCACTACTAGCAGGACTCATCTTTATAGATGTCTTAAAATCTCGACACAAGTTTCACAAAAAGAATTCGATGCAGCGTACATTCATCGACATTCCACAGATGTTTCAATAGATCAGCACTGTTTGTGTTGGCTAGGTCGCGGCTACTAAATATATCTACGAGATTTTAGATTCTAATTTTAGAGGGAAGTTATAAGAAAATGAGCACTGGTTTTTTAATAAAAAAATAGTACGGTTTTGGGTATTAATAACTGCAGTATTCCTTCATTTTATTTTTGGTGGAATTTGTCCACTTTTGGGCTGAAATATAAGCCGGTTGTCTAGCATGACCTCTGTGTATGAGAAAATTGTATGTCTAGCTGTAGATTGAAATAAGATGATTTCATTAATAGGAGTAAATTAAACTGTAAAAAAAGAGTGTCACGTTGTAAGACAATTGTAGTTGGCACAATTAAGTATGAATGTAATACTATAGATTTAAAAATAACATGTCATTTACCTGTAATTAACATCATTCTCTGTCAAAAAAACTTGGCTGTTATTTTAATCATCATTTTACAAAATTTAAATACAACCGTCCGTGCCTAGCGTCACCTTTTCAAGCACTCCATCCGTCAATTAGGATTAACAACCCATTCTCAACCCTATCGCCAAAAAAATAAAGTATAGAATAACTTGAATAACAAACAAGAGATAATTCATTAAGGCACATTAGAATTCCATCCTTAATTCAATGTTGAAGAGCTTAAATTCATTTGTATTAACAAAAACGACCGGCTCCTACATTGTATTAAACAATAAACAACCTGAATGCTACTTTAGTAATACAAAAATAGAGTTCAAATTCGATTGATAGTTGCATTCAGACTTAGAACGTTTTGTGTGTGAAGAGAAACCGCCAAAATGCATCGGAAGGTCAACGAACCTCGCCAGCCAAGGACAGTGCATTCCATTTTTAAATAGCGCGCCAATAGAAGGCTCGATCTAAATAGGCCCGCCATCTTGCCATCATTGCGCGGGAATCGCATAATGGCGTCCATTTTTGACAAAAACATTTTTTTTCGACAACAATGGCTGTTTCCACGTATTATTTCGGCATAATTAGGGAGCCGGTAACGAGATTTCGGTGCGAGTTCGTTATAAAATTGTATTTAAGTAGAAATGGAGTTCTCATGTTCGATAGATGTGGTTTTTATAATCTGTGGATTCTTGGAAATAAACAAATTATGTTAGTGGATGCTTGCGTACATGATTCCAAGAAAATGTAATTTTATTACCTTAACTTCGAATAAAAACGAAAAGCGGCACGCGGATCCGACTTTTTATTTTAAATGAACAAGATTTTTAACTAAAATTGTAACGATCTTGAATAATAGATTAGGTATTAATAGATTGTGTAATGAATAAAGAAAATTGGAGCGGGCTTTCTTCCCGTTTCGCTACTAACAACAAAAATGGAGGGATAATGATTTTCGTTTCCAACGACTTTTCTCAGATTTTATCACAGCCCAATGCTGGGCATAGGTCTCTCCAAAAATTAAACAGCCCATCATAATCACATTGATAGCTGTACGCAGTAGCGTCTGAGTTCGATCCCAGCCCGCAACTCTGACTTAGAATTCTGCCGTACGAGCAATAAATGCACTAAGTGCAATTTTAGAATATAGAAAATTAAACCTTAAGCTTATCAAATAGAGAACATTATTTAAAAAAAAAAACACTTACTGCATTTATAGCTCGTATAGCAAAATTCATGTGTGTATCAGAATTTGATTCATACTTGCTTTAACGGTAGAGGAAAACATCGTGAGGAAACCTGAATATAGGAGAGGATTAAAAAAAAAGGTGGCTGTCGAAGGTGAGTGTAGTCAACCCGCATCAGGGGGCCTACTCCCTAAGTCCGTCAACGAAATTAGTCACCCGTCCGAAAGCAGCCCGAAACGTAGGAGTGAACAAAACGAGTGTCAAGTTCAACTTTTCGGACGGGCAAAAACGCATCGGTATTATGGACAACTGTCAAATCGTGTTGTCATTCATTCTTAGTTCGGGCCCCGAAATAATCGTGTGTCCGCAGGTGATAGGGAGTAGGAAACGCTTGTAACTAAGGCCGAAATCATGGACTTTATGCTTCGGGAGTAGACTCCTAGGCCTGCGTGGTGGTCTAAGACCTAAACAGAAAAGAGGCCAGTGACCAGAAGTAGGACAGTATTGAGTTGATTATGCTTATACACCAAATTGAGCAATCTGGATGGGGATCTCTAGGTGATAAAAAATGGTTGAGCTGAGCGATGACGATACATGGCATCATGCTCGTGAACGGGCGCCGTCGATCGGGACTGGTCATCCCTAAACTGCCATGGCAAATGAATTGTAGGTACTCTTATTAGCATAGCAAATCTTACATTGTTCTCGCATTAAGTTTTCTTATTCATAATCTAACCAACTTTTAGTAAATATTTGATGAAAAAGAGTAACCATGGAGTTCATTCCCCGTTCTTCTACATAGGCATCTACATTTTGAAACGCGGTAGTAACTTCTTTTTTTTTCGACAGTTCAAAAGTGCCAGTAAATGGTCTAATTGAAATAAATGCTTTGACTTAACTTTGATTTTGAAATAATAAATTTGATTCACGATTTGATTGATTTGGCTTACGAGTTTGTTGACATGTGGGAGATTGACTCAGCAGTCATTGTGCCGATAGTCGTTACAGCCAATAGTTTAATAGCCAAGATCCTCGACCAACATCTGATGAGGCTCTCGTTAGGCAGCTGGATCAAGGGTTTGATTCAGAAAGCGGTACTTCTGGACATGGCGCGTATCGTTAGGAAGTTCCTCTCTCTGGAGCCCTGACCGCCGGTAGCTTGGACCCTGTTCCTGATGCCGGTGGGCTACTATTTTTTATATTTTTAAATGTTTTTATAGAAATGTTTTAAAATATAAATTGTATGTAAGTAAAATGAATAAACGGAATAATACAATTTGATTCTAAAGCTACTGTCATCAATAACAGTTCTGGTGCCTTCATAAAGAGACACACATAATGTGTGTATCTTCACGTCCTATGAAGGGCAGACGTCACGGTGGGTGCCCCAGCAATTTGTGTCTTCCATGAAAATATTAGCATACCAATTGTACTGCACTTACTAACGTCTTAGATTGAAGATATGGGAGAAGCTAAGGTAACGTTATTTTAGCTTTGAAATACATTTGTGTGTTAGTTAAGGTTTTTCGATCGTCAGCATCACTAGATAAAAGTTATCTGACGTTGGTAAAATTGGACCTTAAAATTTGAATTTCAGTTAAAAATAGTTGCAACAAAGACAAAAGTTATACTGCCTGAAAGTAATAATAAATACATTCTTGGTTAATACACCGACATAGACATAGCAGTTACACTCATTTGATCATAAAAAAACCACCTTTTATTCACCCAAACATCGCGCACTCATTCGAAAGTGCAACTAAACGCCACACATTAAAGTAATTAATACTTATAGTATTTTGATAGTGTTCTGACCTATTGGATTCTTTTTTTTTTAATTCTATTGCAATTCGGGATTGCCCGACTAGTTTCGGACCCAAACGAAGCCCTTAATCATGAGCTGATCACGCGGCGAGGTCGCGAGTCGAACTGAATCCTTTTAAATCGTTTTTGTCATTCTGAAATCGACTTAGTAAACTTGTTTTCAAAGCTGATATTTGTATAAGTTGCAGTAATAAGTATATAACGTATACGAAAACTGCCAAAATAGCAAGACACGAAAAGTCACCATTGTAAAGATACATTGTCATACTTAGTTTTCAATACTTACGTAAGTTAAACTTATTGTGATGCATCACGGAGCGTCATCAGTTGTTTAGCAATGTCGCCTGTACCTCTAGGCATACGGCAGGGACGATACTTTCTAAATTATTCCACGTTACATCACATAGATGTGTTTTGTATAGTTTTATGGCTCGCTAATTTCTAACAAACGTTCAGGATTCAGTTGAACGTTTAAAGTGAACTTTTATAAAGTTATATAGCACTAGTAATCCGCCCTACTTTGTACGGATACCACCAAGTTGATTGAGATGTTTTCATCAGTTTTCATGAAACATTAGATTTTTTCGACATCACGTTTATAAATTATACATAATAATATAGAAGGTGTATATGCAAAGCAATCTTATTTAATCTGAGAAGCAATCTAATTTATTCGTGAAAATTGGAACAAAATCACTCCAGTATAGTTGCAGACAAAATCGCACACAGACAGATAGACAGATAGACGCAGTGAGGAACTTTGTTTTATAATGTATAGTAATCTTGTTAGTCTACTAGAATACCCTTACATTAGAGAAAAGAAAAATATCTAATTTCCTTACAAAAGCACAAAAATTATGACTATTGCAATCAATCATAATTTTAAAGCAATTTTGGTAAGCTCGCTAGCTCTGGAAACAATAAACCACATCCAAATAACCGCATCAATTACTCCTACACATTCGAACACGCTCAAAAATAAATATCGATACAAAATAAATAAAAAAGTCAAATCGTTCACAATTTTAATCCGTGTTGCGTAAACTGACTATTTTTAAACACTGACGTACAAATTCTATTTCAATATTGAAAAAAATACACACACACATATGAACATATACACACACAAAAGTAATACAAATTTATTTGAAAAATAATGCAGTAAGTTTGAATGGGTTACGTAGCTCGTAGACGCGGTCTATGCTACGATAACTGTAGACCTACGCCGTAGCGTATCTACGATCTATGCTACGGCGATAGACGCGTAGCTTAGAGTTAGAATCGTAGCCGCAACGACTTATGTATATCTGTAAGTCGGGTTAGTTAGATGTATTTTATGTTTATTAATGTAGTTTTTATCTTCATAATTATAGATTGTATATTAGTACAAACAAATTAGATAGGGTTAGATGTAGGTACTCAGTTTAATCCCTAACAAATATTTTAATATTTTTTTATTATTCAAAATTCTATTTCATTAACACTTCGAATACGATACAATTATTGTCCCAAGTCCTAACTGTACTCTATAAAACCGTTTACGTGCGTAATCGTGACGTAAGCACGTGCACGCACGTCCCACGCAATAGCGACACATGTCCACAATGTACAACAGTGTGTTGCATGTGCTTAGATCTAGCTGGATAATAGTGACGTTAGTGGAAACATGTTCACGTGTTGAGGTGTAGAAATGGTGGACTGAATTAGAAAGAATATTGACGGTAGTGATGTAGTATGACGCATGGAAGAATGAATTGAGAGTTCGGTTAAAAAAGAAGGTTTTATTTTAATTTATTTGGAGGGTAGTTTTAGGGCATATTTTATCAATGTCAGATAACATTTATCTGATAGATAAGTTAGATGTTTTGACAGAATTACTATACAACATTCTTCTCTCGTGTTGATTGAGCTATTTGAGAATAGCTCATCATCATCACCTTCACATCAGCCTATTGCCGTCCACTGCTGAACGTAGGCCTCCCCCAGAGGTCGCCAACCATTCCGGTCTTGGGCAGCCATAGCTAGCTCATGCCGTAGTAAAAAGATTAGCCAGTCAGCAAGGTTGGTAGCAAGGCTCACTGCCCAGAATGCGCCAGACGTACTTAATTGTAAGTATCGTCACTCGTGGAGGTTCTTTTAATACACCCCAAAAGCTGTCAAAATATCATATTTGTTCCTTAGATAAATGTTATCCGACGTTGGTAAAATTGGCACTTAGTAGTTGTGGAGCTCCTTATGATAAACGTTGTACTTCGACTATACCTATTTCAACCGCCAAGGAGCATCTAAAATAATATAAAAAGCATATAAAAGGAGCTGTAAATCCGGTTTCGATTGCGGTAATTTTATACCCTTCTAGGGTATTAGGTGCCGATAAAATTGCAAAGTCTCCTCGTTGATCTAGTGATCGCAAGAGCGACTGCTGAGAGTACGGCCCTAGGTTCGATCCCCGGGTCGGGCAAAGTGGTATTGGGTTTTTCCGTGTAGGATTTCTCAGTAGCAGCCCGGAGTCTGGATTTGTGGCCGGTTGATGGCAATAGGCTCGACCCCTATTATATGAGGGTGTACTATACACCTCTGCTCGGAGGAGCTCGTGGCTAAATAATTACAGCCGCATAGACTGATCTTCCGGGTTAAGCCACGCTTGCCGAGGTTGGTCTGTGGATGGGTGACCATTTACCATAGCGAGTTTCCTCCGTGCCTCGGAAAGCACGTAAAGCCGTTGGTCCCGGCTGTCATTTGTAGATCTTTGACAGTCGTTACTGTTGGTCAGAAGCCAGAAAGTCTGACAACCAGTCTTACCAAGAGTATCGTATTACCCAGTTACTGGGTTGTGGAGGTCTGATAGGCAGTCGCTCCATGTAAAATACTGATATTCAGCTGCATCCGGTTCGACTGGAAGCCGACCCCAACATAGTCGGGAAAAGGCTAGGAAGATGATGATGACTATACACCTCTGCCCAAACCTGTAGCCCAGTTGATGTCAACAGGTAACTCCGCCTTAATAACCTTCGCTTTTTTCAACCATTCATTCTGCCTAGCTTTTTTTCCCGAACTGTATTGGGATAAGTTTTCAAGCCAATCAGATGCGGTTGAATACCAGTATTTTACCCCAAGCAACTGCCATCAGACCTCTGCAACACAGTTACTGGGCAATACCGACATCCTAACGATAGACCGGTTGTCAGACTTTCGGACTGCTGACTACCCGTAATGACTATCATAGGTATTCGTATGACACCCAGGCCTGACGGATTTTTTAAGCTCAAACAATTTTAAACCTTATTTATACGTTTTAGAACTCATTATTACCGTTCCGCGGGATGCTTCGGCATGCCGCGGCTTGACGAAGCATCCCGCAGTATGCTAAACAAATACAAGTTCTAAAGTTATTGAAATACGGTTCAAAATTATTTGAATTTAATAAATCCTTTGCCATGCCGTCCTGCCAGTGCGCGCAGGCTCTTATCGTGCTTTCCAAAGCACGAAGCGGTCTTTGTTCAACCTCAAACCATAAAAACAGACCAATAAAACAATTTTCAAGAAAACAACTCACAAAACTCAAACTAAACCGAATTCCGTTTCCATTTCCTCGCTAAAATAGTTTACCCTTAACTTAGGGGTCGCATTCTTCCGCCATGACGTGTCACGGTAGTGGGGTGGTTTGTACAGTGACGTCACTTAGTTAACTGTCATTTGGGGTGATGTGTGTACAGTAATTATCAGTCATTATTTTAAGTAGGGTTTAATTGGTTTCAATGTGTGTTGCCTTTTTTGTGGTATGATATTGTCAAGTTTGCAAACTATTTTCTATATAATTAAATATGTTATTTCAATAAATTGTAGCGGAAATAGGTTGAAACTATGAATGTGTCATGTAAAAGACTGGTTATATGCGTACCTATGTGTAAAAATGGTACAGACAGTGACAAAATTAGCTGAACATTTGAGTTTTTAAACTTGGCATTATTATCAAAACTAATTGATATAAAATAACACAGTCTTGTACAATTTGAAACTTTTTATACTTTTTTTGAAAGTTTAATTAGCTAAGATTAGTTTCCTCCGGATTCTGAATTAAGAATTCGGGATAATAAAACTTAAATAGTATTTGAGAACGGAGTTGTCAAAAAATGCTTTGAAATCCGTAATTTTTCTGACAACTCCGTACTCAAATGTTACTAATGTACTGCTTATCCTAGAATTCTCAATTCAGATACCGGAGGTTTATCTCTTTCTACTTGTTTACCAACTTATGTCGTTACCTGGTGGTAAATTATTTTAAAAGAGTATCCATATAGTTTCTTGCCAACTCGTCTCCATAGGACCTACTTTTTGGAACCGTGCATTTAAATTTTCGAGACGTTTCTGAAGTGCATGTACTGTGCCTATACAAAATAAAAAACTGAATCTTGAATCCACGTCTGGTTTCGAATTTCTGAATAGATCAGAATAAATATTTAATATTATCAATCTCTCTCTATCACTCAAAGGTTTGCTGGTAGAAAACTCATTTTTGAGTCAAGCTCGCCTTTGTACATGACTTCACTAAATTGTAATTTTCTTGTGGAAAATAAAGAATAAGAACGATAAGATGTATATTTTAGGTGAAAAATCGGATTTTGTGAACATTCACACGTTCGAAAACTTTGGCTCAATTGCACTTTCAAAAACATTAATACTCGATTATTAATTAATCGTTATAGTAACGCTGTCGTATGACGAGAAATAAGAAAACTCTTAAATGTAATTGTTTTCCTTAAAAAAATGAGTTTTAATTTTACAAAGTTTCGAAATCCGCTGCAAGTAATACATCATCATTATCAATAACTCAAAAAAACTGTCTCCAAATACAGTGGAAGCCAGTTAACAAGCCCTAGCACGCATATCAGGGTCAAGGTGATGCGTTTGTGCAACTTTCGAGTCGTCCCCCCCCCCCCTGATGCGCTGCCCCCCCTCCCAGTATCCTTGCGCGTTATTTATAGGCGCATTCGCAAGTCGCCTAATAGCTTAATAACTGATGAATTTCACTGTAAAGTAGTTTTAAAAAATGTAGGTTTTAAGATGTTTTTAATAATTGCATTTCTCTAGATTTTGATAAGATGTGTTATAAGTTTGAGAGTTAAAAGAGTAACCATGGAGTTTCTTGCCGGCTCTTCTCCATAGAAAACGACTAATTGGATCCGTACTCCTAAATTCGACTTTTCATAAGCGCCTGATATTGTTAATACTAGATAAAATGTTTGATTGATTATCTTCCAATGAGTGTCGTAACAGGCGACTAAGAGATTCACTAGAGGATGGGCAGCAGCATTGTCTGAGTATTTTAACAAATATACTGCGATCGCCAACCCGCCTGCCAAGCGTGGCGATTATGTCAAACCCCGCAACATGGCTTGGGGAGGCCTTCGTCCAGACGTGGACGTTTTTCGGCTGAATTATGATGATGATGATGAATAAAGGAGATATTGATAGTAAAAACAAAGCCATTATTTCCTGTATGAACTGTAACGGATAAACGCCTCATGATGGTTGTTAAGAAAAAAAGTTACAGCATCTTATCATAAAAATACTCTTACAAATTGTTTTACATAAAAGAGATGTCAAAAGATATTCTTAAGATAAAACCTAGTCTAACTTTAAATCGCGAGTACAAAGCGATAAGGAAAAGCTGCGCAGGGGCAGCCGGCTTACTCACACAGACAGCCTTGATGCACGTCTTGCTTTTGTTGCAAATGTATTACTACGACTGTGTTCACGCGTGGGGTCAGCAGGGCTGTAGGTAAATTTGAGTTGAATTGGGCCAAATGCGTAGAGATAGATTTTTTGCAGATTTGATTGTTTTGTTTTGGAGATTATTTCTTCTTATTGTCATTTTAAACACTAATTAAATTATAACTATTCTTAGATGTTAAAAGACTTAAAAACCATTTTATTTAAATAAATAACCTTTAATCATCGTTTATAAGTAAAGGTGTATATTATGAAATTTGTATTAAAAAATACTACGGCGCCTTTTTTTTTACATGTCTAACTTTGCTTTACAATTTCAACTCATTAACAATAGTAGAGAAGTCGATTGAGGAGTTTAATAATCAATGTTTTATTTTACTATTAGTTTTTATATGCGTCGGATTCGGGTACTAGCGGGATCTCAACCCAGATCGTTTCCTCCTCCATATAAAACGATTTCGTCACAATCGTCACATTTCCGTTTTTTTTTTTTCATATTTTTTATACTATGTATATCTATGATTATAATGTATAATGCCTATTTATTATTTTATGGTATTAGGTTATAAGTAGAACTTTAAGTAGCAAATCTGCATCGTCCGAAGCTGCAAAAGCTGCGCAAACGCAGCCGGTGGTTACTCACCGAGACAGCCTTGGTGCGGACATCTTTCTTTTGTTATAGCTTTGTTTCTATAATGTATGTTAACGCCTGTTATTGTTATGAGATCAGCTGAGATACTTAAGTCATTTACTTTAACACATTATAATGAATACAATTATTTTTTGATCTGTGCTTGTTCTATCTATTAGAAGTATGACTGATTAATGAATAAGATTTTCCGCCTAAAATGTGAAGGTACATATTCAGTGTAAATCTGTTATTTTGAAAAAAAAAAACGAAGTGTCTCTACACGGCTGAGCCATTGATGATATTTCTAACTTTTAATTTTCACTCCGGGCTGCTGTTGAGTAATTCCACACGGAAAATGCCAATGACACTTTTTTCTACCTGGGAATCGAATCCAGCAGTCGCGTTGCGGCCACTACACCAGCGAGACAGTCTAGATTTGTGCCCGGTTGATGGCAATAGGCTCGCCCCCTATTATATGGGACTTACATAACAGCGAAATGAGGGTATACTACTATACACCTCTGCCCTACCCTTCGGGGATTACAGGCATTATGTTATGTTACAATTTAGACATCATTTTGACATTGATGAAATATTAATTTCCAAAATATTTGAATATGAAATAAAATCAATAATACCGTATACATACTCTCAATAGTAATAAAAATCTATAAAAACAAGAACATATCGACATAAGGCTCCTTTCACACCAAAGCCACGAGACTACAGCGTGACTAAACCTTAATCCCTTGTCTATCTTACCGCAGAGCTACGAATGCACTAAACAAAAATAAAGTAAGCAATCCAAGGTGCAGGCACGCACTCGCACCACACCGGACGACCCTGAGACTCGTGTTTGATTACGGAAACTCTACGTGGAGCGGGCTTTTCTTAGATCCAAGTTATATTTTATGTACGATAGTTTTAAAAATATTGTACGTATAACTTTTTTGATATTTAATTTTGCTTTGGTGGGTTGTATTACGTTTTTTTTTTGGTCTAGGTTAATTTAAGTCGCGACGAAAAAGGGGGAAATATGTTGTAAGTTTGATCCCTTTGTCTGTTTGTGTGACCTGTTTGTGGCACCGCCCGTAGGTAAAATCGATTCTAAGATGTATTTTTTTTTATAATAATCACTTTAGGCAGTTTTAAGCTTACAGAACTAATTGGATAATTAATTATCCTTCGCGAGTGACAATACTTACGTAAGTCACCTAAGGCACCCTGGGCAGCCTTACTGACTGGCTTACCTTTAAATTCTTGTATAGTTCGTGCTGATGTGAGAAGAAGAAGATTGGATAATTATATTATGGTGTAGGAATCGCAAGCAGGGCTGCCAAATGTGTGGTCTTGGGTTCTATTCCCGGTTACGGCTAAGGGTAATTAGATTCTTCTATTAAAAAATCCAAGTATGGCCAGAAGTTTGCAGGCTTTGCAGCTGCAACAGACTCGAGAAGGCGGCGCGCAGTGTTCCGTGCGCGCTTTTCAGGAAGACGTGGGGCAAGGCCCCAAAGAAGGAGAGGTCCACCAGGGGCTGGCGGACCGAGGCCTGCCGGGGTCGCGGTGCATGCAGCTGCGAATCCTGCGACCCCGGCTAAGAGTCAGGAGACGGAACACCGTGGGTTTTAGGCGGTAATAGTCCGGCATACCCCTTCGCCTTCCCCGGGCGAAGGGCATCAATGACGACAAACCGAAAAAAAATGCTTTGCAGCTGCGACATCCTGTGTGATAATAACAAACTTTGACCACCAATCTATCCGTTAAGCGTGGTTATAATGCCCTTATCCCCAATTATCGGCAGTGGACGATAACGTCCTAATTTAATACACATAAAACTCAACTAACTTTACGAAGGGAAAATGCATTAACTCATTCGTACATTCACATTATAAAACTTATTTATTGTATGACCTTCACACGGGTATTAATTCAGTTATTTTCATGACAATGTTTTGTAGAATAAATTAACAATATAACTGAGCAATTATAATTGATTACGTCATCAAATAGTCATGTTATAAGCTATTGTATGATAATGAATTGTGATTATTGTGTATACTAGCTTTAGGCGCGGGTTTTTCTGCATTTTCTTGAGAACTAAATTACTTAGCTCTTGTTTATTAACTCAAAAATTCTCCGTCGTTGGGTAAGTAAGAGACCTCGCCCACGGCGACTTTTTGTAGCGATGCTGTCGCTGTATCATCGCTACAAAAAGCCGCCGTGGGCGAGGGGCCTTAAGGTACAAGTTCGTAGCCGACTGCATACTGTAGCAGCAGACAACGTGTCGTTACCACACTACTGGTTTCTACGTATTTCTATGAAATACCTTCCGCAGCTAGCGACACGTCGCCCGACTACACGTCGCACGATCGCAGACGACGTGTCGTCCGACCGCAGATCAGTAGTGCCACCGACGCTGGAGCGACGACACTCTGAATCTTTCTCAAAAAATGAGTTGTATCTTAAGTCATAAGAGGCTACGAACCTGGCACCATATTTGTGTCCGGAAAATGGCAATAGGAACACATGAAACTTAATATCAGGGGCAAAGTGTGGGTACACAGACTGCTGTAATAAGAAAAGACTTTTTTAAAGCTGTACATCGTTGGGGATTACAGGCAGGGAATTGTATTTCAAAGGTTACATAGATACATATACTCACGTATATGTATCTATGTAACCTTTGAAATACAATTTGACGACACGTTTGGTGCTGTGGCTAAGCGATTGGCTTCTGCGCTACGGGTCGTGGGTTCGATTCCCGCACCGAACAAATATTTGTATGGCCTACAGATAGTTGTTCCGGGTCTGGATGTTTGTGCAAGTGAAAATGTGTGTCTGTAAACGCACCCACGATACAAGAGAAATCTTAGTGTGGGGAAAAGTTTTTTATAAAAAGAACCTTTTCTGCATAAGAGTGTTTGAATTCTTTTTTATCTGGATAAAAACCTATGTAATCTATGTATATAAAAATGAATCCCTATTTCCCTTGGTCACGGCATCACGCGTGAGCGGCTGGACCGACTTCGCAAATTTTTTTTTTTGCTGCATTCTTTATTGTCAAGAGAAGGTTCATACGAAAGAAAACTTTGACATTTAAAAAAAACTAAACTATCTTATTATGTCCATATTCTTCATTTGTTACCGCAGGCAAGAAAATGGTTATAACTTTTTGTTACTATTTTGATTTTGTTTCTGAAGGTAAGTAGTAGGTAGGTAGGAAAAAGTGCATTGCAACGCATGCTGGGTGCAGCTAGTTTCTTATACAATTTTCTTGCTAAGCGCGGTGATTATAATTTGACAGTTAAAATAAGGGCAGTCTTGTCTTCCTATAACAATATTATAATCATTCGTTGTATTGGTTTTCAGTGAACGTTTCAGGCGTATATAATAAATCGTTTAATAATAATAAATCGTTTATTGACACAAGATACAGGTGTTACAACTTATTTGAAGCCCTGGCTCCTGGGCTAGGTAGCAACCTGTGTTACAGGAGCCAATATACGACAACGCTCACAGGCTTATATACGAAATTATTTAGGGGCGGATATTTGGTTACGAAAATCAGTTGCATTATAAGAGCCTCCACGAGTGACGATACTTAAGTACATCCGGCGCATCCTGGGCAGTCAGCCTCGCTACCAACCTTGCTGACTGGCTAATCTTTACACCACGACATGACTTATTCTCGTATAGCTCAAGCAGACAGAAAGAAAAATAACATTTTAATGTCTTTATTAACTCTCTCTCTCACACTTTATTAACTGTTCTAATGTAAAATGTTAAGAATGTTACAAATAATTGAGTCAGTGAAAGTTTAACCGCATTTGGCTCAGTAATTTTGAAGTGAAACGTGCACAAACTGACAAATAGATGGATTTTTCTTCGTTTGAACTTACATTTGTTTTGGACGGTCGCATGTACTGAAAGACCCGTGTTTAGCGGTAGATGTGAATGACCTGATAATGGTGATGCTGTTTTGTTATTTAGCAGCATCAGCAGGGCAATTGCGTGGCGTAACCAACACCAATCATGACAGTTGATATGTCAAATACAATATTCATTGCGTGATACACAGTTATGGAGAAGTCGGATTGTGAACACAAACGTTGCTATAGATATTGTTGACCTGGGGCCCAATTCTCCTAAAATAAATCTTGATAAATCACAACCGAACCCAGGCTGAACCGTTCATTCAGACAGTTCTCAATTTCAAAAGCTATCAAATTGTTTGACACAAAAAACAAAATCAATCATTTTGCAAGTTTTCGAAAACAAAAACTGACTGACGGTTGTGGTTCGATTGCGTTTGGCAACAATTTATTTTAGGAGAATTGGGCCCCTGATAAAAACATAGCCATAGCGATTACGAGTGTGATGCGGTCCGGTGTGTCTTACCTATGACAGTTTACAGGCTAGAGCCTGTAAACTGTCATAGGTAAGACTAAGTAGTAGACTACTACTTAGTAAAGTTAGAAATAGTAGAGTCCTGTGTAATGTTAATTTCTTACTAGAAAACCATCGATATAATTTTTCTGACCTTGCAACCGAACCCCACACTTCAAGTTCGGCAGCTGCGCTTGCGACTTTAGGAACAATGAAACGGTTAAAATATTTAAAAAAAAATACGCAGATAATTTCTTCATTTACATTTAACTTCTTATTTATTATCCGAGTTAAACTCCAAAGGTTAAAAGTTACAACTAACCGGCATTTAAACTTACATTTAAAAATAATAAACAAAAGAAAAAGTGCAATAAAATAAACTCAATAAAACGAATCAATTGAGTTCGGCAATGATCGGCGCCACGAATACATTCGAGCGTGATCGGGAATCTTCGGGCGCCCGAGTTTACCCGAAGGTTGACAGACGTATTATGAAGTTAGCACAATAGATTGAATAGTTTCGGAGTAATTTGCTTCCAGACATCAGATAATGGAAGGTCATGTGCTAGACCTTTTCTAGGAATTGATGGAAGTCAAGATTGTTTGTGTTTTAGGTTATGTCATGACTGAAGAACTGTTCCAGAACCGTTTACTCCATCATCACTACATATAGTATAAAACAAAGTCACTTCCCACTGTCTGTCTGTCACTATGTATGCTTATATCTTTAAAACTACGCAACGGATTTTGATGCGGTTTTTTTTAATAGATAGTGTGATTCAAGAGGAAGGTTTTAAGCTATAAAACGTACTCGAGTGACGCCGGGGCGGGTCGCTAGTTTAATATAAGACAAAAGTGGCCCACCAAGGTATGAATATCTTTTGAACCATTTCTTCAAGTATAGTTTCAGATCATTTTGATTGACCGTAAAGGTTCATAAAAGTATTAATACTGTGTTGAATCCTTTCTGAAAGCAAACGTGTTGTTTATTTCTATACTTTCCTTTGCTAAAATGGGTTTTTATTAGATTTGTTTTTTTTAAACCCCCGACGCAAAAAGAGGGGTGTTATAAGTTTGACCGCTATGTGTGTCTGTCTGTGGCACCATAGCTCTTAAACGGATGAACCGATTTAGGTGCGGTTTTTTTTATTTAAAAGCTGGTTTTTTAGTGGTGGTTCTTAGACATGTTTTATCAAAATCGGTTCAGCCGTTTCAGGGTCACCAGCTGTTTTGTTATTTGGGTTGGGGGTTTTTTAAATTTATAATTATATGGATGTTGGTAGCAAAAAAGTTTCATAAATACTTGTTTTTGAGTAAAGTTTCAATGAAGGCTTCTTGATTGATATAGCTTGAACTCTAAGGCTTCGTTTTTTTAAACTTACTTTTATAAAAAATCGTAACAGGAAACAAAAAAAATTAAAAAAAACACGTACACCATTACAGACGCTTATGAAAAGTCGATTAAGTGTATCAATTATATTAGTGTGAAACAGATGAGATAAAAAACACATTCTCTTTGATCATCCAATGATGAAAATATCAAGATTAAGTCATATTGACGACGCATCACTTCATTTATACTGCATCTCTTTCACACAATAAGCAGACTGCTGCACACAGTGTTAGACTGTGTATCGATGTACTAACTATCTCCTTAACATTAATTTACACTGTGTCGTAATTGGAAAACCCAACTTGCACAGCTTAAGAGGATCCAGCCTACCTTGACCTATGTCGCACCTCTTTTTACTCAGACAGAGAGGTCTCGATGAATTGGATTTTTAAAACTAGATAGTAAAATTACATACATAAAATCTTGCACTTGTCCAATATATCCTGACACTTGCTCTATTGTTCCTTGTATGGAAGTAAAGCTCACAATAAATTGGTTTTTAACATTGTGTTACATAGTTGGAAATTGGTTACCACAAATCACGACCCACTATAACTTGACACCATATGTAGAACATTTTCTTAAACACAGAAGCTCACAATAAATTGGCCGGTACCGAGTTAAGAACATACTGCCATTGACGGAATAGTGGACTTGCAAAACACGACCAATATATCTTGACACACGTTATCCTCCACTTTGTTCGTCAGTAAAGGTCACAATATATCGGTACCATACACGTTTCAAGACTCTGTGTCATAGATGGAAAACAGTACTTGTAATTTATAACCAGTATATTTTGACACATGTTGTCTTACCTTTTATAAGGTAGCAAAGGTCACTTTAAATTGGTAGTATTCAACAAGTGTACTCTTGTGGCTCCTTTTATGAGAGTCGCCTTTGTTTCCTATATTATTTGTTAGTTTATTTTCTCTATACTTAGAGGTAAGGAATAGTACGGGTTTGCGATTAAACGGCGAAGTAGTTTGAACGACTATTTTGTCGCATTCGTTGCATAGCTATTTGGTTAGCACCTTTGTGCTAGTTGGATGATGAAAAGGATGCTGTATTGGTTATGATCATTTAAGATGAGTTTAACAGGGAAGACACTAGCAAAAAAATATATCAATTTATAATCCGTTGCCACTAAGAGCCTATGCACACGCCGTCTTTTTAACGCACCGTCGACGCACGTTTCTATCATACTTAAAAAACGTCATTGCGATTTTTTATATAGGTATGGAGTTTAACGGAAACGCGCGTCGACGGCGCGTAGAAAAGACGCCATGTGCATAGGCTCTAATAGTGATAGCTTAGCGGTTAAACGTTTGCCTTTCATGAAGGGTGTCTGAGATCAAATCCGGCCCGCACCTATGACATTTCAAATTCATGTCATCATCATCTACCTAGCCTTTTCCCAACTATGTTGGGGTCGGCTTCCAGTCGAACCGGATGCAGCTGAATATCAGTATTTTACATGGAGCGACTGCCTATCAGACCTCCACAACCCAGTAACTGGGTAATACGATACTCTTGGTAAGACTGGTTGTCAGACTTTCTGGCTTCTGACCAACAGTAACGACTGTCAAAGATCTACAAATGACAGCCGGGACCAACGGCTTTACGTGCTTTCCGAGGCACGGAGGAAACTCGCTATGGTAAATGGTCACCCATCCACAGACCAACCTCGGCAAGCGTGGCTTAACCCGGAAAATCGGTCTATGCGGCTGTAATTATTTAGCCACGAGCTCCTCTCATGTGCGTATCAGAATTTTATTGTCACTTGCAATAACGGTGAAGGAAAACATCGTGAGGAAACCTTGACATCTAAAAGGGCTCCAGAAAGTTCTCGATGGTGTGTATAGTCCATCAACATACACCAGGCCAGCGTGGTGGACTTTAGCCTCAATCCTGCTCATCCTAAGAAGAGGCCAAGCCCAGCAGTGGGCAAGAAATGGACTGATTTTCACTACATAGTATAAAACAAAGTCACTTCCCGCAGTCTGTCCCTATATATGCTTAGATCTTTAAAACTACGCAACGGATTTTGATGCGGTTTTTTTTAATAGATAGAGTGATTCAAGAGGAAGGTTTATATGGATAATACATGTATAATATAGTAGAGAAAAACGCGGATTACGCGATAAACGACATCCACATGAGCGAAGGCGCTGGCGACCTCTAGTGTTATCTCATAAATAATCAACATTTTTTGAAACACCAAATCTTCTTTAAACGTTAGTGAAGATTTTAAAGTGAATCAACATTCATGGGTAGAGGCGACATAATTCACAAAAGTCGTCGTGCAACTAATCGCGCGTGAATAGCCAGCTTTAAGCCTTTAAGGTTTGTATGAAGGGCATTGAATATGTTAGGATGTTGGCTCTTTATCCTGTGTCTTTTATCTTTTTGTTGATATTTTATATCTTATTTATATCTTATTTGAGGTTCTAGTTTAGCAGTGGATGTTGAGAATTTTCGGAAGACGAAGGATGTTGACAAAAAAGTAAAAAAGAAACAAGTTTATAAGTAGATGTAAATAGACAGTTGTACACTGGAGTTTGCCCTCAGCCACACTATCAATCTCTCTCTATCACTCAAAGGTTTGCTGGTAGAAAACTCATTTTTGAGTTAACTTGCACGACTTCACTAAATTGTAATTTTTGTTAATGTAATTTTTAGGAGTACAAATTTTTTTTTTTTTATACTCAAGTGTATACATTTCTAGTTCTAAATTCACTTCTCGCAGGTCTACTGGAAGAGATTTTTTTAATAAATAAGCAGTGCCTTAGTAAGCTATGGTGCTAATCAACTTATATTATATTTAGTGTTTTGTGTACATAAATAAATAAAATGTTAACACAGAATTCTTCTGTATCTTGAGTGCTTTTACAGTCATCTACACATTCACAAACACCCAGACCTGGAACAACCATCTGTAAGCCATACAAATACTTGTTCCGTGCGGGAATCGAACCCGCGACAAGTTACACGCCAGCCAAGCGCGCAGCCACTGCGCTTATAGGGTCGCCAAAACATTTTGTTCTAAAGTGAAAAATTCTGTATTTTCTTATAGAATAAAGGTGGAGAGGTTGTTACGTTATCAATTAAATTATAATAGAATAACGAAGCCTCTAATACTTTCTAAAACTAAAGTAGACTGCAGAAGAAAATAGATTTTCAGTATATTTTTATTTTTTATCCTTCTGTTTACATATAAAATCTAAACTTACTAGCACTACTAATTACGTAAAACTATAGTACAAAAATAAACTTATACAAAAAACGTAAGTAAATATTAATTCTTTAAACCATAGAATATAAAAAGTTGTTTTCAAATAATAATTACGCTTGCCCATATATCGTACTACCAATAACAAGTTGTAAATACATAAATAGAATGTAATTCATACTTGAAAATGTCTGTTTTAATGCGCCGGCGCACGAAACAGCTAAATGCAGATTTTTGTGCAATTCTCTGTTCTAGCTTGGTAAGATTTTTATTTTTTCGGTTTTCTTTTTTACGCAAATGTCGGCGGCACTTTATGTGGCATCAGTGTAAAATTGATCGTTTCTCTGGATCAATTCTTATGGCTTCATTTTCTGACTCATAGCTAGGATGCGCATTGCTTTGAAATGATTCGCGTAATTTTGAAAACATTACTTCTTGTTTTACGCGAAACGACTACTTTTAGTAAACCATTTGTTTACAGAACGACGCTAATATTTGTATAAATATAGATAGATCACACAAAAAAACAAATTAACATCGACTTTGTCCTTTTGACTTTTGATACCTATGATAGAGCAACATTACAGTTTACACTCATTCATACACACACACATAAACAAACGCATACACACACACAACCCATAAAAACACAATGATTCAACCTCGTACGTAACTGAATAGTTTTTAGGCAAGCAAAACAAGAGAATGTCATTTGAAAATCAAAAGTTAAATGACTCGATGCAACGCCGGTCGAGCTCCTACGGATTTAGACTAGGTAGTGCTATCTCGTGTGGCCTTCGGATATGTGCATGCTTGTCTCAGGAGCAGGGTTTCAAGGCTATAATGGTATATAGGGCTATGTCAAAATAACTGGCGAAATTTCACAGGGTTACCAGGTAACATTAACAGAAAGAGTAATCAAACAAAAAAAGATTTTGATAACAAGATATCTATTATGTGCGCGATTTTCGCTACTGTATTAAATAGATATTTTATTATCTAATTAACTAATGTTTACGTATTTTTTATTTGAATGTATTCTATTAATGTTACCTGGTAAACCTGTCAATATTCGCCAGTTAATTTGAAACAAACCCTTTTTAATAAAATTATGTTTATGAAAATATTGGTGATCTTATTTTTGGTTAGATTTTGAGGGACCTATAGTAGTTACATGGATATTATAACGTGTTCGGTAAAGAAGATTTTCTTATGAACTAGTTTAGACCCAGTTTGATAAAAAAGATTTTCTTATGAACTTGCTTTTGGATCGGAATGGATCCGGAAGGCGAAGAACCGGGTGCCAACACGCGGGTGGGACAGGTTTGTGTCTATTTGGACTATGCTAGGCCAGCAAAATAGGTTGATCAATTAATGTCATTTTTATTACTAAACTAGGCATTTAAATAGACTCGTAGGCTAATTTTACAAGTGATTGCTACTAACATATGCGAGGGTTGCCTATGCAAAGCTATGAAGTCTGCTTCATCACTACATAGTATAAAACAAAATCGCTTCCCACAGTCTGTTCCTATGTATGCTAGATCTTTAAAACTACGCAACGGATTTTGATGCGGTTTTTTTAATAGATACAGTGATTCCAGAGGAAGGTTTATATGTATAAATTGCACCCGTGCAAAACCAGGGCGGGTCGCTAGTTATTGATAAAGATACAAGAGTCTTAATTTTAGCCAATAATGTTTAGTATATTAAAGGAATCGGTATTAAGGAGAATTATTGCAAACTTTTAAGACTTGCTCTAAAAAACGTAGTATTGAATGTCTCACGTGTATACAAAATTAGCGACAGTCGCAGTCGTAATGTAGTAGAATATCTTAAAATACAGAAGTCTAATTGTTAAGTGGGCACAACAAATTGATATTAAGAAATTCAATCCAACCTGTTTCTTTCGCCCCACCACTTCATTTCAAATAACATTAGACAAAAGCACCACTAGAGCACGAATATCTTTTAAACCATGTTTTCAAGTAGATTTTCAGCTCATCTTGATTGACCGTTAAGGTTCACAGAAGCATTATACTGTATTAAATTCCTATTGGAAGCAAACACGTTATTTATTTCTATACATTTCCTTGTTAAAATGGAGTATAGTCAATATATAGCATAAAACAAAGTTGCTTCCCGCTGTCTGTCCCTATGTATGCTAGATCTTCAAAACTACGCAACGGATTTTGATGCGGTTTTTTTAATAGATAGAGTGATTCAAGAGGAAGGTTTATATGTATAATACATTGCACCCGTGCCAAGTCAGGGCGGGTCGCTAGTTGGATATAAACTGAAGATGAGTGTGGATGCTTTAATAGTATTTCCTATTATTTAAAATTGTACAGCAATAACGTGCAGAGGTAAAGGATAATAATACTGATGATAATGATGAATGACTATTGTGACTTGCATGGTTCATAGCCTTATTGTAAAATTAATTAGTGTATATGTAGTATTATTATGTTAGTTGTAAGTTTTATACTGTATTGTATTTTCGTATTATGTATATTTTATGTAGTGGTTTCGCCTAGCTTCCACGACACAAGGAATCCTAGTGCTTAATGTCAGTTTATGTGTAGAATAAAGATATATCGAAATATCGGAAACTCAAATTAAAAAATAAACATGGTAAATATCCCGTTTTAAGTTCTAATGATTGTGTTAGTGACCATGTCAGTTTAAAAACTTATATTAGAATAAAGATTATTAAAGATCATTAATTTCTAGGTGCAGTTTCGTCTTCTATAAACTACTTTTGAGTATTTCTCTATCTCCTAGTTGTTTTAAAAACGTGGTCATTTCTATTTCCTGTCTTTTCATTCATGGATGTGCTTGCAACGATCCGGACTTCGTTCATTAGTGAGGGATAGCAGTTTCTTTATCTATGATATCTTCACAGGTTTGTTTTTAATCCTATTTAGTTTGTAGCCTTTAGAAATTATAATAATTACCTACATTACGTTTTTCTTTTAACCTCAAATGGTTGGTTTTATGTTGTTTTACAAGAATTTATTGCAATGCTTTTAGTATTCCAAACATTTATACTTCAGTCTTGTAAAGCTTGTATTTTTAATACTTATTTCAGTTTAGTTTAAATACAGTAATTGTGGGTACATTTTTAATCAATTATCTCTTTCTCAGTTGTCTGTTCTATATATCTTATATGCAGATATATAGATAAAAAATTAAATATGGTATAAATATATAAAATTACAAAACGTTACCGTGTAAGTGTAATTAGTTTTTCATTACATTGTCTTTTAACAGACTATTGCTAGGGTCCACGTTTGTCCTAAAATCATTAACATATTTATATATATAATTTATTTGTACAAATATATTATTGTATATTAAATAGGAATTAAATGTTTTATTGAGGTTTAAATATTTGTGTTTTGTTAGGAAATAAACATAATTATGTAGGTTTAAGTAACGTTAATTACCTACGTTTCAATTCTTTTCCTTCCACTAGGTAGAAAGCTTAGTAAGACATTTGATTTTAAATTGGTTTAATTAAAATCAAAGAAAATATGATAAGATAGATAAATATGAAGCTTTCAAATGTGAATAGGAAAATCAAATAGTGCGTAAAATACCTTTTAAAAATATTTTCTTAATTTATAACCTTTGCAGATTGTCAGTGTTGCTTAAAAAAGTATTTGTGAAGCGCGTAAAATGTCTTCAAAATAGTAATCAAATTGTGGTAACGTACCGCTTTAATTAAATTAAAATAATCTTTTAAATGCGTTCTACCAATATAAAACTAAAGTATATTCGATAATAAAATCGGAGCGTAAAATATTTTAATACTATCAAGGCACTTCAAATAGGCCTAACGTGCATTCAATTGCAGGAAATGCACCTTTAAAAAGGTCTAAATATCAACGAAAATTACATTTACAAATATAAAACGTTCAACATTAATGCTTAGATGCTAAAAAATAATAAAAAGTTTGGTTCAAAATTCGAAATTTGAACATAAAGCAACATGGCGGGCCCGCGCCCGCGCACTTCGTAGGCTTCAAAAAAAGAACACACAATCAAGATGGCCGACTTTCTCGCCAGTGCCTAGTACTGCTGACGTCACAACACGACGTGTCCTTGTGACTTTGTCTAGGGATTATTCCCGGTTTATTAGAAAAATATACGTTTTTCAAAGTTATATAGTGTTTTTGTAAGCTCGAGCGTCGCAATTTTGTGGTACGTGTTGGCGAATAGGATGCTGATAATTCCTTTGTGTCTTTTTATTTAAAAATGTTTGTTTAAAATTAGAACACAGTTGTGAAAGTTCTACAGGATCAGTCCTTCATAAAATACGAAAACAAAAATCAAATCGGACGGTAAAAAAAATACAAAAAATCTTAAAATAAAACAGGGAAAAATAAAAAGTACTTACCAAAAAACAAAAACGGAAAACACAAAAGTCCAATTAATATAAAATAAAAAATTCTAAATTGTAGATAAATAAAACACAACACGACACTTTAAGCACTACTTAGTCTTTTAAAAACGGTGAAAAATCTTGGTTTTTATTTAAAAAATATTAGGTCATTATCGGTGACGTCTGTAAAAATAAAATCCAAATGAACACATCGCCCGACTGCCGCGGTATATTAGTTCAAAACGCTCGCTAATAAACTACAAAAAATCTATTATCTATTAAAAACGAACTATCAAATTCAAATAAGATTCCAAGTGGAGCGACATGACGCGTTTCGAGTTCTTTATTCAAAAAATCGCGACGTACTGGCGCGCTATAAAGTTGCAGGAAGAACGCCTTTTCCTAGTGAAGTAGACACAAAAATTCTTTTCAAAAAATCGCCAACGAGCGTTTTGAGCCAAAAAATCTAACCTAACCTAACCCAGGCGGGCGGGCGACTGGCGGGCGCGTAGGGGCCGCATTGCCAAATATTTTTTTTTGCATCTCGGCCGAATTATGCACTTGTATGCGACTTACGTCGTCCCTTCATTGTAGTGGTGCGACATGTACCGATTGGGCATTTTTATGTCGTGTCAGTGTGTGAGGCACACACACAAGCGTAACCGACGAAATTTTTGTCTGTGCGCGTTGTGAGCCCTTCGATGTGGAGTTTATTTAAAAAATTCGGCGTGTTATGTAAACACGGGAATTTTTTTAGACACTAAAATACTTAGGTGTTGCCCGAAGGGGTCGATGGCCGCGTTTTTCGGGAACTCTGACTAATTTCGCTAAAAGGATCTCTTTCGTACACACTCCGGTAGCAGAGGCTGTCGGAGCCAAACACCCAACTTCGGTTTACGAACGGCGCTCGTGTTTCATCGTTTCGGCGCGAACAAATTTTGAACTTCGAACGTTTGTTTTCGAATTTCGTCAGTAGTTTAGTGGAACCGAATAATTTTTACTCATTACTTGTTGTGATTGGCTGCGAGTATTTCCGACGTGAGAATTTCCGTAAGCTCGATTCTGAACGACCAATCACGAAGCCTCGTCTTATCTGCGAAGTCCTAAACCGAATTACTTTCTTTTATTTTTTCCACATTTACTCCATATTTGAATTGTATCTCCGATTATTTCATCTTACAAAATTTTTTTCACGAATATTATTTAAAAAAAAAACAAAAATAAGTACCAATCCACGTATATATTTCAAACGTTAAATTAGACTAAATCGAATCCGATTAACCGTCGACTAGACAAGACGGTCGTCTAAAAATAGCCAATAAAAAATACTAAAACAATTTATGAGATGGATATTTTCTAGGAATCTGACTCATTAATGTTATGGGGAAAAAACTTATAGAATTAATCCTTTTGTTTACGATGTATTCACGGCTTATACGCTTTACGGGGTAGACAGAACTCATGAGCATGGCAAAGACTACATAATAAGCCCACCACAGTCCCACTGCTGGGCACGGTCCTCTTCTTAAAATGAGAAGGGTTTAGACTTTAGTCCACCATGCTTCCCTGGTACGGGTTGACGGACAACACACACCATCAACAACTTTGTGGAGCCCTCTCAGGTGTGCAGGATTCCTCACCATGTTTTTCCTTCATCGTTAAAAGCGATAATCAAATTCAGACGACGTCTGTGGTCTAGTGGTTCGAGTGTCGGACGATCACGTGATCAGCAGATCACGAGATCGTGGGTTCGATTCCCACAGTACACAAATTGATGAACATAAGTGTTTGTGTTCGTCTCGGTGTTTCTTATGTATTACAAGTAGGTACACATTTAAAAAAAAAAAGTATACAAGTTTAGTTTTAGTATACACTAAACCTGAAACTAGTTTGCTCAGAATCACCAGGAGAATCTATTGACATCGTTTTTACACCACATTATATTTTACCTTTTTTTTTCATAAATTTCAATTCTCTTTCAATAGGTTTCTACGCATAACAGTGGACGTGAATAGACACCTTGAGGCTTGATACGGTCCGCTCGATCAGTTTCCGTGTATTAGACAACCCCTGCACATCTCAGGCATTTCACACTTTACTAGGGAACTTAACGCGACATAAAATAAGGTGTAACTGTTGTAAGATGTATTAAAAAAAACACACATTCAGGAAGTTCTGATGAAAATCTTGTTGGGGTGTCTCGGTTTTTATATATACTAAAAATACAGTTGTATAACGCAAGTGATAATCAAAAGTTGATACACACATGAATTCTAAAAGTCACAGGTGCGAGGATGGAACTTAGATCAGCATGACAGGCAAGCGTTTAACCGCTAGACTATTACTGGTATTACAATGAAATAACAGTATAGGAAAATTATAACAAGTATAAAGTTAGCTTCTTCTTCTTCTATCGTGTCTACAAGCTATAAGAGAATAGATCATATCGTGGTGAAAACATTAGCCAGTCAGCAAGGTTGGTAGCGAGGCTGACTGCCCAGGGTGCGCCGGACATACTTAAGTATCGTCACTCGTGGAGGCTCTTTTCATGTACCCTAAAAGTTTGCGAATAACACTATACAACTTTAATTTTAGTATATACAAAAACCGAGACACCGCAACAAGATTTTCATCAGAACTTCCTGAATGTGTGTTTTTTAATAAATCTCCAAGTTACACCTTATTTTATGTCGCGTTAAGTTCCCTAGTAAAGTGTGAAATGCCTGAGATGTGCAGGGGTTGTTTTATACACGGAAACTGACCGAGCGGACCGTCTCAAGCCTCAAGGTGTCTAATCACGTCCAGCTGTTATGCGTAGAAACCTATAGAAAGAGAATTGAAATTTATAAAAAAAAAGGAAAAATATAATGTGGTGTAAAAACTATGTCAATCGATTCTCTTAGTGATTCTAAACAAACTACACTATTTTTTTCACGTAGGTATAATTGTTATTATTTTTGATATTAAGGAACAGATCAATTCTAAACATATATCGCCTATAAGGTTATTTGATATCCTTTACAATGAGGGTAGTTTTTGGATTTTGAATTATATAATTCATGAAACAAAAACTAATAACCAGGACACGTGAAAAAGGAGTGGCTCGATTTCTTTGCTCCCAAGTGTAGTTTCAGGTTTAGTTTAAGTATACTAAAATTAAACTTGTATATCCAGTTTGCTAATTAAGAATACTACCATTGGTAAGCAAAATGATTCATTTTTGACCATAGAAACCAAGCTTTAGATAATATTTGTAAGGCCTCCCTTTGCTCATATTACTCGCATACAAAGTTCCTTAGCGCTTATTAATTAACTCAGTCAATTGCAATCTACATACTAGATTATATCGTCTACACCACATCTAATAATAAATAAAAAGCAAAAAAAAAACTTCTAGATGCTAAAATTAACTTTCCGTCATTTGCACGACCTCAAAAATCAAAAAAGACGACAAACTTGCTTCAATTCATATGATTTAATCAGTTTCATAATCAGACTAGGTGCTGCCTGCGGTTTCACTCGCATATTAGGGAAACTACTACACATTTCCGGATAAAAAGTATCCTATATATTAACCGACTACATGTTTTATCTGTGTGCTAAATTTTATCAAAATCCGTTTAGCTGTTTAAGCGTGATTGAGTAACAAACATACATATATCCATCCATCTGCGCAAACTTTTACATTATTTTATTATATTAGTAGGATTTTATTTAAGTACTAGAGGTCGCCTACGGATTCGCCCGCGTGGATGTCGTTTATCGCATAGCTATACCGCGTTTTTCAAGATAAAACTAGCCTATGTACTTCTCCAAGGTCTAATCTATCTCTCTACCAAATTTCATCAAAATCGGTTCAGCGGTTTAGGCGTGATAGCGTTACAGACAGACAGAGTTACTTTCGTATTTATAATATTAGTAGGGATTTATACTTTCGCTCTAAAGTACAGAGGTGGACTTAATACCTACTTAATACCTTAGGCATTTTATACCAGTCAATCTTTAGGTGATGCAGAGAAACCATGGTATAGAGTTAAGTAAGTAATGCGATAGAAAATTAAAATAAACACGAAGAAAACTTTGAAACATTTTTGGCAATAAAATCTATAGTTAAATAGACCAATAAATACTATATTATTAGAGAATATGATATTCATATCCATCAACGAATAAACTCATCTTCAAAACCAAAACCAAAATCCAAATTACATTCTTCATGTATTCAAAAAACATTCACCCACTCACCAAACTCTATACTTATCAGCTCTACTTTTCAAAAATAACTACGCGAACTAAACCCGATATTTAAGGTACCCTAAACCATAGTGTATAAAGGGCATCGAAGCAAAAAAGGACAATAAAGGTCGACAGGGCGACACAGGTGCTTCAAAAATAGTAAAAAAACCCTTTGAAACTACTCAGTGGGCTCGAGAGCAGCGAACTATATATAGAGCGTGTTCATAAAATTATAATTAGTTATTTAGGCTCCACTTTTATAGGTATAGAATTTGAAAATTTTATTGAGATTTATCTGTAATAGAAATAAAAGCAAAAATTCATTGACGCTGTCATGAGGGTGTTACGGTAGAGTCTGTAGAGATTGTAAAGCCTTACGATCGAAGGTACCTATAAGAGAGCAATGATGGACTCAATGCAGGACGGTCGGAGTTCAATCCTGGCACCTCTGGCTTTTCGATATGTGGATCCGAATTTGATTATCAATTGCTTTAATGGTGAAGGAACCTGTACAGCTGGGAGGACTCCAAAAGGGGGTCATCTTGGCCCCCACTCTTCTCGTTTTGAGCAAAGGCCCGTACCCAGCCGTGGGACATAAATGGACTAGTTATGATTTAATAGCTCATACTACACGACCAAACATTAAAATAGCAAAAACATTAAAACTACATAAAAAAATGCATTTCCTGCAGTATTCAGCGATAATTTCGAAAACACAACATTGCGCGGGCGCATTAGATCGATAGCCCGGGTTGGCGGCCTGTCGCCCTTGTTAGACGAAGGACGAATCGACTAATACTGATACGCATAGAGTAGAAACACAGAAGCGACATAAACGTACAAACCTCCTGTTCCTTGAGCTCCTTGCGAAAGGAGTAAGGAAGTACTAAACTTAATTAATTAAAAAAAAAACAAAAAAACCCGACTGCATACAAATGAACTAAAGAAATAAGAACTGAAAAGATGTAAACAAGACTTACTTCTAATCATAACATACCTACATAACATAAAATTTAGGTACGTAGGTTTTCAAAAAATCATGCTATCAAATCATAACACGCAGTCGGAGGATACGTATGTTTTTGATCAGTCGATTTACAGATTACATAATTCGTATTTTAAAAAACCTATTCAGGGATACCCCACATAATTTATGATACATGACATTTTTTTCTGATTTCCCACTATTTCGTATTCCACGGCCGCCATTTTGATTTTATAAAACGAAACATATTAGCCTATAACCATTGCACGGTTTATATGAATCGATAAAATCCATCCAACGGTTGGGCTGCTTCGAAGGTATAAAGAATCCCATATGCACATAGATACTTAGATATGTAGATACCTTCCGCGAGGCTTAAGCTGAGCTTTGCATTTGTGTAAGAATGAATGCAGATGCGTCCTTTGCTTGGTTTAAATCGGTTTACACTGCTTTTTGGCAATCGATTCTATGCGTACTCACACAAATGCAAAGCACAGCTTACGCCTCGCCAATTTTACGCGTGAAAAACATAACCCTGTCTTTGCTGTCGATTGTAAAAAAAAGAGGCGATGACCCTGGCATTTGTAATTGTGCCCGGAAAATAGCATTAGAGTCGCCACCAAATAGCTGACAGACTCTGCAGCACTTCCAAGTTACTCTGGGAATACGAGAAAACCTTATTAGCGGAGGTTAGTCTTATTATCTACATTAAAAGTCTAGTGTGACGTGGCCATCGGTGGTACACCCCGCCCTGTCAGCAAATACTCCGTGCTCCACCGGTGGTACACGCCGGCCTGATCGATATCCTTTTTAAAAGAGTACTCGTAACCATGGAGTTTCTTGCCGGCTCTTCTCCATAGGAAACGACTAATTGGAACCGTGCACTTAAATTCGACTTTTCATAAGCGCCTGTATTGGTATATGTGTTATTTTTTTTTTTGGTTTTATATGTCCACTGTTGGATATAGGCCTCACCCAAGCATCGCCACAACGACCGGTCCTATGCTTCTCGCATCCAGACGATTCCCGCGGTTTTATTTTTAATGTAATTGTCAACCTATTACCTACATTAAAAATAAACCCTGGTGAACAATGGCTTCTCCTATTGTCAGCTAGAAATCTTTTTACTTTGCTTCTCTGCAGCAAAATCGTAAAATACGATGTAAAAATGGCGCATCTGCGTAAATTTTCAAATATATTCTTAGCAGTGTGTGTACTCACACATGTACGGCTGCGTCTGCGCCGTTCGTAGACGCCCTTTGTTTTGGAGCCCACGGCCCGAAGGATTAAAGTTTTTTGTTGCCTTAAAATGTTAATTTTCCGTCTCGACTTATTTGAAATAGGTAGTTGGACATTTTCATTGTGTTGTTTATTTTAAAGAATTTCATGAATGCCCCCTCTTCTTGGTGAAGTAGATGACTAATAGTTAAGAGGATTGCCACCAGAATCCTACATGATAGATAGTTTATTTTTATTTTTGTCTATACTAATATTATAAACAGGTAAAATTTGTAAGTTTGGATGTAGAAGATCTCTGAAACTACTCATCCGATTTCAAAAATTCTTTGACTAATATTTAGAATGGACCTTCAGAATAGACATAAGCTATATTCTATCTACCACGCGGACGAAGGTGCAGGTGCAGCTAGTTATAGATAAATAGCTCCCAACAGATGGAACGCTTCTCATTCTTTAAAGTCAAAATCAAAGCATCTATCACGCCACATGCGAAATACGCAACACACCGGTCGTGTAGACGACTACAGCGAAATCAACGACAACTCTCATAGATGAGTTCCTACATCGCGCTATCATGATTTAGCACGCAGATAGTATATATACAACCGCCCAACATTAACTGTTGGGCAGTAGCCCGCCAGGCACAAGACTCCGCCTGCTTGGAGGATCTTCCCTTTCGTTGGAGGAACACCACTTTGACATTTTGACAAGTTGGAATTCTCATTTATTTCTAGAATTTTAGTCTATGATTGTTGATATCGGTATGCTATCGGTAATAGATTTTGAGTTGACTGAATTGACATTATATCGAGGTAGACTGAGATGATACTAAAACCGGACTGAAATTTAAATGTACCAGAATACCATTTTTTATTCAATTCATAATTTAATCTCAATTCGGTCAACCTTCAGTCTTACATCAAATTAATTCAGAGAATTGGGCGTTTGAAGATTACTCTTCAGCTCTGCATACTCCTCTGTTTCCTGCCAGAGGAAACAGTTCTTCAACGCTGGCGAAGCCTGTTCGAGGCATTCCGTTTAGCGCACCTATTAGAATAGCACCAATTTGAATAGCAGTTATGGGTAGGCCTCCCACAAGGTGGACCGATGATCTGGTGAAGGTCGCGGGAAACCGCTGGATGCGAGAAGCACAGGACCGGTCGATGTTGCGATGATTGGGCGAGGCCTATGTCCAGCAGTGGACGTCTTTTGGCTGCATGATGATGATGATGAATAGCACCAATTTTAATAGCACCAATTTTAATAGCACCTATTCGAATTACACCAATAGTATTCCTATACTTCTGGTGCTCTTCAATTTGGTGCGCTAAATAGAGTTCCTCCGAACCCACTCTACAAAATCTTATTACCAAAATCATTATTTTTGTAGCTACGAAAACAAACAAACTTTTAGCCAATTATTGCACTGAATGCAATGAACTCTACACGGCATAGCACACGACTCTACACGTGACTCTATAAGTGTTTACCAAAATCATACGTTATTTGTTTCTCTACAAAAATACATAATACATCGCCTGCAGAAAAACTGGCAAGCGTGAGTGTAATATGTAGAGCTTCTTGTGAAATCAAAACATTAGAGTGTTTTGGTTAGAAGATGATAATGAATTATGTCAATAGTAGAAATATTTTTAATACATTTTAGTGTGTAAGTAGAGCCGTGTTAGATTTTTTCTAGATATAGAGCAGGACACATTCGAGTTTTTTTTGCTATAGCCTAATTTTCACTATAATAATAAAACTCTACCAAAAAATCTGGTCAATCCTAAGAAAAATCCTGACCTAAGACAATATTCCTAACGGTAATCTTGCAACTAGAACGTAACCTTGGCTCTACCGGTTATCGACTCTACCATTCTAAAATAATATAGTCACGCAAATTCAGATATTCGTCTATTATAGCATGACCTACATCAATGTCTCTATTAGTCTAGCAATGACCTTGGCTCTCGGTCACTGACTCTATCTAACGCTGTGCTAGGTATTACGTCTATGATAGAGCATGACCTACGGCAAAACATTGTTAGAATAATTATTTAGTAGGTATGACTCTACCGGTCGTTGACTCTACTAATGTGCGAATTAAAATGTCAGGTTTTTTGAGTTTTATACTATGTATTTTTATAGATGATTGAAACTGTACATTGCAACAACTATGGTTTATTATGTAAGAAGCTTTATAATTAGATTTTCTTTGAACTCTACATTTCCTTTAGTCGACCCATAGAGCTGATCAATTTTTTTTTGTATTTATCCTTACCACAACCTATTTTGGCCCCAAATTCCTAGACCATCACTTAAAATTACCGTCATCGACTACCACGAAAATATAGAGTCGCAAACTAAAATTTATAGCAACGTTTGACCTACACTAACATCGTCTCTATTCGGCCATCGTAACCTTGACTCTCGGTCGCCGACTCTACCAGCAATAGCGGCATGACGTCACCTAACTAGTCACGTAGAGTTATGCATTCTTAGAATTAGTGTGGATGTATGTAGAGATATTTTGCACGTTGTGGTAGGACTCTACATTTATTTGAGTATTATGTTGATTAGATAAAATGGATGCTGTGGTTGCATAAAGTAACAAATGAAATTAATTGTCAATATATCATCATATCAACAAGAAGAGAATTTCCCACTGTTGGACAAAATCCCTCATAGATAGACTTTATTACACAATGTTGAGACTCTATCTTGCAGCGAGGTGAATACTAGGTTAAAGGGGAAAGGGACGCTACGCGGAAAGGGGGTACTAACCAGAAAGAGTGTTTTAGCAACCACAATAAAGAATTCCTTTTGTTCTACAACTTTCCCCAAAAGTCAATAGTTTAAGAGAAATAGCTATTCAAAGATTTCAATAAAAATACGCAAAAATCTATCTATCCTCATCTATGATCAGCTGTGTTTACGTTTTAGGTCATATTTGGGGTCACGGAATTAGAAGCTCCATTTTCTAAATTCGTAACTAAAGCACGGATGAAACATTTTTGAAAAAACTAAAATAAAAATGCAGTGCATGGTTTTTATTTTAGAATTTTAACACTTGCTTATGGGTCTTTCCACCAGAGATATGCTATGCAGCTATGCTGCGAGAATGTAAAAAGCTAAGCTATGAAACTATGTGACCGTTTCCACTGACGTTATGCTATGTAGCGGAGCGAGTAAGATGCGCAGCTCGAGCTATGTGACGTATCGACAATAGGGAAGGCATCTACACATAGCTACATCACTCGCGATCATCCATAGCACGCATCCATAGCACGCATCCACAGCACGCATCCTTCCATATAAAAAACGTAGCTTAGTTGAATCAGTTTCCACCAGTGCTATGCTATGTGGACCAATGAATATGATTGGTGTATATCAAACGCATCCATAGCAACGTTGCATAGCACATCTCTGGTGGTAAAGCACCATTAAAACAGTGGCCGCGGATTACCCCCTTACCAACTAGCATATAACAAACATTCTACACACTTGTGACCACAAGACGACAGGCTCTGTAAGACCTAGACTGAGAATTCAGAGGTGCGGGCCGGGTTTGAACTCCGACCATCCTGCGCGGAAACCGAGCGTTCAACCGCTAGCCTATCACCAGTCATCAATTAAAATGTTTATAATAACAAATTAGCAGTAGCAATAACATGCGCATGATTAGACCATCATAATATATGAGCGTAAACATTGTGTCATTGTTCTAACGGTTGACCTTGAGTGGACAACGACTCTATTCGACCTTGAAGAGATACTTTGTCAATGGCTTATTGTATGCAAGAAACAGAAAAAAACAAGTGGAAGTGCCCTTACACTTCCTTAGTACGGGAACCAGTGTCAGAGATATGCTAAAGCAGGACTTCAACTACCTACAATCGTACAATCTTCCAAGTGCGTATACACGTAGAAAGCGGGTTGCCGGCGCCGATCTGCCAGCGCTTGTCGGTGCTGGTGCATTTCGGAGAGTGTGCTTCAGATCTGCATGATCTAATTCCCCGCTGCCCTTTTTTCTATCGGACGACCAGAAGCACGAAAAAGCGCCATCGGTTCATGGTTGATATACCAAAAACCCGAACGAAGCGCTTTGATTCCACTTTCATTGTGAAAACCGCCAAACAGTGGAATGCGCTGCTCGAGTGGGTGTTCCCCGACAGCTACAATTTGGGTGTCTTCAAGTCACGAGTGAATCGGTTTCTTCTAGGCAAGCTGGCTTCATCGTAGACCGCATCATCGCTTAACATCAGGCGAGATGGCGATCAAACGCAGGCCAAGAAAAAAAAATGTCACGTCAGCAATCCTCAGCGTCCACTATCAATAAAAACAACAAAAAAAACACGTCCGTATGAGAATCTCCACCATTTTTTTGGAGTCGGTTAAGAAATATAAACTAAGTAAAAAACACGCAGCAAAACTTGACATATCCAAGTTTCCTGCACTTGACCTTGACCTTCCGACCTTGGCGTGGTCGTTCACGCGACTCCTACGCCTATCCGGTCACTATTGTCCGCTCTACATAGAGTCAATTTATCGCTCATGTCAATGTGTTGTAGAGTCCGCTCTACTTGACAATTGAGTGGCCGTGACATTTGTAATGCGTAGATGTATGATACTACGCATGCTATACTTAATGGAGTAAGCAGAGTTAGATACTGTTAGAGCATTTGGTACACCTAAAGTATGGCAAATAAATAATTTATTATGAGGTTATTTCACCAACTTATCATTAACTGTTCTTTAAGCTTATTCGGTCTCTAAACTTTTCAATCTAGCTAACTAGCTTTTGCCTGAGTCTTCGCTCGCGTTAATTTAGAATTTTAGGTACAATAATATAATTCAATCATTTTTCGAAAGACACGTGGCGCCATCTATTAGCGTTATTGTTGTTTTTTTTGGGATTAAATGTACCCTATGTCCGTTTCTGTACACCTGACAATGTATATGCAAAAAGTTTCAGCATGATCGGTTCAGTGGTTTACGCGTGAAAAGGTAACAAACTAAGAAATTTACTTTCGCATTTATAATATTAGTTAAGAGGAGCTCGTGGCTAAATAATTACAGCCGCATAGACCGATCTTCCGGGTTAAGCCACGCTTGCCGAGGTTGGTCTATGGATGAGTGACCATTTACCATAGCGAGTTTCCTCCGTGCCTCGGAAAGCACGTAAAGCCGTTGGTCCCGGCTGTCATTTGTAGATCTTTGACAGTCGTTACTGTTGGTCAGAAGCCAGAAAGTCTGACAACCAGTCTTACCAAGAGTATTGTATTACCCAGTTACTGGGTTGTGGAGGTCTGATAGGCAGTCGCTCCATGTAAAATACTGATATTCAGCTGCATCCGGTTCGACTGGAAGCCGACCCCAACATAGTTGGGAAAAGGCTAGGCAGATGATGATTTGCATTCCACCAGATGTCAATTATGATAATGACAAGATTATTGAACATATGAAAGTCATATTTATAGATCCCATTTAGCTTATCTGGTCAATAGTTACAGACTACTTATGTTATACTCATGTTGGTGAAATACCTCCTTATGTTGTAGGTGTAAATAGGCGGCGTTTACTACTTCCCATCAGCGGTGCGAGTACGGATCTTTTATCGAGTCGATTTGAGAAATGTATCTATTCTAAACGTCAAATTTGACTTAACATATCGATATAACATAAATCAAATATTTAAAAACCCGGAAACCCGGAGCAAATTACAAAACAGCTGATGACCCTGAAACAGCTGAACCGATTTTGATTGATTTGTCTAAGAACCACCGCTAGAAAACCTGCTTTTAAATTTAAAAAAACCGCACCTAAATCGGTTCACCCGTTTGAGAGCTATGGTGCCACAGACAGACACACATAGCGGTCAAACTTATAACACCCCTCTTTTTGCGTCGGGGGTTAAAAACGACAGCAGTTGTCGTTTTATCTATATCTTATGACTCGACTCGATAAAAAGATCACTGCTCGCACTGCTCTGGTGGGACGACGGCTAGTCAGCCAAACTATAAAAAAACTACTTCAAAAGCCCTCAGTGACCAAGACTAAAAAAGTCTATTAAAAATTCCCTAACATATAAGACTTAAAAAACTGACCTTACACTCCTGCCTACCCCACTAACAAAACAAAAACACAGCATACATTAAAACTATTGAGCTACAAATAAGACAGCCATTCACTAAACAGACGGCGGCATTGCCCGCTCCAAGGCTAACCATTATTTATGCTAAATTAGTCAGACCAAACAAACAGGCTACTTTATTGCGCTTTAGGTGATACTGAGATCATATATAATGTATATATATATATATATATTTATGTATATATTACGTAGGTATATTTACATAAGTATGTACAAATAAAGAAAAATATATCCTAATAAAACTATAAACTAAAATAGGGCATCAAAATATTCCTCCGCATCGCTGTCTACTGGTAACGTGCCCAGAAGGCTGGCAGCATTGCCACGTTGTATGGCAATGCCAATCCTTTGACCAAAGTAGAGGCCAGCCTTCGGGTCACGGGAAGTGTCGACTAGGCCTTGCAACATCTCTGTTTAGAAATTCGGTACTCGAACCCCACGACCTAAGTGTTTCGACAGCAAACGGCTCGAAAATATAATTACTAAATTACTAATCAAGTTGTTACATTTTCGTTATTTTATTTTTATATTTATTATGCGGCCGTGATCATCCCATTGCAGGGCAAAGGCCTCCCTACCCTCCTTCCAATCCTCTAGATTTAATGATTTTTGGGGCCAGTCCTCTAACTCGTCCCGCCATCTCCTTCTGGGCCTGCCGCGACGTCGCCAAAACTCACGACTAATTGGAGCCCACAACGTTAGACGACACACGTTATGTGGGCTCCAATCAGTGGTGAGTTTTGCCCACAGCTCGTTCAACATGCGGCAGACGTGACCAGCCCAGTTCCATTTTAAGCTTGCGGCTTTCTGACCAACGTCGGCGATCTGAGTTTTGGAGCGCTGTACACTATTCTTTATACGGTTTGATAACCGAAATTTTAAGATACTGCGCTCCATTGCTCGCTGGCAAACCACGACTGCGGACTTCTGATGTTAATTCGCGTCCTAGCGGTCGAGGAGTTAGCATATCCTGAGGATGCCCCGTGCAGGCGCGAAACACGTGTCGTGTATTGGTTTGGTTGCATGTTGCATTATTTTTTCACTCTTTCTGCATGTGCATATATGTACTTGTGAGCGGGAGGGTGGTGCCTGCATACTGCATCCAAACTAGCGATCTTGTTCAGCGGAATTAAAGCTAGATATTCTATTTCCATTTTTGTATTTCTGAAGTTTTGTCAAAGAACAAGTCTGAGCGCCATAGGTGAGGGTAGGCAGAATACATACGTCCATGAGCTTTTTATTAAGGGTGAGAGGGAGGTTACCCTTTATTAGATCTTTCATGGACCAATAGCAATATACTAATGCGTCAAGGAAACATTATACCTATGTAAAATCAAACGCATGAAGCCTATAAAATGGCGCGCCATATTTTGATGTCAATGTCCGCATGCATCAAGGTCGCACCATTAGGTCGCTAGATCACTCACATGTAATTTATCTCACGTGCAACGAGTTATAAATTATAATTATTACAATTAACTTCAAAGGTGTCTGTTTCCGATCAATTGACGGCTGATTTCTATAATTTGTCGAGCAGTTATCGGTTAAAATTAAGACGCTTGTATCTTAACCAATAATGAAGCGAAGACCCCATCTTCTTCTTCTCTCGTGTCAGTACGAGCTATACAAGAATAGCTCATGCCGTGGTGAAAAGATTCGCCAGTCAGCAAGGTTGGTAGCGGGGCTGACTGCCCATGGGTGCGCCGGACGTACTGAAGTATCGTCACTCGTGGAGGCTCTTTTCATGCACGTAGAACCTCCCATCCATAAGAACGTATCACAGGTAAACTTAGCTTACAAGCCTCTTCATGTGCACAGTTTGGCAATAAAAAATAACACATAAGATAACATCACGCTGGTATGCCGAGGGGTTAGGCAGAAGTTAGAGTCCTCAATCATTCCGCCGTTATGTTTAAGTCCCATTGCCATCAACCGGGCACAAATCCAGACTCCGGGCTGTTACTAAGAAATTCCACACGGAAAAATTCAATTATGCTTTGCCTGACCTGGGAATTAAACCCAAGACCTCACGCTCAGCAGTTACGCTTGCGACCACTAGACCAATGAGGCAGCGTATTTATATATTACCAGGAAAATTCGTTTCGTCAGGATCCTCAGGATTCGTTTTTGGATATAGAAACCGGGTATAAATCAGCATTTTGCAGTCCCTTATTCGTACATTGGTATCTTCCAAGTTGGGCTCCACAGGCCCGAGAAGGCGGCGCGCTCTGTTCCGTGCGCGCCTCTCAGGAGGACGTGAGGCTAGGCCCCACAGAAGAAGAGAGAATATGACGCATGTATCAGCATCGCTCAGCTCAACCGTTTCGTATTATCTTGAGATTCCCATCCAGATTGCTCAATTTATTGTGTAAGCATAATCAGCCCAATACTGTCCTACTTCTGGGAACTGGCCTCTTTTCTATTTAGGCCTTAGCCCACCACAGCCGTCTCCTCCTTCTGCGAGGAGGTGATGGCGACCAAGCAGGGAACGGAGAGGGAGAGAGAGGCAACTGCCACTCTCCCTTCCCACGCCAGACGCACCAGGCGCCGGAGGGCGCGCGACGATCTCCGGCCACCGTAGTGTGTGGCCTGCGGGCGGCGGGTTAGGGGACCCGTCGTCTGACCAGTAACAGGCCCGAGAAGGCGGCGCGCAGGGCGCCTTTCAGGAAGATGGGGGGCTAAGCCTCACAGTAGGAGAGGTCCGCCAGGGGCTGGCGGACCGAGGCCTGCCGGGGTCGCAGTGCATTCAGCTGCGAATCCCGCGACCCCAGCCAACGGTCAGGAGAAGGAACGCCGTGGGTTTTTAGCCGGTAAGAGTCCGACATACCCCTCTGCCTCCCCCGGGCGAAGGGCATCCATGAGGATTTTCCCACGGAAAAAAAAGGACAACCGGTTTCGCGACTTCCCTACCACCTATAGTACTTCTTAGATCTGGACTTAACCCATTATGTCAATAGCGTGATATTAATCAATTTTGACATGTCCAAAAATTTTACATTCCCTATTTCAAACAACGGTATTATACTTCAGGCCGAAATAACGACCGCCGGCAATTTTATAATTAGTCACAATATGGGCGTCAGCTAGTAGTCTAATGTCAACAACCTAGGCGTCAAGGTTAAGCGATTAGGTCGCATAGGCCGGACGTTGCGGTAGGTCGGTATTAGACTGACTCATTTATTATGCTCGTAAGTGTAATGTTCTAGTTGAATTATGTACCTATTGTAATAATTGACCCGCAGATGTCAGCATTTCTCACAAAAAAAAACCAATTATTATTTAATATTATTTTAATTCTAGCGGTCGTTCGCGGCCTCGCCCGCTTCTATTTTGTTTATCGCGTATTCCGTATTTTTCGGGATAAAAGTAGCCTTTTTTCTTTTTTTTTTTTTTTTCCTGGGAAAATCCTCATGGATACCCTTCGCCTGGGGAAGGCGAAGGGTTATGCCGGACTCTTACCGGCTAAAAACCCACGGTGTTCCTACTCCTGACCCTTGGCCGGGGTCACGGGATTCGCAGCTGCATGCACCGCAACCCCGGCAGGCCTCGGTCCGCCATCCCCTGGCGGACCTCACCTTCTGTGGGGCCTTGCCCCACGTCCTCCTGAGAGGCGCGCACGGAACACATGCGCGCCGCCTTCTCGGGCCTGTTACTGGTCGGGCGACGGGTCCCCTAACCCGTCGCCCGCAGGCCACACACTAGGGTGGCCGGAGATCGTCGCGCGCCCTCCGGCGGCGCCCGGTGCGTCTGGCGCGGGAAGGGAGAGTGGCCGTCGCCTCTCTCTCCCTCTCCGCTCCCTCCTTGGTCGCCATCACCACCTCGCAAAAGGAGGTGACGGCTTCCCACGCACTCTCGCTCGCGGACCATGGACAGAACCACGGCCGGAAGCGAGAGGTCACCACCGATCGCCGCGACTAGTTCACGGCGCTGCGTCGCCCACGCACGGCACTCCTGCAACGTGTGCAGCGCCGTGTCTTCCGGGCAGTCGACGCAGTGGTGACATCCGGGCGTCTGCTCCCGGCCTATGCGACACAGGTACTTCCCGAAACATCCATGTCCCGAAAGCACCTGCGTCAGCCGGAAGCTGAGGGCGCCATGCCGCTTCTCCAGCCACTCCTCCATAACGGGTCTTACCGCCGCTATTGCGGCGTGCCCTGCGCTGGGTTGCGCAAGTCGTTCTCTCCACTCGGCCACTAGGATCTGGCGGAGCTCACTCCGCTCAGGCGCCTCCTCGCGCTGACGATATCTCAGCGCGAGGGCCCTCGCCTCCAGATCCCAGGGCATCGATCCGGCTAGGAGGCTCGCCGCCTCGAAGGAGATCGTACGGTACCCCCTTATCACCCTGACGGCCATCGCGCGCTGCGGTCTGCGCAGGATTGCGACGTTGCGCGCCGTCGGGATAAAAGTAGCCTATGTCCTTCTCCAGGTTCCAGACTATCTCTGTACCAAATTTCATCAAAATCGGTTCAGCGGTATAGGCGTGAAAGCGTCTCAGACTCAGTTACTTTCGCATTTATAATTAGTAGGTATTTAATTAGTAACCTATGCTATTGAGGATTTGATTTCGCGGAGAAAATTAAAATGGATATTTTATGAAATGTTACGAAGAAAAGTATATTTCTAATTACTCATTGTTACAGCAAATGTAGGAAACTTTAGTAGGTATTTTATATAGGAGACTGAGGGATAGAGGGCTACCCCCTGGCTACGGCTATTCAATTTATTTATTTCAGACAAATTACAATAATACTTTAAAATAATAATGTAATACATTAATGGAAACACTGAATCAGGAACGTATTACGTGCAGTTTTGTCCAGTGCTCCATGAAGGAGCAGTCAGTGTCTCTCCTACGGTCATGGGTCAAAACAACCTTGTTTAGATTTGCAAATAAATTATGATAATTTAAAGCGATCTGCAACCAGGAAAACTTCTTGTATTTAGACATAATCTATAATAACACGAAGACATAATTATGCAGTGGAAGAATGAAGATTTTCTTTAAAAAAAATGTTGCCCCTATCTAGGGTTACTCCTGCACCGTGAGTGCGTTTACAAACACAAATCTTTACATGCACAAACACCCAGACTCGGAACAACTATCTGAAGATCTTGCAAATCATTTTTTCGTGCTGGAATCGAACCATGCGAGTCGTCAAAACTTTATCTCCTTAGAATCCAACTCCAGAGCTTACGTCAACAATGACGTATTCTCCGACATTATAATTAAATTTGTATGCGATCAGGCGTCAGCCGTATTAGTTAGTATAAGTTTAGTGTGAATGAATTCTAGCAGTCAAGGTCTGACCAGCGGACGTTGAGGCAGGTCAGTATCCTGACTCATGGTAATAGATACGATAGTTTTACGTCATTTTAATGTGTGTGTACGTATAAGTTCGTGTGTGTGTATGATATGTTTTTTGTGTGTGTGTTCCGGTAGTCGGGAATTTTTGATGTAAAGAATTTTATTAATGCGTTCCTAGAAATATAATATATCGTAACAGGAATTCAAGAAATCTAGTGTGACGAATTTTTTGTTTTATAATTTTATTTATATTGTTTTAGGTTTTGTAGAAATTCTACCAATGTTTGCTTAGGAAAACGTGAGATAAAGATTCTTATATACTTGTGTTTATTACATACGTTATTTATTTAAAATATGTATGATTATCGTCTATGAATGCATCGGTCAAATCGGACAGTGTAGATATTTAAAAAAAAAACTACAATAAAAAAACATTCTAAAAGCTTCTAACACGCTGTTTTAAACTAGGTCTTTAAAAATTTAAGTTTAACTAAATACCTAAAGACAAACATACCACAAAGAGCTGCATGTACCTAACACGTCATCAAATCGACAAAAATTTCCGATACGACAAAAAGAACGCAAGCACTAGACCAAAACAGTGCATTAAGCAGACATCACGAGTAGGTACAAACTGTAGGTATTCAGACGCAACCTTGGCAGTGCTGTCGAACTCTCGCCTTGGGCTGGGACGCACGCACTAATGGAGTAACAGAAGGCCCGATCCGAACTACACACACTATAGCGATGTGTCCCTGACTCGTGAGTTACCTCGTTTGAGTTCCTCAAAACAAAAAAATGAGGGATTTCCTAGTATTTAAATTTTGAACAACCTCATTTAATTCCTAAATTTATTACTTGAATAAACGCGGGTGTTTATCTTACTGATAAGCGAGTGAGTATGTAAGGCCGCAAATTTGGAGCGGCGCAGCGTGCAGCGGGACGTTTTTGTAAGCGTTACTTAACATACAGACTAGTAGTTGAAGTGTCTTCGTAATAGCGTTTCCAGCGTGCAGCTAAATGTATGCACGCTCCATACAATGGTCGAACGCCCCGCTGCACGCCCCGCCGCTCCGAATATGCGGCCTTAGTAGTAGCACAGTGTACCTACTTACTACATACAGTGGGTCAACACGCCCATACATTTGACAGGTCCTATGAAATGTCAAAATTGGTAACACTTGTCATAGGGTTGTCACATAAAACAAATTACACAAACTTTGTCAAACAAACGTCCAAATTAATTAACGTTTTATAGAAACAGTAACACGCAAAAAGAAAACCACGCATGCGTAATTTTGACGATTGACAAAATAATTTATGTAGCCGCAAGTTCGCCATCTTATGCTGGAATTTACTAACAATATTTAAAACTACAAATTTTGTCGAGGTTACAGTCGTAGTGGCTAACGCTTGCGGGGGTAGGTAAGAGTAATAAATGATTCCCAAATCCAGGAAGGAGCCATAGAAAATTACTTATTATTTATGGTTATTACTTCTATGGTTTTCGTGGGTGCTGATGCTGGAAATAAAGACTAAGTATGCCTCGACAGTAAACGGCGGTCAAAAAAATTTACCAGTTAAATTTAATTTGCCAGATAAAACGTGGTCCCTATCTTGGTGTTTGAGAATAGATCTCGTTTTTGTAATCAGCGTCCCAGAAAATCATGGATTTGACACCCATCACGGCTAATATGAAAATTTTCATGGCCGCCATCTTGAATATAGATTTTGACCTCATTTTCGTAATCAGCATCCCCGAAAACCATGGAAATGACACCCATGATGGTTAAATTGAAATTTTAAAAGCTGCCATGTTGGAAATGGATTTTGACCTCATTTTCGGCATCAGTACCCCCGAAAACCATGGAAATGACACCCATGACGACTAATTTGACATTTTTATTGCAGCCATCTTGGATTTCGATTTTGACCTCATTTTCGGCATCAGTACCCCCGAAAACCATGGAAATGACACCCATGATGACTAATTTGACATGTTTATTGCCGCCATCTTGTATTTCGATTTTGACCTCATTTTCGGCATCAGTACCCCCGAAAACCATGGAAATGACACCCATGACCACTAATTTGACATTTTTATTGCCGCCATCTTGGATTTCGATTTTGACCTCATTTTCGGCATCCGCACCCCAGAAAACCTTGGATTTGACACCCATGACGACTACTTTACTAATTTTCATGGCCGCCATCTTGGATTTGGATTTTGAAGTTATTTTCGGCATCAGTGACCCCGAAAACTATGAAATTAACACCCATGATGATTAGATGAAAATTTTCATGGCCGCCATCTTGGATTTGGTAATGATAATCATTTTAAAATGTATTTATGCCGCCATCTTGGATTAGTAAACAGACTTTATAATAAAATTCTCTTAATAGGTACATACAACATACATACTATTAATAAATTAATATAATTTCTATGAACGATGTCAATCAAATTCGAAATCAAAAAGTGCGAGCCCTGGAATTTATGTCCCGAGTACGCAGTATGGCTACTCGGGACATAACCTCCGCTCCTTCACCCCGCAACCCCCCGCACGATTGCTCTGCGACAATGTTCTACGTTGACCGACTGTAAGGAGTAAGATATAGGTAGACTGTGGTAGTAGAGTGTTAGTTCGTTCGCGCACTCGGCGACCTTTCTCTCCCTCCCTCACCCAACGAGGCGGCACGCGGTAACGCACAAGCGAGCCCACCGCACACCAATCTCTATCACCTATCCTCTCCGCAAATGAGGGATGCCTCGTGAGTACCTCATGAGGTAAAATGAGGTCCTTCCTCATACTCTTTTAACACACTAAACTGCAGTGCATGTAAAATTACATTACCGCTCCGAAACCAGGCTTCTATCGTTCTGTACCTCACTTTAGAGGGACAAAGTTATTTGGTACGCGTTAAATAACTTTGCCGCTCTGCAAACAGGCTTTCAGCGCTCTGATCTTCACTTCAGAGGGACAAAGTTATTTGGTACGCGTTTAATAACTTTGCCTCTCTGAAACCAGGCATTCAACGTTCTGTTCCTCACTTCAGAGTGGCTAGTTATTTTATTTGTACTCAATTACAGCGCACATAGACAATTTTGTGTGAGGCCGGGGTTTAATATAAAACCTCGCCGCACTCTGGGAATAGAAGAGTGTTGATTCAACAAAATCCAGCACGTTTGATGGTAAGATCTCAACGGTCACACTGGCCAGCTCCCACCCTCGCGTTAAAGTCCTTCGCCAAGCAGTTTAGTGTGTTCCATCGAGTGTATATGAGAGCCAGAGATATAAAGGAGTCTCTTTATATCTTTACTACTTGAATTCGTATGGTCTATCTTAGGCCCTGTCTGCATTTTCAATCAGGTGCCACTAGGGTTAAAACCAACTTAGAGAATTAAAAAAAGTTACTCATCGAGACCCGTCTGTTAGCAGATTAGCCAGTTACTGATGTCTAAGTCTGAAGTCAATTCAAACATTAACGATGTATGAGAGATCTCTTCATGTCGGTTTTATAATAATGACAAACGAAGCATCACCTTCGATTCGGAACACAATAAGAGTGCCTTTCCACCACAGATGTGCTATGCTGCTCTGCGAAAATGTAAAAGCTAAGCTACGAAACTATGTGACCGTGTCCACTGATGCTAAGCTTTGTAGCTGTGCGAGGAAGATGCGCAGCTTGAGCTATGCGACGTATCGACAATAGGGAAGGCACAGGGAAGTGGCGGCACGGTGTGTAGCACATAGCTACACTACTCGCAATCATCCTTAATACGCATCCATAGCACGCATCCACAGCACGCATCCTTCCATATAAAAAACGTAGCGTAGTTGAATCAGTTTCCTACCGCCGCCGCGCCGGTCACGATCCACCGAGCTCTCCCGTCGTAGAGCCGGTCGTCTCTTCAGACTCCGCAGTCACACCGATAATTCAGCTCTCATCAAGCTGTCTCCCTCCCTATGTCCACGCCAGCAACGCCCTAAGCCGAGGTCCGAGTCCCACTAGGGGTCGCCCTTAGTGCTGTTGTTGCAGGTAGTCATGATGTTAGTGTAGTACAAGTAGTTAGCTTAGGTTAAGTATTTTACTTCCCCCCCCCCCCCCCCCATTGGCTGGAGACCCTTCAGGTCTCGCCAATAACTGCCCGGTTACGTAGGAAGGGTCCCCTAGGACCACCTATAGCAGTCCAATAGAAAAAAAAAAAACTGTTTCCACCAGTGCTATGACATGTGGACCAATGAATATGATTGGTGGATATCAAACACATCCATAGCAGCGTTGCATAGCACATCTCTGGTGGAAAGGGTGCCTTATTGCTGCTTGGCGGCAGAAATAGGTGCAGTAGTATTAATTCCTCGGACGAAAAAAATCACAAGAAGCTTGTTAACGTTCTCATCAATGATGCATGTTTTTTGTTCCGAATCTAGGTATGCGTAGGCTTGTTGTACTTCTGTAAGTTCTTGTTTAGTGTCTCGACGCACTAAATTTGCTCATATTAGTTGCAAACGCTGGGTTATTGCTTGTATTTATTTTAGCTTTAATGGCGGGTTGTTTATTTTGGTCCGATTTGTAAACCAGGTAGTTTTGGAGTGACGTTCAACAAATGTTAATGCGCAATATGTCAAGGTTGTGTATAGTCGGGCACGCCGCAATAGCGGCGGTAAGACCCGTTATGGAGGAGTGGCTGGAGAGGCGGCATGGCGCCCTCAGCTTCCGGCTGACGCAGGTGCTTTCGGGACATGGATGTTTCGGGAAGTACCTGTGTCGCATAGGCCGGGAGCAGACGCCCGGATGTCACCACTGCGTCGACTGCCCGGAAGACACGGCGCTGCACACGTTGCAGGAGTGCCGTGCGTGGGCGACGCAGCGCCGTGAACTAGTCGCGGCAATCGGTGGTGACCTCTCGCTTCCGGCCGTGGTTCTGTCCATGGTCGGGAGCGAGAGTGCGTGGGAAGCCGTCACCTCCTTTTGCGAGGTGGTGATGGCGACCAAGGAGGGAGCGGAGAGGGAGAGAGAGGCGACGGCCACTCTTCCTTCCCGCGCCAGACACACCGGGCGCCGCCGGAGGGCGCGCGACGATCTCCGGCCACCCTAGTGTGTGGCCTGCGGGCGACGGGTTAGGGGACCCGTCGCCCGACCAGTAACAGGCCCGAGAAGGCGGCGCGCATGTGTTCCGTGCGCGCCTCTCAGGAGGACGTGGGGCAAGGCCCCACAGAAGGAGAGGTCCGCCAGGGGCTGGCGGACCGAGGCCTGCCGGGGTTGCGGTGCATGCAGCTGCGAATCCCGTGACCCCGGCCAAGGGTCAGGAGTAGGAACACCGTGGGTTTTTAGCCGGTAAGAGTCCGGCATATCCCTTCGCCTTCCCCAGGCGAAGGGTATCCATGAGGAATTTCCCACGATAAAAAAAAAAAAAAAAAAAAAAAAAAAAAAGGTTGTGTATAGTCAATATTTACTATGAAGACTGCTGAGAAAACTTGGGACCAATTTTTAAATCTTCAGATGACTTTGGCGAGAATCATTTTGGCAATTTGATAGATATTCTATGACTAATAGTGTTCCCTAATTATCGATTGACTCTCGATAGTTTGTCAATGCTGCCGTGACCTCAAAAACTAGTCCAAATATCGATAGGGCTATCGATAGGGATATCAATAGTAATGGAATTCAGCTCTACCTACTTTCCCAATATCGATAGTATCGATACTATCACAATTGAAGTGTGTTTTACTACAATACTATCGATATTAACGATAATATCAGTACTCAATAGTATCGATAATTTCAATAACTCTTCATCAATAGTATTATCTACTTAAGTTTTTCAATCGGTACTATCAATAATATCGACAGTATTTTTAAATTTCAATGTTATCGATAGCCCTCTCAATATTGTTACTAGTTTTCAAGGTCAACTATATCATCTATTTCATAGTTGTGCAATCCTACTCATCATCATCTGCCTAGCCTTTTCCCAACTATGATGGGGTCGGCTTCCAGTCGAACCGGATGCAGCTGAATATCAGTATTTTACATGGAGCGACTGCCTATCAGACCTTCACAACCCAGTAACTGGGTAATACGATACTCTTGGTAAGACTGGTTCTGCAATCCTACTATTCTATAGAAAATCTGTGAAAACGTCAAATCCTATAGTCGACGCGAGGTAGGCATGTGGAGAATAAGAATAATCAGCCCATAACTCTCCCAGTGCTGGGCACGTGCCTCTTCTCAGAACAAGAAGGGTATAGTCCTTAGTCTACCACACTGGCCAGCCCTTTGATTCTGATTTTTTCAATAAGTCAGTTGATGGACAACCGATTCAGTTTATTATTTGTTTTTCTCTCGTACGAGAATCGTAGACAAAATGAGTTATCAAACCGACTCCCCCTTATTACAAAATATGGTTTAAACCAAGACTGAAGTAAACCCAGGTTTAAAATATACCCATCACTTTCTTATGTCATATAACAAAAAGAGACGGGGCTATTTTAAAACCTAGGTTTTTCTTAGACCATCTTTTGTAATAAGGGGGACTGGGTTTATAACTGATTTATCGATGCGTTCTGAATCGGGGAGCTGGTGGGGACTGGTGCGATAAGCTACACACACCATAAAGAACTTTTATTACATCCTCAGGTGTGTAGGTTTCCTCTGTTGTGTGTTTTCCTTAACCGTTAACGCAAGTATGATAAAATTGGGATCCGCGCGAATTTGAAAATTCAGAGTTGCAGGCTGGTTTCAAACCCACACCCTCCTGCATGAAAAGTAAGCAATCGGTAGGCTATCAATGATATCTGTTATATCTACTAATAGATAAGCAACACTAGCTTATGTCCCTCACCCCTAAGGTAGACTATGAATAGAACCTAGTAAAAAAAAAAAGTGTTGGCTCCTTTATCAAGGCGTATTAATGAATTACATCCTAAATCCCTACTAACATTATAAATGCGAAAGTAACTCTGTCTGTGTCTGTTATCATCACGACTAAACTACTGAACCGATTTTTTTGAAACTCCGTACTGAGATAGTCTTGAACCCGGAGAAGGACAGAAGTTTTTTATCCCGAAAAAACGCGGAATACGCGATAAATGACATCCACGCGAGCAACCACTAGTAGTAAATATAACAATATCTACAAGAGACATCTTAATGACGGAAAATCTTAGTTTGAAAAAAAAACTATAATGTAAAAACGAGGTAGGTATGTAGAAACATAGTTCCAAACACATCTATCTATATAAATAAAAAAAGTCCTGACTGACTGACTCATCAACGCCCAGCCCAAACCCTTGAACCTAGAACGCTGAAATTTTGCACAGACGTTCCCTTTATAATGTAGAGAAAGAATTAGGAAGGATTTTTCGAAATTTAACCCCTAAGGGAGTTAAATAGGGGATGAAAGTTTGCATGGAAAATCGTCACTTAACGGGTTCAAAATTTCACGCAAGCGAAGCTGCGGGCAAAAGCTAGTATCAATATATTACTAACGACTAAGCACAAATTAACATAAGTCTGTCTCCTTGAACCTAAGTCGCAGTGCGTTGCCCCGCGTTGCCGCTCGTTTTCAACACAATATTACAACTGTTTTGCAATTCTATTCCAAGTTAGAGGCGAAGGATAAAGATGGTGCATTTTGTTTGATGTTTTTGTTAAGGTTTTCCTTTGTGGAAGATGTATTCTTGCTTTTAAACTATAGCTAATATAACTATCTCGGGTCTCGTGTAGTGCCGGATTTAAAGAATAGCATTACCCCATCTTTTGCCGTTGGCGTCGTAAAAGGCGACTAAGGTATTCTCTAGAGGATGGGTAGCAGCGTTCTCTGAGTACTTTAACAACCATACTGCGATCGCCAACCCGCCTGCCAAGCGTGGCGATTACGGCAACCCCCCTCCCCCCTTTTGGCGGAGGCCTATGTCCAGCAGTAGACGTCTTTCGGTTGAATGATGATGATGATGAATATAACTATAAAGGGAATAATTTAGAGAGTAATAGAGGGAGTAATTTGAGTTCAGAGAGGCAATAGGGGCAGGTCCCTTAACCATTGTAGCTACTCTAGCTACTGGAATACGTTCTTAGGAGACGGGCCATATTTATTCGAAATTTATTACCCTTCGTTTACAGATTTTGAAGACGTTACTAGAAGACTGGACATATTTTTTGAAAATATGTTGCTCTTCATTTGCAGCTTTTGAAAAAAAAATACCTTTTGCGGGGAAAAAGGGCAGTTTTCCTTCCTTTTTCTTTAAGGACAAGAGTTACCACAGAGTAAGAGAAAATCATGCACAAACCGCGAAAAAGTAACATACATATCTATGTTACAAAATCGTGAGTATATGCATACTCACGATTTTTTCCCCTTTTCCCATGGGGGTCTTCAGAAATGATAGAACGCCACATGCTACGATCCTTACATACTCTTATCGCTTCGTCCACGTTCATACATCTTGTCATACACGCACGCCGGTTGAAAGTACTACGCACCTGTCCTTTTTGAAGAACATCACCAGTAAAATCGATGTATGTCGTTCTAGGGCGTCCTCTGCGTTTCCACTGACATACGTCTTATAAATCTTTTGTTAATCGCCGTTCACTCATTCACGCAACATTACCAAACCATCTAAGCAAACTCCTTAAAATTGTTGTCTCTCTATCATCTTATAAACCGCAACTTAGTTTTATTACGAAAAGTACCTAAGTATATTTTTTTCCTGCATCGCTTGATATCCTCTTGTGGCCTCACGATTCTATATCCTGCTTCCTCTACAAGGTTAGTCGGAAAGGGGGTACTAATCCGCAGGCCACTTAAAGTATCACTGATGACGGTTTTAAAGCAAGTGTTAAAATTTAAAAATTCGGTTATTATTTCCATGTAAAATAATTTTTGTTTTAGTTTATTCAAAAATTCTTCGTGCCTACTTTAGTTACGAATTCAGAAACTGGATCTTGTAATTCGTGACCCCAAATATGACCTAAAATGTAAACACAGCTGATCATAGCTGGGGATAGATAGATTTTAGCATATTTTTAATGTAATTTTTCAACAGCTATTTCTCTTAAACTATTGACTTTTTGGGAAAGTTATAGAACAAAAGTTACTCATTATTATGGGTACTTTAACACCCTTTCGGATTAGTACCCCCTTTCTGACTAACCTTGTATACATAAAACGGGCACAAATACCCCAGATAATGACTCAGCTGTCCGTAGCTGAAGACCAAAATAATCACTTAACTATCCGTACCTGAAGACCAAAATAATCCTATAAAAATTATACAAGAAAAACACCCACACGTTCCGAGAAAAAATGATCTATTCTTGAAATGAAAACGTTTCGTAGAATTCTCCTAATAGTCTCTCGATATCCTGCTTCCTATATACTTAAAAACGTATAGGTATAGGTGTACAGGCAAATACTCAGCTATTCTTAGCTACATTTCTCAAAGAGAAAGACATTTACTGACAAACAAAAAATACTGAACAAGAAGAAATTTAAACATAACATCATCACGCCTCTAATCCCCAAAAGATAGGGCAGAGGTGTATCGTACACCTTCATTTCGCTATGTTTAAGTCCCATGAACAGGAGGCCTATTGCCATAAACTGGCCACAAATCCAGACTCCGAGCTGCTATTGAGAATTTTCACACGGAAAAACCCAATAAAACTATGCCCGACCTGGTGATCGAACCCAAGACCTCACGCTCAACGATGCAGTCCAGAATTAGTCCAGCACTGCGGATAAATAAGTTCACAGACAAAGACATCTCCAGCTACCTTTAACTGTTCTAATTCAGTCATTTAGAAGCAAAATAGAATTGTCGAAAAAAAATTACTGCCGCGTTCCAAAGTGTAGATTCCTATGGAGACGAACGGGCAATAAACTCCACGGTTACTCTTTTTCACCAAATGTTCTGCCTAGTCTATTCCAAAATATGTTGAGTTCAGCTTCAAGGCTAACCAAATACGGATAAATACCAGTATTTTACATGGAGCGACTGCCATCAGACGTTTGCAAACCAGCTACTCTTTTTCATCAAATATAAATCAGATGTCTGGAGTACTGCGAGAGGAATGCATCATGAACGAGTGAAAGAATATACTGTCAGAAGCACTGTAAGGGATTTATGAAAGAGTTTATTAGAATTATTTTTTAATTTTTATTTTCTTGTCCTTGTATTGTATGTATGTATCGTTTTCTATTACTATCATTAATTATTGTAATTGGTCTAAGACCGTTTTAATTAAAGTAAATAAATAAAGAAAAATTGGTTACATTGTGAATTAAAAAAGTGAGAACAATGTAAGATGATGACTGTTCTAGGCAAAATCAATCAAAATAATAAGAGTGTCTACAATTCATTTACAATGCGTCGCTCGGGAGTGAAAACCTCGGGAATGGAATTTGGTCATTTTTATTATATCACGACATTTAAGGACTATATCTTATAAGCAGTAATCGGAAAAAGGTCAGCTAATTTACCTAAACTTCAAAGAACAGAGACAAAAACTGGAGACTTCCTTACGACAACATTTTTTTTCATGAAAATTCTAAATATAATTGACTAGCTTTTGCTCGCGACTTATTCCGCGTGAAAGCCCACAGGAATCGTGCAATGACCAAATGCATTCAAAAGGTTTTCACTCCCGGGCGACGAATGGCAGATTAGAGATGACCGGTTCCAACTAGGCTTGCCAACCCTACTATATATTATAGTATCCTACTATACTAGAGGCCCGACTACTATACTTCTGAAAAAAGAATATAGTAGGCGAAACTACTATATTTTAAAGGCATCAAACGCAAAGCAATATTCGTTTCAAAACGTGTCAGCGTAATACGAAACGTCAATATCTATTTCTGAACGATTCTGGTATGTCAAGTTGACATTTACGTTCACTTTGAGTTTGACAGATTGGCAATTTCGATTTTCGCGCTTTCGAGTTTGTGTTTTGGTAACTACCTACTTTTGAAGTTAATTTATAAAAAAAAAATCTTTAAAAAAATACCTATTTTGGAACCTACTATATTTTTTTTCATCCTTTCTTTATCTACTATATTTTTGCGGGTAATAATTGTATAACTACTATTTTTGACCGACAAAGAATTGGCAACCCTAGTTCCGACTGAAGGCGTCCACGGAACACCACGAGCGACTGCCACTAAACCTCCGTAACCCAGTTACTCTTTTTAAGAAAAATTGGTTACATTGTGAATTAAAAAAACCGGCCAAGTGCGAGTCGGACTCGAGCACAATGGGTTCCGTACCATCTGTAATATATATTATATATTATTATTCCGTTTAGTCATTTAGATAACATATAAAATTACATTTTTAAATATTTAAATACAAAAAAAAACATTTAATAATATAAAAATATAGTAACCCACCGGCATCGGGAACAGGGTCCAAGCTACCGGTGGTCAGGGCCTCAGAGAGAGGAACTTCCTAACAATACGCGCCGTGTCCAGAAGTACCGCTTTCTGCACCAGACCCTTGATCCATCCTTATTATTATTATTATTTTACTATTATAAAGAGGTAGAAATTGTTTGTTTGTTTGTATGTAGGAGGTAATCTACGAAACTACTTATCCGATTTCAAAAATTCTTTCACTAATAGGAAGCTACGTTATCCCTGAGTGCTATAGGCTGTATTTTAGTATCAAAAATTTAGGAATCCGTAAATAAATTACAATAATGTAACCCAAGGTACCAAAAATTGGCTTATCTACACTAATATTATAAAGAGGTAGAATTTGTTTGTTTGTTTGTAGGAGATAATCTCCGAAAATACTCATCCGATTACAAAATTTCTTTTACCAATAGAAAGCTACGTTATCCTCAGGGATAACGTAACTTTCTATTGGTAAAAGAAATTTTGAAATCACTAGAGGCTATATATTTTAGTATCAAAAAGAGCGAACAGCCCAACGTTCAGTCTATTAGTTAACTACACGTTTATTAATCCGAGACTTCGTCTGCCTCCGCGATAACCGACATTCATGCGGACGAAGTCGCGGGTAAAAGCTAGTTATCTATAAAAACACGTTTGTTGTATGGGAGCCCCCTAAAATATTTATTTTATTCAGTTTTTCAGTATTTGTTGTTATAGCAACAAAAGAAATACATCATCTGTGAAAATTTCAACTGTCTAACTATCAAGGTTCATGAGATACAGTCTGGTGACGGACGGACGGACAGCGGAGTCTTAGTAATAGGTTCCTGTTTTACCCTTTGGGTACGGAATCCTAAAAAAGTAAGAACAATGTACGTTGATGACTATGCGAACACCATTACATACAATTCATTTGCAATGGCAGATTAGAGATGACCAGTCCCAACTAACAGCGTCCACAGAACACCAAAATAAAAAGAAAATCACTCAATCATCATCTGCCTAGCCTTTTCCCAACTATGTTGGGGTCGGCTTCCAGTCGAACCGGATGCAGCTGAATATCAGTATTTTACATGGAGAGACTGCCTATCAGACCTCCACAACCCAGTAACTGGGTAATACGATACTCTTGGTAAGACTGGTTGTCAGACTATCTGGCTTCTGACCAACAGTAACGACTGTCAAAGATCTACAAATGACAACCGGGACCAACGGCTTTACGTGCTTTCCGAGGCACGGAGGAAACTCGCTATGGTAAATGGTCACCCATCCACAGACCAACCTTGGCAAGCGTGGCTTAACCCGGAAGATCGGTCTATGCGGCTGTAATTATTTAGCCACGAGCTCCTCAAAAAGAAAATCACTCAAGAAGCGCAAAAAAGTGAAAAAGTAATCTATCTATAAATTATTTTTGCATTCGCGCATTCTCCTTTCGCGGCCTCTCAATGCTATATCCTGCTCGCTCTATACATAACACGTACATAAGCGCATAAATATAAAATTGTGTTAGTTCATTAAACTGCAGTAGATAATAAACACATAGGTATGTTGTGTGAACCCATCTCTACTGACGGCGCAGTTCATACAATGGATGCCAAAATTATTGGCTCACGAAAACATGGATTTGCTTTAGATTAAATCGTGAGGAAACCTGCACCTGCAGTTCCGTCTTTACCATATGGGCACGAGCCTAGGGCCCCAGGCCTGATGGCGGCCCACAAATGCCAAAACTCAGTGCCTATGTATTTTTTATCCAATAAATCAATTTAAGGCTATTCCCCCCGCGAAAGTGGCGCCACAGAAAAAAAGCATAATTTCTGTCAACACACAACATATTGAAAACGGCCGTTTTTGGTACTTATCGCTAAAACTTCGAATCCAGAAGCTCTAGTGTTGATATTTGGTGTTCAAAAATTTCTCCAACACTTGATTAAAATGTTGTACAACGTACGAAATTTCAATATGTTATGTGTTGACAGAAATTATGCTGTTTTTTTGAAGTGGCGCCACTTGCGCGGGAAAATAGGCTTAACAAAACAAATTGGTTTCTTAATTCAACGCATCATTAACAAAGCACCCAGATAGCCAGGAATACTCAACACAAATAATAGCTAATCGCTACCGACTTCAGATTTTCCAACTTTTCAGTACAATATAAATACAACTTGAACTAAAAGTTGGTGTCAATCTAACAACCAATAAAGTCACTGTACAAAAGTACATTGTGATGTTTTCATTCGAGTTTTTTTTGCTTTCTAAAAGGGCCCCAAACTCTGTGTGCCGAAGGGCCCCTGCATGGCCTAAGACGGTCCTGCACACCTGAGAGAGCTCCATAAAGTTCTCAATGGTGTTTGTGTTCCGCAACCCGCACGCAGCAGTCGGACAGTAGTGGGCTGATCGTGATATATTAGGACTAAAGAAAAGCCAAGCTGTCTTTTTCATCTAGTGCTGGTCGTGAAGTCCTGGGTTTGCTTTCCAGATTGTGTTACGGTGGGTATTACCTGTGCCTACTGCTTTTGGCCTTTAGGGAAACAGGCGTTTTTTGTCCTGTTATAATCTTTATTCCGGACATTCAAGCTACATGGGCGGACTGGCTGAAAAAAAAGGAACATCGCCCGTCATTCTTCTTTTGGTTCTACAAGAAAATTCATCGCCGTGCGAACAGCTACTCGGCTAAGATGGTTATAACTAATTTTAATTTATTTAATATTAATTCATTAGACCTAAAGTTATTGACCATATTACTTAATATTTTTCCATAACATAGCCGTAGATCATTAATGTTCGATACACACATTAAATTGCAAACGTTACACATTAAAGAACAAATTTAAGATAACACTAGGATAAAAAGCACACCCCAGGAATTTTTCGCCGATGCGGGTCTATCAGTACCACCATAAACAATAAAACTATCTAGATTAAGTTTGTAGACCGTAATAGACCATAAGTGGTGACTGGTTCCTAGCCCGCATGCAGGCACTAGGTCTAATTGTGCCAATTAAAAAATACACAGGGCGATGGCAATAAATTAAGTATACAAAATGGAAAAAAAAACTTTTTCTTTTTACGTGATCGCACAGTAATGGACATGGGAAACGCAAGGAGATTTTTTTCAAGTAAAGCACCGTTTAGTGTAATCTATAATATACAGGGTGAAATTGTAAACAGTCGACAAAACAAAATGGGAGATTGTACTCATCACTATGAACAACTTTTACTATGAGAACAAACCTGAAATCGCGAAAATAAACTGCTGTTCCCTACATTTTGACGAGTTATGCGAACATAAATATAGGGAACAGCTGTTTTTTTTTCGCGTTTCAACTATTGTCCCATAGTAAAAGTTGTTCATAGTGATGGTATGAGTACAATCTCCCATTTCGGTTTGTCGACTGTTTACAATTTCACCCTGTATAGCTTATAGCAAATATTATATAGCACAGCGATATCGCTCAGCATACATTTTATATGGACACGTTCACACAACGCTATGCTTAAAGTAATGGCTTGCTACGCGATAAACTTGAGCGATTCTTAAAGCTATATCGTACGATTTTCTGGTCCCCGCCCCACCTAACTTCTACTCCGTCCGTCCGACCGGCTTGCGATGTAGCGTATAGTGTAAACGTCATGCTATATAATTATAGCTTATGAAGCAATATGCTTTACTGCGAATTAGTATAGCTTAGTCTGAACTGCCCTTAACCGGTTGCGTACCGCCCGTCGTCCCAGGACGACACTTAAATAGTTTTATCTATTGTGTCTATAATTACAGTGATTGAGAGTTTAATACTATGTTGTTAGTGCATGCTACTGTCTATTATAGGATACAATGTTTTCTTAATCGTTTTTTTCCTACTTTAGCTTTACGTTTCTTGTAAATAATGTTTTAATCTATTTGAAAACAATACCTCATGGTATGCAAAACTGTGAAAAACATAGCCAAAACCCTTTCTTATTCAAGATAAATCATCTAATAATACAAAAATAAACGGCGAGCGCCAATTTTCCTGGCACACATTGTAATCCTCGCAGCACTGAACATTTGCCAAATATTTTTTTCTAAATATGTAACCGTCAGTTCGTTAACCCCAACCGCCATTATCGGGCTCGCCGGACGAGTGTTTTAGATCGGCGCAAACGCATCACTGTGTGCATTTACGACTCACATTATAATCTGCATGTGTGCGAATTTTTATGTCCCGACTTGTATTTTTTAGATTCGGATAGATGACGTCATTAGCGAGGATTGTGAGTCCAAATGTATTAATGTACCTTTTGATTTGAATGCTTGTTTTGTGGGAATCTATTTGTGGTGGTGATGTTTCCTATAGTGGAAAGAAAACAAATTCATAATAAGAAATCAAATTCTTGTCAATTGTAATATTTATACATAAGCTTAAACATTACCTATAGAAATTCACCGCTTCCTAGTGCATGGGCGGGCGTTTTTGGGAGCTATCTTTTGTAACATTGATGTTCAAAAAATAAATATTTAATAAATCAGTTTATAAATAATATAAGTACATAAGACAGGGGGCTTAGCTAGTGAGCTATTGAGTCACCGTCTACCAACACATTTCAAATTTAAACTTAAAAGGCAAACGCCGTTTTCTTCCAGCAATAGAGGTTAACCGGTTCACTAAACACCCCTTTTCATAGACCAGATATTTTTTCACCATATTTTACAATAGTTTTGCACCCACCTGAGACGGTCCATGACTGTACTCCAATGGTGCAGCCGTGGATAGTCCCCGGTTGGTGCCCCACCCCATTTTAGATTAAAGTTCTCAAAGGGGCCTCTGCGCGTTGGACCTGTGTCCCCCGTATGCCTTCTAAAGGACCGGATATCTTCCACACGGAAGATGAGCCGTGATTCCCAAAGAGATATACAAATATAAATAAGATTGATTCATCTGAAAGAAATGCATGATTAATTGTTAAACTTGTAGGCGATGACCCATCTCATTTATTTGTTCAGTATATAACAAAAGCGGTACAATTAACATCACGAAATGAGGTTCATTACATCCATTCAACATTCTCATCTCTGCTACGTGCAATCTTCTTTCATTTTCCGCCACCTACTAAAACAAGATGTCGTGGTAGCCCGGAGGGTACAGACCCGCTTGTTAAGCACCAGGTTGCGGGTTCAAACCCAGGCATGTACCAATGTCACTTTTTCAATGTTAAAACATAAACTCATTTTAAACTCACTCAGATCTATAGTACACCCACATTTCGCCGTTACGTTTTACGTCCCATGTAATAGGGGGCGAGCCTATTGCCATCGACCGGGCATAAATCCAGACTCCGGGCTGCTACTGAGAAATTCCACACGGAAAAACCCAATAACACTTAGCCCGACCTGGGGATCGAACCCAGGACCTCACGCTCAGCAGTCGCGCTTGCGACCGCTAGACCAACAAAGCAGATAGGCAAACAAATGTCAGCGTGATTGTCATTATCTTTTCCCCGTTGAAGTTGATAATTTATTGTTTTTATTAGCAAAAAACTGGCTCTTCCCCTCAAAAATAGAAACTATGAGCATTAGAAACATTCTATTTTAATTTTAAGTCGAAATTTTATGAAAGACACTATTGTAAACATTAATAAATAATGAAAATAGATTCCCTGCGGGGTGTTTTTATTATTATTTTTAACGTCAATGTTATCTATACTTTCTTAGTTAATCTAATACGCCACTGAATAGGTGTTATCGGTAGCGGGTAACACTGGGCAATGTTGACAAAAGAAGGTAGTCGTCGATATGGATCAACGCACCCGAGGTTATAAAGGCGGTGGTCATTCGACGAAGCGGGGCATTCTGTGTAGATCAGCTGAAGAAGTCTGACCTTTTTATATCTGTATAGCTTGTCCTTATTTTATGATCTTGTAATAATTGTGTAAAGTAATAATAAAGTAATATTGTGATCTAGTTCATGTTACTAATACTAACCCAAATACAAGTACTCTCAGTGATGGAGAGTCTATGTTGGTTTTATTTACTACTCGCAATCCTGATATACCGATATTAGCTATAACTGTAATGATAGAATCACCCCTAAACGATTATGTTGTTGTGTCTTTTAGATAGGTTGAAGGAAAACATCGTGACGAAACCTGAAACACAACATTTCAACTTACCCAACCTTAAATTACATAAACTACAAAATTATCAGACGACGTCTGTGGTCTAGTGGTTCGAGTGTCGGACTGCCGATCACGAGGTCGTGGGTTCGATTCCCACAGGACACAAATATTTATGTGATGAATATAAGTGTTTGTGTTCGTCTGGGTGTTTCTTATGTATTATAAGTAAATATTTACAAAAAAAAAAGTATATAAGTATTATATCCATTGTCTAGTACCCATAGTACAAGCTCTGCTTAGTTTGGGACTAGATGGTGCTGTGTAGAAAAATGTCCCAAAAAAAAATATTATATCAACCGAAACATATTCCCTTAATTTCCGCCTCAAAATAATTACAATCAACAAACACATTTCCTAAAATCACACCCTTCACATAACAACTACAATAAAACCCTTACCAACATAACATAATAATAACAATGTTAGTAAACTATAAACACGACTACTTCCTTGTCTAGACGTGAACCCCCGACCCTCGGGTAAGGGTCAAGTACGGTCAAATAGACACGTAACTATAATTCTATTGTTAGCTTACGGACCGGTCAAAGGAATAGTTGAAACGAGTTTGGGAAACCTTTGGTTAACTTTGAACTTTCGTAGTTAAATATGTTGTGTTTTCTTGTGTACCAGCAATGCAAGCATGAGATAAAGTGACGACAGAATTATGTCGCGCTGCGCATGACATCGTTTGTAAATTATTATGATAATTTCTGTTAATATGGAATTAGTTTAAAATGTATACAAGATGTAACCATAAATAACGCACAACCTCTTAAGGTACAATTCCGTGCATCGCGGCCGATCGCAGCCGCGCGCGGTCTGTCGTGTGCGGCTGACGCACGCGGCCAATGCGTCAATAATCAGAGTATGAAAATGTATGGCACCGCTTCCGAAGTCTGCGACAGACGCGTGCGGCTAGCGATAGATTAGTCAGTATATTATAGACACGACTATTGACGCATTAGCCGCGCGCGTCAGCCGGCTGCGATCGGCCGCAATGCACGGAATTGTACCTTTAACGGATCACTGTACTCATCATTATGAACAACTTTTACTGTGGGATTAAAGATGAAATTGCGAAAAAAATAACAGGTGTTCCCTACATTTTGACGAGCTATGCGAACATAAATGTAGGGAACAGTACCTCAAGTGTGAGTTTTTTACGTTACTACTGTAGTTGCGTTACGTCAAAAATGTCAAACAAATTTTTAGTCACGCTATTCGCCGCTAGAGGCGCTGCCTAAATTTTCATACATTTTTGGCGTGACGCAACTACAGTAGTAACGTAAAAAACTCACACTTGGGGTACTGCAGATTTTTTTTCGCGATTTCTGCTTTGGTCCCATGGTAAAAGTTGTTCATGATGATGAGTACAGTGAAATTATTAAGAAGTTGTGCGTTATTTATGTTACACCTTGTCTAAGTAAGTGTAAATAATCATTTGTTTTACTTTGTAAATAATTGAGATTAAAGACGTCATAGAAGTACAAAAGATTGTTTTTTTTTTTTTGTAAATAGCTGATACCGATTTAAAAAAAACTTTAAATTGTATTATGGATTTATTGTTTATAGGTTTGTGTATAAACAACATACACAAACCCATAAACGTCTATTTACGGGTTGCTGTATATTTATTATTCAACTAGCTGACTCGACGTTTTGTCTTGTCAAACTTTCAATTTTCCAGGCAACATTTCCAATTTTTCTTTCCATAAAAACTTATTTATTATTATTATTAGCCTGTACTCTCCCACTGCTGGGCAAAGGCCTCCCTCCGTTCCTTCCACTTGTCGCGATTCTGTGCAGCTTCATGCCAAACCTCAAGAAAAGCATCCAACTCGTCCCGCCATCTTCTCCGCGGTCTGCCGCGACTCCGTCTCGCTGTCTCAAGGCTCCATTCTTGTGCTATACGGGTCCACAGCTCATTTGGCATACGGCAGACATGCCCTGCCCAGTCCCACTTCAGCTGGGCGGCCTTTTCAGCCACGTCGACAATTTGAGTTTTGGAGCGCAACATTGTGTTTCGAACTCGATCAGTTATTTTTTTATAAATAAATAAAATAAAAACTTAATTCAGAATTTTACGAACATGTGAAAAAAACAAAACAAGTCGGTCCAGTCGTTCTCGAGTGATGCGCTTACCGACGCACAGCATTTAATTTTTATTTATACAGATTTAATTACACTTTGTCCTCATAAGGCAGAATCCCGTGATTTAAGGAGTGTTATCGGTTAAAATGAAGACCTAAGGTACGAGTTCATAGCCGACTGCATACAGCAGCAGCAGACGACGTGTTGCTCCAACACTACTGGTTTCTATGTATTTCTATGAAATACCTTCCGCAGCTAGCGGCACGTCGCCCGACTACACGTCGCACGACCGCAGACGACGTGTCGTCCGACCGCAGATCAGCATGCTTATTCTCAACCATCGGATGAGTTTCCGTATCCGAACGGAAAGTATCCGACGGATTGATTCCCGATCCGATGGATTACAAAACTATATTCACAGTTCCTATCGGAAGGGAGTTTCCGAATCCTTGAATGGTTTTTGGAAGGTGTGTTTACGGTGTATGCTACGCAATGGTAGAAAATAGATTACTGTGGTAGAAAATGTTAACGTAGTAAATATAATATTATTATTATGTATTTCGCAAATAATCTTATGTGCAACTATACAATATACATTAATACATAAATTTCATCATTTTTTTAATAAAATAATGTCTAATTTATGCGATCGTTTCCTTATTTCAAAACATGCTTTGTAAAAAAACAACTTTTATAATCTGTCAAACCAAACGGGGAAATAGACAATGTAAATAAACAAAAATACCGTATTCATATATAATAATAATTAATAAATATTCAATCAAATTATCAACCGAAAACGTGTGAAGTTCAGTGTGATCACCGAACAAAACTCTAGCGTGTGATGGTCCAGAAAAATTAATGTAAAAATGTTATCAGTGTCGTATAATTTCTTGTTATTAAATTTTTTGATATGTAAAACGTAGTTGAGTATAATTAGATTTTGTAGAAATGGGTTAACACAAACTCATTAATACTTACGTGTGTCTAAGTAACCACCTAAAATTAAGTATACTTTGATACCATCGAGCATTTAAAAGCGGCGGCCAAAACATTCATAAAACTTGTTATAAAATAGGTAAACTTAGCTCAAATATAGCTTAAAATGATTAACATTCCATAGAATATAGTTAATAAATAGTTTTTAATTCATCCCAGCAGAAATTGTATTGTTTTATTTAAAATCGAGTGCTTTCCGACAACAAATAGCTCTCGGATTAGTTTCCGTGAATTGGCGTCTTCATTCCGAATAGAACTGTCAAAAGTTCTCGATTTCGGATTTGTGAATAGAGTTTAGAGGGCACTGTCGGATACTTTCCGATCGGATTCGGAAAGGGCAGTTTCCGATGGTTGAGAATAAGCATGCTGGAGTGACGCTAGAGCAAAAAATATTTTTTTTCCAATTCCAAGGAAGAAAAATTGATAAACCAGGTGGCCCAATATCCTGCATTGTACGATGCATCTAACAAAAACAAAAGACACAAAAGTAAATCGCGATCGCTAATCCTAAACAGGTCAGACATCTTGTCTCACGGAACATTCAGAACTAACTGGAATACGACGCTGTCGTCTGCTGCAGCCATCTGCAGTTGGGTTCGAAATCATGACCGTAGTGACATGACGCTGCGACGTGTCGCTACGACGTTTCGTAACGACACGTGGTCTGCTGCTGCTGTATGCAGTCGGCTACGAACTCGTTCCTTTATCCATCTTTTCCATGTCTTGTTACCAATAATGAAACAAATATCCTCATAGCTTTTCATAGTAGACCCTCCTAGTAGCTATCACTTGTTAAATTAGCTTACGAGTCTATAAACATGCCAATTTTTAACAGACTTCAAAAAGAAGGAAGTTCTCAATTCGTCTGTTTTTTTTTGTATGTTTGTTACGCGATATCTCCGCCAATTATGAATGGATTTTGTTTTTTTTTTATTTGGTAGGCCATACTTCAGAGGTGGTCCCATATAAATTACATCTAAATTGATTTAGCGCTTTTTGAAAAAATCAACATAAACAAAAAATATAATACTTAGATGACGTTTTGGTTTGTGGTTTCCTTCAACAAAAGTTTTGATGAGGACTTTCAATCTCTGTTTTAACTGTCATCACAGAAACATTAGCCAAGAATAAAGAAGATAGTGTGTATTTGTAAGGAGCCGTCATGATAATTATAAATTAATTAATACCTATTCTTAAAGAAAACTACCTAGTTGTTGGAAAGATTACGAAACAATGTCATTTAAATTTCTAGTCTTAAATCGTGTTGTTTATGACACTAAAACGGATTTCATAAATAACTTTAAATAAAAGTAAAAACCGACTTCAAAAAAAACTAAAAGGAGTAAAATAATTACCATAATATAAAATTAACAGTTTCAGAAGCCGGTGCAATTCTACACTGAAACAAATAAAAGCCACCAACTTCTGAAACTGTTAATTTTATATTATGGTAATTATTTTGCTCTTTTTAGTTTTTTTTTTGAAGTCGGTTTTTAGTTTTATTTAAAGTTATGTCAATAAAAATGCTACCATTGGTAAGAAAAACGATTCGTTATTGGTTAATAGGAACCGGGCATTAATCGAATGCTACAAAGAATGGTCGCGAAAGAACATAGTTTTAGCAACACCTCTTGAAATAAAATCTCTAGTCGCCTTCAATCCCGGAATCGCAAGGGCAAAGGAAATTAAATTACTTTGTAGTGACAAGTTACACTACCGTGCAAGCTTAGTAACCCACTTCCGTATTAGTTTCCTGTCCCACACGTCTCGAGGGTCCCCCTCGGGAGCCGGTCAAGTACGGTCCAATAGACACCTCTAATATAATGGTATAGTTGGTACACCCGTAGGAATTTAGAGAAAGATGGATGGGAATTGAGCGGTGTGCTCTAAGTTGATAGAGTTTTTTTTGTTTATGTAATACTAGGTTTTGCCCGCGGCTTCGCTCGCGTTAATTAAGCTCAAAAAACTCTTAACATACTACGAAATTTTCTATAGTAATTAAAATCAATCGTGATTCGAAAGTGGCGTCATCTATGAACGTTATTGTTGTTTTCCTCGGGAACAGTACTTTTTTTCGGGATGAAAGGTACCCTATGTCCGTTTCTGTACACCTGACAACGTATATGCAAAATTTCAGGATGATCAGTTCTGTGGTTTAGGCGTGAAAAGGTAACAAACAAACAAACTTACTTTCGCATTTATAATATTAGTAGGGAGAACATAACATAGTACACCCCATTTGTCGTTATGTTTAAGTCCCATGTAATATGATGCGAGCCTATTGCCATCAACCGGGCTCAAATCCAGACTCCGGGCTGCTACTGAGAATTTCACACGGAAAAACTCAATAACACTATCCAACCTTGGGATTGAACTCAGGCCCCACGCTCAGCAGTCGCGCTTGCGACCACTAGACTAACGAAGCAGTTGTTTGTTATTGTGTTAAATGTGAAAAACCTGTTGACCTGTCCAATTCGGCTCAACATGCTTCAACCCCTAGATTGCTAGTATGACGCAACTGATAGGACCATAACAGCATTATTGGACTAGTTTCTGGATTAACAAATGAACTATTGTAGCTGAGCCGAGTTTTGTATTGAAGTCCGTGGGGGGAAGGGTTAAGAACACAATTCCCCTGTGTCTCGAGGTCACCCATCTACGGACTGATCGCGGCAAGCGTTGCTTAACCTCGCAAAACTCATAATCGGTGCGGTTGTTAATTAGCCACGAGTACTTCGTAATACAATTCTACAGTAACGCCTATTATATCCAAGAAAAGATTTAGAAGCCTAATCCTATCCCCGAAGCTAAAACAAAGCCTCACATCTCATTATATCGCAAACCCAAATCCACAGTGCAAAGATAACGTACAAGATAACTCCCGTCTCGACACACAAACATGTACGTAACATAGAAACTATTCCGAATCAATCTCATCACTCCAGACTCAATACTACAACCTCTACCCACCCCCTCCAGGCTACCCTCCAAACGCATTCCCGCGTCCTACACAATAACCCGATCCTGTTCGTAACCTTGAAAACGCCATCTTAACTATCAATAGACTCCACGTACGAGCGAGAAGGAGTGAGGGAGACGGAATAATAACATAAGAAACGCAAGGTCGCCGGGCAGTGGGTCATCTCGTCTAGTCTACGTCTAGCACGCACACTAGTGTTGTAGTAGCGATAGTAACAAAATCGGACGTAGATATTTTATTAATGTTGGTACTTATTTATTACTGTGAACTAGAAAATACATTAGTGTTTCAATGTTTTGGGAAATAGTTTTAAATGAAGTTTATAGTAATAATATAAATGGTGCTAGTGTATACTATAACTTTCTATATTAATTGAACAATAGAAGCTCTAATTGCGCAAACACCCGTAATCGGTATAGCTTTGATTTTGATAATACAACAATATTTAATACGTGATACATAGTTGTGGAGAAGTCGGATTGTTAATACATAAATAAATAAATGGTTGACCTGTCAAAATCAAAATCATGGCTATGACGAGTGTGTTGTGCAATTAGAATGCTCGTCGTGATGATGATCAACCCGAATTAAGTTATTTCAATTTGAAGACAGACACTATAATCCTTATACAAGTAAATAAAATACAAGGAATTTCCAAAAAACTATACTCTTGTTTTCTGTGACCAGAACAAAGGAATTCCTAATTTCAATTTACTTTCCATTGAAAAAACCGTGGTCTGACGATTCTATCCTATGATTAGAAATACGAGAAGAAGAATAAGCAAATATGCTCATTCTGCTTCTCTCGTGTCAGCCAGTCAATTCATGCCGTGGTGAAACGATTAGCCAGTCAGCAATGTTGGCCGCAGGGCTGACTGTCCAGGGTGCGCCGGACGTATTCAGTATCGTCACTCGTGGAGTCTTTTTCCATGCACCCCAATATCCTCATAAAATTTAATAATATCTACTACAAAAACAATGTCCAAAAAACCATAAAACATTCTCAATCCTCACGATCTGCTAATCTTCAATAACTCCATACATCATTCATAAACCACGTCACATACCACCAAAACCCATGTCCCATAATCGCCAAAACCCAAGAATTAGCAAGTGGCGTGCTTCAATTAGCCACGGGTACCTAAATTAACTGGCACGGTCACACGCAGCCTGAATGTTTAGTGATCAAGTGATGCCACTGAACTGACAGAGTATTTGAAAGACAAATTAACGTGATTAAGTCTAAGCTAACATAATTAAGGTTCTTGGTTTGGTAGAAGTGAAATTATGTAGGTATTCGATGCAAATAACGCATGGAAAATCTAGTACAGCTTATCAGGTTATAGAAATTTATTTCATAAAAAGAACAGGTTCACTTATATTGAGAAAGAGTACATACGTACTTATAGTATTATTTTATGGGATCTGGGAATCGTACACAAGAGATGGTTAGTTACATTGAAAAAAAAAGAAGTTATTAAAGTTATAAAAGTATAGATCGGGTCTACTCGCGTTAAAAACTTTAAGAGGCACAACATACTTTTTATAATGTGTACAAATCGCGAAAGTTTAAAAACATTTAAGTTATTAAAGAACGAACAACTATCTTATTGCCATCGGAAACTTGGAAAATGGGTATTAATAGCATTTTATCTGCATTAAACTAATTAACATAAAGTTAATTTCGTATTTGTCTATATCTATACCTACAGGCGTGCTGAAATAGTCTGATGCAAAATCTTTCGTAACTGAAAAATAACTATCCCAGATTTAATACTGCGTGACTGACATAAAACATGGATTTTTTTGAGGATACTCGGCAAAGAAAAACCGTGTAAATACCTATAAATGACCAACTCGTTAGTAAACGTGTAGTCAGTAGTAAAAATGAAAACATGATTCTCTTGCATGGAGCCTGACTTGAAGGGGATAGTGCTTTATTTATTAATCACCACGCACCACTAAACAGGAAAAAAATGTATATAGTATTGTAATGATCAATATCGATTAGTCGTCAAGTACAATACGAGATGGCGTTACTAGGCTCGCCACAGTAGTTGTCTTAACATAATTTTAGACGATTAACAAGTGACGGTGGCAGTAAAAATAAATAATATCGGGGAGATGTGAATTGGTGAAAAAACAGAAAGGAACTACCTAACGATTGCTCCGTAATTAATTGTTTTTAATTCTGGAAATTAAAGCATAATTTGGAAATTATTGTAGAAAGTACATAGTACGTATTGTCTTTGGTGCAATATAGTGTATTTGTGTGAGAATAGTGGAAGTAACGGGGTCAGTGTTTGCGTCTATTTAACGAAATGTATGTTGGATAATTGGAGATGTTTTGCAAGGCTGACTGTTCTCATTTTGTCCTCAGCTTGCGGAAACGCCCTTATTGTCCAGGCATATTATATTGCGGATAAAGGTCCGACTTCAAGTAAACTTATATGGCAGCATATTGATAATTGCGGCATAAGAACTACATATTCGCTGCGGTCTTTAAGAAACCAATTGGTCTCGGGCCAAAACAGCGGACTGACATAGTTTATCTTGGGGTTCGATTCCGACTTCACACAAATCTTTTTGTATTGTTTATGGATATTTTTTATTACAAATTGTTTATATTTTTTTTAGTTTTCCGCTGGTTAATTTATTTTTCGGTACGGCCAACTAATCGATGAAGATTGTTTTTTTAGTTGATAAGGTGTTACACATATGTACCAAATATAAATGGTAACCGTTAATTAAACTGTTTATGCCACCTTTGTTTTTTGTCAGTTTATTTGGAATCCCGGTCATCACAGTATTAATAGGAGACCAATACTACTTATTACAATTTTTAAAATAGCATTCAAACCGCATGTCTACCACAGCTTTTGACTTTTTTCTTATGAAGAAAACTGTCAAAAGCGGTTGAGCTGCCGTTCGATAGCGATTTTAAACAATTTTGATAGTTAAATAGCCTCCAGTTCCTACCGGACACTGCTTTCCAGACACTGGATAATAATAAGTAAGCAATCTCGTACTGACCTTTTGCGTCAAATTTCATGAACTCTAGCATAGATGACCAGCCACAGTACACTTCATAATATCGTTTCAAATAACACAAAAATCACACTCTAACAAAAAGAAAATAAATCAAATATAATCCTTTTAACTTGACCTGCTAACGCTCCACTCACTAGCTCACTCACACACAGACGCGTGTATGTGTGCAATAGTTGGCGTGAGGAAACGTATTGTACTAGCAAACACGCGATTATGGGATTACATGTGTTGAAGACGGTCCCGAGTCCCCGAGGTATGGGAAATTGTGTTGTTACGATTTGTGGGATAGTTATGTTGGTGCCTTTTACTTTGTTGTTTGTGTACGGTTTTCGCGGACTTTTTGCAGGGTTAACTTTACTTAAGTGCGTATATACGTAGAAAGCGGGTTGTCGGCGCCGATCTGTCAGCTATTGTCGGTGCTGGCGGCTTACTCCCTAAGTCCGTTAACGAAGTTAGTCACCCGTCCGAAAGTAGCCCGAAACGTAGGAGTGAACAAAACAAGTGTCAAGTTCAACTTTTTGGACGGGCAAAACCACATCGGTGGTAGGGACAACTGTCAAATCGTGTTGTCATTCATTCTAAGTTCGTGCCCCGAAATAATCGTATGTCCGTATGTGATAGGGAGTAGGAAACGCTCGTAACTAAGGACGAAACCACGGACTTCGTGTTTAGGGAGTTGACCCCCTGGTCTGCGCAGTTAGTCGGCGCAAGTAGTTTCTATACTGTGTGGCGAACCGCCGACAAGCTCCGAAAGTCGCCGACAAGTTCTGACCTGCTCCGATCAGCGCTGGTAGGCCGTCATTTGTTGCTGTATTTGCAAGAGAATAAGGCGTATTTTTTTGTTGAAAATGCCAGCCCTTGCTTCTACCCGCTTCCTTTATGTAGCTGTTACCTGCACGGACCAGTACCGATAAGCGCTGGTAGGTCGGCGCTAGTTACCTGCTTCACTTATGTATACGCCCTAACGTACTAGAATTAGAAACTTTGTTAAGGGTTTGTTAATGCATCAGGCTTGCTGGACTAAGGCCTAAACCCTTCTGATTCTGAGAAGAGGTCCTTTCCCAGCAGTGGGACAGTAATGGGTTGATTATGCTGAAAGGTTTGTGCAGTTCAGATTATGTGGGGTTCATTAAAAGATCCTCCATGAGTGATGTTGCTTAAGTACGTCCGGCGCACCCTGGGCAGTCAGCCCCGCTACCAACTTTGCTGACTGACTAATCTTTCACCACAGCATGCTATTCTCGTATAGTTAGTGCTGAGACGAATAAAGAAGTTCTTTCTATGGAGTTTTCATATTTCTCCCTGATTTAGAACGATTTGATTAGTCAGTTGTCAAATGATTCAGTAATCTATCTATTTTTCTCTCATTACAAGAATCGTAGACGGAACTGTTTATCGAAAAGATTCTGAATCGGGGGGCTGATCTCTGTGATCCATCGGAATACTTATTTTTAACCGACTTCAAAAAGGAGGAGGTTCTCAATTCGGTTGTATTTTTTTTTTTATTTTTTTTTTTTTTATTTTTTTTTTTTATGTTTGTTACCTCATATCTCCGTCATTTATGAACCGATTTGAAAAATTCTTTCTTTGTTCGAAAGGGTATACTTCCCGATTGGTCCCATATAAATTTTGTTACGATTAGACTATGAACTTCAGAGATATGGAACGGAACTCCTCATCGGATCAAAGCAAAATTCTCAAATTACTAATATTGCTTTGTTTATATTTGTTGTTGGGAACTGACTACTGGAAAAGAGGAGGGGGTGCATGTCCCCCCCCTCCCCCTTTGGAATGTTTTCATTATATCGTGTAAGGTATCATTTGAAAGGGCTTTTTATGCCCGACTACGTCAAAGCCAAAAAGAAGGGTTATGAAGAGGAGGGGGTTAAGTTTATGGCACTAAAACGTATTTAATAAAAAATAAACTTTAAAAAAAGTAAAAACCGACTTCAAAGAAAAACTAAAAGGAGTGAAATAATTACCATAATATAAAATTAACAGTTTCAGAAGTCGGTGCAACTCTACACTGAAACAAATAGAAGCCACCGACTTCTGAAACTGTTAATTTTATATTATGGTAATTATTTCACTCCTTTTAGTTTTTCTTTGAAGTCGGTTTTTACTTTTTTTAAAGTTTATTTTTTATTCAGTATTAATCTGATATTAGCTGTAACTGTAATGATAGATTCACTCCTACATGATTCTGTTAGATTTAATGAAGAATGTGTATTTTTAATCAATAGGGAATATGCATCTATTCAAAACTCTTTTAATATCTATACATATAAAAGGAGAAACTGACTGACTGATCTATCAACGCACAGCCTAAACCGCTGGGGTTAGAAACTTGAAATTTTGACAGTAGGTTCCTTTTGTAACGTAGGCATCCACTAAGGAGGAATTTTTCGAAATTCAACCCCTAAGGGAGTGGGGATGAAAGTTTGTATGGAAAATCGTCACTTAACGGGTTCAAAATTTCACGGAAGCGAAGCTGCGGGCGAAAGCTAGTTTAAATATACATTGTACAGGTGTCAAGACATTATTTGCATTTTTTTTTTACATTTTTCAACGCATTACTTATTTTACTATTAATTATTTTACGTTACGTTTTTTGTGGACGTTTTACGGAACGCAATCTCGAAACGCGCCGTCTTCGAAATTGCATGAAGTGATATCAAAATCCACGTGAATAAATCTTTAAATTTCTTAGCAAACTGTTTGATTTCTTACTGAGGTAAGTTAGTAAGTGCGATTTCTGTTCGAATAAAGCACAAGAAATAATTTAATTTATATGATTTGTGGCTAAAAAGAGATGTAAACAATGCAGTATCGTGGATTATGACGTCATATTATAGCCGCGACAATAAAGGATGTTTGAACTGTAGAAGAAAATTGTTGACGTTTAATAATTGTTTTGAGCAACAAACAATAGTAACATTTGACTTTTAACACTTTTCTTGAGTTTATATTAATGTAATATAATGATTAAGAGAAAAAAAAAATTACATGTATATTCCCTATTCTTAAAGCAAAATGAATGTTTCACGATAAGCGATTCATGATTCATAGCTTTATAACATGCTTATGGCCAGACTATTGTGTAAATATCTATACCAAGCTAAGAATACAACGCAAGTTCTTGTAGCTACTTACAGTTCACTGTTTCGTACCAGAAAATCAACCGCTATAACATACCCCATGGGGAAACGTGGGTATTATGGGAGCTTACATATATCATGAGTCAATTGAGGGGGATAAATGTTGCGGTTACCGTGGAGGTTAGAACGCGGTTATCGTAATGATAGTTCTGCCATAATATTGATAAATGATGTGGAATCAACACTAATTGACAGCTCTGTCAGTTCGTTTTTATTTAGCGGATCATTCGTTTTTCAAGAGGAGCTCGTGGCTACATAATTACAGCCGCATAGACCGATCTTCCGGGTTAAGCCACGCTTGCCGAGGTTGGTCTGTGGATGGGTGACCATTTACCATAGCGAGTTTCCTCCGTGCCTCGGGAAGCACGTAAAGCCGTTGGTCCCGGCTGTCATTTGTAGATCTTTGACAGTCGTTACTGTTGGTCAGAAGCCAGAAAGTCTGACAACCAGTCTTACCAGGAGTATCGTATTACCCAGTTACTGGGTTGTGGAGGTCTGATAGGCAGTCGCTCCATGTAAAATACTGATATTCAGCTGCATCCGGTTCGACTGGAAGCCGACCCCAACATAGTTGGGAAAAGGCTAGGCAGATGATGATGATGATTCGTTTTTCAAGGTTAAGCGGCGCTTGACGCGGTCAGTCCGTGGATGGGTGACCGTGCGTTACACATTGTCTCGCAGAACACGTTAAACCGTCGGTCCCGGGTGTCACACGAATACCTATGATAGTCGTTACGGGTAGTCAGAAGCTTTAAAGTCTGACAACCGGTCTTACCTTAGGATATAAGCATTGCCCAGTAACTGGGTAGTGGAGGTCTGATGGCAGTCGCTTTTTTACCTTGTTGCATTGATAACACAATTGAATTTCGACTGCCCAAGGCCACCCTGTCTGGTTCTATAAAATACCAATTAATTAGCCACCCTAAATGCCAGAAAGACAGGGTTTTAACCCTTTATATTCAGATTTTCGTTTTTTATTGACTGCATTTTTGGCCGTTTGCGTGTGTGTGCCTAGAGGTTGAAGGCTCGTCTGCAATGTAGGACGGTCTGAGTTCGCGTTTCTAATTCATGTGCGGATCAGAAATTGATTATCACTTGCGTTAATGGAAAATGAACATAAAGTGAGGAAACCCGTATGAGAACGGGCTAGAACATAACACTTCCTCATAGCCCGCTGGGAATAGACACATGTTGTACTCGTAAGATTATATACAAAATCCAGCACGCTATCTTGTCTTGTATAATCCGACAGTTCTTAGGATCTATACGGTCCGCCTTGCTAGCTACTACCCTCACATTAAAGTCCGGCGCCAAGCTGTTTACTGTGTTCCGTCGTGTGTATGTGAGAGAAACAGTATTTATCAATCATTAATGGACCGACTAGCCTCCACGAGTGACGATACTTAAGTACGTCCGGCGCACCCTGGGCAGTCAGCCCCGCTACCAACCTGGCTGGCTAATCTTTACACCACGGCACTTGGCTGACACGAGAGAAGAAAAATGGACTGTGAAATCTATTTTCACTACATAGCTTCAAATAGTGACAATAGCATGATCATAAGATGTAGGCTGTGGCGAGAAAGTCCTTCCCTACCAAGTCCAATCGTCCCGCCTTATAAAAACCTCCCACCTGGACATGAGTTGCCTTGGCTGACCTGGAAGTCTTCAAACAGACTTCGGAAGCAAATGTGGCAGTATCTATCACGCCACATGCGAACTATGCAACACTGCATCGGTGTAGCAGAGGATAGCGACATTAACGACAACTCACAAAGATGACGTCACAACAAAATCCTACATCGCGATATCAAGATATGACACACGGATAGCATATATTCAACCGCCCAACATCAACCCTTGGGATCACAACCCACCGAGCTCTTCCGTCGTAGAGCCGGTCGTATCTTCAGACTCCGCAGTCACACCGATAATTCAGCCCTCATCAAGCTGTCTCCCCCCCTAAGTTCCCGCCAGCAACGCCCTAAGCCGAGGTCCGAGTCCCACTAGGGGTCGCCCTTAGTGCTGTTGTTGCAGGTAGTCATGATGATAGTGTAGTATAAGTAGTTAGATTAGGTTAAGTATTTTACTTCCCCCCCATTGGCTGGAGACCCTTCAGGTCTCGCCAATAACTGCCCGGTAATGTAGAAAAAAAAAAACAACTCTTTGGCAGTAGCCCGCCAGGCATAAGACCCACCTGGATGGATGACCCTCCCTTTTCGTTGCAGGAACACCATATTTCGTTCCTCTGCACAAGGAAAACCTGTTCAGGTGGGGATTCATAAACAATTCCAACGTGGAGTGCAAATGTGGTGCTGTTCCACAAGGTTCCACCTGCACGTTAAATGAACGTATGGATGCTACTGATGATGCAATACTCGTAGCTGAGTTCAGGACTGACACAGTTTAGAATAACATCGACAGGCTACGAAGAATGTGATCATACTCTCGGATTATATTAATCGGCGATTAACAAAAGGAATATACCTATAAGGCGTTTGTTGGTGGAAACGCCAGTAGAGGACGCCCTAGAAGGATATCCATCGATGTTATTGGTGATGTTCTTCCAAAAATACAGGTGCGTAGTACTTTTAAAGGTGAATCCAGACTTTGCGAGGCATGCGCCACGAACGGCACACAATGAATGCCTCGGAGTGAGGCGTGCGTGTCGAAAAAATATACCAACGTATGCTTGGGTCGAGCCATCGCGTGCGAAGCAAATGCTTCGTTTGTCTGTCTTCATGTTTGTGGCGAGGCTGAGCATGAGCGAGGTGAGCCAGCGTGTGTCGGTAGTGATACGCATGCGTTGTGCGCCGTTCGCGGCGCATGCCTCACAATTTCTGGATCCACCTAAACCGGCGTGCGTGTATGACAAGATGTGTGACCGTGGACGAAACGAAAGGAATATGTAAGGATCGTAGCATGTGGCGTTCTACAGTTTCTACCTACCCCCATGGGAAAAGGGCGTGAGTTTATGTATGTATGTACTCTCGGATTTCACAGACTCTTTATCAACCATTTCCGTAAATACAAAAAGAGATTGTAACATGACAAAGAAATTGTATCTGATCGTTCCTGAATAGTAGTCACGGGTTGGTTTAAACTAAAAAGTCACACGTTTTGACTCCGGGTCTAGTGTAACGACCGATGAGATCAAGGCCGGGTGTGTATACGTCTTATAATAGAGGTAACGGTAGCAAAAGTGTTTTAAAGTAACACAATTATAAGATACTCAAAGCGTGGCCATGTGGCGAGAGTTTTTAAAACCTTTCACCTTCTATGTTTCCGTCTGCTCAGCGTAATGCATGAAAGGATTATCATACAGTGATAGAGTCCAGTTATACACAAACTAGCTCTTGCAAGAGGCTGTGGAGAAACTTGGTGTGGTGTTCCTCCAACCAATCTGTATGTCTGTGATGATTTAGAGCCCTTTCTAATTTTATTTTCCCAAAATCATTCCAAGTATGTTTCTCACGACATGATAGCATAAGTTTCCACTACAACCTGGGCTGATATATCCGGTATTCCTTCAGTCAATCTTCTTTTCTTTTGATAACATAACATAATCAGCTCATTACTGTTCCACTGTTGGGCACGATCCTCTTCTCAGAATGAGAAGGGCTGTAGTCTACCACATTGGCCAGGTGCGAGTTAGCGGACTACACACACCATCAAGAATTTTATAGAGCCCTCTCTGGTGTGCAGATTTCCTCACGATGTTTTCCTTAGACGGTAACGCAAGCGATAATAATCAAACTTTGATATCTGTATTCCAAGAAGTAAGAGTTCTTGATGTCAAACAATCATACCAATCAAATCGGAAAGTTGCCGTATTATTTCTATGCAACATAGTCTGAAATGAACGAATTGAAGCAATCGCAAAATTCACAACTAATTCCTTTATATTTATATTACTAGCGACCCGCCCCGGCTCTGCACGTGTAGGTACGTTTTATAGTTTAAAATCTTCCTCTTGAATCATTCTATTTATTAAAAAAAACCGCATCCAAATCCGTTGCGTAATTTTAAAGATCAGAAGCATACATAGGGACAGACAAACAGCGGGAAGCGATTTTGTTTTATAATATGTAGTGATAACACAAATTATAAAAACAATACAAAATAAATGAAAATAGAATATTAATCCCGTGTGGGGACGGGCTACAATACAAAACTTCCTCACCGCACTGAGAAAATAGACGCGTGTTGGAGAAATAAAAAAACCGAGCACGCTTTTGGTAGAATCATTAAAGTTTTCCTAAGTGTGCATGAGAAAGCCAGAGGCGTATAGAGGAATCCCTGTATATCTTTGTTGCTTGGATTCACGTGCTCCATCTTCGACCCTGGCTGCGCTTATCATCAGGTGCGACAGACAAGAGTGCAGGAAAAGAGCCTCCACGAGTGACGATACTACAGTACGTCCAGCGCACCCTGGGCAGTCAGCCCCGCTACCAAACTTGCTGACTGGCTAATCATTTCACCACGGTATGACTGATGAAGAGAGATGGAGCTCGTGCCGACACGATAGAAGAAGAAGAAGAAGATAGAAGAATAAAAAAAAGAAAATTACACGTAAAAAAGTACGTTAAAAGTTCAAAGACCTGATAAATAAATATGAACAAAGCTACGTAAAAAAATACGTATCTACTAAGAATTTTCCTCACGGCTTACTCCAAGGCTACGTTAGAACTAGCCTAGTTACTAGATGCCTGACCTACGACAACTCCAGTCTAGCCGACGGCGTACCGCCTTCACCTTTTTAGCCTAGAACGTTGACTTGTAACAGTGACACGGCGAAAACAGTGGAGTATTAGGTTACAGGAAAAACGTTGTTTTTGGTTTGGTTAGGAACCTAGAATATAGCAAGGACTTATTTTTTTGTGATTTGATTACAGTTCTGTTTAGAATCCGGCAGTTACGAGTAGATTCCGACTGTTCCGTGTAGATGGCGGTAGTTCCAGATAGATCTCAGCAGTTGCATGTAGATCCCAATAGTTATGTGTGAATTGAGACATTTTAATGTGGATCCCTCCAGTTCCATGCGAATCCAGGTAGTTTCGAGAGGATCCCGGCAGTTCCGTATGGATCTAGACAGTTCCAAGTAGATCCCGGGAGCTCTTTGTGGATCCCAGTAGTTCCGTGTGGATCTAGGAAGTTCCATGTAGATCCCGGGACCTTTTTGTGGATTCCGACAGTTCCGTGTGGATCGTAAGGAAGAAGTGGTTGTATCAACGTAACACGTGATTCAAGAATTAGATGACCAGTCTGGGTTGGCAGTCGCTTTAGTAATGAATAAAAAATGATAGATACTATGTTGCAAGCTATTCATGCGTACAACAAGTTCCTCATAAAGAAACTGTTGGATACCACTTTCGAAGAGCTGGTAAAAAAAAAAGAAAAAAGGCTTTACGAATGGTCTACAAATAGCTGAGCATAGTGTGTTGAAAATAGAACGAATAGACAAAAATAGACGAACAAACCGCGTGCCGACGGCTTCCGCGGATTAAAAGCCAAGCAAGTGTTTCTTTTTTTTTTCATACTGGAAACTTGTCTATTTTTGGAATTTACGGCTCATCATCCGTTCGGAAGAAATCCAGTTCTTTGGAAGGTATACGAAGAACACAGGACCAACGCGCAAAGGCCTTTTGAGAACTTGAATCTAAAATGGGATTGGGCACCAATCGGGGTTTATTCACGGCTGAACTATTGGATTAGTCGTGGACCGTCCCGGGTGGATACCAGACTATTGTAAAATATGTAAAAACAAGGATGGTTTTGTGGCGGCATTTTTCACGCCACATGCGAACTACGCTGAGGAGCTCGTGGCTAAATAATTACAGCCGTATAGAACGATCTTCCGGGTTTAACCACGCTTGCCGAGGTTGGTCTGTGGATGGGTGACCATTTACCATAGCGAGTTTCCTCCGTGCCTCGGAAAGCACGTAAAGCCGTTGGTCCGGGCTGTCATTTGTAGATCTTTGACAGTCGTTACTGTTGGTCAGAAGCCAGAAAGTCTGACAACCAGTCTTACCAAGAGTATCGTATTACCCAGTTACTGGGTTGTGGAGGTCTGATAGGCCGTCGCTCCATGTAAAATACTGATATTCAGCTGCATCCGGTTCGACTGGAAGCCGACCCCAACATAGTTGGGAAAAGGCTAGGCAGATGATGATGCGAACTACGCAACACATCGGTGGTGTAGACGACTACAGCGACATTAACGACAACTCTCATAGATGACAGTTCCTACATCGCGCTATCATGATTTAACACGCGGATAGTATATACAGGTTGTAAAAAGACCCATCACATAGCTGAAATCTACGCACTCTATACATCAAACTAAACTTTACATGGACCAAAAGTAATTGCTGGGAAACGACTTTTATTTTTAGGCGTAAAAAAACCGCTGTTTTTTGTAGCGCGCAATGTAATGCAAGTAACCGATTGTGCCTTGTGTGTTGTGTAGGCATGAAAATTGCCGGCAATATTGCGAAAGTTGCCAAAACTGCCGCGAATGTTTCCAATCCTGCCGGCAACATTGGCAAGAAACGTGTAAATAGAAAACGTATTTTACTTTATATAATTGCATAGTAGGATAAAATTGCGGTTTGCAGGGTGCTAGTTTTTATACTTGCCTACATTATCCAACCGAAAATTTTTGTTTTTGCATTTATTTTCTTACTGATAAACTAAAGAAAAGAAACAGGCTATCCACGATACTTCATTGGTGATGAAACCATAACTATTTTGGAGAAATGATCTTTTTTTTTCTACTTTCTATATGAAACCACACTTGTATGTAAGAAAGTATAACATTTATATGTATACATCTCTGTATGTATAATAGGGTCAAACCTTGCAAGACGATTTGATCAGCAACAACAAGTTGATGTTTTTAACTGACTTCAAAAGAGGAGGTTCTTTATTTGACCCGTATGTATTTATGTCCGCGATTTTCTCAAAACCTACTGATCCGATTTAGAAAATTCTTTTAACGACACGATTTTTCAAGTGGCTAAGCGACTAGTCTGGGGTAACGTACCAACGTAGTATTCAACATTCAAGTTATCGTAAATCAAAATAAGGGTACAAGGGGAACATTCGGTATCAATGTCCTCTGTATTTGTTTATAAAATTTATAAGTGAAATTCTCAAAAAACTATGGGTTCAGCTATCATTAAGTTACCAGTGTCCTAGTTTAACTTTATCTTCACATATTTGCATTGATAATTAGAAATTAAGTATAATTAACAATATACCATACAGACTTACTAGTAATACGTATAATTACACCATTACATAAAACCACATGAGCGCATAAACATTAAAAATGGCATTTGAAAAAACCTATGTAATCTGGCAATTTTGGCAACTTTCCGGCAATATTGACCAATATTGCCGGGAATATTGGAAACTTTCCTAGTAAGTTTCGGAAACATTCGGCAATTTTCATCCCTAGTGTTGTGCAGCGGCTACACAGCTGAGCCAAGGCGGTCGTGTGCTTTTGATATTCATTGCGTTTTTGTAACTTCAAATTCGTAACTTGATAGGAAAAAATTTAAATTTTGATAATGTTTGTTTGGAAGAAAGTTTAGTATTATCACTTACAATTCGTTTTTGGAAAAAACTAAAAAAAATTTATACTTTGACCTTCAATATCTCCAGAACCAATGATTTCCCAGGTATAGTCTACACGAAAAAAATGATCCCAATGATGTGTAGAATACGTGGTTTTCGTTATCGTTAAGGGTCTTTTTACACCCGATATACAACCGCCCAATATTAACCGTTGGGCAGCAGCCCGCCAGGCATAAGACTCCGCCTGGTTGGAGAATCCTCCCTTTGGTTGGAGGAACACCATTCCTCGTTCCTCCGCATTTTCTAACCAACGAGGCAACTCTTTACAATCTAATCTTGTCTTTATTAATTTTTGTTTGCATCATCATTAAATTAGTTTTGCTAACGCTACGAAAATGGCAAAAAGAAACAAGATAATCTACGTCGATCGAGAATGGTGATTATTCATTTCTAACTGCGCAGAAAGATATACAAAACTAGTTTCTTCGTTTAGCTTTATTAGTATACTTATTACCTATGACGCAATAATAACATCAGCCTTTTTTGGTGTTAAGATCCTGGTGTAACATTTTCTGGATATGTTCTGCCTAGCCTTCTCCCAACTGTTCCGTGTCAGCTTCCAGTCTAACCAGTTCCGGCTAAATACCAGTATTATACACGGAGCAACTGCCATCAGACCTCCACAACCCAGTTACTGGGCAATGCCGATATCCTAAGGTTAGAGCGGTTGTCAGAGTTTCAGGCTTCTGACTACCCGTAACGACTGTCATAGGTATTCGTATGACAACCAGGACTGACGGTTTAACGTGGTCTCCGAGACTCGGAGGGGTCTTGATGGGTAACTAATGGTCACCCATCCACGGAATGACCGCGGCAAGCGCCGTTTAACCTTTCAAATCCGCGTGGTTGTTAATTAGCCATGAGTCCCACATTATCCTACTTCCTAACTAATATTATAAATTCGAAAGTAAGTTTGTTTGTTTGTTACCTTTTCACGCCTAAACCACTAAGGGCCGATTTTTCAATCGTCAGATAAATATCCAAGGAATAAATATGACGGTTTGACATATTTTCTATAGAAAAGTTGTCAAAACATCAAACTTATTCCCCAGATAAAAGTTATCTGTCGATTGAAAAATCAGCCCTAAACCAATCATCCTGAAATTTTGCATATACGAGTACGTTGTCAGGTGTACAGAAACGGATATAGGGTACCTTTCATCCCAAAAAAAAGTACTGTTCCCGAGGAAAACAACAATAACGACAACAGATGGCGCCACGTGTCTTTTGAATCATAATTGAGTTATATTATTGTACCGAATTGATTGTCAAATTCTAAATAAACGCAAGTGAAGCCGTGAGCAAAAACTGGTGTATTATAAATGTGAAGATGGATGATGTTTGTTACTCCATCACTTAAAAACGGCGTAACAGATTCACATGAAATTTGGCACACAGATAGACTATCCTACGGTTTCTGAATTGAGAATTCGGGATAAGCAATACCTCAGAATACAGAAAGAAACAGAATCCGCCTTCAACAGTAATTGCAAGCCTTACGCTGTGTCCAAAATCAAAGCATGCGTCCCGCGCCCGTCTCACTTCCCACCCGCGTAATGTTGCTAGCGCAGACATTGTTTACCCGTTTTTGGGGAAAACGTTGAGTATTGGAGGTAAGATAATAATAAAATCAAAATTGTGCTTTTCTATATAGGCAATATTTTATATCTGAGTAGGTACAGTCAGCGTCAAATATATAGGGACGAACAGACTGTTCAAAATGATCCGAACAAAACTACAGGGTGTTAACGAATTCATGTAATTCCTTCAAACCGCGTGATCTACTGGTGACACTGATTGATTCTGCATGGGATTTTTTCAGAATAAAAAAAAAAGTTTTCAAAAAATGAACCATGGTATTCTGTATCTGAGTAATTTTAGCGTCCCAAGTTAACTGACTGCGTGGAGCAATATCGCGCTAGTCGTGCCCGTCAGCTGTGTTGCCGTGCCTTCATTAATTTATGCATGGCATCTAAATTTTCAATGAAATAAAAAAAATTATATTTTTTTTAAAAGAGATGTTCCAAAAAAAACCCAGACTCGATTGGGACTAAATGCGTACCAGTAGTTTCATTATAATGCACAATTAACCCCACCGAAAGAGCAATACCGAAATCGATGGGGTATATGAGCTATAGGCTGATAAAGTAATATATGAAAAAATCTTCACTAACAAGTGTTTTTTACCATTTTATACAATATCAATAATATATTTAACGATAATAATGACGGGATTACTGTAGTATTGATTACTATCAACCATTTGGTATCCGATTACTATAAAAAACACAAAAAAACCTTTTTTCAAGGATTCGTATAAATAATGTAACTACAAAGTGTAACATAAATAAGTGTACAACTTCTTAAGGGGTCACTGTACTCATCATTATGAACAACTTTTACTATGGGAGAAAAAGTGAAATGGCGAAAAAAAAAAAACAGGTGTTCCCCACATTTTGACGAGCGATATATATATATATATAGCGATTTTGGCGAACGTAAATGTAGGGAACAGCTGTTCTTTTTTCGCGATTTCACTTTTTCTCCCACAGTAAAAGTTGTTCATAGTGATGGGTACAGTGACCCCTTAAGAGGTTATACGTTATTTATGTTACACCTTATAGTTATATTATTTATACGAATCCAGGTTTTTCGTTTTTTTTTTTGTAATAATCACTTACCAAATGGTTGATAGTTGATAGTAATAAATACTACAGTAATCCTGTCAGTATTATCGTTAATATAGTATTGATATTATATAAACTTTTAAAAAACACTTGTTAGTCAAGATTGTTTCATATATACTTTGTCAGTCTATAGCTCCTATACCCCATCGATTTCGGCATTGCCCTTTCGTTGGGGTAAATTGTGCATTACAATGAAACTACTGGTACCCATTTAGTCCCAATCGAGTCTAGGTTTTTGGTCCATACATTATGGACCATCTCCTTTTTAGTCAATCTAAATCCCGTGCGGGGTTAATCTATAGATTAATGGTATACCATTAATAGATTTTGTGGTTTGAAGGAATTACGCGAATTCGTTTACACCCTGTATAATTATGTCAATGAAACAAGGGGCGTTTCAGAATGAACGTAGGACAGGTCAACTGGCATTCTGACAAGAATCCCATTTAGATAAAGTTTAATTTCTTTAGCTGTTTAGGTAATGATGAACAGTCTGTTCGTCGCGATATACCTATTTGACGCTGACTGTACCTGATAATCTCAAGAAATAGAGAAGGTCTGATAGGAATTTTAGATAAAAAACGTTTAATTTATTTAAGTAGGTAATAAAAGAAGGGAAAATCAAAACTCTTATACTGACAACACTAACAATATGGATGCATCATTCCCTATGACAATTACAAACTGAACAATTTATTGATTAATTAAATAAGACGATATCTGAATGTGCTACTTAAACGTGAAATGTGATCCCATCCTGTTTTGTTTTTAGGCCCGCTGCATTTTTATAGGTTCGAACGACACAAAACGACATAATTTAATTTAATTTGACACCGGTAAATACATGTAGTCGTTATGACGTCCCCATAGTAACTGATCGACTGCGCGTCAAACTACTCCGATTAAGAGTAGTTTTTGATGCTTCAGTATTAGGCGTGATCACAGCTTCTGGGTCTTTCTGTATTCTGAGAGCAATACTTAAGTAGTATTTGAGTACGGGGTTGTCAAAAAATGCTTTAAAATCCGTCATTTTTTTGACAACTCCGTACTCAAATGTTACTTAAGTACTGCTTATCGTAGAATTCTCAATTCAGAAACCGGAGGTATGTCCTGATCCTGAATTACAATATAGGATACTGTTTATTCAGTTACATGATGTAGTTCTTCTAGGACGCGAGTGAAACCGAAGGCAACAGCTAATGAGGTGATTATTACTCTTTGATACAGGTACTTGTAAACCTATCATACATTTTACTATAGAATTTATTATATATATACAGGGTGTTAACGAATTCGTGTAATTCCTTAAAACCACATGATCTACAACTGGTGTAGATTGGCCCCGCACGGGATTTAGCTTGATTAAAAATAAAAAAATAAAATTTTCTTTTTTTTTCCATGCGGCTTTGTTACCGATCGTATCTAAACCACTAAGAAGGATTAAGTAAATTTTTTTTTTTTTGCAAAATACTAATTTTATTTGTGTGAACATTTTGATGCCACGCATAAATTAATGAAAGTACGGCGACACGGCTGGCTTCTTCTTCTCTCGTGTCAGCACGAGCTAAAAATAGCTCATGCTGTGGTGTAAAGATTAGCCAGTCAGCAAGGTTGGTAGCGGGGCTGACTGCCCAGGGTGCACCGGACGTACTTAAGTATCGTCACTCGTGGAGGCTCTTTTCAAGCACCCCATGGACACGGCTGGCAGGGACGACTAACGCGATATCGCTCTTTGCAGTCTGATAACTCAAGGCTCTAAAAAGACACAAACTGAAAACCAAAATAAAATTTGGATTTTTTTTTGCTTTATTTTCGAAAATTCCCATTTAGGGTTAATCTGTGTCACCAGTAGATCACGCGGTTTGAAGGAATTACACGATTTCGTTAACACCCTGTAGATATATATACAGGGCTACTGGTAATTCGACGTATTCCTTGCACCACGTTATAGGGGGGCTAATATGCAACAAATTTAACCCCACATATGTTCTACGAAATTCAATGGATTTCGAGATATTGCAATTTTTATATTATTTTGAATAATACCCAGAATTCCTCCTTAAACATTATTTATCTATAAAATATCAAATTGATCGGCTTTGATTATGATATTAACTTGTAGCTGTTACTTTTACGAAGCTTTCTGTGTATTTAACTGTTCTTAATGACCATCCAATTGAAAGTAATCATTAAAAGTTAAATAAGTGTATTAGGAAATCATCGAGGTACACGATAAAGAATGATGTTTATCTCAAAAATTTACTATGACACTAAGTGTACAAAATGCAAGACAAACATCCTTATTTAATCAGCTATCCAACGAGGTATAGACGTTCAGAAAATATTTAGAAACTAATGTAAAAGTGTCTTATAACACTGACAAAGGCGATTTCTGAAAAATCTCTACAAGGACGCAGGTGGCCCGTTAAGTGCAATTCATTGCATAATCCTCGCGTAGAGATTAAACAGCCGTCTGTCAGGCACCAACTGCCCTCTAAATGTCAGGATTAGATTAGGTCAGGTCGTTAGGTTATGTTTGGTCAGGGTTAGGTAGGATTAGGTTAGGACCTAAGTGTGCGAGGGAACACCGGGGTGGTTTTAGTCAGTAAGAGTCTGAAAGACCCCTCTGCCCACCCCCAGGACCGAGGACATCCATGAGGATATCCAGTAGGCAAAAAAAAAATGGTCAGGTTAGGTCGTTAGGTTAGGTCACGGTTAGGTTTAGGTTAGGTCACAACTTCGATGCCCTGGGATCTAGAGGCAAGGGCCCCCGCGCTGAGATATCTGCACCTGCGTCATCTGGAAGCTGAGGTTGCCATGCCGCCTCTCCAGCCACTCCTCCATTACGGGTCTTACCGCCACTATTGCGGCGTGCCCTGCGCTGGGTTGCGCAAGTCGTTCCCTCCACAGCCACTAGGATCTGGCGGAGACCATTCCGTCGCCTCCTCGCTTTGGCGATATCTCAGCGCGAGGGCCCTCGCCTCCAGATCCCAGGGCATCGAAGTTGTGACCTAACCTAACGACCTAACCTGACCATTTTTTTTTTGCCTACTGGATATCCTCATGGATTTCCTCCGTCCTGGGGGTGGGCAGAGGGGTCTTTCAGACTCTTACTGACTAAAACCACCCCGGTGTTCCCTCGCACACTTAGGTCCTAACCTAACCTACCTAACCCTGCCCAAACATAACCTAACGACCTGACCTAATCTAATCCTGACATTTAGAGGGCAGTTGGTGCCCAACAGACTGCTGTTTAATCTCTACGCGAGGATTATGCAATGAATTGCACTTAACGGGCCACCTGCGTCCTTGTAGAGATTTTTCAGAAATTGCCTTTGTCAGTGTTATAAGACACTTTTACATTAGTTTCTAAATATTTTCTGAACGTCTATACCTCGTTGGATAGCTGATTAAATAAGGATGTTTGTCTTGCATTTTGTACACTTAGTGTCATAGTAAATTTTTGAGATAAACATCATTCTTTATCGTGTACCTCGATGATTTCCTAATACACTTATTTAACTTTTAATGATTACTTTCAATTGGATGGTCATTAAGAACAGTTAAATACACAGAAAGCTTCGTAAAAGTAACAGCTACAAGTTAATATCATAATCAAAGCCGATCAATTTGACATTTTATAGATAAATAATGTTTAAGGAGGAATTCTGGGTATTATTCAAAATAATATAAAAATTGCAATATCTCGAAATCCATTGAATTTCGTAGAACATATGTGGGGTTAAATTTGTTGCATATTAGCCCCCCTATAACGTGGTGCAAGGAATACGTCGAATTACCAGTAGCCCTGTATATGGATTTTATTATGGAAGACTAGCAGCACCTCTATGCATTCATCTTCACCTTCTTCAAGCAATTTTTACCCAATGCTGATTAAATTTTCAACAACGTACTCTTCTTTTTAAGCAACCTCTTCAAAAAGGATGAAGTTTGGTTTTTTCCCAAGATGGTCCCATTCAAATTTGGTGAAGATCTGATTAAAACCCTCAGAAATAGACAATGGAACTCCTCAATGACGTACACATAATGTGATTGGGTTACAAGCAGCGTCTATAGTAGGTCTAACCATGTTTTAATTAGGCCAATAACAAGAAAAAAAAACCCTTTAAATAAAAACGTCTTCAAAAAACGAATATAATAATTACTATTTACTATAAAATGAACAGTTTCAAAAGTCGGTGCTAATCCACACTGAACCAAATTAAAGGCACCGACTTCTGAAACTGTCAATCCCTACTAATATTATAAATACGAAAGTAACTCTATTTTATATTAATGATTCTTGTTTGTTTTGTATACAATATAGAGTATTGTGTATTGTAACTCTGTCTGTCTGTCTGTTAGGTACGCTTTCACGCCTAAACCGCTGAACCGATTTTGATGAAACTTGGTACAGAGATAGTCTGGAAACCGGAGAAGGACATAGGCTACCTTTATCATGAAAAACGCTGAATACGCGATAAACGAAGCCGCTGGCGACCTCTAGTAGAAAATAATGAAAACTCGCGTACGAAGGGTTCCGTACCATTATCTATAAAAACGGCAAAAAAATCACGTTTGTTGTATGGGAGCCCCCTTAAACAATTATTTTACTCTGTTTTTTAGTATTTGTTGATATAGCGGCAAGAGAAATACATAATCTGTGAAAATTTCAAGTTTCTAACTATCACGGTTCATGAGATACAGCCTGGTGACAGACGGACAGACAGAGGGACAGACGGACAGCGGAGTCTTAGTAATAGGGTCTCGTTTTACCCTTTGGGTACGGAACCCTAAAAAACGACTTCAAAAAACGATTGAAATAATTACCTACCATAATATAAAATTAACAGTTTCAGAAGTCGGTGCTAATCCATTTTGAACCAAATTGAAGGCACCGACTTCTGAAACTGGTAATTTTAAAATATTATGGTAATCATTTCATTTGTTTTTAATCTACTGTGTTAGCATAGTAAGTAAAGAATAAAGAGAGAAATCTTGAAGTTCTTGGCAAGATAAAGTTAGGTTCCAAGTAAATAGTGACGTCAGCAGTATCTATTAGCATATTCTTAAAATAATTATAAGTTACAGAGAACAATACTAAAGAACACGCGAAACATTTTATTATACTTGTTAAAAAAGCTCACAATTGTTTTTTTTTTAGGTCAAGCTAACCCTAAAAATAGACCTGAAAAGAGATCGGAAGAATAAGAAATGACTACATTATACGAATATAGCCTGTTTTCTTTTAAGTATGCATGTACATCGTTTGCGGAAACGAACATCTGTAAAATGTTAATGTTCCTCCGTGCATCCGACCAAATCAATAAATCACCATTTCCTTTGCGATACGAAAAACAAAAAAGTATCCGATCCAGAAATTAAATAAACAATGTAAATTAAAAAGCGTATATATATAAAAAAGCCGCACATCGTAATTTAAATCGTAATGACGTTCCATTTCGCAGGACGACTGAACGAAAATTAAACATGCTTTGCAGTGTGCCAGTTAAAATTATTTTTTCACTGCTTACACAGTCGACTGTGTGTCCGCTGCCGTATATACGAAAAAAAACAAAAAAGACACTAATACAAACACGCAAATCCATCATGTGAACAACAAAATAACACACACATTAACACTTTTAAACGCAACACATGGACAACTTCTACGGAATACTACAGCAGAAAGAATGCACTTATACACGCACACAGACAAAAATACGCACACTTGAGGAAAATTCGGTGTTCCTATAATCAAAAATTGAGTGGAAGTGTGCGTGGCGTCATTCCCACGCACGGGTAATGTGTTAACATGCTAGTTCTACAAACAACATAATACCATTCAAATTACAACCTTAACTCTTCAGACATAAGCTATAAAATTCAAAAATCCGGTTTAATGATTGGGTTGCATTGCGTTTGCATGTGTGCACGAGCGATTCGTTCGTTTTGTTCCTTTTTTAAATTTCACCGTTTAGTTCAATCTATTTATTGGTTGGTGGGCGTGTGTGCGTTGCGGTCACGTGTGTACACGCGGTCAGTGCTGTAGTATGCGTGCGCGAAAGTGCGTAGAAAAATGGTCGGCTATAATTATGTATGATTTTTAACTAGCGAATTATACGGAGTTGTCTGGTCTTTGTTGTTTTCATAAATTGCACTATCTTTTGCGGATTAAGCTCAAATATAAGCAGTAATGTGCATTGTTAATGAAGTCATTAACGTTTTAATTTCAAGTAATATTGCCGTAAAGAAGTATTTACGTACCTAAGTTACAAAACTCCTGGAGTCTCCCTTATTCAGTGACTTCCTGCAACATTCAACAAGTTGTTTGCTCTTGAAATGCATGATTCTAGTTAAGTCTTCCGAGTTGCATCCTTCTGTGGTCGTCAACAACCTTCTTCTCCAAGTTCTCCACAGTTCAGGGGAAGTAACCTGAAACAAAACAATGTATTCATGCAATGTTAAATTCATGAAGGTAGAAAATAATAATATTGTACACATCGCATAAGACGATCAAAGATTTTTTCAAAACCTTAAGTGAGCTTCAAACGGACAGAAATGGCCAGTTTTCCACAGTCCACGACAAAATGTGGTGACGAGTCCTACCTTCTTCTATCTAATAAAACTAAAGGTACAAGATCGTAACCGACTGCATACAGCAGCAGAAACAACGTGTCGTTGCGACATGTCGTAGCGACACGTCGGATCGTAATTTTTTGAGAAAGATTCAACGTGTCGTCGTTGCAGCGTCTTTGGCACTACTGATCTGCGGTCGGACGACACGTCGTCTGCGGTCGTGCGACGTGTAGTCGAGCGACGTGTCGCTAGCTGCGGAAGGTATTTCATAGAAATACATAGAAACCAGTAGTGTCGGAGCGACACGTCGTCGTCTGCTGCTACTGTATACAGTCGGCTACCAACTCGTACCTTAACTCTCTCCGTTTGACTTACAGAAAACGCAGATCTTAAATCGGTGGGTCTAGAAGCATGAAAAATCACAGGAGTTCCTTATAAAACGTAGGTGGGCACTAGCAAAGGATTCTTGAAAATTCATCCCTTACGTTTGTTAAATAGGGGATGAAGGAATGTATAGAAATTCGGCATTTTTGAAGTATGGGAAATGCTAACGGGGCCACGGCTAGTATGTCTATAAACTATTTACTAAGACACTAGTAGTGTCATGTCGTTTCGTGAGTAAACGGTAAGTGTACGGAGTCGACACTACGTTTTGACATGTCGTGTCGTGCACATTGGAAAAACGGCCTAGCAATAATAAATTACCCAATACAATTAATTTGGGAATTAAACAGTCAACATTGTAAAAAAAACAACTTTTCCATTGCTGGTTCTGTTTAACTTAACATCTTATTTTGTTGATTGGCATGTATAATTAGAGACTCATTTTCCTAATGAATACAAAACACCTCTGTATTTGATTACTACAGCTATCATTGTAACTTATTTTTTTATTTATTCGTAAGTGAACTTGTTTTTTTGGATAAATAAAAAATCTTTAACCCGAACATGGTGTTTCTTTACGAGCAAGATAGAAAAGGAATTGAAAAAAGACAACTTTTCAATCTCTTTTTTCAGGCTTATGCTGAAAAGATGTTACACTGCCTTTAACCTGTGTAGTACTGTAATTATAGACACAATAGATAAACAATGGCGGCCGTACCGTTTTCGGTACACTTGGGCGGTTGAGATTAAACAATGTTTATCTTATTATCAAATAAATAATACAAATTGAATATAATCAAGCACTAAGCTTTTCTGCAGTAATGCCTCTCAGCAGTATAGAGACGTATCTCGCTTCCGGCGCTGAAAGATTCGAAATTATATACACCGTGGGCTCCAGGAGCCTAATTCTTCAAAATCTTGATAAATCACAACCGAACCAAGGCCGAAATTCATTCAGACAGTTCTCAATTTCAAAAGCTGTCGAAATGTTTGACACAAAAAACAAAATCAGTCATTTTGAAAGTTTTCGAAAACAAAAACTGACTGACGGTTGTGGTTCGATTGCGTTTGGCAACAATTTATTTTAGGAGTATTGCGCCCCAGGTACCCGAAAGATTTTAACCACGCCTTTCTGATGGTATTATGAGTCAAATATTATATCAACAAAGGTCCAACTCATTTTTTTTTCTGTTCTTAGTAAATCAATTAACTTTATTACTTCCTTGTAAACAATACCTTAGGTTGAATGGGCAACATTTATAAATTATCGTGAGAGTGGATAAGAAACTTCTCACTTCACAACCCTCCCCGACAAATAAGACATACCCCTATGGTATGACAAAGTCGCAACGCCGCGTTCATAGGACTTGTTACCTTAGATATTTTTCGATTTGTGAATTTCCGTAAATAATGAAAATTTCGAAAATTAAGCTTTATTCTACAAACTATACAGGGCTACTGGTAATTCGACGTATTCCTTGCACCACGTTATAGGGGGGCTAATATGCAACAAATTTAACCCCACATATGTTCTACGAAATTCAATGAATTTCGAGATATTGCAATTTTTATATTATTTTTAATAAAACCCAGAATTCCTCCTTAAACATTATTTATCTATAAAATATCAAATTGATCGGCTTTGATTATGATATTAGCTTATAGCTGACACTTTTACGAAGCTTTATGCGTATTTAACTGTTCTTAAAGACCATCCAATTGAAAGTAATCATTAAAAGTTAAATAAGTGTATTAGAAAATCATCGAGGTATACGATAAAGAATGATGTTTATCTCAAAAATTTACTATGACACTAAGTGTACAAAATGCAAGACAAACATCCTTATTTAATCAGCCATCCAACGAGGTATAGACGTTCAAAAAATATTTAGAAACTAATGTAAAAATGTCTCATAATACTGACAAAGGCGATTTCTGAAAAATCTCTACAAGCACGCAGGTGGCCCGTTAAGTGCAATTCATTGCATAATCCTCGCGTAGAGGTTAAACAGCAGTCTGTCGGGCACCAACTGTCCTCTAAATGTCAGGATTAGATTAGGTCAGGTTGTTAGGTTATGTTTGGTCAGGGTTAGGTAGGTTAGGTTAGGACCTAAGTGTGCGAGGGAACACCGGGGTGGTTTTAGTCAGTAAGAGTTTGACAGACCCCTCTGCCCACCTCCAGGACGGAGGACATCCATGAGGATATCCAGAAGGCAAAAAACAAATGGTCAGGTTAGGTCGTTAGGTTAGGTCACGGTTAGGTTTAGGTTAGGTCACAACTTCGATGCCCTGGGATCTGGAGGCAAGGGCCCCCGCGCTGAGCTATCTGCACCTGCGTCATCTGGAAGCTGAGGTTGCCATGCCGCTTCTCCAGCCACTCCTCAATTACGGGTCTTACCGCCACTATTGGGTTGCGCAAGTCGTTCCCTCCACAGCCACTAGGATCTGGCGGAGACCACTCCGGTCAAGCGCCTCCTCGCTTTGGCGATATCTCAGCGCGAGGGCCCTCGTCTCCAGAACCCAGGGTATCGAAGTTGTGACCTAACCTAAACCTAACCGTGACCTAACCTAACCTGACCATTTGTTTTTTGCCTTCTGGATATCCTCATGGATGTCCTCCGTCCTGGGGGAGGGCAGAGGGGTCTGTCAAACTCTTACTGACTAAAACCACCCCGGTGTTCCCTCGCACACTTAGGTCCTAACCTAACCTACCTAACCCTGACCAAACATAACCTAACGACCTGACCTAATCTAATCCTGATATTTAGAGGACAGTTGGTGCCCGACAGACAGCTGTTTAATCCCTATGCGTGTATTATGCAATGAATTGCACTTAACGGGCCACCTGCGTGCTTGTAGATTTTTCAGAAATCGCCTTTGTCAGTATTATGAGACATTTTTACATTAGTTTCTAAATATTTTTTGAACGTCTATACCTCGTTGGATGGCTGATTAAATAAGGATGTTTGTCTTGCATTTTGTACACTTAGTGTCATAGTAAATTTTTGAGATAAACATCATTCTTTATCGTATACCTCGATGATTTTCTAATACACTTATTTAACTTTTAATGATTACTTTCAATTGGATGGTCATTAAGAACAGTTAAATACGCATAAAGCTTCGTAAAAGTGTCAGCTATAAGCTAATATCATAATCAAAGCCGATCAATTTGATATTTTATAGATAAATAATGTTTAAGGAGGAATTCTGGGTTTTATTAAAAATAATATAAAAATTGCAATATCTCGAAATTCATTGAATTTCGTAGAACATATGTGGGGTTAAATTTGTTGCATATTAGCCCCCCTATAACGTGGTGCAAGGAATACGTCGAATTACCAGTAGCCCTGTATATTTGTTACGGGTTATAGCCGAATGGCGGTTACACCTAGGTTTAGCCGGGTACAACTAGGTGCAACCAGTAGCAGTTGGTTAGAACTAGGTGTAGCTTAAGTCGACGGAGCCCCGCAGAGCGGGGCTCCTATTTCTGTCTGCAGGGTTTAAAGTAACCTAACACGAAGGGGATGACGGGGGCTTCGTTCGCTCGCTTCGCTCGCTCACTCTAGCCCCCGTCATCCCCTTCGAACCTAACCTATCCGTGTCGGGGTTCCCCTTAACCACCGGTGTGCGACTGCACCTAGTTCTACCCGCTATGATGAAGGGTAAACCTAGTTCTACCCGAGGATAAGTAGGATACATCTAAGTTTAACCGCATGTGGCCGGCTGCACCTAGTTGTACCCGGCTAAAACTAGGTGTAGCCAAACTTCGGCTATTAGCCGTAACATATAGGTATATAGCTTTTCTTTTCCAATTAGGCATTGGAATCGAAAGTTAAAATCTTTCGGGTACCTCGGGCCCACGGTGTATATACAGCCTGCAAAAGACCTAATTAATTTCATTAAGACCACAGAATTATAGAAAAAAACTGTTTCTTATTAAAACAGAGGAGAGGCTCCTTATAACCTACATAATTGCAACGTTAACGTAATGCTGCGTGAAAAAGAAAATGAACCTTGACTTTTTGTAAACAAAACAGTAATATGATATTTGCTTTGATCAAGTTCTTATTTAAGTAAATAATTCCTATTGTAAAAATAAAATAAGTAACTTATATAATTAACAAATAATTATCTTTTCTCGTATATGATTTTATAGCAAGGAACTGCTGGCGTACCAAGATCACCCAAGACAAGGGTTCTGTTGACTGATGAATAGACAAAATGACATTGTAGTGTAGTGTGTCCACCTCCACCTTATATAAAGTGTACCTATTAGCACGTAAGGGGAGAACATTATAGACAGTCGTCAGATATACTCGTGTTTTGTAGCGCCACACATTACAACATATTGCCATTGTGTATATGTCATTTTGTCTATTTTCCTGTCGACAAAACCATTGTCTAGAGTGGTCCTACTACGCCTTCTAATATTCCTTTACAGAAAGCATCATGGCGTCACTCAAAAATCTAGATTACGTATGCTTAGTATCAGAAAACAAATCTGGCCTAAGAAAAGTACAGAGACATCGAGAAACGTATTTATGGGGTACATTACTACGTCCGGCGCACCCTGGGCAGTCAGCCCCGCTACCAACCTTGCTGACTGGCTAAAATTAGGCTGATTTTCAAAAAATAATATTTTTAACACGGCATGAGTAGTTCTCGTATAGTGAATGCCAAAACGAGAAATGAAATGAAATTTATTCCACTTAAAATAAAGTACATTATGGTGTTGGGTGGTTTCAATAGTTCTTCTATTTTGCCACAAAGTGGCATGTAAAAATTTAAAAATGTATCAATTAATGTAAATTACCGTATAATATCACGTCACGTGGGGGGTGCATGAAAAGAGCCTCCACGAGTGACGTTACTTCAGTAGGTACGTCCGGTGCACCCTTTTTTTTTTTTTTTTTTTTTTTTGTGGGAAATCCTCATGGATACCCTTCGCCCGGGGATGGCGAAGGGTTATGCCGGACTCTTACCGGCTAAAAACCCACGGTGTTCCTTCTCCTGACCCTTGGCCGGGGTCACGGGATTCGCAGCTGCATGCGCCGCAACCCCGGCAGACGTCCGGTGCACCCTGGGCAGTCAGCCTCGCTACCAACTTGCTGACTGGCTAATCTTTTCACCACGGCATGAGTTATTCTCGTATGCCGACACGATAGAAGAAGAAGACCGTATAATATGATTTGTCTAGTAGCCAGTTTTTAAGGCTTTTCTTAAACTGTACTAGTGGAAGTTCCTTAATTGGTTCTGGTATTTTATTAAATATCTGGATACACATGGCATAACAATTTTTCTGATACAATGTAGTCCTTGGTTTCGACTCTAGTACTACGATTTCTTGTATTTCGAGAGAAGATGGATAATTTATATAAATACAATACGGCCGACGTATCTTGGCGAGTCTGAAGTTAGCTGATTAGCTGCGCAGTAGACAATTTCGTATCTAAAAGATTCATTGCGCAGCCAAACAACTAACTTCAGAGTCGCCAAGATACGACGGCGTATTGTAGTTCGTTGTTAGAACATAAATGAAGGATGTATGATACTATTACTTATGGCGATTACAACTGCGAAAGTAGCGCCACTTCAGAAAAAAAAACGTTTTTTCTGTCAACACACAACGTATTGAAATTTCGTGCGTACAACATTTTACGTGGAGAAGATGACGGGACGAGTTGGATGCCTTTCTTGATGTTTGGCATGAAGCTGCACAGAATCGCGACAAGTGGAAGGAACGGAGGGAGGCCTTTGCCCAGCAGTGGGACAGTACAGGCTAATAATAATAAAATAATAACAACATTTTAGTCAAGTGTTGTAGAAATTTTCGAACACCAAATATCAACACTAGAGGTTCTGGATTCGAAGTTTTAGCGATAGGTACCAAAAACGGCCGTTTTTAGCATTAACTACTAAAACTTCCAACCTATTATGTCAAGTGTTGTTTCTTGGTGTTCGAAAATTTCTAAGACACTTGACTAAAATGTTGTACGTACGAAATTTCAATACGTTGTGTGTTGACAGAATGTTTTTTTTTTCTGAAGTGGCGCCACTTTCGTGGCTGTAGGTAATCGCCTTAATTGATTTATTAATGACTTGACCAGCCTGATTCAGAACCTTTTGAATAAGCAGCTGTTGACCGAATCGGTTTATTATAGTCTCCAATTCTCGTAGGTACCGAAATAGAAGATAGTTTACCGAATCGTGCGACAAATGGGTGATCGAATCGTTCTGAACTGGCTGAACAGTTCCAGTTTCTTAATGGAGGTCATAAAGTTACTGATAATGTTATATTTAAAAGCTGTACGGTGTTTTTGGGTGATATAGATTCACAATCAATGAAAACATTCTCATTTCTCTTGTACAAAAAGAAATAAATCTTTCACGCAACACGTTTGATACTTTTTTGCATTTTCTAAATGTTTCCTTTACCTTTTTCTATTTTTCACAAGTTGAACATGCTACGGAACGCTGAAAAAACTAAAAATATTATGAAACTTATTTCATTACAACACAGCATTTGCGAAAATCGCAAACCTAAGTACATCCAACATTTTCAACATCCCTGCATAGCTACCCCTGTTTCATCCCCGCACATTTGAATCTCAAAGCAAAAACGGACGTAATTAAAAATTCTCCCAAATTTAGGGTGTCGCCCTAACTAACAAAACTAGTGCGATCCACCGTAATCCGGCGCGAGCTGGTTCAAAGCAGTTACAACCGGTCTATTCCCGAATTCGTTCCTTGCCCCACAGGTGTGCATTAGTGCGGTGAGTGCGTGTGTGGGTGTGCTGCGTGTGTGTGCGTGCCGGGTGAAATGCAACTTGTTCTTAGGAGTAGAGAACGGCAGCGGGCCTCAAGCTGTGGTTATTTTTGGCAATGTTTTTGGTACTCGCGTGTGTAAAAATTTGCAAGACGTGTTATGTGCAGTTATAGAGAGAAATGTGACGACGCGTTAAAGAGCATTACCTCTCCTCATGATTGATATTGTATAGATATGTATTTTATTTCTGATGTATGTTTATCTATAGCTATTAGCATAAATTATGGGGTGCATCAAAAGAGCCTCCACGAGTGACGGTAATTGAGTACATCCAGCGCACCCTGAGCAGTCAGCCCCGCTATCATCCTTGCTGACTGGCTAATCTTTTCACCACGGCATGAGCTATTCTCGTATAGCTCGTGCTGACATGAGAGAAGAAGAAGAAGGTTTAGTTTCTTCTTAATAATATTACACACTGTCTGTCTTCGTTTTTATATTCACAATAGCCTGTCGCAGGTCTGCTGGAATAAATTTCTTTACTACAGAAATAAGTAGTACCTTTGATTTTCGAATTTTAATGGTGTTGTGGAGAAACTCGGTGTGGTGTTCCTCCAACCAAAGGGAGGATCCTCCAACCAGGCGGAGTCTTGTGCCTGGCGGGCTACTGCCCACCAGTTGATGTTGGGAGGTTGTATATATACTATCTGCGTGTTAAATCTTGATTGCGCGATGTAGGATAGTTCGCTAGTTCGCATGTGGCGAGATAGATGCCGCCACATCACTCCCCCCCTGAGACCGGAGGTCGATCGTCTTGATGAGTCAGCGGTCGTTTTGAGTCTTGAGAACTTGCCAGGGCCAGTGAGGGGTTCCTTTAAGTCGAAACCGGATACCGCGTCATTCCAGTGAGTCGGAACTGTGAGAGCGATGAGTGGTGGCTGTGGACTGCGTCGACCAGGAGAGAAGTGCCTCTGCTAGTTGACCGGTCGAAGTGCAGTATATATGCGCCGAGGATGCTGGCTGGCTGTGTGACACGCTGCTTGCTGCTCGATTGAATGCTGAGCGGAGGGAGTGATGATTTTGCTGCCGAGGCTGCGAAGGTTGCATGTGACGTCACCAGTGTGGAAACACTGTCTGTGACGATCACGTCGGGGTCACCAATGTGGAGAAACTCGGTGTGGTGTTCCTCCAACCAAAGGGAGGATCCTCCAACCAGGCGGAGTCTTGTGCCTGGCGGGCTACTGCCCACCAGTTGATGTTGGGAGGTTGTATATATACTATCTGCGTGTTAAATCTTGATTGCGCGATGTAGGATAGTTCGCTAGTTCGCATGTGGCGAGATAGATGCCGCCACAGTGTGTTATTGGTCTCTATATATGACTAAGTTTTCTTTATGTGTGCATAAATAATAAATAAATGCATCATTATTACTTTTGCTTGCTTTGAGACTTTTTGACTTATTTACTCTGTTACAATGCTGATCATCAACTTAATAATGATTTCCGAAACAATTCTAATCTGCCACTTTTATTAAACTTAAGTAAAATATAAGGTTTCTCTTTCTGTTTTCTTGAATAATATGTTATGCTTGGCTATAAAGAGTATTTTGTATATCGTTTTCACTGCTGCTTACGTCGTCAAGAAAAACAGCTATACGTAAGTGTTGCATGTTTACTTCGTTAAAACATCATCTTACTCGTACCTGCCACTTTATGAAACGAAGATGGCTTGGGATCTATACCATAAGAAATATTGAACACATATTGTTATTGGCTAACTATAAATCTTTAAAGGAAAGCATATATAGATGCTTTCTTTTATACATTTCAGCGACTACATCTATCTATACGTGGATACGGTGATCTCATGAAGTGAGGATAATATCTTTTGGCAAAAATCTGATTACCCTCATGGTTATGGAGACTAGACAGGAGTTGTTTCATGTAAAATTAGCTTTTTGTAAAAGCAAGACCAGCAAAGTGACCGAAACTGTCTCTAGAGAAAGGTCCGAAAAATTACAGGATAAAAAAACATTTTCTTTATTCCAAATCACACCAAATTAACGTAGGCACTCAAAACTAAACCCATAAACACGACATCGCCATTAAGAACAATAACTATCTAACAAAAAAATATTAGTTAAGCCCAAAAACTCCCAAAACAAACATAATTTGTGGAGTATAATTGCAAAAAGTTTGCAACACCTGGCATAGAGTAATGTTACGCGGTAACAGGTCTGGCCGCCATTTTGAAACTTTTTTTTTAATGCTTTCGAATTTCGGGTGCCTAGGACGATGACCTCGTCCGCCCTGTAGGACTGAGCATAGAGTATTTTGTGCGTATATTTCAAGGTAATTCGACCTTCTTGGGTGTAATGATGATTTTTGTCGCTATTATTTTATTTCAATATAATACTGGCTGTTAATTGTAATGGTTTCAAAATAATTGAAAGTTCTAAAAATATCATGGATAAAATCAGGTTCATTTTCAGTAAATTTTAGTATCGATCTGGTGTTAACAATCAAACAAGTTAAAATTATACTAGGTATTATTGTTAAATGAGTAACCGACTCTAAGGACCAATGCTTTCAATGTTCAAGCAAGCATCAACATGAAATCGGAAAATTTTTAACATATTTATCATAAACTAGCTGACCCAGAGAACTTTGTATCGCCATTTTATTAATTCGTCGATTTAACTAAATTTTCTTTTACACAAACCTTGTTCTGACAACAACGAACATACAATCAAAAGAATTATCCAATTTGGTGCAGTCGTTCGGAAGTTATACGCATACACAGATTGCCTTTTCGTAGTTTATGCGAAAACAAATCTAAAGTAGCCATGATAAAAAAAGAAAAACCGACTTCAAAAAAAAACTGAAAAGCTTAAAACAATGGCCATTATTATTAAATTAACAGTTTCAGAAGTCGGTGCCACTCCACGCTGAACCAAATTGAAGGCACCATATACAGGGTGTTAACGAATTCGTGTAATTCCTTCAAACCGCGAGATCTACTGGTGAAACTGATTGACCTTGCATAGTTTTTTTTCAGAATCAACAAAAAAAAGTTTTAAAAAAATGAACCGTGATAATCTGTATCTGAGTAATTTTAACGTCCCAAGTTAACTGCCTGCGTGGAACGATATCGCGCTAGTCGTGCCAGTCAGCTGTGTCGCCGTGCCTGCATTCATTTATGAACGGCATCGAAAATTTCTATCACATAAAAAAATGTTTAAAAAAAAAAGCTTTATTTTTATTTTTAATCAATCTAAATCCCGTGCGGGGTTAATCTATACCATTAATAGAGGAATTACACGAATTCGATAACACCCTGTATATTTTTTCTATTTTGAGTGGCATAAACTATAAATAAACATATGCGATTACAGCAATTCCGAGTGATGTGCTGTTATCCATTTCAATTCCATTATCCATCTCCGAAGGTCTTCATCAAATCTTCACAGAAATTTAATGGGACCACTTCGGGAGGACAAACACAAACGAATCATTAAAATCTGGGGCCTAATTCTCCTAACATAAATCTTGATAAATCACAACCGAACCAAGGCCGAACCGTTCATTCAGACAGTTCTCAATTTCAAAAGCTATCAAATTGTTTGACACAAAAAACAAAACCAATAATTTTGACAGTTTTCGTAAACAAAAACTGACGGTTGTAGTTCATATATTATAATATTATTTGATATTTATTACGATCTCAAATTGTGCATATTACACGATGGACTGTCCCCGTGATCTATTTTTCACATCTTCCTGGTCAAACCAAACCAGTTTTCTAGAAGATATCGCCATTAGCGATAACACTGTTTCTTATTGTTTATTGCTATTGTCATGGTTTACAACAAAGCATATTCTGTCTATCTATTTAAGTTTCGACTGGATGTGCAGTCTACTTGCAGCTATGATTCCGAATATGAAACGAAATATGTTTCACCAAATGTGACGTTATTGCCACCCCTGGTCTGAGCACCGTAGGTTAGGATGGGCAGGTTACATATATATATATGTATATCGATGAGATTGCAATTTCCATGCGTTTTCGATTCGGCGATCGATTTCCCTTTCCAGGTAGGTTTTCGAAAGAAACTGGCTCAATTTAATGTATTTCGTACCCATCTACGTCGACCCTATGCTTAGTGCTGTTGGTCATTATTTTAGTTTTAGACCGATTCATCGCGAACCCTACCGAGCTGATCTGATTAAGGGTTTGGCCCGGAAGGTTGTTAACACAACATCTTCAAAATAGCTAATAATCTGACACACCCATCGGTTTTGCCTCATGACTATTTTGACAAGAAGGCTTGGAAGGTGGCCCAGGGTGGTGATCGGCACTCCGCATTGACTAGTGGTAGACCTATCTTGTTTGAGATCGTTTGACTCGATATGGAAAGTACTTTCTCACCGCATTAATCACGAACTAGGATCAACAGCCACATTACAACGTAGGGATTTTTTAAGTTGATATTGAAGAGTTATTTATTAAAGTTTTTAAAAGTAAGGTGCTTTAACAAGTTACCGATAATCGCTATTTTGTTTAAGTATTTCTTTAGAAGAAAATTATATTTTATGTTTGTAAGCAAAATAATTATAATTAAAAAAAATACACAAATTTAATTTCTTTCATTTAAAAAAAGGTTCGGCTTAGCCGCAATTTTGTTCTAAGTAATAAATTATTACCCCGTGAATTCTACGCTACAAAGCAGTTTACTTTATGCGAGTTTCATTTAACCGCCTTTTAGAGAAGTAATAGTTTTTAAAAAACAATAACAAGCATTCTTTAAAAAAAACCATTACTATTACTAGACTTAAAGGCCCTAAAGTAACTTTAACGGCCTTTTTACTAAGTTCATGACAAGACCAATTAATAAATATTTATTTTCTAAAAAGCAGCAAAGACACAAAACTGCCTATAAGCTAAGTTTTAGATTAAAACTATACATAAAAATCATTTATACTGGAAGTTGTTGATAATTCCTACGCTACAAAGCGGCTAAGGTATGGTTAGCGACTTTTTAGTATCGTATTACTCATTTAACATAATTACAAAATGCTTAACTAAAAAGTAAAAATGAATTTTGTGAAAAAACTGAAAGGGATAGATAACTGAAATATACTGAAAATGATAGAGCAATCAATATTGTACCTATTTCAATTAACAATATTGTCATAATGACTTCCCTTTCATAAAGACAACGATTCCCACCTTTTTCGCTTATAACTCAAAAGTAGACTTTTGCCCTTAGCTGCCTTTTAGATAACGTACGGCAGCATATATCTCTGTAATAATGGAACTTATGCATTTTAACTTAACTGTATAGGCAACATTGACAGTTTTCCTATTTTACCACATGGTATAGAGGTGTCTGCGAAGATGGCGAAGATAAAAAATACTAAATCACACCCCTGATTATGTGCAAAATTCGAGTCCTAATTAGAGCTACTTTGACACTGAATGATAAAACAGGGATTATCAAAGTAAAAGCCTACGGTCCAACTTTGATAAGGAACATTTCTCCTTTTTTTATCGAAATCCATGGTCTGTAGTTGGTTTTTTTTTTTTATCTAGTCTTTGTGATTTTATATATCTCAGTGAATTCAGTCTAAATGAAATATTTTTGATGTAGCAGCTAAAAGCGAAAACAAATAAGATGCAAACACATGAAGCTCAAAAAATTGACCAAAGTAACCTCTTCTTTTCTAAAACAAAAATTAATAGATACTTAGACAGAATATACTTTGTTATACACCAAAATTGTAATACAGCTCTATAATAAACTCCAATAATACAACCTTTTTAAAAAAACTAGGACTAAGCTACAATTTTAATTTCCAGTCAGGGGTCGAAACCATTTCTAACTTAACAAATTTGAAGGGTTTTTTCGATGCCACCCCCGGGGTGGGACGCGGCCGGTTGAACAAATACACGAAAGTAGCCAGAGGTCGCTAATTCGATTCCCCGGCACACATATATGTAGAACAAATATATGTTGTGTGGCGAAGGGTTCGGCCGTGGGTCTGTTCATTAATTTTTTAGGATGAAAGTTTTTTTTTAATATTAAGAATGGGTTCATTGTTTTCTAGGAAAAGCTTATATTGGTTCTGGAGCAAAATAATGAGTAATAATAGCTCAATATTAATTTATTAAAAATATCTATACGTATTTTACTTCAGGTACGTTTTATAAGGTTAAGCTGTGGATGGGTGACCGTTCGTTACCCATCGAGACTCCTATATGCCAGAAAGCACGTTAAACCATCGGCGTCGGTACCGGGTGTCAAACGGTTACCTTAACAGTCATTACGGGTCATCATCTGCCTAGCCTTTTCCTAACTATGTTGGGGTCGGCTTCCAATCGAACCGGATGCAGCTGAATATCAGTATTTTACATGGAGCGACTGCCTATCAGACCTCCTCAACCCAGTAACTGGGTAAAACGATACTCTTGGTAAGACTGGTTGTCAGACTTTCTGGCTTCTGACCAACAGTAATGACTGTCAAAGATCTACAAACTACAGCCGGGACCAACGGCTTTACGTGCTTTCCGAGGCACGGAGGAAACTCGCTATGGTAAATGGTCACCCATCCACAGACCAACCTCGGCAAGCGTGGCTTAACCCGGAAGATCGGTCTATGCGGCTGTAATTATTTAGCCACGAGCTCCTCAGTCATTACGGGTAATGCACGAAAATCTGACAACAAATCTTAGGATTAGCATTGACCAGTAACTGGGTTGCGAAGGTCTGATGGCAGTCGATTCGTGTAAAATTCAACCGCATCTGGCTGGAGCCGACCTTAACATAGTTCGGAAAAGGCTACGCAGAACATCTGTATATCTTTTTCTTTTCGTTACGTAGGCTTCCATTTCTAGAAAGCTGCTCATAGACAGCTATGTATATCGGGTGTAAAAAGACCCTTTACGATAACGAAAACCACATATTCTACACATCATTGGGATCATTTTTTTCTACCAGACCATACCTCGGAAATCATTGATTCCGGAGATATTGAAGGTCAAAGTCAACCTTTTTTTTTAGTTTTTTTCCAGAAACGTATTCTAAGTGATAATACTAAACTTTCTTCCAAACAAACATTGTCAAAATTTTCAATTTTTCTTAACAAATTACGCATTTGATGTTACAAAAACGCAATGAATATCAAACGCACACAACCGCCTTGGCTCAGCTGTGTAGCCGCTGCACGATCCACACAGGCACATTCGGTTACGTGCATTACATTACGCGCTACAAAAAAACAGAGTTTTTTTATGCCTAAAAATAAAAGTCATTTCCCAGCAATTATTTTTGGTCAATGTTATTTAGTTTGATGTACAGAGTGCGTAGATTTCGGCTATGTGATGGGTCTGTATAGCTATATAGGTAGTATGGAGCAACGATTTGAAGAAAAGAATGCTACATAAAGTACACTCTCAAGGAAATAGTACTAGTTCACGTTGTTGTTCTATTATATTTAAATCTAGTTGTCAATCCACAAGAGAGCCACCCATCTTAAATAGGTCCGTGGCAAGCTATCGATCGATCTGTGGAGTGAAAAACCTTGCCGAGAGTACGAGTCCCTTTTACAGCCCGCGTTTCCCTATACTTCAATAATTATTATTCATTTATGCTCCATTTCGTATAACATTAGATAAATATAGCTCAATAAGGCACGAATATCTTTTGAACCATTTCTTCAAGTACAGTTTCAGCTTATCTTGATTGACCGTTAAGGTTCATAAAAGCATAATTCTGTATTGAATCCCTGTTGGAACCAAACATGTTCTTTATTTCTATATAATTCCTTGCTAAAATTGGTCTTACTTGTCTAATTTTATATTAAACTAGCGACCCACCCTGGCTTTGCACGTTTTATAGCTTGGTTTTATAGCTTAAAATCTTCCTCTTGAATCACTCTATCTATTAAAAAAAACCGCATTAAAATCCGTTGCGTGGTTTTAAAGATATAAGCATACATAGGGACAGACAGCGGGAAGCGACTTTGTTTTATACTATGTAGTGATAGATAGGTACATTATAACTAGATTCTCTTTACATTGTTACAATTTTCTAACATCCAAATTCCGGTGAAAACAATACCTCTCACATATCATCTAAGTAAACTTATAATTCACTTTTACCGGTCGTATATAAGGGAATCGGAACAAAAAAACTTTATTGGCGTTTCAAACGACGCCTCAGGGCGACATCGATCGTGCACAACATGTACCGCTTTCTAATGTGTGATGGAGGTCATAGGAAGAAGCGATATGCGGAGCGGAAAACGAAGCGAATTCATAGCATGAGCGAAAAGAGGTAGGTACCGAAATATTTGTGTAGGAGTGGAATGTTATCGTTGACTAACCACAATCCTCAACAGTGAAGATTCGGTGCAAGAAGAAAAAGAAGTAGGAATGTATCGTGTACCATTTATACGACATTCTCTGTATGGCGTAAGATAAAGTCAAAAGTAAAGTGGAAGTATCATTGGTTTAAAAGCTGTCGAAGAAATCAGAGTGGAAACAAATTAGGCCCAACGCACTTTGGATACGAATTTGTATTGCACGTAAACACGAAACTTGTCGTACGAATTTAGTACGCATACTAGTTACGCACGATACGGTATTTTTTTATTTTATAAGCATGACAACTCAAAATATCCCAACGAGTTCGCATTGATTTCGAACGTCAAGATTATACGCACGACTAATTCATACCCAATGTGCGAGTTTCCATAGCGCTTAATGAATCGAGATCTTTCGTGCGTATCCGCACTACTCAAATTGGTGAAAAACGCAACCAAAACGAGGTGCACTGGACACGTCCTGTAACTATCACCGTGTTTGTAGATAGAAAAAACCTACAACTTTATTGAAAAATCTACTTTGTACAATGTGCATACTTTTAATATCGAAGATACTCATTTAAAATCAATAAGTCGCTCCGTGCGTTCTCATTCCACATTATTTTTAATTCCAAATAAATATCTATTTAATTTAATGTCTCCTTATTTATTGTTACACCGAGAACTACCCCTCAATTTTTTTCTTGCAAATCATGTCCATCCAAAGGTTGTCTGGAAGTTCCCGAAGGAAATTGCCTAGTGCGATAAGACCGCCCATTGTACATTTCTATTTTATAATAATGTTTCGTGTTTATTTTGTGTATGTACAATAAAGAGTAATGTAATGTATTGTATTGTATCTATAATATACATTCACAGTGCCCGCTCTGCGCTTATGTTTCACGCCATCCGCTAGATATGCGATCCAACCCCTATCTAAAATCGCTTGGAAATAAAACGCGCATAGAGATCTCCTGTAGGAATTAACCAGGGTAAGCAGAGGCCGCAACTAATAAATTGCTATATAATAAAGGTACCAACCTTTTTCCACCGGCCAGGGTTGGTTAAAAATAGAGAGAGAGGCTGAAATAATGTGTTTATACCTTTCTACCCTTTTCCAGTGAGATTATAATCGTAGTCATGAAATACGGAGAAATATTATTTATAAAACATTCTGGTATGAAATCGATTCACTAGTTCAACTAAACGATTTTTTTAATAAGATTCCATGTTACTAGCTTTTGCCCGCAGAGTCGCTTGCGTGAAATTTTGAACCCGTTAAGTGTCGATTTTCCATACAAACTTTCATACCCTATTTAAATCCCTTAGGGGTTGAATTTCGAAAAATCCTTCCTTATTCCTTGTCTACATTATAATGGGAACCTCTGTGCAAAATTTCAGCTTTCTCAGGTCTGTCAATCAACCGCGACAATTGAAGACGCATTTTTCTGTCGAAGCAAATTAAATTAAAGAAATATAAGAAATATCAACTTTCAAATCATTTCACGCGCTAGTATCCCACAACTTTTGGGAGTTGTGGGATACTAGCACGTGAAATGACTTGAAACTTGATTTTTCTTATATTTCTTTATTATAATTTGCTTCGACAGAAAAACTCGCCTTCAATTGTCGCGGTTGATTGACAGACCTGTCCAGTGTTGCTATCTCAACCAAACTCTAGTTCAACAGGTAAACTAAAAAAAATAAACAAATTAAAATAAAACCTTCTACGGACTAACTTAATATTATACCACACGGTCATCCTGCTTCTTCATCTGACCCAGATGAATCTGAATCTTGGCTCATCCAAGGTTTCATCAGATCAGCTGAGCTAGTTGTATTGATCGTGCCTTCACTATGACCAACCAGCCCAAGGGTTTGGGCTGGGCGTTGATGAGTCAGTCAATCAGTCAGTCAGTCAGGACTTTTCTTTTTATTTATACATATACAGAGTAGAGTAGTTAGTTAACAACATACAGCAATCGGGCTACTTGATGTCTCAGTAACTCACATATTAATAGTCTCATGGTTCATAGTCCTAGTCATTTGTTCATTAACAATAATAGGTTACTAACCCTCTATTGATCGTGGTCTGAAAATGAAGTTTTTTTTATAAAATTCTAATATTTTCAAAATAAAATTGGAGAAACTGATGAATTAACGAATAATTTTTTTTTAAACATAAGATACCTTGAATTCCTAATAATAAACACTTTAAGTGAGAAGGTTCCTTTCTCTGGAGCCCTGACCACCAGCAACTTGGACCCTGTTCCCGATGCCGGTGGGCTACTATTATTTATGTTTTAAACACTTTTTTTTTTAACAAACCGTTTCCCCACACTATGATTTCTGTTGTATCGTGGGTGCGTTTACAGACACAAATCTCACATACACAAACGCCAGACCCGAAACAACCATCTGTAGGCCATACAAATATTTGTTCCGTGTGGGAATCGAATCCACGACCCGTAGCGCAGAAGCCAATCGCTTAGCCACTGCACCAAACGTGTCGTCTGTGTATATAATATATTAAACAACAAATAATAACACTATAAAAGATTCTCTTTTATAAGTTAAGGGGGGGGGGGGTGCCGTAATCGCCACGCTTGGCAGGCGGGATGGCGATCGCAGTATGGTTGTTACTGCGATCGCCATCATCAGAGCACACTGCTGCCCATCCTCTAGTGAATCCCTTAGTCGCCTTTTACGACACGCACGAGAAGAGATGGGGTAGTGCTATTCTTTAAGTCCGGCACTACACTATACCAGCAAGAGCATAGATTTATAAAAATAATTCCAGGCTTAAATTCCGAGTAATACGAGTACGCTTGGATCTAAGCGTAGATATAGATTTGAATAGATACCGCTAATGGACTGTCCCACTGCTGGGCATGGGCCTCTTCTCAGAATGAGAAGGATTTAGACCTTAGTCCACCACGTTAGCCTGGTGCGGGTTGGTGGACTATAGACACTGTTGAGAACTTTGTGGAACCCTCTCAGGAGTGCAGTTTTCCTCACGCCATTTTCCCTCACCGTAAACACAAGTGATAATCAAATTCTGATCCGCACGAGAATTTTTGAAGTCGGTTAAAAACTGGCCTATGTCCTTCACCAGGTTCCAGACTATCTCTGTACCAAGTTTCATCAAAATCAGTTCAGCAGTTTAGGCGTGAAAGCGTCACAGATAGACAGATCTACTTTCGCATTAAAAATATTCGTAGGGATAAATTCATCTAACCAGAAAATATTTTGTACACATGCCTTCAACGACATAGGGATAAACTTTTAGAAAATGTGAAATATTTCTATGTAAAGGTTCGTATTAAATTAACGAATGCCAGCCCTGCTCCGTCGGTATGTAACTGGGTTATAATGTTTAGTATATTCTTCTAAATTGCCTGTTTGTGCCCGTTTCTGCTCGGTTAATCGACTATATATTTTTTGGTCGGATTTTTTAATGGTTACCCGTATTTATGTTGCAGTAGCTGTTAATGTGTGTTGGTCGTAGGGTAATAGGTCAGCCCATCTTTTATATATGTGTTGAGAAGAAGTGCGGTCTAAGGTCACCAGTGACGTGCGCAGAGCGAGATTATTTCGTTGTCGCATTATCTCGTGCTGATTTGAGATACGCCATACATTATTTCAGTCGTATGAGATAATGGAACGACAAAATTATGTCACGCCGCGCATTTTAGCTTGCTAAACTGGATAGGCAGCAGTCGTACAGGCTCAATATAAGCAATTGAGGTATACCGACAAATTGGCGACAGGGTATAAAGTTTAAAGTTGATCCTCAAATCATGACTTAGAGGTCTCACCCACGGCGACTTTTTGTAGCGATGCTGTCGCGCGTGTGTATCGATACAGCTGCGATGCTGTCACTGGCTCTGTTCCTTCGCCCAGATTCTGTACGCACATTGCAAACCCGACTAACGCACAATAGTAGCGATGCAGAAACGCTTTTACAAAACGCGCGACAGCATCGCTACAAAAAGTCGCCGTGGGCGAGGGGCCTTAACTTCTGGCAACCTTATATTGGGTTATACTAAATTTAAAAATTGAATCCTACAATCGACACAGATAAGCCAGTCGTCCGAATACTACACACATCAAAAGTGTCTAGGGATCAAGCATTTTTATGCGGATTTCTTGAGATTGAGATGTGGCTTTGTAATAAATTTATGATTTTATAAATTTATATGGATCCTTTTTGGTGCATTTCATAATTTGAATCAGAAACTGTGAATCAAATTCGAGTAAAAGATGAAAATCAGCTGTCAATATTTTCCCTATAAAAACATACAACGCATTGAAGACATTATTAGTGCTACTGTTTCCCTACTACTGATTAAAACCAACGTTATTATGGAGCGGCGACGTCATTTAAGCAGGGAAGAAATGCTCAGAGCCGTGGGAATGATAGAAGCTGGTTCCCGGCAACGTACTGTGGCTTTAGCTCTGAATACAAGTCAGAGTGTTATCAGTCGACTTTGGACACGTTACCGAAGCACTGGTACCGTGGCTGAGCGCCATGGAGGACGGTATCGCTGCACCACACGGAGACAAGACCGATACATTCAAATCTTAACTCGAAGAGCTCCAACAATAACCGCCATGATGTTAGCCGTGAGGCTTCATCACTCTTCAGGGAACTTAATTAGCGACCAAACAGTCAGAAACCGCTTGCATGAAGTGAACCTTCATTCCCGAAGACCGCTACGGGTACCACCTATAGCAATGCACAATCGTAGGATTCGATATCAATGGGCTCTTGGACACAGAAATTGGGCAGAAGAACAATGGCGTTTCGTGTGCTTTTCTGATGAGTCTCGTTTTGGTATGAGACCGGATACAAGACGTATACGACACTGGAGAACCCCTGGACGCCAACAGCGATTAAAATCCTGCCAGGAAGTCCATCCTTATAGTGGTGGAACCATCATGGTATGGGCGGGTATTTGGATCGGCGGAAGAACTGAGTTGATTTGGATCAGAGGCAACCTCAACGCTCAAATTTATGCTGAGACGATTGTATCAGACGTCATCGTTCCTCTACAAGCGCAAATCGGTCCCTTATTTCAGTTAATGCATGATAATGCACGACCGCACACCGCAAGAGTTGTAAGACAGACTCTCGCCGCAGCTAACATCAATGTCCTGCCCTGGCCTGCTCAGTCGCCAGACTTGAACCCGATTGAGCATGCATGGGATATGCTACAGAGAAGAGCTCTGCCGAATATGGAGGGTATCCAGTCGCAAGAAGACCTTTTTTTGTTGTTGCAACGAACATGGGCGGCCATTCCACAGCGTGATTTGGATGAACTCATTTTGAGTATGCCAAACCGATGTTCTTGTGTTGTTAGTGTTCGCTTTAGAAACACGGATTATTAATTGTTTAAGTTACCCAATAAAATTTTAAAGAAAACTGTTATTTCAGTCTTTTTTTCGAACTTTTGTGTTAGTGGTTCAAATGTCAAAAATCCCTTCATTAGGAAAATGGCAAATTTCTTTATTAATGCAAAGGTGACTTGGTTTATCGTTACTGTGACAAACGAAAACACTTTATTTGATGAATCCTTAAAGAAAATTTTAATTAATATCAATCAGGAGAAAAGTTATTGCAAAAATATATGTTGATCCCTAGACACTTTTGATGTGTGTATTATATCATAATATAGAAAATATGATAGAGACATTGTTCATCCAACAGTGCAGGAGTTGTCCTGCTAAATCAGCTCATCGAGGTATTTTAATATTATTATTTTTAAGTTTCTTTTACCTCTATCGTTGGATAGAGGTAAAAGAAACTTAAAAATAATAATATTAAAATACCTCGACGAGCTGATTTCAGTCACCGGTTAGTCTTCATATAAACGGAAACTATTAGCTAGCCACATGACTGAAGAAAATGGTTGTTCCACAAACAATTAGATCCACTTCTTCTTCTTCTCTATTTGAGAATAGCTCATGAAGTGGTGAAAAGAGTAGCCAGACAGCAAGGTCGGTAGAGGGGCTGACTACCGCGTGCGTCTGTCGCAGTTACTTAAAGACATCACTCGTGAAGCACTCTTTTTATCAATAAATAAACCTTGACAATATACAAAAACGGTAAACTCATAAAACAAATAAGTAATTCTAAACAAATAATAAATAATAAAAGTCTCGTGTAGTGCCGGACTTAAAGAATAGCACTACCCCATCTCTTCTCGTAGGTGTCGTAAAAAGCGACTAAGGGATTCTCTATAGGATGGGCAGCAGCGTTTTCTGAGTACTTTAACAACCATACTGCGATCGCCAACCCGCCTGCCAAGCGTGGCGATTATGGCAAACTCCCTCCTTTTGAGGGAGGCCTATGCCCAGCAGTGGACGTCTTTCGGCTGAATGATGATGATGATGAAACAAATAATAATATGCTCTATGTTGGCATCATTGAGTTTTCATTCTAGAAGCACCCAAAACAATGAAAAATCAGTGGTGCCAACATAGAACCAAAAACGCGTTCCTTCGTTGAACGCACTCTAGTTCTACTCTTGCAAAAAATAGTGATTTTAAAAACTTTGGGGTAATTTTTACATTAGGAAAAGGACTATCTTCTATAGTATAACAAATCCCAAAAGACGAAGACGCCATGCTTTAAAATTCCTAAATACTTAACTCCATCTTTCGTTTCATTTAAAATATTTCTTTGTAACTTTGTTCTGTAGGGTAAGGAATGCGGTCAGAATACTAATATTTATGGGAGAGGGGTTCAAATGTAGGTTAGGGGATTTTTATAGACATGCTATCAATTTGAAGTATTGATAGTTTTCGAATACGAGGAAAGAATGGGAATTGTGTGTCAGATGCGTGGGTTCTTTGCAACATTGACAATAACTCTACTGTTTTCATGTTACTACATGATAATGTTGTATTTATAGACGACTAGTTTGTGCCCGCGGCTTCGCTCACGTTAATTTAGAACTTGACGATCAATTCGGGTAGTATTAGGTACAATAATATAATTCAATCATGATTCGAAAGACACGTGGCGCTATCTATTATTCGTTATTTTTTTTTTCCTAAGGAACAGTACTTTTTTTCAGGATAAAAGGTACCCTATGTCCGTTTGTGTACACCTGACAACTTATATGCAAAATTTCAGGATGATCGGTTCAGTGGTTTAGGCGTGAAAAGGTAACGAACAAACAAGCTTACTTTCGCATTTATAATATTAGTTAGGATTCAGACAGAAGACGAAAGAAGCCTGCAAAATGTTGATCTCAACTATCTTCTTTCATCTTTCTTCTCAGAGCTAGTCAGATAGGAAATGCCGGTTCCATCTAGTTTAAAAAAAACGTTACATTGACTTGTAAAAGTGTCTGTAACAGATTTATTTACAGAAATAAATATCATTTCATTTCATTTTATCATTTCATTTCGTCATTTCATTTCATCATTTCATTTCATCATTTCCTATATTTTCATCATCATCATAATCTGCCCATTTAAATCCGCTCGACTCGGCCTCATCTCAGAATGTGAAGGTTTGAGCCCTTAGTCCACAACGCTGACCTGGTATGGGTTGCTTAGGACACACACCATCGAAAACTATTTGAATCTATTAACTATTTGACCCTAACTTAATTGGAGAAAGGCTAGGCAACTGAAGACCGAAGAGATCGGGCCCCCTAACTGTTAGGCTGCTTTTCCACCAGAGATGTGCTATGCGACGTTGCTATGGATTCGTTTGATATCCACCAACCATATTCGTTAGTCTACATAGCATAGCACTGATGGAAACTGATTCAACTAGGCTACGTTTTTTTTTAAGGAAGGATGCTTGCTGTGGATGCGTGCTATGGATGATCGCGATTAGTGTAGCTATGTTCCCCGTACCTTCCCTTGTCGATAAGTCGCATAGCTCGAGCTACGCATCTTCCTCGCACAGCTACCTTGCGGCGCGGCGGCGCATTTTCATAGCACATCTGACTCGCTCCGCTACATAGCTTAGCATCAGTGGAAACGGTCACATAGTTTCGTTGCTTAGCTTTTACATTCTTGCAGCACAGCTGCATAGCACATCTTTGGTGGAAAGGCACCGTTACACTAAGTAAGAGTTAGGGACCTAAAAAATTGGTAAAATATTAAACCTTTACTCATGATAAAGCCTGTAAGTAATTGTTGCACTTATAAAAGTTTAATGTTTGTTTTTAAATATGTAAATGTTTTTAGTGTAAACAATTGTTGGCTAACCAATAAATAAATAAAACTTAGTTGCCATAAATCAGCATGATAGGCCATGCCACCCGTTGTTAGCCTTCACTTGTACAAATCTACCTACTATACCCTTTTCAACGTACGGTTAGTCCTGAGTTTCTCTACAAAACATTTCCATACGGCTTTTGCTTCTCAGAGCTAGTCAGATACTAAATGCCGGTGCCATCTAGTTTAAAAAAAACATTACATTGACTTGTAAGAGTGTCTGTAACAGATTTATTTACAGAAATAAATATTATTTCATTTCATCTCATTTATCATTTCATACAAGGAATATAAAGTATTTAAAAACAAAACATGGCTATTTTACGGTTTTTGATGATGTCGTTTACGTTTTTTCGATGGCCGTCTTCTTACGGCTACAATTTACGAAATTACCGCTATGTCAGGACTCATCTTTCGTTGAACAGAGTAGAAGTTTTAAAGAACCAATTTGGCATTAGGGCGAAAACGCACTGGCGGGTGCCTCGCTTGGCGCCTACAAGACACGTAAAGAAATTAAACGCATTTAAATGTACGGGGCCGGCCGCACTGCGCGCTTAATAATAATATAATAATAAGGCTCTCGTTAGGTGGCTGGATCAAGAGCCTGATACAGAAAGCAGTCCTCCTCACACTCCTCACACGGACCGTATTGTGAGTAGGTTCCTGTCTCTGGAGCCCTAACCACCGGTAGCTTGGACCCTGCTCCCGATGCCGGTGGACCCCTATTTTTTATATTTTTAAATGTATTTTTTTGTTTTTTAGGTGGTATGTATTTAAAAGTAAGTATAATAGATAAGATGTAAGATGAATAAAGGTGATAATAATAATTATTATTTATTTCACTCAAAAGATTTGCTTGGTGCCGTCGCTACCAAACTGCTGTAAGTGGAAGTCGCTAGACACTAGGTGCTAAGGTAGGTGCCTGCAGTGCGTTTTCGGCCTTACTCAATTCCAACATAAGTAAGCAAAACAATTCGTTTTTGGTTATAGAAACCGTGCATCATACAACATAAGAAAACTGTTTTAAAATATATTTTAAACACTGCACAACCTCCACAATTTCAACCGTAATTTTCCTTAACAAAAAATGTTAGAAAGAGACAAAACATAACACGCGTAGTTTTAGCTAATCTGTGACGTATTTCGGGTGACATTTTAAATTCGGGAGGGTTGTCTCGTACCCTGCGCGTTTTTAAAAGGGGGTGGCTTTGCGTTATTCAGAATTGAAAATAATTTATCTCTGCTTTGCCATTGCAGTTCGTAATTAAAACTAATATATTATTAACTTGTTTGTATTTTCATTCCATGGTGAATTGGGAACATAAAAAGTAGATCTAACGAGTGTTTACTTACTCGAAACGTGTACACTATTATAATAAGTAGTTAGTCGAGTCTTTTTTCACGTTTTTAGTGACCAAGTTTTAGTGTCCACAGACTTGCATTCTAATAATCTTGTGAGAGTCTTGAAAGTCGATTGAGTCAAGGATTTTCCGGCACTATACCAGGTTTACTATGCTGAGAAGTATCAGCCCTTCACTATATTGTATTCCACGCATCAGGGTTCCATACCCAAAGGGTAAAACGGGACAATATTACTAAGACTCCGCTGTCCGTCCGTCTGTCCGTCTGTCACCAGACTGTATCTCATGAACCGTGATAGTTAGACAGTTGAAATTTTCACAGATGATGTATTTTTGTTGCCGCTATAACAAAAAATACTAAAAAACAGAATAAAATAAATGTTTAGGGGGCTCCCATACAACAAACGTGATTTTTTTGCCGTTTTTATAGATAATGGCACGGAACCCTTCGTACGCGAGTCCGACTCGCACTTGGCCGGTTTTTATAATCACTTATCATCCTAAGGTAAATCCTGACGTTTCTCTACATAACGGTACCATACAAAGCATATCAAATATTTAAAAAAAACAAAACATGGTTAATATAGCTATTTACAGTTTTTGATTAGTCGTTTACGTTTTTTCGATAGCATTCTCCTAACGGCTACAATTATTTACGAAATAACTGCTACATCAGGACGCATCTTTTGTTAAACTGACTATAATTCAGCCTATCAACTAATGAGCCCAGTCCACCGCTGGAGAAAAGGCTTCCCTAAATTACATTACAAACGAAATGACTGTTTGGTGTGGACTCATCTTTCGTTTAACAGAGTATAATTCAGCCTATCGACCAATAAACCCAGTCCACTGTTGGGCAAAAGCCTCCCCTAAATTACATTATAATTTCTCTCAAACATTATTTCAATACTTTCTTGGTATTAAGTTGTGACTATATTTTCTGAATCAAGGATCAAACTTGCTGTCATCTATAAGGGGTTACTATAATAGTCCACCATATTTTTCACAGCCTTAGTGAATGCTGAAGATAATGTAGGTATCAGAAAAAATTTAATCGGTTGTATTTTTTTTGTCATATCACTACCTAGTATAAAACAAAGTCGCTTCCCGCTGTCTGTCCCTATGTATGCTTAAATCTTTAAAAGTACACAACAAATTTTGATGCGGTTTTTTTAATAGATAGAGTGATTCAAGAGGAAGATTTTAAGCTATAAAATGTCCCGTGCGAAGCCGGGGCGGGTCGCTAGTTTTTTTTATAAATCAATCGTTTCATTACATACTGGTTCTCTAAGTTATAGTACCATCCGTGCATCTATCTAGCAAGAAAATAGCCCCGCGCTCATTGAAAGGTAGCGTGCACGGATATTATCACACCTAAAAGAACAAGTAAATTAATTGAGCAATTATTTTTTAACCGAAAATGTGCTTACTACATCTTTAACATTTACTAAGGCACTAAACGAAATATCGTGGATTATTAAACTAAGAACTTACATGTAGGTATACCTATGTTTATCATTGCTATGAACAGCCAAGCAGCGCAGATCTCTCCACCATTGTTCAACACCCCTACATCTTAAGAGGGATATATAAAGACACCCCATCATAATTGCGGTTTAACAGAAGTCGTGTTTGCTTAACTATAGAACAAACTACGCTAAAACGCAGATTTGTGGCTTTAAAAGCCACAGAGCCAGCACAAAGCAATATTAATAATTCTATAGAGCTAATAGCAACAAGTTTGTAACCCGTTATAGTTAATATTGATGATTTAACTACACTGTGAGCTGTGAATGGGTCACCAATATAAACATTAATATCTCGAAAACTAAGAATGATAGCATATTCAAATAAAAACGATTATATTTGAGTAGTATTAAATAGCTTAGTACATTTTATTTTAATAAACTATTATTCTTAGTTTTCGAGATATTTAAGGTTTATGTTGGTTACCCGAATTCATTGCTCTCGAGTAATACTGTTAAATATTTATTTCACTAAAAGTGGTAGTCTGCTACAAAATATGGTTATAACAACTAGCGGTAGATTGCGGAGAAGATGGCGGGACGAGTTGGATGCCTTTCTTGACATTTGGCATGAAGCTGTACAGAATTGCGACAGATGGAACGAACGGATGCTTTTGCCCAGACAGTACAAGCTAATAATAATAAATAAAGTTAGGGATACAGCATCAAATCATAGGAGTATCAATGATAAAAGCAGATCTGACGTCATAACTAGGTTACATAGTAGCCTAATTAATATTCCACGCGATTAAACCCGAATCAGTATCTTTATAATGTGTACAAATCCCGAAAGTTTAAGAACATTTAGTATAGTAGCCTTAGTTCCCATAAAAGGAGTAAAAATAATGGAGACCGCTTAAGACAGTGTATTTGATTGCTACATTATCATCATCACAATGTCACCTGGAGACCAAGACATAAGACAGAGAGAGGAGACCGACTTTCGCGTCACGGTATCCTGCAGTCTCCTGTCCCGATCTTGCTCGCGAACTGAATACCGTAAGAAAGAGCCGTAAGAAGCTTATGAGAAATGACATCAGATCAATGTGGATGATGAATAAGGATTAGCAGTGGCTTTTATCTCAATACCTCAATAATCTGCTTCTTCTATCATCTTCTATCGTGTCGGCACGAGAATACAAGAATAGCTCATGCCGTGGTGAAAAGATTAGCCAGTCAGCAAGGATGGTAGGGAGGCTGACTGCCCAGGGTGCGCCGGACATACTGAAGTATCGTCACTCGTGGAGGCTCTTTTCAAGCACCCCCGCATGCATAATCTGCGAAAACCTACGTTTTCTTCGAAGAGAGAAGAAGATAAGTACGGCAGTAAACTCTTCTGAAATGAAACTAACAAACTTATGCGATTGTAAATTGCTTACAAGCAGTTCCTTTAAGCGTAGTGGACCTTTGGTAACACTAGGATCAGTGTAAGAATACTATAAACCATTTAACAATAAACAAAAGTGGTCCAACAAATCACAAATACCTTTTGAACCATTTCTTCAAGTACAGTTTCAGCTCATCTTGATTGCCCGTTAAGGTTCATAAAAGCATGCATTGAATCCCTGTTGGAAGCAAACATATTGCTTATTTCTATACATTTCCTGGTTAAAATGGTTCTTATTTGTCTAATGTATATCCTAAAATATTAACATTATAATAAACCTAATTCCTAACCCACTAATTCAGGTAGTATCCCCAAAAAATGTAAAACGAAACAAAAATATAAAACGACGAAAGGGTAAAAACAACACACTAATGATTCGTATTTCGCAAACGGTTTTAATGCGTGCCTTCGGACATATTTAAAACACAAAGTTTTCCGTACCCTCGACCCCCAGCTCCCCAGCCCATTTCGGTAGTTAGCAAGCGGGCAAAAGAGAAAACAGATCCCTCTCGGTGGGGTAAAAAATACGTAGTTTTAGCTAATCTACGTCGAGGCCCGCGCGGCATTTTTAAACTCGGGAGGGGTGGTTTTAGGCATTTTAACACTGTACAAAAATGTGGGGGGTGAGTGGGGGCGCGTGTGTGGAATCGGACTTATGTGGGAATCTATTTATGTGATGTACCCCCCTCGCGTTAATATCGGTTGCTATGGCAACGGGTAGATTACTGCATCGCATCTACTCGATTTTTCGCCGCTTTTTCTGTTGTAATCAAATGAGGTGCGACGCGTGTGTGGGGGGGTGATGAGGGGGGGGCTAGGGGTGTCGTATGGGGGGGGTGACACGCGTGTACTCAATTATCCGCAGTGAATCAATAGCGGCGAGATGAGGGTAGTTGTGATGTTTGTGACGGGGCTAATGTCTTTTTATCAGTTTAAATTTTTCCGTGTTTTAGCGGCAGCGGTTGTTTGACCTATTTCCGCGTTACTGCGGTCCAGGGGAATAAAAATGTACGTAGTTGAGCGACGGGGTATTTTAAACATACGCTCGGGTATAAATAACCGGCATGTATTTTTTCATAATTTATTTTTGGGTAGTACTTCCTGGTACATGTTGATGAAATAATAAACAACTATCCTTTCATTGATGTTTTAAATGTGAAAGTTTGTGTACCTAGTTATTTGTTTTAAAAGAATAAACTGTTGAAGAAAATAAATGTACTTAACAAATAAATAATATTGTAGTATACCTACTCATAAATTAAATAAATAATGAATAGGCATAGAATAACTTTAGACTCATGTGCTAAGAAATGTATAAATGTTTAGTATTACTTTTACCTTCAGGAACATATCTACCGTGTTTGAGCTATTCCAGCATGTAATTGCTGGTGGTGCCCACATATAGAAATAAGTAAGCAACACTAACCCATACATTGTCCCTGAGTGTGGTGTAACGGTCTCCACAACTCCAAACCCTGAGCTATCTAACTACTCACAAAGTAATACAGCTTTGTGAAATAGTGCAACATCTAAATGTTATACAATAAGTTTTTTAACGTAAATTAATACAATATAAATCTAAACTAAATCTAAAGTAAAAACAAAGAATTATTATATCCTAGACTAAACTACCAATATACTTATAAACTAGAAGAGTGTATCAAAATATTCCTCCGCATCGCTGTCGACTGGAATCGTGCCCAGAAGGCTAGCAGCGTTGCCACGTTGTATGGCAACGCTAATTCTCTGGCTGAAAAACAAGACAGCCCTCTGGTCACGTGAAGTGTCGACCAGTCTTCTTCCTATTTGACCCGAGCGTTTCCACCCCAAACGGCTCAAAGTCATAGTTTCCTATGATGTTGCTATTTTTGCACCGTTTGAGGGTCTCCGCAGCCGCAGCGGCAGCGCCAGCACAGCCCGCCGAGCTAGAAAGATGGGACGGAGCAAGGGTGTCGACACAAGTCACGTCCCACACTTAAATTGGCTTCTAAACAAGTCTTAGGTTTTTGCTACTCAGACTTGCCTTGAACGGGTTTGAATTAATAGTTTCAGTTTACCTTATAGTTGATAGCACCTTGTTAATATTTTACTTTGGAAATATATTGCAGCGGCCAGGCGACATAAAACCCCATAGGTTCTTAGTAGTAGTTGACTGCTTCGTTGGTCTAGTAGCCGCAAGCGCGACTGCTGAGCGTGAGGTCCTGGGTTCGATCCCCAGGTCAGGCAGTGTCATTGGGGTTTTTAGTGTGAACTTTCTAAGTAGCAGCCTGTAACCTGGATTTGTGCCCGGTTGATGGCAATAGACTTGTCCCCTATTACATTGGACTTCTTCTTCTTCTCTCGTGTCAGCACGAGCTATAGGAAAGTAGCTCATGCTGTGGCAAAAAGATTAGCCAGTCAGCAAGGTTGGTAGCGGGGCTGACTGCCCAGGGTGCATTACATTGGACTTAAACATAATGACGATATGAGGGTGTACTCTCTCTCTCCTCCTCGAGAATACAGGCCTTATGTTATGTAGATGAATGTAGTAATAGAGCTTCCTATGGTTAAGTTCGTCCAGAGTAGTACCACCATACTTATTTCTGCCGCCAAGCAGCCTTGCTGTATTCCGGTTTGAAAGGTATGGGTGCCGGTGAAATTACAGACACATAAGACTTTGCAACAAGGTTGGCAAAGCATCAGCAATTCTCTAGCAGTTGTACGTCATCAGCTAGGCCGTCAGCATGTTCGCAAAGAAGTAACATAAAAAAACAACAAATAATACGTAATTTGCTTACCATGCCGCGTGCATAGGCGAATTTAGGCAAGGTCACATGTAAGTCTGTCTAGGTAAGTTAGGGATTGGAACGGTGAACCCACAATCGAATCCTCGACCAAACTTAGTAGAAGGAACGCCGTGGTTTTAGTCGGCAAGAGACCGACATAATCTTTCACTTACCCTAGGCAAAGGGTATAATCATAATCAGAACATTACTGTCCCGTTGCTCGACACCTCCCTCTTCTCAGAGTGAGAAGGGTTTTAGACCTTAGTTCACCTCGCTGGCCTAGTGTGGGTTGGCAGAATACACATGATTTTCCCACGTTAGTTAGTTTACGGTTTAGTTAAGTTACACTACAGAATAAATACAAGAGAGGGGAAAAATTTAAAGAAAAGAAAAAGGAGTTATTGACTAGGGGTATAGTGCGTTCAATCCACGTAGACGCGCCCCACTCCTTTTTACGAGAGGTAGCCGCGTGGTGCGTACGCACACATCTCTTATTATTATCTTATACTGGTGTGGCGACAGAACTAACACAATAGCAAATTATAATTCATACTTTTGCACTGTAGCGATTTAGACTGAGTGAGGTACGCGTTCGTGGGTTGAACTATCTGTAGGTTTTAAACTTAATATTACCAGGATGGGAGAAGGAGGATCCTTGTCCTATCGTGGATCCAGTGCCACGTCCATCTCCTGAGTTTTCACCACCACGCACTTCGCGAATCAATTCTTTTGGCCTATCATACTACGATTGTCCATTGTCCATGATTGTCCATTGTCTATGATATACAAAAACGTGTATTTCATTGTTATCATAACTCCGCGGGTTATGCGCAATCGAAACTTCACGTAAGAAACTAGTCTAACAAACAGCGCGGGCGCAATAACCGAATTGATAACCGAAAGGCACTTGTATACCGGCAAGCTCAGAGACCGATGGCGTTGGTCTCCTTCAACGACTGTATCTACAACTATTATGACAAGCGATGCTTAATTCAGTCGTTCAAAAAAATCAATAAATAGGAGGGTAGATTTCGTTAAAGTAAAATCACATACTACCCTCACCCACATTCCGTTATATTGATAATAGAGTGCGCGCAAGATAAGTCTGCGCGCAGCCGAAATCGGAACTAATCATGGTCCACCAAAGTGTGTGCCGTTTTATCAATTTTGATAGTAGAACTACCTGATTGTAGGAATATTTAACGGGAAAATTATGTTCAGCGATAAAAAAGTAAGCTTAAAAAGCGGTAATTTGAACTTTTGCGATCACGGCAACGTTTAGCACGCCCTCAATCGCGCGCAGAGTTATCTTGCGCGCACTCTATTAATCAAACGGTTCTCTGTTTTAATATCGAAATATTATTAGCCGATTCTTATCTGGTCGACAACATTTCGCCACTTTTCATTTCGCCGAATGATTCAAATCCCGAATTATGTTTTGTAATTTTTTGTTACGCCGACTAGTCTGCTGGCCACTGTTTCATTAGTCAACTGTTTTACTGGCCACTTTACACTTGTTAGATGGCTTATTTTTCCATCATGCAAGCAAGAAAGCAAGAAAGCATGCAAGTGTTTCTGGGTTTGCTCCGCCAGAAGACTCGCTTTGTATGATATTTGGCCAAATAATTATGGTGGCTAATAATCATTCGGCGAAATCAAATTAGGTTAAAAATTGCTTCGGCAAAGATTACGTCGGCGAATCGTAGTCGGCGTTATGAAATTCGATATAAAATACTTCGGCAATAACACGGGCACCGTATTATAACATTAGACAAATAACATCCATTTTAACAAGAAAATGTATAGAAATAAGCAATATGTTTGCTTCCAGCAGGGATTCAACGAAGTATTAGGGTCAGCTCACACCGAGACGCGACGCGACGCGACGCGACGATACTGGAAGAAGCCCGTGATTACGCGCTGCGCCGCGCGCCGCCGCGATACGCATCGCGACGTCGCGAGGCGCATCGTAAAATCTTCGGCAACACGACGCCTCGCTGCGCAGCGAGACGCCGCGCGGCGCAGCGGAATGTGTCTACATTCGCCACGTGCTTCCGCCCCGGCTCGCGTCCACCCTCAAATTCACCATGAATTCTTCTATTTCTCCATAAATTATGCACCCAAATACTCCTGTGTGATGTCTTCCTTTTAATTTTATTTTTGTATTCTTCTTGCTCTGCCTCTTCTGCAAGAAGTCCGATTATTACAAGATCCCAGTCAATCATTATAATTTCACTCGAGAACTCGACCGAACTGCATCAACTCTACACGAAGTCTGCTCGACTGCGCCTCGCGGCTTTAAAGTATGCGCGCAGCGTCGCGTCGCGTCGCGTCTCGGTGTGAGCTGACCCTTATGCTTTTATGACTCTTAACGGTCAATCAAAATGAACAGAAACTGTACTTGAAAAAATGGTTCAAAAGATATTCGTGCCTTGGTGGAGCACTTTTGCCCTATGTAATATGAAATAGAATATAGTAAGTTAAAAGAATTTCCTTTAAACCAACTCTCCAGAAATTAACAGTCCATATTTCAGACGTAGGTATAATTTGAAGAATATTTATTCGGAAATGTTCATTCTACTTTTTAAGTATAGCCATGCCGAAAATACGTTGCGTCTTGCATGGCAGCGGAAATTTCGGCAGCAGCGGTTTCTATGCAGTGATACTCGAAAATGCGGCGATAAAAGATCGTCAATAGAGACGCTAGATGTGACTTATACAGGCTGTAAGGGTAAACACCGTTATCCTTGAAACGAGTGGTTTGGTTTCATTTATAGAACGTAAAATAAATGAAAAATAACAAACTTTATTTTTTTTGTAAAATTTTCATTTTTCCTCAAAAGCATTTCACCCTATGCGCGGGGGCAACAAGCTACGGGAGGGGGCGCGGAGAACTCGCCGCGTGGCCCGACGCACGGCCCCGCACAGTTTGCTACCCCAGTCAGTCAGCTGTCTCGTTAGCGAGTGTGTGTACGCCGCGTCGTACCGCCGCCGCGCCGTTCATTTCCCGCGCGTATATTTTTTTTTTACTCTTTCTTATATTTTTATGTTTAAGTCAACTACCCATTGTTTGAGTGATAACGGTGTTTACCCTTACATGCTGTATGATTAAACTATCAAGAATTGTCGATACACTTAATCGAAGTCCATTCCACGAAAGCGAAAATGGCATAGAAACGTAAATTTCCGACGCGTGTTTTTGGCATGGTGTGGCACTATTCTTAAGTCATTTTCCAAGACCTACCAACATAAGGTAATTTTATTGTTTTGACTCAAACGTAGCAAACTCAAACATTTTGTTACTCTGGTCAACTCGTAAGGGCCTGTCCACATCTCCACGTCACGACGTCGTCAACGTGGAACGGTGCGGTAACGCGGCACGGTGCGTTGAAATAACGTGCAAATTTAGGTTACCGTATCGTAACACATTCCGCCTCTAGCCGCAAGCACACGCGTATATGCGCTCCGTCCGCGCTCTCCACGCCCGCGAGTTAGTCGCCGTCTATGTGCTCCGATGCTTTAAAACCATACCGTACTGTTTCTCTTATTAAATTCAGGATCTACATGGTCAACGATAAATCTAACAATGATCCTGACGTGCATTTTTACGATACGGTAACGTAAATTTGCACGTTATGTCAACGCACCGTGCCAGGTTACCGCACCGATCCACGTTGACGACGTCGTGACGTGGAGATGTGGACAGGCCCTAAGTTAGCCGTATCAGCTACCTCATTTCGCCGATGAAGAGTCAATAAATAATAACTGCAAAAACGCAACTTTACAGGAGGCGAAAAAAACGTTTCATTTCTATGGTTATTAGGTATTTTTAAGCAAATCTTTCATAAATAAGAACAATTCAAGACCGATATATCATAAATAAGAACAATTCAACATTGTAAATACAAGCTCTTTCATAATTTACTTACGAATATGCAATAAAGTGAAAATCGCTAAAATGTTTGTTATTAGATATTGATACTTCACCGTCGATTTGTTAGTAACAATATAATATCAATTTAATGTTTAAACAGCACCAGGTGTTCCGATATGTCTCTGAATACAATAAATTAAAACGACTCTCACGAAGCGTAAGGGCTTACGAAATAAATAACAAGTTAGAATTAGAATCTACTCTGAAACAAAAGATTCATATATGTAGTTATGGATAACTGTTTTTTTATAATAAACGCCTTTCACTTGAGAGATCGATCGTCGATCGACCATCAATAAATAACAAATCGACCAATCTAGCAGATCAATTTGGTGTATTAGGAACTGTCGATCAACGTTGCCTCGTGTCGTTACGTCGTACTATCGATCGATCGGTTGGTGTGGTACCTAACACCCATAAGTGTCATTTTGAAATGACGTAAGATGTTTTTTTTTTGTAAATGGCGAAAGTTTTGTATTCTACTTTAAGCGGTCTCCTCTTGGGAGATCTCTGAAATGAAATCTGTTTATTAATACCCAACATACTGCAACTTCTTCTTCTATCGTGTCAGCACGAGCTATACGAAAGTAGCTCATGCTGTGGTGAAAAGATTAGCCAATCAGCAAGGTTAGTAGCGAGGCTGACTGCCCAGGGGGTTGCGCCGGACGCACTTAAGTATCGTCACTCGTGGAGGCTCTTTTCATGCACCCCCTACACCACACCACATACTGCAACTAATTTCATTAAACACCCTTTCATAAGTTTGACTTTTGTCTGTGTAGCCATTTCCATTCTTTTATAATGTGGTGAGATCTTATTATAGTCATGACACCATTTAGGATTGAATGAGAAAAATCAAATTGCTTAATATTGTATTAATGAGGTCTTATTGTTAATGGAATAACCGACTCTAAGGACCGATGCTTTCGATATTCAAGAGGACATCAACCACCGCAAATCAGAACCATGGTGACATAAGTGCCTTTCCGTAGTTTATACGAAAATTAATGAGTCAAAGTCAAAGTCAAATAGTTTTTATTTCAAGTAGACCGGATCCCTGGTGCTTTCAAAAGGTCAACACTAGGGGCTCGGTTCCAAGTAGTAGGTCCTTTGGAGAAGAACCGGCAAGAAACTCCATAGACACTCTTTTAAAAAAGTAAATGTTTTGACAGTTTTCATTGCAGTAATGTAAGAACAACGCAGATTAATGTACATGTGGTTAACAACATGAAAAGTAATGAGAAAGTTAGCCTTTTAAAACGATTGCCATAGCAGTTACGAGCTGACCAGTCCCAACAGACAGCACCCGTTCACGAGCATGACGCATACATCGGCATCGCTCAGCTCAACCATGTTGCAGGGAACTCAACGTCCCTTTGTACAACGCCACCATCAGCAAGACATTTCAGTGAGCATGACAGACTCATACCGATAGACAATAGGCAGTCAAATATTAAGAATGAAAGTGTAACACTAGATGCTGCATGGTCCTCACATTTTACAGCCTTGCGTAGGTATTAACAGAATAATATTAATAATTGATAAATAAGCTTATTAAAGTAGCCATAAAATAAATCCTGCGTGAGAGCCTCCACAAGTGACAATACATAAGAACGTACGACGTACCCTAGGCAGTCAGCCCCGCTACCAACCTTGCTGACTGGCTAATCTTTTCACCACAGCATAAGCAATCATCGTATAGTCGACAGGAGAGAAGACCCTATTAGGTAGGTCTGATTATACATTATAACGGCTACAGCTCATTGATCCATCTAATTTAAAATCTTGTTATCACCATATTCAGGTCTGATCTGCCTTATTAAGAACCACGCGATCATAGAACCTTGTATGTACAGTCGAGTTCATTAATATATTGGCCCGTCCAGGCTTCAAAAATATATGAACGTTAATAAGGTTCATAATATTATGACAACTCTAAGCATCATTAAATTGTGGTCAACATCTAGATTCATTAATATGTGACTGCTTTTTCTCAGTCTTGTGCCTTTGGCTATACATGTTACTGAAAAAAAGCAGTCACATCATGATTAATCTAAATCTTGACCACAATTTAATGATGCTTAGAGTTGTCACAATATCAAATCAAATCAAATCAAATCATTTATTCATTTGCGAATATGGGTACAAAAGCTCTTATACATATTAACAATAGTGACCATTAGCCATATCCTACCATGAGGCATGCAAATTACAAAATAGGTACCTATGAAACTAAGAACATTAGTAACAATAATAAAAGAAAGACAGGAAAAGTAAAATTACATGAGTTTATCCTGTAAATATTCATTGACAGAATAATATGCTTTTTTTAGTAACAATGTCTTAATATTGTTTTTAAATATGTTTATGTCAACAATGGAGAGGACTGAGTTTGGTAAATGATTATAAATGCGTGGAGCCATACATAATATACTTTTATTTAGTAATGCTGTCTTATTTTCTGGTAAACATATTATGAACTTTTTTAACGTTCATATATTTTTGAAGCCTGGAAGGGCCACGTACAAAAAACTGAAAACAAGAATATCATAATAATAATTCATCCATCGATTGGCTCAAACGCACAACATTCTACTGCTCCAAGTATTGAGAAGTATCCTAAAAAAATATACGCCATCTCTCGGAATTTCCCGGAACTTTTCTATAACGAAAAACCATGAAACGATGAAACTGGGGTACATTCTCACAAGTCTGAACAATCCCTTTCTCTTCACCCCAGCTTTTCATAGTTCTTTAACCACCCGGCAGATGGAGCTACCTTTTGTACACCCTCTATTGTGAATAAAATTTCAAAATGGCTACGCGGTCACTCTAGCGCCATCCGTCGGAATTTTCTTGAACTATTGTACAATATTCCACAAATTCGTACGCTGTGCGCTCTTTTCCATCCATTGCACTTTCACTCAAGCAGATTTTTTTTTAGATTTTACTTTGTCGTGTAATCTGAACAGATTGGTAATGTACTTTGAATCTGGATTTGAAATACTCTGAAGATATACTTACCGTTATTAATGTGTTGCGGCTACAGATTGTAATATTTATTATCACGGTTTATTCCATTATTTCAAAATGTGAAAGGGCAAGGCAAACACAGGCTTTTTGCGTTTATCCTTAGGGTGCCTTTCTACCAAAGATGTGCTATGCAGCTAAGCTGTGAGAATTTAAAAGCTAAGCTACGAAACTATGTAACCGTTTCCACTGATGCTAAGCTATGTAGCTGTGCGAGGAAGATACGCAGCTCGAGCTACGCGACGTATTGACAATAGGGAAGGCACGGAGAGTGGCGGCGCGGTGCTCTGCACATAGCTACACCACTCGCGTCTATCCATAGCACGCATCTTCAGCTCGCATCCATAGCACGCATCCACAGCACGCATCCTTCCATATAAAAAACGTAGCTTAGTTTAATCAGTTTTCACCAGTGCTATGTTATGTGGACCAATGAATATGATTGGTGGATATCAAACGCATCCATAGCAACGCTGCATAGCACGTCTCTGGTGGAAAGGCACCCTTAAGGGTGCCTTCAAAGTAGACGTTGGAAGCGCTGCAATGGTGCCACTGTGGCGCGTCTGTGGCACCACTCCTTCGTACAAATTAAAAAAAGCGCTACAGTCGTACCTCAATCAAGACTGTAGCGTTGCAACTGCACTTCTAGATATTGAATGATTTGAAATAGCGCCACAGACGCGCTACAGCAGCACCGCTACAGCGCTTCATCAATCGTCTAATTTTAAAGCGCTGTTATACGCTTAAATCGGGCTCTCGGGTACTAAAACCTACGTAAGATGATAAGTTTCTTACATTTCATAAGTATTCCATGATATTTAGGTAATTTTATACATGATTTCAGGGCTTCAAATTGCCTGAACCTATACAACGTGCCTGCACGACGTCAAGGCTGTCGCTTCAAAGACACCCGTCGTGTATTTAAGTAGGTACTAAAAATAAAACTCACACCTCCCGCAAATCACTTTAAATTTATTTTATAAAAGTAACTTCAAATGAAATATTAAAATCATTAATGCGAACTAAATTCATTTACATACAATAATTATTATCACTTACATCTATTTATATTTTTCAAACTCTTAGCTTTTGAACTAGCCTACAACGAAATCATAAATCTAAATAATTTTACGCGAATATAACATTAAAAATAAATTAGTTTTACGGGTTATGCAGTTCTTCCGTCAATGTCTCCGTGTCAATTAACGAATTTCTCGTTTATTTAATAAACATTATATTTTGTTATCAAATGTATAGAATTTCGCAACCAATTGCAAAGATTTCTAGCAATTTCTTAATTGTTAATAACTGAACCGTTTATTTCAAGGTACGAATTTTAAATAACCAAAAACCAGCATTCAATTTTCATATATTATTAAATAATTCCAATCGTAAGTATTATGTATGATTGTGTTGGGTTTTTTAAACTCTTCACATTTCACATTTCTACGCTTTTTAGTACTGAAATGAAATTTCGCGTAAAAACACTCAGCGTAACCCGTAAAACGTTTTTATTTGAAATGTAAATAACTCTTCATAAAGGATCGTTTGGCACGTAAACATTTCGTTTGTCTCGCGGACGGCACTAACACTCAAACTAAATACGATTATAAAGGCAGCTGTCGACTGGAGTGTAACATTGGTTGTGATAAACATTAAAGCGAACTTCATGCAAAAAAAAACTGCATTTTCATAATATTCTAATTGTCAGCTTTGCCAACAAATCTAAATACTCCTACAGAAATCGTAATTAGGTCTAGTCTTCTGGGAGCATTGTTATCTAAGTGCCAAGTGGCGTCATCACTGAAGAAATTGTAGAACTAATACCCAATAAAAGTTGTAACACTTTAATCGTCTGTTGCATTGTTCTTAATCACTTCTCCTTTACTTTTTAAGGGAAGAAAATATATAAGACCTGCAGTTTAGATTCATAGCACTACTTACTTATCTTAACAATAAAGGGGTCAGTTGGTAGACTATGACTTTCTGTTTAGCAGAACATCGTTCACCAGTAGTAACTGCAAAGATGGAATACCTATACCCGTGATACAATTTGGTCCTTTCACCCGGATATGAACTAGCGTTCTATGGATAGATGTACAGTACAGTGTACTTACATGCGGATCAAAGGACCAAACTGTCGTTTCACTGTAGTGAGACACTTCTAACACCTTCTTATCTGTCGTAGATACGTACAATACAAGGGCGATACACTGTTAATTATAATACTATTACATTTTCTTTTTGCTTTACCTACTTAGAGTAGTCAGCAAGGAAATACGATACATATTATAATAAATTTTGGTTACACTTCGATCGACAGAGGTCTTTACGAAAAAACATCATTTCATAATATCTATAAATTCTATCACAACTTTTAAAACAATTGAAAACCTGAGCAAAATTAACATTACCTAATAACTAACAAATAATATTGTATTTATTATTTATTTATAAACTATATGAATACAACTGAAAAGAGCTTTGAATACTGGATCTCAATTCCTTAATTTATAAATATATTTTTAACAATAAGTATCTTAAACTAGTTAGTAGCGAAATTTGGTGTAAACGCAGAATGAAAATGTCAACAGGGTCATCACTCATTTGAAAAATAAATGTTCTTAATTAAATCTACACTACTTTTCTTCGTTCTGGTGATTTCAAACAGGAGATATAATAATATTCTATTAGCAACATTGTTTAAAATCAGACGGCCGTGGTTCAGCTGCGATTGGATTGTGATTTTAATCAGTTTTGTTATTAGAATTTGCCTCCTGCCACCCGATTCAGAACTTTACGATAAACAGTTTTCGATCGATTCGTTTTATTATCTCGTTCCCTCTACAATTCTCGTAACTAGAGTAAAAGAGATAGATTACCGAATCGTTCGATAACTAACTAATCGAATCGTTCAGAATCAGCAGGCTGGTCATTTCCCGCTCATTACAATTGCACGAATGCTTCTTCATTCTCGATACAGCAAGACTGCTGCTTATCCCTTATAGCAATAACCCTCAGAACAACCAAGTTAACTTTTAGTTGTTATAAACTACTATAAAAACTGTAACACTAGAGAAAAAACTGTAACCGGTTAAAATGAAATAAGAGATGAATAAGCAAAGAAGACTTATTTACTATTATAACGAAAGAGATGCAAAAATTGAAATTGTGCGTACTTTATTACCTATTTACTGGTTGCCAGCTGACAAACAAACAAACTTACATCTTCAACGTTTTTCTTTCCCTCCAGCTTAGCATTAACAACGATAATATTGTATGCGACAACCCTGTCAACATTCCCCCCACTGACACTTAAACTATTCGTACAACTATTTGGCCACAACGATGAAGAACAGAAATTTACACGCCATGGAAACTTTTTATAACATAGATCCACGGTTAAATGTAAAATTTTAGATCCAAGAAGACAAAAAAAGAAATTGGTACGAGTAAGGTTAGGTAAGGGACGAGTTAGGGTTCGCGGAAGTGTCGAAAGTTCCCGCGACCCTCGGCGCAGGTGTGAGATGGAACACCGGGGTGGTTTTAGTCAGTAAGAGTCTGACAGACCCCTCCGCCCACCCCAGGGCGGAGGACATCCATGAGGATTTCCAGACAGAAAAAAAAAAAAGGACTAGTTAGGGTAGTTGGGTCTAGTACAGGAGGGCCAACTCTGGTCCCGCGAAGGTTTTTAATCTGGCCCGCTAATCCTCTCTTTTAGAGCAGAGTGTATGCCTATAACAAATAGCCGTAATTATTTAAGCCAAAAATGTTAGCTATGGCAGGACAAAATGCTTTTTTTTTAATTGTTGCCCCTGAAAATCTTATTTCGTTTTTCTGGCCACCGATGAAAAAAGTTTAGCCACCCTTGGTCTAGTAGTTCCAATACGTTCCGTTAAATTTAAATCAACTAATTGAAATTAGTTGGACATGAATTTCAGATGTGTCCAGGCATGTAAAAATAAAGGCATATTTAACTATCTTACTGAAATATTTAACTCTCTTCATCTTTGACATTTAACCGTAGATATATTTATCTGATCTCAAGTTCCGAAGTTCATGCTTATCCACTAAATACCGGTATATTTAGATCATATATTGATATCAATAACAATACATTACTCAATTCATACTATAAAACCAATATCGAAAGGTTCTGGCTCCTATACAGTATTATAAAAGAAGAGACAAGAAGCGATACTAATAACGATATCGACATAATAGCATGAATTGAGCTTTAGCATCAGTAAAATGCCTAACATTTCAATACCCAGTTCTCTTTTTTCCACAACTTACCCAAAATAATTCCCATTTTTGAACACTTCATCATGGTCATTCAATTCTCATTTAAAACAGACTGGTTCAAAAGCCATTCTCAAATCATGAGCCTTAGTCTTGCAGTCATTTCCGTTAATATTATTTATCCTTCTTTGAATATCTCGATTCAATCAATGATGTGAGTTGCCGTTGCATCCACTACCTTTTCTTGCGGCTTACCTATCTATCTTCAAGGAATATTTCAATTTCATGCTCCAGCCATCAAGAGGCTAGCTATGCATAATTTTATTTAATTTATCAACCTTTGTTAGTTATGTTAATTAACTCAATAGTTTTAAAAGCATTTCGTAAGATCTTCCAAAATTGACCACAAAATTAAGACCACACAAACCAAATACATCATCTAAATATGCCAGCAGTATTCTAATTTATACAAATTCACCTACGGAGCGACACACAGAACGGTCAAGGGCTACTAGTTGCTGAACCTCAACTGAACTCAAACGAGGTGACTCCAAGCTTACGACTACTTTAATAGATTTTACAAAATTATTCACTAGGGTATGCGGTGCAAGGGAGAATGATAAAACGTATCACATAATTCCACGACCTTTCAAAGGAAAAAATATCCAAAAAGAAAAATATGTCAATATCAGGATTGGATTATCTCTGTAGAAAAGTACATAAAAGTGTTCGGTTGTCCTGAATCACATCAAATTATTTTAACAGAGATTTTTGCAAAACCATATTTTGACAATTCATGTCTTTCTTTCATTAACTTATCTTTCCCCCTAACACCACACCTCAACACATCAAAAAACAACCTGAAACACACTATATACATAAAAACGAGCGCTAAATTAACTCGTGCCATCAGACTTGCTGGATTCACTCTCCTCTGTGATCGTGATCATGGGGGGCGAGTCATACATATCCCCCGGCGACGTCTCATTCATCAGCTTCTCAAACTTCGGCGACCCAGAAGGCAGAATCACATCTTTGACTGATTCGTACATATCCGTTCTAATAATTGGCAATGACGCCCTCTTACCTTTCAAAGTATCTTTTCCAGGACCCTCGTCTTCTTTGATAGTTTTCATCGGTACTTTTTCCACTTCTTCTCCATCTTCTAACCGGACAGGAAGACTATCAGCTCGGTTTAGGGACTTCGAACCTTCGACTTTCTCCGCAACAGGGATTGCTACTCCATTTTCTAATTTCTTCTGGTCGTGAATGTGCTGTAAGCTGTATTCTCTGGCTTGAACATCTGATAATAACGGTCCATCAGTTGAGCCTTCGATACAGTACCCTGGTCCCTGTAAAGCCTCACTGCCTATGATAGAATCTTGCTTGAATATCGCTGCAGTTACTACAGGCTTATCAGGATCTGTTGGAGTCTTGGTAATCAAAGGTTCTTGGGAGTTGTCGTAGACGATCCCTTCTGGGGCAGCGTCTTTCGATGTGTCGTAGCCAGCGTAGACCGGGTACCCGAAAGGACCTTGTTCGTAACCAACCTGGCTGCTGTAAGAGTAGCTCACGTTATGAGAGCCAATTGACGACATGCTGAGGTCTGAAATTGAAAGGCCGGTGCTGGACAGAGCTAGTGCTTTGTCTCTTTCAAACTTCCCACTACTCTTTTCGCTGTCTTCCTCTATCTTTTTCTCCAACTCTTCGGGTACGCGGTGTATGAGGGCCTGGTTGGTGGATATCTGAGGGTCGTGGGGTGGTGAGTTGTGGATGGTCTTGTTGGGCCTGTAGGCAGTTGACTGCTGGACCTCCACAACGAAGATGCCGTCGTTGTCTGGTGAGTATTTCATTTTCGTTTCTCGTCCGTTTTTGGTGATGTCCTGAAAAAACAGATTATATTTATGTATTATTATAATATCACATATTCGGATAACGATGGTCCCTCGAAAATAATACGAAGTGCGACTAAATCCAAGCAATGATGTGAAGTTAATGATGCAATAGTAAGTAGGATAGCTAGTCTAATTGTTTACGAATACTTCTCGCTAAAACTATACTAGTTCTAGTTACACTGTGGTGCTATAAGACAAAGTTTCCGACCAAGATTTCCGGGCGACGCGACAGAATGCCTGAGGAACCGCAGTGCCTGACAGTTAACGTCGGGAATTTGCCCAACTTTGCTTACGGAATGTGGTATCTTTGCCAGAATGCATGTGCAAACAAACTTTTTAACTATCCTAATATGAACTTTTGTATGAGTTTGTTTGTTCCGTTATAACGTTTTCATTGTTTAATCGATCATCATGAAATAGTCATGAACAAACGGTTTTCCAGCAAATAACAAAAAAGTATTACGTGGACGAAGACGCGGAAAAGCTATTGCATTTGAAAAAAAAAACCTACAGAATTCTGTTAATGTTGACTTCTTTTGCTTGTAAAATGTACTTTGATTTAAGTGTTTTTAGATGTAGATTATTTTCTAAGGCTCTGCAATGCCATTAAGGTGTACAAATTATCGTTCAAATTTAGATAAAAACCTTTTACTATTCTTTTCTTAACCTCAACTCTATCTCCCATAGAATAGAATAGAATAGAATAGATAAATTTATTTGCAATGAATGTAGGTATAGAAATCAGGTGTTACATTTTGATGGCGAATCCTTGTACATTCTGCCTTAAATAGCATGCAAATTACACAAAACAAAAATTTACAATAACTTATCGACTAAGAACTCTTTCACAGAATAATAAGATTTTTCTAATAATAATGCTGTTAAGTGTTTTTTAAATGTTCTCATGGGTTGTTCTTTTATATTATTTGGTATTTTATTAAAAATTACAGGTGCCATACAAATAACATTTTTTTTCAACAATGAAGTTTTGTATACTCCTGTGCACAACAAATTCTGATATTGTGACCTCATTTCTGTAGTTCGTTTTCTAGTGTCGTTCAAGGTGGCAAAAATACTTTTATTCGCTTTGACAAATATAGCTAATTCCAGAATATAGAGACATGGGAAGGTTAATAACTTATGCGACTTAAATATAGGTAGGCAACTGTCTGTAACTTTTAGACTAAATATAGCTCTAAGGCAGCGTTTTTGGGCTTTAAAAATGCTTTCTTTTTCACTGCAATTTCCCCAAAATATTACACCATATCTCAAAACGGAAACGACTAGGCCATGATAGGCAACTAATATTGTTGGCAGATTAACCTTTTTGGATAAGTTATGCAAAATATATGCCGTAGTACTTAATTTTTTGCAAATGTCCTCCGCTTGAGACTTCCATGTTAGTTGGCTGTCGATTAAAATTCCTAAAAATTTTGTGGTATTTACTCTGTCTACAGTTTGACCATTGTGATTTATATTCATGTCTTTTGCGGCTATGCGTTGGTAGAAATGCATGATTTTAGTTTTATCAAGATTAATTATTAAATTATTATGATTGAGCCATGTTATTAAAGTCCTAAGTGCATTGTTAATATCATTTTCATAGGATTGTTTATTGAGACATTTAATCATTGATGTACTATCATCGGCAAATAATACCATCGGATGGGGTATTTGACGTGGTAGGTCATTTATATACAATAAAAATAATAACGGTCCGAGGACGCTACCCTGCGGAACACCATATTTAATTTCTCTATAGGAAGACTTGTATTTTAATTCATTTTTAGTTTCTGTGCATACTCTTGATATCTCCGTATATTGTTTACGACCAGTCAAATACGATTTTATTAAATTATGGGCATTACCTCGAATGCCATAACCCAAGCAGCACAATGGCGGAAATTACATCCATAAACAAGCTATACTACAGTCAAAGGCTCTTATGCAGCTGTACTAACGGATAAAACGATTCTTGAGACTGTATGAGGGGTAATCTCTACACTGTTAAACAGCACAGCTGACTAATGGCTGTACAATGGAGAAAAAAATAACAAAATGCATTTTAGTAGAATTTGAAAGAACTATTGTCCAGCCTTTGGCTACGTATAATGCCACTAGCTGGTTAAGAAGACCAAAGCTTGTGAACGGCTGCTTATTGCGATAAAATCACACCCTCTTCTAAGCTGTGAGTTGTATTAGAGAATCAAATTTTGCCCTTGGCTTTTTCATGGTGTACACTAATTCTATTATAATGCTACCTCAAGGAGCTTAATAGTGGCTGGTTTAAAGCATTTATGATTGCCAGATCTGTAAATTAGTGTAGCGTTACTCCACTTTAATTCCAAAGCTTATAGCGTAAATATGAGCTATTTTACAGCCTCTAGAATTATTGAAGAGTAAACATAAGTTAGTAATGCTCAGGTGGGCAATTCTCGTGACTTTATCACGAATTCGAGAAAAAAGTCGAATTAGAACTTTTCTCGAGCGAAAATACGAATAGCCGTTCGAGTTGCTTCGAACAGTTGGTATCGGTCGAGATATACATTTTGAAATCGAACCTTAACAAACGACAATCAGCTGGGAAGCGATTCTCGCGCGTTACAGATCTTATCTTCAGCATCAGCATACTTGAAAACTAAGGAATTAACATCCATTACGAATAATCATAAAGCGCTAGTTTTTATCTAAAATAGACTTTTAAGACGAGAATTGCCCCCCTGATAACATCGATTTTGTCATAACCTCAAAATGATATTCTATTAATAGAGATCCCTTCTCACTTTACTCCCTTAACCAGTCGTTAGAATAACTGTAAACCACTGTACAGCTAGCGTACAGTTTTCAGCTGATTAACAGACTTAAATATGGCCATAGAACAGAAAAGAGACGGACAAGGGAATTTAGTTAGAATTATTGCTGGATAACAAATTAACGCCATTTTAATGTAAATAAGCCGATTACATATGAAAAAACTACTAATATCTGTTAAACTTTCATGATATTTGAGAGCTATTAAAGTAAAAACACATTATTTAATTGTTACAAATAGATAATAATGCATATTAAATGGAAAAAATTTAGTAAAAATCCATGAATAATTCGTACACCGTATTTATTTTGTATAATATTTTTAGTAAAACTATATTATTTCGATGGCGCGTGTAATATTTGATAATATCACCTATACATATCAACAGTAAAGTGGCACCCGCAGTACAATTTACCAACAGAGATACGAAAAACAAACGTGAAAAATTACTTAATTAGAAATTATTATTTGTCCACAGAAAATGGCCGTAACACTTGCACGGAACAAATAGTTTTTTGTTGCTACGAGTATTTCTTTGTTGATTTAACAATAACCGTTACTAAGCCATAAACCATCTTTTGGCTGTCTACGAGAATTAAAGGAGCTGGATAGTGGCCTATTGACAGCTGTCTAAGCCATTGTACAGCCCATGTACAGCTCTTACAATGCTCTGGACAGCTGTTAACAAGCTACTATAATGCTCAGGGCTGGTTAATTTGGGGCCAAATTTAGAATTATAAGAGCTGTGTAGCTGGATATACAGCCCTTGTACAGAAAGCAATACAGCCTCGAGTTTTCTAAAATTCTGTTGTCCAGAGACTATACAGCTAAGTGTGCTGCTTGGGAAGCGTACAGTTTATATAAAAGAGTTTCATGGTTTACATAATCAAACGCTTTTGACATATCTGCATATATTGCACATATAGGTACTTTTGCATCAACATTTGGCATTATTTTAATAAGAAAATCGAAAATAGCCATATTAATATTTTTGTTTTTCCTGAAACCCTTTTGTTCGTCACATAATATATTGAATTTTGTTAAGAAATTGTAGATTGATTCGTAGATTATTTTTTCTATTACTTTTGAAAACACAGGAATTAAAGCGATTGGTCTGTAATTTGACACGTCTTCCTTGCAGTTCTTTTTGAAGAGCGGTTTTACTATGACGGTCTTTAGGCTTTCAGGAAATACTCCAGCATTTATACTTACGTTAATAATATTATGTGTTAAAGGAGCAGCTATAGGGATAGAGACAAATTTTATAACTGTCGTTGAAATGCCGTCATAACCAAAGCTTTTTTTATTTTTTAAGAATTTTATCACTCGTGTAATATCTTGAGGGATAACTGGAGACATAAATATTGAATGTGGATTGTTATCTATTTCAATAATATCATCTGACATGCATTTTGGCACATCTATAATCTGATCTATAAAAAAATTGTTGAATGATTCGGCTATTTCATTAGGGTCAGATAGTATTATATCATGTATTTTTATTTGAGAAATGGGTTCACTTATTTTTTTAGTATTATTTATTATTTGCCAAGAAGTTTTGGATTTATTTTTTGAATTATTAATCAGATAATTATTTTGTGCTTTCTGTGTCAATTTAATGATTTTTTAAGTTTCCGTGAGTAGTTATTAAATGTATTCTTATTTTCACATGTCGGCATCCGTCTCTGTTGCCAGAGTAGCTGTCGCTGTCTTTTGCTACAAATTCGTATACCTCGTGACACCCATTTAATCTTTTTCTCAGATCTAATTGTAACTAATTTGTAGGGGAAACACAAATTGTATAGGAGCAAAAACATTTCTAAGAAGTTATCATAGGCTTTATTAGGATCATCTGTCCTGTATACGTCAGAGAAAGATAAGCTTTGGAGATGGTTCCTAAATTTAATAAGATTTTCATTGGATGTATCTCGTCTAGATGTTCGCCAAGATTTAATTTGGCAAGATTTATGAACTTTTATCTTCATTATTTGCGCTGTGTGGTCTGATAATGCGAAATCTATTACTTCACATTGACAGTTTTGTTTTGAGTTATGGGCAAAATTATCCAAACAAGTATTACTACTAAATCGAGTCGGTTGTTTAATTTCTAGTTTGAGGTTGTAGCTCATAAGAAAGCATTCAAATTCCAGTGTCATTCTATTCTTTTTTAAAATATCTATATTGAAGTCTCCGCATAAAATTATTTTTGTGTTATGTTTGCTACATATTTTTTTCAATATATCATCCATGTTTTCATAAAATTTGCTAAGATTAGATAACTTTGGTGGTCTATAAACACACACAACTATTAATTTTTGTAAAGGCAATTCAATGGCGCAACATTCTATGATCCCTGCTATCGAGTATTTCATTATGTCGGGCAATTCTTTATACTCATGACCTTTTTTAACTAAGATGCAGGCACCACCACGTTTTTTATTGTGTCTAGCGTAGCTTGCCGCTAGCTTGTAATTTGGTATATTTAACAATTTTTCCTGGCCAGACATTATGAAGTGCTCTGTTATACATATTATATCTAAAACTTTATGTTTATTTAACAATTCCTGAATGTAAATGATCAATAAGTCTGACTTACTAATTACGAGATGGGCAGCGGTGGAGTCCAAAAAAAACCAATTAAATATAATAAAAGATTTATTTTAAAGTTACAATATTGAACTTAGTAACTAAAGCTTAATTTTAAGATGTCCTAACGTCCCGATGTTAGGTGACAAAAAGGCGCCGCGAAATGTCGGCGATCAGTTTTTATTAATCAATGAAGCCGTGTTGCATAATCCCAGTAAGCGGAAATCGAACGATGGTGCGCTGCGTGTTAAAGTTGTATCTGAGGGCATGCTCGGATATAACACCTCCCTCGTAAGATGAGCAACTATTTGTCAATGCCTATTGCAAAAGTTGCGGCTCGTTTAGCTGGTTCTGATAATTCAATAACTTCTTTATTGCTTTTCGTTAGCAATGCCTTTACTCGTCGTGTAAAATACACGCTAAGCAGTGCACCTGCACTTAACAATGCAATCAGCATTAGGTACAAAGGTATTGTTGTGTGGTAAATACTCGATGAATCCGCAGAATCGGTTTCGACAGAAGTCTCCATTGTGATTTGTCTTTGTATATTATTCAGTGAACTTAAGTCAATTGACGACAGGTGATAATTTGGCTCGTTCTTCTGAGTATAATTAGTCATCCGTGGGAACGCTGTTATTTCAATGATGACACCGTTAACCTTGTCATCGATGTTGACCAATGTAATTTCGGGTGATCTTATCTTGCAGGATTTTGGTATAGTTGCTAAGAAGCTGCCTTGTAATAGTTGATGTCTTTCTTGTCCACAGGATAGCTGAACTTTAGTAGGTTTCGGGAATGAAATAATGTAATGTCTGCTATCTAGCTCTAAAAGAGCCTCCTTAGTCAGAGAGATAGGCGTGATTTGACACGTTGCATCTATCTCCTGAAACTGGATTAATTTATCTATGCAATCTAATCCGGAGCGAATGTGATGGCTGATTTTCTGTTCACATATATGCCATGTATCTACCTTCGGGCATTCTGCCTCTATGTACACGAACTCCTTTAAGTTGGTTGCTACATAGGGATAAGCGGGAAGGATAACATTATTTTCTTTATTTGGTACGGGGCAGAGTCTATATAATTTAAAGGTAGTGGGGAGTGTGATAGGGAATTTTAGGACAACCACGATCTTCCTATCAACGTAATAAGAACCTAAACTAATTATGTCGTAATAGTATCTGATATCTAAATCTATTATATGATCTACGCTATATAAGTGCCGTAATTTGCTTAGCATAGTTTTTAAATCCCTAACACTTAATATAGAATGGTGCAATGATCTTGAACGACTAAATGCTAATATATTCTCTAACCTATTAATTTCACTGGCTAACTCCTGTATGTCATCGCTAAGAATAACAAAGAGTTGCGCAAGGTGTGCATATCTTAACGCTCGCTCATTATCCGAGGTAGTCAAGTTAATGACATACTTAAGAGCTTTATCTAATTTTTGCTGATTTATAGTTAAATTGTGTAGTAACTGAGTTTGTTGTACTGTAAATTCTTTAAATAATGAAATATGTTCATTTAACTTGTTAGAAATAAGCTTATCATTTTTCTTTAAAGTTCTCATAACATTCTCGAATCTTAAAGCGTCATCGTGATCTAGATTACCGGAAATTGATTTTATTAAAGTACCCAAAGGATTAAATATACCTCGTTTGACTCTACTAGGTTGCAAGGTTTCTAATTGTAATAGGATTCTATTTAACTTATCATGCATATATTTGATTTGAATATTGAATGAAGGTAGGCTGTTGTTAGATAAGATATGCGTAGTTTCAACCAATTGTGTCTGTAAGGCGTAGATCTGTCTTTCTATCAATAGTAAGTTAATGTCTTGTAGAAACGTATGGTGATGGGATATGATTTTTGTAGCTCCTAAGTCGTAAGGTAGAATTCCAGGTCCGTTATCAAGGCTGTCAAGTCGGATCTCTTGAGCTTGGGCCAGGGATGTTATTATCATCACTAGGTACCTGTAACAATGTGGGGTCTTTATTTTTCTTAGGTCGTTTCAGTCTGGTCTTAGCTACGGGTCCGCGTTTCTTAGATGTGAAAATATGAATAGGTAGGTCAGCTATAACTTTGTCATGGGTAAAACGACTAGCAAGTTTTTGTCGCGATGCAGCTGGATTTCGTATATAAATTTCCTGATTTTGCGAATATTCTATTTCAGGTTCCCTACTGCTGTTACGTTGTATCATTAAAGATTCGCGTTCGGCGAGTGATGAGTCATGAACAAGTGCATATACTGATTCCATTCTACTCCGGTGGTCTTGAACGTACTGTTGCAATAATCGTTCCGTCATATTTACGTCTGTCGGGTCCCGTGGGTCGAAATGTCCGGTGATAAGGTCAAAGGGTCTACATTTAGTCAAACTATGAATAGAGCTGTTATAGGCTAAAAGTGCATAAGGCACTAAATTAACTGCCAATTCATTTTTATGCTGTAATTTTAATATACGTAAATGTTCGATAAGTGTGTTATGGAAACGCTCTATCATGCCGTTTTCGTTCGGGGCATGAGCAGCAGTAGTGCGATGCTGTATTTTATGTAATCGTAAGAACTCGCTAACGACTTGGTTTGTGAATTCGGTCCCCTGATCAGTTACTAACGTCATTGGATAACCATGATGAGTACTAAATTTTAGCAGAGACTTTACTATGTTTGGGGCGGTACAATCTGACATACGATAGGCCTGGGCGTACTTAGTAAATGAATCTATGAATGTTAGATATTTTTCCTGCTCTATAGTTAAAACGTCAGCGTGGATAATATCGAATGGTTTTGCCGGTGGTGGTACTATTCTAAATTGTTGGTGAATCGGGTTACGATCGTATTTAGCACAACCGCACACAACGCACTCATTTATATATTTTGTTATGTCGGCTTTCATTTTAGGCCAAAAGTATTGCTGAGATAACGCCAGATAGGTTTCATTTATGCCACGATGGTTGGTTTTACCTTCGTGGTATTTGCGTATTATATCCTGTTGGTTTAAAAACTCCGATACATTAATAATTTGTTTTTTAACAAGAAATAATTTCATAGAATTTTTAAATGCTCTTTGTATTATGGGAACAATTTCGTACATTTTATCAATAGGTTGGACTAAGATAGCTGTGCGGATGTTGGGGTCCACATGCTTTTTAATTATATCTACAATATCTTGATCAAAGTTGGGGCTTACGCATACGTCAGTTATGACTTGAAGGTAAGTGTCGAAGGGTTTTATTACCTTTGGTTTAGGTTTAGCCGGCTGGTTAATTATATTTATAATAATTTGTTTGCGAAATTTATTTAGTGGGTCATCACTTATAGGAATATTGAGTACTGGATTTTCTACACTAGTATGTGCGGTTTCAGTATCTGATATGTGTGGTGCAGTTAAAGTCGATGAGCTGTGACGTTCGCGGACTTCTGAAGAATTTTCTATCGACATAGCTTCAGGTGCTGTTATAGTTGACGAAGAGCTATGGCGACGTCCTGGTGTCTCGGATGTATTAACTATTAAAGAAATCGTTTCATCATTGTGGATTTCGATCCGTGACAGCGCATCGGCATTAGTATTACAAATACCTTTTTTATAAATGACTGTAAAATCAAATTCAGATAATTTTAATCTCCATCTAGTAAGACGCGAGTTAGGCTCTCTAAGGTTCATGAGCCACTGTAATGGTTTATGATCCGTGACTACTTTGAACTTTCGCCCAAAGAGGTATGGCCTAAAGTATTTGGTGGCCCACACGATACCTAGAAGCTCTTTCTCGATTGTCGAGTAATTGGTCTCACTACTATTTAATGTTCTAGATGCAAAAGCTATTGGTCGGTCATTCCCTATAGGGCCCTGTGATAGCACGGCTCCAAGTGCGAACTGCGATGCGTCAGTGGTCAAAACAAACTCCTTTGAAAAGTCGGGATACTGTAAAATAGGGTCGTTGGTCAAAAGAGACTTACAGTGTTCGAAATTACGTATGTAATCAGGTGTTATTGTAATCTTGGATCCCTTCTTCAGACATGTTGTAAGGAATTTAGTAATTTTTGCAAAGTCTGGTATAAATTTGCGGTAGTAACCTAATAAGCCTAAAAAGGATTTAATTTGTTTGGTAGTTTTAGGTATTGGATAATTTGAAATCGCATAAATTTTATCAGGATTCGGTTTCACACCATTGGGGGTAATAATATGACCTAAATACGGTGTTTCGCGTTTCAGAAACTCTGACTTATCCATTTGGATCTTGAAATTAGACTCTCTAAGTCGCTGAAATACACTACGCACGTTACAAATAATTTCCTGGAGTGACGTCCCAAATACCAGGATATCATCCAAGTATACTACACAGATCTTATTCAGTAGTCCTCGGAGGACATTATCCATCACCCTCTGGAAGGTTGATGGTGAATTTTTGAGGCCCATCGGCATTCTCAAGAATTCGTAATGGCCGTGCTCTACGTTAAACGCAGTTTTATGAATGTCCTTGGCATCTAGCTCCACTTGGTAAAATCCACTAGTCAAATCTAGCGTAGCGAAATACTGACACTTCCCTAGTTTGTCTAATATATCGGTGATATTCGGAATGGGGTACTTATCATCAATCGTCTTGTCATTTAACTTACGGAAGTCAATGACTAAGCGCCATTTTACTTTACCAGATGCGTCACTTTTCTTCGGCACAACCCATATGGGCGCGCTCCACGCAGATGTGGAAGGTCGAATTATTCCTTGATCTAGCATTTTTCTAATTTGAGTTTGTACCTCTTCCCTGTGTATATAGGGGTATCTATAAGTTTTGCTATGGACCGGTAATTCGTCAGTAGTATTAATAGTGTGCTTAATTCTATTAGTGAATGTTAACGGCTCATCTTCTAAATAAAATACGTCCGAGTATTCAGTACATAAGTTAATTAAATTGACTGTCTCCTCTGGATTTAAATGATCTATGCGCAATCGCGATAAGACTTCTCGAGTTCGAGCATTGTTATTGGAAGTATCAAGTTTCGTTGCAGGTACAGTCTGTTCGTTAAATATGTTGGCGTGAATTGGTACTGACAACGAAAAAATTATGTCATTATCTGTCGGATTTGTTACTTCTAATGATGCTTGATTATTGTTTGCGACTGTCAGACAGTCACTTATATGACAGTTACATATAATTTGCTGATCGACAAGAATTTCACCTTGACTTATATCAGTGGGTACACGTATTAATTTTGAAGATTTTGCCGGAATAATACTTTCATGTAAATTAAGGTATGGAGACTTATACATGTATATAGGGTTCCTGGCGAACTCAGTATTAAGTATAAACGATCCCAAATCGACTTTGGCTAACCAACGTGTAAGAAGATCGCACCCTATTAGTCCATCGAAATACTCATGGAACTTATAAACGTATAACTTAATTGGAACTTTATCATTTAATTCTTTAAAACACGGTATAGTAATTGAGTATTCATTCCTAGAAGAGGAATTAAAGTTCGTGACCACAAATTGGTCAGGGTCAGGGCGAACATTTGAAAAATACTCTTTAGCGATATCAGGGCTTATAAAGGATTGATTAGCCCCGGTATCTATCAAAAAGTGTAAAGGCCGGAAATCAGGCCTCACGTATAATTTTAAATAAGGTAACTGTCTTTTATTATGAATATTTATCTCTATTCTGGGGCACTCTTCAGGCTGCCCTGGGTAAAATTTTGGGGATTAGCGGCCTCGGAAGAAGATTCTATACCCTCTGTAGGCTGTATTTCAGGGATTTCCTGCGACAATTGGTAAGTATCGTACTCATGTTCGTAGTCATAGTCACAATAGTCATAGTAATTTTGATCGTAGTCGTAGTCGTCATAAGTCTCATGGCTATTTATTTGTCTAGTCTTAAAGTAGTTGTTAGGTGGTGGATTACCTTGCGTTCTCCAGTCATGTCTAGTCGGGGGTAAAGGGCGTGCAACAGGGTGGCTAATACCACTCATAGGTCGGGGTTGGTTATTATTATATTGCGGTAGAGCTGGTTGACGTGGCGTAACCCTAAAACCGGTAGACATATTAGATCGCGGTAGTGCCCTAAACATCTGTTGTGTTCTAGACGGTCCCTGGAACGGTCTAGGCGGCTGCATACTAGATTGCTGCATAAAAGGACCTCTTGTTTGAAACGGATACGTTTGCGGTACGTTTTTATGCATTTGCTGCGAAGTAGATGCATGTCCGGGTAAAAATGGTTTTCTAGGGTGTTGGTGTGGAAGCTTCTGTTGGAGGTAAACGATATTCATTTCCTCTTGAGCATATTCTAGAGCTTTCTCTAATGAGGGTGGACGCATACACCTAATCCTTGACCCTAATGGTTCCTCTAAACCTTTCAAATACGTTTGAAGCGCTAATTTTTTATATAGTAAGCGCTTAGCTTCCACTGTAGTTTCGACATTATCGTGCAATTCAACATAAGTCATTATAGTACTTAGCATATTTTGTACGCGTTCATAAAAAATGTGAGGTGTATCTGATCCTTGGGTTAACAACGATAGGTCACTGTATAATGCAGATTCGTCTCTATGATCTGAAAAGTTATGAATCAATGTGTTCCTTATGCCATTCCAATCTCTAGGAATGCCATTCGTCACTAGGGTTCTAGCGGCGGCTCCCGTAATTTTATTTAATATGCCATTTAATAAGGCTAAGTTGGACAATTCATGTCCGGGCGTTGGATTGACGTAATTAACAACTAAGCGATCACAAAGTGATAAAAATCTTATTAAAGTATTACAATTACCATCAAACTCAGGTACCAACCTTAGTGCTTTGACGATTTTATTAATAATTTCGTCCTGATTGACGACGCCTTGCTGCTCCATTATTAAATCTAAGTTACCTACTTCTAAGTTACGAAAAGTGTCCCTCTGCGCGATGCGGGAGGACGATCGTAGGCTTTGGGGTTCGATTCCCCTGGAGGATCGCGATGATCGTGGGTGGAAAATTTTGAAGGAAGTAGCGGCCGACTATATGGAATTGTGCAACTCACATATACATATCGATGGCTCTTCGTAGTATCGATTTCTGGATACTCAGGATCTCCAACGGCTGCTCTCGGTTCTTCTCAGATTGCCGACGATGCACGTTAAAACGTGGACAGCGCGCGCGAGTGTCCAACAGGATCTCGGAATAGCTTACACGCACTGACTCGACAATCCTACCGACTGCGCCAATTACGAGATGGGCAGCGGTGGAGTCCAAAAAAAACCAATTAAATATAATAAAAGATTTATTTTAAAGTTACAATATTGAACTTAGTAACTAAAGCTTAATTTTAAGATGTCCTAACGTCCCGATGTTAGGTGACAAAAAGGCGCCGCGAAATGTCGGCGATCAGTTTTTATTAATCAATGAAGCCGTGTTGCATAATCCCAGTAAGCGGAAATCGAACGATGGTGCGCTGCGTGTTAAAGTTGTATCTGAGGGCATGCTCGGATATAACATACTTAAAAGTCCGGCAATGTTTTGATGCAACACATACATGTGATCAAAGAAAAAAATCGCAACGTGGAGTCGCTGAGTTTGTCTTGTCCTTGACTATTGTTTCACATTGTATAGATGAATTACTAATATCTGTTATAATAAAAAGTAAATTATAAATGACATTACGCATTCCACGGTCGTTTATTTTCCTATTGGATTTTAAGAACATACTATAATCATAAGATAAATCCAAATTAGAGTCAAGTGCAGTTGCGTAGTTATATGTTTGTAAATCAAGATGAAGTAAATTATTAAAAGTCTCAATACGCCAGTTAAACATAGTTGAATAGTTACTTAGTTTGAATGTTGGAACACACAGAATGATATTTGTATGTTGTATTTTTTGTAATGTCTCCCTTAGTTCTATAATTATATTTACATAATTCTCAGTTTGTCGGAAGTCCTCCTCTCCAATTAAAATAACACAATAATCGCTCATGGTGTAGTCAATTAGTTTATTATGCAAATTGCTGATAAGCTGTAGTGTACCACAGTTTGGTGAAACGTAATGACATACTTGAAAGCTTTGAAATGTCTCTATGTTCTCTTAATTCCCCATGTATGTTCTACTCTATACAACGCGAAACAAAAGTGCGTGATCATATTTAAGGGGGCTGTTTGGACTCTTATTCGGAGCAAAAGGACAATGCTCAAAAAAAACCCAGGCTTGGCGCAAACGGAATGTATCTCAATTTGTTTGTATAAATGTGAAATGAAATAAATAAAAATAAAGTAAAATAAAATAAAAATTATTTATTTCAGACCACTGAGTCCATAGTGTTAGTAACAGAAAAACTTACAACCTATGTTAGTGGGCTACACGAAAAACAAAATATAAAAACAGAAACTACTTAATATTAGTGTCGATTCACTAGTTCACACCTCTCACATGCAAATCAATGAATCGACTAAAGACGGCTGAGTCCAGTCTATCTGCTATCATCTTCAAGATTCCGTTGCCGCTCCTCCGCACACCTTGCATGACAGACGCGGTTTTCTTGCGCATGATCGCATAAAAATCTTCTACATGCGCATCTGCAAACATGCCTGAAGCACTACAATAACGAGGGAGCCGCAACAGAGCCCTGAAGATGTTGTTGTACTGAACTCTGAGGGCACTGTAGGCCTTTTGCGTGAAACTGACCCATAGACCACTCGTGTAAAAACTTTGACAGTACGCTTTAAAAAGCGTGAGTTTCACGTCAACTGTACAACGAGCGAATCTATGAGACAGCATGTTTCCGCGCACCGACAATGCCCTCCGCTCTCTCTCAATATCCTGATCATCTTTTAAACTCTCAGTTACAATGTGACCAAGATATTTAAACTGCGACACACGGTTCAAAACTACTCCATTCAGAGACAAATGTGGTACACTATCAGGTACTTTGTTGTTTCCCACGAAAATCATAAATTCACTCTTTTTTTCATTATATTTTAAACCGTGTTTCGCAGCATACGCTTCACACACATCCAAAAGTTTTCTCAGGCCACCAATTGACGGGCTGAGCAGCACCATGTCGTCTGCATAGCTTATGTTATTTACACTAACGCCATCTATGCGGCAGCCGACATGCATGCTGCTCAACCCTTCAATCAGCTTATTCATATATAAGTTAAAAAGCCTGGGAGAAGTTAACCCTCCTTGTCTCACACCAGAGTTGTGAGTATGTACTCATCGGAATTTACATTTGCCCATTTGATAATATTTTTTTGATTGCTGTACCAGTATGAGAAAATGCCTATTACTTCTGGAGAGACCCCTACATCCTTTAATTTATTCCAGAGCAAGTCATAGGATACAAGATCGAACGCCTTGGATAGATCGAGGAAACATGCATATATTGGTGTTTTTCTTTTGAGGTAGTAATTAACAGTATGCTTAAGTGATAAAATAGCGCTTTCAGTTGACAAACCTGCTTGAAAGCCGAACTGGGCATCCTGTAATTGTATGCATCCACCAAGACGTTCATCCAGCACCCTATCCACAATAATGCCACATAGTCGCCATCATCAAAATCGATGTCTAAATCTGAAAAAATGCTATTTGTTTAGTGGCAGGGATTATTTTTAATTAATTATTTTTTTGAGTGAAACTACGTAAAATCACATGACTTTGTTCGATTTTTGGTACCTATTCATCGTACGCATCACTACAGCGCTCCATTAGACGTCGGGCTAGATACCAAGACGATTTCGAACACCCTGCGCTATCATTAGCAAACGTTTTAATAGACATAAAAAACCAATGAATCATCTTTCGATTCTGTTTACATTGTTTTTCTACTCGAAATAAGAACTTTACATTATTTTTCTTGGTGCCCATGAAGTCGAAGAGTACTAAAAACTAGTATCCAGTAAGTATGCCAGTTGTAACTATTTTAGGTACCGTGGAATGGGGTTTCATTGATCAATTTCGAAATTCAAATGGCCATATTTTCTAAAATATAAACGAAAAAAAAACGAAAAAAAAATCAGAATATCGGTTTTTACTGTACAATCGATACAATGAATTAGATTTATTTTTTAATGACTAATATGTCGAAGAAAAATATAAATGTGAGTGATCAATGTTAAACCGTAAGTGGGGTTACTTTGATACCCCCTATTTTTTTCACGGAAACTAAAAGTAACCCTTTTAAGCGACACTTTTTCTAAAGAACGAAAAAAATCGGTCAAGTGCAAAAAAAGTTATTACATTTTTAAGAGTTTGGGGGTGACATTGATCAAGGCAATAAAAATAACTTTTCAAAAAAAAAACAATTTTATTATCAATTCTTTATTATACTCCATGGTACTTATTGAAAACCATAAGATCTTCTGAAACAGCTGTTACAGCTCGCTCCAACACCTCATCATTAAAATTTCGATAGGCGCGAGCTTCTGGACGCTTTGTATGGGTACTTGGCAGAGCGCTGAAAGTAAAAAAAAGTATATAAAGCAGTCATCATTGAAAACATATTGATAGTTTATGTTAAAAATGGCAGAAACAGCAAAATTGCTAGGTTTGGGTGAGATTGAACAATGATCAAAGAAACCCCGTGCCTATGATCAATGACACCCCGCAAAAAAGAAAAACCGTCAGTGAACGAAATTTTTGAGGTTAGAATACAAAGCATGACGTCTTTCTCAAGCTAAGTAAACACTTATCAACATAAACTAACATTTTTTCTAGCACCTTTCATATCCAATCCGGTACCCGTAAAGTTATTTAAGCCTTTGAAATAGTTGAAATGCAATACTCACAGTTTTTTATGAAAATCTCCAATATCGATCCGTTTGTACGTGCAGCGCTTGGGCATTGACAAACAGTGACATTCAGTGATGTACACCCAAGAATTAAAATCGTACGCTTGCGTTTAGAAAAGGAGAAATTTCGGTTTTAAAAAATTATTAAGTTTTTATCAAAGTCACCCCGTGAATCAAAGTAACCCCATTCCACGGTACCTTAAAGTTACTCCTGCCATAAAATAAATAGCAATTTTTCAAATTCAGCCTTCAGTTTCAATGTAAAGCGTTACTTTTTGTTATCTAGTATATGCTAATTGTAAATATTTTAATTACATTTTGAAATACCTGAATGTTAAAAAAATGCAATGTTACTAAAAAAATAGCAGTTTCTTACATTTAGCCATCTATTTCGATGATGCCACCTATGTGGCATTTTATTACACCCTTATACTAAAAATCTGAGATACGGTACGTTTCATTTGCGACAAGCCTGGTTTTTTTTTCATACTTCGTGAGCATTCTCCTTTAATCAAAAAAATCGGTAATTTTATTAATGTCGATTGTCGTATTTTGGCCGATTTTTTTTATTTGACCTATCAAATTTTGCTCTGAATACAGAGTCCAAACAACTCTCTTAAATATGACCATGCATTTCTGTAAAATGATGTATAATGGGTCTCGGCTGTGTGTGTTAAATAAATGTTTTATTTTCGTTCTTTCCTTCTTCTGTATGTGAACTTACATTTCTCTCCTCAGTTTCCACAATAAGGTGGTTGTTCTTCAAGGTCATGGTGAAGATGGAGCCGTTGGCAGCCGGAGCCTCCCCTACATCTGTCCCGGTGCTCTCCTCCGTTGGTGACTTCAACTGGAAGTAAAAGAAAAGTCATTGAGTACTTTGGCACAATAAATTACAGATTTTTTTGGATGTGATAGGTACTGATGACCATGGCCGATTCTTTTATGTTTTTTTAAAGTCTTTTACTTGGTGACGTTTGACTCTTTAGTAAGATGGTAAGCGTAGACAGTGAAAATAAAGAGGAACTACCCTGTACCCATCTGGTTCTCACAAACAGTCGACGGATCATGATAAACTGCTAAGCGCCGAACTAGCCAAGTGGACCGGATAGATCCTACCACCAAACGTGTTGGGTTTTGTTGAATCTTACAACACGCGTCTATTCCTAGCTTACTGTGAGGAAATTTTATATGTAGCCCATACGTACGGGATAAACGATTTTGACTATGACTTGGTATAATTAATTTATATTATACTAGGTAGAAGTCGCTCATGGTTTCGCCCTCGTGGATTTCGTTTATCGCGTATTTTATATTTTTTGGGACAAAAGTAGCCTATGTCCTTCTCCAGGTTCCAGACTATCTCTGTACCAAGTTTTATCAAAATCGGTTTAGGCGTGAAAGGGTCACAAATATACAGACACAGTTTCTTCTTACTTAGTTACTTTCGCATTTAATTGTATAATACCTATTAGTAGGGTTTTTTTGTATCAATTCACACGAAGTGACTACCGTCTGATGTTAATCTGTAACCTCCAAGAAAGCGATCGTCTGAACAGAATTCGAAACTCGAATAGCTCTAAGTTTATGGTAATGATCAGTCGTTTCAGAACTAGTACCACACAGCTCAAAAGTTCCCAAATTAAAGTTTGAGTAACAACTCGAACAACCAGAAACTCAGTAACAACTAGGAGTGTCGTTCTAAGATGTTGTCGCTCATGTTGTGGTTTTAAATATTGTTTCAGGCATCATAAATGTGACAAATGCTCCACCATTTCAGTCTAGGCCGGTATAATTCAGTCGAAACGTCGGGATAAAAAAGGGATTCTATAAATGATGGAATCAGGCGTTACTTTGCGGAAATCCATGACATACAAAAATGCAAATAGAATATCTAGCTTTAATTCCGCTGAACAAGATCGCTAGTTTGGATGCAGTACGCGAATCAATCATTCGCGTCCTAGCGGTCGAGGAGTCAACATATCCTGAGGATGAGGTGCAGGGTCGAAACACGTGTCGTGTATTGGTTTGGTTGCATGTTGCATTATTTTTTCACTCTTTCTGCATGTGCATATATTTGTGGGCGGAAGGGTGGTGATCCAAACTAGCGACCTTGTTCAGCGGAATTAAAGCTAGATATTCTATTTGCATTTTTGAAGGTATTCTATGCCTTTTAAAATATTCTAGGCAATTAGACCCGAACCAGTATTGGTATAATGCGTACAAACTGCGAAAGTTTTAAAACGATCATAACTGTGCCCGGAAAAAGGCAATAGGTTCGCACATGGGACTTAATACCTTAGACGAAACATGGGTGTATCCTGTACCCTAATAGAACTTTGTTGGCATTCAGTTGGGCCACATACAGAGGCATGGGGCCCAATGAAATGCCAACAAAAAATGCTACTAGGCAATAGGAAAACATCTCTGCTTACCCCTTCGGGGATTACAGGCTTGATCATATGAATGTATGTAAAATATGGTTCCAAAGTTCTCTCTAATAACACTACATCATTTAAATCGAGAAATAAGGCCTCGAAAAAAAAGACATTTTAACCATATCACCTCACGAAAATAACCCTAAATACAAGCCGCCGTGTCCCAAGGTACTGTCAACAGTCATAATGCATGTTTTACCTCAAATAACAGCAGTTATTACCCAAACGGTGATGGTATTCATAATGACTAACGTGGGGCCACTGACAAAGGAGCTATCCTCTCGTTTGGAGCCACTAATGACCTGCATTGACAAATCGTTCACCTTCGCCCACGTAATACGCTTAAAGGATAAGCGGTAGCGGGTTGCGAAATGTTGACACCTGTAAGTCAAGTTTTTCTTTAACAATTATTTGCTTTGATATTGATATTCGATTTTCTCGCTAGGGCCAGCTCGGCTATATAGGCGAACTAGGTGACACTGGCAGCATAGCGAGGGTGCGGAACGGGCAAGTCAGCTGCAGCCGTGCAAGCTGCGAAATTTTTGTTTCAAAGGGCGCCATTTCAGTTATTCGGTCAGGACGCCGAGTTTTCTCGGGCCAGGCGCTGCCTATTTGCGTACTGAATAATATCAGACTATAATATTGTACCACTGCACTGATCAATGCTCGTACCTTCTCTGTATGAGAAGAAACCTTTACCTTGCAGTGGGCTAGTATTTATTTATTATTTTATTTATTAACAATCCCACTGCAGGGCAAAGCCCTCTACTCGTACAGACAAGGAACGAGAATTAATCACTAGGGTGGGTCACTATAGTATGAAAAAAAATAAAAGTTGACAAATCAAATTCTAATAGTAATATTATGTTGAAGTGCAACATAGCAAATAGTTTCAGTGAAAAAAATATTAACGAAACATATATCTTCAGCCCGCGCATGCGCTTCAAATATACACGATTTTTAAAAAAACACGTCTTACTAAATGTCATAGTTCTTTATTGGAAATCGCTTATATACTATTGTAACAAAACAAATATATAGCTAAGGACACATATTAACGTTAAAAACCAAAACTTAACCAAATAAACACACAATACATAACAAAAAAAAAATACTTTTATGCAAAAAATCCTGCTTGCTATCAAATTTTAGGATAACTTTTCTGGAAGCAAGTTTTGCTTGAATCTTTCTTTCATACAAATATTTTTGGTCTGTGCTTAAGTCATCAGGTTTTTGCGTTGGTAATTGACCTGGTATTGGCTCAAATTCACGTTTCACACTTATCCAGCAACTTACCAATTGTATGAAGATGGACCAGAAGTTTTACCATCTATGTAACCAAACAAATGCCTCAAAGGCTGTTTATTTAAATGAAGCATGCAAATTATCCATTGCAAGGGTCTCTGAAGTATTTTTTCAAATAGTCTTATGACACCACTAAATTTGCCTGTATTTGTTACTGTTCCATCGCATCCAATAGCCAGAAGAACATCAGTACTAATATTTTTAGCGAAAAGAAGAGCGTTTATTGATATCTTAATGATATTAGCTGTTCCTTGTGATAGTGTTACATGCCCTAAATAAATGGAATCCGGTTCTTTAATTCCTTTGTGACTATCTTCAAGGTTTTATCTTTCCGCCCATCAAAATATATAGCAGGCAAATTCAGAGGCGCTTGATTTTGCATAAGAACGTCGCGTGTTTTCCTTCTGTCTCTTCGTAGTTTTGATTTATCAATTACGACATCCGACTAAAGTTCGTGTAAAACTGCAGAAGCAATCGCAGCACCAGCTCTGTCGGACAGTCCATGACGGTCACGTATTTGGGACAACATCGGTAAACTTTTGATGCATTTCTTATTTTCCATAGTTCCTGGGGTAGAAAGTAAGGGTTTTTCTATATTTTTCTGAAGCTTTTTCGGAGATGAAATACTTGTATCAGAATCACTACTTGTTGATGAGACTAATTCTTGCTCTGGCATTTTGGATGGGTTGTTATCACTCTTCTGAGAGATTTTTGTTGAAGCATGCTTTCGAGCTAACTTTTTCTGTAAAGTTTTTGTCCGAATGCGATCAATGCCACCGATTCTCATTTTTCTCTAACCCCTTTGATTAAAAGTCTCAGTAACTCTTCTTTGGGAACTTTGACTTCTCTGGGACAATTGCACTGACTTATTAACTTGCATTTGCAAGAACAAATATGGAATAAATTCACTTTGCTGCAAGAACTCAGTTTTTCTCTCATATGACAACCTTTTGAATGATTTAATAATATTTTTGCATTTCAAATGATAGGCTCAGTGTGCAAGACTACAGGAATTGATGCTTTTTGCCATACTCCTTCAACTTTTTGGGTTACTATTTCTGCAATTTCGGAAAATGCGTGCTCCATGTTACTACCATTTCGAATTTTCCGTTGTATTCTGTTCCACTCGTAACACTTCATGACATCCCGTTATGTTGGTAACACATTATCCTTCATATCTTGTATAGTTCCAAATATAGACACTTGTACGACTGTCTATTTATTATTCGACATGATGATTAAATTTAACTCCTAGTTCTAAAACAAAAATAACAGTTTACCGGAATTTCACAAGAATTTAGTCACATTTTCACATGATTTTTCTGAATGTACTTACCTCAAAACTGATTTTTCAGAATAAAAAACACAATTTAAATACCAAAACCGACATGTATTTCAGTGAATTCCAATTAGAACACTAAAATACACCCAACCACAAACGTGTGAATTGAGATGTAAAAACACACTTGAACAAATTTTTTTCAAAACTTCAACGGCTTTGCGCGGGCTATTCCACTTAAAATAATTCAATAATATTTTAGAGGGTTGATAACAATACCTTACTTCAACATATTTTCGCTATTAGAAATCGACAACTAAAAAAAAATTGTTTTGACCCACCCTATTAATCACCTCGCTAGATCACTGTGTATTGGCGATTTCAGAGTATTTCCAGGTTGTTTCTCACTCCTCACTGTGTATTTCTTCAAGTTATGTCATTGATGTTTTAGATTAGCATAGAAAATTTATATGACTTTGAAAACTTCAGAGTAGTATGTGCCAAGAAAGTACTTGTCTGCTTAAAATAAATCCTAAAACTCGCACTTTACTAACACACACACTAAGAAACTAAACCAAAGAAACTATGGATGGATGATGTAAAAGACGATAATTATAAACTAAAAAGAGGATGACTAAGTACTGAGATGACGGCTAATAGAGATGAATGGAAGAAAAAAAACATGCTGCGCCGACCCCAAATAAGTTGAGATAAGTGCAGGTGGATGAGGATGGTGATAGTGAGTTCACGAGTCACTACAAAATTCAGCGTCTGAGGCTTCAACTGACAACCCTACACTTCGTAGAACTATTGTCGCTTATTGATTTCAGTATCGCTATCGCTAACTCTTGTATCTTATGACATACAAACCAAAATAAAAAGACCTCTAACGTTACATAAAAAATCCTTAATTCGTTTCGCAATTTCTGAACCGGAGGAAGCAGAGGAGGTCTTTCAAATTGGTCGTCTCGTCATTTCATACCCAGATAGAAATTCTCTCGGATATACATATTTGAAGTTACATTAAAAATATTAGTTTTAAACTTAATCGCTTTTTAATAGAGTCGGGAATCATTTGGCAAAGCTTTTTATGATTTGCGTTTGAATGCAGAAATAAAAAAGTGTTTTGGTATGTTAACTTTTTGACAGGCAATGGAGCGTGGCCAGGTGTGAGCAACCTTGTGGAGGTATAAGTAATTAGTTATTTGAAATCATGATATTATTATAAAGATGATTTAAATCAAATCGTCATCTGAAAACTATGCTATTTACTATACAACGTTATTTTTAGTTTTTACAAAAACCGAGACACTCCAACAAGATTTTCATCAGAACTGCCGGAATATGTGTTTTTTTTAATAAATCTCCAAGTTACACCGTAGTTTATGTCGCGTTAAGTTCCCTAGTAAAGTGTGAAATGCCTGAAATGTGCTATGCAGGGGTTGTCTAATACACGGAAACTGACCGAGCGGACGATCTCAAGCCTCAAGGTGTCTATTCCCGTCAACTGTTATGGGTAGAAACCTACTGAAACAAAAATGAAATTTATGAAAAAAAAATGTGGTGTAAAAAATATGTCAATCGATTCTCCTAGTGATTCTAAACAAACTAGGTTTAGTATATACTAAAACTAAGCTTGTATAAAATACGAGGTACGTACGACCAAAGAATAAAGCCACGTGCTTGCCAACGTGCGCACGCCAACGCATGCACACGTTTCCTTCTGATCAAGCCACAGAGTAAATATGTGCCCTATTGGGCGGGAAACCACGTGCTTTCCACTGTCTATACATAGAACTTTATACGTAGGAAGTATGTATACTTATTTGCAGTTTTCTTAAGGTCTATGAAATAGTAAAGAAATAAGTAAATAGATAGCATATAGTTAACCAAATAGCGTAAATTGTATTTTTTTCATATTTAAAATAGATTTGGAGACATTTGACATTGAGTTTCTTGCGAGCTCTTCTGCACAGGAAACGTCAAATTGGAACCGTGCACCTAAATTCGACATTTCATAAACAGCGCGTATGGTTTATGTGAAATAAGAAAAATGATTTTGATTTCTTGGCATTGCGTCCAGATGCGGAAACAATATTTTAAGTTTAATCTAATTTCGTTCTTCAACTGTAAGCCCATCTCATCCCACTGCTGGGCAAAGAATTTCTCTAAGATTCCTTATTCAATAACTAAATATAATTCAGTATCCTTTTGAAATTATCGTCAAAAGAAACATTCTTCGTTTTATTATCTGTGCAAGCCATACATTCCTATTTCCCTTTCGACACACTTACACACACACTTGTAACCATCAGTCATTAAACCCCAAAAATACCTACATACAATACACAGCACAAAGTACACAATAAAACACAAAAAATACACAACAAAAACTCACGCCCACATTCACACTTAAGACCTAGTCCTTAGGTCTAACTTTGTCGGGTCGTTGGCCGGTCGTCGCCCGCGCATTTTGGCATACTCTTATTTTTTTTGGCTCCCCCCTCCCGTGCGTCGCCACAGCCTCCCAATCGAGTTGCAGTTTTTAGATGCACCTACTTGAGTCGTATGACTATCTAACGACCTGAAGAAGGAAACCCGTGGAGAGGGTTTACTTTGTGTGTATTTTTTTCGTTTAGTACGTTTCTACTGTTTTTGAAACAATAAAATACTGATATTCAGCTGCATCCGGTTCGACTGGAAGCCGACCCCAACATAGTTGGGAAAAGGCTAGGCAGATGATGACGTTTCTACTTTTTTGTAGCATTTTCTTCGCTGATCATTCAGTTCGATTATACAATATGTAACAAAAGTCTGAAATAATACTGAAGGGTGCAATGGTGCATGTAAGTATATCAAATAAAGAATCATCTGTAAAAAAAATATACAAAGAAACTTTTCTTTTCTTTTTCAATATTTTCTCAAATGACACGAATTCCAAGAATGTAATTATTTTAAACTGGTTGTTTAGTTAGTAGGTAAAAATAAAATCTTCTTTAAGTACCCTATTTAATCGCGTTTACTTTTCTAACTGATACTTAGGGCTGTGATTGAATGTTTTTAGTGAAAACCGTCGCTTTGTTTTACTGAACTACTATTAGGGGTTCGGTTTCAAAACCTATGCCCAATCTATATATATCTTATATCTTCTATCTATATACAAGGTTAGTCAGAAAGGGGGTACTAATCCGCAGACCACTTAAAGTATCACTGATGATAGTTTTAAAGCAAGTGTTAAAATTTCAAAATTAGATAATTTTAATTTCTGTGTAAAATAATTTTCATTTTAGTTTTTTCAAAAATTCTTCGTCCCTGCTTTAGTTACGAATTCAGAAAATGGTGCTTCTAATTCGTGACCCCAAATATGACCTAAAATGTAAACACAGCTGATCATAACTGGGAAAAGATAGATTTTAGCGATTTTTTTTTTGAGATCTTTGTACAGCTGTTTCTCTTAAACTATCGACTTTTGCGGAAAGTGGTAGAACAAAAATTACTCATTATTATGGGTACTTTAATACCCTTTCGGATTAGTATACCCTTTCTGACTAACCTTGTATATAAAAGGAGAAGCTGACTGACTGACTGACTGATCTATCAACGCACAGCCTAAACCCCTGGGGTTAGAAACTTGAAATTTTGACAGTAGGTTCTTTTTGTTACGAAGGCATCCACTAAGAAGGGATTTCTCGAAATTCAACCCGTAAGGGGGTGAAATAGAGAATTTAAGTTTGTATGTAAGTCCGTCATTCTTGAACTTATCAGCATGAAATTAAATACTAAAGTTTATGGTTAAAAATAAATGTGTAAGTGTTTAAGCGTTTTTGGAAATTCAACCCCTAAATGGGTGAAATAAGTGTTGAAAGTTTGTATGAGAAATCTGGTACTTTTGAAGTAAGAAGATTGGAATTAAATATTTAGGCTTTTGGTGAGAAATAAACATACACGTGTTTGAGGGTTTTTGGAAATTCCACCTCTAAATGGGTGAAACGAGTTGTTAACGTTTGTTTGAAAATCCTTATTAACCTGAAATTTTGCACAAACAGCCTTCAAAATAAATAATAAGAGATGGACTTTTTTGATTTTAAAACTACACCTAAAAAGGGACTTATCGAGGGATCAAAAGTTCACGCAAGCGAAGCAGCTGGCGAAAGCTAGTGATTGTATATAGAGTACTTCATATATCCTTAAAGTATTATTTCGGACTTCTGTTACACGTTGTATTTACAAGGTGAAGTGAATCCATAACAATCTGAATATTCAGTTTCAGTGTTTGGTATTAACCAAACACTGAAACTGAATATTCAGATTGGAGCATTAGCTCAAAACATAAAATAGGACAGCGATTTGGCTTATTTGTTATTGTGAAATGCCTGAGATGTGCTATGCAGGAGTTGTCTAATACACGGAAACTGACCGAGCGGACCATTTCAAGCCTCAAGGTGTCTATTCCCGTCAATTGTTATTGGTAGAAACCTACTGAAACTAAAATGAAATTTATGAAAAAAAAACAAAAAAAATGTGGTGTAAAAAATATGTCAATCGATTCTCCTAGTGATTCTGAACAAACTAGTTTCAGGTTTCGTATATACTAAAACTAACCTTGTATAATGCATGTGAAAGAATTCAAAATATTTTTTTAAATTCGTTGCAGTAGGTACGGATCAAAGTGGTTTTTTTTTTTTGTTTTTTCAGCGTTCCGTACCCAAAGGGTAAAACGGGACTCTATTACTAAGACTCCGCTATCCGTCCGTCTGTCCGTCTGTCACCAGGCTGTATCTCATGAACCGTGACAGTTAGACAGTTAAAATTTTCACAGATGATGTATTTTTGTTGCCGCTATAACAACAAATACTAAAAAACAGAATAGATAATGGTACGGAACCCTTCGTGCGCGAGTCCGACTCGCATTGGGCCGGTTTTTTAATAGTATATTACTTAATTCTTATTCGTTAATCTTAAAGCAACATAAGATACTTGCTGCAATCCTGTCTACCATTTTTACTTCCTTTTCCTACTTACCAATCTATCATATACACAAACCAAAAGTTTTATAACTAACTCTACTCCACTGCACTCTAATGCGCACACGCATTCATCGAGAAGTGCGTTGCACTATAGCGAGCCAGTTTGACTAGATTTTTGGCAACGGGCGGCGCATGCGCTGTTTCCCTTCTCCCCCCTCACCGCGCACCCCCCACAATGCCCCGCACGATGCGGTTATGACTTTCTGATGGGTTTTGGAAAGAGAGATGTAAGATTATATTTTCATAATTAGTTTCATAATGTTAGGTTTGATGCAGAATCTGCTTTAATATGATTTAAAGTCAAAACAAAGAAAAATAACTCCGGTTTGATTATAGTCTTAGATATAATACCTATTAATAGTTCCAAAATTGTTACTTATTAATTTTTCAGAATCCCTAGTCATATCTCTTTTCTATAAACCCGACAGCAATACCACATGCAAGTAATATGTTTTTGGGAAAATCCCCAAATATTTCAGAAATGCGTAAGATTTGAATGATAAAAATATTACATCACTTTCAAAGCACAATCAAGATCCCATCGCTTACAACTGGGTGCAGTTTTACAACTTCTTGAGATTTTGACAAGATTCCGGTACCTAAAGGTATATACGGAAGCTGCGGGAAGACGGGAGCACGTTGTGGCCACGTGCTGCTGTGAGCACGTGGTAATAACTCCTCCGCATGTGCTGAAAACGGTCACATTTTCTCCGGAAGAAAAACATAAGATCACGCGTTATACCCCGAAGGGTTGGCAGAGGTGTATAGTACACCCACGTTTCGCCGTTATGTTTTTAAGTCCCATGTAATAGGGGGCGAGCCTATTGCCATCAAACGGGCACAAATCCAGATTCCGAGCTGCTACTGAAAAATTCCACACGAAAAAACCCAATAACACTTTGCCCGACCTGGGGATAGAACCCCGGACCTCACACTCAGCTGTCGCGCTTGCGGCCGCTAGACCAACGAGGCTGTGAAAGAAAAAGTTTAGGTACTGAAAATAGGTCTGTACTTTAAAAGAGACCTTGACCCATGAGTTTGTTTCGGCCTTTCTTCTCAGAGGTAGTCAGATAGGAAACGATGACGTCATTCGCTTTAAAAAAACAAACGGACCTGTAAAATTCATTTGCAAATATCCAATTTGCAGAATAAATAATTTGTTAAAAATGTTTCAAACTTCAATTATAATAATGAAAAATCAAACTATACCACTGCCGTCAAGCAATAAGACAAGAATAAAAACAATCATCATCTGCCTAGCCTTTTCCCAACTATGTTGGGGTCGGCTTCCAGTCGAACCGGATGCAGCTGAATATCAGTATCTTACATGGAGCGACTGCCTATCAGACCTCCACAACCCAGTAACTGAGTAATACGATACTCTTTGGTAAGACTGGTTGTCAGACTTTCTGGCTTCTGACCAACAGTAACGACTGTCAAAGATCTACAAATGACAGCCGGGACCAACGGCTTTACGTGCTTTCCGAGGCACGGAGGAAACTCGCTATGGTAAATGGTCACCCATCCACAGACCAACCTCGGCAAGCGTGGCGTAACCCGGAAGATCGGTCTATGCGGCTGTAATTATTTAGCCACGAGCTCCTCCACAAGAATAAAAACAATCTGAAACTATTATTAATGTTAACAACGAAAGAGAACAATGATTTGTTTTTTTTTTTAAGGAAGTTTCTCATATTCACCCACCCGGTACAAGCCAATCCCAATTTCGTTTCCAACTCCCACTTAACCAGTTTTTATTTAATTATATTTAAGTTATTAGAGGATCGCAATTAGTTTTTACGATTTAATCAATTTTCGACGGTCAATTATCCGTTGTAAAACCCCCAAAATTATGAATTAAGTCGTAAAATTATGTCAGGTGGAAAAATAACTGAAAATATAAAAATATATTAATTGTCAGGCTTTAGTACCACGGTTAAATATTACTTTAAAACTCCCTTCATATTAAAATTCGGTTGTATGGTCGCGAACTTTAATTTAGAACCATTGACGAAGAAACGCATGGACCTCGGGCACAGTATACAACGTGTCCCAAAATTCAAAGATACGCGGGCACCAGAGGGTTGACCTGCTCAAGAATCCCAGAATGCCTGTAGTTTTCACACAAAAATTAATCAAACTTATTTTCGACAATTTTCGAAGTACTCAACATTTTGTAATTTAAAAAAAGAGTTTTTTTTTCTAGAATTTTCTTGAGCAGGTCAACCCTCTGGTGTGGTGGATAGCAGTGCTACTTAGGTTGCCGATACAAAAAAAAACAGAAATATTTGAAACATTATGGTCACAGCAGTTAAAGAAATCATAAGGGGTGTCAATTTTCGAAGGATTTCAATTTCTTATAGTTTCTTTTTTCTTAGAGTTTTTTTTCTTTTTTTCTCACGTAGGTAGTTATGAGCAGGTCAACCCTCTGTTGTCTGCTTATCGTTGAATTTTGGTACACGTTGTATATAAGCTAAAGCATTACTTCAATTAATTGCATTCGTCCGAATTGACACACACAGACACGCACTGCAACAAGGTCTAAGTTATCATCGGAATACATTCAGTCACGACTGTCATAGAGTACATAACAAAGAGTGCATTATACTCAGTACCTATACAGCGCGTGTCTGTGTGTGTGAGTCAATTCAGGCAATTATAGTAATTTGAGGTACTGCTTTATCTTATGTCGCTGCCCCCATCGAATAGTATCGTAATGCACTATTAAGATATTTTGCATTTTCGTTATTTAGAAATCCAATTACATCTTGTGATTTTTTAGATTTTTTTCTATGTTTATTTACGAAATTAGCAAAATCGCAATGAACTTAACATTATTACTCCATTATAATAAGCTCCAAAAAAAGAATTACAGGCAATTGCGGATTATACAATGAACAACGCAACGCTTACCGTATGTTACGACTATGATTTTATTCGAGTAATAAGCATTGTTTCCCTGAATGTATCAACTCGGGTCAGCGCTAAAAATGTCCGAACCGAATAAAGACGCGAAAAGTAGACTAATTTACGTCGATAGGTGCGGTCAAATCTTCGTATGGTGAAAAGCTAAATTAGGCATTGTAATGAGGACATAGGATTTAAATTAGTTTGTTGGTAATTCTAAGTTTTTATAGCAGAGTGCCTTATTGCGCGCTCTGGTATTGAATGTAAACTCAGGACACTTTTTTTACGACTCGGAGGGTTCTCGATGTGTAACGCACATATCCACGGACTGACCGCAGCAAGCACAGCTTACTCAATACATTTATTGCCCTCCACAAGTTAAATAGATGTTACATTAATATAAGAAACATGTGTGGGCCTTGTCAGGCACGGCTAATCGATAGGTAGCCGGAGGCGGCCGGAGTTATGGGCGCTAACGGTCAACGGGCCTCGTGCGAAATACCTCTGTACCATCTGCAGAATAAACATGAAAACTTAAAAAAATATATAAAAATTTCGTCACAGATGTATTTTTTAAAGAAATAGGCAAGGTTAGTACAGCCTGCATCAAATGTGATAATAGCTCAATGTTTCAAATTGGTAATATTTTTTTCGTAACAAATAACATTAAACGTTTCCCCACCCTTGGATTTCACTTGTATCGTGGGTTCATTTACAAACACAAATCTCACATACACAAACGCTCAGACCCAAAACAACTATCAGTAGGCCATACAAATGTTTGTTCCGTGTGGGAATCGAACCCACGACCCGTAGCGCAGAAGCCAATCGATCAGCCACTGCACCAAACGTGTCGTCACAATAGAGTAGAAAGTTCTCTAAAGAATAGTACCTATTTTGATTTTAGACTAATAAATCAATCATCATCATTCAGCCGAAAGACAAGTCCTCCCCCAAGCATCGCCACGTCGACCGGTTCGATGCTTCTCGCATCCAGCGGATTCCCGCGACCTTCACCAGGTCATCGGTCCACCTTGTGGGGGTCTTAACCACGCTGCGCCTTCCGGTACGCGGTCGCCTCTCCAGAACAACATTCAATACCTACCAAGATGGCGCACTTAACATCATGCCCCGCCTGCCCTGTTACCTGTACGCCACAAGAACTAATGGACGGTACGGATAGTGCTAAACTCGTTGCTGAGTTCTGGGCCGACACGGTGTAGATGGTCATCGACACGCTAAGAAGAAGTAGAATACCAAGATAATATTTTTTTATATTTACTTATGCTGTTGACTCGCGTGCTCATCAACAGATCGAGTAAGAACCTAATAAATTAAAAATTTAAAAAAACCCCCAACGCTAATATCAAAACAGCTGATGACCCTGAAACGGCTGAACCGATATTGATAAAACATGTCTTAGAACCACCGCTAGAAAACAAGCTTTTTAATAAAAAAAACCGCACCTAAATCGGTTCACCCGTTTAAGAGTTATGGTGCCACAGACAGACACACAGACACACATAGCGGTCAAACTTATCCTCTAACATCCCTCTTTTTGCGTCGGGGCTTAAAGAATGGAAAACTGTAGAAAAAATCTTTAACTACACATGTTTACTTTTTATTTTGTTGTCTGTACATTCTTTCTCCAAGGACTATCTCAATCTCAGGCCTGACCCGGAAGGCAGCTTCTTGCTTTCATCTCTTTTTTGCAGTCTGTACCGAATCGTTACAATTCTATCCCTTCCTTATCCGGCGACCGTCTTTCAAACATCCTACCTTTTTCTGAATAGTTACGCGTTTTACGTATAAAAATAGCTCATGTATAAACACCTAAATAATATAATAGGTTTATCATCGGGTTCTTTTTAACAGAAAGGCAAAAGAAAAGATTATAAAGATAGTTTTAGGGTTTCGTACCTCTAAAAAAAATGGAAACCCTTTGCAAGAAATGTGTAGCGATTTAGGCTGACCATCCACCAGAGCTGTGCTAAGCTGCGTAGCGAGGAATGTGTTTTGTAAGCACCAATAGAATCACTTCATTTACCTAGCTTCGCTCTGCGCAGCTCTGTTGATATGGGCTTAGCGGTGCGAGGTTTTTGTTCATACAAAACAAGCAAGAAATGCGAGCGAGGGATGTGTTGCGAGGAATATGTTGTGAGGAATGTGTTGCTAGGAATGTGTATTATTATTCTCCCTCATATTCGAAAAGAGTCCGCTACCTATCCTTGCACCGCTCATTTGTATTGTATACATTAACACATTACATATTCCTCGCACAGCTCTGCTAGTTGCTCAGCCTTATACAAAGTTTGATAGTTTTTGATAAATTCGCAATAATTTATCAAAATTACACTGCCTCGTTGGTCTCGTGGTCATAAGCGCGACTACTGAGCGTGAGGTCCTGGTTTCAACGTCCAGGTCGGGTAATGTATTGGGTTTATCCGTGCGAAATTTCTCAATAGCAGCCCAGAGTCTGGATTTGTGCCTGGTTGATGTCAATAGGCTCGCCTCCTATTACATGGGACTTTAACGTAACGGCGAAATGAGTTTGTCCTTTATACCTCTGCCCACCCCTTCGGGCAATACACGTACCCGAGCGACGTACGTTATGCTAGAAAAATATATAGATGACGAATGAACATTTTCACAATCCTCATTAGCACTCATAACTGTGGGCTCCGGTGGATAGTGTTGGATAAAGAAAATGCAATCGTACACTCAGATTATAATTCTAACAGTTATAAGTAGTTAGGTACAGTAAATAGGCAAGCAAATATAACAAGCTACGTATCATAGAACAAGAGATGGTTCAGTCGACCGCCAGCCATAGAGTCTGACATTCAATACTCCAGCATAGAAGTAATAAGTACTACGCATAAAGTCCTTGTCCTGAAGTCACTACTCGATGGTGCGCGCGTCACTATCTCCATCGAACGCCAGCCAGATGGTGTTGGTGTCCTGGATACGACTCGATTCCGACATAGATATACTTTATTAATAATGTAAAATGACATGGATGGATATACCTAACTTTATCCAAATAAACCTACTTCTACCCAAGGCCTTCAGATAATGCTCAAATTATAACAAACTTCGAACATCACCCAACTATTATTAGATAATGTTAACTAAGAAAATCTAGCCACTCAACCCAAATCTGCAACTAACCGGATAAAACACACAAGTGCCGTCAACTTCACTCGCGTATTCCCAAGTCGCTTGTCCAATATATAATTCAGTACTAGTACAGAATCCCTGCCGGCTTGGAACCCTCAGAAGTTTGACGGGTTAAGAAGTACAAGCTTTAGGGAAGATAGATAGATAAAATATGCTTTATTGTACACCAATTTACACAAACAATATTTACATAATTACAAATAAAAATATATACAAATAAAGAAAAATATATCCTAATAAAACTATAAACTAAAATAGGACTTCAAAATATTCCTCCGCATCACTGTCAACTGGTAACGTGTCCAGAAGACTGCCAGCATTGCCACGTTGTATGGCAATGCTAAGGGTGCCTTTCCACCAGAGATGTGCAATACAACGTTGCTATGGATGCGTTTGATATCCTTCAATCATATTCATTGGTCCACGCTACGTTTTTATATGGAAGGATACTTGCTGTGGATGCGCGCATCACACCGATAATTCAGCCCTCATCAAGCTGTCTCCCCCGCCCATGTCCATGCTAGCAACGCCCTAAGCCGAGGTCCGAGTCCCACTAGGGGTCGCCCTTAATGCTGTTGTTGCAGGTAGTCATGATGTTAGTGTAGTACAAGTAGTTAGCTTAGGTTAAGTATTTTACTTCCCCCCCATTGGCTGGAGACCATTCAGGTCTCGCCAATAACTGCCCGGTTACGTAGGAAGGGTTCCCTAGGACCACCTACAGCAGTCGAAAAGCTATGGATGCGAGCTATGGATGGTCGCGAGCGGTGTAGCTATGTGCAGACCAGTGTACCTACAGTAGGCGCGCGTTTGTCACCGCAAGTAGACATGCCATTGTGGAAGCAAAAAGTTATTATATGTATATCTCGCAATGTGCGAAAACGAACTCATGGAGGATCGCATCTTCCTCGCACAGCTTCCTTGCGGCGGCGCATTTTCATAGCACATCTTACTCGCTCCGCTACATAGCTTAGCATCAGTGGAAACAGTCACATAGTTTCGTAGCTTAGCTCTCTCTATCTCTCTCTGGTGGAAAGGCACCCTGAGGGTGCTGTGACCGTTTCCACTGATGCTAAGCTATGTAGCTGTGCGAGGAAGATGCGCAGCTCGAGCTATGCGACGTATCGACAATAGGGAAGGCACAGGGAGTGGCGGCGCGGTGCTCTGCACATAGTTACACCACTCGCGACCATCCATAGCACGCATCCATAGCTCGCATCCACAGCACACATCCACAGCACGCATCTTTCCATATAATAAACGTAGCTTAGTTGAATCAGTTTCCACCAGTGCTCTGCTATGTAGACCGATGAATATGATTGGTGGATATCAAACACATCCATAGCAACGTAGCATAGCACATCTTTAGTGGAAAAGCACCCTTATCCTTTGACCAAAGTAGAGGCCAGCCTTCGGGTCACGGGAAGTGTCGAGCTGGTCGCGAGATTTGCATATTTTATAGGAAACATTTTTTTTTCATAGAATTACTTATAATAAGTACTTCAAGCAAGACTAAGTAGTACACAGGTAAATCTCGCGACAAGATTTTATATCATTTAATAAATTGTGTAACACATGTACTAAATTGATTGGTTTGATTTAATTTGAAGTTTATTTTCTTCTTTTAAGGGCAATTAAATAAAAGCTTGTTTTTAAAAAGTTTTTTTACCATTAATTTTTGTAAAAAATATTTGAAAAGATCGAAAAATGCTAGATTTTATTTTATATCTAAAAGTTTTTATCCTAAGAAACTTCGATGGTAAGTTTAGTTTAATATCTAGGCTGAGAAAAAAAGCTTGTTTGCAGAACATTGTCCGCAAAAAAATTCTCAGACGAGGACGCGACCCTCAAATATTGAAAAGAACAACGCGATAAGGATAACAAAAAATGTATTTCTGTTTTTCATGGAATTATATTCTGTTCAATAAAGGGGTTCGAACATTTTTCTATGGAAGCTGGCATAGGCCCCTGCCGCCATTTTCATTTTTTTTTACAAGTTGCGGCGCACGATGAGATTAACATATGTGGGTAGAGGACACTCAAACAAACAAAAAATATTCAGAGATATAATGCCCTAAAGTGTCACGTTGCTGAGATATTTGGTCTCAAAGATTTTTTTTTCAAGATTATCTCGATGCAATATCTCGGTAACGTGACATTTTAGGGCACCGTATCTCTGAATATTTTTTATTTGTTTGAGTGTCTTCTACCCATATTTACCAGTTACAAAGTGCGCTGCAATAAAAAACTTTAAGTCAAAATATCTCGGCAACGTGACACTTTAGGGCACCATATCCCTGATATTTTTTGCTTGTCTAAGTGTCCTCTACCCATAATGTTAGTTTAATCGTGCGCCGCAACTTGGAAAAAAAATCAAAATTGCAGCGGGGGGGCTATGCCACAAAGGTTCTATCCCCTTTATACAGGCTTATCTTACGTAATATAAAACAAAGTAAGTACAGCTGAAGAATTGTGAGTGTATGAAATCTATACTCTATACTAATATTATAAAGAGGTAGAATTTGTTTGTTTGTTTGTTTGTATGTAGGAGGTAATCTCCGAAACTACTCATCCGATTTCAAAAATTCTTTCACCAATAGGAAGCTACGTTATCCCTGAGTGCTATAGGCTATATTTTATAATCAATAAATTAGGGATCAATAACCGACATTCACGCGGACGAAGTCGCGGGCAAAGGCTAGTATATTATACACCGTGGGCCCGAGGTACCCGAAAGATTTTAACCTTCGATTCCGATGCCTAATTGGAGAAGAAAAGCTAGCATAGTTTGTTGAATAAAGCTTAATTTTCGAAATATTCGTTATTTACGGAAATTCACAAATCGAAAAATATCTATGGTAACAAGTCTTATGAACGCGGCGTTGCGACTTTTGTGATACCTACCACCTCTCGCCGTATGTCTTATTTGTCGGGGAGGGTTGTGAAGTGAGAAGTTTCTTATCCACTCACACGATAATTTATAAATGTTGCCAGTTCAACCTAAGGTATTGTTTACAAGGAAGTACTAAAGTTAATTGATTTATTAAGTACTAAAACAAAAAAAAAGACTGAATTGGACTTTTGTTGATATAACATTTGACTCATAATATTATACCATCAGAAAGGCGTGGTTAAAATCTTTCGGGTACTTCGGGCCCACGGTGTATACAGGGTGTACTCGTAAATGAATTCGTGTAATTCCTGCAAACCGCGTAATCTACTGGTGAAACAGATTGACCAGGCAATGGCAATTAAAAAAACAAAATTGGTTTTCTATTTCTGAAACATTTTAGAGCCCCAAGTTAACTGACTGCACGGAGCGATATAGCGCTAGTCGTGCCCGCCAGCTGTGTCGCCATCCTTTCATTCATTTATACGTGGCACCGAAATATTCTATCGCATTTTTTCTTCTTTTTTATTGAATCCTTATCATTTTTATTGAGTTTAGATATATACAATCAGTTATCCCTAACGCAGGAATAAAAGACTTTTTTTTTAAAGAATTGTAATCAAGCTAAATCCCATGCGGGGTTAATCTACGCCAGATCATGTGGTTTTAAGGAATGACACGAATTCGTTTACACACCCTGTATATACCGTAAAATGGGGTTAATTGGAATTCAGTTAGGGAACGTGCTTATCAAACCATAACGGTCACAGGTGCTATGTATTTGCGATTTCAATGTTATTGTTTATTTCAAAACCTATTCGAAATTGTAGAGTCGCGGACTTGAAATGTTTATCACCCTAAAGTCTATAATTGCTTGCACATTACTTTTTCATAAGGTCGATATTGATATGACATCTTAAACCTTATTGCGCACAGTGTGAGAAGAAATCGACTTTGATAAACATTTCGAGTCCGCGACCATACATAATTATATTGTATCGATCGGGCACATGGCAGTCATTAATTATGTCAATTGTTTTATAAAGTTTAGCTTCCTTTTTTCCTTTGGAAATGTGGGAACTTCGTAGACTTGCTAGATGCATAGTAACATTAATTTTTAAATTAAAATTTTTCGTATCGTGCTTTTGTTGTTTATTCTCGTCCTCAAGACTTGGTACTTCATTACTTACTGGTCTGTGCTCAAGACTACATTGTTCTCTCATAACAATCCTTAATCATAATACGTGTATTCACTGCAATTGTTAAAGATATACATTTTAAAAGAGTAACCATGGAGTTTCTTTCAGGCTCTTCTCCAAAGGAAACGACTAATTGGAACCGTGCACCTAAATTCAAGTTTTCATAAGCGCCTGTGGGCGGTACAGCAGCGGGGTGTGGATGTGGAGCTGCGCTGCAAACTATGCCCCATCTCCTATCCTACCCTCTGAGTCCAACAACCTGCAGCCAGAGTGATCTGCGCAGCCACCGATAGCGCCGTGAAAGTGGCGAAGTTCTGGGCTAACAAAATATAATGACTGTCGTGCCAACGACACGAAGAAGAAGAAGATAAGCGCCTGTAATGGTTTACGTGTTTTTTTGATTTTGATTTTGGGTTTCTTCAAAATGTTGCAATACCGCTATACCGTGTGCTGCGAGAAATTTGCCCTACATCTTCAACGAAATAGCACATAATGAATGTACCAAACACAAAGCCCACATACCAAGTATCTACATCCATCAACAAAGACCAAAGTTTTCCAAACTTTGAACAAAAACAAGAGATTTCAACATTCTCCCGCATAGTTGACTCGCGAACATTCAACCTTAATGAAAAAACGCCGTAAACACACTTAATACTGTTTTTACGAGCGATATTATCTCTATATATATCGTAAAATGTAAAATCTTGCCAGATTACTTGGAATTCTAATTTTGTTGGATGTAAAAATTCCACTGCATTTTTTTTTGCAAATGTGTAGGCTAGAACGTGCATTGAAACGTTACAATTTATTCTAATTGAATTCAGGTTTATGTATCCACCAAATAATCAATCAATCGATCTGCCTAGCCTTTTCCCAACTACGTTGGGGTCGGCTTCCAGTCGAACCGGATGCAGCTGAATATCAGTATTTTACATGGAGCGACTGCCTATCAGACCTCCACAACCCAGTAACTGGGTAATACGATACTCTTGGTAAGACTGGTTGTCAGACTTTCTGGCTTCTGACCAACAGTAACGACTGTCAAAGATCTACAAATGACAGCCGGTACCAACGGCTTTACGTGCTTTCCGAGGCACGGAGGAAACTCGCTATGGTAAATGGTCACCCATCCACAGACCAACCTCGGCAAGCGTGGCTTAACCCGGAAGATCGGTCTATGTGGCTGTAATTATTTAGCCACGAGCTCCTCCGTATGTATCCACCAAATAATGCCCTATTTAACTAATGTACATTGTTGTCAGAAAGCAGGGTTCGAAATTATCAAGATAATAAATATGCCTTGTGATAATTATCATGATAATTATAGGATAATAATAATTGTCAGATAATTATCGGATAAGTATCAGATAATTATGAAACAATCGATCCTTATTGACCTGGTAGGTACTGGAACTACCTTTCAAATTTTACGTTCACAAGAATTGTTTCTAGTAGTTAATATTTAGGTACGTAATTTTCAATTGTTTTATTTATTTTTGCCAAAAAAAAACTTAATTAAAAACCTATACAAATAAAACATTTGCGAATAAAAAAAAAAAAAAAAACAAAAATCTACGCACTAAATTCATTAAATTGTTGAGTGGAATATCATCCTCGTCCTTCTCAACTCCATCAACTGGATCGGAATTGTAAGTACCTATGTGAAGATTCTGAATTCAAACCCAACTTTAATCTGATATTTTATATTCACTTTGATAATTATCAACCTATATTTATCTTGACAATTATCGCTTCGAACCCTGGATATAAGTATAAACTATGACCACTATAATTAAATATCCAGGACAATATCTTAAATCTTAAACATGTCTACGCTGCGACACATTTTATTTTCTCCGTTATTTGTACCTACATTAAGAAATGTACGTAAAATGGTGTTCTACCATAAAGGAGATGGTATTCACCCCGAAATCAAATTCCAATCGATACGGTCAAATTGTGTACACAAGAATTTCCTAGAACTAACTAAATAAACGTATCCAAGTTGCAATATCCTAATTCGTGGGATATCGGAGCTGACTTGGGATTTTCAACTGCTGTTCTGCAGACAAGCTAAGATAGAAATAACTGAATATAATACCGTCAATGACAATACAATGCCATCAATGAGAACTATTATTTTTACTTACTACTATTATTATTTTGTCAACTGTACATCGATATTATTCTTAGTGTAATAACGTTAGTAGCATCTATAACGTCGTTGGGACATAATACAATCATGCATGACTATTTTAGCACCACAGCTGTGAAAATCCCGAGTCAAAAAGTTGTTTTTTTGCATACTTTGATACCTCATAGCTCCAATATCCCACGGATTAGGATATTGCAACTTGGGTACGTTTATTTAGATAGTTCTAAGGAATTGTTGTGCACACAGTTTGACCGTATCGATTGCGTTTCGATTTTGGGTTTTTGGTCCATACATTTTGTACCATGTCTTTTCATACAATTTTCATAAGGATAAGCTTATTTAGGAGAAAAAATTAACAACAGAGTCAATTATTAAACCAAATTTTTAGCAAAGTAAAAGTTAAATGTCACATACGATTATTTTCCGCAAAGAAATCGTGTTGTTTCTACGAATTCAACGTCTTAATATCTAATTACGTAACTACAGACCCGAGTAGCGACGTGCGATTTCGTAGTAATTCATTCAAATCGCACGCAAGTAGGCCGCCTGCGTTAGCGGGAGAAAGCATTGGTGCGCGGGCGCAGCGAGCTTTGAAGTTATCGATCATGAGTAGTGGAACCATGAGACGGTGAAGAGTAGGGCTTTTATGGGTTTTCAAATATCAATAGGAAACAAAAGATATTTTTTTCAAAATGGCGTGGCCATAAAAATATTAAACAGTCATCTTAGATTTTCTTAAGGATACGTACAGTTAACAGCAAAACTTGATTACTTTTTTCAAACTTTGAATTCAATGGGTATGCATGTAATGATTATTTGAAAATTTTTGTTATAATAATATTTAGTGTTGTCTATTCTGTTCTATACACTTTTAAAACTTTGTACAATCATCATTTAGTTTTGATGTTGATTGTACTATGCTTCGGATACATAAACTAATACTGTTTATCCAAAATTATTATTCAGATTTATAATTGAGTATTTTATCTTTTTAAACAAGTACAAACAACCCAAATGCACCCTTTTTAGAGGTCGAAAGGCTTAAAAACAGCAACGTTAACTATAAAAACCTAGTCATGCCAGTGACGCAAAATTGGCAGTGTCCTGTATTCGATGATCAACAATATGGCTGCCGAATTCGACTCTCTCCAAAGGGTATGTCGCTAACGCCGCGGTGAAAGTTCGAGGTAACCACATCTGAAACACCGCTTCAGTACTACATAAATAACTCTTTATTTACTACTGACAACGACTAAATGATGCAATTGCAAGTCCGCCGGTCGGAAAGCCGATTCCCGTAACTATTTCTTTCGTGTTTCGAGTTACACAAGAATAGCTCGTGCAGTAGTGAAAACATTAGCCAGTCAGCAAGGTTGGTAGCGGGGCTGACCACCCAGGGGGCGCCGGACGTAACTAAGTATCCAACGTAGCAGGGATAAAAATAGTTAGAGGGCCAAAACACCTTTTTTACCCGACTGCGCAACAGCAAAGACAGGGTTATGTTTTTCACGCGTATCTTTGTATCTCTCTCTCTCTCTCTCGTGTCAGCACGAGCTATACGAAAATAGCTCATGCTGTGGAAGATTAGCCAGTTAGTAAGGTTGGTAGCGGAGCTGACTGCCCAGGGTGCGCCGCGGCGCCGGACGTACTTAAGTATCGACACTCGTGCAGGCTCTTTTCATGCACCCCTATCTTTGTATCTATGTGTGTAGGATTCTTTATACCCTCGAAGCATTCCAACGGCGGGATGGATTTTAATGTATGAGGTGTCTGTCGATTATTATATTATGAAAAAAAAAAACAGCAGTTCCCTACATTTATGTTCGCATAACTTATCAAAATGTAGGGAACAGCAGATTTTTTTTCGCGATTTCTATTTTGTTCTCATAGTAAAAGTTGTTCAGAATGATGAGTACAATCTCCCATTTCGGTTTGTCGACTGTTTACAATTTCACCCTGTATATTTCCTATATTATACTATGGTATACTTATACAGTGTGTTAACGAATTCGTGGAATTCCTTCAAACCACGTGATCTATTAATGGTAAAGATTTACCCTGCACAGGGTTTAGATCGATAAAAAAAAACATGTGATAGTTTTTTTTTTATTCCATGCGTAAATGAATGAAGGCACGGCAACACAGCTAACGGGGATGACTAGCGCGATATCGCTCCACGCTGTCAGTTAACTTGGGACGCTCAAATTCCTCAGATACAAGAATTTTTTGTTGATTCTGAGAAAAACCTATACACAGGGTCAATCAGTGTCACTAGTAGATCATGCAGTTTGAAGGAATTACACGAATTAGTTTACACCCTGTATATGTGAGTCATTCTGTACTCGCCTAAAACATTTACGAGAAATGATAACATGTTGTCATTAAAGTTTGAATATTCCCTCAGCATGAAAACGGTTGTATAATTATGTCCCACTTTGAAATATAATATCAAACAACTTAAATTTTCAAAAACCCTTTGTACCCAAAACCCAGTTCGGCTATCTCATAACCAATAAATTGTAGGTAGGGGTCGTCGGTTCGATTCCCACCTAATGAGAGAAAGGCTCCGCTTCGGCGAGTAACTCGGTCAGTTAAAGTTAAGTTTAAGCTACTTTCGGGTTTAATGTAGGTTACTACCAGATATAGGTTTGAAACTAAATTGTTAAAAGTTACAGAGACGAGATAGTTTGAGCATGAATGATGGGTTCGCTCATTCGCATGCACATGATTTTTAAGATTCCATATTTCTAAAAAAAAAACAGAATCTTTATAGGATCACTTTGTTGTCCATCTGTCTGTCCATCAATACCCTATTTCTCAGGAACGGCTAAATGAAGGAAGGAAGGAAATATTACTTTCTCATCATCACAGAAGGTTGGTAGGTATTGAGTTAAAATGATTACCAAAATAAAAACAGTACCAGCGATTGGGGTTACTTTGATAACAAGGGGCGACATTGGTAGTTACTAAAAATATTGCATTTGGTCTTATATCTCTGTAAAAAAGAAACTTATGCATTTTAACTTAACTGTATAGGCAACAATGACAGTTTTCCTATTTTGCCATACGGTATAGAGGTGTCTGCGAAGTTAGACGCCGAAGATAAAAAATACTAAATACACCTGAATAAGTACAAAATTCGAGTCCTAATTGGGGCTACTTTAACACTGAATGATATAACAGGGATTGTTAAAGTAAAAGCCTACGGTCCGACTTTGATAATGAACATTTCTCCTTTTTTTGAGACAATAGATAAACAATGGAGGTTGAAATATACTTGACCACTTGCGGGTATAAAGATATGCGCCGCTGCAACTCCGTAGTGAAACACGAAAGGGAACCGAACCGAATGTTAGTGAGTGACCGAACTAAAGTATAATAAGGACGCATTTCGCGTGCGTGAAGCTCCTTTTTTATGTAATGTGTTTCTGTTTGTAGTACATTCAACAAAAGAGTTAGGTATACAGGAAAACAACGGGTATCAATGCACTGTGCAGGCAATTGTGTACGTAATAACTTTTTTTTTATACGCGTGACTCGCTGAGACGACGATGGCGGAACACAAACATAACTCTATTAAACTACGAATGTAATTAGTTGCTGTATACTTATCTCTTTAGTTGAGTGTACTATTTATTATTCTGTGCATTGGTTTCAAACAATTCGTATGCAAATTGATTATCAGATTTTTTCCCGATCCATCTGACGATACGAATATCAAAGGTGTATGATAACTTCCAAAAAGGCTAATGAAAGTCCAATATGGCTTTAATAATAAAAGTAAGCGCACACCTGCTAATTAGAAGGGCATCGGCAGATGTGCCGCAACGTTTGAAAGTTGACATGTATTGCAAAAACTGTAAGGTAGAGATACCATTTATTGTCTGTAAAAAATGTTTAAAATTATGATAAACTTTAGGAAATGTATTTTAGAAAATGGCTGAATACAAGTTATCTTTACAATTTAATCCAATTAAGCTCGGTCACAGATTTATCAGAAATTTATGGCAGAAAATTTCTGACGCGCGACTCTGCTGTCAGAATTTACGGACCCCGGCAGCCTGATGGCTCTAGTACAAAATATATGCGCAGAAGGACTTCGCGCACGCGTCAGAAAGGAGATGTTTCAGAAATGTATGGAGCCTGCGCTAGCACCATGTACACTATATGTAAATATAGCTGTACAATAAATTAACCGTTTTTTAATGTTAATTTCCTATAATTTTACTTCGTTTAATTGTACATTGAAGATAATATCTTGGTCAAGGAGAGCAACACAACACATAAAAATATGATGGATCGAAATTATGTGAAATGTCATTTTGACTTTTGACAATTGTTGACATGTCATACGATGAAAAGATAGGTTAAAGACAGTCAAACTCATGTCAATGTCAAACCTAACTGTTATGGCTACCAGAAAAAAAGTGTTAACATATAAAAAAACGTCCCCAATTAATAATTCCAGTACAAGAGTACTCTTCTTTAAATTAATTTATTTGTATTTTAATGGAAATCCCCTATTTTTTTCCTATTTTTCTATATCCTGTACATAGTGGTGGCCCAAAATCAAACATCTCCTTTTCTGACGTGTTTCTGATGATGTGTGACCGGGCTAAAAATTAAGTTAGACCTACATGCTGATGTATTTTTATATTATACCTTTCGTGAAACACATTCATATTTATGATTATTTACGGTTTACTCACGTGCATTTTTCGGGATTGCCCGACTAGTTTCGGACCCAAACAGAGCCCTTAATCATGAGCTGAACACGGGCGTGGTGGCGAGTCGAACTGTAAAGGGCTTCGTTTGGGTCCGTTTGCGTTACATTATAATTACACTGTTATATTAATCGTTCAACCTGCAAAATTTAGAAAGCCCACTCATTTGTTATTTAAACAAAATGTGCGAGGTTCTAATAATGGGGATTTTTTAATATTTAACCTACCGTAATTAACGTGAATTCAAATTTTCAACGAGGAAAAACCTTGGTTTATACATTTTTTTACTGAAAAGCTAAAGCCAATAATTTTCACGTTTATAAAATATGATACTAGCTTGTCTGGCTTCAGAATACTGAAAGCATAAGACCCGTTGCTTTTGGGTCACATCAGTAATTCATACTTGATATACCGCTATCTAAAGTCATGCTCTAGACACCACACTCATCTGAGCAATATTTATTACACGAAGAAATTTCGTTTCTAAGGAGTTTGTGCGAAAACTGTACTTTTTATTTGAAATTTTCTCTTTGAAGAACTTAGATTGTCTTTTGGTAAATAAAAAAACTAGTAGTTAGTATTATGCTAACGCCATACTTTCAATACTATTAAAGAGGTTTGTAAAGGAAAACATCGTGAAGAAAAGGAAAGTTTAAAGCCCATATTAAACGTGTCCTTATTCAAAAAGCATATTACAAGTCTAAGGACTACGTTGACGATAAAGATGCTTGGCAGTAACTCCTTCTGCACATGTGGCTTCCCTGGTACCTCATTAACGTCGTATATGTACCTATGTCTATTAACTAACCTCATTACGATTAGCTTTTTTTTATTTTATTACTAACGTTACTCTCAAGATATCTTTATCTTATTATACAGTGATTTTCTTTGTAATATGTTTTGATGACAATTAACCATGTCAGTTGTTTTACATAGTTTAGCGTCCTTTTACTTTTTGTAAATGTGAGAGCTTTGTAGACTTGCTAGATGCCTGGATACCTAGTTAATTTCTGACCATATCTTTCATTTTGCTTTTTTGTGTGGTTCCTGCTCTTAAGTCTACTTTGCTCTCTCATAACTATTCTAAGTCATAACTGTACCCACTCAAATTGTTAAAGATACGGATTTTAAAAGAGTAACCATGGAGTTTCTTGCCGGCTCTTCTCCATAGGAAACGACTAATTGGAACCGTGCACCTAAATTCGACTTTTCATAAGCGCCTGTAATGGTTTATGTGAAATAAAAACTTTTGATTTTGATTTTGTATCTTCAAATATGGATGTGTCTTCAAATGTGGACTTTATGTTCTGAAATCGCCAACACGCAGTGAGCAAGCGTGGTGATCAATGCTCGTTCCTTCTCTGCATGAGAAGAGGCATTTGCCCAGCAGTGGGACTGTTACAGGCAAATGTTATACTTTCTAAAGTAATTTTAAAGGTATAACGTGAGTTACATGCACAATTCAAATTATCATTGTAGCTAATTTATTTTCCAAAATATACATTCCAATATCGCCTTTCACTCCAATGCGTCAAACCGCAGGACTTCAAAAATAATGGTTGGTATAAATAATGACAAGGAAGATAATTGGTTGTGTCACCCTACACGCGTCCTTAAATATCGAGTTTGCCTTTATTATTAGCAGAGAAAGTCTTGTTTGGGTTAAAATATTACGCATAATTCTTTTACTTTAAGGCACTTATACCTTTTACCTACAATGCAATCTTTCGTAAACGTCGTTTACTTTGTTGTACTATACCTACGAGTACTTGCTTTCCTTTGAAAAAACACTGCAATTTCAAATTGTTAAATATATAGAATAACTGTATTTATTATACGTATGTATCATGTATCAATGAGCTTACAGGCAGATTTTTATTATTTCGTCCGATCGTAGAATTGGGCGTATCAAAATGTGAAACTGATATTTTCATAACACGCCTAAATAAATACCCTTTTCAAGGTGAGTCCTGACGTATCTCTTCAAAACGTTACCACAAATATTAAAAAAAAAACAAAATAATATGTCTATCTACTGACCGGCGAACTTCGTACCGCTTTATTTTTATTTTCGTGACTTTTTTTTTTTATTTTCTTTTGTTTAATCCTTGTCCTGACACGAACACACAAAAAAGAATCCAATTTGGTCCAGTCGTTCGGAAGTTATGCGCGTACAAACATTTCGGCAATTCATTTTTATTTATTTAAATAGATATAGCTATTTTACTGTTCTTATAATGGTGTTGTTTACGTTTGTTCGATAGCAGTCTTCTTACGGCTACATTCTTCATCCCTGCTTTAGTTAGGAATTCAGAAAATGGAGCTTCTAATTCGTGACCCCAAATATGACCCAAAATGTAAACATAGCTGATCATAGGTGAGGATAGATAGATTTTAGCGTATTTTATATGTGATTTTGAACAGCTATTTCTCTTAAACTATTGACTTTTGGGGAAAATGGTAGGACGAAAGCTATGCATTATTATGGGTACTTCAAACTTTCAGATTAGTATCCCAACCTTGTATAAACTAAAGCAATACCTCAACTACATATAATCCTGAATTGACACACTCACACAGACACGCACTGCAATAAGACCTCTAAGTGAGCTTCACAATGCAGTCAGTCAGGGCTGTCATAGAGTACATTACAAAGAGTCTATAATACTCAGTCCACAGTGTGTGCATGTGTGAGTGTGTCAATTTAGTCGACTATAGATAGGTAGTTGATGTAATGCTTTAGCTTATTATACTGTGCTAATGCCCGTTGCATTAGTCTACTTCAGTAATTCTCGCGGGAGAGTTGGGGCAATCTGTTATTACAACCACACAGCAGGTACCTAATTTGAATATCCCTACAGAAAAGATGGCGTCGCGCTCTATTTCCTGAGGAACTTAGCGGAACTCCCAACAAAACGGTAATTATTGTATAGTACCGTTTTTACTAAATATATGGGGGGTTTAAATAAGAGTTAATGACAAGTTGATGGATCGGTAGTTGGTCACGCCTACTTCCCCTTGGACCTAAACTGTTTGTATGGGATTGTCAACCGGAAGTCTACGTTTTTCTATAAGGTGTAGTAGGAACAAAGTAGGTATATTTCCAGGGTTCCGTACACAACCGGCCACAACAGAACCCTCATGGTGAAACTGCGGTGTCTCTCCGGTCATCTATTTTTGTTTACAATGAAGGTATATATTTGTAAGGCTGGTATTCCACTTATCAAATATCTTTGTCCAATATTTGATCAAATTTCTTTGAGGGAAGCCCATTCCACTTGTCCAATAACTTTGTCTAAGATTTTGCGTAGTCTGAGAGAATGGAGGAACGTGAAGCAACTTTATGTGCTGCTATTATCATTGGATTACTGTTAAAAAAAAGAAAAGAAAAAAAGCTTTGGGTGAAACCATGGATCGAAAGACGAAGAGAAAAAAAATCGTCATTGAATTCAAATCTTTGGTCAAATATCGGTGTTGCTAGTACATTTGATGAAGTCGTCCAATTTATTTGATCAAATGTACATTGGGCAAACATATTTGACAAGTGGAATATCAGCCTAAGGGCTTACTATAAAGATTTCGATTGCCTTTTTTATCGCATTTTATATTTAATATATACCCAAAAATATACAATAAGAAGAAGTATACTAATACAGTAATACAGTTCTCGAGGTTTTTTTTTTTTTTTTTAATGATACGGAACCCTAGGTGTCTAAGTCTAACTCGCACTTGCCGGGGTTTATAGGAATCAATTGACATCGTATTTGTCTCTACAAAAATATTCCTTTGATACAGTGGTCGTATAGGTGTAATCTTAATAAATACCCATGGTTGGGTAGGAATATTGTAGAATGTTATCTGTAGCCCATACAAGAACAGAATTATCGTCAGTGAAGTTCTAACAGTGTGGAAGTCAAAAATGGCTACTTTACAAGAGAGTGAAAAAGGTATTTAAAACGAGTGTAACCTACGCTGAACGCAATATTGTTTTTAATTATCATTACAGATAAACACTTTGATGATTTAATAAAACTTTTAAAATCCTAATAATCTTTTTCATTTCAAGTAATATTGTAACTTTCGCAGTGTCGTCTGTTTTTGTCACAAAATGACTTACGTTATGACTTTAAAGCGAAGGGCTCACATCACATGCGACCAGAGCTGTTATGTATAAACGCTATATAAAAAATTGCGTTTATACTATAAATTGTGAATAGATAAAACGCAAACAACGTAGTGACGCTAACTACTATGACTACGTACGTTCGAGCCTCAGGCCACCTGAACAAAGTCACTAGCTTGCATTTTGCGATCATTAAGGCTGCAAACGGACCACTAAGTTTCACACCGATAATTCAGCCCTCATCATGCATTCTCCCAATCTCGCGCCAGCCGCCGATGTCCGAATCCCACTAGGGGTCGCCCTTAGTGCTGTTGTTGCAGGTAGTCATGATGTTAGTGTAGTACAAGTAGTTAGCTTAGGTTATGAATTTTACTGCCCCCTCATTGGCTGGAGACCCTTAAGGTCTCGATAAGAACGATCCGCAAGGACCTTCAGCAATCAGTCCAATAGAAAAAACAATAAAAAAACTTTGCTGCTCAAAACTCGAGACACAGAGTCTCGAATTTCGAGCCATTTGTTTTTACTTGCAGTGCATATGTTACACTTAAAGACCGAAAACACTTATTGAGCGAAAAAACAGCTCACAACGCGTTGTTTTCACTGTAAAATTCACATTGCGAAATTCGTGTTATGGCTTTTATGAAAACGCTCACGACGCGTTGTAGCAATCACAGAAAGACTACATAGCGAAATTCGTGACGTGGCTATCATGCTATACGACCACAACGCGTTGTGGCAGTGATTTCTTCTATGATTCGTGTCATGATAGCCACAACGCGTTTTCATAAGAGCCATAACACGAATTTCGCGATTTGAATGTTTTACAGTGACCACAACGCACTGTGACCTATTTTTTCGCTCAATGAGCGATTTCGGTCTTTAAGCGTAACACATACACCAAACGACGGGTAATTCATCAACTCGTCCTACATGCCTACGGCCCATTTAGGACGACTTGCAGAAAATCAAAATAAATAATATTTTCACCCTGCAACTCGTCCCACATTACTATCAAAATGAGAAAAGGTACAATCAGTAGCAAAAGTGTTAGTATGTAAATAATAAAAAAAGTTAAATGGCCACAGGGAGGTATGGCGGAGCAAAGAGCTTCACGGACGCCTCTACCGGGCCCTTCATGGGCCCGATGTAGACTTTCTAGCGTCCGTAAAAAGTATCTCCTGATAAGTCTGCTTGCCTAGTAAAATGCTTCACAAAATGTTAATTTCACATTTTATTTTACCGCGTCTGACCTGCAATTATACTCGCAATAATATTGCCAATACAATATTGTCAATATTATTTGCGTGTGTGTGGGCGAAAAAAGTATCTCCTGATAAGTCTGCTTGCCTAGTACCATGCTTCACAAAATGTTAATTCTACATTTTATTTTACCGCGTCTGACCCGCAATTATACTCGCAATAATATTGCCAATACAATATTGTCAATATTATTTGCGTGTGTGTGGGCGAAAAAAGTATCTCCTGATAAGTCTGCTTGCCTAGTACCATGCTTCACAAAATGTTAATTCTACATTTTATTTTACCGCGTCTGACCCGCAATTATACTCGCAATAATATTGCCAATACAATATTGTCAACATTATTGCGTGTGTGTGGGCGAAAAAAGTATCTCCTGATAAGTCTGCTCGCCTGGTATCATGCTTCACAAAATGTTAATGTGATCTGTGTGATTATTTTCTCATCACAGGCACTTCTAACGTTGAGTGTTAGGTAGAACGGCTGTAACGCGACTGATCCGAGAAAAAATGCACCTTCAAGAATAAGGGCTGTTATAAATATAAACGACGTTACGCGTAGCAGCCGTAGTGCGACCCCGTCAAATAACCTATAAACAAAACGAAAGTAGAACCTAAATATTCTTAAAAAATGTTGTTAAATCTTGTCTTACTAACTGTACCAAATGTCGATAAAGTTTAAAGTTCCACACAAAAAGAAACGTGGGACGAGTTGCAGAATGAAAATATTATTTATTTTGATTTTCTGCAAGTCGTCCTAAATGGGCCGTAGGCATGTAGGACGAGTTGATGAATTACCCCAAACGACAACTGCAGCTACAAACAAATAGCGATCAACAGTCTCTCGAGCAACTTATGTCCGTCTGCACTAACTCGGCTAAACCAGAGCTTAACTAAGAAACTCTTAACTAAGTCAATCCTAAATACCAAATTCATCAGCACCAAAACAGTGACTCTTACGTTTGATGTTACTTGAATAAGTGAATAAAAGAGTAAAATGAGTGAAATAAGTTACATGAGATGAAGTGAGAGAAATGCTATCTTTGACGTTTTGCTGTTTTGACAGTTGGTAAGTTGCTTAGCGCTAAGACTCGGAAAATCGATATCTTATAGCTTGGACATGTCCTAAGTATTTAGGCGACCGCTTAAGGTTGGTGGTGTCTAAACTTTTCGTTTAGCCTATCCCTGCTAAACGAAAGATATGTTCTCACATAGCGGTTATTTCGTAAATATTAGCTGTAAGGAGACTGCTATCGAAAAACCGTAAACGATAACATCAAAAACCGTAAAATAGGTTTTTTTTATTTCATATTCTTTGTATGTTTTGTAGAGAAACGCCAGGACTCATTTTATGGTGAAAAGGGTATAGCGGGGCTGACTTGTCATCGGCGAACTGTGTGGACACATTTCTTGAATATACGTATTTTTTCCTGTTATACGTTACTTCTGAATACAACGAAAATTGCACAATGCAACCAAAAAATGATTCATTACACTTCTACGCGAAAGCAAACACAAAGCTATTATAATTTACGGTCATAAGCAGTAAAACCTTATTCTTGTAACCTACAAGGAAAAACTTACAAAATACAACATTTGTTTAAAAAATCTTGATACTTTTGTCACAAAGGCACACAAGCGATATTAACACATCTTTTTTACTCACACCGTTAGCCGACTGGAAAGTTTCCACTGAAATCTTTACCAATTTTAGAAAGTTTAGTTGAGTTTTCTCATATAAGTATAACAAGACGTGAGAAGAATTTGAAGAAGCTGAGATGTCAGTTGATTTAGCATAGCTTTCGCATTTGTAATAATATTTGATATTCACTTAAAGATGTATTGTCATGAACTACTATTTTTAAAAGAGTATTCGTGAAGTTTCTTGCCGGCTCTCCTCCATGCAACCTACCTTTCGCAACCGTGTACCTAGTTTTGACGTTTTAAAAGTGCCTGAAATCTGGTCTATTTGAAATAAATACCTTTGAATTTATACAATATTAGTCTGGAAGGTTGGTAATAGGGCCACTTAAAGTAAGTATCTCTGATGACGGTTTTAATGAGAGTGTTAAAATTTAAAATTTCGATAATTTTTATTACCATGAAAAATTATTTTAGTTTTTCCAAAAAATCTGTTTTCCTGCTTTAGTTACGAATTCAGAAAATGGAGCTTCTAGTTCGTGACCCCAAATATGACCTAAAATGAAAACCCGATCATAGCTGAGGATATATTTCAGTTTTCAATTTCAAAAACTGACAAATTCAATTTCAAAAATAATGATCATAGAATGAAAATTATCAGTTTCATAAGTCGGTGCATTCAATTTGTTTCAGCGTGGAATTACACCGACTTCTGAATCTGATAATTTTATTGTACCTATGATAATTATTTTACTCCCGTTTAGTTTTTTTTTTAAGTCGGTTTTTACTTTTTTAACGTTATTTTATTGATGATGTCGTTTACGTATTTTCGATAGTAGTTTCCTTACGGCTACAATTTACGAAATGAACGCTATATCAGGACTCATCTTACGTTGAACGGAGTATAGTGCAATAACCCTATGCAAAACCAAAAAATATAAATAATCGTTCCCTCCAGAAATAATTAATCTAAATGCCCACAAAAGCCTCATTTTCAATCATTCAACCGTCCAACGTTTATAAAGGAAATATATAACAAAGTTCAAAACCCATACATAGGTACTTGCAAACCTGAAGTACCGTTAGCTCCAAAAACAGCCAGTAACAAAGATGCTGCGGTTAAATCCAAACATACCATGAACCCCATAGCCAAAGGATTGTGATCCTTATTCCAATTCGCAAAAGGTTCATTAATTTTTACTGTGGGTGTTTAATTAAGTTGGTAGATTTTATTCGGGTTTCCAAATTGTATGGTGTTCTGTCAGAACAATGGTGGCCAATGGTTTTTGTTATAGCACCAACGTGTGAGGAATGCGCTTCGCTGATAATAAATCGTGTTTATTATAGCTCCTGCTTGCGTCAAAATCTGTTAGAATCGAGTCTTCTGAGGACTTTTTTTGGGGAAAATGACTTCTTTTTTGTCGATATTTATCTTTTATATCGATAGTTTTCTTTAAATCGATACTTTTCTTTAAATCGATATTTATCTTTTAAATCGATACTTGTCTTTTACATCGATACCTACTTATCTTTTGAATCAATACTTATTTTTAAAATCGATATTTAAATTTTTAATCGATAGATATTATGATAGAGTCCGATGCTGATGACGTTAGGAATGTCCTTTTGAGGTGCATATACGAACATTTATATTTGTACGAAGTAAGTACGTATCAGTATTTTCTTAGAATAAATTGTGTCAAAATAAAATAAATACAAAGGATTTTTAGGACCACAAGATTAATTACCCGTATCGATAAAAACAGTCACACATATTTTTGCTTTTAATCTCTAAACTGACATTTATGTATGTATTTTTTTGTATCATAGGCACCCAAGCAACCCAAAACAGAAGATTTTAATGAGAGTGACAAATAGGTATATGAGTATTGTATCGTTCATAATACGTGTCAAAGAAAAACGAACATAAAATACGGCTCTACTTTTGTAAAACATTTTCTACTAAACGTGCATTAAAAGCGCCTCCACGAGAGACGATACTTAAGTACGTCCGGCGCACCCTGGGCAGTCAGCCCCGCTACCAACCTTGCTGACTGGCTAATCTATTCACCACGGCATTAACTCAAATAGCTCGTAAGAAGAAAAGTAATTACCCCAATAACCTCAAATTCGATCGTTCATTTAGTTCCCCCATAGTTCCCCAATCGTCTCACGTTGCCTCATACAAGACGCAACTAATTGGCAACAGGGGGAATTGGGGGAAGTTCCAAACTGCTGATAGTTTGCCTGTAACGTGGCACTGTGGCAGCCAATTAAAATTAGTACGAGGGATTTCACGGTCCAGCGGTAGGAGACGGTTAACTTACTAATACGAAAAAGTGTAAAATGTTTTTATATGTTGTGATCACACCATTTGTCTATGGTAACGACACGACAAATTACTATTCAAAAAAAAAATTAAACCTAACTTGAAGTCGGTGTAATTTTGGCTCAGCGCAGAATTTAATTATTTTACTTTTTTTTGTATTTTTACTTTGTTAGTTTTTTTTTTTCAACTTTAAACGGGACAACCTCGAGGGAAAACTCTTTCATACACAAAAAAATGAAATATTATAATCGCTTCACAATTGGCGACGATATAGCTAAACAAATACGACACGTTTGGTGCAGTGGCTGAGCGATTGGGCTTCTGCGCTACGGGTCGTGAGTTCGATTCCCACACGGAACAAAAATTTGTATGGCCTACAGATATTTGTTTCGGGTCTGGCCGTTTGTGTATGTGAGATTTGTGTTTGTAAACGCACCCACAATACAAGAAAAATCCTAGTGAGGAGCAAATATACTAAAAAAAAAACTCAATTTCATGTGAACCATTCCTTCAAGTATAGTTTCAGCTCATCTTGATTGGCCGTTAAGGTTCATAAAAGTATAATACTGTGTTGAATCCTTGGCAAGCATGTTGCTTAATTTATACATTTCCTTGGGTTTTATTCGTCTAATGTTATATTAAATAGAATATAGAACTCGTATTGTTTCGTTAGTAACCGTCTTGTGATTTCCGAAAACCACGATGAAAGAAGTTAAAATAAAAAACATTGCCCTCAATGATCTAGTAGTAAACACTAAGGAGGCAGATCCATTGAGCGTATATACGCAAATACTCCAGCGCGGCCTCATCAAGCGTATTTTACCTCGTTACGCCGAGTACAATAGGGCCTAGAAGTTTCGTGTGCGCAAATTACTGTGCAAGGGGGCCTACTCTCTAAGTCCGTCAACGAACTATTCGCCCGTCCGAAAGTAGCCTGAAACGTAGGAGTGAATAAAACAAGTGTCAAGTTCAACTTTTCGGACGGGCAAGAACACATCGGTAGTAGAGACAACTGCCAAATCGTGTTGTCATTCATCCTTAGTTCGGACCCTGAAATAATCGTATGTCCGTAGGTTATAGGGAGTAGGGACGCTCGTAATTAAGGCCGAAAAAACGGACTTCGTGCTTAGGGAGTAGTCCCCAAGATACGCTAAGTGCGTTTCGGGGGTAAGACGAGTCTTGTGGCACTCAACTTAGATCCTACTCGAGTTTAAACTGAACTCGGAGTTTTCTTCAAATCCTTGATTTGATATTCTACCATAATATTAAACCCAGAACCGCCATTGGCTATCAGAGGTGTATCAAAATACTGCTTAGGTACATCCCTGGTTCCTCTCGTCATTACTAAAAGGTGAACGTACAAGTAACAAATATTTTTCTCATAAACTTTTGTGATAGAAAGTCAAAACTTGGCCCGAGATGTAAACAAGTTACAAAATTTCGCCGAAGTTATAAAAAGTTAGTTTAATGTAACATAAACTTTAAGTATTAACCTAGTTTTGAAGATAAAAACATAGAGAATAAGTTTTTTTAAGTTTTAATTTATGATCTTCCTATCTGATGTTTTTAGTGATACTAACGATTATTTAAAGGGTTATCATCTCAATATTTCAATATTGTTTAAACAACGCATTACTCTAAAATATTAGACATGTTTTGTGAATTAATTTGTACTTAAAATGATAATTTTTCTTTTTCAGAAACCCACGTAACACTATAGCGTTCATCTTCTTTCTCGTTGTCCCCAAACTCATTTATTACATTTTGTTAATTCCTAATAATTTTAATCAATCACTAATATCAGTCCATATTACACACATTCATTAATAAACTGTCTCTATATATAACTACCCTCTTGTATCTTTACCAATAATAATCAAGCATAAGTTAGTAGCTATCACAGGTGAAAATAGCTTACGAATTTATTTATATACCAAGTTTATCAAAAATACTACCATTGGTAAGCAAAACGATTAGTTTTAGATATAGGAACTGAGCATAAACCGCCATCACAATTCTGGCCAACGCCACGTCTTTCAATTCTCATTCTCCTTTATCATTCACCTCAATTTAACGACTTCCTCTGACTTTGAACTTAACGACTATAAGCCAGTACATAGACTCAAATTACTGTCCAAAAAAGGGCAAAGCCTTATACCACCCTCGACCAGTCTTCAAAAGGCCATCACCAAAATATTTTACAAAAAAGCCGAACAGATGCCTACACTTTGTGGCAGCGAATAATCCCCGAAAATTCTTGCGGTGCTCATTAAACTATTTATAGTTGTATGGGTACCCTAAAAATGTACTTTGGTAAACCGGCTTACTCACACATGTGTGTTAAGTACAGGTATGATGCATGTGTGTGCGTCTGCGCTTGCACATCACGCACACATGCAAAAGAAGGGCAAAGGGAAATTTTGGCAATAATTTCGTGTTGTATAGCTTGTGCAAGCAAAGAAGGTGAGTGTTTTTGATTTTGTATTAAAAGATAGTGAAGATATGCGAATGGCGAAATCTAGGTGTGGTTACAATATTTGGTGTTAATAATTTAGGAAAGGCCATTGTGTCACAGGTCGCAGTACCTCCGAGTATGTTTTAACCTTATAAGGAGCTAGACACACTTATTAAGTTGCATAGTGCTTTCACCCTTTCGCATCGATTCATCTTTTGTATCAAGCAGGTTATCAAGTGTACCTAATACTTTTATACGTACATCACATCACTGGAGATGTGTAATATCGCTTAAGCATGCTTACGCATCTGAAAGCACTTAACATCACGGCTTATTCCCCGAAGGGTTGGCAGAGGTGTATAGTACACCCTCATTTCTCCGTTATGTTTAAGTCCCATGTAATATGGGGCGAGCCTATTGCCATCAACCGGGCACAAATCCAGACTCCAGGCTGCTACTGAGAAATTTAAAACACGTGCTCGTAATATAAATGCGCTTAAGTGTATAGTGTACAGTCTAAAATCATCCAGCTTTTTCTGAATAATACTTATTGATGTGATTGATCCCTTGATTTGATTAACTGTCATGTGTAAATATAGGATATTTTCATTACACGTCACTGCGGCAGGTAGCGCTGCGTTCGTAAACGAGTCCGCGCTGCAGTGCCGCCGCAACGCAGTGGTGTGTTTCTACCAAAATATCACAGTGTCAGACTGCTTGTTTCATAACACAGGAATCTATATTAGTCAGCCAATGTTTAGCTGTGAACAGCCTGTCTACAGACTAATATTATGATAGGAACTATACTTAAAGCAAGTTATAAATAATTGCTACGAGTACCTACGTTCGTAGCACAAAATTTTCGTAGACTACGAAACATTTTAAGCAAAAAATGCGTTAAGCAATAAGTTATTACAAAAAATGACACTACCAGCTACCTAATGGACAAACATAAAAGTCACGAAATAAATTATAACTTGTGAGTTAAGTAACTGTACCATTGTAAATCAAAATTATTTTCTCTGCATTTTTCGCTTTTCTGCTTTAACACACGAATATTCGTAAACCAAAACCCTGAATCGTCGACATCAGCAGTGCTTACGATGTGGAAAAATTGAATTAAATTAACTAAGGACCAAATCAAACTTTGCTTATGTTGCATCGTGTACTGCGCAAGATACGCGACGCAAAATACACTTAAGGCTGCAGATATTGAGCGTATCTTGCCCGACTCATGTTTCATGGCGTTACGCGTATGCATCGCGCTACGTACAAATTGTCCTGCGTGGCCACATCACATATATATTTTACGTCATTACGCAGAGCGTAGTAGGGTTTCTTGCACGCCCATTTCTGCGCAAGATTCGCGACGCAAGATACGCTAAGTGTCTTTTAGCCCTAAGTATGGCTGTAGCCGCTGAAATTACGTCAAATTTAAGTAGTCAACTTAACATCGATCGAACGAAACTTCTAGACTCTATTACGTTCGGCGTAACGGCTCGTATGCTCGCATGTTGAGGCCGCGCAGAAGAATGTTGTATGTAGCGATATGCATACGCGTAACGCAATGAAACATGAGCTGTGCAAGATACGCACAATGTGCGTAAGCACACAGCCTTAAGTAACTTAAAAATTACTTTTATTTGATTTAAGAAATATACTTTTACCTACAGCCTGAGCTAGACAATTAACTTAAAAGTAATTAATAATATAATTTTTACATACACAAAAGCCCGCACATCATTTTAGCGCGCGCACACTACTGCATCGTATCTGTATTGGTATTAGTAACTCATGTGGTTGTATACATGTGTGTGTGTGCGCAGGCGATCATTATTCGTAAGTACTAGAGTAGTAGACATGTATGGGTAGAATTTGGCTGCGTTCGAAGATACGTTGCAATGAAGTTTTAAGGTTTTATTACTTGTGAATGTTACTTGAGTTTTATAACTTTTAAATTGTTTTGGTATCTAATGGAGGACAATGAATAGATGGATCTATTTCTACGAGAGTCAGTCATAGGGAATGGAAAGTGATTTAGTTAATTAGAGTCTATGTTAGTAGGTATATCATCTTACTGCAGCATAATTATACTGAGCTGCGTTTGTAGACAAATGGCAATCGATGATTGCTGGAGAATAGAAACGACAATAAGATGTATTGGATTGATGCCTGTAGCACACCTCCGCTGCGAAACAACAACTGCGAAACCGCTGCGCGAGTTTCGCTGTACAACAGTACTTCACTTACGCGAAACTATTAGCGAAACCTAAAACTAGAACAGTTGAGAAATAACAATCGAAATAAAATGTCGTCGCTTTCGGAATCAGAAGAGGAACTAATCTTACTGTGGTCAACAACTTTAAAAAGGCGTAGTACCTGGGTGCATGATATTAGTAAAAAAAGAAAAGTTGGGAGAAAATAGATTATGTAAAGAGTTACAGTCACATGAAGACCGTTTTTATTCTTAAATTCCATTTTCCGTAAATTCCAAATCCATCTTTCCTATTTCGCTCTCATAAATAGTCGATTGCTACAGACGCGTCCGAGTCACACGCGGAACCGCTCCAAAATACCGCCCGGTCAGTTTTCTACGTTAGAGCAGGGAATTTCGCTCCTGTTTCGCCGCCAAAGAACTCACAACTCACAGCGAAACTATTGCGGTTTCGCCCTTTGAGTTTCGCAGCGAAGGTGTGCTATAGGCATGACATAATCTTCCGACCGGTCAAGCGATCTGTTATGTCATTTCCATACATTTAATTGGCGTATCTATTCTCTGGCGATCATCGATTGCCATTTGTCTATAGACACTGAGCCCTATATCACACCGAGCCTTATTCAATAAACATAACATCACCCCTGTATTCTCCGAAGGGTTGGGCAGAGGTGTATAGTACCTACACCCACATTTCGCCGTTATGTTTAAGTACCATGTAATAGGGGACGAACCTATTGCCATCAACCAGGCACAAGTCCAGACTCCGAGCTCCTACTGAGAAATCCCACACGGAAAGCAGTCGTGATTACGACCACTAGAGCAAAGAGACAGTCTTAACCCGGTTGCGTACCGCCCGTCGTCCCAGGACGACACGTATAGTCCTTAAAATATGGCTTGATTAGAATGACAGATGTCAACAAAAGTGACGACATAACTTTGTAGCTACGTCGAACGGGTGATTTATATTGGCACACGAAAAATCACTCACATAACTAGCGTGATAACATTTTTTTAAATACAATGCCTCCCATATAATTCAAAATATTAAAAATCAGCTTGAAAACTAAAATAATTCTTACTGATTCATAGTCATAAAATGTAAATCTTACGTTCTTCAAAAGTTATGTCATATTGCAAAAATGTTAGAGATGGGACACATCGATAAATGTAAATCGATTGAATACAAAAAATATTACGTTTGCGCTATTAAAATTTTATGCGATGATAATAAATAATTATACCTACTTCGTACAGTATTGAAAAGGTCTTTAATAGTTTTAAATGTATGTTTTAGATATAAACTATTGCGGCTATGATTATTCGTCATGGGTATCAAATCCAAAGTTTTTGGGTATGCTGATGCTGAAGATGAGGTCAAAACTCAAATTCAAAATGGCGGCCACGAATATTTGCAAATTCATGGGTGTCAATTTCATGGTTTTTCCGGTGTGCTGATGTTGAAAATAAGGTCAAAATCCAAATTTAAGATGACGGTTACGAAAATATACAAATTATACGTATTATATTTATTTTTAATGATTTATATCGATTTGATCAGTTCTTTCCCAGCACTAGTCACACCAGTTTGGCAGCTGTCATTCTAATCAAGCTATATTTTAAGGACTATAATTGTCTTATCTATTGTATCTATAATTACCGTGCTTGAGGTTTTAATGTAAAAGCATTTTTTTTGTATTGTTTATTATGGTGTGATGACAAGAAAACATTATTCTGTCTTTCTTTCTTTGTTTTCTAGTTGAAGGTCTCCAGATAGGCTCGTTTGCAAGGTCAGAGAGGATGTCACTAACACACGAGCTCTCTGATTCAAAACGTTTCGATAAGTCAGTTGTCCGATTCAGTTTTTCATCTGTTTTTGTTTATGATTCTCGTAATGAGAGAAAACGAGATACAAACCGAAATCGTCGACAATAGACTTATCGAAAAGGAACCAAGGGCAGGGCGAAATAGATAGAGAGAGTCATGAGATGCCTAGATACTAATATCTTAAAGACAGCGCATTGGTTGTTTTTTTTTTTAAATAAGTATTTTCTTCATTAATTTTCTTCTTAAATATTACCTACATCACACTTATATTCACCAAGTGTGTACGTAAAGGTTTTAAAACATAGTCGCAAGTCTGTTACCTTACGAAACATCATTCCAAACAAGAGCCACTAATATAATTTCCGGACAGAAAAACGCAAAAACATTTTGTCCAAATGAGGCATCGAACCAAGGACTTAACGATCGATAACCAACACTAGACCAAAAATGATAAAAACAAGACTATCAAAAGATCATCATCATCTGCCTAGCCTTTTCCCAACTATGTTGGGGTCGGCTTCCAGTCGAACCGGATGCAGCTGAATATCAGTATTTTACATGGAGCGACTGCCTATCAGACCTCCACAACCCAGTAACTGGGTAATACGATACTCTTGGTAAGACTGGTTGTCAGACTTTCTGGCTTCTGACCAACAGTAACAACTGTCAAAGATCTACAAATGACAGCCGGGACCAACGGCTTTACGTGCTTTCCGAGGCACGGAGGAAACTCGCTATGGTAAATGGTCACCCATCCACAGACCAACCTCGGCAAGCGTAGCTTAACCCGGAAGATCGGTCTATGCGGCTGTAATTATTTAGCCACGAGCTCCTCTGACTATCAAAGTCCCTACCTAAGACTATCAAAAGATAATGCATAAAAATGGATAATTTAGCATTTAAAAGAAATCCTAAACTTTCTATAACTCTGATAATTTAATAATCCAACCCAGATGGTTATAAATGCTGTGAAAATAACAAAATTACCGCGGTTACCCGAGTGAATTTCAAGTAAGTCGACATCTCGCTGAATCGATAACTGTCAAGCGCTAATTAATTAAATCACGAACTGAGCTAACAGGGCCGGACTAGGTAGGCTAGCGGGTGGTGCACCCGATCATACAAGTTATTCTACCAGTATGATGAAGTTAGTAACTTATTGAACTTAAACGGAAGATTTAGAAATAATGGTCTGATAGTCCCAGGACTAAAGTCCTGGAGTGTAAATGTGGTGCCGTTCCGCGAGCTATGGCGCACTTAACATCATGCCCCGCCTGCCCTGTTACCTATACGCCACAAGAACTAATGGACGCTACGGATAGTGCTAAACTCATTGCTGAGTTCTGGGCCGACACGGTGTAGATTGTCATCGACACGCTAAGAAGGCGAAGTCCAGGACAACTATACTTGACGATACGTTTGGTGCAGTGGCTAAGCGATTGGCTTCTGCACTACGGGTCGTGGGTTCGATTCCCACACGGAACAAAAATTTGTATGGCCTAATGATGGTTGATCCGGGTCTGGGCGTTTGTTTGTGAGATTTGTGTCTGTAAACGCACCCACGATACAAGAGAAATCTTAGTGTGGGGCAACGTTTTTTAAAAAAGAAAGAAAAAAAAAGAAAATACTTCATTTCATATAACATTTGACAAAACTGGCCCACCAAGACCAAGGCACGAACATCTTTGAACCATTTCTTCAAGTAGAGTTTTAGCTCATCTTGATTGACTGTTAAGGTTCATAAAAGCATAATACGATGTCGAATCCCTGTTGGAACACGGTGTTTATTTATATACATTTTCTTATTAAAATCGTTCTATTTATCTAATTTTATATGAAATAGAGTACAGTTTTAATATCTGTCTTATTGCTTGTGCCACAGAATTAATCAGTAGTTGACAAGCTAAAAGCCACTAGTATAAGCCCCGGTCCCTAGGACAGTGGTAAAAAAAACATAGATCTTATTATGTGATGGGTTTCAGTAGCAGGTACGGCCAAAACATTTCAACTTATTTTTTTTATCAAAGTCAAATAGTTTTTATGTCAAGTAGACCAGATCACTGGTGCTTTCAAAAGGTCAACACTAGGTGCTCGGTTCCGAGTCCTTTGGAGAAGAGCCGGCAAGAAACTCCATACACTCTTTTTAAAAAAAATACATGGTTTGGCAATTTTCATTGTAGTAATGTAAGAACAATTCAGATTAATGTACATACAGTTAACAACATGAAAAGCAGTGGAGAAAGTTAGCCTTTTAGAACGATTGCCATAACAGTTACGAGCTGACCAGTCCCAACAGACAGCACCCGTTCACGAGCATATCCTCCTAAGATTATTAAGATGTCATTAATACAGACCTTACAGTTGTTGATCTCTTAATATTAGATGCCAAGCAATCTTAATTAGAACCCTCTCACCCGTAGGAATGTTGAAGAAAGGAGATTCCATACTTAATTTCCGAATATTTTCGGATCGGATATTTCCCTATAGGCATGACCGAATCTTAATATATCGGTTTTCCTGCAGTATATTCTTGTTTGTTATTATACTTGTTTTCAAAGATTCGATTCTTTTTTTTCATTTCAAATGGACACAGTAATGCACTTAAGAAACGTCTCGACAGTTTAGTTGTCACATTTTCAAAAAGTGGGTCCTATGGAGAAGAGCCGGCAATAATATTCACTGATACTCTTTTAAAATAATTTCAAGTACAATCGGGTATTGGTACAAAGTAATGTTTTAAATTATGTGAGAATAATGCAGATTAGCATAGGAAATATGCTAATAATAATTTACATTTTGTTAGGAATGATATACATATTTAGCAGCAAAGCGAGGCTCGACCATAATAGTAGGGAACCCAACATCATCATTAATTAAACTCAATGAAGTCAAATGTGTTACAATAATGGCTGCATTGTGCTCCCATTTACCTATATTATTTCGACTATCGATAAATTTCGATTTGCGAGATGTGGAATTGGGAAAGCTACAATCGAAAAACGGACTATAGCTTAAGGCCGGTAAAACGCTAGAAAGAAATATAATTCAGTTATTTTTTAAAACCTTTCATGCCTGGGGATATAAACATTGTTTATTTTCATATCTTTTGTGAGTGATATTCATGTTTATGGATGGCTCATGATTAAGGGCTCCGGCCGGGACCGAAACTAGTCGGGTATACCCGTAAAACTGTACCGTCCATAAACGTTGTACCTATAACCTTATCTAATGTGATGTTAGCCCGGAGATATTTGAACCATTGTTATGCTTTTCTTCTATGTCCCAATTTTTTCGTCCTAATCCCGGTTTTTTTATTTATGTCCCGGTATTTGGAAAACTGGTTCTGACAACACTGGCCCCGAGGTTTAAGGACGCGCTACACTAAGTTGCGAGTTCAAAACTTGACAAGTACCAATAAGACTTTTTCAAAGGCCATAGTATGTACTTTCTGTGTTAATCTAAGATATCACTGATATGCGGTGAAGGAAAACGATGAAGAAACTTGGATTTCATGGTATGAAATCACCAACACGCAGTGAGCAACCATGGTAATTACATACTTAATTTCCGAATTTGAACCAAGTGTAGTATTTATTTATTTGTGTTTTTAGGTTTATTTAAAGTATTTGTGGAGAAACCTGGTGTGGTGTTCCTCCAACCAAAGGAAGGATCCTCCAACCAGGCGGAGTCTTGTGCCTGGCGGGCTACTGCCCAACGGTTGATGTTGGGAGGTTGTATATATACTATCTGCGTGTTAAATCTTGATTGCGCGATGTAGGATAGTTCGCATGTGGCGAGATAGATGCCGCGCCACATATTTAATTTAATGTCTCCTTATTTATTGTTACACCGAGAACTACCCCTCACTTTTTTTCTTGCAAATCATGTCCATCCAAAGGTTGTCTGGAAGAAATTGCCTAGTGCGATAAGACCGTCCATTGTACATCTCTATTTTATAATAATGTTGCTTGTTTATTTTATGTACAATAAAGAGTATTGTATTGTATTGTGATTAATGCTTGCTCCTCTATATGAGAAGAGGTCTTTGCCCTACTTCTTCTTCTGTCTAGTTTTTTCCCAATTATGTTAGGGTCAGCTTTAAGTCAGATGTGGCTGAATACCATTTACACGAGCAACTATCATCATACCTACGCAACTCAGTTACTAGGCTTTTGATCTACTGTGGGACAATTACAAGCTAGTATTACAACCTACACTAACATTGATCCGTAATTTATTTTATCCTCATGCACCCCAACCACCTCCCCAATCCGTCCCTGTGTCGTGCAGTCGTTCACGTTTCGTGATCGCGCGACTGGTTGCCAAACAATCGGTTAATTAATACTATTGTCCGAAGTAAGCGATCGGGTTTATGTTTAGTGGCATGATATAGCGACACCCTTCAGATGCGAAAACGTATATTAACGAGAAGTTAGATGAGGTGATGTGTTGATGTTGATGCTGCTCGGTTTATATGGGCCCGTAGTAATAAACATGTAACACCCCATGAAGGTCGGAGACTCTACACTCGAAGTTATTGAAGACTAGCTTTTACCCGCGGCTTCGCTCGCGTTTATTAGAGCCTATGCACACGACGTCTTTTTAACGCGCCGTTGACGCACGTTCTTCATACTTAAAAAACGACATTGTGATTTTTTATGTATGAAGTTTGACGGAAACGCTCATCGACGGCGCATAGAAAAGACGCCATGTGCAGCCCTTAAGCTCAAAAAACTGTTAACACACTACTAAAGTTTCTTCATATAATTCAATCGTGATTCGTAAGACACGTGGCGCCATCTGTGAACATTATTCTTGTTTTCCTCTGGAAAAGTACCTTTTTTCGGGATGAAAGACACCCTATGTCTGTTTCGGTACACCTGACAATGTATATGCAAAATTTTAGGATGATCGGTTCAGTGGTTTAGGCGTGAAAAGGTAACAAAAAACAAACTTACTTTGGCATTTATAATATCAGTTAGGATTAGGATAGGATTATGTATAACTAGGACAAACTGTCCAGTTAGGTAGGTCCAACTTTGAAAAAGAGTAGGTCAATCATCGAATCCGACTCGACTGGGCAGCCTTCGGGAAGCTACCGCAATATTTCAAGACGAAAGTCTTTGACCAGTGCGTGTTGGCCAGTGATCGCTTACGGCACTGAAACGTGGTCGCTCACAATGGGCCTCATAAGAAGGCTCAAGGTCACCCAAAGGGCAATAGAGAAGGCTATGGTCGGAGTTTCCCTGCGTGATCATATCAGAAATGATGAGATCCGCAGGAGAACCAAGGTAACCGACATAGCTCGTAGAATTGGCAAACTTAAGTGGCAGTGGGCGGGGCACATTGCTCGCAGAACGGATGGCCGATGGGGCCGAAAGGTTCTGGCGTGGGAAGGGGGACCGATGATTGGTGAAGGTCGCGGGAATCCGCTGGATGCGAGAAGCACAGGACCGCTCGATGTGGCGTTGCTTGGGGAGGCCTATGTCCAGCAGTGGACGATTTTCGGCTAAATGATGATGATGATTAATAAACAACTGTTAACATGGCGGCCTGGGAACTGTCCCATGCTCATGGGCCTCCTAATAACTGCTACAGTCTTATTCCGATTGTTGATGGGGCTGCCCCGTTTCTGTAGTGCATCTGGTTCACGCAGGCACACGTCGATGGCTTTCATTCCATCGTCAGACAGAGATCTGCCTCGTTGCTCTGCAGAGTGCGGGCCAGCTCCAACTCCATTTTGAAGACCATAGCAGGGAGATACGACTCTTGTTTGTTGAATGCCAAAGTTCAAAGACGCATGCAATTTTTTTTTTTATTCTTCCTGCTCTTAAGTTACTTGTGGTCAACGCAAAATGTTTTATTATTCCATTCTTCCCTAATAAACGTCCCGTTATCATTTACTCCCTTTTCATTCATATCATTTCTCACACAATCCATCCACCTTTTCTTTGGTCTCCCTTTTCCCCTCCATCCATGAACATTTATATTCATCACTCTCTCTGTTACCCCAATGAAGTTACCCTTTTCTTATTTTCTATTTCACAAGCACGTTACTATCTATCTTTATAAATAAAAAGAAAAGTCCTGACTGACTGACTGACGCATCAACGCAGCCCAAACCCTTGGACCTAGAAAGCTGAAATTTTGTACAGAGGTTCCCTATATAATTTAGATAAGGATTTTTCGAAATTCAACCCCTAAGTGAGTTAAATAGGGGACGAAAGTTTGTATGGAAAATCGTCACTTAACGGGTTCAAAATTTCACGCAAGCGAAGCTGCGGGCAAAAGCTAGTGTTTGATATGGCTGCATGATTTTCTATGATGCGCATAGCAACAGCCGCATGAACTACGCAGTTGGTAAACACGCAGATGGATCTATCTAAATAATCCAAAACCTAATTCATCGTGCTTGCTTTCTTCCAATATCTGACGATTAGTTCCACCAAAGAAACCCAATAAAAACTCAACAGCACGAAATATCTCATTACATCGATTGCGAGCTTGCCCAAACTGCATTTTTGGGTTCTAGAGAGCGCTACATCTATCCCTTTCTAACTTGTGCGTTAGAGGGAGCGGGGTGTAGTTTGACCTATGCGCTTGCGACCGATTTCGGGGCCGTTGCATGGAAGTGCGCGTCCGCGCGATGATTTCTTTTTGTTTGATTTATTTATGAAACTGTAGCAATAATTTTAAATTTTTGAGAGCATGTTGAGTCTTATGTATTTGGTATTTTATGGAATTGTTGTAAAAATTGATAACGGGGTTTGTGGGTAATGGTAAATCTTTTAGATTTTGGGTATTTATCGTATTATCAAACTGAAATTCTGTTTCAATCCTAGGAAATATTACTGCCTCGTCGGTCTAGTGGTCGTAAATGCTGAGCGTGAGGTCCTGGGTTCGATCCCTAGGTCGGGCAAAGTGTTGTTGGGTTTTTCCGTGAAGAATTTCTCTGTAGCAGCCCGGAACCTGGATTTGTGCCCGGTTGATGGCAATAGGCTCACCCTTTATTACATTGGGCTAAAACATAGGGGCGAAATGAGGCAGTTAACCTCTGCCTAACCCTTCGGGGAATGCAAGCGTGATTTTATGATATGTAAATAATTTTACGTGAGAACTGTTGCTACGCTGTTTGCAGCTAGACTAGCTAGAATAGCTTTAAAAGCACTTCCCCTCTCCTCGCGGATCTTCTTAAAGGCGAACACAGGATCTCACGCAAAACCACGTGACACGCGTACCATGTTAGTTTAATTGTCGCAAGCGCGACTGCTAACCGTGAAGTCCTGGATTCAACCCCAGGTCGGGCAAAAGTGTTATTCGATTTTTCCGTGTAGAATTTCTCAGCAGCAGCTCGAAGTCTGGATTTGCTCCCGATTGATGGCAGTAGGCTCGCCCCCTTTCACATGGGACTTAAACATAATGGCGAAATGAGGGTGTACTATACACCTCTGCCCAACTCTTCGGGGAATAGACGCGTAATGCTATGTTATGTATTACGTATTTAAGATCAAATTCTAGTCATAATTCTATTTTTTTTATGCTTTGCCTCACACTACGATGTCTCTTGTATCGTGGGTGCGTTTACAGACACAAATCTCACATACACAAACGCCCAGACCCGAAACAACCATACGTAGGCCATAAAAATTTTTGTTCCGTGTGGGAGTCGAACCTACGACCCGTAGCGACGAAGCCAATCGCTTAGCCACTGCACCAAACGTGTCGTCGTTTTATACTACGCAAATCAAACAAAATAATCACCTACATTGCTACTAACCCCATTACACTAAACCTTGAATATAAGTACGAACATAACAAGCAAAAATTATAATAGCGAAAGAATACACAGTAAATAAGCGGAGGGTAGCACTAAATCATCGGAACGTGTGATCCCTCCCTGAGGGGAGGTAAATCCTCCGCCTGACCTCCGCTACGTCATGAGAGGGTTTATGTCGTGCAAATACTATGTTCATGGTTAATACTCTTGAGGGGTTTACAGAGGCGGAGATTTTGTATTTAAACTTAGATGGTATATTTTTATAAAAGCTTTTTCTGTTTCACAGCCGCCTGTCCTTTTCATATTAAATTAATTTTATCTAGCCGCGGCGTTGGTGGTGTGACGATCTAGACGTGTTTGCAGGGCTAGCATGGTCAGATACGGCACAAAATGGAGATGTTTGGAAGGCAAAATGGGAGGTCTTTGCTCAACAGTGGGACAGTCAATATTACCGTACGATCTCCTTCGAGGTGGCGAACCTCTTAGCCGGATCCGTGCCCTGTGATCTGGAGGCGAGGACCCTCGCGCTTAAATATCGTCAGCGCGAGGAGGCGCCTGAGCGGAGCGAGCTCCGCCAGATCCTAGTGGCAGAATGGAAGGAGCGACTTGCGCAACCCAGCGCAGGGCACGCCGCGACAGCGGCGGTAAGGCCCGTAATGGAGGAGTGGCTGGAGAGCCGTCACGGTGCTCTCAGCTTCCGGCTGACGCAGGTACTCTCGGGACATGGTTGTTTCGGGAAGTACCTGTCATGACACGGCGCTGCACACGCTGCAGACGTGTCCTGCGTGGGCGACGCAGCAGCGCCGCGAACTAGTAGCGGCGGTCGATGGTGTCCTCTCGTTTCCGGCCGTGGTTCATGGTCGGGAGCGAGTGTGCGTGGGAAGCCGTCGCCTCCTTCTACGAGGAGGTGATGGCGACCAAGGAGGGAGCGGAGAGGGAGAGAGAGACAGCTGCTACTCTCCCTTCCCGCGCAAGACGCACCGGGCGACGATCTCCGGCCACCGTAGTGTGTGGCCTGCGGGTGACGGGTTAGGGGAACCGTTGCGTCGCCCGACCAGTAACAGGCCCGAGAAGGCGGCGCGCTGTGTTCCGTGCGCGCCTCCCAGTAGGACGTGGGGCAAGGCCCCACAGAGGAAGAGGTCTGCCAGGAGCTGGCGGACCAAGGCCTGCCGGGGTCGCGGTGCATGCCGCTGCGAATCCCGCGACCTCAGCCAAGGGTCAGGATAAGGAACACCGTGGGTTTTTAGCCGGTAAGAGTCCGGCATACCCCTTCGCTTTCGCCGGGCGAAGGGCACCCATGAGAATTTGGGTTAGGCGACATGTCGCCCTCTTGAAATCTCGCTTTCCGGCGAGTTGTACCCTTTGGTCAGATGTTGAGGCCGCATTCGCCCGAATGTATTTTTATGACTGGGGCAGTTATACCCTTGCAAAACCGACTAGGAGTCAAGTGGCCCACTAAGGCAGATTCTTATATCGGTCAGGTTTCCAACGAAAAAAAAAAAGAGATGTTTGGAAGGCAAAATAGGAGTTCTTTGCTCAACAGTGGGACAGAAAAAAGGACAGTAAAAAAAAACAATGTTACATAAAGCTAAAAAAATTTATGTGTAACTATTAGTGAACAGATACCTAACTTTTAGAATGAAACCATGAAATAAGTAACTTTCTAATCATGAAAGAAATAGCAGAGATAACCTAATGGTTGAATGCTCGCTTTGAAATACAAGGTGTGACTTCGATCCCAGCCCGCACCTCTGACTTTTAGAATGCATGTGCGTATCAAAATGTTATTACCACTTGCATTAACGGTGAACAAGAAAACATCGTGGGGAAACCTGCACACCTGATAAGGCTCGAAAAAGTTCTCCATAATGTGTGCAATTCGCCAACCCGCGCATGGCCAGCAGTGGGACACTAGTAAGTTGATTATGCAAGAAAATATTACTTTGTGGTTTTTCTTAAATACGCACGCAAAGTGCCTGGCAAAAAATGACATTTTAATGCGGGGAGAGATATGAAAAACAAATATTTAGTATTAAACCAGTCGACAAATGAATATATCTGCCTACCTTGCACCTAAAACTAAACTTAATAATAATTTAGATGCATTAATAGCTTACGTTCATAAATTAGTACCTAACTGACTGCAAACGCCTGCAGTATTACGTTAGCAAACAGTTGCGGTTGATCGATTACATGCGGGTTTAACTTAACTAACTTAAGTTTACCTTCCGCTGGTTACTAATGTTTAAACAGAACCAACAAGCGGCCATTGACATAGTGTCCATTTATTTCTTGGGGAACTAAGCTACTTATTGACTTAAATCAGAAGTAGAAATGGACAAGTGGATACATTCTTTAATAGCAAATTCTCGATAAATAATAAAAGGAAATACGCGTTTTTACGCTATTTTGTTACTACTTAACTTTCTTTTGTTACTATTTAAGGTTACTAGAAGGTAAAGGTTTAATAGAAGGGTGAACTGAACGATCGATTCGTAAAAATACAATGAATAAACTCAAGTTCAAAAATATTAGAATAGCTCAGACCGTAAGCGGTCAAGGGCAGAAGTTCGGTTCTTACTACTACATTTTCCTTCCCAAAATATCTGTCTTTATCTTGATTGATTGCTTCTCGATGCTTCAAAGATAGGTTTATAATATAAAGCTAACCTACACTACTACACTACCTACCTATACTATTACCTACTAACTTTACACTTGGTATTAACATTTCTCATGATAAGTAGGTAAAATAATCCAGTTCTGCCTAAACGAGAAAAAACAAAACAAAACTCATTCAAAATACACGTTGCCTAACTTATTTATTCAGGCGCTTCTATAACGTATGTTTTATCAAGACCCGTTTTACTTGAACATTCTGAAGATAATGCGATTATTCAATATCTGCACAGAATATTAGCTTGATTTTCCTCCCTTTCAACCTAACTAAGAAATCAGTTAACGTCTACAGATTGTGTTCGGTCTAGTACAAGTCCAATTTAGTTGGTAATTGCTGAACAACAGACAGCTAACGGCTGAGGTACTGTAGGCTATGTTGGTCATTATGCCGGATTAAGGGGTGGATGGATAGAGGTCAGATACCGACAAGTACTTATAATATGTATTGCTTTTTCAATCAAACTTAAAGAGTCAAAATAAATTGGGATTATGATGAAGTTGTTGAACGTTAACATTAAATATCTGTCGCAGAATCAACACAGAAGCACAACTATTAGAATAACTATTGATTATTGTTAATGTAGTAAGACGCCATCTATTATCGTTTGTCGGAAACGTCAAGCAGTGTGCTTGGGTGAGGTCGGTGCGGGGCGTGTCTTGTTTGACGGTTGTCAGCAAGCTGTCAGCTGTCGGCTGTCGGCTGTCAGCTGTCATCCTTTTTGACATTGGATGCATTTGATTGGAGAAACGTGACTTTGGAGTGAGACACGATGGCGAGAGGTCGTTTTGCCAGCCTGCACCGAACTTACCGCGTTTCCGTACTTTAATCAGTTTCTATCGGATATTTGATCATTTGAGATTTTATTATTTTGCTATCGAGAGTGAATAAATAGAGGATTATAATCAGTTTTGAGACTATTATTTCCTACCCACACCATGTCGAACTTTGACTCTGATGACGAGGTACCCCCAATGGGTAAACTACCCTCGTTATATCTTAATAATGTAATATTATACTGGCAAACAAAACTACGGCCCACCTGATGGTCATTGGCGTAGCTACCGTATGGCTAGGCGGGGCAGTACACCGGGGCCCCCAAGCTCGAAGGGCCCCTCGGCCTCCATGAACGACGTTCGAAAAAGTTATATAATATCCTAGTTGAATAAATAATTTTTGACTGTAACATTTTGGCCCCTAACCAACGACTGTTACGTGAAAGCGTGACAAACAAACAATCTTTCACATTTATAATATTATTAGGAATTACGATTGAATAATTGTCTGCTGCGTTATACATAATGCTTACTAGTAAATAGCTTTGCTTTATTATGCCCTGCAGTGGGCGATAAGTAGCTGATGATGAAGTAGTTTTGCACCTTCAAAGTAGTTTAATTTAAATAGGGCCCCAATTTCATTTTTGCCTCGGGGCCCTTGGTCACGCCACTGCTGATGGTAAGTAATTACCGCCGCCTATATACACCTACAACACCAAGGCAATTGCTGATGGTTTGCCAACCTTAGAGACAAAATTGGAAAGTCTCATGTGCCTGTAATTTCACCGGCAGGGTATACCCTTCAAACCAGAACACAGCAATGCTTCTAAGCGACAGAAAACGGTACGGAGGTAGTACTTTACCCGCACGAACTCTTTCATTAGAAGCTCTACTACCCTTAGGCCGTTTGTCAACCGCCGCCTTAACCGAGTAACGAGATTATTTCGGACCGAGTTCGGGACGACGCGCCGACGTGACTGCGATCGTGTGTCCACCGCGACCGATCACGGTGGTTCCCAAAATAAGACAGAAATCCGTGCACCGGCGCCGTCAATCTCGGATGTAGTGGACAAGAGCAGACGCGTTTCGGCAGGCTTTTCGGTCCGTCACTATCTCGGCTGAGTTCTAGCGGTCGCGCCGATTTACTGACAATCTCGGTGGCCGAGATGTGTTTCCAACAAAAAAATAGATTACCCAGTGGCGTAGATATGTAACCAAGGGCCCCGGGGAAAACTGAAATTAGGGCCCTATCTAAACTTAACTAAATACTTTAAAGGTGCAAAACTACTTCATCATCAGCTCCTTATCGCCCACTGCAGGGCAAAATAAAGCAAAGCTACTTACTACTAAGTATTATGTGTAACGAAACAGAATATTTCCGGAGGTAGGAGAAATTTTTGTGATGTTAGTTCGACCCGTTCGAGGTTTGTTGGTCAGGGTCCCAATTCTCCTAAAATAAATTGTTGCCAAACGCAATCGAACCACAACCGTCAGTCAGTTTTTGTTTTCGAAAACTTTCAAAATTATTGATATTGTTTTTTGTGTCAAACAATTTGATAGCTTTTGAAATTGAGAACTGTCTGAATGAACGGTTCGGCCTTGGTTCGGTTGTGATTTATCAAGATTTATTTTAGGAGAATTAGGCCCCTGATCAGAGGCCATAAATTTACAAGTCGAAAATTATTTTTTCAACTAGGATATTATAAAACTTTTTCGAACGTCGTTCATAGAGGCCGAGGGGCCCCTTGAGCTTGGGGGCCCCATGGCACTGCCCCGCCTAGCCCTGCAGAAGCTACGCCACTTGTAAAGAAACGTTACATGACTAATCATGGTTTGTTGTAGTAAACCTTAAAACTAAATTAATTGATTAAAAACTATCCTTCAAATTAAATCTAAATAATAACAATTTTAACTAAGCCAATATTTAAAAAAGAAAGAAACTTATTTACAATAAACTAATGTTTCGTTCTTTGGCATGAATTTCCGAACGCGCGGCGCATCTAGCTGTGTCGCGGCGCATTTAGTCAGTATTACCTACTTCATCATAATACCTTTAGTTCCTTTAGTAGTTTACAAAAAGACTTTATTACTAACATGAATAATGTAGCAGAAACTATTCCCTACACTAGGCTAGATAAAATACATCCATTTCAATAAGCTGTGTCTCAAAATTGCGTCTGAAAGGTGTCGAACTCAATATATTTTAGACAAGTAATACCGTTAGCTTTCAGAAATGAGTATAGTTTAACGAAATCTTATTAAATTCAGTTCATGCCTACTGTAAATGCGAAGATAACGGCTTTCTGGTTTGATTCAGTCTGACTAGACTTAGAAATCTGTTCGTCTACGGATTATATTACGTTCACGTTCAGTCTATGTCAGGTTTAGCTAGTAATTCTTGGAAAACGGACAGCTAACGCCTGAGCTACGCTTGCAGGCAAAATGATGCAAATTAGAAACTGACTAATAGTAGGTTGAACAGAGGGGCAGAACAATGAGGTAGGCAACTGTGAAACTAATGACGGGTCCGTTCGATTACCAATGCGCTCTTATTGGTTGCAAATGTGTTTGTCATTATTGCTAATGTCAACTTGATGGTTCTGATTGGTTGAAATAACTTGCGTTTTGTGTTTTCTTCCCTGTTTCTGCCAAATATTCGTTGAAAATGGAAAAGGATACCATGATAACATATAAAACCAGCATTACAGGAAGCTAGAAAATCTCAAAAGATGTACAAAAAAACTTCTCATGTTTATGGTTAATTTTATGATTGGCTTTGCGGCTTGGGGTGGTTCTGTGATACTGCACTGTGGACTCCTCTTTTTCCAGATATTAAGAAATGTTGACAAACAATAATCGAATAAGTTACTGGTATCGTCTCGTCTCTGGGCCACTTATAGGAACTGCTGATCCTGCGCTTCCAAAAAAACATAACTGCTCTCGTTTAATCCTTATGCTGTTGTAAAATTAGTCGGTAGCTTCGTAATTTCAAGACTAATTTTCTATCGAAATACTGACATAAAAGAATTGTTGCGCTCTATTTGAAGCTGTACCTATTCTAAAAAAAAATGTTGATTGTGTATAAAATATGAATTAGTTTATTAGATTGAGAAAGAGTTGTAGGTAATAATCCGTTGCTCAGTGATTAATTCAGACGGTTGGTCTTGTTAACAAATAAATGTATTGTCGCTTCATTCATAATTCCCCTAAAATCTTTACCTTTCACCAAAAACCACTCAGAAGTCTTCAACAATTACAATTACCGATGCTTCTATTATTCAACTTGGATAGAATATTCTTTTTCTTGATAAAACTCATTTCGAAGCAACCGTTCCCTGGGGATCTCAGATATCCGGACCACGGAAGAATCAATATTAGGTACAACACACTCACAGTTTGATACTTCCGAGATAACAGTTCAAAGGAAAAATGTACTTCGGAGTATGTACTGTTTTATATGGCAGTAATTTCTTTTGGTAGACAAACTTATCTTTATATTTTTAGCATCTGCAGCCTGAATCTACCCACAGCTTAATGGTCCGCTTCAGAAGGGCTTTACACAGGTGGTTCATTGAGAATGCCTTGTCTATACATATAAAAGGAGAAGCTGACTGACTGACTGACTGATCTATCAACGCACAGCCTAAACCGCTGGGGTTAGAACATTGAAATTTTGACAGTAAGTTCCTTTTGTAACGTAGGCATCCACTAAGAAGGGATTTTTCGAAATTCAACCCCTAAGGAAGTTAAATAGGGGATGAAAGTTTGTATGGAAAATCGTCACTTAACGGGTTCAAAATTTCACGCAAGCGAAGCTGCGGGCGACAGCTAGTATAATATAAAAGAATTCCTTCAGTTTAAATGTAAATGATCAAATAGAAATAGAAATATTTATTTGCAGGAGATATGGTACATAGTAGATGTTACAAATTATAGAGCTTAACACATCTCACCTGTACAAGGTATGCGAAATTGAATTACTTACTAGGTAAGTAGGTACTTAGTGAGTTTACAGTTAACAATATATTTTATAGTTAAAAAAATCGCTTAGTGTATAAAAACAATTTTCTATCAGCCATTGTCTTAACTTTGTTTTAAATTTATTTAAAGGGAGTTCTCTTATTAAGCGTGGAATATTGTTAAAGACTTTAATAGACGTCATTAGGCTGTTTTTTTGATGAAATGTGCTTCTACATGTATCTATTTTTAACTTAGTAGGATCCCTGATTAAATTGTACCTTTACCAATTTGCATGTCAATAGGTCATGATTGAATATGTTAAGCTACTATTATACTACCATTGTAAGAACTTTTGTAACCATGTTTATCAGCAAATAAATCTTTGACTTGGACTCTGAAAAATAGGCTTGAAGGTGTTGAAATAGGAGATGAAAGAGAAATAGAGTTCGTCATTATTGAAGACTAGCTGCGCCCCGCAGTGTTACCCGCGGTTTATTAGATACACTAAAACACTACCCCCCTTATTACAAAAGATGGTCTAAGAAAAACCTAGGTTTTACAATAGCTTCATCTCTTTTTGTTATATGACATATGAAAGTGATGGGTATATTTTAAATCTGGGTTTACCTTAGTCTTGGTTTAAACCATCTTTTGTAATAAGGGGAACATGTTTCGGGATAAAAAGTAGCATATGTGTTAATCCAGGATGTCAGCTACCTCTATATCAAATTTTATCAAAATTGGCCCATCCGTTTGAGCGTGAAGAAGTAACAAAGATACAAACACACACACAAACTTTCGCCTTTATAAAATTAGTGTGATAAAACCAACAAAGTAAACTATTACACGCGGACGAAGTCGCGGGCAAAAGCTAGTTTTCCATATTTATACCCGTAGGTATGTACTTCTGAAAACCCACAACGAAATCAAAATTAAACGAGAAACCTCTAAAAACCAATCTCAAAATTAATATTATCTAAATATATCGAGACAAACCACAAACAACATAAATCCAATTACGTTATTGATAGAAAATATTGAATGACGTAATCTTTGTTTAAAATGTCCTCCCCGTGGCTCCGGGCTCTGCAAATATTTGACCGGTCAACTCTGAGGGTAGCTCGGTCAACCGCTGCAATTGATTTTCGTTAGCCGATTTTTTGGTCAGTTTTAGAACTGGGTGGAAATTGGAGTAAGTGGTATACTATAAATGAGATAGATTTGTAGTTTTTTTTTAAATGTAATAGGTTAGCAAACAAACCGACAACCCTGACAACCTGATGGAAAGTGTACCACCGTATATAGGGTGCCTCAAAACGCAACGTCAACCCGGAAAATGATAGAGCAGTTTATGGTTGATCAGAAAAAAATATGAAAAAAGTAAAGTTTAATCGTTTTCGAGTTTCACAATGACCATGAATAAAATGTTTTCTCATAAATCTCTAACTATTTAATGGGTTTTAAAAAAAACATATTCATAAATTGTCCCTATACACCGTGGGCCCGGTGCCCGAAAGATTTAAAACCATCGATTCCGATGCCTAATTGGAGAAGAAAAGCTAAGATGTAGTTTGTTAAATAAAGCTTAATTTTCGAAATATTCATTATTTAAGGAAATTCACAAATCGAAAAATATCTATGGTAACAAGTCCTATGAACGCGGCGTTCTGCGCCGTATGTCTTATTTGTCGGGGAGGGTTGTGAAATGAGAAGTTTCTTGTCCACTCACACGATAATTTACAAATGTTGCCAGTTCAGCCTAAGGTATTGTTTACAAGAAAGTACTAAAGTTAATTGATTTATTAAGTAACGAAAAAAAATAATTGTTGAATTGGACTTTCGTTGATATAACATTTGACTCATAATTGCATCAGAAAGGTGTGGTTAAAATCTTTCGGGAACCACGGGTCCACGGTGTATTTGTTCCCGGCTTGACGTTAAGTTTTGGGACACCCGGTTTACACTTACAACACCAAGAGAATTGCTGATGCGTTGCCAACCTCAAAGACAAAAGTTGGAAAAATTCATGTGCCTGTAATTTCACCGACACCCAAACCCTTCACAACACAGCAATGCTGATTGATGACAGAAATAGATAATGGTATTATTACTTCCCGGACGGACTCTTAACTCTGTTACGTTCACACGGCGTCGTGTGTTGACGAATCGCACGCATACACCTCTTTGGTGCGATGAAAGCTCTTCCGATTTTGCGATAAAAGCCTATCCAATCTCCAAATCTGAAAAAGAGGCCCAGTCCCAGCAGTGGGACAATAATAAACTGATTATATTTGTATGTATATTGCTGTAAACACTAATAGCAGACGAAACGCCTATACCGCTAAAAGACACCGTATGTCAAAATTGTAGGTTCGGCGTCAATTATAAAGACAGGTTCATCCAGGGGTGGGGGGGGGGAGGTTTGCCATATTCGCCACGCTTGGCAGTAGGGTTGGCGATCGCATTAAGGTTGTTAAGGTACTTAGAGAACGCTACTGCCCATCCTCTAGTGAATGCCTTACGCTGTTCACACGGAGCCACGTTTTGCCGAATCTTATTTACATCGGATCTGGAAAAACCGAATGTTGTGTTCTCACGGCACATCTTGCGTTGCGGTACACGACGGCCCCGAATTGGGATCCCGTGTGAACACACGTCCCATGTCCCTCCCCACCCACTCCCCCGCTTGTGCAACCCGACATGTGTTCGGTTTCAAGATCCGGCAAATAACCGAATCTACATCTGCTGGTATCGTATGAACACATGTATTGATGCGCTATACCACGGCACCGGATCCTACATTTTGCAGTACGGCCGGATCGGTTTGTAGTCGCCAAATGGGATGTCAACTTCAGCAAGATTCGGTTTTTTTGCCGTGTCTTGAAACTGAATGCATGTGTGAACTCATGTATTGAAATACTGTTGCCACTAAAGCGAATCCTGCAAAAAACCGATTCGGTAGAGAAACACAATGATTTTTTGTCTAAGTTATGATGACATTTAAGTATGTCAATTGTTTTATATAGTTTAGCTTCATTAAATTTTTTGTAAATGTGAGAACTTTGTGGACTTGCCTATACATATAATTGTGTAAATTACTATTACTCATATTGTATATTTTTTTTCCCTTTTTGGTTAATTTTTGTACTCAAGACTTGGTACTACATTACTCCAAGGTCTGTGGTCAAGATCTACATTGTTCTCTCTCATAGTACCTACTGTATTCACTGAAATTGTAAAAGATATCCTTTTTTAAAAAATAGTAACCATGTAGTTTCTTGCCGGCTCTTCTCCATAGGAAACGACTAATTGGAACCGTGCACCTAAATTCGACTTTTCATAAGCGCCAGTATTGGTTTATGTGAAACTAGCTTTTGCCCGCAGCTCCGCTTGCGTGAAATTTTGAGTCCTCGTTAAGCCCCTTGTTAGGTATAGTTATAAAATCAAAAAAATCTTTCATCCCCTGTTTCACCTCTTACGGGTAGAATTTCCAAAAACCCCCAAACACGTGTATATTTATTTCTTGCCAAGAGCCTACATTTTTAATTCCATGCTTCTTACATCAAAATTGACGGACTTATATACAAACTTAAATCCCCTATTTCACCCCCTTAGGGGTTGAATTTCGAAAAGTCCCTTCTTAGTGGATGCCTACGTTACAAAAGGAACCTACTGTCAAAATTTCAAGTTTCTAACCCCAACGGTTTAGGCTGTGCGTTGATAGATCAGTCAGTCAGCTTCTCCTTTTATATATATAGATATTTTTTTTTGATTTGATACACACAACACCGCGTGAACGTACCGTCACAAGGATTTTTTTTTTTTTTTTTTTCTATTGGACTGCAGTAGGTCGTCCTAGGGGACGGTTTCTACGTAACCGGGCAGTTATTGGCGAGACCTGAAGGGTCTCCAGCCAATGGGGGGAAGTAAAATACTTAACCTAAGCTAACTACTTGTACTACACTAACATCATGACTACCTGCAACAACAGCACTAAGGGCGACCCCTAGTGGGACTCGGACCTCGGCTTAGGGCGTTGCTGGCGTGGACATAGGGGGGGGGGGAGACAGCTTGATGAGGGCTGAATTATCGGGGTGACTGCGGAGTCTGAAGAGACGACCGGCTCTACGACGGGAGAGCTCGGTGGATCGTGACCGGCGGCGGTGGGGCGTCGCGACGGGCCTCTTCGGCGAGGACGGTATGGGCGGCGGCGTTTGTTGTGTAGTGTGCTGGTCGATTTACTCGCCTCCTGGAGGAGGGTAATTTCGTCATCGGGTTCTAAAAGTGTGTGCCTGGGACGGCGAACTTTACTTATGAGAGAGGGACTGTAGTCGGCCGCTGCGGCGACTAGGGGGTTCGGATGGCGGGGGGCAGAGTCGAAGTAACGCTTGGAAATGCGTTTGAGGTATTGCCTGATGGTTGGCATTTTTAGATCGAGATGGAGTTGGACGTTACGCATGAACCACGGGGCAGCCGCGGCTCTGCGCAACACTCGATTCTGGAGGGTTTGGAAGGATTTAAAGCGACAAGGCTTAACGTGTGCGAACACGACGCTAGCGTAAGTCAAGATGGGGCGGATGCACGTCACGTAGATTCTCAGCTTATTTCTAAGTGACAATTTACTGCGCGTTCTAAGGATGGGGTGGAGGCGACCGACAGCGAAAGCGGCGCGAGCGCGCACCGCTTTGATGTGGTCTCGGAAACTCAGATGGTGGTCGAGGATAACCCCCAGGTATTTGGCTTTCATCTCCCAAGGGATCTGTTTGCCGAACATGAGGACGGGACGGATGTGGGTGTGGGTATCACCGTGTCTCTCGAAAAGAACGGCTGCGCTCTTTTCGGGATTCACCTCTATTCTCCATTTCCGGAACCAGACCCCGAGGGCGTCGGCTGCGGTTTGAAGGGTTCGAGAGATGCTATCGAGACTCCTACCGGAATAGTAGATAGCCGTGTCGTCGGCGAAGAGAGCCAACTTGGCCAAGCCACGTTTGGGAATGTCGCTGGTGTACAGCGTGAACAGAAGGGGCGATAGCACGGAGCCCTGAGGGACGCCGGCGCGAATGGGGTGAGGGGACGAGAGGGTGCCTTCTAGGCGATAGCGGAAGGAGCGATCCGACAGAAAGTCTCGAATGATGAGCACGAGACGGTCCGGCACGTTGAATTGGTACAGTTTGTATAATAAACCGTTGTGCCAGACCTTGTCGAAGGCTTTCGCTACGTTGAAGAAGAGCATGCCCGTTTTGTACGAGCGCATAAAACGGGAGCTAATGTGTTCGACAATGCGGTGCAATTGTCGAATGCAACAGTGCTGGGTTCGAAAACCGAACTGTTCGTCGGGGATGAGTTTACGGGAGTCAGCGAAATCCTTTAAACGGATATAAATGAGACGCTCATAGATTTTCCCAATTACATTGAGAAGACTAATGGGGCGATAACTAGTGGGCTCACTCTTGGGTTTGCCGGGTTTGGGGATACCGATAACGGTGGCTTGTTTCCAAGCTTGCGGAAAGATGTTATTACTCAGAGCGCCATTGAAGATGGCGGCCATGAGAACTATGAGCGGGGCGGAAAAGTGTTTGATCACCTTATTGGTGATACCGTCTGAGCCGGGGGCTTTCCTAGGTTTGAGATTCCTCACTATCGTGTGGACCTCGTCTACGGTGATGGGGGGTAAGGGATCGTCGGGGTCTTCATCGGGAGGGAGGGAGGCCCTACGTTCGACCTCGCGATCCACCTTGGAAAGATGGACCGGGTCTGCGGGTTGGGTGCTGGGAGTACATTGGGCTTCTAGACTGTCGGCTAGACATTCGGACTTTTCGTCATCTTCAAAGGCCGGCCTTTGGTTCGGACGATTGAGAGGGGGAGTTGAAGCTACACAATCGGATTTCAGATTACGTTGCAATTGCCAGAAGGCCAGATGGGATGGCTCTAAGTCGCTCAACATCTTGTCCCAGCGGGCATCCCGAACCTCCCGTACACGTTTCTTTACAGCACGCTGTAGAGAACGCATATGGGCGCGGTTAGCTTCGCAGGGAAAAGTGTCATAGGCACGGATGGATGCGTTCTTCTCCGTCAGCAGTTCACGCACATCGTCCGGCAGCTTCCAGCGGTGTTCGTCCACCGCTGGAACTTGCCGTGAACACTCGTTCACCACGGACTGTACGTGACTGGTAAGGGAGTCGATCGCGCCCAGCGTGTCGGCAATCGTAACGATATCGTCGGGGATGGAATCTAAGTGAACGGATGAGGAAGACTTGAGGCGCTCCTCTAGTTTTCCCCAGTCCGTGACAGTTTTGGTCGGGGCGGGTTGACCAGGATCCGGGGGACCACCCCGGGGACCTAGGTGAAGGACTACGGGGCGGTGATCGGAGTCTAGCTCTTCATGCGTCTCTATAGAGCGTAGACCGAGGTTTACGTTCTTTAGGAGCGCTATGTCAAAGACATCGGGCTGATGGTCAGGGTTATGGGGGTAGTGAGTGGGACACATCGGGGCGATAACGTCGAATTCGAGCTCCGGGCTCAACTCTTCGAGGTTACGACCCGCGTGGTTGTTGGAGTTGCAGCTCCACGAGAGATGTTTGGCATTGAGGTCGCCCGCTATGATAACGGAACCTCCGCCGAGGTCAAAGAGGGCTTTAAGATCGCTCCGGAGTTGGATCTTATTACTGGAGGGAGGATTATACACCGAGACGATTGTGATCGGCTGGTGTCCTGTCATGCCTAGTCTGCATATGGAAGTTTCCAGGAATTGGAGACCAGGAGGAGGGTCTAAGGGAGTGCAGTACAGGGAACGTTTGTAGTAGATGAGAGTACCACCGCCCCTACTACGGGTCCTGTCGTTGCGAACTAATTTATAGTTTGCAATTCCAGGGTTCCTGTTGTGGGGCTTGAGAAACGTTTCCTGCACTAAGAAGATGTCAATTTGATGATCACGCAAAAAGATTGCGATCTCATCTCGTTGACCGTTAACGCTGTTAGCGTTGAAGAAGCCTAATTTAAGGGATCGGGGCTTAATTCTACAGCTTTCTGTATCCATTGGAATTTATTGGATGAGGAAAATGACTATGTCATCTAGTTCGCAGAGGACATTGATGCGAGCGATTGGATCGCCTTGAGAGGCGTTCCAAGCGGAGACTATGTTGATCGCCCACTGCGTATTGCAGGAGGAGAGGGTTTGGATAAGGCTGGGGATCGTGTCCCTAAGGAGCACTTTAGTGGACGAGAGGGAAGTGGAGGGAGCAACCGCTGTCGGCGCTGGCCTGGGAGCGAGTGCGGGGGCGGGTGCGGGGGTGGGTGCGGGGGGAGCCTGTGATGTTGTGGGACTACGTGCAGGCTGTGAAGCAGCTAGCACTATAGTGGGAGCGGGGATGGTGGAGCTCATCAGGGCGGGGATAGCCGGGATTGGGGGTCTTGTGGTTGGTTGCTGTTGCTGGGGCAACTGGGTAGTGGGCCTTAAGGCGGGGAACGCCTGCTGATGGTTCAGCGCATTCCATGGGGACGGCCTTTGGGGACTGAGTCGGGCGGGGGATTGGGATGAGAGAGGGGGGGGAGCCGTGGAGGGACTCTCTCTTTCGTGACGGGCGGCTGAACGTTTAGCCAGCTTGGGGTTGCGCTGTTTTGGCGCTTTGGCACACCCGCGATAATTCGCCGGGTGACCAGACTCGCCGCATAGAACGCAACTAGGGGGCTCAAGGCATAGGGACCTATCTTTCGGGCGTTCGCAATCGCTAGTGCCGTGGTCGCCCAGGCACTTGACGCACCTGGGTTTTGCATAGCAGTTACGCTGCGAGTGGCCATAAAGCTGGCAACGGTGACATTGACCAGGGGGACCGGACTTGTTGGGGCGCTCGACGCTTATGCCAGACAGGTGGCATAAGGTCTTAATATTATAGACGGCCTTAGACTCGTCTGAAGGTTCGCATACTGCGAGGACCATGTCGTAGGGGGTGCCACCGCGGCCGCGGTGCATGCGGTGGACTTCCAAGGCGGGGATGTTTTGCGACTTAAGGTCGCTGAGGATGGCGTCGGAGTCAATCTCCTTGGGGATGCCGCGGATAACGACTCTGATAAGTCGCTCATCGGGAAGGGCAAAGGTGTGGAATGACACACTTTTTTCCCTTAGCATGCGCGTGAGATCGCGGAAGTCTTTTGAGGTGGGGACTAAGACTTTGATGCCCTGTTGGGTGGTGCGGGCGCTAAGGTAGTTGATCTTGCGATCAACACACAACTTGGACACATCGGTCCACCTCGCCTTGTCCTGAATGTACAGAGGCGGAGGAGCGGGCTCTTTCCTCGGAGCCGAGGTTTTCGAGCCGGTGACGGGGCGGGGGGAGGAGGGACGACTGGCCTGCGGGGAGGTAGTCGGGACGGGACTATGGCAGGCAACCGATGCGGGGGTCGCAACGGTTGTCTTGGGGGTTTTGGCCGGGACTTGGCTGGAGCAGGCCGCTTTGGATTTGCGGGCACGCTTCTTTCCCTTTCCGACTACGGTAGTGTAGCCTTCAGAGGATGAAGAAGCTGACGAATATGATTCGGACTCAATGTCGGAATCGGGGACTAGGGGCTCTGACGTGTCCATTGATGACGTCATCTCTGGAGCATGTCGGAGGGACGGGGAAGGGGTGTGAAAATTCGCGGAAGGCGCAGCTGCGGAGTGCAGGTGTGAAATTTCCATTGTTTCCGGAGACAATGGACCGGGAGAGAAAGGCGGTAGCGACATAAGGCTCGGAATGCCATTGTTCTCGTCGAACAATGGCTCTCCTTCGCCGAAATGATCGGTTTCGTTTTCACAGGTGGGTGACAGGGGATTAGTAGTGTGCCTTATGGGCCCGCTACTAGGAATTCGAGCGCCGTATTGGGCAAGAAATTCGGGGTCTTTTAAAAGTTCCCGGAAGAACGCTAATAACACAGCGTCAGACATCTCGGAAAAGATGCCTGAGCCGTGTGTAATAATGGAGGATAAGCTTAATAAAAACGCGGCGCGCACATGTACGCGACTATTTTTAGTATCGGCCTATACGTCCTAACAATTTAATTTTAAAAACGCGATTCCCCGGGTGGATGGGCCCGGGGGTGTGTGAAAACCCTCCCTGTCGGGTATAGACAGGGAGGTTGAGTGCCTATTGGTGAGCCCTAAGCTAGTAATCCCGTCGCCAGTCTTATTGTGCGAACGGGTTCCTAAGTCTCTAGTGAGGTGCAATACTAGAGAGTGCTAGATGGGAGAGAACGGGGTTAGAGCTAGCGTCGACTAGGAGACCCCCCAAGGCCGGTGGTACTAGCTCCTTCCAATTTTCGCCTTGCCCTGAAGGGGCGCAGCTGGTGTATTGGGTCAACACCCTCTCGGTTTCGTTAACACTGCAAAGTATCAGCCGAGGACCACGAAACTGTGGATTTTCCCTGAAGGGGCACACGCGTTTGTCAAAGAAATAGGCGTTCAGCCACCGCCTTGAAAAAGGCAGCTTTTGAACTTATAGTCGTGAAGTGGAGAACACTACGGCGGGGCGTAGCGATATTCGTGAGCGAGCACGTCGAGAAAGTACGCAGCGCGAGTTGCGGCACGTCCGTCCTCAGCGAGCGTCGGAGCGCGAATGACCGTCACAAGGAGTCCTACTTTTTCATTTATAGGTGTGTCACAAAAATCTGCTTCAAAAAATGCTTCAAAATTCTTTTTATTAAGTAATTTCTTTTTTCGATGCCTTATTTCTCTTTTCGTGACTGTGGAAGTCTCATAGGTACCTCCTTAAGTCCGAAAGAGTAAAGAAACACGTTCAAAGAAACGTTAAATAATTATAGTAGTTAGGATTGTCTGCTTTAACTGAGCTAACTACTTAATTACCGAGTCGGCCATTGTACCTTGTCTAGTTCTTTTTTAGTACAATAAATTAACTAACTAACGTATCTCTGGAGTCCGTGGAGGAACGGAATAAGAAAACAATTCCTCTCCATCAGATTACCTCGTTGGTCTTGTGGTCGCAAGCGCGATTGCGGAGCGTGAGGTCCTGGGTTCGATCCCCAGGTCGGGAAAATTGTTATTGGATATTTCCGTGTGGAATTTCTCAGTAGCTGCCCGGAGTCTGGATTTTTGATCGGTTGATGGCAATACATGAGATTTAAACAGAATAACGATATGAGGGTGTACTATACACGTCTGCCCTACTCTTCTGGGAATACAAGCGTGATGTTATGTTCCCTTCATCGTTGGGCAAGAGAGTCGTAAGTGGCGATGAAATTAGCACCATAATTGTGCCCGGAAAAGTGGCAATAGGCGCGCCACCTATTACATAAGACTCAAGACAAGAGACGAAACGTGGGTGTACACCTGTTGAGAGAACATCTCTGCTTACCCTTTCCAGGATTACAGTCGTGAGTATAATTACGTATGTGACTCTCGAATTCTTATATCTTAGATAATATTCAAAACGTGTTATTTACGACTTTATTTAAAACAATATCCACGTGCGATTTAACGACACTCTACTCCGTCATGAAGTCGAGCAGGCCGATAGCTGACAACAGCATCAACATTAACAACGACACTGCGATGTAGACATTCTCCTTCAAAACACAGCTTTCACTTGGCCAGTCTGATGGTCCGTGACTAGCAGGATATCCTGCAGAAGGGTCCAGGCCATGGACCTAATGGTCCACATCCTCCAATCGAGGGGTTGCAACCGTTAGAGTACAGGCAGTAGCTGCCGTTTTGCAGCCCTCCGACGAATCCACCATAGTACACCGGCATGGTGCTAAAGTTCCCACACAATCAATTTTTACCTAGAAATGTTATGTGTTTTTTTTAAGACTAAAATTTTGAGTATCCGGCAAATACAATTCGCCATATATCGTAATATCGCTGGGTTAATTCAAAAACCAACTATCTGCTCAACTCGTGATTTCCAGTTACTGCGTTTTGAAAGTTTGTTTCCTAAAATTTCATATACTACCTATCTTATCTAAGTTTGTGTCATAAAGTTTCGTATACAATCTGATCTAAGATAGTATATGAAATTTTAGGGCACAAACTTTCAAAACGCCATAACTCGACGTCATGATTTGGGCAGTTAGTTGGTTTTTGAATTAACCCAGCGATATTCTAGATCAGTCCCAAAACATTGGAAAACCAAAACAATTTGTTTTGTTACGAAAATAAGTGTTGCAATAATAACTCTTTTTGTCAACTCTGGATTATCAATCATTCGCTTACCTGTTGGTGGTTAGCGTCTTGCTTCTCACTGCTTTCGGATGCTGTGGATCCCGTGGGCTTCTTGCAGAAGGTGGGGCAGTAGCGACGACATAAACACCTGTGAAAAGGGAAAATAGATTTAATTGTTGCCAAAAAAGGGTGATCGGAGAAATCCTACTTAATCCAAGTGTTTCGGAAAAGGCTTTGATCAGATGCGAGCAGAGTTTTAAAGCAATATAATCGCGATAAAATGTATTTCGTCGTGTAGGTCTACTACGATTTCTAATATGAAGGATAATTAATAAATGTGAAAGTTTGTGAAGATTTATGTTTTTATATTACGTGTTCCGTGTGATGTATACCGTGTATATGTTTAGCTGTTCAGATTTAGATGAAATTTGGCTAACACTTAGATCGTGTCCTGAATTAACACATAGTATATTTTTCATCTGGGCACATAAGGTAGTTTTCCTAAGATGCGAGTGAATCGCAAACAGCAGCTAGTTTAAAATAACGAAAATAGACATTGCAGCCTATAAACTAAAATTGTAAAGCAAAAACATGAACCCAATGTGTAAGGCTGAGTAGACTGCTTTTTACACAACACAACCTTAGCTGATTTGCACATGTCGAACGCGCAAGGTAGGTATAGTGTTCAAACACAGCACGGCATGCGAAAGACTCGCGCGCTCTGCGGTATTCCTTCAAAATACATGAACGTTCAGCGCCCATACGTAGATGTATTGAAGACAGATGTGAATTTTCGTCACACTTTAGGCCCCGTTTAGGCTAAGCGTATGCTGAGACGTAGGTGACGCACCGCAGCACAGTACAGATTTTACCGCGCAGGGCAGGCGAGGCAGACATAGGCCACGACCGCATGCTGCGACGCAGCTCGAAGACACATTCGAATTTTAACTAGTACAAAGAACAACGTTTTTTTTTAATAGTCTGGATGATTAGTATTATACAAACAAGGTTCATAACGCACTAATTCAATTAAATGTTCTGTCACTGCAATAAAATTCGAATTAGCGGTAAAAAACACATGTCGTCATGCACGCGTCGCGCAGAAATCTGTGCTGGCACTACAACGAGGCGCAGAGCAGGACAGACGCATGTCTGCGTCGTACGCGTCTGCGCCGCAGCGTACGCAGCTCTTAGTACGTTCATACATTACAAAATCTGCTCTGCGCTGCGCTGCGTGCACCTCCGTCACCTGCGTCTCAGCATACGCTTAGCCTTACAAAATCTGCTCTGCGCTGCGCTGCGTGCACCTGCGTCACCTGCGTCTCAGCATACGCTTAACTTTATGAAGAGCATAATGCGGGCAGTGTTGCCAAAAATCCTATTGTTGGCGGGACGTTCCGTTTTACAGTTCTTTCGGGACGCGTTTCGCCTGCACCCTGAGAGGAACGCCTAAAATCCCACTATTTCAACTAAGCAGATAATATTGGCGCCGTAATTTAAAAATAATGATTTCATTTTTGTCACAGATTTTGTTTAGGGAGTTTTATTAGAATCAAAGAATTTTATCCATTGTTTTGCTTTCTTTTTTTCTTTCTTTTTTAAAAAAAAAAACGTTACCTACCCACTACTAACGTTGCCCCACACTAGGATTTCTCTTGTATCGTGGGTGCGTTTACAGACACAAATCTCACATACACAAACGCCCAGACCCGAAACAACAATCTGTAGGCCATACAAATTTTTGTTCCGTGTGGGAATCGAACCCACGACCCATAGCGCAGAAGCCGATCGCTTAGCCACTGCACCAAACGTGTCGGCTTTACTTCTAGGTCCCGCTTTTTCGTCCTAATCTCGCTTTTATTTTCATAAAGTCCCGGTATTGGAAAAACGTTTCTGACAACACTAAATACGAGGCATAAAGTGGACGATTGAAATTTATCACGATGTGAAGCTAACTGATTGTCTATTGCCTGACAAAACGTAAACGACACACAATATAGAGGAGAAGCCACATCCTTTGTGTCCAACAGAACGGGAAGAAGAATATAATAGCTCCAACAATGTCCCTATCATAAAGAGGCCTTGAAGGCGACAAAATCATTATTAAAGGTAGTTGGGAAAATGTCGGAGGTTTGTTACGTTTTACCCTTTGACAAGGTTAATATTGTTGTGTCTAGAGCGTCCGCCTTTGCGCTAAAAACGGCATACTTCGTTCACCGAACTATTTGGAAATTTTGGCGAACATGCCAAGCTTATATCCCTTGGCAGTAAGCGCGATATGAGGTAGCAATGCTGAACTTGAACTGGGCTAACATTAAGCAAACACCATCAAACACTTTCTAAGTCATCATCATCTGCCTAGCCTTTTCCCAACTATGTTGGGGTCGGCTTCCAGTCGAACCGGATGCAGCTGAATATCAGTATTTTACATGGAGCGACTGCCTATCAGACCTCCACAACCCAGTAACTGGGTAATACGACACTCTTGGTAAGACTGGTTGTCAGACTTTCTGGCTTCTAACCAACAGTAACGACTGTCAAAGATCTACAAATGACAGCCGGGATCAACGGCTTTACGTGCTTTCCGAGGCACGGAGGAAACTCGCTATGGTAAATGGTCACCCATCCACAGACCAACCTCGGCAAGCGTGGCTTAACCCGGAAGATCGGTCTATGCGGCTGTAATTATTTAGCCACGAGCTCCACCAAACATCAAACACTTTCTAAGTGTTTGTCTAAAAACTTGTTTCGTTAATTTACTTTAAAGGTACGAGTTCGTAGGCGACTGCATACAGCAGCAGCAGACGACACGTGTCGCTCCGACACTGCTGGTTTCTATGTATTTCTATGAAATGCCTTCCGCAGCTATCGACACGTCGCTCGACTACACGTCGCACGACCGCAGACGACGAGTCGTCCGACCGCAGATCAGATGTGCCAAAGACGCTGCAGCGACGACATGTTGAATCTTTCTCAAAAAATGACGTTCCGACGTGTCGCTACGACATGTCGCAGCGACACGTCGTCTGCTGCTGCTATATGCAGTCGGCTACGAACTCGTACCTTAATACTTTGTATTTAACAGACGAAATACACTGCCTCAGTCGTGGCAATGAACTAGGTGCTAAAATAATTGAACGTGAATTTAACATAAACAGAACATCACGCTCTACATCTCTACATCAACATCACAACTATTCTCCTACACCTCGTGCTGACACGAGAGAAGAACGAGTTGATGATTCCACTTTGGTGTTATTAGCGCACACGAATATGTTTCTGCCTAACCTCTTTACCGAAACCGCATAGAACTACAACACTTCAGAGAGACACAGAGTAGGGAATTCTTATTCAATTAACAGCAGCAATAAACATAAACTTCAGCTGTCCCTAAACCATCGGTCTAGTTTCTCCAGCACTACATAAAGGTACCAGTTAAGCAGAGTAGATAGAATTCAATAAACAGTTTGGCTTGCCTCCAGCTGCTGCGCCACTGAATATATTTTAAAGAGACTTAATTTTACTAGGTTGCTGGGCAGTTTTAGCTGGGCAATTTAGGAGGAAATAAATTACTGAAACTTTTTTTCCATTAGCTGATAATTTATTAAGATAACGATATAAAGATATACAGAACGACTGGTGAGACACTAACGATATCTTAAGGGGCCATTGTACTCATAATTATGAATAGCTTTTACTATGGGACCAAACTTGAAATCGCGAAAGGAAAATCAGCTTTTCCCTACATTTATGTTCGCATACTCGTGAAAATGTAGGGAACAGCTGATTTTTTTTCTCGATTTCATGTTTGGCCCCATAGTAAAAGTTGTTCATAATGATGAGTACAATGGCCCCTTAAGATATCGTTAGTGTCTCACCAGTCATTCTGTATAAAAAAATTATAAGAATACAACGGTTAATATCACTTTTTTTTAGTGACACTGACAGATCTTACATTCACACTATTAAATCCTAACGCTCCCTTTCACTTGTAGAATAAACATTCGACTGCTTTTAAATTACGAAAGGGACTAAAATTATCGCTACTTATCCTCAAATACCCTCTTTTTGTCCATAGAGTTATTCTATTGATTATAATCAGCTTACGTGCGGAACCTTTTAGAGAAAGGTTCGTACATTAATAATTCTATTAAGATGAGGACATCCTTGATTTGTCAGTTTGTAACTAAAATTACATTTGTTTGACCCGTAGTAATGGCGCCCAGCATGGGACAAAACGACGTGGTTTAAAATCGCACTCCGCACTTTCAACCTCATTGCTGATGACGTCGATATATTCTGTTGCACTTTGAGTGAATTTGAAAGGATAGCTACCTATAGAATTTGTTATGGTACAAACAGTGGAACTATTTAATTTTTAAGTGTGCTACAATATCGCATTGGGTCTAGTCTGTAAGGATATTTGTATGTTTGGAGTAAATAAATAAATCTACACTTTTATTCTTCACAAATGTTAACGCTGTAATGAATACACTGTCGTTTTATTTCAGAATGTCGACAAAAAGCAGACAATGCTGTGCAGGCAATAATAATTAACGAATCGTTATTGTGCAAAAAACTTTTGTAACTTAATTTTTAAATTCACAACGTCTTTCTTCATTCTTTAACAATTTCATCAAGATGATATCGATCGATTTGTCAGCTTGGCACTAAAATAACATTTCTCTGACCCGGAGTAATGGCGCCCAGCATGGGACACAGTGACATAGCTCTAAAAACCCTTTATTAGAATGCAGTATGGCGTTGAATAACCATGCTTAATCGAATAACTGAGGAATTAAAGGAGTGGACTGGCATTTTATGCCCAATTGGGCAATAAAAAAATACCGTTGATAAGCAAAATGATTCGTTTTTAGCCATAGAAACTGGGCATTAAAGCACAACTTGTAACTCGCCATCTTCATTTACTAACATTACCAATTAAAAAAAAAGGCTTTTGGTCACGTTTAACCCCAGTCGCACGTGATGGTAAGCGCAGACAAGGTCTAAGATGGAGCACACGAATCCAAGTAACAAAGATAAAGAGGGATTCCCCTAAACCCTCTTGGCTTTGACATACACATGATGGAACACAGTACACTACTTGTCTGACTTTAATGTTCAGGTGGTAACTAGCGATGAGCGATTATTACTAAAACTAATCGACTTAGTCGATTGTTCAGTCCAGTCGATAACAATTGATGTTAATCGATTGTTATCGACTAACGGCGCGCAGCAGGCGACAATCACTGATACGGTTACCGTATCTATCAACTTTAACTACCAATTTGTATTGAATTGTGGCGCAGCGCATGTACACTTGTACTACTAAATAAGTAATTACTAAAAGGTGGTGCTTACGCTGCCGCTGCGCAACAATTCAATAGTTAAAAGTCCGTGCGCCACTACTTACAAGTACAACTGCAGTTATTATGCGATTAGCGCTAATAGATTATTTAATTGTCCTCTACTGTCTCAGTGTACGTTTAGTAGTTCGTCGATTGTTATTCGAATAATTATGGTGAGGAACTACTAAATCTACAATCGAATGCGCAACAGTACAATTTTCGATTCAGTCGATTGTTTTTTTGCAACAATCGCCTATCGCTAGTATGGGTCCTACCACAAAGCGTGCTGGGTTTTGTTGGATATTAGAACACGCGTTTATTCCCAGAGTGCGGTGAGGAAGTTTTTTATTTTAGCCCGTCCCCACACGATATAAATAAATGTACCTTTAATAAACTCTACAAAATAACGGAATAATGTAGCCAAGTAGGGCCAGTACCTAATACTTTTGTCACCGCCGGCGCAGATTTAAAGATAGCTTAAACAAAAACAGTAAACTCGACCCTGTTGACATCAATAGTCTCTCTTATCAGAAATAATGACAACAAACCCAGCTAAAAGCACATTATCCTTTTGTTAACGTGAACTGTTTACGAAGAAATATATGTCAGGCGAACAAAAAGGCTACCTCGTAGTATTTGAAGCGAGTAAAGTAATACGTATTGAGGGTAACTATCGCGTATCTTTTGATTAGTTCTGCTGTTGTAAGGTTAGTTGAAACTTTAACAGAGTTTTTCAAGTTTGAGCTAGATATGTGTATAAACGATGGCACCAGCTTTTACATCCTAACTTAATATTATAAATGCGAAAGTAATTTTGTTTGTTTGTTACCTTTTCACGGCTAAACCATTGAACCGATCATCCTTTATACGTTCATTCATATACGTTGTCAGGTGTACAGAAACGGACATAGGGTACATTTCACCTAACCTATTATATATCAGCTTACACCTTCTAGAAGTAACTCCGCCAAAATTATAGGCCGGAGAAACTCAAGAATGAAGTTGTTCTGCTTAGCCTTTGTCCCAACTATGTTAGAGTCAACTTCTAGAATGAAGAAAATCTATAATATTTCCTCAGCAATTCCAACACTGACCCTCTCACAGACACCATACCACGTACCCGTACAATATATTTAACACAATAGAGTCTAAATGGACTCCTAGGAACACAATTAAGGGGGCGGGTCAAACCCTCCTTATTGAATTACTGTAAACCGTGCAAGGAGATAGCTTGTATAGATAGGTGTGTCATAGACTCCTTGAGAAGCGATACCCAACCTTTTTTCCCTTATTTAGTATTAAAAAACAATGTTTTGGTCTTGCTATTGACGGAAAAACGCAATTGGAGTCAGCATCATTTTTAGACAGAAAAAAAAAATAAGTATGTATGAAAACTCAGCTTGCATTTTTTGTGAATCAGTCATTTAACAAAGTTTTGGAGTGTCCCAGCAGTTTTTTTTTACTCTTCTTCCTTTTTGTTTTGCAAGGATTAAATATTAGATCCCCCTATTCAGATGCACATGTATTCGATGACACAAGTGCTGATAGTAAACTAGTACCTAGTAATGATTATCGGTTTTGATTTTTGGATAGAAAAATACCACAAGAAAGTAAATTAGTTCCAAATTGAGTACTCGTTGCATTTCTGTTGGATAAAAATGCACTTTAACCAACTTCAACTTCAAAACTCATTTATTCAAAATAGACTAGAATTTCTCAGTTAGTTTTGAACGTCAATATTACAAAAAAAAACAGAATGAGCTTGGCCCTAAAGTAATTTATGTGCAAGAATGGTGTCCAAAGACCATTTACATTCAATTGGAACTCCATTCGTGACATAAAAACGTATAAAACAGCTCCAACTAAATATTACCAAAAAAAATACATTTAAAAACCCTCAAAACATTTTTTAATATTCCGCCCACTTCATAAAACTCGAATAGTAGGTCGGTAGGAATGAAAATTGCGACACACGGCCGCCCGTTTACTGTGAAACAAATGTAGGTCGGGTGCACTCAACAAATCCAATAACTATTTGTAGGTCCATCCTTCCGTGTGTAAGTACCCTTATATTACACTCAATACATTTAAAATATTCAAAGGATATTGCACCGTAGTTTCAAAATGTAAGATTCAATTTCGTTTGTGTGTTACTAGGACAGACAAGAGTGAGTGTACCTAAGGGTATTGACAGGCTGTTAAGTAATGCTCTGTTATTTGTCATAAGTCCTCTATTGAAAGGGGGATATATGGTGTAATATTTTCCCCTTATATTTCCTTTCATATCTATTTCCTATATATTCCATTCTTTATCCTGGTTTCTGTGTGGTTTTTGTCAAAGAATACTTGCTACTTTCCCTCATCCTCATCTCGTGGGTAATAATTTTTTTCGTAAGCTGACATTCTCGCCTGAAGTCTTACAGTACTACTTCCTTTCGACACCAGTCAAGAATCATCGTCATTATCACATCCAGCAATAATGGCTAGATATAATAGGTTTCTACTTTACTTCTCAGTCAGTAAAATTCGAGCAAATGTCTAGAGTAAGACTGGGAAGTTTTTGTCATACAGCTGACATGTATAATCGATCCCAACCCAAAATCTCTGGATTGATGTAGGATGTTGGACAGAAATTCAATATAAGTAATGTGAAAACCAAGACTGTCTTGTTGGTCTAGTGGTTGTAACCGTGACTGCTTAGAGTGTTGTCCTGGTTTTTATCCCCAGGTCGGGCAAAGTGTTATTGGGTTTTTCCGTGTGGAACTTGTCAGTAGCAGCCCGGAGTCTATATTTGTGCCCGGTTGATGGCAATAGGCTCGCCCCCTATATTAATGGACTTAAATATAATAATAAAATATTACAGGCGTGATATTATGTACCTAATAGCAAAAACGTAATGTATAGATTTTGGATTGGGATCGATGAATTAATTAAGGGTGCTAATTAAACAGACTTTTTTTTAATAGCAACATTCGCCTCTAAAAATCTACATTTCCTTCTAAATTACTAAGTCAGCCACAATTAACGAGCGTCTGAATGATACTATCTTAGCCACTAGTTATCTTCTATATAAGCCACTGTTCGTCACCCACTTTCATTTTCACAATAAAAACAAATGAAAAACAAAAAGCAGAGTCGACGGAGCCCCGCTGCGCGCGGCTCCTATTTATATCTGCAGGGTTTAAAGTAACCTAACACGAAGAGAATGACGGGGGCTTCGTTCGCTCGCTTTGCTCGCTCACTCTACCCCCCGTCATCCCCTTCGAACCTAACCTATCCGTGTCGGGATGCCCAAAAATTTAGTTGGCGTTGTAAACAAGACGAATTAGTTTATTAGAGGTTATCTCATTTTCCCGATGCTTAGTTATAAAATGAGAAGTTTGGTCACGTGGCCAATAAATAAATTTGTGGCTTGATTTATTATTTCTCATTAATTAATATCAGTCGATAGCCGATCAAGATAGCTTGTTGATCTTCAATGAAGGGTGGGAATTTGGGGCTGTCTTCTACAATATTGTCACTTAAAAAGAACTAAGTAAGTAATTCTATTCTTTTTTAAACATATGAGTTTCGAAGTTTTGAATGTTCATTAACGAAATGGGTTATAAATCTGTTGGCATCTAACCTGTGGATTTCACTATACCGAAATATGCCCAAAATGAATGACATTTTGGGCTAAATCTGAAAGTGCCAAACAAAAATAATGTTATATTCCGGTAGAATATGTTATTCTAGTCATTTATTTTCACACTTTTTAGATACAGGCTTATCAGTGATGTAAGAAACTTAATTGACTTTTATACAGGCAAATATTATCATGAACATGTTATATTAGGTCTCTGAAGTTTAAGTCCATTATACTATTTATATTTGTAATAAAATGTTGCTTTGATTTCATATAGTTACTTGTGGCGGTGGATACCGTGACCTCAAACTTGTTTACAAAAAAGCATGAACAAAAGTGTTTCAAAATCAATCAGCTGTAGGTAGGATGTTACATGAGTTCGAAAAATATTTTTACACTATTTTTATCCAGCTGCACTACAGCAAAGGCAGTGTTATGTTTTTCGCGCGTATCTATGTGTGTGTATGGGATTCTTTGTACTCTCGTACCATCTAAAAGGCTGGATGGATTTCATACACTTTCAGATTTAGCCCAAAAATGTATAGAACTTGAATGATCTCCTTTCTAAGCTCCAAAGCAAAACACATAAGTTATTATCATACACCAGACTTGCATCCTGAACCAGACTATTACCACCTGAACGAAGCAAAGGCAATACCAGTGGCAACAATACAGATTCCAAGACGTTTAATTTTAATTAACGCTCACTAAGCCATGAAATATGAGCCGAGATTGTGCGGCTCTTGATTACACAACGTTGAGATTTAGCCATTTGCAATATGTATTTAGTTGAGGAGTAATGTTTGGGACATTGTGTGAAATATTACTAGCAATTTGGTCGTAGATGTAAACTGTTGGCTTGAATACTTGGTTTAGTGGATTTTGGATTTTAAGGTTTGTTTATACAAGGTTAGTCGGAAAGGGGGTACTAATCCGAGCCCACTTATAGTATCACTGATGACTGTTTGAAAGCAAGTGTTAAAATTTTAAAATTAGATAAAAAAAAACCAAATAAAAGATTTTTATTTTAGTTTTTTCAAAAATTCTTCATCCCTGCTTTAGATACAAATTCAGAGAATGGTGCTTCTAATTCATGACCCCAAATATGACCTAAAATGTAAACACAGCTGACCATAATTGGTGATAGATAGATTTTAGAGATATTTTTTTGAGTTTTTTGAACAACTGTTTCACATAAACTATTGACTTTTGGGAAAAGTTGTAGAATAAAAGTTATTCATTATTATGGGTAACAACCCTTTCGGATTAGTACCCCCTTTCTGACTAACCTTGTATGCGCACAAGTACTCAGAGATTTCATTCAAACCATTGAATTTATTTGTATTATTAGCGATTTCCGTCCGTGTGGTGTAAGGCGTAAAGAATAGCACTGCCCCATCTCTTCCAAAGGGTGTCGTAGAAGGCGACTAAGGGATTCACTAGAGGATGGGCAGCAGCGTTCTCTGAGTACTTTAACAACCATACTGCGATCGACAACCCGCCTGCCAAGCGTGGCGATTATGGCAACTCCCCCTCCTTTTTGGGGGAGGCCTATGTCCAGCAGTGGACGTCTTTCGGCTGAATGATGACGATGACGATGATTAGCTATTTGAGACTACTTTATACTATTTGCTACATCACAACCACTTAAAAACTATGTGTACCCATTTCTTAACCTGGGCTTTTTAAGGCTAAGGGCTCTTACACACCACGTTTTTTTCAGGCACTGTCGACGCGCGTCGCTCGCAACTATAACGCGCTACAAACACGATTTTATCGCAACCAATTTACCTATACACACGTTCATAAAATTGTAGTATGCAGACGACGACTTTTTCGCGAGCTGTCGACGCGCTCGTAGCGCGGAGTTACATCGATACAGACGCGCTGCCACAGCGCGTCTCTTTAGCTGCAAACACATACATACAGCGCGTTTTACACGCGCGTCTGTAGCGCGTTTCTCGTGAGTTTGCAGCGATGCAATCGCAAGTAATCTGCATATTTCCAGTTTAGCAGCGCCGACAACGCGCGATAAGGAACGCGCGTCGACGGCGCCTGAAAATAACGTGGTTTGTAAGAGCTCTAACTTATGGATTATATCAGATAAATAAATGAGTAGCAATATCCTCAAAAGCTATGAAAATTTGTCGTGGAAATTCGGTGAAACATATTTCGTTTCATATTCATCATCATTACTGCAAGTAGACTGCACATGCAGTTGCAACTGCAACACTATGCACCTGCCAAATGCAGTTTGAAGGCTGCGTTAAAATAATAATAACGTTTAATTCAGACCAGAGAGTCCATAGCTACAATACACAATACAAAAAAAAAACAGTTTAGAAACACAAAACAAGTACAGACACACTAAAATTCATAACTTTTTTTTTATTTTAATTATGGACTTCCGTCAAGGAGGAACTGTCCACTGTTCACAGTGTAGTGTGTAAGCGTATCCAGTGGCGCAACAGTGGAGAGTCCCACCTGTCCGCGAAAACGCTTAAGATGCTATTGTGGCTGGACCTGACGCGACTCAGCAGCGACGCACATTGTTTCCGTATAAGTGCATGAAAGCCATCCGCATGTCCGCGAACATGTTCGAAGCACTGCTAAATCTCGGCAGCCCCAGTAGCACCCTAAACGCGTTATTAAAAGAGCCACCACGAGTGACGATACTTAAGTACGTCGGCGCACCCTGGGCAGTCAGCCTCGCTACCAACCTTGCTGACTGGATAATCTTTTCACCACGGCATGAGCTTTGCTCGTATCGACACGAGATAGGACAGCTTAAAGGCAATTAGATTGTAGTCAGTGCAACTAGATGTCAATTGCCTACTAGATGTGCAGTCCACTCGCAATTATGATTTCGAATATGAAACAAAATATTAGCCCCCCAGATTGCTGAAGTGGAATTCCAAAGTCCAAGAACGCTGTCTTACATAATTATGAAATAATAAATAGAATTTTCAGCTCACCTGATGAAAAGCGTAGCGAACAGCACAGCAAGCAGCGGCAGCAGCGTCCCGAAGCACGCAAGGAACAAAGTCTGCACGTCCGAGTAGCCTGAGAAAACAGACAAAACTGCGACAGTTCACATGCCAGGGCAGCTTAGTACCCTAGCGCGTACAGAAACATCTGGTGCTAAACATGGGCCCCACCTATAGGCTCAGACCAAATAAAAAACCAAGACATAGCGTTGTTAACAGTGAAGTGAGGCCGGTTTCATAAACATGTGTGAGTGTCGTGAGGTGTAGTTTGGTGTAAATATGTGCGTGTGAACGTGTATGTACAGAGCGAGGCGTAGTTTTGAGCGTGCTTCACTCTGTTGTTCGCAGCGCTATGTCTTGGTTTTTTATTTGGTCTGAGCCTATAGGTCCGGCGGAAAGGAGGTACTAGTCCAAAAAAATATTAAAGTACCCATAATAATGAACAACTTTTGTTCTAGAACTTTCCCCAATTGTCACTAGTTTAAGAGAAATGGCTGTTCAAAGATTTCATGAAAATACGCTAAAATCTATCTATCTTCAGCTATGACCAGCTGTGTTTACATTTTAGGTCATATTCGGGGTCACGGATTAGAAGCTTCATTTTCTGAATTCGTTACTGAAAAAGGGCTGAAGAATTAAAAAAAAAAGTTACATTAAATCATTGTGAACTGAAATAAAAATTATCGAATTTGGAAATCATAACATTTGCTATAAAACAGTCATCAGTACCCCAAGTGTGAGTTTTTTTCGTTAACTACTGTAGTTGCGTCACGCCAAAAATGTATGAAAATTTAGGCAGCGGCTCTAGGCGCACCGCTCAATTAACGCGCGAATATTAGTTAGTGAACGGTGCGCCTAGAGGCGCAGCCTAAATTTTCATACATTTTTGTCGTGACGCAACTACAGTAGTTAACGAAAAAAACTCACACTTGGGGTCCAGTTCTCTCTTCATCTTTAAGTGGCCTGCGGATTAGTACCCCCTTTCCAAGTAACCTTATATAAACAGATACAAGGAAAGATCTTGACTAGTAATATAGTAAGCAACGTGCTTTGCAGGTGGATTCAGTCAACAGCTATGTATTTGACGACACAGTGGGGTCAGCTCGTGAGCTGAATAGCGCGCAGTAACCGCCTGGTTTTAAGAGCCATTCGGTTAGGTTACACCGCTTCGGTCTGAAGGCACACTTTAGTTACTCAAGGCACAGTTTCAAGCCACAGGACGGGCGTTCAATGATCAAGACGGTGGCTTCATAGACTAAACGGTCGCTGTATCAAAAATAAATAGCGATCAACTGTGTCTGAAGCAACTTAGAAGGATATAGCTATGTCTACACCAGTGTGCTTTCATGTTCATCTTGCGTCTTCGTCTGAAGCATGCGTGAAGCGCATGTAATAGCGCATGCCTTAATACTAGTTCCACAAAAGCGCATGCCTCTAGCGCACGCTAATCTGTCTATTGTATGTCGACTGACGACTGACCGAGGCGCACCAGTGTAGACGATAAGCTGCATGCGTCTTATGGCAATTAATATTGCATGCGCTTGACGCAAGAGGAATTGAAAGTTGAAAGCGCAAGATGAACATGAAAGTGCACGGGTGTAGACATACCATATCGACGGGTGCAAAGTAAAAAATGACATCTGCAGACTAGTAGTTTGCAGATATCATCTTTTACTTTGCACCCGTCGATATAGTGAGGCCGCGCAAGCAACACAGTTCAACCACATCTATACAGTCGGGCAACGCTTTTGATGTCGGACGATACCACCGCACCTATAGGCGTTGCTCAAAACTGTGGCGAAACTGTTGCCTGCGCCGCCTGTGCCTCAGGCTAAGTGTACCATCTGCGGTCAGCAGTGATCATGAAGCGTCAAGTTTTTTATCAGACCTTTTACCTCATTCGTAATATAATTATATTGATTATGTGGTACCAAAGCGTTATGATTTTGAATTGAAAAGACCACTACTCACACCTCGTAAGTTACAAGGGATAAATTTCAAAAAACGGAATCCACCTGTTTGCATCAAGTGATTTTGAATATTATTTTCATAATAGTTAAACCGTTCCTTGTGATCATTTGGGGAGACCATGTTCAGCTGTCAATATTTATAATCTGACTAAATCTGTCAATGTTCATGAGAATACCAATTTGTCTAGCTATAGTTCAATTTCAGATCAGATGAAACGTTATTAAATTGAACTTATTTTAGGTAAGAATTTTTTAAGACAAAAATATTACAAAACAGGAATATTAGTAATATACACCACGTGTCGTTAAAGCTCTTAAATAGTTTAATAAAAAAATCGATCCGCTAAAAACGACTCTCGAAATGTCGTATGTACCCAGTTGGATTTCAAAACAATAACAAACAAAAAACCAAGCTTAATTTTCGAATAAATTCAAGCTGATAATGAATTCAAGGCTATTCAGCGGGAGTAGCACTACTAAAGACCTAATTCTAGTGCTAAATATTTTTATTTTATTTTATTTGGGAAAACAAACAATCGTACATTGTATATTATATCTAGATACATATTATGCTATAAGTAAATGTACAATCCACTATGTTTCCACATGTTACTAGCTTATATTAGATACAGATAAGGTAAAATTAAGTATAAACAATAAACAACAATATCATCGCATATACAGAATTACTGGTGAGACACTAAAGATCTCTTAAGGGATCATTGTACTCATCATTATGAACAACTTTTACTATGGGACCAAACCTGAAATCGAAAAAAAAATCTGCTGTTCCCTACATTTTGACGAGTAATGCGAACATAAATGTAGGGAAAAGCTGTTTTTTTTCTCGATTTCTTGTTTGGTTCCATAGTGAAAGTTGTTCATAATGATGAGTAGGTACAATGACCCCTTAAAAGATCGTTAGTGTCTCACCAGTCATTCTGTATAAACAAAGAAAAAATGCCATTTAAAATAAACAAACAACGTTCCCATCACCAAACGTTTTTTTTTTCCTTTGTAAATAAAAGAATATTAAAAGTTCATAAACCTGTAACATAGCCTTGAGGAGTGCACCGACATGTTTTCATAAACAGACAAACAATTTTCTATCTTCAAACGTGAGGGAGAATATCGTAAGGAAACCTTGATGTTCATAATAAAAAGTTCCAAGGTGTATAAAGTTCAAAGAAGAGCAATAAAGCCGATGTACGGTGCTAAGTAGAAATTACGTGCAAAACGTGGGTAGTTCGTTTATTTTAGCTGCTGTATAAAACTCTATTAGTGTCAATTATTTCTATTATTAGTACGGCGATACTGGCACCTATGGTCAGACGTGCTACAGATCGCAAATAGAACACAATTCAATCTAAAAATGGAATGAGCCGAATGTGAGCAATATTATTCAAATTTAACCGACCAGATCTTTTAATATAATTAAATTAGAACGTAACTAGTGGCTTTACAATGAAAGAAAGATCAGTTTTAACTTTTAACCCTTTACTATATTTTAAAAGTCGCTTCAATAGAACTGAATTCCAAACGTATCAATATGAATGTCGGTATCGAGTTTCAGCATAAACATTTCAGTATTGAATTCAACGCTGCATTCTAGTGCAGGATAAGCTCTCAACATCTTACACACTTAGGAATATAATATGCTTGTACAAAGCTCCTTTGCTATAGATAGATACCTCTACTAAGATACTCCGTCTTACGGCTTATAGCCGTTTTCAATAACCTATCTATCTAGGATTGCAAATACTAGAGCTTACGTAAAATTTCTAATCATAAACTCCATAGCACTAATGTAAAACCGGCAAACCATAGATAGGTTATTGAAAACGGCCAATAAACGTGAATAATTATAATTTTTAATTATATCGCAACTTAACAACATAAACTGTGGAAATAAATGAAATTAATCTCCTTAATTTGAAAATCGATCTAACAATACATTTTATTTTTCTCTTTAAAATCGCGGTCCCACGTTGAGCGCCATTTCAATATTGGCGCCCAAATGGGACTGCCTTAATAGGAGCAATTATTTTAAATGAACTCGTACTCAAAAAACATTGAGTTATAATCTTGGATCAAACTATCGTAAAAAGCAACCAATATACCTATTTACGCAGGACTTTGCACAGCAGGTTTCTAAATTTTACCGTTAAAGAGCTACACGCTTCAAATAAGTCAATTTCCGATGTTCTTTGAACCGAACATTCTAAACCTGGGCAGTCTTCCAATTGGCACCCAACTGGGACCGGTCCATCGCCGTTGCTGAAAATCTCGGCGCTATTCCGTTACAAGCATCGATTTTACGTGACTCAACTACCAATTAGTCGGTTGAGGAATTAGCTAATAATAAGCCGCAATGAAATTGTATTATTGGCTCTTTTTGTTTTGTCCGCACATTTATTCAGATAATTTTCTTCGGTTTCTTTTAGTTTGGGTATAGAAAGAAAGAAAGAAAAGAAAGAAAAAATATTTATTTGCGCCGATATGACACACAAAAATAAAAAACTATAAACAAAACCACAATGAAACTTGGGAAAAATATGCATCACATCTACGCAAAACGGCCATCGCTCAGCATAATGCTATGACTCGTGCGAGACGGAGCCACAGCGCTGGTTTTAAGCGAAAGCCGGCGTTGACGTGATGACGTCCACCTGTGCAGCAATTAAAAGGATACAAATAAATTAAATACAAGAAAAAAAAATGTATGATTTTTTTTTTATTTATTAAACGTACACAAGGCGGACTTATTGCAATGAGGCATTTTCTACCAGTCAACCAACAAGGTTATAGCGAAAAGCATCAAAAGCGACTATTCGCATATGGCATTTTTTTATTAAAATACAACATTCATTTTTTCTTCAGTCTTCAACGAAAGAATGGTACTCGAAATTGTGCAGAAATATGTCTAACAACCTCAAAGTTAGAAATGACGGTACAATTGGACTAGTCTTCAAATTCAAAATCGCTCAGCGAGCTATGCAACTAGCTATGCTTGAAACTTTGAAGCATAAATCTACATGAGATTGTCCGGAAAAGAAGAGAAGTCACCGAAAATAATTCGGACCTTGCCAATGGACCACCAAAAGGGAATGAAACAGGTTTCATTTACACAAACAATGTAAACAGCTTTTGAATCACAAATACGACGGAGAAATGAACATCATTTGTAATGTCTATTCATTTAATTATAATTTGCAAACTGTAGACCCTCATCCATTATTGGAGAATCAAAACAGGAATGTGCTATGGTCCAAGTGCTTAAATAATATTTGAGGGTAGTTATAACTTTTTGTGCTCGTCTGCAAAAAAAGTGACCGAAATTCAAAATGAATTACAAATTCAAAATTCCGAAATAGTAATTAAATCTAACAGTAAAAACAATGACGACAGCAGTGGCGAAGGCTCCATACAACTCGATTCCTATCGGCTTCCCTTTCGAAACGAGTAGTTACGCTTCCCTTTTAAGAAACTTCACCCTACGCCACTGGACGACAGTATCCTTCAATCTATCAACAAACTAATCCAGTCGCAGTCTACTGCTCAATAAGCTCTGATCTATAATCCAAAATATAAATTGATCCAAATATAAATCATGCGTAAACCGAATTGACTCCGCAAACTAAAAAACCGAACAAAAATACCTAATAATAGACTTTTCAATAACTTAAACTGAATTAAATACTGTTCCTACTGTTTTCAATACTTTTTTATCCTAACTAATATTATAAAATATGTGAAAGTAAGTTTGTTTGTTTATTATTAGTGGCACATTATAACATTGTAACAAAAAACGCAACATATGCGTTATAGAGCGTGCTACTCCGCTCGCCAGTCGTCTCCAAGCTTTTGCATAGGTTTGTTGTGCCTGAGATTTTGTATTATTATACCGTTTAAAGTGAACAATATAGACACCAAGTTTTACCTCTTCATCAGAACTTTCATTTACGCTACTCCCGAACAATACTACGTAAGTGACAATAAATAAGTAATATAGTACAAAAATTTCCTTTTCACGCCTAAACCACTGAACCGATCATCCTGAAATTTTGCATATACGTTGTCAGGTGTACAAAAACGGACATAGGGCACCTTTCATCCCGAAAAAAAGTACTGTTCCCGAGAAAAACAACAATAACGTTCATAGATGGCGTCACGTGTCTTTCGAAGCACGATTGAATTATATTATTATTATAGAAAGTTTTGTAGTGTGTTAAGAGTTTTTTTTAGCTTAATTAACGCGAACGAAGCCGCGGGCAAAAGCTAGTCGTCCATATTTTTAACCGACTTCAAAAAGGAGGAGGTTCTCAATTCGTTTGAATGTTTTTGTTTTTTTTTTTTTTTTTTTTTGTTGTTACGCGATATCTCCTCCAATTATGAATGGATTTTGATGATTCTTTTTTTGTTTGGTAGATCATACTTCAGAAGTGGTCCCATATAAATTTTATCGAAATAGATTCGGCGCTTTTTGAAATAATCAACAAAAACAAAAAAAAAAATATACATAGATGACGTTTTCGTTTGTGGTTCCCTTATGCAAAAGTTTTGATAAGGACTTTCAATCTCTGTTTTAACTGTGATCACAGAAACATTAGGTAGCCAAGAACAAAGAAGTTTGTATGTGTTTGTAAGGAGCCGTCATGATAATTATACATTAATTCTTAAAGAAAACTACTTAATTGTAGGAAAGATTACGCAATCGTGTCATTTAAATTTGTATTCTTTAACCGTGTAATTTATGGCACTAAAACGTATATAATAAATAACTTTAAATAAAAGTAAAAACCGACTTCAAAACAAAAACTAAAAAGACTAAAATAATTACCAAAATATAAAATTAACAGTTTCAGAAGTCGGTGCAATTCTACACTGAAACAAATAAAAGCCACCGACTTCTGAAACTGTTAATTTTATATTTTGGTAATTATTTTAGTCTTTTTAGTTTTTGTTTTGAAGTCGGTTTTTACTTTTATTTAAAGTTATTATAATTTCACTTTACTTTCGCCCTCGCTTTCAACACACACCACACGGTTCAGTGCTACCGTAGTCCCCGTAGGGACTGAATACAAATTCGCACTGAGCAACGAGCCAGCTAACATAAATTTTGAAAAAGACCCGCTAATTTGTCAAAAAAGGTACTCGGGACAAAGCGGGCTATACAATACTTTCTACCCTCATTCATGTATTTATTCATCTTATGTTCAGGAACTGGATGAAACGAGGGCAGGTTGGTGTAAACGAAAAGAGGCTTGTGCCCAGCAGTGGGCATACAAGTATTAACAAGATAGAATAGAATAGAATATACTTTATTGTACACCAAAATTGTAACACAGCTCTTGTACAATATCATAATATTGAAGGGCACAATGGCAGTCTTATCGCTGATAGCGATATCTACCAGACAACCTTTGGATAAACAGGAAGACAATGAATAGGATAGGACTATTGACAGGGGCGTATTTCCCTATAGGCCAGGTAGGCCCGGGCCTACGGCGGCAAAATTTGTTGTTTTTTTTTTTATGTTCGCGCCTTCTGTGTACCTATCCGCCAATTCAAACTCAACTCAAATGTAAAAACTCATATCATTTACTGACTTTCGTTGTTTTTTATTTTAATTTAATTCCTCTATTAGTTCATTTAATTTTTCTTGATTTACACCAAGTAGGGGGTGGCAATATTTCATAGGCATAGGGCAGCCAACGTATCAAATCCGCCCCTGACTATTAAAACAATTTGAAAACTATTTTATTTCCAATATTGAGTGTCACCACATACTCGTAAGTTGCAAAATAGCTCTGAATCAGTAAACAGATTTTAACTTAGATAAAAACGAATATTTTTTTCTATGAAAAGCTAATGTCCCGATACGGGTCAGGGATCATGCCCAGAGTAAAAAGAATAGATAATAAAGGTAACTAAGAGGTTTTACTTTGTGAATATTTATGAAAATATATTTGTGAAATAAATGAAATTACAAAATATTAACGAAGTAAAGAAAAAGGCTTTTAGGCGTTAAGTGGGAATCGAAAGGTCGTGCATTATAATATGTTCTAAGTCAATCAGTAACACACAAGCATACTAAAATAAAAGCATACCTCACAAGGATTAAAACCACTTAGACTTGCAACAATCATTAGATTGTTGGGTCTGATTTGACACCAGTCAAAATACTAGGAGTAATGTCAACACTTGGAATAATTACTTCAATGCGTCGCGTTTAGTTTTATTTTATCATGAGTGCGCTTTAAGATAAATAAAAAGGAGACTTTCTTTAAGATCGAAAGCGTACAACGTCTGTACACATTTATTTTGTGGTTTTATGCAAACGTCAAATCGGAGCAATTACTTTGTTCGAACTATAGTTTAAAAAATATAAAGTTAAAATAACTATAACCCGACTACGTAAAAAAGGGGTCTAAAAAGGACGAAACAAGAAAATTATTTAAATAGAAATCCAGAAATGCATAGGTACAAAAATTGTCAAAGTAGAGCCGTGGTCGCACCCACTGTATACTATACATATCATGTCTGTTTAATGGAGGTGTTCCTGGCACCCACATTCATAGTAGGTATACCTACAGTAAGTGCGACCACGGCTCTGCCTTGACCATTTTTGTACCTATGCATTTCTGGATTTCTATTTGAATTATTTTCTTGTTTCGTCCTTTTTAGACCCCTTTTTTACGTAGTCGGGTTATAGTTATTTTAACTTTATATTTTATTTAATATTTTTCCGTTTTTTGTAATGTGCTCACCAAGACCTTTCTTTTGATACCAAACACGTGATGATTATCTCAGTTTATTTTTTTCTAGATTAGAATCTTAGGTTTAAATTCCGTCATATAAAATTTTGATAAAATTTATATAGCCTATATTACCCGGGCCATTATTAGAATCTATTGACACCTCATTTATTAAAATCGTAATACCCTTCCTTTTGGCTTCGCCGTAGTCGGGTAAAAAATCAATGTCACTTTTTCCGACCTTGAAATCAATAAAAAACCTCGCACTCATCAGCCGTTCTTCAGATGAGACCAATGCCTAATGAGCATCATATAACAATATCAATTGCTGTTACAACACATTACCATCCTCGATCTATATACCTACATCGAGCTATCTCTCGCTAAGCTTGCTGCGCCAAGATACGAACATTCTATAGCAACCTATCTACTATCTTGCATAGTTTTGGTGCCCAGCTGGCAAGCTAACAGCGAGTTCAATGATCCGGTTCAGTAGCTACATTCTGAGCCATCTTAATAATTAATTTAGAGGTTTAGAGAGCAGGTGGACTAAGAGATAAGCCGTGCACATGTACAATAATATATATACATGCATTGTTGGTTTCTATACAGGATGTATCAGAATTTGTGAAATTCCCTCAAACTGCGTGATCTGCGGGTGACGTATATTGACGCTGCACGGGGTAGTTACAGATTCAACAAAAACAAAAGTTAGTATTCTATTTCTGAGTTATTTTAGCACCCCGAGTTAACTAACTGCGCAGAGCGATATCGCGTTAGTCGTAGCCGCCAGCCATGTCGCCGTGCTTTCATTAATTTATGTGTGGCATTGAAAAAAAAAATATTTTTAGCAAACAAAAATTTTCGTGCTTTTTTATTAAAATCTTGTTGGGTAGTTTAGATACGACTGTTTACCCTTCCCGCAACAAGTTTTATTTCCGTAATACATCATGTGGTTTTAAGGAAACTCGACTTTTTAACCCTCTAGAATGAAAATACAATAAGGGCAGGTCAGTCTATGTCTTTGATAAAATTTGGAAGATATTACTAATATTCCTGTTAAGTTTAAACATTCCTTGTACTGGCATAATAACCTTAGTTCTTAGTGGGGTGTATCTATGTACATTTTTACTTGTATGGGAAGTATTCCATCACATCATACAGGATTTGTACTGGCGTTTGAGCACCTGTCGATGCTAAAACCAGTACTTTTTTTATTTTAACTCAAATTTTGAGCAAAAATCATTTTTCAGTTCCTATCACATTATTAAAACAAAGTTAATAAAACATATCTGAATACTCACTCGTATCGGGAGCCAAGTCGTTGTCCACCTCATGTCCAGTGATGTTCATCATTAACGCACTCCTATTCTCCTTCGAAGGTTTATCCACCTCCACCAGTTCCACATAATCCACCTTCTTTAGCACATCACTACTGTTCCTGTCTTTATCCTCACCAACACTTCTATTAGAAAACTCACTCTCATTTATTTTTGCTGCTATCAAAAACTCAAATTTTGGCATGTCTTCTGCAAATTCAGATTCTGAATTTGGCCTAAACAGTATATCCGTTATAGTATCTTCTCTGTTTGTTTCTGAATTGATGATGTCATCTAGCAGACTACTTGATATGTTCATTTGTTTGTCTCCATTTTGTGTATCAGAATTTTTCGATTGATCTCTCATCACCTTCTTTGATAAGTCTTCATCTCTGCCTTGTTCTGCGTTCATTAGGTCTTCTAGCTTCAATTTTGAGGTTCTATCAGTTTCTCTTCTTTCGTCTTCATTTTCCTCGGCAACGATCAGAGTGTCAGAATTTGGGTCAATGGGTAAATTAAAAGTATTGTTATTTCCAAACTTTATGACGATATCTGTAGAGTTCATGTCATCATGATGTGTAGAGTATGGTCTAGCGTAGACTATGTCAGCTGTTAGTAAGGAGTTTAGGAGAAAGAACATGAGTTTTAATTTTACGTTAGTCATTTTTCTTCGATCAAGTTTTCATTATTTTTCGAGTGTCAGTTCATTTTTAATGCGAGGATCTTCGAGGCTTCAGTGGTAGTCGGGGAACGTCTGCGGACAAAGGACAGTTAACTATTAAAGTCTGAACTAACTTGATTAATGTCTGGCCGGTAACAATGGCTGGCTAATTCATTTTTCACGTGGACGCTTGCTTTGTGATGGAATTTAAATTGATTGATGAAACTTTATTATTAAACGCACTACAAATGCTATTGTACTTTAATTACTTTTAAAAGTTAATAGTTTCTAATTAAGTACGATGTAGAGATCAACTCAATAAAAATATTATTATTAAAAAAAAAACTGGGATGCCCCTCCATTGACGCAGCAAGTAAAGATGTGATGTGAGAGAGAATATTTACAACGCGTCATTCAATCAACACAGATGTGTGCATTCTGCAACTGTAGGCCAAACTTACAAACAAACAAAAACATGGATCAGTCGTTCGACAGACTTGACTTCGCTAATTAACAGTATGGAGCGTATCGTAGTTGATATCTATATTAAATCAAAAGAAAATAAAAGACTAGATTATGAAAATGATCTACCATAACTTTCACTAGGGTTAACTATTTATCACTTCTCATAAAAAAGTAATACCATAGACGATTAAACTTGATAATTGTTCAACGCAACAAGCGCGCGAAGTTTATCAACACAGTTTCGGACAACAGTCGAGAAAACTTTAACAGGTTCCAAGATCTAAAGACCACGACGCGAATGTATATACCACAAGAATAATCAGCAGTTTACTGTCCCACCGCTGGGCACAGGCCTCTTCTAAGAATGAAAAGGGCTTCGGTCTTTCGCCCTAAGTCCACCTCGCTGGAATGGTGCGATTTGGCGGTTTACAAACTATCGAGAACTATTTGCAGCCTTCTCAGGTATGGTTGCGGTGCATGCAGCTGCGAATCCCGCTACCCCGGCCAAGGGTCAGGAGAAGGAACACCGTGGGCTTTTAGCCGATAAAAGTCTACCTATAACTCTTCGCCTTCCCCGGGCGAAGGGTAGCCATGAGGACAAAAAAAAGAAAAAAAAATCAGATAACATGCAAAAAACTTTTTAAATGCATTATCTAAATGCAATATACTAAAGCCATTCACACTTCCACACCACTAGCAGTTCGCCGCGAACTAAACAATGTAATTGGTCTAACCTTTCAGTTAAACTCTGCGCGTTGACCTAGTTCTGAACGTCTAACAAAGTTACTATGTGTTTTAACTACCCGCATGTAAGGACACATTGGATTGTAGCGCGGTTTTGATAAATAAAGGTGAACACACATTGTTGCAGTTATAGCCTGGCGGTTGAACGCTTGTTATCTGAAGGAGGGTTTTAGTACAACCCCGACCCTCACCTCTGACTTTTCGAATTCATGTGCTGCTCAGAATTTGATTATCACTTGGTAGGTGAAAGAAAATATCCCGAGGAAACCTCACCTGAGAGGGGCTTACTATGTCCTGTTAAAGCAAGACAGAAGTTGCCTGGAAGTTGAACTGCCCTGCTTTTTTGTACTATGACATCGTTAGAGCAGGCCTGCGGCAGGCCTGCTACGTTGACGTTTACGAAATCCGTTCACCTTTTTTTTTGTATAGACTTTTCGTACCATGAACAAGCATTACCGTTCAACTTGGTTCAATAGTCGTTCACCTTTAATACCGTCATGGTACAATTTTTAGCGATTCAGAAGCAGGCCTGCTTTTGAACGGAAATTGACTGGCTGGCATTTGAACGTTTTCATAAGAGGTCATAGTAAACTCTCTGAGAGGGCTTAAAAAAGTTCTCGATGGTGTGTAGTCAGCCAACCCGCATAAACCAGCGTGGTGAACTAAGGGCCGTATCTCACTAGGACACCATGGAGGCGGCCACCAGTCGCGCCACCAACAAAATGTATGCAATTTAAAAGTCACAGCTCATTATAGCCACCCAGAACCCGATCCGCATCGCCTCGTCGATAGGCGTTCACTCGTTGTCAGCAGATGGTTCACGGGTGGACGCCGCGTTATCACCAGTAAATGTCGCGTGGTTAACCAGAGGAACAGTCGTCGGAGGAGTCCACTCGATGGCAGCGCGCGGTTCACTCGGGACTTGTGCGTTGGCAATGCGCAGCAACGCAAGGCAAGCATGCGAGCAGCGAGTCGTCACCGAGTGGTCAACTCGTCGTCTGCGCGGTGACGCTACGGAGTTGATGTAGCGAGCGCACATCCATACAAGTTCATTTAAAGAATACCAACCGCACGAGTCGAGGCGAGGCGATGCGGGTCAGATGCCAGGTGGCTCTAATGAGCTGTGACCTGTATAAAGGGTACCTCACCTGGTATCAGCTTGGTTGCGCAACCGAATCATTCACTGGTTCATACATTTTGTTGGTGGCGCGACCGGTGGCCGCACCGGTCGCGCCACCATTGTGTCCTAGTGAGATAGGGCCCTAAGACCTAACCCCTTCTTATTATCAGAAGAAGCCCGTTCCCAGTTGGACAGTAATAGGCGGATAACGTTTCTAAAGTGCTTGCAAATGCCTATACGAAACAAAAAGCTTCAATAGGTTCTTGACATAAGCTGAAAACATACGATTAAAGAACTTCAGAATCCACAAAACCGCCTCCTCTAAATCTAAATTAAAGCCTTCTATTAACCTTTACAACTCAACATTCATGAACACGCAACTACAATAAATAGGTCATACAAAATTCAACGACGAAATCCGTGCTTCACTAACCGCCAAAGAGCCCCGTAGTAAGGAGGCTCCTACCTCGTCAGCTTGTAGCCCATAACGTATGAATTAAGAATGACTTGCCAGCAATCTGTCAAAGTCATGTGCTGGCTCATTCAACTGAATGACATTTATTTTAAGACGAAGTGCTTTTTATCGGTTTTCGAACGTAACGTCTGGTTTACGTGGAAATAGTACAGTCAACCAAAATGATAAGTGTGCAGGTAACTAATTAAATACAATACATTCGTATTTTAACACAGATGGTAATGTAAAAAAAGGTTTAAAACCCGTGAACGTTTAAAAGATGATGACGTGACAAAAATTGAAAGGAATATGCTTAGGTGGTTTAATCATGTTGAGAGAATGAGTGAACGGCGATTAACAAAGGAATTTATATTTAATTTATAAGGCGGATTTCAGTGGCAACGCTGGAAGAGGACGCCCTAGAAGGCCGATGTTATTGGTGATTTTCTTCAATAAGGACAGGTGCCTAGTACTCTCAATCGGCGTGCGTGTATGACAAGATGTATAAACGTGAACGAAGCGAAAGCAGTATGTAACAATCGTAGTATGTGTTGTTCTACAGTATCTACCCCATAGGAAAAAAACTTAAGTTTATGTATGTATGTAGTTTACAGTAATGTGTGTTTTGAGTGGCCAAGTTTTTGCCACTGCCTGTTTGAGCGAGTTTTGGGTATAAAAACTTATTACACACATAATTACAATAACAATTGCCTGTGTTGTAAATTGATATAAAAAATAAGGTCCAAATAATTTAAGGTGTAATAAATACTATGTTATAAGTATTTTTTTAAGGAACTGTTACGCCTGTTGGCATTATAGTATATGTACTGTGTCGATTTGCATGCTGAATAAATTGATTTTCTTTGTTTTTCTTCTTTCTATTATATCCGTTTAAACCTGTATACCTAACTTCGTTGTTGACTGTACGAAGCATTATAAGGTACAGCATATTTTGGTATTAAAATTATGTGATGATGTTAAAGGGCACTTTAAATCAGTCACACGGAAATTTGGAGCTTAAAAATCACTGAAACGAAAAAGGGTAAACCTCGACGCACCAAAATAACTTTAAATGTGAAACACCTATGTGGGATATATTCATCTTTATCCCAGTTTATTATCTTAAACAGGAGGGGCTCCTGGCTAATTAACAGCCGCGCGGATTATACGATTTGCTAGGTTAAGCTGCGCTTACCGCGGTTAGTCTGTAGATGGATGGTCGTTCGTTCCACATCAAGACCCTTCCGCGCTTCGGAAAGCACGTTAAACTGTCGGTGCCGCTGTACCGACAGTTTAAGTGACAGTCGTTGCGGGTGGTCAGAAGCCTGAAAGTCTGACAACCGGACTAACCTGAACTTTTCAGTGTTGTCCAGTTACTAGGTTGCGGAGGTCTGATGGTAGTCGCTCCGTGTAAAATACTGGTATTCAGCCGCATTTAGTTAGACGTGAAGCTGACTCCTACTTACTTGGGAAAAGGCTAGGCAGAACATTATCTTAGCATCGCGGCATTTTTTATCAATCGTCGTGAACCAAATAATTTATAAAAAACCTTTTCCAAAACCTCACTTTACTTTGTATATTTCATCTTGTCTCGACTAGTACGAATTTTTTGACGTAAGTATAATGACGTGAACGTAACTTTAATGTGAGTGAATTTTGAATCAAAAATCCTACAATCCTATAGCATTTTGGTTAAAATTTATGTGACAAGCACAATCTGTATCACCGATAAATATGAATAGAGTTGACAATTCAACTAAACATTATGTGCAAAATTCAAAATTCATTCACATTAAAGTTACGTTCACGTTATTAAACATTCGTGGTAAGTTCTAAAAATTAAAGAATTCGGGCTGCCCAAGACCGGGATCTCTGGTGGGAGGCCTACGTTCAGCAGTGGACGGCAATAGGCTGATATGATGATGATGATGATGAAAGATACGAATAAAGTTTTCAATTTAATTAAATATTATGTGCAAAACGAGTATTTCTAATTCAAAATTCACTCACATTTTTGTACTATACGTCACAACATTTGTGTTAGGCATACAAATTCGAAAAATAATATTTTACGCAGTAATGTTAGAAAGCTTGACTACAAAATAGTGAAGGGTTATCTACATGCTCTCAACCGACATTGTACAAGTAATAAAATCCAGGCACGCGTGCTAGAGAGCACTCCGTACAATAGGTTACCGGGAGCGTGCTTAACTGTCACGTTACGAGCCTATATCTAGCTCATACATTTAATGTATGTCAAGTCTATAAAAGTTTAGAATTTAATTCTTATTTATTTATTAATATACAGGGTGTTAACGAATTCGTGTAATTCCTTAAAACCACATGATCTACTACTGGTGTAGACAGGCCACGCACGGGATTTAGCTTGATTAAAAATTAAATCAAAAAAACTTTTTTTTTCATGCGGCTTTGTTACCAATCGTATCTAAACCACCTCATAAGGATTCAGTAAAAAAAAGTTTTTTTTTTGCAAAAAAATAATTTTATTTGTGTGAACATTTCGATGCCACGCATAAATGAATGAAAGTACGGCGACACGGCTGGCAGGAACGACTAACGCGATATCGCTCTTTGCAGTCAGATAACTCAAGGCTATAAAAAGACTCAGAAATTGAAAACCAAAATTTTTTTTGTTTTTTTTTTGGTTGGATTTCGAAATTTCCCATTTTGGGTTAATCTGTGTCAGCAGTAGATCATGCGGTTTGCAGGAATTACACGATTTCGTTAACACCCTGTATATACTATTTATTGTACACCAAAAACAAAATGCAAGTACAGTAACAGTCTTGTAAAAGGTACAATGGTCGGTGTTATTGCACCCGGCGATTTCCTCCAGGCAACCGTAGGATGGAAAAGAGTGAGCTGGAGAAGGTGGCAATCAATGACGTACAAAGATATAAATATTAATTATAAACAATACCGGTTGCGTACCGCCCGTCGTCCCAGGATGTCACTTAACTGTCTTATCTATTGTGTCTATAATTACGGTGATTGAGAGTTTAAAATTATGGCTGCCTCGTTGGTCTAGCGGTCGCAAGCGCGACAGTTGAGCGTGAGATCCTAATTTCGATCCCCAAATCGGCCATTTTTTCCGTGTGGAATTTCTCAGTAGCAGACCGGAGTCTGAATTTGTGTCCGGTTGATGGCAATAGGCTCCTCCCCTATTACATAGGACTTAAACATGACGGCGAAATGAAGGTGTACAGTCACGAGCACCAACATGTAAACACGTAGTGAAATTATAAACAGCATTAACGAAGGAGTTGTAATGGAAAGCTTGAAATATTGTTTGCATAGTATTTACGAATGCATACGAATATATGGCATTTAAAATATTTCGTAAATTTAATCGGTATATATGGAGAAAATCACTTGAATTACGCTACATGTATACATATTGGTGCTCGTGACTGTACTATACATCTCTGCCCAACCCATCGGAGAATATAGGCGTGATGTTATGTTATATGTTTAACAATACTGCATTCGATTCCATAAGTTATTGAGATAATTGCTATAGGCATGAATTCCAATGTAGTCCATAGTTTGATCGACAGCGGGATCTACGACTTTGTGATTTACGGTCACACTTGCTACAACGCGACCAATGAAACGGTTACATTAGCTATGTACGTACAAGTGATATAATCCCAGTGCGTGCTAGATAGCACTCTGTACGCTATTAGGTTACCGGTAGCGTGGTTGTCTGTCACTTCCCGAGCCTACATTTAACTCAAAAACATACAGACAACCAAAGATATAAGTATACGGGCAACTAATTACATTCGTAGATCGTAGCAGGTGGCGTTCTGCAGTTTCTGTCTACCCCCATAGGAAAAGGCGTAAGTTTATATATGCAAGTATGTAAACTAATTACATTCGTATTTTAACAAAGTTATGCGTGTGCCTTCGCTAGTCTGAGCGTATTTTACCTATTAAAATTTACTATGCACAAAATTACAATGACAATTGCCTGCTTAATGCATTGTGACAATTGCCTGCTTAATGCATTGTAACCGATGCCTTTTGCCTGTACATCTAACTCTTTTGTTAACTGTACATAACACTAAATACCGATAAAAATGTAATTCGTAAAAGGCACAAGGCTACAGACCCTTATTTTCTTGAAGTCAAAGAAATTGCATTTTAAAGCGAGCACAAAGAAAGCATGCAGCGTTAAGTTTTATAAAGAACGTGAGCAGGGTCATATCATCATTTTAATAATGTCATGCTCAGCATGTTCGGGCTGCCATTTGAGATGTCAGTTTGCAACCCACTCATTGCACTATGATGTAGTGATGATGTAGCGACAAAAATTGAAAGGAGTATGCGTCGGTGGTTTGGTCATGTGGAAAGAATGAGTGAACGGTGAATAATAAAATTAAGGCGGATGTCAGTGGAAACGTCAGTAGAGGATGCCCTAGAACAGAGGTTCTCAAACTTATTTCGTCTACTGCCCACATTGAGAATCAATTATTTTCTAGCGCTACTTAAAATTTTTAACGTTACCACATCTTAAAAACCATAAACCATTATCCCCCCTCCCCCCCTATAGGCCTCTAGCGCCCACAAGGGGACGTTATCGCCCACTGTGAGAAAGACTGCCCTAGAAGGACATACATCGAGTTATAGGTGATGTTCTTCAAAAAAGACAGGTGCGTAGTACTCTCGACCGGCGTGCGTGTATAACAAGATGTGTGAACGTGAACGGAGCGAAAGGAGCATGTAAGGAAGCATGGGGCGTTATACAGTTTCTACCCCCATGGGCAAAAAACGTGAGATTATGTTTGTATGTATTTGCATTATTGAAATCAACCTTCTCGTAGTAAAATTCACAGAAACACATTTTCACAACACATGCTTTTGTCGTTACAAAAGAGCTGGAAGTTAAAAAATAATATAAAAGAGGCTAGGATTTAAGAAAATAAAAAAGTGCCTGCCAAGTCGATCGCTTTGTCGGATTTAGCAAAAGTTCACAGCGATTGCCGACGTGTCTTTTTGGAAGCAATTCTAATCTCGGCCAATGACTAGGAGTTTTCTGACACAAAAAACCCAATTACACTTTTTCTTTCTTTACGAAGTAATATTGGATAATCTGTGCGTAGATGTCAAAATGACAGTTATGAGGTGACGTCATCGCGATGGCGATAACGAGTGTGAGTTTTGGGGAGTAAGGTTAAATGTTCAGGTCGTGCAAAATGTAATGAGTTTTTAGATTATCATGGATTGGTATTGTGTGGCCGCTGCTTCTCATTCGCTTGGCGAAATCCCTTACGCGTCATCCTACGTGAGCGATCTACAAGCGATGCGAAGCGGCGCGGTGCGACGCGAAAACAACAAACAGTCGATACCTATTGAAGTTTACCACGTGCGTTTGGCCTACGTGACTAAACGCACGTGGAGTGCGGTGCGGCGCGGCGCGGCACGAAGCGAACGCTGTCAGTTGGCTTGATATTTTCACGAGAACTGGATGCGGTGCTGTACCGTGCTACTGAATGACGGCGGCGCGCGGCGAGCGGTCCGCGAGCTCGTAGGACAAAGCCGCCGCTTCGCACCGCATCGCGTGTCACCGCATCGCATCGCTTCGCAATTCGCGTCGCTTTAAACCGACTACGTAAGACGTCGCGTTAGAACTTATCCAGATAACAGCCAGTCCAGATAAAGCGATTCACGCGCGAGGGCGTCGCGCGTTTTCGCGTCTTAGTTTCGTCCATATGATGCGTTACACGCGCCAGCATTTGGGGATCTCCTGTTCAATCTTTGTAAAAACACTACGACCTCTAGTTTCAACTATTGTGCGTCCTGTCGAGTATGAACGGAGCAATGGCGTCCCTACTCGAAACGCGTGGCTCTCGCGCGAGTCGAGGTTCTGGCGACTTGCACACGATTCACGCGCGAACAGTAAAACGAGCGACCGCATGTGGACAGAATATATGATCCTCTAGTATATCATAATCGCCTCATCTGGACAAACACACCATGCCAAAAGTATGCAGCCAAGACAATTCTATATTGTTCCTAATAGTTTCTTTTTGGTTTTGTTTAAACTTTTATTTTATTTTTGTGCTTCATATCGGACAATTTTGATCACACAGATCATCACAGACAATTTTGTTCTTTCGTTTTCTTTCTACTCAATTTTAAGTTGCCGTTAATTTCGTGTTATCACTGTCATTTCTCCTTAAAGAACCACTGACAGTAACAGCACGAGTATTAACGGCAATTTAAAATTGAGTAACGTTTGAGAATTTTGCCATAATTATGATACATAAAAAATTAAGCGCATATTATAAATATTATGCACGAGAGCACTCTTCTTATGAGGTTAGTGGGGGCGTGCTTATCTGTGAGTTTACGAGCCTATAGGCAAAGATGACTAGGTGAATGTAGAATGTATTATCTAGTGGTTTTTAAGGTTCCGTATTGTAAGGTTTAAATACTTTTAGTTATACTTAAGCGTTTATTTTTTGTTTAAGCTTTATTTCAACATATTATTATCATAATTATCACACTTGACAGACGAGTTGATGACCACAGTATGTATTATTAGCGAGGCTCACGACTAATTATCAAAAGCGCGATATAACTGGAAAGGTTAAGCTACGCTTGCCGCGGTCAGTCCGTGGATGGGTGACCGTTCATTACACATCAAGGTCCCGTGTCTCAGAAAGCAAGTTAAACCATCGGTCCCGGGTGTTATTCGAATACCTATGATAGTCGATACGGGTAGTCAGAAGCGCGAAAGTGTGACAACCGGGCTAACCATTATGATATCAGTATTGCCCAATAACTGGGTTGCGGAGGTCTGATGGCAGTCGCTCTGTGTGAAATACTTCAGCCGCAGCTGCGGTGCGGGCACGGATCTTTTTATCGAGTCGATTTGAGAAATGTATCTATTCTAAACGTCAAATTTGACATAAAGGTGAGTATAGACTAGAGCATTTTTTATTATTATTATTTAGCCATGGTCATCCCACTGCAGGGCAAAGGCCTCCCTACCCTCCTTCCACTCCTCTCGATTTAATGATTTCTGGGGCCAATCCTTCCAATAAGTGTCTAACTCGTCCCGCCATCTCCTTCTGGTCCTACCGCGACGTCGCGTCGTCTAACGTTATGTGGGCTCCAAACAGTGGTGAGTTTTGCCCACAGCTCGTCCGACATGCGGCAGACGTGACCAGCCCAGTTCCATTTTAAGCTTGCGGCTTTCTGACCAACGTCGGCGATCTGAGTTTTAGAGCGCAGTACACTATTCCTTATACGGTCTGATAACCGGAATCCTAAGATACTGCGCTCCGTGGCTCGCTGGCAAACCCCGAGTGCGGACTTCTGATGTTTTGTCAAAGACCAAGTCTGAGCACCGTAGGTGAGGATAGGCAAAATACATACTAGAGCATTTACTTGTAACAAAACATCGAGCCGCTCTAATGTGTCACCCTTTCACGAACCGAACAATGAGCATGACGCTTGCCGATTTGTTACTACTTATTTTTGCCAACAAACGAGCGCATTTGTTTAACATTTCATCGAGCAAAGACACGAACGCTGCCAAACGCTAAATAGAAAGGAATGATACAGTAAATGCTCACTGGTCGTGAGCATTACTTTGAACATAGCGTCAAGCATTCGCAAGAATATTTAAACGCTTTTTTGAATTGAGCTTTTGCTTGTATTGTATTATTCGTAAGAACGTTATATTACATGGAAATGCTCGAGAAAATGCTCTAGTGTATACTCACTTTAAGATAATATAGATAAAACGACAACTGCTGTCGTTTTATCTACATCTTATGTCAAATTTGACGTTTAGAATAGATGAATTTCTCTAACCGACTCGATTAAAAAATCCGTCCTCGCACCGCTGGTTAGACTGAAAGCTAAACATAGTTGGGAAAAAGATGGCCAAAAGAGTATGTTTTCATTATCAACATCAGAAAGCTGCTGACCATCTTCTTCACATAATCCTTGGTGACTTTTTTAGGACACCCACGCAAGGAGGTAGCCTATTTTCAGGGAATATAACATCACGCTGTATTCCTCGACGGGAACAACGAAGCAATCAATCAGTCAATCGGTTTCCGGGATCTTTTTAATAAACACCCTGTAAACGAATTCGTGTATCTAATTCCTTCAAACCGTGTGATCTAATGGTGACACTGATTCATAGGTTTTCTTTTAGAATCAACATTTTTTATTTTTCAAAAATGTACCTTGTTATTCTGTATATATGGTTAGGGACCTTACACCTTGATTTGATGCTGATTGATACACTGATTACTGATTTATTGATAAAAGTATGATTGCGTGATAGATGAGTGCACGCGGTATGAATGCTATTCGTGTACTAAATGATGATGAACTGATATGAAAACTGTGCTATGCTTGCACTGTAAACTGTATGTGAGTAATTTTAGAGTCCCAGCTTAACTGACTGTGTAGAGCGATATCGCGCTAGTCGTGCCCGTCAGCTGTGTCGCCGTGCATTCATGCATTTACGAACGGCATCGATATTTTATATCACATAAAAAAATGGGATTTTTTTTTTTTTTTTTTCTAATTCATTCTTAATCCCATGCGTGGATAATCTATACCATTAATAGATCATGTGGTTTGAAGGAATTACTCGAATTCATTTACACCCTGTATTAAGACCTGCGAACTGTGAAAGTACCATAAAGGCGCGATTCCATTAGGCAAGTCTTGCATGCAAGTATGACGTCACATTTGCGTACAAGTTGCTTACATTGGAAACATGTTTTCGAGAGTGAGCAAATTGTAGGCAGGTTTTACTACTAGCATGCAAGTGGAGATGTTCGACAATTGAGTTGGAGGTCATGGGTGTCAATCACTCGTTAGCAATTTGAAAAGTGCAACTAACGTTTGCGCGTTCAATTTGCACGTCACTTGAATAAAAAATGTACAAGTTCAAACTACCTCATACAAGTTGTAGCTTGTATGCAGGTTAGTTCAAGTTGTATGCAATTTGCAACTTGCATACAAGTAACTTGCCTAATAAAATCGCGCCTTAAGACTTGTCTGCCTACTCGCCTACTCCTATAGCAAGTGACGTTACATGTAATATTATTTCAGCACTCTCCAACAATAAACCTTCATGAAATACAAGTGTTTATTACCTTCAACAGTCTGTAAGGCGAGTTAATTTAAACTGCAGATTTCCCCAGGGAGGTTATATAGCTTCACTCAGAAATATACTTCAAATTCCACTGCACAACTTGATACGGTTATTTAAGCATCTTTTATGAACTAAATTATATTATTATGTATCAACTAGCGACCCGCCCCGACTTCGCACGTGTACGTTTTGAAGCTTAAAACCATCCTTTTGAATCACTCTATTAAAAAAAACCGCATCAAAATCCGTTGCGTAGTTTTAAAGATCTAAGCATACATAGGGACAGACAGCGGGAAGCGACTTTGTTTTATACTACCCAAGTAGCAAAAATTTGCTCTATAAACGTCATTAAAGCCAAAAAAATATATTTTATAAAGGCCATATTAACGCTAATAAGATTGCGTTTGGGCACAAATTATAAGGAATAAAACCTTGTAGTGATTTTATAGTTAGCATATAATAAGCTAATCCACCTTACACTCGCCATGTAAAGGCATATTATACGGCTGATTAACTATAAATAGGCAAGACATTTGCTCGTATGTAACAAATTACCCTTATAACCGCTAACAAAATACGGCTATAAGAGCAATTTCTCGTATTGTAGCAAACGCAATACGAATATGAGAAGATCATGATTTTATTGCCTCAATACGTGATTTATAAAATATATTAATTGCCTCCATTACAGCTAGACATTGACCACATCGCTCTTTTTTCGTATTTTGTACTGGAAGTTTATGTGGAAAAGCAGATTTGTGAGAAATGTGGGTAAGTTTAATGGAAAAAATTTAATGCGCCTCGTTAATTTTATCTTTTTTTAATTTTAAAAACTATTTTACTTTTGTGAGTTCCCGTAAATTGCTACTATAAGAAGGATTAGCAAATCAAATGTTTTTATAAATCATTTAAAAGTCATGTACCCTTATTGTAGCAGGCTAGTACAAATATACTCAACCATATTGAAAGATTTTAGGGTCCAGTCTCTATTATTCTTTCTAATAACATTTTGTGAATTTCTACTACTTTGCACTCTTTTTTATTCTACAGAACCCAGACAGTACCTAATATGGATGTGGACCGTTTCTTGACAAAGGACGATTTCCACAAATTGTTTACTGAAGAAATAAAAATAAAGAAGGAATAAAATTAAATATTTATTCTATTATATTCTACGGAACCCATAATATTCTCTTTCATCTCTACCCTGGACGGAGTCGCTGCTGACGATAAACTTATGTAAAGGCAATGTCAAGCATACGTATAAGAATAAAGTTCTTGTACCTGTTACATAGAGGTGCAGTCAACACTTTATTCATTTAGAGAAGCTATGTAACTTGCCTTTTTGTATTAGCTTTTAAGCTGCGTTCAAATATATATTATAAGGGAATAGGTTTTATAATAGCCCTATTAATTTTACAAATAGTTTGAAGCCAATGCGACTACAAGGCTAAATTATTATATGTCTGAAAAGCCATACTAATGCTTCTATATGTCCAATGCTTTATAAGGGACATTTATATTGGTTATATAAACGTATGTAAGACAAGATGATAAGACCGATATACCATATTAGCAAAAAACACTTAAAACATGCTTTTATAAAGACAGTTGTAAAACTGATGCTGTTATAAAACATGTACAAGAGTTATTACCATATAAATCATTCGTTATATAGCGCTTTTGCTAGTTGGGTATGTAGTGATAGTGATCATAATGACGTCATAACACTCCGTTAGGTTCTCAATAAATAATAAGCCACAGTATCTCTCACCGTAGGTGCCGTAAAAGGCAACGAATACGTTAAGAAGATGTTAGCTCTGCCTTGTTGGTCAAATGTGAGGTCTTGGGTTCGATTCCCAAGTCAGGCAAAATGTTATTGGGTTTTTCATATGGGATTTCTTAGTAGCAGCCCGGATTCTAGATTTGTACCTACTAGGCTCGCCCCCTATTACATGGGATTTAAACATAACGGCGCAATGAGGGTGTACTATACACCTCTGCCCAACCCTTCGGGGACATAGGCGTGATATTGTGTTTTATGTATGTATGTCATTTAAGAAACATTGCAATTAATTTATGATTCTAACCAATATCGATTATAATTCCTTTACCAATACTGCAATTTAATTTTAAAAACTATCGAAACTAGGAACACTATAGTACAATCAACAAAACAGTAAGGCATTTAAGCAAACAACGGATATCAATGCACTAAACAAAAAGCTGTCATTATCATTATGTGTTTCATAACTTTCCACACATAAAACAAGGTTAGATTCTACCACTCAACACATGCATAACTCTATTAAAATACAAATGTACAGTACCCGGCAGTAAATATTACACATCGGGCTTTAGAAAGAGATATCGGCTTCGGCTTCGTAGAGCGTGATCTCTGTCACTCATAACTATGTGATAGTTACCAGACTGTTAATGCTTCGTGCGACAGAAATGACGCTAAACAAAGTTAGTCAGAAAGGGTGTACTAATCCAAAAGGGTATTAAAGGACCCATAATAATGAGTAACTTTTGTTCTATCACTTTCCTCAAAAGTCAATAGTTTAAGAGAAATAGTTGATCAAAAATTACATAAAAGTACGCTTATATCTAGGTATACTCAGCTATATATGTCACGAATTAGAAACTCTATTTTCTGAGTTCGTAACTAGAGACGAAGATTTGCTTAAGAACTAAAATATAAATTATTTTACAAGGAAACAAAAATTATCGAATTTTGAAATTTTAACACTTGCTTTAAAACCGTAATCAGTGATACTTTAAGTGGCCCGCGGATCCCCTTTCCGACTAACCTTGTATAAAGCCGAGGCTAGCCGATATCTCTTTCTAAAGCTCGATGTGTAATATTTACTGCCGGTTACTATAAATAGTTGCCTGTATACTTATCTCTTTTGCCCACTGTACCTACACATTGAGCTTAAAAACATAAACAAATCGACACTCGTGGCACCCGACCTGCTCACCCATCCACCGTAATCCGTGAAGCATGAAGCCTGAATCATTCGATCTATATTGACACGCTCTCAGTAAATTCCTGAACATCGAGGGGGAAAGAAAGGGTTTCTGTGTACGCCCGCGGTTAGATGGAAAACACATTTTTGAAATGGCATTTTTTAATAACGGGAAATTGGCCATTTTGTTGCTGTATTGGTTTTTTTTTATTATTTGTTACTTGGCCTGCATTTGGCCGCCATCTCGCCTGATGTTAAGCGATGATGCGGTCTACGATGGAGCACGCTTGCCCAGAAGAAACCGATTCACTCGTGACTTGAAGACACCCAGATTGTAGCTGTCGGGGAACACCCACTCGGGCAGCGCATTCCACTGTTTGTCGGTTTTCACAATGAAAGTGGAATCAAAGCGCTCCGTTCGGGTTTTTGGTATATCAATCATGAACCGATGGCGCTTTTTCATGTGAATTTCGGTGAATGTTGGTACCGTCAAGCGCAGACTACGCTATAATATATAGCATTATAGCAAATATTGTATAGCACAAGGATATCGCTCAGCATACATTTTAAATAGACACGTTCACACAACGCTATGCTATAAAGTATTGGCTTGCTATACGCGATAAACTTGAGCAATGCTCAGAGCTATATAGTACGATTCTCCAGTCCCCGCCCCGCCTCACTCCTACCCCGTCCGTCGCCCGAGGAATGGCCGTTAAAACCATGCTATACATAGTAGACCGTCTTGCGATATAGCGTAAAGTGTGAGTCGTGCTATACAGGGTGTTAACGAATTCGTGTAATTCCTTCAAACCGCGTGATCTACTGGTGACACTGATTGGCCCTGCACAAGTTTTTTTTCAGAATCAACAAAAAAAAGTTAAAAAAAAGTAATCATCGCATTCTGTATCTAAGTAATTTTAGCTTTCCAAGTTAACTGACTGCGTAGAGCGATATCGCGCTAGTTGTGCCCGTCAGCTGTATCGCCGTGCCTTCATTAATTTTTGCATGGCATCGAAATTTTCAATAAATAAAAAAATGAAATATGAAAAAAAAAGTTTTTATTAATTTTTAATCAATCTAAATCCCATGCGGGGTTAATCTATACCATTAATAGATCATGTGGTTTGAAGGAATAACGCTACGTTCACACGGAGTCACGTTTTTCCGAATCTTATTTTCATCGGATCTGGAAAAACCGAATGTTGTGTTCACATGGCACATCTTGCGTTGCCGTATACGACGGCCCCGAATTGGGATCCCGTGTGAACACACGTCCCATGTCCCTCCCCACCCACTCCGCCGCTTGTGCGACCCGACATGTATTCGGTTTCAAGATCCGGCAAATAACCGAATCTACATCTGCTTGTATCGTATGAACGCGTGTATTGAATGCGCTATGCCACTGCACCGGATCCTACATTTTGCAGTACGGCCAAATCGGTTTGTAGTCGCCAAATCGGATGTCAACTTCAGCAAGATTCGGTTTTTTTGCAGTGTCTTGAAACTGAATGCATGTGTGAACACATGTATTGAAATACTGTTGCCACTAAACCGAATCCTGCAAAAAGCCGATTCGGTAGAGAAACACACGACGCCGTGTGAACGTACCGTTACACGAATTCGTTAACACCCTCTATAGTTATAACTTATGACGCACTATGCTTTACTATATGGCGAAATAGTATAGCGTAGTCTGACTGTCTGCGCTTTATCGTTCGTTGATAGGCTAATAACTTTGATGGACAGATACACGAGTTTTTGTGGACAATATGATTTGTCCAACATATAAAAAAGTCGAAGTATGCTATCATCAACGATTTCACATTCCTTACTCTAAAACAAATCTTAGATATAACGCTGATGTGCCTAGAATGTGTAGGTGCTATAATGTCTTGGCTAAATCTAGAGATATTGATATCACTTTCTCTTTAACCAAGTTCAAAAAAAGAGTCTATGAGGCCCTATTTAAGTAATTAAAAAATATTAAACATTTAATTTTTAGTCATTCTACATAACGAATACTTGTAGGTATCAGTGGCGAAGGCTCCATACAACTCGATTCCTATCGGCTTCCCTTTCAAAACGAGTAGTTACTGGAATTCACGCATCACACTTGAGCAAGGTAAGCATATTTTGGTCCAGCTTCCCTTTTAAAAAATTCGCCCTTCGCCACTGGTAGGTATACCTCTAATTTTATTGCTTATTTGCCAGTATCATAATATTACTTTTAATTGCTTTGTATAATTGTTGCATGCTGTTGTCTCTCATAATTGAAGGAGTACACTGGCTATACAAGGTTAGTCGGAAAGGGGGTACTAATCCGAAGCCCACTTATAGTATCACTGATGACTGTTTGAAAGCAAGTGTTAAAATTTCATAATTCGATATTTTTATTTTCATGCAAAATTATTTTAATTTTAGTTTCTTCAAAAATTCTTCATCCCTGCTTAAGTTACGAATTCAAAAAATGGAGCTACTAATTCATGACGCCAAATATGACCTAAAATGTAAATACAACTTATCATAACTGAGGATAGATAGATTTTAGCGATTTTTTTTTTTGAGATATTTGGACAGCAATTTCTCTTAAACTATTGACTTTTGGGGAAAGTTGTAGAACAAAAGTTATTCATTACTATGTGTATTTTAACATCCTTTCGGATTAGTACCCCCTTTCTGACTAACCTTGTATAATGTATGCGACTTATTACCAACTAGCTTTCGCCCGCAGCTTCGCTTGCGTGAAATTTTGAACCCGTTAAAATACGATTTTCCATACAAACTTTCATCCCCTATTTAACTCCCTTAGGTGTTGGATTTCGAAAAATCCCTTCTTAGTGGATGCCTACGTTACAAAAGGAACCTAGGTACTGTCAAAATTTCAAGTTTCTAACCCCAGCGGTTTAGGCTGTGCGTTGATAGATCAGTCAGTCAGTCAGTCAGCTTCTCCTTTTATATGTATAGATATCTTTTTGTGTAAATCCTTTGTCAGAGATCCTTAAGTAAACAAATAAATAAAGTCAAATAATAATAAAAAAAACCTTTGTTAGATAGTTGGCGCAATTCGGCAATATATGAAATTCCTAAACTAGTTTAGCTGTCCATTTTTTTTTTGCAATGCAATCTTTCAACCAATGCACCAATCGCGCCGACAATTAATTTATTGTTTGTGTCAATACATCGTGAAATATTATTTTTTAAATAAACAATAGGTACGTTCGTGTATGTTTGTCGTGTGTGTTATTTTTATTTAGCATCCAATCAAACAGGATTTAGAATACGTTTGCAGGCTTACGTCCGCTTTGCAAAATTCAGTTTTAATCCCTTAAAATTATAGGTTTTTCGGAACGCGTATGTGGGAATTTTGATATAAGCTTCTGTTGGTTTTAAAAATATGTATGTATATATAATGTACGCTTTGTTTTGAAGTGGTGCCTCTGAAGTATACAGTGGGTTTGGTGTTGCAATACCGAAAACTTAACGACATGTTAAACAGTTAATTCTATCGATAAAAATACCCCCTTTCTTAATATCAATCCGGTTCTCTCCGAATGGCTGTCGTTTTGATTTTTGACCTGCCCAGTTATGTAAGTGTTCATTGCAATTTTATATCTTTGGATCTACGGGCGTAATTTTTTTTTTTGCATCCTGAACATCCCTCTCATTTATTTTATAAACAAAATGATCCTAATCATTGCTTAAACTCATAAAAAAATAGAAAGAAAAAAAAAGTATTTTTTTATTTCTTTTTTACCCACTCCTTGCCTTGCCAAATGAAATCGACTTTTTTAAACTAAGTTTGTCAGAATAATTGTCCGCCGCCATGATACAACACAAAAACAAAACGATATCAGCGTCTCTAGCAGTGGATAATGTAACTAATTTTATGATATAATCACTAATGTTTGACCATATCATGAAGTAGCCGTGCGTTATTTGGCAAGACAAGAAGTCGGTTTCTCTAAAAAGATGATTTCTTTTAAATAAATAACAAAATTCTTGCTACAAATTTTAAACAGCGAATATGCCTAGCCCTGTGGATATAAGTAACATAAAATAGGTATCACAAACTATAGGCATTGTGCCAAAGTGCACTCATGTGTTAGAGACATAGCCACCTGACGTGACTCCATCAAAGAGCTGATGTTATCGTAAAGATATCTCGAGAAGCCAAGACAAGGAAAACACAATACCTGTACTATGTATCGTTAAAATGTATGTCACTGTGACACATGTCACACCTTTGTACCCCAAAATAGTACATAGAGATGTCTCAGTCATACCATATATTCAATATTGAATGACGAAATAAGGAATTTTGAAGAAACCCCTTTTTCGAATCGAAATTCTCAAAGATTCTCTTTCCGTTAGGGTAAGGCGGACTCTCACCGACTATAAGCACCCGCTATGTGCTGTAACTGAGGGATCAAATCTTAAATCCTTGGGAAACAAAAAAGCAGAAGTAGTTAAAAAAAACCTGATTGGGATACTCCAAAAAATTATTAAACGCAATTTAGGAAAGTCATGGTCAAACAGCTATTTTTTTTGTTTTATAATATCGGTGCCCCACACTAGGATTTCTCCCGTATCGTGGGTGCATTTACAGACACAGACCTTCACATACACAAACACCCAAACCCGGAACAACTATCTATAGGCCATACAAATATTTGTTCCGTGCGGGAATCGAACCGACGACCTGTAGCGCGTAAGTCAATCGCACACCCACTGCAACAAACCTGTCTTGAACGTGTGAACTTGATCCCTCAGTTCAGACGCCCGAAGTAACTATCATAGCATGAATCTCAGAATATACCTTAAGTGCGAGTAAAATGTTCTTGTTACTTATTTGTTTGTTGAGGTGCGTGAAAAGAGCCTACACGAGTGACGATACTTCAGTACGTCCGGCGCACTCTGGGCAGTCAGCCCCGCTACCAACCTTGCTGACTGGCTAATCTTTTCACCACGGCATGAGCTATTCTTGTATAGCTCGTGCCGACACGATAGAAGAAGAACTTATTTGTTGACTACTTGTAAAAGTGGGGACTTTGTGCTGAGGACCCATCCTGCATACATACGGTATATTCTGAGATTCATGCTATGATACTATGATGCATCGGGCGTCTGAACTGAGGGATCAAATTCACACATTCAAGACACGACCCCAGTCCTCAGCACAAACAAAATCACACGCTTTTCGGATCCGGTATCTTAATACAAGTTGTGGATAACGTTGTAAGCTACTTTATATACGTTTTTATCTATTTAATCTATATAAATAAAAAGAAAAGTCCTGACTGACTGACTGACTCATCAACGCCTAGCCCAAACCCTTGGACCTAGAAAGCTGAAATTTTGCACAGAGGTTCCCTTCATAATGAAGACAAGGATTAAGGAAAGATTTTTTGAAATTCAACTCCTAAAGGAGTTTTAAATAGGGGATGAAAGTTTGTATGGAAAATCATCACTTAACGAGTTCAAAATTTCACGCAAACGAATCTTAGGGCAAAAGCTAGTTACATTATAACATAACATCACGCCTTATTCCCTGAAGGGTTGGCAGAGGTGTATAGTACACCCTCATTTCGCCGTTATACTTAAATCCCATTTAATAGGATGCAAGCCTATTGCCATCAACCGGGCACAACTCCAGACTCCAGCTGCTACTGAGAAATTCCACACGGAAAAACCCAATAACGTCGCCCGACCTGGGAATCGACCCCCGGACCTCACGCTCAGCAGTAGCGCTTGCGATCACTAGGCCAACGAGGCAGTCTTTAATCTGTGGACCAACTATACTCAGCGGACTATCAGCGCCCTACGGGTCCAATATAATAACGGGTTCAGGATGTTGATGAGGCTGCCCCATTTCTGCAGAGCATCGGGTATGTTTGCACAGGCAAACGTCGATGGTTTCCATGCCATCGTCAGACAAAAATCTGCCTCGTTGCTCTGCAGATTACGGGCCAGCTCCAACTCCATCCTGAAGACTATAGCGGGGAGGTACGACTCGCCTCTGTTAGGTGATGTTGTTCAAAGATGCATCAAGAGCAACAACCTTGTTATGAAATAGATATTTATTATATTAAGTTTACTAACATAGGTGTATGTTTCTTGTTTACTAACACATATATATGGATGATACTCATCTGAAATAAACATTATTTTATTTTATTTATTTATTTAATCGCGTTTTTATTGTCATCGTTTATTAATTAAGAAGTGTGTATAACTGTTTGTTTTCCTCAATAAAATAAATACATTAATCTTCGGTGGGACGCGCCCCTCTTGGGCACGCTTCTGGCACGTCCCGGGGAAACAGTGTTGTTTGCCCAATACCACTGCGGCACGTGACCACGGCAACTCCCTAGGGTCACTAGACGGACGCCACTTTGCCAGACTTGTGAATTAACCCAGGATCTGTCAGTAGCTGTCAAAACTGGACAATATTTAGAAGATAAAGAAGGGTCGTCGTCGTCATAAATCAACGCATCTGACGTTATAAATGTTGTTGTCATTCAACGGAGCTCGCTTTGTGTGTCGATCAGCCGAAGAAGTCTGACCTCTAGTATCTGACAAGCTTGTCCTTAAGGCGAGCTAAACCCTGGCGCGGTAATCGGGTAAGCGACGGCAATCGGGTAAGCGACGACGCGCGGGCCGAAAATCACTTTAAAAAATCGATAAAAAATATATAAATGTAATAAAAAAAAACGATCGGGTAGAATCGATTCCAAAATTAATTACCTATAAATTAATATTAATTATAAAAATGTATTAAAGTAAGTACTTGTTTAAAATGAAATTTTGCTTGTAAAAAACCTGCAAATCGAAGTAACTTCAGTATTTTTTTCTATAGAGAAAACTATATTGCATCGTGTATTGAACGGGTACATGGTATAGAGAAGGAATGTATCCTAAAATATAAATTTATTTTGGGTTCTAAATGTTTTAATTTGCCTATCAAAAATGAGTTCTAAAACAAGCAAAACCTACCGCGCCAGGGTTCAGCTCGCCTTAATAGTTTTCTGTTCTTGTGGATTGTCCTTCAATTCTCTGTTCTTGTGTAAATTATGTATTGTGACCTAGCTCATGTTGCTAACGCGGCGTCTTACGTAGGTGGTTCAAAGCGACGCGAATTGCGAAGCGATCCTTTGCGGTGACACGCGAATTCAATGCGATGCGGTGCGAAGCGGCGGCTTTGTCCTACGAGCTCGCGAACCGCCCGACGCCGTCTTTCAGTAGCACTGTACGGCACCGCATCCAGTTCGCGCTTCGCTTCGCGCCGCGCCGCACCACACTCCACGTGCGTCTGGTCACGTAGGCCACTTCAATAAGTATCGACTGTTTGTTGTTTTCGCGATGCGCCGCGCCTCTTCGCGTCGCTTCTAGATCGCTCACATCCTACGTGCGCCGCGTAACCACTAACCCAAATATAAGTACTCTCCGTGGTGGAGTGTCTATGTTGGTTTCATTTACTACAAGGTTAGTCAGAAACGGGGTACTAATCCGCGGGGTACTTAATTACTCAAGTACTGTAATTATAGACACAATAGATAAACAATGGCACTGGCGATCCGGGCCGTCGGTCGGGACGTTAACGGTTAATGTATCACTGATGACTGTTTTAAAGTAAGTGCTGTTAAAATTTCAAAATTCAATCATTTTTGTTTTCCGTGAAAAAATATTTTTTATTTAGTTTTTTCAAAAATTCTTTATCCCTGCTTTAGTTACGAATTCAGAAAATAGAGCTTCTAATCTGTTACCTCGAATATGACCTAAAATGTAAACACAGCTGACCATAAATGAGGATAGATAGATTTTAGCGATTTTTTTATGAAATCTTTGAACAGCTATGTCTCTTATACTATTCACTTTTGGGGAAAGTTGTAGAACAAAAGTTATTCATTATTATGGGTACTTAAACACCCTTTCAGATTAGTACCCCCTTTCCGACTAACCTTATATATTAACCATGCCCGCATTGTAACTGACAACAGATATTATTTGACGACACGTTTGGTGCAGTGGCTAAGCGATTGGCTTCTGCGCTACGGGTCGTGGGTTCGATTCCCACACGGAACAAAAATTTGTATGGCCTATAGATGGTTGTTTCGGGTCTGGGCGTTTGTTTGTGAGATTTGTGTCTGTAAACGCACCCACGATACAAGAGAAATCTTAGTGTGGAGCAAAGTTTCTAAAAAAAAAAAACTTGGCTTTATCTGTAATGATAGATTAAGGCCCGCCGCTGATTGTGATTTTTTGTCACGGTGACTTTTTGTTACACAAGTCGAATGCTATGAAGATATATGGGAGTGCGCTCACTATGGTGACGTGACATTACGGTGACAAATATGTCTAGACGCGGCGGCCAAAAACACTTAAGTCAATTTTTAGCTCAAAATTGTAAAAAGTAAAGTAAGTAAGTAGTGTAAATTTTTGCATGCAAAAAGAATTGACTTAAGTGCTTATGGCTTCCAAGTCTAGATATATTGTCATAGAATTCGACTTGGTAACAAAAAGTCACCGTGACAAAAAATCACTATGAGCGCCCGGCCTAACTCCTACACGATTCTGTCAGCTCTCTATGACAGATTTCAAATAGCTCACTGCATCAAGATCTTCGACCAAATAGCATATAAAGTTTCATTCAGGTACACTAGGTACCATAATATGACACAAATAACGATCAGAGCTGGCGCATCGTCTATTGATCACTAAAGCTATTACCGTTAACCTATTTTCTTTCAGTTAATGTCTACAGCGGTCGAGAATGCATTGCAGCTGAATTTATTTGGTTCAACATTGCATTATATCACCTTTTTGTTTTTTTAATCAATTAATGGTCGATTCCTAAAATTTATCGGGCATTATCGGTTAAAATAAAGACTCTTGCATCTTTACCAACAATGAAATAAAGACCCCAGCCTTTCGTATAGTATGTAGATCCTCCCATACTGCCGTACTAGTCTAAAAGACCGTACAGTGACATTTTGTCAAAGAGTTTTATAAACTAGGTACGTAAAAGCGCAACATTTTCTCTATCGACCAGTATGGTCCGTATTTTGCTATCATTTGTCAATTACGAGATCCAAAGACTTTTACTGAGACATTACCATATAATACCATACCATATTGTAGATGGTTAAATTTCAGTACAAAAAAAGCATGACATAAAAACAAAAACTTTAATTTTAAAAACTGTATTAGTCCTGTAACTCATTAAAAGTTATTCAATGAGATTAAAGTAGCCCAATAATTTCGTATACATCAAAAACATCTATATGTCTTCAGAATTTCTAAAAATTAGGTTTAGTCACTTAACGGCTTTTTAGAGATAGGACGGCAGTATTGGTTTCCGACTTCCACGCGGACGGAGTCGCGAGCTCAGCTAGTGTAAATATAACCCTTTATAGTATGTTACATAAATTCTTCAAGCACAATTAATGTTTCACAATCAAATATTTGTTTACTCATGAACTAAAAACTTGGACGTTACGTGTTAAGGCGCTCTGAATGAGCGAGATAAGTGGCTCTGGCTATGTACGTGACTAAGGTCATATCAATTCTAAATAAGTGGTGGCACTTATTTATTTATTAGTGTTCTTCTTCTCTCGTGTCAGCAAGAGCTATACGAAAACAGCTCACGCTGTGGTGAAAAGATTAGCCAGTCAGCAAGGTTGGTAGCGGGGCTGACTGCCCAGGGTGCGCCGGATGTACTTAAGTATCGTCACTCGTGGAGGCTCTTTTCATGCACCCCCATTTTTATTAGTGTTATAGGTACTACAGTTACGCGCAGATTCAGCGACAAAAAAAGTGCTTTTATATTTTACCAAAAAATCTGCACTAAACAAAATAAAGCCCTGGGTACACTAGAAGACAAAATGTTTCCCAACACGAAGCGCAATGTTGAGTCTACGTGACGCTGCAGCGTTGCACACTGTGTCGCAATATTGCGCGCAACATTGTGCGGCTTTTCTGCGTGACTTTGTTGCCGAGTGTAGTCGTTTGTACGGGTCTCCCTTGTTTTACCGAAAAGAAATTGCCAAATTATCACTTCCCAAACAAATTTTCGCATAATTTCATTTGCCAAATTATTACTTACCAAAAAATCTCTTTACAAATAATTGTTACGAAAACCTATGTTTGGCAAGTGAACGTTTGAACAATAACTTGTTCACCAACTAGTACTTTTACCATTTTTTATCTAGTCAAATATTTCAGTTGGTATAACATATTTTACGCAAAATAAAAAATATTTTTCTAGCACTCGCCGGCCGCTACCGCGGCACGCTCGCTTCGCTCGCTTGGCTCGTGCGTTGTATGATCACAGTTCTAACCTAACCTAACCTAGCTGTTTTGACTTAAAAAACATTTATGCGTGTTACAATAATTTGACTAAATGTTTATTGTCTAAAGATTGTTTGCTGTAATAAATCATTTGATTACAGACCAAATGCCTTAATGATATTATCCTTGATAATAATCTGCCAAGTAAACATTTGACCAAATGAAAATGTGCGTACTAAAATTATTCCAAATATTACATTGGTATAAAAAAAGATTGCTAAAATTTGTTTGGGTAATGAAAATTTAGCAAAATCTTTTCGGCAAAACGGCAGGATCCCCGTTTGTACAAAGCTATGTTTACATTTGTAGCATTTTGGCGTATCGTATCTCCGTCGCGTGGCATTGAAGTGTATCAGGATCGCTGGTTAAGGTACGTCCACATTTGTATGTGTGTTTGTCCTAACCAGCGATCATGATACACGTCGGTGCCACGCGACGGAGATACGATACGCCAAAATGCTACAAATGTGGTCGTAGCTCAACGTGCTGCTCAACATGTCATCTGTACTACATCCTCGGCGACATTTCAACAAGAACTGCCTAGTGTGCGAGCAAATTGTTCCACGACATTCATCTGCCTAGCCTTTTCCCAACTATGTTGGGGTCGGCTTCCAGTCGAACCGGATGCAGCTGAATATCAGTATTTTACATGGAGCGACTGCCTATCAGACCTCCACAACCCAGTAACTGGGTAATACGATACTCTTGGTAAGACTGGTTGTCAGACTTTCTGGCTTCTGACCAACAGTAACGACTGTCAAAGATCTACAAATGACAGCCGGGACCAACGGCTTTACGTGCTTTCCGAGGCACGGAGGAAACTCGCTATGGTAAATGGTCACCCATCCACAGACCAACCTCGGCAAGCGTGGCTTAACCCGGAAGATCGGTCTATGCGGCTGTAATTATTTAGCCACGAGCTCCTCTCGTTGCTAAATTGTTCCACGACATTGTCCCCGGGTAATTCACATAGTTGTTGTGTAACATGTTGCCGCATTTTTTCCCTAGTGTGTCCAGGGCTTTAATCGCCCTTTAAGGTGGATCCAGACATTGCGAGGAATGCGCCGCGAACGGCGCACAACGCATGCCTCGCAATGTGTGTACCTTCATATTCGTGGCGAGGCATGTGCTACATACGTGCGTGTGCGTAGCACATGCCTCGCCACGAACATGAAGACAGACAAACGAAGCATTTGCTTCGTACGCGATGGCTCGACCCGAGCATACGTTGGTATATTTTTTCGACACGCACGCCTCACTCTGGGGCATTCGTTGTGCGCAGTTCGTTGCGCATGCCTCGCAAAGTCTGGATCCACCTTTACACTCTCATCGTTTGTTTTCTAATTGTTTTGAAACTTTAAAATCCACAACAGAATGAACACTTTTGAAAATTAAAACAATTAAGAGACTATCGTTACCAGCGCCATTGTCGTTAGAGCGACGCGAGGCGGAACTACACAGACATTATAATTGTGAGGCTATGGCAATTTCCGTGTTAATGATAGTTGCTGTGAAAGGAAACACCATAACGCTGATTATTTTCTTGTGGAGTGAGTATAACAGACATCTGTTTGTCTATATTAGATAGATTTTAAAGATATCTGCAGAATACTTTTCCGGATTCGCGGATTACTTTTCGCATTTCGTAAAATTACGGATAGTCAGAGCCCTAGATTACATACCAACCCCAACATGATTTGGAAAAGGCTAGGTTAAAAATAATGATGAATAGCAAACTCATATCTTTTCTTGGTTAACGAGAAAATGTTAAAACAGGTGGGTTTATCTGTGTACCTATTCGAAATCAAACTTTTGGTTTCCCTTATGATACGCAAATCAGACTACATGAGCTCACGAATAACAAGAAACTCCACACTTCTTGCCCTTAGATAGTTAGAGCCCTTATGCATTACCTCTAATCCGAATCAGAGAAGATATCATACTAACAGGGGGCTTACCATGACCTCTTAAGAAAACGTTCAAATGCCAGCCAGTCAACTTCCGTTCAAAAGCAGGCCTGCTTCTGAATCGCTAAAAATCGTACCATGACAGTACTAAAGGTGAACGACTATTGAACCAAGCTGAACGGTAATGCTTGTTCATGGTACGAAAAGTCGATACAAAACGTCAACGTAGCAGGCCTGCCGCAGGCCTGATCTAACGATGTCATAGTACAAAAAAGCAGGGCAATTCAACTTCCAGGCAACTTTTGTCCTGCTTTAAGAGGTCATAGTAACCCCCCAGGCTGCAGTACCATTTGAATGAACGTTTGTGCTTAGAAAATATGGTCATGTTATAGACCGACACAAAATCAGTTCGTTCCAGAAAAACGGAGACTGGCAATAATTCGGAAATACACTTGAGTAGAGATAAGATTATACACAAAGCCAGGTAAGATAAATATACATGGCTATCCCCACACGCTTTCAACATAAAACAATATAATTCAAAATAACACCGTATAACAAAAAGAAGAGATATAGACAAAACATCGGTGCCATAAAGTAGATCGACGCAAAAGGTTCACTTCACACAAAGGGTAGTTACGTACAGTACGGCCGACATCTTGGCCGCCCTAAATATAGGCTTTACATATATATAAACAGGTATACTCATGAAAAAAACAACTACCGCAAAAACGATTAAATACTAACTAACTAATTAAGATGGTGTTAATTAAAAGATTGGGTTGCATGAAAAGAGGGTCCACGAGTGACGATACTTAAGTATGTTCGGCGCACCCTGGGCAGTCAGCCCCGCTACCAACCTAGCTGACTGATTAATCTTTTCACCACAGCATGAGCTGTTTTCGTATAGCTCTTGCTGACACGAGAGAAAAACTAAGTACATGTGAACTTTTTTTTTTTTTTCTTTTCTTGGACTTGTGACCTTACTTTGTACCCATGCCGTGATCACACTTCACTATCATTTAGTACTCAATTCTGACAACGTGCCACCAGCTTATTTACGGTTACAGCAAACTCTGTTGCCGGAATTTATATTTTTTATGTTCAAGTCTTAATGGTATATTAAATACCTGTAATGTGACTATATTATTGGGCAATAGCAGACACTAGCAGTGACTTTTCAAAAGGGAAGCCGATAGGAATAGAGTTGTATGAAGTTCTCGCCACTGCTTCACACTAACATTAAGAATTGTGAAAGTTTATTCAGACGGATGGATGGTTTCTTAGTCAATCACTCATAAACGGTGGAAAGGACTTAAATGAAATTTGGCACACAAATAGACCATGTCCAGGATTAACACATAAGATACTTTTTATCCGTGTACATGAAATTATTCAACTAGAATACGAGTGAAACCGCGAACAAGCAGCTACTATTTTTGTGCGCGTGCCTTATAGCGTGTTATTAGTGGACCTTCTGAACGTCATTTTGTGGTAGTAAACAAACAGACAGACCGGGCAGATTTACTGCGGCAGAAGCTTTTATTGAAATTAGATGATCGTCCAACAGAATTTATTTTATTGCTTTTGAAAAGGAAAAACATTGTTCCAACGCTTTTTATTGTCGGACTAAGTGAGCGATGGGAAACAGGGAGAGGTGTTCGATCACAATTAGGCACGTTTTTACTGGGAAACGACACGACACGACAAAATATGGGGATGACTTTGAAAGCCATATACAGTGTGTAAAATAACAGAGGGCATTCCTTGCTATATCATTAATAGATTAAAATTAAAATATCAAAATAAGCAATAAAATATTCGAAAAAAAAAAGAATTCCAATTCAGAACAGCCTATACAAGGTTAGTCGGAAAGGGGGTACTAATCCGAAGCCCACTTAAAGTACCACTGATGACTGTCTTAAAGCAAGTGTTAAAAATTCGGAAAAAAAAATTCAATGCAAAATTATTATTATTTTAGTTTTTACAAAAGTTCTTTTTCCCTGCTTTAGTTACAAATTCAGAAAATGGTGCTTCTAATGCATGACCCCAAATATGACCTAAAATGTAAACACAGCTGATCATAACTGGATAAAGATAGATTTTAGAGAATTTTTTTTGAGATCTTTGTTCACCTATTTCTCATAAACTATTGACTTTTGGAAAAAGTTGTCGAACAAAACTTATTCATTATCATGGGTATTTTAACCCCCTTTCGGATTAGTACCCCCTTTCTGACTAACCTTGTATACAAGCTTAGTTTTAGTATATACTAAACCTGAAACTAGTTTGTTCAGAATCACTAGGAGAATCGATTGACATATTTTTTATAACACTTTTTTTTTCATAAATTTCAATTTGGTTTCAGTAGTTTTCTACCCATAAAAGTTGACGGGAATAGACACATTGAGGCTTGAGATGGTCCGCTCGGTCAGTTTCCGTGTATTAGACAACCCCTGCATAGCACATCTCAGGCATTTCACACTTTTTTACGGAACTTAACGTGACATAAACTAAGGTATAACTTGGAGATTTACTAAAAAAAAACACATATTAAGGCAGTTCTGATGAAAATCTTGTTGGGGTGTCTCGGTTTTCGAATAAAGTAAAAATAAGGTTGTATAACCAAAATAGTAGCGTATGTATACATAGGTTATATATGCTATGTTGCCGTGTTTTCCACATTAATGGATAAGTGCGCATGTACAGTAAGCGTTGTTTTTAGGTATCAATTTTTTTTTCCTTCTGTTTATTTTATTAGTATGTCCGGACGATATAGTATTGCTAGTTAACGGGAACGCCTTTCTTTATTTTACTAAACTGTAATAAATAAATAAAATAAATATTAGCCTGTAACTGTCCCACTGCTGGGCAAAGGCCTCTTCTCATACAGAGAAGGAACGAGCATTGATCACCACGCTTGCTCACTGCGGGTTGGCGATTTCAGAACATTAAGTCCAGGTTTCCTCACGATGTTTTCCTTCACCGTATGTCAGTGGCGCCTTAGATTAACTAAGAAAGTACATATGACATTGAAAAAGTCACATTGGTACATGCCTGGGTTTGAACCCGCAACCCGGTGCTTAACAAGCGGGTCTGGAACCTCCGGGCCACCACGACATCTTACTAAACTATATTTCTAAAAATATCTTCTACAAAATAATCAATGTTGGTTAACAAAATGTATGGAACAGCAGATTTTTTACACGAATTCAGAGTTTGTTCCATTGTAAAAGTTGTACAGAATGATGAGATGTGACGTGTTCATGGTTTTATTTATTTATTTTTATTTATTTATTTATTCGGGATAAAAAACAGGAGTACAATTAAATGTTATACATGGTATCTTAATAGTTAAACAAAATACTTATTATACTACTAGCAACATTATCCACTTATTACTAAAATGTTGATTGTTAATGCTACGTGAGGTAATAATAAAAGCAAAAACAGAATACATGAGTGAATGGAGTTATCAGTTGAATTAATGCTTTCTAATAACTAAATTTATGGGTTAGATAAAAGAGAAAAGGAGAAAAAAAAAAAATATATACCACTTAATAATTCTTAAAGCTAAGATAGAATAGAATCGACTACAGATTTCCTAAATTGATGTGCTGTTAGATTTTCGGATATAAAGTAACTAACCAATCATACTGTATAATCGTTTACTTAGGAAACTACACGATGATTATCACGTACTTTAATGGCGAAGGCATATTGCCAGAAAAACTAAGTAATTAAGAGTCTTCAAAAAATATACAGGATGGAAACGTTAAGTGTCAACAGGCGATTATTTCATCTACATAACACGTATTGAAAAACTTGAAGCTAATATTAAAACGAGATTGCCTAAGAAACAAAATGACACTATAATCTTTTTTCAAATTAAATAGCTTTATGTTCAAAATTTGATTTTTCTACGCCCAAACATTATGCAAAAAGTACGTTTTTATGGGATTATTCTGTCAATATAAAAGCTATTTTAAAAAACTGGTATCAAAACGTATTTGCTTATTGCATAAAGGGATAATTCGAAATAATTCCTTACTCTCTCTATTTTCATTTTTTGCACTCCCATACTTTTAGCGTACATTTTTTTCTTTTTACTTTTGTTAAAAAGCTTTGGTTGCCACGTTCTATTATCAGTTTAAGATTTTATCCCACCAAAAACATTAAATGTAAAAAATGCCAAGTCTCTATATGCAATCTTTCCGCCGTAAAAAGTTTTAAGATCTCATAGAAGCCAAGTCCTATTCAATTTATTTTGTAGTTAGTTATCTATCTAGTGACTGTATTAATAGTTTTATTTCTATTATAATTATAGTGACTTGGCAATGAGCACAAATAAAAAGCTGCTTGCTGTGTGGAATTATGTGCGACTGTTATTGACGAATTGATATCTTTGAGTACTATGATTATATTAGTTGTTATGCTGATGTGTGATTTATGATATGCAGACGTGATTTTACGGCCAATGAGTAGTTATGGTCACCATCAACTACGTGCGTCAATACATATTTAAGAAAACCTAAGTTTATTTGATAAGAACATCACAATTATTATCTATAAGTACCTATGTTTAATGGTCAAATCAAAAGAACTTAACTAATCCTGTGATATTAAACATTACGCGTGCGTTATGCGTTACTTTCACCTCCTTCAAATATATTTGTTTCTTCTTGTGCTCATTGCCAAGTCACTATAATTATAATAGAAATAAAACTATTAATACAGTCACTAGATAGATAACTAACTACAAAATAAATTGAATAGGACTTGGCTTCTATGAGATCTTAAAACTTTTTACGGCGGAAAGATTGCATATAGAGACTTGGCATTTTTTACATTTAATGTTTTTGGTGGGATCTCATTTATTTTTTGTAGGTGGGTCTCTTTCTTTTCTTTTTGGGTGACATAATAATGTCTTGTTCATCAACTGCTGCTTTGCTTAGAGCCTATTCTCTGTTTCTATCTCTTTTGTTTTTATAACTAACTAACAAACTAAATATATAACAAACTATTTATGTATTAAATTAGTATTTTTAACAACTAACTATTTAAGTAACTAATAACTAGCTGATTCGGATATCCATAAACTTCGTTTCGCCAAATATAAATTTACGTTATTATATTTTTTTAGTTTCTAAGTGTTTTTTTCATAGATAGATGGCGCTATCATACGAATTTTGCATGTGGACACGACACCCATGACGCGTGTTTTGTAAAGTATCACAGCGCCATCTTGGATTTTGACTTCGACATCCTTTTCATCATCAGTACCCCCGAAAACAATGGACACGATATCCAAGACGCATATTTGGTAAAATTTTACAGCCGCCATCTTGTATTTTGACATCGACCTCATTTTCGTCATCAGCGCCCCCGAAAACCATGGACACGACACCCATGACGCATATCTTGTAAAATTTCACAGCCGCCATCTTGGATTTTGACGTTGACCTCATTTTCGTCATCAGTACCCCCGAAAACCATGGACACGACATCCATGATGCATATCTTGTAAAATTTCGCAGCCGCCATCTTGGATTTTGACTTCGACCTCATTTTCGTCATCAGCTCCCCCGAAAACTATGGACACGACACCCATGACGCATATTTTGTAAAATTTCACAGTCGCCATCTTGGATTTTGAGTTCCACCTCTTTTTCGTCATCAGCACCCCCGAAAACCATGGACACGACACCCATGACGCATATTTTGTAAAATTTCACAGTCGCCATCTTGGATTTTGACTTTGACCTCATTTTTGGCATCAGCACCCCGGAAAACCATGGGAACGACACCCATGACGCATATTTTGTAAAATTTCACAGCCGCCATCTTGGATTTTGATTTTGACCGCCCCCGCCCTCTGGAGGGAAAACTTGTGAGATATTGAAACTTTAAACAATTTAAATTAGCCTATGAATGTTATCTAGATACAGTAATAAATGGGTTCATATAGTTACAGACTTAGTATACACCTCTGTCCTACCCTTCGGAGAATACAGGCGTGATGGTATGGAATCTCATTTCTCAGATTTTGCCCTAAATTAATAACAATTTATAAATTATCTACACCAATTCAATATTTTTTGTACGTAAACAAAGAACAAAGTTAACAATGCAGTCGAAATTCGTACATCATGTTCCTGGCACAATGGCAAATATAAAATTGTTTTCTATAATTAACTATTTTTTTATGTTTTTATAATTTTTCCTTTATATGTGCCTAATAATCTATCTTGATGCCAAATTTCAAGGTTCTAGGCCTGCTAGAAGTATCTTAGAATTTTGATGATCGGTCAGTCAGTGAGTCAGTCAGTGACAAAATGATGTAACTTTGATCGATGATAACTCGTAAACTATAAGTTCAAATATGATGTAATTTGGAAGTTTAGCTAGTTATAATGATTACTCTTGGTTACCGAAAGTTCAAACTGCTAGCTTTGTCCACAGCGAAGATATAGGGGGGGTGAAACGGCCGCGAATGGCTTCGAGAAAAGATGGTACGGCCGTGCCCGCTTTGCTCGAGACTTGGCGGGGCACTGCCGTGCCCCCAGATGATGTTACGTATAATTATGGAATAATTGTCCAAACAGATTACTTTTCATACTTAATGTATGAGCGCAGTGTAAATCAAATTTCGAACATAATGGCGATTTAATTTCGTTAAGATATTTATGTCATTTTATTCCTTATGCAAGCGAGTTTTGATATTAGCTAACAGTCTTTCAATATTTGTAAAAATAACAAAGTAATGGGTGCATGAAAAGAGCCTCCACGAGTGGGGTGCATGAAAAGAGCCTCCACGAGTGACGATACTTAAGTATGTCCGGCGCACCCTGGGCAGTCAGCCCCGCTACCAACCTTGCTGACTGGCTAATCTTTTCACCACAGCATGAGCTGTTTTCGTATAGCTCGTGCTGACAAAAAAAAAGTAAAATAAAAAAAAAAAAAAAATATAGATAGTGTGATTCAAGAGGATGGTTTATATGTATAATACACGCATATTATAGGAGTGAAAAACGCAGAATACGCGATAAACGATATTCACGCGGGCGAAGCCGCTGGCGACCTCTAGTGATTAATAAATTATTGGTAAAGGAAGCAATAATTTATTACACAAGCACAGCGATACGATTATCAATTAATTAAGGATCGAATGAATGTTTACTCTGTATTTTCAACTGCTGTTAAGCGGAGGTAGCTTAACGGTTCAACACTTGACTTTCATGCAAGAGAATCCAAGTTCAAAACCCGGCCCCAACTTCTGTCTTTTCGAAATCATGAGCTTTCGTTGAGCGATATTGACACATGCGTCATGTTCGTGAACGGGCGCCATCAGTTGGGACTGCAGTGCAATTCTGTAAGAATTTCACCTCGTTCGCGACTGTCAATTAGACACTTGTCGTGACACAGCGTGGATAACAAAACTACGCGTTATTGATTATACTGTCGATTATCTGTGTGTTATTTGCTTGTATTATCCATACTGTGACATTATGGAAAACGAGCTAACCGTCGATATTGAGGTGGGTTTCTTACAGAATGACACTACTGGCCATCTCTAATCTGCCATGGCAAATGAATTGTAGGTAGGTACTCTTATAAACACAGCATATCTTACATTGTTCTCACATTTCTTTTCTTATTCACAATGTAACCTTTTGTAAATATTTGATGAAAAATAGTAAACATGGAGTTTAATGACCGTTCCTCTTTATAGGAATCTACACTTTGGAACGCGGCAGTTACCGTACTTCTTTTTTTTTCTCGACATTTCAAAAGTGCCTGTAAATGGTCTAATTGAAATAAATGCTTTAACTTTAACGTGAGTGACTTAGAATTGATTGATTATCACTTGCGTTAACGGTGAATGAAAACTTAGTGAGGAATCCTGCACACTAGTGCTCCGTAAAGTTCTCAATGCTGTGTGCAGTCCACCGACCCGCATGGTGAACTAAGGCTATAACCCTTCTCATTCTGAGAAGAGGCCCAGCAGTGGGACAGTAATGAACTGAATATACTTTCGCTAAGTGCGTATACACGTAGAAAACGGGTTGCCGGTGCCGATCTGCCAGCGCTTGTCGGTGCTCGTCTGCGCAGGTAGGCTCTATACTGTGTGGCGAAGCGCCGACAAGCCCCGAACTTCGCCGACAAGTTTCGACCTGCTCCGATCAGCGCTGGTAAGCCGTCATTTGTTGCTGTATTTGCGCGAATTTGTATTTGGAACAAGGCGTATTTTTGTTAAAAAATGCCAGCCCCTGCTTCTACCCGCTTCCTTTATGTAGCGGTTACCTGCACGGACCAGTACCGATTAACGCTGGTAGGTCAGCGCTGGTTACCTGCTTCCTGTATGTATACGCCCTAATAGGGGATTTACACGGGTCGATTTTCGCCGAATTACAATTCGACTAGACCGCAAGTGACTAAAATCACAAGCCCCAAAGTTGGGTGTCATCCGACTTTTGCCGTGCGGCGACAAGCCGCATGCGGCGGGTGACTCAAATCGACCGTGTAAATGTTCAGTTGCAGGCGATCGCCCGCCGCATGAGGTGTGTTTTGCGCTGTGTTGTTCCGCTAGAAATAAACAAGTTGCATGCGATTTTTATCGAGCGGTGTATATGGGGTGGCGATTCGATTTTTACAAGCGATGCGACTGGTGACTTGCCGCACGGGTAAAATCGACCCGTGTAAATCACCCTTATGGTAACACAGGGACGTATTCTTTGCCATAAATCACAGAGCAATCTAAGATTAAATACCTATAGAACTACTTCTATTAACTGCCTCGTTGCCGCGTTGGTCTAGTAGTCGCAACCGCGACTGTTAAGCGTGAGGTCCTGGATTCGATTCCCAGAACGGTCAAAAGGTTATTGGGTGTTTCCGTGTGAAACTTTGCAGTAACAGCCCGGTGTCTGGATTTGTGCCTGGTTATTCGTAATAGTCTCGCCCTTTATTACATGGGACTTCAACATAAGCTCGAAATGAGTGCGTACTACATACTTCTGCCCAACCCTTCGGGGAATACAAGCGTGATGCACTATAGAATTTTTGTAGTCATAAAAAGGATAAAAGAACTAAAATAATGGACTTTCGTAGTCATCTGAAGTTTGCAGGTAAAGAGTACAAGGCAATCTTTATACTTCACTACGAATCTTTGCCTGCGGTTAAGCTCTTAGGTTTAAAACTTCTACCGGAAGTTGCTCTGTCGCTGATGCTGTACGGCTTTAAAAGGGAAGTAAATCTCCAGGAAAGAAAGGTGCTTACTTTAAAAACAGTATAAAAGTTTACATGTTTGTTCCTCAAATACCATACGGTTTGAGTCTTAACGCATTCGTATGAATGGTATGAAATGGTATACAGGATGTAAAAAGACCCATCACATAGCCGAAATCTACGCACTCTGTACATCAAACTAAACTACATTGACCAAAAATAATTGCTGGGAAACGACTTTTATTTTTTGGCAAAAAAAAACGTTTTTTGTAGCGCGCAATGTGTGGTTGTGGCGATGCCGCGCGTTTGTGTGCGTGCAGCAGCCACACAGCCGAGCTAAGGCGGTCGTGTGCGTTTGATATTCATTGCGTTTTTGTAACTTCAAATGCGTAATTTGTTAGGAAAAACTGAAATTTTTGATAATGTTTGTTTCGAAGAAAGTTTAGTATTTTGACTTGGAATTCGTATTAGAGAAAAACAAAAAAAAGTAAGTGTACTTTGACCTTCAATATCTCCAAAACCAATGATTTCCCAGGTATAGTCTAGTAGAAAAAAATGATCCCAATGATGGGTAATAAAGAATATGTGATTTTCGTTATCATTAAGGGTCTTTTTACATCCGATAGAATCGATTGCCAAAAAGCAGTATAAGCCGGTTTAAACCAAACAAAGGACGCGTCTGCATTCATTCTCACACAAATGCAAAGCTCAGCTTAGGCCTCGCGGACGGTACTATAAAAATATTAAAAAAAGCATAAGTTTACGTGTTTGTTCCTCAAATACCGTACGGTTTGAGTCTTACCGCATTCATGTGAAAGGCGAATGGAAAGTTTTGGGCTCCCTAGATATAATACTCAATAGAATAGAAATAAACAGAAATAACTTGAATGAATATTTTTAAATGGTATTTTTAATTATAACTTTCGTGAGACACATTCATATTAAAATTTATGATTAGTTACGTTTTATTAACATGTATTTTTTCCGTATTGCCCGACTAGTTTCAGACCCAAACGGACTTGCGTCCTCGCTGCGTGTTCAGCTCTTAAGGACTCCGCTATTTGGGTCCGAAACTAGTCGTGCAATCCCGAAAAATGCACGTGAATAAAAAGTAACTAATCATAAATAAGAGGGAATAATTTATCCTGCGGGCAACGACAATGACAGTCAGATTTTCAATAATGGAATCAGGCGTTACTTTGCGGAAATCTATGACATGTACAAAAATACCCCTAAAGCCGAAAGGGGGTTAAAAGGTCCCTTGTAAAGAGTCTATTGGCAATAATTGAAAATTGCAGTATGACCAAAAAAAATTGGATAAAACATAAAATAATCATCACTGAAACGCAACCCTGAAAACATAAAACTAAAGAGTAGACTACCCAGAAAGTTATTTATATTCTTACTTAATTCCTCTGAGAGGTAAATGACAACAATCATAGAAGACTACTTGAATAATATTTTCTTTTTCATGGGGAATTATGTAACACGTTGTATACAAGCTTAGTTTTAGTATATCCTAAACCCGAAACTAGTTTGTTCAGAATCACTAGGAGAATCGATTGACATATTTTTCACACCACATTTTTTTATTTTTTTTTTCATAAATTTCAATTGCGTTTCAGTAGTTTTCTACCTATAACAGTTGACGGGAATAAACACCTTGAGGCTTGAGATAGTCGCTCGGTCAGTTTCCGTGTATTAGACAACCCCTGCATAGCACATCTCAGGCATTTCACACTTTACTAGGGAACTTAACGCAACATAAACTACGGTGTAACTTGGAGATTTATTAAAAAATAAACACATATTCTGGCAGTTCTGATGAAAATCTTGTTGGGGTGTCTCGATTTTTGTATATAGGTACTAAAAATAACGTTGAATACTCAGTTTAATTTTCTTTTTTAATCCCGCTTGCATAACGACTCGCCAAATACTTTAGTGCTAAACATATTTAAAATGTCATTGTATTTCAGACAATTGTTAAAAATTTATAAAGACAGAATGACAATTTAAATACATTTAGCTAAATGTATGTAGCGAGTCGTTGTGCAAGCGGACCTTTGTTTTAGTTTAGCGGAATTCAAACTAAATATTGTAATTGCATAATATGCAATTCAATCTCGTTTGTTTTACTTCAAAGCAAATAAGATTTATTATTCTTGATTTTGAAGTAAAACAAACGAGATTGAATTTGTTCCGCATTACAAAAGCCCTAAGATAATATTTATGACTACTTAACTCAGAAAATCTAAAATGTTACATATGTCGTATTCGCAATTAATATTTTACTTTAAAAGACCCATCTATCGGTATGTCAATTATGCCCATTGAACGATAAGCCCAGGTTTAACACTGATCATTGCCATTCTTCGGTACAGAGGCAGAGAAGAGGCAACGACAGGAAAACTAACCAAAATAACTATACTGACTGCGCGAAGAGATATCGCGCTATTTAGCCCGACAGCTGTGTCGCCGTGCTTTCATTCGTAAATGCGTGGAATCGAAATGTTATTTCACATAAAAAAAAACTGTGTGATCAGAACAGTTTTTTAATTTTGATGCTTTTTTTGCTTATTTTTATTGATATCTTATGGTTTAGATACGATCACTTGCCCAACCGCAAGAAAAACATTTTTTTTTTAAATTTTATTTTAAAACAATCTAAATCCCGTGCAAGGCATACCATAAATCATGTGGTTTTAAGGAATTACATGAATTCGTTTAGACCCTTTATTCTACCTACTAGGCCACATTTCGGAATACCTTAAATATATAAATATTTGAAAAATCTGAAAAAATACTGTAAAACGAAATAACAGTTCATGGTGGCCCTAAGGAGTCATTAAATCCACATCACGCCCTCAGCTTCCCCACAAAGTGACAGGTGACACTTCCTATCATTCTGAAGGCAGTTCACACGTTCGATTTTATTACAGTTATATGGGGTTTGGGGCACCATTTTCCTTATCCTTCCCACAGGATATGTAGTAGCTTCTACTTATACATTTGCAGCATTTTACTGCGGAAGCCAGGTTTCTCTTAGCTGGATCCAGTGTCGATGGATTGCAGCGGTGGATGGCATTGGACCAACGCTTTGTTCAAATCCACCGCTGAATACTGGACGCTGGACTGGTCGTTTTTGACCTTGCACTAGATAAGTATTCTGTTCTGGGCTTTGTAAATCAGGAAGACTGTGGAAAAGATAGGCTGATAGCCACTTCTATGCACTTCTATGTATAATCACGGCTCTGATATCAAGTTAAATGCCCTGCACATTGGGAGCGACATTCATATATCTTTAAAGCCATTCATGTTGCAATTTGCTTTATGAAACCAATAAAATAATGATATAAATAATAAAAAGTTCTCAAAGGGGCCTCTGCGCGTTGGACCTGTGTCGCCCGCCTTCCAAAGGACCGAACATCTCCCGCACGGAAGATGAGCCGTGAATAAAAAGAAATAAATAATAATTAGTAAATTACAGTTGCAAATAGCAAAACTGACGAAACAAATCTTTTCACCAGATTTGTCATTACATTATTCTAATGCAAGTCCAACAGTGCAATTCTGTAAGAATCTCACCTCGATCGCGACTGTCAATTAGACACTTGTCGTGACACAGCGTGGATAACAAAACTACGCGTTATTGATTATACTGTCGATTATCTGTGTGTTATTTGCTTCTATTATCCATACTGTGACATTATGGATATCGAGCTAACCGTCGATATTGAGGTGGGTTTCTTACAGAATGACACTACAGTACTGCAATACAGGTACGCTGAATTCAGCTAATGGTTTAAAAATCAACCATTTTCAAAACGCGGCTGTTGGTTTGTAAGCTCCTGCTTTGTTCTAGTTTAATTAAAAGGATTTTTCAATGGAAGCTTGGGATCCTATAAATGCCGATGAGCTTAGACTTGAACATAAGAAGTAATCAACTCTGTCAAAAACGGAGGCCTAAGAATAATTAGGCAAAACTTTTTAGAAGCAGAATTTCTTTAGGTTTACCTTATCTACTTTCCCGACTCTTTTTCCCGAAAATGGCACATAAGCCCTACTCGCTATCTTCCTAAGAGTTTCTTATCATCTCATCTGCCTAGCCTTTTCCCAACTATGTTGGGGTCGGCTTCCAGTCGAACCGGATGCAGCTGAATATCAGTATTTTACATGGAGCGACTGCCTATCAGACCTCCACAATCCACAACCCAGTAACTGGGTAATACGATACTCTTGGTAAGACTGGTTGTCAGACTTTCTGGCTTCTGACCAACAGTAACGACTGTCAAAGATCTACAAATGACAGCCGGGACCAACGGCTTTACGTGCTTTCCGAGGCACGGAGGAAACTCGCTATGGTAAATGGTCACCCATCCACAGACCAACCTCGGCAAGCGAGGCTTAACCCGGAAGATAGATCTATGCGGCTGTAATTATTTAGTCACGAGCTCCTCAAAGAGTTTCTTATAAACTCAACATTATCATTAGCCTATAAACACCAGCCTGTAATTGTCTTTCAATATACAGGTTGTTTCGAAACTCAACGTCAGTCCGGACAAATGATAAGACAGCTCATGATTTATAAGGCGAAATTTTATTCATGGTAACTTTGAAATTCGAAAACAAGAAAACTTTTAAAAAAAAGTTTTTTTTTTCTTACCAGCATTCTAATTGCTCAACACATTCGTAATCTCGATGGCTTTGATTTTGACAGGTCAACAATTTCCATAGCAATGTATGTAGGAGTGAATGGCATTCTTTGTATTATAAGACGACGTGAATGCTGCGCCTTACAAATTACGTTTACGTACTGTTTTAGGTTAAGTTATCTGTGGATTCGAATAACATGTAGTAGTGGCTGCGTATTGAATGTTCTCTTGATAATTAAAATTAGTAAACTCTCACGTGGAAGTCAAATACTTTTATTTCTTGCCTAAATCCCACATGTATGTATTAACAGTCCGACTTCTCCACAACTATGTACCGTCCGCGAGGCCTAAGCTGAGCTTTGCATTTGTGTGAGAATGAATGCAGACGCGTCCTTTGGTTGGTTTAAACCGGTTTATACTGCTGTTTGGCAATCGATTCTATGTGCACTCACACAAATTCAGGGCTCAGCTTATGCCTCGCCAGTTGTACCACGCAATGAATATTGTTTTTGACATAATTATCAACTATCATGAATGATGTTGGTTCCGTAACCGTTACGCAATTGCCCTGCTGGTGCACTTAACTTACATAAACGAGTTTAAAGTTATTAGCTCTTAACATTATAACTGTTTCACTTTTTATGAAGCTTAAACAAAGGAGATTGGAGATAGGCCTTATAAATATAATTATAAATTAACTTTGAAGACTTGAGAAGTTTTCTAATAAATATAAAGATTTTTTTTAAGGGCTGTAATTTAATCTGTGTATTATAATCTTTTAGGCTGCAGAAACAATGAGCGTATCTGCGCGGCTCATATTTCGTCGCGTTACGCATATGAATCGCGCTATATAGGTATACATTCATAATTCTTCAACTGGGCGGCCTCACCACGCATAGCCGCCGGTCACGATCCTCCGAGCTCTTCCGTCGTAGAGCCGGTCATCTCTTCAGACTCCGCAGTCACACCGATAATTCAGCCCTCATCAAGCTGTCTCCCCGCCGCCAGCAATGCCATAAGTCGAGGTCCGAGTCCCACTAGGGGTTGCCCTTAGTGCTGTTGTTGCAGGTAGTCATGATGTTAGTGTAGTACAAGTAGTCAGCTTAAGTTAAGTAGTTTACTTCCCCACCATTGGCTGGAGACACTTCAGGTCCACTAATAACTGCCCGGTTACTTAGAAACAGTGCGCAAGGAAAACATATAGAAGAAAAAAAAAGTAACGCTTATTCTACATCGTTACGCCGAGTGTAATATGGTCTAGAAGTTTCGCTAACGTTAACTATATGTGGCGTATTACAGCCACGCTTAAGCGTATTTTCCGTCGCGTAACTTGTGCAATACGCGGCGCAAGATACACTTAGTGTGTTTTGGCTTAAGCTTGACTTATATGGCAAATGGTACAATAGCGAAACGGGTTTAATGCCGGCGACAAATATTAGTTCTACAGATATTCGTTCTCTCTATGTGTTTGCATAAGCATTGCATAACCAGCACATTACTGTCCCACTGCTGGGCGCCAGGCTTTTCTTAAAATGAGAAGGGTTTAGTCATTAGTCCAACCTGGCCTGGTGTAAAAACGGTGTTTTATACTATGTAAAGATAAACTAGACTTATTTTCTTCTTTTTGAACATCAAAGTAACAAAAGACCACCCCAAAACTGCCCCCCCTTCACCACTTCCTAGTATTTATGCTGTGAAGAAGAAACAGCACAACAAACTCCCCAGCAACACAGCTCTGTCATTGTCTATCCCAAATTACCCAACAACAACTCGTATTATTATTCAATTCTCCGATAACCCCAACGTAAACTAAACTCGAACATACTATCAAAGAAACCTAACTTACTAGTTAACTCTAATTAAACATCAATTCGTTAAAAAAGCAACGGATCCCTAATTCTCAGTGGTAATTGTGAGCAAAGGGTTCCGTCCAACGTCTTGTTTAATGTAAATAAGCCTGGAATTGGCTGCCTTTGTGGACGTCGACGGTTTATTTTCGTAAGAGGTTTTTGTTGAGAACCCCTTATGATGCTGTAATGGGGGTCCTTGAATAATTTTCGGGGGTTTCTCCGATATTAGTAACATATTTTATGTTGGGAAGTTGAAAAGCTTTGAGGGTGAAAATTTAGTAGCGTATTGTTATTTACGAACGTTGTTATTGAAATTCCTTTTTTCGATGGGTTTTAATACATATGCTTTACGTTCGTGCGGGTTATATTTTTTTCCTCTCTCGCGGCTCGTAAAGTTGATTGATTTTATTAAGGTTCTGTTGTAGGGATGCCCAAAAAAGTCTATTCAGAGTCAACGTCTTTTATTTCAAGTAGACTATTACAAGTGCTTTTAAAACGTCAAAACTAGGTGCACGGTTCCAATTTTAAAAGTGTCGTATCTTCGTCAATTTTGGTTTACGCCACAAAAGAAAAAATACGAGTCAAAATTTTTTGATAATAATCTAACTGACGGACTAATTCGTTTTTTTCAGTCAAATACCCTATTTTATTGTCATATTGCAAAGAAAACGTATACACTTGAGAGGGAACCAAAAAGTTTTCGATGGTGTATGTAGTCCGCCCGCCCACACCTGACTAGCGTGGTGGACTAGCCTAAGCCCTTCTCGTTCTAAGAAGAAGCCGCTGCTCAGCAATGGGACAGTAATGGCCAGCAGTGTTCTTAACGCCGCGTTTGGTGAAACATATTTCGTTTCACATTCATAATCATAACTGCAAGTGTCCTGCACATCCAGTCACAACTGTAAACTATGCAACTGCCAAATACAGCTTGCAGGCAGTTACTTAGGTTGCTGTAATTGCAACTGCTTGACAACTACCTTCTGGATATGCAGCACACTTACAGTTATGATTATGCTTATGAACAAGTGTTATCGGTAGCGTGTAGCACTGGGCAGTGTTGACAAACGAAGGTAGTCGTCGATATGGATCAACGCACCCGAGGTTACAAAGGCGGTGGTCTTCGACGAAGCGGGAGCATTCGGTGCTGAACAGCTGAAGAAGTCTGACCTTTTGTATCTGACTAGCTTGTCCTTATTTTATGATCTTGTAACAATTGTGTAAAGTATTATATTGTGATCTAGTTCATGTTACTAACACTAACCCAAATACAAGTACTCTCAGTGGTGGAGAGTCTATGTTGGTTTTATTTACTACATTTACCTTGCTCGCAATCCTGACATACCGATATTAACTATAACTGTAATGATAGAATCACCCCTGAACGATTATGTTGTTGTGTCTTTTACACAAGTAATAAATGAACCTAGCCTAATATTCTATTCTACATAAATTGCATATACAAATAACGCTACAAAACTGCAACTATTCACCCGTAGTGTGAAGTACACAAAGGCGGTGCAATCACAATTAGTGTCAGCTGTAATTGTCACGACGTACGAACAGTGCCGCCATTGTAGCGGGCTAGAATTAGCTGACATAACAGCTTGTTTACACGACACTATTATTGTTTTGCTAGTTGTTAGGACTATGTGAATAGACCACACTTTCTTTTCGGCATGTTAAAAGCCCAACGTTGATTGCTTGCCTTCATTGCAGGCGAAAATACAAAGTGTGTATGACGCAATGACATTAAATGACACAAATGACACCTTGTCGTATTCATGATGCGTTCTACGACCGAATACAAAAAATCAATCAAGTACATTAAATAGTTTAGTCACTTTAGGAATTTTATTTTTTACGATTTTATCATGTTATAATTATCAAGATCTGCACGTAATGTTATGTGTCTGTGACCCGTTTAAACTCTCAATCACCGTAATTATAGACACAATAGATAAGACAATTAAGTGTCGTCCTGGGACGACGGGCGGTACGCAACCGGCTAAACTCAAATTATCTTTATTTACGTGTGAAGAATAGATAGTTGGAGGAATAAGTAAAAATGAATAATCAACAACAAAATACAACAACATCACGTCTGTATTCTCCGAAGGGTGGGCAGAGGTGTATATTATACCCTCATTTCGTCCTTATGTTTAGGGGCGAGCCTATTGCCATCAACCGGGCACAAATCCAGACTCCGGGCTGCCACTGAGAAACTTAATAAGGAAAACCCCAAAAACGCTTTGCTCAATCGAACCCAAGACCTCACGCTCAACAGTCGCACTCGCTACCACTAAACCAACGAGGCAGATTGAAAAATAATGCAAAAAAAAAAACATACATAAGGCACTTGTCCCACCACCAACGATGAGCGAGAAGCGAGTAGAACTAGAAACTAGAAACGATTTGGCGAGCAGCGAGAAGCGAGTGTGTAGTTCCGATAGTTTGGTCGCTGGGCTATAAGCGAGTATGCGAGTGCGACGGGCGATTACTCGCACCACTCGCTTGGGGCGATGAACAATAAACGAATAGTGTACTAATAATATGATAATGGGTGTGCATGAAAAGAGCCTCCACGAATGACGATACTTAAGTACGTCCGGCGCACCCTGGGCAGTCAGCCCCTTTACCAATCTTGCTGACTGACTAATCTTTTCACCACAGCATGAGCTATTTTCGTATAGCTCGTGCTGATACGAGAGAAGAAGAAGAAGCTATGATAATATTTTTTCGCTGTTTGGTCTTTCGGCGTGTGTTCTCACCGCCAAGTGAGCATCGCTGAGCAAGTATCGCTGAGCGAGTATTATCTTTGATAGCTCTTGTCGCTCAGCGACAAACTAGTGGAGCGAGTCCTCGCCGGCAGTGTAAACAGTCAGCAATCAACTATTAATATATGCATCTCTTTTGTTTACACGGAATGTATATCTTTTGTACGTTTCTTGAGCGAGAAAATAGCCGATAGTTAGTCGCTTCCTCGCCAGCGGTGAGACAACTGCCTAAACACTGTTTTGTTTTTTTTTGTGTACGGTCTTCTAACGCATCTCTATCTATGACATTAATAAGTTGTATCATAATTAATGACATTACGTCATACCTATTCGTTTACTTTAAAATGAATATAAATTACATATATTCTCGTGAGACGCAAAATTACAGGAAGCCTATTAAATCTACGCACGTCTTAGAGGTGTGCCTACTGATATACTTATAGGGTGCTCACTAATATACTTACAGGGTGTTCTAATGAGCAATTGACGCTGACGCCCTCTAACGTCACTAATTATGACGGCAGTCAACGAGGGCGGAGGGCTGTGGCGCTGGGGGACGTGATGTCTTGTTAATTTTAAGTATATATAAATATGTATATATAGTGATACGTACGTATATGAAATCACGCGTGTGATGTCTTATGAGTAAGCAACACTATTTGGAAGCAAGTGTTCATAAATAATAATAAGGTAGGTGAATAGTTGATGAAAATATATATGAAGGAACTGTTTCGATAGCATTATAGATATGTATGTAGTTATGTGGATACCATCGGCTATTTATTAGGCATAGGGGTCGATATGGTATTCGCATGACATCGTTAAATATGTATATTGATTTAAAAAAAGTAAGCGTAAGGTAAGTTTCTTGCCGGCTTCTCTATAGGAAATGACAACTTGGAACTGTGCTCCTGAATTCGACTTCTCATAAGCGTCTATAATAGTTTTTTTTTTTTTGATTTTTTTATTTTGTTTCCTTTGACACTCATGATATTATACATGATATATATGTCGCAGAATCAACACAGAAGCACAACTATTAGAATGACTATTGATTATTGTTAATGTAGTAGGACGCCATCTATTATCGTTTGTCGGAAACGTCAAGCAGTGTGCTTGGGTGAGGTCGGTGCGGGGCGTGGCATGTCTTGTTTAACGGTTGTCAGCAAGCTGTCAGCTGTCGGCTGTCAGCTGTCATTCTTTTTGACATTGGATGCATTTGATTTGAGTGAAGTCACTTTGGAGTGAGACACAAGGGCGAGAGGTCGTTTTGCCAGCCTGCACCGAACTTACCGCGTTTCCGTACTATAATCCATTTCCATCGGTTTGATCATTAGAGATTTTATTATTTTGTTATCGAGAGTGAATAAATAGAGGACTATAATCAGTGTTGTGCCTATTATTTCCTGCCTACACGAAGTCGAACTTGGACTCTGATGACGAGGTACCCCCAATGAGTGAACTACCCTCGTTATATACATGACCCATCATAATTATTCTTTCAGAATGGAAGTAAACATAAAATATACCGAAACGAGCTTTAAGACTGCTTCTGACTTTTTTCACATCATAAAAACCTCGTAAATGTGAATAGACGTTTTCATTCGGAAACTAATGAAACAACCAAAAAAAATTGTACAGACGCCAGCAACATAAAGCTACTACGATCTGTCAAATTTCTTTAAAATATTTTCATCTTTATCGCAAAAGTATTAGGTTCAAAATTGATTGGGAAAATTTAACAGTTTCGGGTAGGTTGATGTCTGTACAAATTGTCCCAGAATAGTGTCAAACGGAAGTCCAGAGGTAGAGCACTCTTCAAGGTGCCCGAATCACGCTAATGTATGTTCCGCGATTTTTTGCAGTTTTCGAGGTATGATTTATTTTCCTGTTTTACCCAAACTCTTACTTTAATGGCATTTCTGATCATAGTCACGAGAATAGTTTTTTTTAAATAAATTAGCTGAATAAAAAGCTAATTAAAAAAACAACACGCATATTTCTCAACTATTCCTACCTCTAACAGTGACTTCCGCTTGGTACTACTTTTTAGGATATCCTGTATACTAAATAAATCATCATCTGCCTAGCCTTTTCCCAACTATGTTGGGGTCGGCTTCCAGTCGAACCGGATGCAGCTGAATATCAGTATTTTACATGGAGCGACTGCCTATCAGACCTCCACAACCCAGTAACTGGGTAATACGATACTCTTGGTAAGACTGGTTGTCAGACTGGTTGTCAGACTTTCTGGCTTCTGACCAACAGTAACGACTGTCAAAGATCTACAAATGACAGCCGGGGCCAACGGCTTTACGTGCTTTCCGAGGCACGGAGGAAACTCGCTATGGTAAATGGTCACCCATCCACAGACCAACCTCGGCAAGCGTGGCTTAACCCGGAAGATCGGTCTATGCGGCTGTAATTATTTAGCCACGACCTCCTCCTTTTAGGATATCCTGTATACTAAATAAATAATCTTTAATTAAAATCTACTCTATTATTTCACTGAAAAAATACCATTTTCCCAAAAATAATCCTTGTACATATTCCGTCTGTAGGCGTCAGTATTGAAAAATGGCGCGCAGTCACTTGTCAGTTTCGATTGACGTCAAGCCCACGTACGTACGGCAAATAACAAAACATGCTGTATATAAAGCGTGCCTGTAAAATCACAATGTAGGCAGGTACATAAAATATGCTTAAATGTATTTATGTATACTGTATTTAATATAACATTAGACAAATGAGTCCCATTTTAGCAAGGAAATGTAATGTTAACATATTTGCTTCTAGCAGGAATTCAACACAGTAGGTATAATACTTTTATGAACCTTAAGGGTGCTTTGCCACCAGAGATGTGCTATACAACGTTGCTATGGATGCCGTTGATATCCACCAATCATATTCATTGGTCCACATAGCATAGCAGTGGTGGAAACTGATTCAACTAAGCTACGTTTTTTATATAGAATGATGCGTGCTGTGGATGCGTGCTCCATCGCTGGCATCCATATGCCAGCTATGGATGCGAGCTATGGATGGTCGCGAGTGGTGTAGCTATGTGCAGAGCAGTGTACCTACAGTAGGCCCGCGTTTGTCACTGAAAGTAGACACGCATTTTCATAGCACATCGTACTCGCTTCGCTACATGGCTTAGCATCAGTGGAAACGGTCACATAGTTTCGTAGCTTAGCTTTTATATTCTCGCAGCATAGCTGCATAGCACATCTCTGGTACCCTAACAGTCAATCAAAATGAGCTGAAACTATATCTGAAGAAATGGAAGGTAATGGTAGATAAGTATATTTCCGATAATAAATAGAAGCTCCATTTCTTCCAAGTATTCGCTAAGGGTGTTTAAATAGCTGGAAATAGGTAAGTTCCACTGCAACTGCTTCCAAGTATTTGGTTGAAAGCATCCTTAGAGGTGTCAAAGGACGTCATTAGAGGTGCCATCACGTGGCCCTGCCCGAGGAGCCTTTCTTGGCCTTGTACAGATTCCGAAAATAGGGCGTTCTTCTTTCTTTTAAAAAATTATACACAGAATGCGGGTCACCAACAAAATTCTTAATAACTCGAAAACTAAGAATGCTAGCGTATTCAAATAAAAAATAATTTATAGACTATTTAGAATTTTTATTTTATTTGAGTAGTATTAAATATTCTATGTCTCGTGTAGTCCCGGACTTAAAGAATAGCATTACCCCATATCTTCCTGTGGGTGTAAAAGGCAACTAAGGGATTCTCTAGAGGATGGGCGAGCAGCGTTCTCTGAGTACTTTAACAAACCATACTGCACCAACCCGCTTGCCAAACGTGGCGATTACGGCAACCCCCCTCCCCCCCCCTTGGGGGAGGCCTATGTCCAGCAGTGGACGTCTTTCGTCTGAATGATGATGAAATATTCTATAAAATACTTATTATTTGAATAACCTAACATATTTAGTTTTCGAGATATTATGCTTATGTTTTTGTTAACTTTAGCTAGCCAGGCAGATCATATAGATCCTACCACCAAGCGTGCTGGGTTTTGTTGAATCTTACAACACGCGTCTATTCCGAGCGAGTGGTGAGGAAGTTTTATATTAAAGCCCGTCTCAAGTCAACAAAATATCACCCTCCATTACACAGAACTACTTCACTGAAGAGCTATGAGTGTCCAACAGCTCTGTCTAACCCTTCACGGTTGTACCACAGTCTACCTATATCTTACTCCTTACAGTCGGTCAACGTAGAACATTGTCGCAGAGCAATCGTGCGGGGGGTTGCGGGGTGAAGGGGCGGAGGTTATGTCCCGAGTAGCCATACTGCGTACTCGGGACATAAATTCCAGGGCTCGCACTTTTTGATTTCGAATTTGATTGATATCGTTCATAGAAATTATAATTATTAATTTATTAATAATAAGTATGTTGTATGTACCTATTACGAGAATTTTACTATAAAGTCTGTTTACTAATCCAAGATGGCGGCATACATACATTTTCAAATGATTGTCATCACCAAATCACCAAATCCAAGATGGCGGCCATGAAAATTAGTAAAGTAGTCGTCATGGGTGTCAAATCCAAGGTTTTCTGGGGTGCAGATGCCGAAAATGAGGTCAAAATCGAAATCCAAGATGGCGGCAGTAAAAATGTGAAATTGGTGGTCATGGGTGTCATTTCCATGGTTTTCGGGGGTACTGATGCCGAAAATGAGGTCAAAATCGAAATCCAAGATGGCGGCAATAAAAATGTCAAATTAGTGGTCATGGGTGTCATTTCCATGGTTTTCGGGGGTACTGATGCCGAAAATGAGGTCAAAATCGAAATCCAAGATGGCGGCAATAAAATGTCAAATTAGTGGTCATGGGTGTCATTTCCATGGTTTTCGGGGGTACTGATGCCGAAAATGAGGTCAAAATCGAAATCCAAGATGGCGGCAATAAAAATGTCAAATTAGTCGCCATGGGTGTCATTTCCGTGGTTTTCGGGGGTACTGATGCCGAAAATGAGGTAAAAATCCATTTCCAAGATGGCAGCTTTTAAAATTTCAATTTAACCATCATGGGTGTCATTTCCATGGTTTTCGGGGATGCTGATGACGAAAATGAGGTCAAAATCTATATTCAAGATGGCGGCCATGAAAATTTCAAATTAGCCGTGATCAAATCCATGATTTTCTGGGACGCTGATTACAAAAACGAGATCCATTCTCAAACACCAAGATAGGAACCACGTTTTACCTGGCAAATTACATTTAACTGGTAAATTTTTTTGACTGCCGTATATTGTCGGGGAATACTTAGGTTTTATTTCCAGCATCAGCACCCACGAAAACCATAGAAGTAATAACCATGAATAATAAGTAATTTTCTATGGCTCCTTCCTGGATTTGGGAATCATTTATTACTCTTACCTTCCCCCGCAAGCCTTAGCCACTGCGACTGTAACATCGACAAAAATTGTAGTTTTAAATATTGTTAGAAAATTCCAGGATAAGATGGCAAACTTGCTGCTACATACCTTTGCATTATTTTGTCAATCGTCAAAATTACGCATGCGTAGTTTTCTTTTTGCGTGTCACTGTTTCTATAAAACGTTATTTATTTGGACGGTTGTTTGACAAAGTTTGTGTAATTTGTTTTATGTGACCACAGAACACGTATTGTGACAACCCTATGACAAGTGTTACCAATTTTGACATTTCATAGGACCTGTCAAATGTATGGGCGTTGACCCACTGTATGTAGTAAGTAGGTACACTGTGGTTGTACTGTGACGTCTATACACCGTGGGCCCGAGGTACCCGAAAGATTTTAACCTTGGATTCCGATACCTAATTGGAGAACAAAAGCTAGGATATAGTTTGTTGAATAAAGCTTAATTTTCGAAATATTCATTATTTACGGAAATTCTAAAAAAAATATCTAAGGTAACAAGTCCTATGAACGCGGCGTTGCGACTTTAGTCATACCATACCCCTCTCGCCGTATGTCTTATTTGTCGGGGAGGGTTGTGAAGAGAGAACTTTCTTATCCACTCACACGATAATTTATAAATGTTGCCAGTTCAACTTAAGGTAACTATTGTTTACAAGGAAGTACTTTAATTGATATATCGGGTGTAAAAAGACCCTTAACGATAACGAAAACCACATATTCTACCCATCATTGGGATCATTTTTTTCTACCAGACCATACCTGGGAAACCATTGGTTTTGAAGATATGAAGGTCAAAGTATACATTTTTTTTTGTTTTTTTCAAAAACGAATTCCAAGTCATAATATTAAACTTTCTTCCAAACAAACGTTTCATCAAAAATTTCAATTTTTCCTAACAAATTACGCATTTGAAGTTACAAAAACGCAATGAATATCAAACGCACACGACCGCCTTGGCTCAGCTGTGTGGTCGCTGCACGCACACAAACGCGCGGCAACGCCACAACCACACATTGCGCGCTACAAAAAACGTTTTTTTTATGCCAAAAAATAAAAGACGTTTCCCAGCAATTATTTTTGGTCAATGTAATTTAATTTGATGTACAGGGTGCGTAGATTTCGGCTATGTGATGGGTCTTTTTACAGCCTGTATTAAGCAGAGAAAAAAAATCGACTTGATTTGGACTTTCGTTGATTAACATTTGACTCATAATACCATTACAAAGGCATGGTTAAAATCTTTCGGGTACCTCGGGCTCACGCCACGGTGTATAAAAATCTGTGTTGTTGTACTCATCTCCCCCTGTGACGCACACACAAACATGCCTTCTTAATCGTATGTCAATCATCGTTGTGCGGCTGACACTCGGCGAATCCGCGCCACGGCAGTTAAGATCCAACGTGACCTACCTTACACCTACCACGTGTCAGGGTTTGCACACAGCGTTGTTTTATATAGGAGGCAATAAAGCGTAGTTCCGACTACGTTATAACATATCGGGTGTAGAAAGACCCTTAACGATAACAAAAACCACGTATTCTAACCATCCTTGGGATCATTTTTTTCGAACAAACCATGCCTGGGAAATCATTGGTTTTAGAGATATTGAAGGTTAAAATACATATTTTTTTTTTAGTTTTTTTTCAAAAACGATTTCATAGTCATAATACTAAACTTTCTTCCATACAAACATTATAAATAATTTAAATTTTTCCTAACAAATTACGCATTTGAAGTTACAAAAACGCAATGAACATCAAACGCACACGACCGCCTTGGCTCGGCTGTGTGGCCGCTGCACGCATGCAAACGCGCGGCATCACCACAACCATAATTTGCGCGCTACAAAAAAAATAGTTTTTTTTCATGCCAAAAAATAAAAGTCGTTTCCCAGCAATTAGTTTAATTTAGTTTAATGTACAGAGTGCGTAGATTTCGGCTATGTGATGGGTCTTTTTACACCCTGTATAGTATAATGCTGGATCCACACGTTTACCACTTGCCACAAACTACAAACCTATACAAATGCTTGGATAAATTAGGTGATCAAAACAGCGCTATCCACACGCTTGTGAGTGTGCTAGTGTGTTATGAAGAAGCAAGCATGACGGACGTCGAGCTTTTGTCGGCTATCAAAGGTCTATCATATTTTTTATTATAAAAAGAAGCAAAATTGAAAGAGGAAAAATAAAAGTAAACGGAAAATTTCAAAATGAGTCTACAGTCACTCATTTTAGAAACTACGCACTACTCAATTAACAATAACATTTCGATATCGATGCACGCACGTCTACTCGCCGCCAGTGCGCAAGCGATACCAACAACGCACTTGCAAACGTGTAGATAGATCCCAAGCGCAGCCGCAAACTTCTTTAATTTGGACATCAAAAACCGACATTCGATCGGATCGGTTGCAAGCGCTTGCAAGCCTACACAAGCCAAAGCAAACGCTCTATCCACACATTTGAATTTGTGATGATTTGTCGAGGTTTTCCAAACGTGTGGATCCAGCATTACGCGTCATCCTACGTGAGCGATCTACAAGCGACGCAAAGCGGCGCGGCGCGATGCGGTATTGAAGTGGCCTACGTGACCAAACGCACGTGGAGTGCGGTGCGGCACGGCGCGGCGCGAAGCGAACGCTGTCAGTTGGCTTGATATTTTCACGCGAACTGGATGCGGTGCCGTACAGTGCTATTGAATGACGGCGGCGCGCGGCGAGCGGTCCGCGAGCTCGTAGGACAAAGCCGCCGCTTCGCACCACATCGCGTGTCACCGCATCGCATCGCTTCGCAATTCGCGTCGCTTTAAACCGCCTACGTAAGACGTCGCGTTAGAGCTTTAATGACGTTGTGACGGTAGTCTGACATATTTACTTCACGACCTGTCAAAACGGTCTTTAAAAGAGTATGCGGTGCGATACTTGCCCCTAACTTTTGCTGCGACCTTTGGGTCGGACGAACGTTCACAAGTGTTGTTTTGTTTTGTATAAAGATTGTAACTATGACTATGGTTGATTTTTCTTCACTGGAATGATAACTGATCGTAATAAAATATTCAGTTCAGTATATACCATCCTGTTTTTAATAAATAACGCCCCAGAAAGCTAAAAACCTATTAATCCTATTTGTAAATTCTGTTGTTTTATTAGCTATACTTCGAGTTAGCTCACAATAGTATATAGCAAATAATATATGGTATAACGATATCGCTCAGTATATATTTTATATAGACACGTTCACACAACACTATGCTATAAAGTAAACTTGAGCGATTTTAAGAGCTATATCTGTATCCGTATAGTAAAAGTTGAACAAAATGATCAGTAGAGTTCATGGTTTTCGGATATAAAGTGATTAATCAGTCATGCTGTACAGAAAGATGCTTATGAAACGCTTTCCTATACGCAATTTTCGGTATATGATCATATCTACAGGGTGTAAAAAGACCCATCACATAGCCCAAATCTACGCACTCTGTACATCAAACTAAACTACATTGACCAAAAATAATTGCTGGGAAACGACTTTTATTTTATGGCATATAAAAAAATGTTTTTTTTTGTAGCGCGCAATATGTGGTTGTGGCGATGCTGCGCGTTTGCATGCGTGCAGCGGCCACACAGCTGAGCCAAGGCGGTCGTGTGCGTTTGATATTCGGTGCGTTTTTGTAACTTCAAATGCGTAATTTGTGAGGAAAAATTGAAAATGTTGATAAGGTTGTTTGGAAGAAAGTTTAGTATTATCACTTAGAATACGTTTTTGGAAAAAACTAAAAAAAAAATGTTAACTTTGACCTTCAATATCTCCAAACCCAATGGTTTCCCAGGTATGGTCTGGTAGAAAAAAATGATCCCAATGATGGGTAGAATATGTGATTTTCGTTATCGTTAAGGGTCTTTTTACACCCGATATACATTTAAAGGAGAAGCTGACTGACTGACTGATCCATCAACGCACAGCCTAAACCGCTGGGGTAAGAAACTTGAAATTTTGACAGTAGGTTCCTTTTGTAACGTAGGCATCCACTAAGAAGGGATTTTTCGAATTTCAATCCCTAAGGGAGTTAAATAGGGGATGAAAGTTTGTATGGAAAATCGTCACTTAACGGGTTCAAAATTTCACGCAAGCGAAGTTGCGGGCGAAAGCTAGTTTATATCATATTGCTTGAAATTCCCTCGTTGGGCTAGTAGTCACAAGCGCGACTGCTGAGCGTCTTGGGTTCGATCCCCAGGTCGGACAAAGTGTTATTGGGTTTTTCCGTGTGGAATTTCTGAGTAGTAGCCCGTAGTCTGGATTTGTGCCTGGCTGATGGCAATAGGCTCGCCCCCTATTACATTGGGACTTAAACGTAATGGCCAAATGTGAGTGTAATGTACACCTCTGCCAACCCTTAGAGGAATAGAGGCGTGATTTTATGCTGGGAATTCTTCTTCTTCTATTCTTCACAGCATAAACACTAGGAAGCGGTGAAGGGTGGGCGCTTTTGGGGCAGTCTTTTGTACCTAAATGTGACGTTCAAAAAAAACTAAGTAATACTAGTCTACTTTGAATAAACAAGTTTTGAGTTTGAGTTTGAATATGATATAGCGGCTATAATCATGATACTGCGACAAACATACAATAATACATTTATTATATTTTACAAATTGTATTTGATGTAGCGCTTCCGGCTGTTTGGACAGGCTGCGACATAATCGACCTGACACAATGGGAGCAAGGCCTTGCTACTGATAAACACATAATACATGATATAGGTACACACGGCTACAGATCAAGCTATAAATTTCCAGTATAAGCTGATCTCGCATTGTATAGGATTTCCTTACAGTGAGAGGTCAGTGTAAACTGGAAATGTATAGCTTGATGTGTAGCCGTGTGTACCACTGTTTTGACCACGGAATAGAAAAAACATGTGGAAATGACATGCAGCTGTCGCGCGTGTGTCATAATTATGCGGAGATCCGCTGGCTCACGTGACTAGCTACTTTCTGTGACACGACATCTTCAACTCATACGTAAAATATTAGAATCATGCCTTATTGTGCAATGTTAACTTGTAAAAATGATAGCAGGTCCAAAAATGTATCTCACAGAGGTGTATACAGTTTAAAACTTTTATATCTTTCAATATAAATTGTTACGTCCGTCAGTTTGGCGATACTGGTTCCCGAAGAGTGAAGCGACATAGCGCAGCGTTCTCTGAGTACTTTAACAACCATACTGCGATCGCCAACCCGCCTACCAAGCGTGGCGATTACGGCAAATCCCCCTCTTTTGGGGGAAGTCTTTGTCCAGCAGTGGACGTATTTCGGCTGAATGAAATGATGATGAAAAGTATCATGTCTGCGGTGGGCCTTAATCCGGGTGTGTTCCCATTACCCAAATCCGTTCAATAAATCTCCTTGTTTGACTACTAAACATTTGGTTTCCCATATTATTTTACGCATAAAGTGCGTTTTAAGGACATAATGGCCTGTCCCACACAACACGTGTTCCCCTTTCGAAATAAAAACATTTTATATACGTGGCGTGCGACTGACATAGAGTTACGGGCAGCCCTGACTAAAATGTACATTAGGGCTGTCACACAAATAATTTTACATCGTTTTGCAGCGCAGTGTTGTCATGTAGCAGTAAACAGATGCAAAATTATGAGAACCGGTTAAATGGTAATGTTTTGGGTTACTCCATACGGGAAAATAAACAAAATGAGTGAAGTACAATGTGGAATAACAAAGCATTTTTTTTTAATAAAATTATATTCGTACCTTTTTGACCTACCGGATAGTTAAATTTAAAAAGATATCTTTCGTTGGAGTAAATAGTAAACGACTGTTCACGTAAGTATTACAGATCGAACTTTAGAACGAGATATCGGCGAGCTTCGGTTTCGTAGAGCGTCATCTCTGTCACTCGTACCTATGTGATAGATACCGAACTGATACGTACGATTTCCACCAAACGGGCCGCGCCGGAGCGCATTTCATACTATATATCTATTCATATAATAAATCTGTAGACATGGCGTGTCTGTACATAGCAAATATTTTGAAAAAACCTGGTTGGGGTGTTAAACTATAACCAATAGAACCCATTTTTAACATTTTTAGATTTTTTGTCTGTTTGTCTGTTTATCTGTTTGTCTGTTTGTCTGTTTATCTGTTTGTTTGTTCAAGCATCACATAAAAACAACTGATCCAATGTTGTTGACTTTTATAAATAAATATTGTGCTTATCTCCAAGTAACATATGTTTTTTGTTTCATCGCAATCGGTTCACGCAATCAAAAGTTATGCGAATTTTAAGTTTTCTAAAAGAACTTAGCATGTATTTGTGTATACTTACCATTTCTTTTCAATAGATGGCGTTACGTGTATCAAATCACGTTGTGAGGAAATATAATCAACGAATATATTACTATTCTCAGTCTACGGAAGGTCTATTGAAATGCTATTCGAAGAAGGTACTAACTAAGCTTTTATAAAAAAACGAGGATAATGTTATTTAAAATTTATAAGGTACCTATCTATCTGAATGGCAGTGGAAGAGAAATACATTCAATTTCATAAGCAAGTGTAGGTATTCTAAATTTTTAATTGTGCAAGGCAATACGATAGATTAATTTGAAATACTCATATATTTTATTATGAATACTGAAACACGTATTTATAAATCTATTTACTATTAATAAAATTCAAAGTGCACTTTGTCTGTAATTAAATATTTTTCCAAAATTTCGATTCGGTGCTACTATACTATCGATAAAGAAACCATAACATTTTTTTTTTACAATTATTGTGTCTGTTTGTCTTTCCGTCCGGACATCACGTAAAATCCCGTGGATGGATTTTGATAGGACTTTCGCTGATGTGTTGCGTAAAGAGCGACAATTTTGCTGATTATCATCACGGTATTGTTCATAGGAGCCGTGCAGCGGAACATTATTTCCACATACTGCGAAGTATGAGCTTAATATTCGGATCGTAAAATCGCGTGAATCGATTTTGATGGGCCTGCGCTTATGTTGGTATATAAACTATCACGCTATTGCTCATAGATGCCGAGCAACGGAACATTATTTCCATATACTGCGTAGTATAAGCTGTAGACTGAAGTAAGTGCTGCAGTGAACGGTCGCTGGCTCAGTGTCCTGCGTTAAAACCTCACTTTAAAAAAATACACTTTTTGTAATTTTTTTGGAATGTTTTTATGTATTTTATTTTGTGCATTGTTGTCAGAACTATTCAAAGCCTGTCGTCGCCGTTTTATTAAGTTTATTTAAGCCTTAGGTAATGTCCCAAAACACATAGCCATGAAGGGAAAGTAACTACTTTAAATATTAAAAATTGCAAATTTCACTCACAGGTGACTTCATTTTATTTTTAAAAGTAAGAAATATTGCCTTTACTGATTTTTTTGCCTGAACCGGGAATCAAACTGACAAAGCTATACCATCTGCAAAGGCACCTGTTGAAAATATCTTTATGGTCAATAATCAGGATCAAAACTCTCCAACAAACACACTGTCTTAAATTGAACGAAGTGGAAAAAATAAGAACTAAGTACTTAATAACAATTAATAAGTGCTTGAATTTAAATGTACATAAGTTAGTCAATTTTGGTTTTATGGTCTTCCATCAATTTCAGACACAATGGGCCTTATTACAAAAGATGGTTTAAACCAAGACTAAGGTAAACCCTGGTTTAAAATATACCCATCACTTTCTTATGTCATATAACAAAAAGAGACGGGGCTATTGTAAAACCTAGGTTTTTCTTAGACCATGTTTTGTAATAAGGGGGAATGTTTATTGGAACGATTTGATCCGTATTATTGATCCTATCGATTGGTGAAATAAAAATACAGATGATATTTTTTCGCATTTGGGTTGGTTCGATTTCCAGATCAAACTTTTTGAAATCTTTGAAAGCAGTACCTATTTCTAACTTATAAAAATAAAATGAAGTCTTCTATAGGTGATTTTTTTATATATTTAAAGTACTTTCCTATTCCACACCTCGAATGAAATCATTTTATAGACTGCACTGCGTAAAATATTTTGATTTAGTTCGCCGATTGTAATTAGATGGCGTTGTAGCCATTTTTGTATCGCGATAAGGTTTCGTTACATTATCACATATCAATATTCAATTATAATCCATTTTAGCAAGGAAATGTATGGAAATAAGCACCGCGTTTTTAGTATTATGGTTATATGAACCTTTACGGTCAATCAATAAGAGCTGAAACTCTACCTAAAGAAATGGTTTAAAAGATATAAGTGCCTTGGTGGGACACCTTTGTCTATTATTATAATAAATGGAATACATACATATACACTATTTAGTTGCTGCGACACAATGTTGTTTTCCGAGTTCCACGCGGACGGAGTCGCGGGCACAGCTAGTATACAATAATTAAGTTTCATGTTTGCGTGGAATTTACACTGCTTGGAACTCGGTAAGATCCGCGCGTATGCTGCGGTAGCCGGTCGGCTACGCTCGGACGCCGCGGCAGCCGGTCGGCTCCTCGCGTACGTGGACGGCGGCCCTCGGCTGTCGTCGCGTCCGGTCGGCTCCGCTCGGCGACACCGCAGGTAGAAACTGACTGCGATAGCGGATACACGAGCACACGCGCGCATGCGCCCGGCTTCCAGCAGATTGTAGCCGTCGGGCGGACGCGGTCGACTACTGGCGCGTGTTCGAGCATCCGCTGCGACGCGCTGGGCGCAACAAGTTCAATGTAAAATAAGCCGTATTTAAATACATGTAGAAAATAGAATACAAGAGCACGTTGACGACGGGCACCGGACGGACGGACGACGGGCGGGCGGCGGCGGGCGTCAACGTGCTCTTGTATTTTATTCTCTACGCGAATACAGGTAATTCATGTATTTTTTTAAACTACGTGATCTACTGGTGACACAGATTGATCATTCACTGGTTTTATAAAGATAAAACAAACAAAAATATCTGTTTTTTTTTTGTTTTTCTGTGTAAAACTAGCGCACCGAATTTACTGACTGCACGAAGCAATATCGCGCTTGTCGTGCCCGCCAGCTGGGTCGCCGTGCTTTCATTAATTTATGCAAATTCTATATTTCCATTATTTCATCGAAATGTTGTTTTTTTTTTACTTTTTTTTGCACCTTTGTTAGATGATTTTATAAGGTTCAGATACGATCACTTACTGCTACCAAAAGAAAACATTTTTTTTTAATTTTTAATCAATATAAACCCGTGCAGGGTTACTCAATACCAGTAATATATCAGTTTTTTAGGAATTACACGAATTCGTTAACACTGTATTTGATCAATTTTATTTTACATCGAGACCGTGGCCGTACCGTTGTAATGTAAACAGTCCCTAATACTAATAAATACAAGTCGTGTATTTTCAGAAAGTATTTCAAAGTAGCATTTCCACAATTAACTCTGACAAGTTACAACTTCATTCACTTAACATCTAAGACGATCTCGTTTGATTAGCATCAACATTCCGGCTCGGTAGTCTTTTACATTTAAAATTACTTGTAATAGCCAATTTAATTAGATGGAATTAGAGGAAGAGCCTTCTGAAACAATCAACATTGTAATTTGGAAACAAAAACCGAGTAACGACGCTTTAAGTATATTGAGTACCTTTTTGTTTCTTTATTTCCATTTCTTCGTTTCACTTTCTGCTCATTCTAATAATCGAATCATTCTTTATAAATATTTGGCTACAAGGAATGGTTAATCTTCGGAAGCCTCTTTATGATTTACTAGTTATATTAAAGCTAGTTAGTAGTAGTTAATTTATATTAAAAACAACTCTTAACACACTACTAATTATATTTATAATAATATATGTATATATATTATATCTGAATTACGGTGTTTTCAAGCCTTTGTGTCCGTTTGTAACATCCACCGCAACCAAAGCCCCGTTTCAACACAAAACGAATGTACTAATTCAGTAATGCCAACGTTAAAAAACAAACCGGCTGGCATTCTATTTAATCTCACAGATGACGCCCTCGACATACTCCCCCGTGCAGAATAATCGACGTATTGCGAACAATATCGGAACGTTTCCAACGCATCATGCCACAATATTAAAAGCTGTTTTGTTTTTGAACAGTGAACGGTTTCACGCTTATCTGAATATTGGAGGGAAAATTTATATACATACGATGAAACTATAATATTGAACGTTTTACTACGTTGATGGGTAAATTGTATTTATGATTAGTTACGGTTTACTTGCGAGTATTTTAGTTCAGTTATGTTGTGTTTTTACTAGGAAAGTTTTGGGGTAGTTCTGATTTCTTTCATTCCATATGTATTTTGGGGTGCTGAATCCGAATCTGAGGTTTGCGGACAAAATTTCGTGACGCAACATTGAAAAATGCGAACAATTTCTGCATGGTCTGTTAACAGAAATTAAAGTACATAAAGTTCTCTACAAATATCACTATTTAGTTTCTTTTTCAGACGAACCCTTCGGTCTCAAGTGCGACTTAAAAATTGGCAATTTTCAGCAGTCTCTGCAAAACCCACTTTTTACATTCCAAACCTTTATTTTTTATTAGAATGCTGTCATTTGATAAATTTCTCCTAGTTCTTTGCACAAGTAATTAAAAATAAAAAAAGGTCTAAATTGTAAATATCGATATCAAAAATTCAATGTCTCACGAAAAAATAAACATGAATAATAAAGTATATTCTATCTATCTATCTAATCACGTGCCCTTAATCGTGAGCTGAATGAGTTCGACTCACGTCAGGGCTCCGTTTGGGTCCGAAACTAGTCGGGCAATCCCGAAAAAAGCACGTGAGTAAACCGTAACTAATTATAAATATGAATGTGTCTCACGAAAGTTGAAATCTCTAACTTAGTTCTTATCTATCACCGTCCTTTTCTTGCGTTGTCTTTTAGAAAAAGATAGCGGTTTTCTAGTTTTAATTTAGTTAGAATCGGTACCCAGTGGCGTAGCTACCGTATGGCTAGACGGGGCAGTGCACCGGGGCCCCAGAGCTCTAGGAGCCCCTCGGCCTCCATGAACGACGTTCGAAAAAGTTATATAATAGCCTAGTTGAATAAAGAATTTTTGACTGTAACTTTTTGGCCCCTAACCAACGATTTTTACGCGAAAGCGTGACAAACGAACAAACTTTTACATTTATAATGTATCTCTGTTCACGGCTCATCTTCCGTACGGAAGACGTCCGGTCCTTTGGAAGGCATACACAGGGACACAGGTCCAACGCGCAGAGGCCCCTTTGAGAACTTTAATCTAAAATGGGGTGGGGCACCAACCGGGAACTATCCACGGCTGCACTATTGGAGTACAGTCATGGACCGTCCCAGGTGGGTGCAAGACTATTGTAAAATGTGGTGAAAAATATCTGGTCTATGGGAAGGGGTGTTAGGTGGACTGATAACTTCTATTGCCGGAAGAAAACGGCGTCTGCCTTTCAACATTTAAAATTGAAGTGTTGGCAGACGGTGACTCGCCAGCTCACTAGCTGGGACCCCTAAAAAGCCGCCAGCACATAGGCGAAGGGGGCAACAAACGTGTGAGCGTTGAACATTTATAATATTATTAGGAATTACGATTAAATAATTGTCTGCTGCGTTGTACATAATGCTTACTAGTAAATAGCTTTGCTTTATTTTGCCCTGCAGTGGGCGATAACGAGCTGATGATGAAGTAGTTTTGCACCTTCAAAGTATTTAGTTTACTTTTGGTCCCCAATTTCATTTTTGCTCCGGGGCCCTTGGTTACATAGATACGCCACTGTCGGCACCACTGGCTCACAAATCAGAATATTTCCTCTGAATCACGACAGAGGATTATACACGGTTGGTTAAAAAGAGAGGTTTTTTAGCTAATCTGGCTGAACACGAAACATTACTGTTGCATATTTATGAGAGCGCTTGTACTGAGTGGAATGATTCTAGTCTATTAAAAATAACAGTAATGTCGTTTAATAAATGGCTCTTGTATAGAATTGCTCATGTTGGCGCATTTCTAAAGTTCCTTGCTTCATTTATGTGCTAGTGTTTTCGGTAAACAAGTTTGTCATACATCGTCAAACGATCAGATGAAGTAGACCCACATAATAGGCGTGGCAACAGCAGGATATGCCTTCATACTGCGGGGACAACCCTTATGCGCAAAAGTGTCTTCTGTATGGCTCCTATCATATTGAATAAACTTCCTAAAAGTTGGAGAGAACTGCCCTTGTCACTTTTTAAAAATAAGCTGCGGATTTTTTTAGTTCATAAAGTATACTATAACATTTTAGATTTTTTTTTAATAAAAAGGACTTTTCTCTTCCAATTGCTAATATAGTTAAGAATAATAAGTAAATCATGTAAGTTTTATTATCTTTCTCTTTGTTATATTAATTTAATGTGTTTGATGTGATGCTTGCTCATTAATATTTTTTGCATGCCGATTGGTAAAATATGACTGAACTTTACTCATCTGTAACTCCATTTTGTACCCATATTTGCAAAATAAATCATCTTTCTTTCTATCGATGGACTTTAAAGTGTGCCTAATAAAAGCTTTTGTAATAGTGTACCTAACTTCAGAAATTACGAGTTTGAGTTGAAAGGAAAACTTTGCCTCACACTACAATTTCTCCTGTATCGTAGGTGTGTTTACAGACCAATCTTCACATTCACAAACGCCCAGCCCCGGAACAACTATCTGCAGGCCATACAAATGTTTGTTCCGTACGGGAATTGAACCCACGATCCATAGCGCAGAAGCCAATAGCTCAGTCACTGCACCAAACGTGTCGTCAAACTACCTCGCCATGTGCTACGATCCTATGGTATGTTCACATCAAGCCAACGAAGGCAGTTATCCCACCGGCGCCGGCGAGGAATCGACTAACTATTGGCTATTAGAAACGTACAATAGATATACATTACGTGTAAACAAAAGATATGCATATATTAATAGTCAATCGCTGACTGTTCACACTGCCGACAAAGACTCGCTCCTCTAGTTTGTCGCTGAGCCACAAGAGCTATCAAAGATAATACTCGCTCAGCGATACTTGCTCAGCGATGCTCGCTTGGCGGTCAGAACTCATGCCGAGAGACCAACCAGCGGTCATTTGCGAGTGGTGCGAGTAATCGCCCGTTGCACTCGCACACTCGCTTATAGCCCAGCGACAAAACTATCGGAACTACACACTCGCTTCTCGCTGCTCGCCAACTCGTTTCTAGCTTCTAGCTCTACTTGCTGCTCGCTCATCGTTCGCGGTGGGACATGTGCCGAACGCTCGTCTTTTGTTTATTCAACGAATTTGAATTTACGTACCATTGACGTGAACCAAGAGTCTACTACAAAATTCACGAAAATAGTCTCCTGAGTTTCTATACACCACCAAGGCACACCGCCATATAAACTTAGAAATACTAACAAAATAATTTAAAACCTGTATTGTCATCACAATGCCTAAATTAGCTTTTTTTGTGTTTGGGTTTCCAGGCTATACACTATCTACATAATTATGTACTTGTTCGTTATTATTTTTATCTTACACAATTTTTTTACTTTATTTAAGTATGCATACACACATTGCAGTATAAAACTGACTTACATTCGTCATCTCACACTTCAGGTCCAGTTGAAAACCAGCGTCAGGCACTAGTTGTCTAGCATTTTTGCTGAACCGGGCATTTTTGGGCGCAGCAATGAGGCACACTTTCATGCAAATTTTTTTCTGCTTTTTTTTCTATTGTGTGTCTGTGCTAAAAAAAAATATTTTCTTTCTTTTCACTATATTTCGAATGCATCCATTGACGTAAATTAGTTCATTTTCGCGTATTAGTCTACATTCGGTTCGGAGATTTTGGATTTTGAGGTCCATGTGTTTCTACGTCTTTATTACGTATCATTAAAGAATGCATAAATGTGAAAGAAGCGTAATGGTATTTACCTACCTACGTACACAACAAGCCAACAAAAGACAACGAACAGAGTTTGTTACAGCTTACATCCGAATGATACCGGATTCGTTGTAAACAAAATGTGATTGATGTTGGCTTGATGTATACGTACAATTACACAAACGCGCAGGAACTTGTACCCCAAGTGTGAGTTTTTTTCGTTAACTACTGTAGTTGCGTCATGCCAAAAATGAGTCAAAATGGATCAGCTTCTAGGCTAACCAGATATGGCTGAATACTAGTATTTTACACGGAGCGACTGCCATCAGACCTCTGACAAACCCAGTTACTGGGTAGTGCCGATATTCTAAGGCCTCATTTACGGAGACGTGGGGCGTCGCGCGTCGCGTTGTGCGGCGCGGCCCGCACTGAATTCAAACATATGACGTTGTATGATAGCGTTTACGGAGAAGCGATTTTACACGCGTTTGCTTGAAATGCAGCCGGAGCCCGCGCTCGACGCGCGACGCCCCGCGTCTCCGTACCTAAATGAGGCCTAAGGTTAGACAGGTTGTCAGGTTTTCGAGCTTCTTCGAACTTTCTGACTATACTTGTAACAATCTAATAGGTCCGATTTGGAACCTGTCAACATACTATAGGAGTGTGAAAATTTAGGAAGCGCCTCTAGGTGCGGCGTTCTATTCTAGCGCGAATTTTAGTTTGTGAACGCCGCGCCTAGAGGCGCTGCCTAAGGCCTCATTTACGGAGACGCGGGGCGTCGCGCGTCGCGTGCGGCGTGGCGTCTCGCGGTGCGTCGTACGATTTTTCTGTTTACGGAGCGGCGGCGCGTGCAGCGGCCCGCATCATCACACGCGCAAACACAAACATATGGCAATGTACGATGTTGTTTATGAAGATGCGGCGCGTGCGACGCCGCGGGCCCCGCCGCGGTTGACGCTACGTTTTTTAGTGAACGGAGAATTGCAGGAAAAGCTGGTCACAACGCTGCGTGCGCAGCCGCGATAAACGTCGTGTGCGACGCGGCGATGACATCCGCGGGCTCCGCCTGTATTTCGAGCAAACGCGTGTAAAATCGCTTCTCCGTAAACGCTATCATACAACGCCATATGTTTGAATTCAGTGCGGGCCGCGCCGCACAACGCGACGCGCGACGCCCCGCGTCTCTGTACATGAGGCCTAAATCATACATAGTACTGATTCACCTAACTAAAGATGTTCAATTGCAGTGTACTTGCAGTTAAGTTTCGATCAAAACAACTCTTTTCGTATTCTCATCTCTCAGTTAGGCTCGCGTGAATTTAACTGCAGCGTCAATACAACTTGATAGGAACGTCATGAACTTACGTGCCTACTGGTTACGAATTCTACACTCCCGACCGATCTGTTTAACAACAAGGGCCCAATTCTCCTAAAATAAATTGTTGCCAAACGCAATCGAACCACAACCGTCAGTCAGTTTTTGTTTTCGAAAACTTTCAAAATGATTGATTTTGTTTTTTGTGTCAAACAATTCGACAGCTTTTGAAATTGAGAACTGTCTGAATGAACGGTTCGGCCTTGGTTCGGTTGTGATTTATCAAGATTTATTTTAGGAGAATTCGGCCCCAGGTTACGAATTCTACACTCCCAACCGACCTGTTTACCAACAGGTTACGAATTCTACACTCCTGACCTTTTGTGTTGCCATGTCTTCCATTTTGGAAACCATAAAAATAAAGCAAGGATTTTCTTAGATTTTTAAAATAAATGCACAATGAAAGAACTCTGTGATGTCGGCGTTTAAGTCATTTATACCATTCTCAGAAAGGCATAAGCTGTATTTATTTGTGAACATGACACGTCATAACCAAGTGTTCACAATGATCAACACATCTTGCTAAGCTCTTCGAGTTACGTATTCAGACCAATACGTAACAATGTATATATACACATAGCTATGCGAGAGATAGGATATTATTGGATAGATAAGACACAATGCAAATAGAAGGCAGAAGTATAGTTTTGTATCGTCTTTTAACAGCCGACTTTCATAGACTATCTATCGGTCATATGCGCTACTAGAGACAAATAGACATGAACTCCTAAGTAATGTCAAAATTCTATCTATAGTAGGGCAAATTGCCGATAGACAAGCTATTGAAACCGGCAGTAAGTCGTCACTGATCTCTAAAAGTGATTTTGAATTTAGTATGCCGGGACTAACGCCATTTATTAACGCATTATTTTACACATTTTTCGTTAATTAATGGTGTTAAGCGTTAATGGCAGAAGTGAAAATTTAAAAACTTGTCATGAAAACTGTTTTATTTATAGAAGGAATTCATTACAACGAAAATGCGAAGTTTTCTTATCATTATGTCCACAGAATAATATTTCTGTGATTACGTCGTTCATTTTGCGTGGGCGCTTCGTAGAGTTTCTCAATGTAAAGCTTGTAAAACGTTATTTGTTTCTATAGTTCGTCTATCTGACGTCGTGACGACGTCTGTGGTCTAGTGGTTCGAGTGTCGGACTGCTGGTCACGAGCTTGTGGGTTCGATTCCCACACAACACAAATATTTATGTGATGAACATAAGTGTTTGTGTTGGTCTGGGTGTTTCTTATGTATTATAAGTACGTATTTACAAAAAAAAAAAGTATATAAGTATTATATCCATTGTCTAGTACCCATAGTATAAGCTCTGCTTAGTTTGGGACTAGATGGTGCTGTGTAAAAAATGTCCCAAAAACATTTATTTATTATTACCTAAATGTAATTTTTAGTTAGTTAATTCACATTAATTCGAAATAAATCTTATTTATGATATCGATAACAATAGTTCTGGAAAACAATCGATATCGAATAACTAATTTTCAGTTTACATTATGCCACATCTCTAAAATATACATTGGTAAGGTGAATTGAGAGTACTTGACATAAAATTACTTATAAAACGCCGGTTTTTCTTTTTTTTAAGCAATTTAATTTTTCTATTTTAAGTGGCATAAATGATACATGAACGTGCGATTACAGCAATCGTGACTGATTTGCTGTTATCCATTGAAGAGTTCTATAGTCTATCTCCAAAAGTCTTCATCAGATGTTTACCAAATTTAAATAGGAATACATCGGAAGAAAATTCTTTTAAAAGAAAAGAATCTTTAAAATCGGTTCACAATTAGCAACGATACCCATGAACAAAAGAACTAAGAACCTCCTTTTTTTGAAGTCGGTTAAAAACATTCCCAGAAACCAGATCCAAGACCGAGGTAACCCTAAAAAGCCACTAACACTACTGCCTCTAACCTGTAGACGCGCATGTGTGCTGCCAACAAATCATTGAACCAAGGGCTCTGTCCCCATAAAGACGTGAAATATCGGAGCTACGCGACGGAGGCAATCCAATCGCTTTTCATAACAGATAATGTGCTACCGAGTCGTTATATGTTGACCTTTTTTGTGTGAACTTTACTTTTTAAGTGCTTTTCGATATTAAAATTAAGGTGATTTATTTATCGGGAGGCAATTTTGGGAATAAAATTAGCACATGTCTTTAGTTACTTAGATATAATGGTAAGTACTTTTATGTGAAGACGTGTAGTTAGCTATTCATGTGTCTAACTTATTACCTTATTGCCGTTTTGTTCAGTCAATTTATTTATTTAAATTATGGCACTCCAACGACTTATTCAGTAATACATTTTTAGGGTACTGCAACAATTAAACTTAAAATCTAGAGTGAATTTGTCTCTTACATGTGTACACAGCACTTACATATTACAAGTTTTATACTATTACAGAGAGTACCTACAGATAGGCTTAAAAAAATTACAAAACTACATAAAAACAAAATTTAAAAAAAGAAAGAAATAACCAAATCTATTGCTCTAAAGAATAACACAATCAATGACAAATAATAAATAAGTAAGTAATAATATCAATCAAGTTTTACTCAAAAATTTTCACATTCTTGTAACAGTGGTACTACTGTATTTATTTTTAATCAAGAATTTGGTCATCACTTGTGTTGACGGTGAAGAAAAACATCGTGAAGAAACTTGCACATCTGAGATGTTTTCAAAACTGACTAACCCCTGAACCCTTCATATTTTGAGAAGAAGCCAGTCCTCAGCCGTGAGACACCAATAGGCAAATTATTGTATTCTTGGGATAGTGTTAATTTATTAGGAAAGTGGACTATTATAATTATGAATAATTATATACCTATCCCAAATAAACTGAAATACAGTACTGAAGTCACAAATAAAGCCAGCCAATGAAAGCACCTAAAAAATTTCACTGGAGGATTCATATTCACACCTTCACACAAAAGCCCGTTTTAAACGTCTATTGTGACACCGCTTCAATGGAATATTGCCAAATCTGCACAGAGTTGTGTAGAAGACAGTCTATAGATGCGAATTTTTAGGCCAGCCTCACATTGTTTTAAGTTCAGTCTATGGTATCTAGTACAAAATTTAAGAGTGCCTTTAGGCGCACGTCCGAAATTTTCTGACATAAAAACTAAGGGCGCGTTCAGACAACACGCGCCCGCTAAGCGCACGCCACGCACGTCAGTCAGCACCCGCGTCTAACTCACTTTGAAGTTGGTTGTATATAATTTGAGTCTTACGACACATCAATAGATCTCAAATTATATTTGCCATCGTAGCCGGGAGGGTGAAGGCAACGCGGGCGCTGCGAGATTGCGACGCGTGTACCTACTACGCGATAGCTGTTCGGGCGCTGAGCGTGTGCGTGTACTTTACATCGATAAAAAATGTACGTTAAGGCAAGGGACTACCTTTTAAATTTGGAATTTAATCGTTAGTTTCTGAGGAGGGAGCGATACGTAAATGACGCGAGCGCGGTTACGCGCCAAAAAAAATCGCGCAAATGTGAACGCAGCCTAAGCCGGCAATACACGCTGGCCAAGCCTCAACCAACGTGAGCGTAGGCAAATTAATACAAGGCGAATGCTACAGTCTACATTTTGGTTAGGTTCGAACGAGACCAACGCCAGACAAACATGTGGACTCGACTTGCCGAGTGCAGGCGTTTGATTTGTGCAGAAAATGTGACTTGTTCCGAAGTGAGACGAGTCGTGGCGAGTGATCCCGAGTGGTGGCAAGTGGCAAGGCACACCAAACGAACCGTATACAGGTTGAAATTGTAAACACTGGACAAACCGAAATGGGAGATTGTACTCATCACTATGAACAACTTTTACTATGGGACCAAATCGGAAATCGCGAAAAAAAAACAGCTGTTCCCTACATTCCAACATAATTATATGTTCGCATAACTCGTCAAAATGTAGGGAACAGCAGATTTTTTTTCGCGATTTCCGCATTTTTCTTTTAGTAAAAGTTGTTCATAGTGATGAGTACAATCTCCCATTTCGGTTTGTCGACTGTTTACAATTTCACCCTGTTTAAGTTGGTGCTCGTCTGCACTCGACCAGCTAAGCGAGCGACGACGAGCAATGGCGAGGCTAGACAAATGGGCTGTCTATGCGTTGGTTGCCTTCGCTCGGCGAGCTAAGGCCAACATGTATTGCCGGCTTTACAATATACCGTGGTCGCCACACAAAACAAGTGCGGAGCAGCGGGAGATGTCACACGTGTTGACGACGGGTCCGCAAAAGAAACGTTTCCAGCCTGGCAGATACCATGCCAGTAATTCCCGAAGGGTAAGGCGGGTACATAATGTTGTATGACAAATCGTCGATGTCATAAAGTCCCATATGACTAGGGAGGAAATTATCTCCGTTTTGAGAGCATTTATTATCAGGGAGCGAAATCTTATGGCAATACAATTGGAAGGTGATAGAAATGGGTCATTATTTCTTTTCGAGTATTCAAGCTATCGATATTTTTTAACAGCTGAGAACACAGACGGACGGACGGACATATTAGCAATTTTTTAGAAACACAAAATAATAGATCAACCCAAAATGTGAAATTGAAATAGATATGACATAGGTAATTAATTGTTTATTTTGATTACCGTACTACAGAGTCTGGCAAACGAAAGAAGACACTGAAAAAGGGCGGCAAATTTAAAAAAAACTCTGCCTGGCAACCCCAATTTGTATGAAATGACCTATTTTGACACTTTACAAATAAATATTTTTATTGAAAAATCGTTGCCATATAAAAGTTTGCAAATAATTCGAGTGTCTTCTTTCGTTGGCCAGACTAGTACCGTAATCAAACGAGATCAAATATCATAATAGTGTCTGTAGGGTAAACTTCCCGAGTCGCGGTAGTTATCAGAATTTATTGATAGGTAAGACAATGTTTTATTTATGTGTCATTAAATATCACTAACTCTGAGTTTCTCCCACATTAAAAGTTGTACAGATTGATGAATAGAATTCAAGGTTTTCAAATGTAAAGTGACTAACCAGTTATTCTATAAACCAACCCCGGACTATAACTTGAATTTGCCAACAGTAGAAACCAATTACCTGATGTGGAAACCAAACGCAAGACCTGAACATCCACAGCAGCATAGCTACCACTATACGAGGCGTTCTTTTATTCGCTCACCAGTTTCAAGAAGATCGTACCCTCCTCTTAATGGCAACAAATTTCCCGCCATATTTGTTTCCCGGTAAAAGAAAATGGTGGCTCTAGAAACAAATGAGCGCCATTGTGGCAGTCGACCCGCGCCTCGCTTGGAACAGCTGATTTATTTATTACCTCTCTTTAGAAAATGTAGAGCGAATGTAGAATGAAAAATAATATAGAAATAGGAGAATTGTTTTTATTTTTGTTGAAATAACAAACATTACTGTCGGCACCAAGCAGTTTACTGTTTTCTATTATTTATTTTTACTTTAAATAGAACGGCCGAAACCAAGTATGCTACTAAGACCAAACAAGACAAACTACAAATAAGTAACACATTCATACATTCTTCTCACAATACTTCATACATTCTGACAGAATCGTCTTTCATGCATCCCCAAACAAATCAAGGTCTGGGTTTGAATCCAGGAGAGCAGTCAGTGTCCGGGGTATGGGTGACTGAGAGTGCGCAACAGTTCCACATGAAGGGACTGCTAATAATTTATGTCTCCTACTGCGACAGTAATTATTAGGGGCAAATAGCTTGCAGACTTGGTTATGAAGATCGGGGCATCCATCATCCCTTTTAAAATTTTGCATGTGACGATCGTCTGGTCATATGTCCGTATCACCTCTAAAGAATAAAATCCCAAGCAACCCAAAAGGAACTTCGTGGGATACAAGTACGGGTAATAGCCATTTAATTGTTTTATAGAGGTTTCTAAGAAATGCTTTTTGAACGTTTTCGATTACCAATCTTTTTCTCAAACGGGTTCCACACATACTCGACTCAAGTTTACTGCAGATTATTGTATGTGAGAGCCAGAGAGATATAGGGGAAAACCTCTATATCTACGTTACTTAGATAAATGTGATCCATCTTAGACCTTGGGTATGCTTACCATCAGCCAGCTAAGGTGGTTAAATTATCGAAGTTGAAAACAAAAAGGCTGACCACAGATGAGACACTAAATTGGTCCAGAAACAGTTAATCGCTTTGAATTTTAAATAAAAGGAACCTAAACAAACCTTTGGTTGTGAACATACACATTGTGAGAAAAGCTTAACACCTATTCTTCTTATATTTTTGTGTTATAAAATGTGTGTTTGACTGTTTTTTTTTTTATCTTGGCAGTGTTCTCTTACTTCCCCTTTGCACGGGGAAGGCGAAGGGTTATGCCGGACTCTTACTTGATAAAAACCCACGGTGTTCATTCTCCTGACCCTTGGCCGGGATCGCGGGATTCGCAGCTGCATGCACCGCAACCCCGGCAGGCCTCGGTCCGCCTGCCCCTGGCGGACCTCTCCTTCTGTGGGGCCTTGCCCCACGTCCTCCTGAGAGGCGCGCACGGAACACTGCGCGCCACCTTCTCGGGCCTGTTACTGGTCGGGCGACGGAGCAGTGTGTTTAACTCTAGTCCCACCTGATTTTAAGCGCAAGCAATACCTAAGATGGAGGACACGAATCTAAGTAACGTAGATATAGAGATATTCCCCTATACCCCTCTGGCTCTCACATACACACGACGGAACACAGTAAACTGCTTGACGCCGGACTTTAATGTTCAAGTGGTAGCTAGCCAGGCGGACCGTATAGATTCTACCACCAAGCGTGCTGGGTTTTATTGGATCTTACAACACGCGTCTATTCCCAGCGTGCGGTGAGGAAGTTTTATATTCTAGCCTGTCCACACACGGCATAAATGAATATGATTTTTAATGTATTTAGGCAACATACTCGTACCTATGTTCACGATCAAAGGTTTTTAAACCTTTTATAAAAAAAACTAGCTGACCCAGCGAACTTCGTACCGCCTTTTTTTTTCTCGAATGTTTTCGGAAATCCTGTTTGTCAATATATTGAAGATCCCTCACAGTCTTCTGTCTCATTCGCTCACTCACTTTTCATATTATGAGATTTCAAAAAAAAGGGTTCGATTTAAAAAAAAAAACTTTTGTACAAACCTTGTGCTGACAATAATGAACACACAAAAAAAAGAATTATCCAATTTGGTGCAGTCGTTCGAAAGTTATGCGCGTACATACATTTCGGCGATTCATTTTTATTAATATACAGGGTTAATTGAAAAATACCAACAACCTCATAAGGGGTAATTGTACTCATCATTATGAACAACTTTTACTATGGGACCAAATCTGAAATCGCGAAAAAAACGGCTGTTCCCTACATTTATGTTCGCTTAACTCGTCAAAATGTAGGGAACAGCAGTTTTTTTTTTCGCAATTACAGGTTTGGTCCCATAATAAAAGTTGTTCATAATGATGAGTACAATGATACCCCTTAAGAGGTTGTTGGTGTTTTTTAATTAACCCTGTATAGATTAAAATAGCTGGACTACTATCGTATGTGGTTATACTGAACCCCGATCCTACAAATAGCCAAGAAATAGTTAGGCTGATATGATAGGTATAGGTACTCAGTAGATAGCGCGGTATAATCTAGGTAGCTGCCAAGGCCTCCGGCACCTTGAACGCGATAAAAACGAGAAGGGCTAAACCCTAATGAAAGTGAGATAAGGAGATTGGATCTCGGTTATGTAAGTATATTTTTAACTTAATATTTTTTTCATCTTAGGTATGATTTCGTTTAGGAAGTGTGGTGATTAGTTATTTATGTCGCAGCGTCAACACGGATGCGTCATCTACAGGGTGTTAAAAAAACCATCACATAGCCGAAATCTACGCACTCTGTACATCAAACTAAATTATTTTGTGCAAAAATAATTGCTGGGAAACGACTTTTATGTTTAGGCATAAAAAAACGCTGTTTTTTGTAGCGCGCAATGTAATGCATGCAACCGATTGTGCCTGTGTGTGTTGTGCAGCGGCTACACAGCTGAGCCAAGGTGGTCGTGTGCGTTTGATATTCATTGCGTTTTTGTAACTTCAAATGCGTAATTTGTTAGGAAAAATTGAAAATTGTGATGATGTTTGTTTGGAAGTAAGTTTAGTATTATCACTTAGAATTCGTTTTTGGAAAAAACTAAAAAAAAAAATGTATACTTTGAACTTCAATATCTCCAGAACCAATGATTTCCCAGGTATGGTCTAGAAGAAAAAAATGATCCCAATGATGGGTAGAATACGTGGTTTTCGTTATCGTCAAGGGTCTTTTTACACCCTATATAATCGTATGATTATTACTAATCGGGAACGTCAAGTAGTGTACTTGGATGAGGTTGATACAGGAAGTGGCAACACGGAATGGACACTAGCTGGTACTTGAAATTTGAAGTTTATGAACGTGAATGTTAAAACGTCAGATTAAACTTCGATGGAGACGCGGGTGCAAGAGGTTGTTCTGCCATCCTGTATCGAATTCACCACGTTTCCATATTGTAATCCGATTCCATCTGCCTAATCACGTGATATTGTTAAATTAATTTAACCTCAGTGTATTAATAGACGTCTGTGTTAATCGTTGCGACTATTATTTCGGTTACCCGCCATGTCTGATCGTTCTGATGACGAAGTGTTCCCAACGCATCCGCCATTTATATAAAAAAACTGATCTATGTTTACATAGCATAATCGGTCCATTAGTGTCCCACTGCCCAGCAGTTCACGGGGCTCTTCTCGGAAACATTTAGGTCTTAGTGCGATTACAGCGGTTACGCACTGCATCCGATCCGAATCCGTGAAAATACGTTCCGAAGTAGCCAATTTGTATGGTAGTTTACGCACTACATCCGGCATCCGTCATCCGATTTCTATCCGTCATCCGTGAGTTTCCAATTCGGAAGAAATATTGACGGTCCGAAGTAGCCGTAGTAATGTTTGTATGAACGCTTTCGCACTACCTCGGATTCAAATCAGACGCCAAATGGATATGCCAAAGATGGCCCCTGAATTGTTTGAATTTGGATCAGAGATCGGAATAGTGCGTAAGCAACATCCGAACTCGGTCCGAGATTTTTACTCTAGATCGGTATTTTCACGGATTCGGATCGGATGCAGTGCGTAAAGCAATATCCGAATTCGGTCCGAGTTTTTTATATCCTTATTTTCACGGATTCTCTCTTAGTCCTTCACGCTGGCTTGGCGCCGGTTGGCAGACTACACACTTGCCTGCCTGGGTATTCAGAAGCCCTACAGTCTGACAACCGGTATAACATGTAAAACACGGGTATTTGTCCGCATCTGGTTAGACTGGTAGCTGATTCCAACATAGATGGGAAAAGGCTAGGACGAACAGAACATTAGTTTCAAACTAGGTTTTGTAAAGAGAAAATAAAGGAGAATGGGCTACGCGGTCTACCTACTCAATAGTAATGTAACATACGTCGTTGAAAAGGTTTTTGTGTGTACTTAATTTTGTTATATTGCCGTTATGGTGTAGGCAATGGGGTTCCAGAGATATTTCCAAAAAACAAGATATAGCAAAATAATTACGCCGAATAGAAAAATAATGCAATTCTTCATTAACTATAAGTAGCTACATGACCAGCGACCGTGTCGAACTGACGGAGCCCACTCCGGTGAGGGTGGGGGAAGGGAAAGGAGGGATAGAGATATGGGAATAGAGAGCCTCCTCGCGAGATTATTTGTCATCCGTAAAGAACAGTGTCGATACCGTACCTGATATCATATCCCTTGAACTAGCCCAATATTATGCTATAGGTACCTACATATACGTAGGTGTATCTATACACCCTCGTATGCACCTATACATAATTATGATATCGATTCTATGATATTTGCATTTGTGTTGGGCCCGGCATCAAGATGGTTTTACACCGCCAGCGGCCTATCTTAGTCTTGTCATACTAGACGACGTCTTCTATAAATGTAAAGAATAGTAAATAAATAGGTTTTGTATAAATATCTTTGTTATTTATTTTTGTAAATCTCCCATAGATTTCGGCATAAAAGCTATCCATAATTTGATCAAGTACTTATTAACTACTAACACCCATAGATGGCGTTAGTGTTGAGTAGGTAGACCAATTCCCATACATTTTTGCCCATTCTCCTTTATTTTTATTTATCTATCTGTTCAACTAAAAGCATTTTATCTAGACTCTATTACGTCACTATTTCCAGTCCCAAGTCGTTATGCCACATCCTGTGCTAGTCATAAAAATCAATTGAACACAATAGTCACAGACATATTTCAAGGACACGCTTCATTCATATACAAAAGATTCATCAAAGTACATAATAGGTACATAGCTAGGAATCCAACGTGTTAGTGTCCAATAACACTACCAACGCCGGTCAAACAAAGTTGCTCTGTGAAATATTATCGAGACGCTAGTTCAAAGTTATGTCGTTGGATTCTATGACAACTGACACAAGTATTAAGCTGTACATTTTGATAATTTGAGATGGGGTATGAAGGGCAGCTACCTTAACGATTGTAGCTACAGGAAAACGTTCTTAGAAGATCATCCGTAATTTTTGGAATAATTTCTAATCTGCATTCACAGATTTTGAAAAAAATGTACAGTCAACGAGAAAAATAGCAGTTTTCACAAAACATTTTTATGATGCCAATCGATCCTATTTCACATAAGTATCAAAAGACTGCCGAACCAACTGAGGTTGGAGTACTAGAAACAACAGAAATCGCAAAAAAAAAACTCACTTGTGATGAGTTGACAGTTGCTAATGACAAATTGTTGTTTGCACCAACATCACCTGTCAGTTTGCTCCAGTGAATCAATGCTCGTACCAGGGGGTCTACGCCTTAAGCCCTAAGCACGAAGTCCGTGGTTTCGGCCTTAGTTACGAGCGTTTCCTACTCCCTATCACCTACGGACATACGATTGTTTCGGGGCCCGAACTAAGAATGAATGACAACACGATTTTACAGTTGTCCCTACTACTGATGTGTTTTTGCCCGTCCGAAAAGTTGAACTTGACACTTGTTTTGTTTACTCCCACGTTTCGAGCTAGTTTCGAACGGGCTAACTACGTTGACGGAGTTAGGGAGTAGGCCTCCAGAGATTGCCACTTTTCACTTTCTGAGGGGAGTGGAGAAGGCTGAAGCCCAATTCTCCTAAAAGAAATCTTGATAAATCGCAAGGCCAATGCCGAACCGTTCATTCAAACAGATTTCAATTTCAAAAGCTGTCAGATACGTCTAACTTGACGAGTAAATGATAATCTATGGTCTTCCTTAAATAGCTTACAAAGATAATACGGTATTTGACTGAAAAAATCTAATTACTCCGTCAATTAGATTATCAAAACATATTTGACCCGTAGGTATTTTTTCTTTTATTAAGTAAACCAAAATTGACGAAACTAAGTAGGACACTTTTAAAATTGGCAAAACGTCACAAGCAAGTACAATTTTTACTTACTTCTGACGTCACAAGCTGATGCGTTTTATCTTTCCAAATATTCATAGATATAACAAAAGAAAAAACACATGTCCATTATTTTTCAAAACTCTAACTGGTGGACTAATTAGATTTGCAATTTATTGATGCTTTCAACATGCCTATTTCATACAACAACTTTGACAAGGTCAACAATATAATTATACAAATATAGGTACAACCCACATCTGAGCCAGAACCAACCCCAACACACATACTTGAGCAAAGGTTGACGGATAATAAATACAAACTTACATAGGGGTGACCTTCGTTACCTTGAGCGTGAGATAGGTACAGTACGAAGTTACACAACTAAGAGGCCCAAATCTCCTAAAATAAATCTTGTTATATCGCAAACGAACCAATTTCAAAAACTGTCAAATTATTAGACACAAAAGAAAACTTAAAAAAAAGTAAAATCGACTTCAAAAAAAAACTAAAAGGAGTAAAATAATTACCATAATATCAAATTAACAGTTTCAGAAGTCGGTGGCTACTATTTGTTTCAGTGTAGAATTGCACCGACTTCTGAAACTGTTAATTTTATATTATGGTAATTATTTTACTCCTTTTAGTGTTTTTTGAAGTCGGTTTTTACTTTTTTTTAAAGTTTTTTTTGTTAAATACGTTTTAGTGACATAAATTAAAACCCCTCCTCTTCATAACCCTTCTTTTTGGCTTTGCCGTAGTCGGGTATAATAAGCCCTTTCATACGATACCTTACACAATATTATTATAATTCAAACATTCCGGAAAGTGGGGGGATGGGGTAGACACACCCTCCTCTTTTCCAGTAGTCAGTTACCAATAACACATATAAACAAAGCAATATTAGTTATTTGACAATTTTGCTTTGATCTGATGAGGAGTTTCGTTCCATATCTCTGAAGTTCATGGTCTAATCATAACAACATTTGTATGAGACCAAACGGGAAGTTTCGAACAAAAAATTTTTTTTTCAATTCGATTCATAAAAAAACCGGCCTAGTGCGTGTCGGGCCACGCTCAGTAATAGGGTTCCGTAGTTGCACAATAATGCGCACTAAGAAGAAGTCTTAGTAATTTTTCAATGGAATTTGTACGAAATTTTTACTTTTCCGGTTGGTCGACTATTACTCGTAAACTTGTAAAGCCTACTTAGCTGTGATAGTTTTCCTTTTAACTGTTGTGTATACTACTACCATGAATTTTTTCACATGTCCAAAATTAGCCGTTTAACTGGCAGGGGGACACTTGACCCTAACAAAAATTAGCACTTTAAAGTTTAATATTTCAGAAACGGATCCCTTAATCGAAAAATTGTTTTCACAAACTCAATATAATTTTAAAAGAACTATCCAACAACATCCCACACGATGGGGTAGATGAGAAAAAAAAACATCTCCACTTTAGATGTACAGGAGGCACCCTCAAAAAAAATATTTTTCATGATTTTATTTTACCACTTTGTCGGCGTGATTTATATGTATATCCGTGCCAAATTAAAGCTTTCTAGCACTAAGAGTCTCTGAGCTAAGCTGCGGACGGACATGGCGAAACTATAAGGGTTCAAACAAATGTTCCCTACATTTATGTTCGCATAACTCGTCAAAATGTAGGGAACAGTAGATTTTTTTTTGCGCTTCCGGTTTGGTCCCATAGTAAAAGTTGTTCATAGTGATGAGTACAATCTCCCATTTCGGTTTGTCGAGTGTTTACAATTTCACTCTGTATAGATGGATACTTTATCATGAAATATTTCTGTTATTACCGTTTTTAGAATCCATAGTCACACCCGTACAAGTTTGCAAATTACGAAAACGACAATAGTTTCCATGAGTTCGCTAAATCTATCTCTCTCACACACCCGCGAGAAAAAGAGACAAATATACCCGTTTAACGAGCTCGGGTTAACTATTGCCATATTCATAATAAATTGGCAAAGCCGTAGGTAGCGGAATTTAGTTTAAAATTGTACGTACCTATCAACAATCAATTTGATATCAAAAAAATTTTAATTAAAAGAATTAATACAATCAAATGGTAACGATGCTTAAACTGTACATTAAATATTTTTGGAAAAAAGTAATAGGCATGTTGACAACATCAATAAATTGCAAATCTAATTAGTCAGCCAGTTATAGTTTTGAAAAATAATGGACACCTATTTCCTCTTTTGTTAAGTCTATGAATATTTGGAAACATAAAACGCATCAAAACACGAGAGTGGGGGCTTGTGACGTCAGAAGCAAGTAAAAATTGTACTTGCTTGTGACGTTTTTCCAATTTTAAAAGTGTCATATCTTCGTCAATTTTGGTTTACGTAACAAAAGAAGAAATACGGGTCAAATATTTTTTGATAATCTAACTGACGGACTAATTAGTTTTTTTCAGGGCTGATTTTTCAATCACCAGATAACTTTTATTTGAAGAATAATTTTGACATTTTGACAGCTTTTGTATGGAAAATGTGTCAAACCGCTATATTAATTCCTCAGATAAAAGTTATCTGACGATTGAAAAATCAGCCCTTAGTCAAATACCCTATTTCAACGAATCCTAGAAACGAGACTGATGCCAAAAATGTTGCTTTTAGAATTTTTGTCTGTTCGTATGTTTGAGCTTCACGCCATTGCTACAGGACAGATCCAGTTGAAAGGAGATGTTTCAGAAATGTATGGAGCCTGGGCTAGCACCATGTACACTATATGTAAATATAGCCATACAATAAAGTAACCGTTTTTTAATGTTAATTTTCTATAATTTTACTTCGTTTAATTGAACATTCAAGTTATCTTGGTCAAGGAGAGCAACACAACACATGAAAATATGGCGGATCGAAATTATGTGAAATGTCATTTTGACAACTGTTGACTTCTCAATGACCCCATAGTGTTTATTTCTTGTGTACTTACTTATCGTATGTACGTTGTTTATAGACGAAAATAATTGGATTACGTTATAATTATAATAAAATAGAACTGTAGGTGTTGTACACGAAACCTAGAACTGTCAAAGTTGTAAAACTCATGTCATTGTCAAACACAACTGTCATGGCTACCAGAAAAAAACGTCACCAAATTACAATTCCAGTACAAGAGTACTCTTCTTCAAATTAATTTAATTGTATTTTTATGGAAGTCTCCTATTTTTTTTCTATTTTTCCATATAGTGTACATAGCGGTGGCCCAAAATCAAGCATCTCCTTTGGCAGCCACATCCGTTAAAGAGTGGGTCAGGTTATAGGGTACAAATTATCACGCTATTGAGTGTGGATGATGAGCAGTAACCTTCTGTTTTTGTAGGCAACGCCGCGGGCACAGTTGGTATTGAATCATTTATATTGGTGACGTAACATTTCTTGGAACCACATTCAGTATGCGAGGGGTCAAAGACAAATTGAACATTGTATTGACAGGCTGTCGACCCTCCACCCAACTATTAATACGTTAACCCTTTCCTACAGGGGAGTTGTACGATTTTCAAGGTACGGCAGGTTAATATTTTCAACGTTTCTTTGTTCTATTACTCCTACTGAGCAGGACAAAGTGGCTATCTCCGGCATGCTAACAAATGGGATCGTCAATGAAATTAATGTTTTTATAATGACGTAGCTGTTCTATGCGTATTCTTGCCACAATATTTTTTTATATATATTTACAATAGTCTTGCAACCGCCCGGGACGGTCCATGACTGTACTCCTATAGTGTAGCCGTAAATAGTCCCCGGTTGGTGCCCCATCCCATTTTAGATTAAAGTTCTCAAAGGGCCTCTGCGCGTTGGACCTGTGTCCCCCATATGCCAAAGGACCGGACATCTTGCGCACGGAAGAAGAGACGAGATCATAAAAAAAAAGTTTAAGATTTTTTTTTTTTGGCTTTATTCGCTATTGTTGTCCTTATTGACTTGTCTTCTATTAAGTGTTGTGTGTAAATAAATAATTAAATAAAAAAAACAATGAAAATTTTTATCAACAAATGGTCATGTCACATTGTACTGGGATCGATCTATCATCACTGACAGGACTATTGTTGCCAATAAGCCTGACATAGTGGTGATAGATTGATCAGAACGGCGCGCCATGATTGTTGACATCAGTCCCACATGACGAGAATCTCGTGGAAGCCGAGAAGGATAAAGAAATATCACGACTTGGCACACTAGGTTGACGGCATGTGAGACGTTGACTCAGCAGTCATTATGTGTATAGTCATTACGGCCAATGGTCTGATAGCCTTGACCAACATCTGAAGAGGCTTTTGTTAGGCAGCTGGATTAAGTGTGGACGGCGGTACTCCTGGACACGGCGCATATTGTTAGGAAGTTCCCGTCTCTGGGGTCCCAGCCACCGGTAGCTCGGACCCTCTGTTACTGCCTTCGTCGTTCGGGTCATCTGTTAGTGATCGCGTAACTTCTGAACAACTTGACCGATTGAGGTCATATTTACACTATATATTTGTTTTGTCGAGATGACGGTTCATAGCTATGCTAGCTACTACAGCTTCCTTTTTCAAACATGTTTATTGTAAAGTATCACTTCTTTATTTATGTGAAAACGGTAAAATGTTACGAAGGAATTCTGGGTATTATTAAAATAAAAAAATGCAATATCTCGAAATCCATTGACTTTCGATAGAACTTATTATACCCCATATTACGAGAGATGGTATAAACCAAGACTAAGGTAAACCCAGATTTAAAATAAACCCATCGCTTTCTAACGTCATATAACAATGAGAGGGGGTGAACAGATCCTCCACGAGTGACGATACTTCAGTACGTCCGGCGCACCCTGGGCAGTCAGCCTCGCTACCAACCTTGCTGACTGGCTAATCTTTTCACCACGGCATGCGCTATTCTCGTATAGCTCGTGCCGACACGATAAGAAGAAGAATAAGAGATGAGACTATTTCAAAACCTGGTTTTTATTTATACCATCACTTGTTGAAGGATAAGGGTTAAAAAAAACATTATAGCTCCCCTATAACGTAGTACGTCGTATACGTCGAATTTCTAGTCCCCATATAGAGACTAAGTAAATGTTACAGTTGCGTTGTCATAAAAACGTTGTTGGTTACTTCAGCAGCTTCTCCCCATGTGTGCTCCCCTTTAGCTTCGAACGCCTTTAGTGCCTTTAGCATGGTGGTGTTTGAATTAAGAATGTCAACAATTAAATTTGACTCAATAGGGGTGTGACATGTTATTTCACCTGTGACCGCATTCAAATCGTTTGTTATAATTTAAAATGCTTATAATTCCTATCGCCCCTGACAGAAAGGATGTCACATTATGCGATCGATGTCAATTAAATCGGTTGATGTCAAATAAAGCTATTGACAATTGATATCAATGGTACATACTGAAGGCAGCTAAATCGGATAAACCATTATGACTTAATTAATAATTGATACGACGTGAAGAGTCAATCAACATGACATAACAACGAATCACCGTCAGTCATCAATGATCAACATGACAACTAGTTCAATCATCATCAATGATCAATTGATACGAAAAATGAAAATCGTCATAATGATAATCAAACCATTGGAAGAAAATTTCACAAAAAAAAGTCAGGTAAGAATTCAACAAAGAAAAACCTGTAAGGGATTAAAATCCTCAATCAGGTAAACCGGTAAGACTATAACGAGATAAACTCAAGTACCGTCTTTTGAGGTCAAAGAGGTCTTAAGCTGACAAAAGCACAAAATTTACCGTTAGTTATATAAATGCCGACCGCCTACAATTGTTGCTGTTCTTCAAGAAACCGGTAAAGCTAAGGAAGTTGCTACTTGTTGCCTTTGCCATGGATTTTAATTAACCGTTATTAAAATCGGTACAATTCTGTCGTAACCGGTAACTTAAGTCATTTTTTTATAAATTAATGCTTACTTTTATAATGGTAGTTGCTATATTCTAAAAAATCGTATATTAAAATGAACTTACCGTAAATCTCATGTTCCGAAACGGATATCACAAATTGACACCTCACTACAACATAGAAATTAGCCGTAACAATAAATTAAATTCCCTTTTTTTCTAAAACAAAGGTCACAATCACACACGGAACATCCACTCTCACACCGGCCTAATAAAAAAGAAATAAATTCCAAATTCAAATGTGACAGCTCTAAAACGCGGCAGACGCATTTTTTGACAGTTCGATTACTTTCTTTAATTATTACGATGGCACTGATCGAATTTTATCCGGCGTCCGGGATTTTTCGTCCGTACACGACGTTCGCCCGGGAGATCTCGCCGGTTCCAGAGGCTGACTCTGGCTCGTCCGACGATCGAAGCTACGTATACTGCGCCTCCCCTCTTGCGTAACTGATATTGTTGTAAATTATAATAGTCCCTTTATGTTACGTCATATTGGCTTCTAGTTATTATATTTTCCTCAAATATATTTATTTAGATGCGTTGTTGAATCGTTGTTAACAGTGAACCTATTTATAACTAATCAATATCTCAAAAAATAAAATATCGTGAAAACCGCTGTAGCGTTGCTGTTTTTGACCAATTACTAAAAATTACAAAGCACGATTATTTCAATATAAAATAAAACATATCTGTTAAAAGTCCCCAATAACTTTGCAGAATATTTTTCACCATACGAAGCTTCGACCGGCCCACATCTTTCGGGAAAAGCCTCAACGCGCAGACGTGAACTGGAAAATTGGAGCGAGTAAGCAATACCGGCTTCGTACAAAAGAGGGAGATGTCAATATTTCCGAAGCGAGTGCAATAATCCTCTCAATTTGTTGTCTAGGCACGTTCGAAATTTAAAAAAAGATATTTTTCGTAATGTCGCTCTTTTTTGCAGAAGTGTTAATTCATAGAGACAATTAAGGAAAAATTAAGCATGGCTGACATTTTGGTGAAATGTTAATTTTAAATTGGGTACATAATTTATTTAAATGAGTGTATTTTTCATAACGGTGTATCTTTGCGGCACGTTTTCATGATTATTTCAGCACAGAAGAGAAAAGAAAGGGCTTTAAGTATTAATTATTCGTTATCAATTTTTCTCATGGTGAAACCTTTTTCCATTATAGTATCCAGTATGAAATTATTCTGTTGAATTCATTTATTTTTTTGAAGCTTATTCTTCTCTCGTGTCAGCACGAGCTATACGAAAATAGCTCATGCTGTGATGAAAAGATTAGCCAGTCAGCAAGGTTGGTAGCGGGACTGAGTGCCCAGGGTGCGGCGGACGCACTTAAGTATCGTCACTCGTGGAGGCTCTTTTCATGCACCCCACTCATGCACACATGCCTGTCACATCTCCACGTCACGACGTCGTCAACGTGAAACGGTGCGGTAACGTCGCACGGTGTGTTGACGTAACGTGCAAATTTACGTTACCGTCTCGTAACACGTTCCGCCTCTTGCCTCAAGCGCACACGTATATGTGTTCCGCCCGCGCTCTCCACGCCCGCGAGTTAGTCGCCGTCTATGTGCTCTGATGCTTTAAACCCATACCTTACTGTTTCTCTTATTAAAATTCAGGATCTACATGGTCAACGATAAATCTAACAATGATCCTGACGTGCATTTTCACGATACGGTAACGTAAATTTGCACGTTACGTCAACTCACCGTGCCACGTCACCGCACCGTTCCACGTTGACGACGTCGTGACGTGGAGATGTGGACAGGCCGTTAGTCCACCATGCTGGCCTGGTTTCACGTTTGTTGAACTATGCACACCATCGAGTACAATTCTCTCTTTTCTCATGATGTTTTTCTTCACCGTTAACACAAGTGATAGGTAATCAAATTCTGATGATGAAAAAGTCAAGTGCGGGCCGGGATCAAACTCAGATCCTCCTACATGGAATGCAAGCTTTCAAGCGCTAAGCTATATACTGCTTATATTGCAATACGACACGTTTGGTGCAGTAGCTGAGCGATTGACTTCTGCGCTACGGGTCGTGGATTCGATTCCCACACGGAACAAAAATTTATATGTCCTAAAGATAGTTGTTTCGGGTCTGGGCGTTTGTGTATGTGAGATTTGTGTCTGTAAACGCACCCACGATACAAGAGAAATCCGAGTGTGGGGCAACGTTTTAAAATCCTAGTGTGGGGGAGTTTTAAAAAAAAAACCTCGCGTTTGAGTGAAAACCTCGGGAATGCATTTGGTCATTGCACGGTTCCTGTGGGCTTTCACGTGGATGAAGTCGCGGGAAAAAGCTAGTCAATTGCATTTATTAGGAATTGTAGGTATCTATATCTATAAAAGGAGAAGCTGACTGACTGACTGACTGATCTATCAACGCACAGCCTAAACCGCTGGGGTTAGAAAGTTGAAATGTTGACAGTTGGTTCCTTTTGTAACGTAGGCATCCACTAAGAAGGGATTTTTCAAAATTCAACCCCTAAGGGAGTTAAATAGGGGATGAAAGTTTGTTTGGAAAATCGTCACTTAACGGGTTAAGAATTTCACGCAAGCGAAGCTGCGGGCGAAAGCTAGTACCCAATAAAGGCTTAATTTCAGTGCCTACAAAATAATTTCGCATAGAGCGGCTCTCTTATAATTATAGTACCTACGTCGTGATTAAATAAAAACCGGCCAAGTACGAGTTGGACTCACGCACGAAGTGTTCCTAACCATTACCTATAAAAATGGCAAAAAAATCACGTTTGTTGTATGGGAGCCCCTTAAACATTTATTTTATTCTGTTTTTTAGTATTTGTTGTTATAGCGGCAGCAGAAATACATCATCTGTGAAAATGTCAACTGTCTAACTATCACGGTTCATGAGATACAGCCTGGTGACAGACGGACGGACAGCGGAGTCTTAGTAATAGGGTCCCGTTTTACTTGTACCCGTTTTTTTATCCCTAAAAATTACCGAATTGCATTCCCGAGGTTTTTCACTCCAAGGCGGCGACTAACACAATTTAATTACAATTTAATCAATTTAACAAAACGTGTTCGTTTCCACCCCGAACTTAAGACCCAAAAATAACTCCAACCACATGCTTTTAAACGACCACAAAATGCAAACTTCACAATCATTACAAAATTCACTCTAACTTTTACAACTCAAAGTTCAATTTCCAACAAATTGTAATTGTTTTGTGAATACTACCATACATAGGTAATTATACAGCGTGTAGTTTTAGACTAAAAGTTCCACTTCCGGTCGCTTTTAACGGACCCTGTGGTTACTGACCTTTTACGTATCTTTTACGGAGCTTTACCTTTGTTAGGCAGCAGGCTGTATAGAGAAACCTGTACAATCAAGCTATTTATTTTAAAATAGCTTATTTTGATTAAAATTAGGATTCAGTCTTCTCTCATGTCGTCCGAGCTATTTGAGAATTAATAGCTGACGCCGTGATCAATAGATTAGCCAGTCAGCAAGGTTGGTAGCGCGTCTGACTGCACAGGGTGCGTCGGAAATACTTAACACGTTCAGTGCCGGGTGCCCTCCAGGAGGGCACCCTGTAGTCGCATTCGCCATGCCGGGTGCCCTCGTGGAGGGCTCATTTTAAATGTAGGTTTTTCTTGGAAAATGCACCGTCATGAAAGAAGCAAACACCTATTTTACGACGTAGTAGCGTATTTTTCACGGTTTTTAACCAAATGCCGGGAATCCTCCTCAGCCCTCGAGGCTCAACTATCAACCGACTATTCATGACACAATGATCAAAAATGTCATTACAATCAGAGTTTAGTTAAGAAATGAAAAGCAATCATAACACGAAAACTAAAAAATCACGGAACATACATGGGGGTGATTAGGTTACCTCTAAGGGTGCTCTACCTCTGGACTTCCGCTTGACACTACTTTCTGGGACACGCTGTATAGTTTAGCGTCCTTTTACCTTTTTTAAATATGAGAACTTTGTAGACTTTGCTATATGCAAGAATACTGTCTAAAGTGAGGAGCTCGTGGCTAAATAATTACGGCCGCATAGACCGATCTTCCGGGTTAAGCCACGCTTGCCGAGGTTGGTCTGTGGATGGGTGACCATTTACCATAGCGAGTTTCCTCCGTGCCTCGGAAAGCACGTAAAGCCGTTGGTCCCGGCTGTCATTTGTAGATCTTTGACAGTCGTTACTGTTGGTCAGAAGCCAGAAAGTCTGACAACCAGTCTTACCAAGAGTATCGTATTACCCAGTTACTGGGTTGTGGAGGTCTGATTGGCAGTCGCTCCATGTAAAATAGTGATATTCAGCTGCATCCGGTTCGACTGGAAGCCGACCCCAACATAGTTGGGAAAAGGCTAGGCAGATTTTTTACTGTCTAATTTGTGACCATATTTTTCATATTTTTTTTGTGTGATTGCTCTCTCATAACTATTCTAAATCATAACTGTACTTACTCAAATTGTTAAAGATATGGATTTTAAAAGACTAACCATGAAGTTTCTTGCCGGCTCTTCTCCATAGGAAACAACTAATTGGAACCGTGCACCTAAATTCGACTTTTCATAAGCGACTAATGGTTTTTTTTTTTTTTTAACTTTATTTAAAGGGCTTTGTCGCTTAGCGACCACATCGCCCAGTGCGGGAAAAAATAACAATTGATAACTTATAAATACGTTACATATCACTAGCTTACGATCTACTAACCACTAATTTGTACAAAAGTTTTGCTTTATCGGACACTGGAAAAGCAAGAATGGTGTTACAAATGCCAATGTCATTTGTTTTAAACGGTCCAAAAATATTTATCCTAGTATTTTCGTTCCGGGCACACTCCATCAAGACATGAAGGACATCATCAAGCGACTAATGGTTAATGTGAAATAAAAACTTTTGATTTTGAATCATTCGACAACTGACTTATCTAAAAGTACTAGTTCTGGCTGGTGTAGCAATGTGAAATTGGGATTTTCTTGTCTAGCAAAATGCATATCATAGCATCAGATGCTTCGAAGGTCAGGGTAGAAATTACGTCTGATAATTTATGAAAAGCTAACCCTATTGCCCACGCCCACAGTTCATAGACAATCTTAGCTAATGTCGGACCGTGGGCGTACAATAGACCTCTATATTCTAATTATAAACTACGTGGTTTGAACTGTTTGGATTATCTCAGGGGCGGACCGTGAGTTTGTGGGACCCTCCAGTAATACTATTTGGGGGCCTGTCTAAGTAATCAACTAATTTCCATTTTGACAAAAAACTGTTTTCGATAATGATGTATTAGGGACAAGGTATAGGAAAAAAAAGAGGACATTAAAATATTTTATTTATTTAATATGACTGAGACCCAAACCGAAACTGTAAGACATTATTGCAAAATAAATTAACAGGTTATGTGTAGTTCTGTTATATAAATCTATATAAATAAAAAGAAAATTCCTGACTGACTGACTGATTGACTGACTCATCAACGTCCAGCCCAAACCCTTGGATCTAGAAAGCTGAAATTTTGCACAGAGGTTCCCTTTATAATGTAAACAAGGAATAAGGAAGGATTTTTCGAAATTCAACCCCTAAGGGAGTTAAATAGGGGATGAAAGTTTGTATGGAAAATCGTCACTAAACGGGTTCATAATTTCACGCAAGCGAAGCTGCGGGCAAAAGCTAGTTACTATATTATAAGCTAACCCGAAGGATAGCTAATAAAATTACAATTTACTAATAGGATTAATAGCTTTTTAGCTTTCTGGAGCGTTATTTATTAAAAACAGGATGGTACATATGAACAGAATACTTTATTACGATCAGTAATCATTCGAATGAAGGAAAATCAACCACAGTCATAATTAAAATCTTTAAACAAAACAACAATTGTGAACGTCCGTCCAAACCAAAGGTCGCAGCAAAATTGAGGGGGCAGGGGGCCCGACTACGGCACTACATGCTGTTATAAAGACCGTTTTGACAGGTCGTGAACTAAACATGCCAGACTACCACCATGACGTCATTAAATCTAAAAATAAACATTAGCCTGTAACTGTCCCTCTGCTGGGCAAAGGCATCTTCTCGTACAGAGAAGGAACGAGCATTGATCGCCACGCTTGCTCATTGTGGGTTGGCGATTTCAGACCATTAAAGTCCAGGTTTCCTCACGATGTTTTCCTTCACCGTATGACAGTGGCGTCTTAGATTAACTAAGAAAGTACATATGAAATTGAAAAAGTCACATTGGTACATGCCTGGGTTTGAACCCGCAACCCGGCGCTTATCAAGCGGGTCTGTAACCTCCAGGCCACCACGACATTCATTAAATCTGTAACAATGTAATTGATATTTGATTTTAGCCATCTATAGCCATTTATCTTGAGCATCGGCGCAAAGTTGCTAGTCTATTGGTTTTTTATCGGATACATTTCGGGGAGTGTGTTTCAGATCTGCATGATCTAATTCCCCCATGCCCTTTTTTCTATCGGATGGTCAGAAGCACGAAAAAGCGCCATGGGTTCATGGTTGATATACCAAAAACCCGAACGAAGCGCTTTGATTCCACTTTCATTGTGAAAACCGCCAAACAGTGGAATGCGCTGCCCGAGTGGGTGTTCCCCGACAGCTACAATATGGGTGTCTTCAAGTCACGAGTGAATCGGTTTCTTCTGGGCAAGCGTGCTCCATCGTAGACTGCATCATCGCTTAAAATCAGGCGAGATGGCGGTCAAACGCAGGCCGGTTATCAAATAAAAAAAAATACCTTTTTCTTCAATGGGGGCTGGGGGCCCTTTATATCCATGGGGCTCTGGGCTGAAGCCCAAAAAGCCCTTATATAGATTCTCCCCTGGATTATCTGGTTGTTTTTCAAAGACTTGTGTTTTAGTTCACCTTGCCTATATCGCTGTTTATCTTGTGGTTTGAAACCTTTTACTTTATGTAGGTGTTTTGTTGCTGTAATATTAGTTTAGTTGAGTTGATTTAAGGCTCTCTGTGAAACGATTGACGTCAGTAGTTGAGTGGACCTTATTTTTGCATAATTCGGTTACTGTATTCGTGTTAGTCTTTAGTGATTCAATACGTACGCAATTAAATTACACTCGAGAGCAATGAATTCGGATCACCAACAAAAACATTAACATTTCGGAAACTAAGAATGATAGCTTATTCAAATAAAAAGTATTTTATAGACTACTAGAGGTCGCCCGCAGCTTTGCTCGCGTGGATGTCGTTTTTCGCGTAGATATTTCGCAGTTTTTGGGATAAAATTAACCTATGTCCTTCTTCGGGTTTCAGACTATCTCTGTACCAAGTTTCATCAAAATCGGTTCAGCGGTTTAGAAGTGAAAGCGTAACAGACAGACAGACAGAGTTACTTTCGCATTTATCATATTAGTAGGGATTTAATATTACTCAGCTAAAATGGTACAGTACCCACTGGACCTTCAAGATTAGACCCAATTGTAAAAAGTACCTACGCCTCATTCAGAGGCCCCATTCGACCTTCTTAAAAATATTATATTAAAATGACTATTGGACCTCTTTTTTTGGAACTGTCTTGTACCCATTGGACCTATAAGACGACACCCATTTGCAAAATACCCACTGGACCTAATTTACACGCCCCATTCGACCTTCTTAAAAATATTTTGAATGGATGAAACTTCTAAAATAGTCTATAGAATACTTTTTATTTGAATAAGCTAGCACTCTTAGTTTCCGATATACTTATTAAGGTTTATGTTGGTGATCCAGATTTATTGCTCCCGAGTGCAGTATAAGAATACTCCAACAATGATAAAGACTCATTAACAGACATTACAACATTTGGCAGCACGAGTGGTGCAATGGCTGAGCGATTGGCTTTTGATTGGTTCGATTCCCGCACAGAACAAATATTAGTAGGTATGGCCTACAGAGTTCCGGGTCTGTGCGTTTGTTAATGTAAGATTTGTGTATGTAAATGCACCCACGATACACGAAAAAACCAGGGTCGGGAAGGTTTATAAAAAAAAACTTGAACAAGAAGTGTCAATAAAAAAAATACAATTTAGCACACAGACTTACAACCAATAGATTCATATCATTGACAGCGCATGTGTTCAGCACAAAATCAAACAACAAGACAAGTTAAATCCCTTTAATTTTAACACACTGAACACGCGTAAACAACGCACCCTCCTTTTATCTCCACAATCGCGTAAAGAGCGCGTCGCTCTCGCTCGCTAATTCGCGAAGTGAGCGATAAAGCGATGCGTCAGCCTATCTAAGCGAAAGAGCGGCGGAGAGATACCGCAAATGATATTATATGATGTGTTTTCATTTTATTGACTTTGTAGATTGCTTTTCACGTGTTTTGTGAAGAAAGAATGAAAGAAAACAGATTTATTTGCCTCTTAAAGTGACGCACGTTAACAATATGAAAAATCTCAACTAATATTATGATTGCGAAAGTCTCTGTATGTCTGTCTGTTATGCTTTCACGCCTAAACCGCTAAACCGATTTTGATAAAACTTAGTACAGAGATAGTCTGAAACCTGGAGTAGGACATCCGAAAAATGCGGAAAACGCGATAAACGACATCCACGCGGGTGAAGCCGCGAGCGATCTTTAGTAAAAATAAAAACAACAAAAATCTATACAGGGTGTAAACGAATTCGTGTAATTCCTTCAAACTGCGTGATCTACTGGAGACACTAATTGACTCAGCATAGGTTTTTTTCAGAATGAACAAAAAAAAGTTTTCAAAAAAGTAACCATCGTATTCTGTATCCGAGTAATTTTAGCGTCGCAAGTTAACTGACTGTGTCGAGCGATATCGCGCTAGTCGTGCCCGTCAGCTGTGTCGCCATGCCTTCATTCATTTATACATGGCATCTAAATTTTCTATCACATAAAATTTTTACTTGGGAAAAAAAAGTTTTTTTTTGTTTTTAATTAATCTAAATCCCGTGCGTGGTTAATCTATACCATTAATAGATCATGTGGTTTGAAGGAATAACGCGAATTCGTTTACACCCTGTATAAATAAAACTGAATCGCTTAATCTCCGAAATGTATGTACGCGCATAACTTCCGAACGACTGCACCAAATTGTTTTTTTTTTGTGTGTAGTCATTATTGTCAAGACAAAGTGTAAAAAAGAAAATTTAAAAAAAACGTAACGAAAAAAAATGGTGGTACGAAGTTCGCCGGATCTGCTGATATAAAATAAAAAATTGACATCAGAGAGAGCAAATCGGCCATCGCTCAATATATTGCTGTGGCACATGAACAGGGGCCTAATTCTCCTAAAATAAATTGTTACCAAACGCAATCGAACCACAACCGTCAGTCAGACTTTGTTTTCGAAAATTTTCAAAACGATTGATTTTGTTTTTTGTGTCAAACAATAAGACAGCTTTTGAAATTGAGAACTGTCTGAATGAACGGTTCGGCCTTGGTTCGGTTGGGATTTATCAAGATTTATTTTAGGAGAATCAGGCCCCAGAGCATAGCCTAGACAAGAAATTCACATACTTTTATACTGTTTTAAACTGACAATTATGACGTATGAAAAGTAAAATTCGTATATTAAGATTTTATTCTTCACTAGCCCGCGGCATCGCACGCGTTAATTTAGAATTTGACAATCAACTCTTAAACACACTACTAAAGTTTCTATAATAATATAATTAAATCATGATTCAAAAGACACGTGGCGCCATCTATTGACGTTATTGTTGTTTTCCTCGGAAACAGTACTTTTTTTCGGGATGAAAGGTGTCAGGATCAGGAGTCCAGAAACGGACATAGGGATGTCCGTTTCTGGACTCCTGACAACGTATATATGCAAAATTTCAGGATGATCGGTTCAGTGGTTTGGGTGTGAAAAGGTAACAAACGAACAAACTTACTTTCGCATTTATAATATTATAGTTAGGATTCCCCGTCTTCATTTAATATTGTTAGACAGCTCTCATTTGAGAGATATTCCAACAGCAACTACCATGAAGTAGAATTTCATAGATGTGAAATCGTTTTTTTAAGTACCTTTCCTGTCTTTTTAAAACTACACTTAAGAAGGATCTCTCAATTCAGAGCTTTTTATTAATACAGGCCTTAAAATCTTGTCATAATCTTTCTCAGCCTTTCCACCTGTAATTAATGATGGTATCTTCTAACCTAACAAGATCCGGTGGAATATCAGAGTTTAAGTTAAAGTACATATACTATATCATTCTACCCATCACACTTGTGATGGGACCACACTGTCACACAAGCATTCGTAGCGTGTAGTCAACCATGCAAACATCTGTCGAATCCCGCCGATGTCGTCCCAACAGCGAAATGCAATGTGATGCTTGGCCAGAGATGCTGTGCCAACGTGAACATTCGTCGAATGCCGCCAATGTTGCCAACATAACATAACATAACACAACATAACAAAACAATTTTTTCCTTCCATGAAAACTAGTGCTGTTGCTCTGCTCTGTGTATGTTGCACAGCAGTATGCTGAGTGATAGCCGATTTGCTCGGATGTGATGCATATTTTACCCAAATTAGATTTTATTTTTACTGTTTTTTTTTATTATTTGGTGGCTATATGTGTCAAGACGCAAATAAATCTAAATCGTAACATACCCAACATCATTCATAACAATTAATGTCTCAAAAACAATTAAAACATCATTGCGTGGCACCGTGGGTCCGAGGTACCCGAAAGATTTTAACCATTGAGTTTCTTCTCCAATTAGGCGTTAGGATAAAGTTTGTCTAATAAAGCTTAATTTTCGAGATATTCATTATTTATGGAAATTCACAACTCGAAAAATCTCTAGGGTAACAATTCCGATGAACGCGGTGTTGCGACTTTTGTCATTCCATATCCTACTCGCCGTATGTCGGGTTTTGTCGGGGAGGTTCGTGAAGTGATAAGTTTTATCGTCCACTCATACGATAATTTAAACGTTGCCAGCTCGACCTAAGGTATTGTTTAGAAGGAAGTAAGTACTAGAATTGTTAATTGTTGTTTAGTTAAAGTCAAAGTTAATTGATTTATTTTGTTCCGAAAAACAAATAGTTAAATTGACTGAATCGGACTTATGTTGACATTTACATTATTGACTCATAATACCATCAGAAAGGCGTAGTTAAAATCTTTCAGGTTGGGCCGGACGGTGTATAGTTGAGAAGTCAAATTGTTAATACAAACGTTGCTATGGAAATTGTTGGCCTGTCAAAATCAAAGCCATAGCGATTACGAGTCATCTGCCTAGCCTTTTCCCAACTATGTTGGGGTCGGCTTCCAGTCGAACCGGATGCAGCTGAATATCAGTATTTTACATGGAGCGACTGCCTATCAGCAGGGCTCGGAAACGTTATTTAAAATAACGTTTTTAAAACGTTTCTAACAGTTCTTTGTACAACATTTTGTTCGGAACGAAAACGAAAAGAGAACAAAAAGCTAGTTTTCAAAAACCGGTTTATTCCGCAGGACGGAGCCGCACATAGCGTGCGGCAACAAGCATGGACTTGTTAAGTTCCGTAGGATATGTTTTCATTTCAATACATCATTCATTCCGAGCATAGTTCGGAGCAGGGTTGTTGCTGATGCATATTTTTTTCAAATCAGCGGATGCTGATGCTGATGTTTTACCATTGACATCAGCGGATGCTGATTCTCATGATTTTCTTAAAAAAACGGAAAAAGTAGTGACCATTTTGAATAATATCTAAAAGTTGCACAGTTTTCCGTGGTACTGAAATAAACGATTGTCTCAAAAATTTTGGGATTTTAGTAAAAAATATAATCAAACTTAGTAGATTAGTAATAATTAGTATAGTACTAGATTAGTAATTAAGTACCTAGACTACCTAGTGCATAACCTGCTACCAATCTTTCGTTTAATTAATAGGTATTGGAATTTAATCAAAGGTACATAATCCACTTTTCAATGGGGTCGGCATTATTTATCAAACTCAAAAGTTTACGAAAAAAAACTTTCACGCGCAGATACATATTAAGTATAACGTAATGAATGAGACAAGTTTGTATTTGTTTGTAAACGCAATCCCGGTCTGCCCTTGGATTGATCAAAACTCGCAAGCAAAAACTTCACGGGACATAAGCCCCGCCCCCTCTGCGGTCATGTCACGACTCGAACATCAGCATTAATATCAGCATCGATCAATGCGGATGCTGATGCTGATGTTGAAAAAGATGCTGAAGACCAGCGGATGCTGATGCTGATGTTCGCAACAACCCTGGTTCGGAGCATAGTCGAGCATAGTTTTTATTTTATTTGAGATTTATTTATTTATAGTTAATTAAAACGGTGAACACCAATTACAATAATTAACATAGAAACAAGTAACATGGAAGGTAGAAAAATACAGGTATGTAATGTCGACAATTGTGTCATACACAAAATACTTAAGACTAACATGGGATAGTGGACACCCTCGCATACTGTCTCTCACAGAACATCAGACATACACGCACAATTTCACTCCATTTATCCGCGAACACATCACATTCAGGGTTGGTAGCCAGGAGGGCATTGAGTATCCTTAGAGTACGACACACAGGGGATTCAGCTCTGGCGACAGTTCTGGCTGAAGGTTGCGCGAATAGATTGTGCCGACGGCTTTGACGGTGTCCGATGTATTTGTCGGGCACAAATAGTCGACAGAAAAGGCCATGGAGCTCAGGGCAGTCGATACGACCCCTAAGGGTTTTATAGGCTACTATCAGCTGATCATGGCCTCTTCTTACTTCCAACGAGTTAAAGCCCAACATTCCTAAGAGATAGTTGGTGGGGTACATGTAGGAATAGAAATTGTACGACCTATTGAAAAAATATCTCAAGAAAGTTTTCTGTACCTTTTCCAGCATCAGTGTTTGGGTCGCAGTATGGGGGTGCCAGACACAGGCACTGGACTCAAGTTTACTGCGAACCAGTGTGGTGTATAACAGCTTAATAACATTTGGGTTGCGAAAGTCACGAGCATTACGCAAGACAAATCCCAAGCGCCTGAAAGATTCCTTCGCCAGAGTGGATACGTGATCTTTAAACGTCAGACAGCGGTCGAAGGTCACTCCCAAGTCCTTAACGTTGGTGACTCGAGTAACTATTTCACCACCCAAACTGTATTCAAAATGGATTGGTCGCAATCCTCGACCGTATGTCATGGCATTGCATTTGTTTTTGTTGAAGAACAGCTTGTTCACAACGCTCCACTCGTAGATGGCATTAATATCCCCTTGGAGGAGTTTACAATCTTCGTTTGATTTGATGTGTGCAACTGAACTGAAGATGGGTTTTCTCTTGACTTTTGTCAAGGTCAGAGGTGATAAAGACAAAGTCTGCGATGGAACGAGCTTACCCAGAAGAAGCCTGTTCATTGTAACTTTGAAGATATTCGGATCGTAAGCGTGGAACACAGACGCAGTCAGTGAGTTCCATTCTTTTGCCGTGCGTCGTGTTTAGTGCGAATTGGTGGAATAGCAACTAGGTATGGATGGTAACTTGCAGTGCGTCTGGATGTTCGATGGTAGAAGGGGGCCGGTGGGATGAGGTTGTGGAGTTCTTGAGCACACTCACTGAATTACAGTCTATAGAAGACCGACAAGCAGGCAACCTTGCGGCGATGAGCCAAGCTGTGAAGCTTGGCATCCACCAGTTTTACGTCGCCAATGAGTCTCTTAACTCTGCATTCCACTGAGTCAAGCGCGGCAAGTTGGTATTTTGCTGGGCCATCCCAAAGGTGGCTGCAATACTCCATGCAGAATCGGACTTGCACTTTATAAAAGTCAACAAATGTTCAGGCGAAAAGTATCGCTTCACTCTATTTAGGATGACCAGTTTTTTGGCTGGTTTAGACTTTGTGCTCAATGGGGGTGCCGAAGTTGAGACTGACTGTAAACTCCATGCCGAGGAGCTCGAGCCGGTCAGTTATAGGAACAGACATATGCCGAAAACTAGGAGTTTGGTCGAAACGACTCCTTTTTGCGGTTTGTGTTGCGACTTGCGAGTGGTTAGTTATTGGTCCTATTTTGATCACAAAATGAGACGCAAGAGAAAAAATTAAAAAACCTAATTTAAAAAGAAGCAGCTATGCTCCGAGAGCACCTGCGTCGCGTGAAACGTCAGGGAGCCGTGCCTTCTCCAGAGCCAGTCCGCCAGTACCGGCCGGATCGCGTAGATTGGTGATGACGTCGGCGGTAGGGCGTGAAAGCCTGTCCCGCCATTTCACCACCTGGACCTCGCGAAGCTAAAGCCGACACAGCTCAAACTGGCGCTGCATCGGCCGCTCGCCTCGCGCCCGCGATTCATCGCGCCACTGGTAGAGTGACGCGAATATCTTCGCCTCCATGTCCCAGGGCAGAGATCCAGCCAGTACGCAGGCCGCCTCGTAGATCGTGCGATAACCCCTTATGACGCTGACAGCCATCGCCCACTGCGGCTTCCGCAGAATGCTGATGCTGCTGGCCGTCAGGTCAGCCGCCCATATCGGGGCCCCATACAGGGCCAGCGATCGCACGATCCCCACACACAGCCGCTTGCAGGCGGTACTCGGGCCCCTCAAATTGGGAAGCAGCGTTGTGAGCGCGCCAGCTTCATCCAGCAACTTGGGCGCCAGACGTCGGAAGTGGGGCCCGAAGTCCCACCGGCTGTCGAGCACCAATCCCAGGTACTTCATGGTAGACTCGACAGCGATCCGAGCCCCCCCAACCACGATGTGCGAGCCGGGTGGCGGCGCCCACCGGGGGCCGTGAGACATCATGACCTCCGACTTGCTGAGAGCCACCTCCAGGCCTAGGCGACGTATGCGGTCCACCACCTAAGAGACCGCAGCTGTCGCCGGCAACGCTGCCTCCCTGTGCGAGCTCCCGCGGGCAGTGACCAGCGTGTCGTCCGCATAAGACGTCAGGTCTACCCCCGATCTGAGCTCGCCCCTTAGCACCCAGTCGTATCCGATGTTCCACAGGAGGAGGCCCAGGACCAAGCTCTGTGGAACACCGCACGTCACTTGGTGCTGGTAACTGCCATCGCGTCCCATGTAGGTGTCACACCTCTCCGACAGATAAGCCCCAACGACGTGGCGGAGGTAGAGAGGCACCCGATGATAGCGCAGTGCCTTCCAAATACAACTTCAAATCACCACTGTACCTACTCCAGCCAACTTACAGAAAGAATCTTTCATCATCTTCCTGCCCTTGCCCTTGTTACTTGGGGTCGGCGCAAGATGTTTTCCTCTTCCATTCCGTCCTCTCAACCGTCATGCTAACACTGCCTCCCCTTCTCTTCCATATAATTCTTCACACAATCTATTAGATCCATCTTTCCTTTGACATTTCTTTCCCGCTCCATCCATCCACATTTATAATCATAACTCTTTTAGTCACTTGCGTTTCATCCCTCCTCTTCACATGCCCATACCAAGACAAACGATTCCCTTTCAACTTTTCTGTCACTGGCGCCACTTTCAAACTTCCTCTAATATACTCATTCCTGACATCCATTCTGGTCACTCCACACATCTATCTCAACATTCTCATCTCCACGAAATGCAATCTTGTTTCATGCGTCTTCTTTACGGCCCAACATTCCGTTCCATACAGTACGATAGGTCTTATCACGGACTTGAAGATTTTCTCCTTTAACTTGAGGGGCATTGGTGGGTCGCAAGTCGGGTGTGTCGCAAGTGGGATGGAAAAAATGTTTCAAAACCTAAAAATTTTTTTTTTATAATACTTAAAATGTGCATGTCAAAGATATTTTTTTGTACAAGTTTTAACACACACTATACTCGTACTCACAGAATAATATTCACAGTGATAATAGGGTCTACTTTAAGCTTTAACGAAACGACGAACGGCAGTCAAATACCAACTGAATTAAATTCGTAATATTCGTAGTTTTGTTTCGAAGTTTCGTTGTTTCGAACGAACAACCCAAAAAAAATGGAACAAAACGGTTAAAAACGTTTTATTAACCGAGAACAATTCAAATTTTGTTCTTTTTCAAAAACGTTTTTATAACGTTCCGTTCGAACGTAACCGAAACAAACTGTTTCTTAGGTATTTAAGACGAAACCGTTTCGAAAAATATACCGGTATCCGAGCCCTGCCTATCAGACCTCCACAACCCAGTAACTGGGTAATACGATACTCTTGGTAAGACTGGTTGTCAGACTTTCTGGCTTCTGACCAACAGTAACGACTGTCAAAGATCTACAAATGACAGCTGGGACCAACGGCTTTACGTGCTTTCCGAGGCACGGAGGAAACTCGCTATGGTAAATGGTCACCCATCCACAGACCAACCTCGGCAAGCGTGGCTTAACCCGGAAGATCGGTCTATGCGGCTGTAATTATTTTAGCCACGAGCTCCTCCCATAGCGATTACGAGTGTGTTGCGCAATAAGAATACTGTTTTCTTTACATGATTATACAAGTAAACAGAAGTGTCTTCTCCCAGCGCGTCAGTACGCGCGCACCGTTAATACCTTCGTTCAATTTGCTAGAGTCGGGACACGTTTCTGATACAATGTAAGTAATTGTTTCCGCGCCTTATTGTGCGATGCACGTGTCGATCACCCCTACTACCGGTTGATACTCGCTTGGTTATCACTTTACTAGGATTTTGATAGGAGAAGGCTTGTATAGATTTCAGCGAAGATTTGACAACCCCTTCTCATCCCATTGTGTAATTGAAGTTCACATTATCGCAATAAACTTCATAGTTTTATATGCAGCACCTATAAAATCGTATGCTTTCAGCTGCGAAAGCATTCTACAGCATGCATATTACAGGTCATGGCACACTATACCGGCACCACAACGGCACCGCTCCAACTCAGCAATTAACTTGTCATTCAAATTAGAGCATTAAATCGTGTGTCATATAATATATTTCATAATGTCAATATGAAAAAGCCAACAGCGGGCAGTCAGCTCGCTTGCCGCTACCATACAAATCGACTCGCAGCCGCGCGCTGCAAGCGAGTGGACCGCATGCTTACTGCGCGCCGACTCCGAGTCGCCAGCGAAACAACATAGTTCCGCCGTCGCCCGCGCTCTTTTTATTTTCCTATTCTCCGTCGAGACCAATAGCGATTATTGCTAGTTCGCGCAATGTAAATCGAGACATTATGAAAACGTGCAAGTCCTAGGCGTGTGTAAGTGTAGGCGTTCAATCACAAATGCCATATAACTACTGTGTTCGCGGTGACAGCAAGCTTGCACCTCGCGGCCGGCGCGCGGACTGCGAGCTTGCACCTCGCAGACAACGCATAGTTAGCGCGCTGGCGGCGAGCCGTAGCCTAAATTCGAGGCGACGCCGTGCTGCAGCTGTGCAGTTGCGGTGCCGGTATAATGTGCCATGACCTTAAGTCAAAATACTGACTCACTTGTTTTAATTTAATCGATCTTATTCCTATTGGGAATCCTAGTAGGAATAGGATCGATTATCCTAATTTAGGATCAATAGACTCTCTCGCACCAACTGAGGTTAGAGAACTAGAAAAGTCACAAATCATGAAAATCTTTTTCCATACATTTAGTATGGAAACCCCGTCATCTTGTGGCAATAGTAGGATTTGCATCAATGTTTTTTTTTCATGTTCAATGTTAATAATAGGGTGCATTAAAAGAGCATCCACCAGTGACGTCACTCAAGTACGTCCAACGCACCCTGGGGCCTAATTCTCATAAAATAAATCTTGATAAATCACAACCGAACCAAGGCCGAACCGTTCATTCAGACAGTTCTCAATTTCAAAAACTATCAAATTGTTTGACACAAAAAAACAAAATCAATCATTTTGAAAGTTTTCGAAAACAAAAACTGACTGACGGTTGTGGTTCGGTTGCGTTTGGCAACAATTTATTAATTGTAGGAGAATTAGGCCCCTGGACCACATGAGTAGATAAACGGAACAGAGACAAAGCTTCATACAACCACGCGAATCGGTCGCACTACTACAAGCACGCAGGGTATGTGTGCGTGACCACTGGCCGTTTGTCGCGTACGCGGCGAGACTGAAAAAAACCGGTTTAGGCTGGCACAGCCAGTTGACAATCTCAGGGTTAGTGCGACGCACGTTGTTTGTTGCAAGTTTGAATATTTTAATCTAAAAACGTGGTATTTCATTATTGGTAATGGTTGTTTATTGTACTGTGTGTATGAATAATACTAGAAAAAATAAAAATATATCAAACATTAACTATCCCAAGGAGTACAATAGGTAAGTAAATATTTGATTATTACTTTTTCAAGTAAGTACCTTTATTTTATTGTCTGATCCTTTTTTTAATGAGAAGAGGGTAAGGCCGTGGCTCCATGTCTATGGTGCCGTGTACGGCGCCGTGTGCGGCGACACGGCGCCGCGTTTTTCATGCGGTATATATGTAATTATGTGCCTATGGTAAGTATAGTATGTAGGTACCTATGGCTAAATGATCGAATCTAAACCACAGGATTCAGTAAAATACAAATGTAAATGACGTCGACGTCAAAATCCAAGATGGCGGCTGTGAAATTTTACAAAATATGCATCATTGGTGTCGTGTCCATGGTTTTCGGGGGCGATGATGACGAAAATGAGGTCGAAATCAAAATCCAAGATGGCGGCTGTGAAATTTTAGTAGATATGCATCATTGGTGTCGTTTCCGTGGTTTTCGGGGGTGCTGATGACGAAAATGAGGTCGAAATCAAAATCCAAGATGGCGGCTGTGAAATTTTGCAAAATATGCGTCATAGGTGTCGTGTCCATGGTTTTCGGGGGTGCTGATGACGAAACGGAGGTCGAAGTCAAAATCCAGGAAGGCGGCTGTGTTTTTTTTTTAAATCTGCCTAATTTCCATGCCGGGACAATCTACACCAGTAGCAAGCAGATCATATGGTTTTAAGGAATTTCACGAATTCGTTAACATCCTGTATATTTTAAAACAACTAAAATACATACGTTAAACTAATTTACCGATTTACCAGAAGAGGTCAAAACTTTAAAATGGTCGCCCTGAAAAATTGCAAACATGTCATATTTACGCCAGCCACGGAATTAACGTGCGGTGCACCGTACACGACGCCGTACACGGCACCGTGCGCGGCGCCGTGCTGAGTCGCGGCGCCGCGCCGTTTCACGGCGGACGGCGCCGCACCGTAGACATGGGGCCACGGCCTACCACACGGTGTATATTTGCCTTTTTATTGTTATAAACATATTAAAGATTGTAAAGATATGCCATGTGAGCGTTTCCCGTTAGATTGTGTACTTAAAACGTCACGGACGCCGGTAACAGCTGACTAGCTTATAGCGTTAACGAGTAAAAAAATAAAATAAAAATACAACACAGTGTTTACAAACAAAACTTTATTCGTGGCAGTGTTACTTGTGATAAAATACTTAATATACATTGTGGGACAGTGTCAGTGTATTATGAATAACAAAATAAAGTCGTAAAACAATCTGATAAAAAGTGCAGAACAATATAATCTACCCGATATTTACAACAAATTATCATCAACACAAAAATATTTTTTATTACGGAATTGTTAAGTGGTGCAGCTGGGTACAGTGACAGTTTAATAGACAGCATCAAGTGTATAGCACAATCAGGACATACTTATCTGATAACGTACATAAAATAAAGTTTATATTTACTTGCTAACAGCGCCATCTGTGATTCCTTGGTGGTACCTCAACCTGAACTACTGATAACGGTACACCAAGTTACAAGTAAACAGTGGGATTAGATTGTGCTAATAACAAATCGCTCAAATATGGCTAAGTGTGGTGGCTGCGGCAAATTTATGTCGACCACAGCTGAATGCATACGCTGCAGCAAGTGCACGGGAGCTTATCACAACATCTGTGTCGGCATTACCACGGCAGCAAAGGTGTCCCCAAATTGGCTGTGCCCGGGCTGTAAAGCCAAGATACCCAGGGCGGATAACTCTGCCACGCCAGTCAAGGGCCCGTCTGATGGCAGTACGGATACTCCCGTTGCCACAAGTCAGCTTACAACAACGACGAACAACCAGACGAGCAACCAGACGAACAACCCGACAAACAACCCGACGAACAACCCGACGAACAACCCGACAAACGACGTACCAACAACTAAACCTCTCGACGTTGCTTACGAGATTCGCTGTTTCCGAGAGGAGATGAGCGCCATGAGAGCGGAGTTGCGAGTGTTGGTAGACGTAATGGCGGACTTGAAGGCTGACGTCACCTCATGCAAGGAGCGTGTGGACACTGTCGAGAGTAGGATGTCGAACCTCGAAAAACGATTTGAGGAGAAGGTACCAACATCCTACGACCATGTTGAGGAGACCATCGCCGAGCTGAAGCTGCAACTTAATGACCGTGACCAGGAGCTGCTCCAAAATGACGTCATCATCACTGGCATACCGGAGACGAAAGAGGAAAACCCGGTTCACCTCCTAAATCTAGTATCCCTTAAGCTGGGGGTTTGTTTAGACGAGCGGGATATTGTTAACGCAGAGCGTTTCGGTATGGTGCGCCGTAACTTTACCGTTACCGGTGCTGTTGACGAGGCGCAGCCGCCGCGGCCGCGCGCTCTCATCGTGCGACTAGCGCGTCGCGCTTCACGCGACCAACTGCTGAGAGCGGCGCGCGTGCGACGCGGTCTTACTACTGCAGATCTCGAACTACGCGGGCCGCCACAGCGGTTTTACCTGAATGAGCGGCTGACTCCTGTTAACGGAAAGTTGTTTTATAACGCTCGCGAGGCTGGGCAGCGGCATAAGTACAAATATGTGTGGACTAAGGATGGCCGTATGTATGTAAAGAAAGACGACGGTTTTCCTTCACAACGGTTTCGCTCTGATGCAGATCTTACACGAATTTTTGGCAACGGTACTGTTTGATTGTATTTTTATCGAACTGCAAATTAGACTATTGTTTATGTGTTGTTTTTATTGCTACCTGTTTAGCCTGTTTTAAATTGTCGTTGCACTATTTTAAGTTGCAACTTAATGTTTTTGTATTGAATGCCTGGCCGTGGTATGCCCTGCCTATAGGGTACGTTATTTCAGAGGGCATTCTTTGCAGTGGCGCAAGTCTGATGATACCTATTTACTTTTTTATCAAGCCTTCATATATCATATTCATTCATATCATTTCCTGTTCATACCTATTTCCAACTATTTATTTATTACACATTACTTTCATATCTACATATAATTTGTATAACAATATTTTTTATAATGCCATAGTATTATTGTACCCGTCAAAACTTATACATTTGTCTATATACTTTCAATTTACATTTTTAAATTCTCTCCAGTGCGCCTTTATTCATTATATTTGTTATTTTATGGTATTAACTACAGTTAACACAGCGTTATGATGACTACAAAATACCTTAAAATTGGGTTTCTTAACGCTGGTTCACTGGGCACTAACCATGATGAGTTTATTGCCGCAATGGAGCGTCATGATGTTGGTATCATGGCAATAAACGAGACCTGGCTAAGGACGGGTGAGGAGGGCCGCGCGCCCGCCGTGCCCGGGTACCGGCTGCGGCACGTACCGCGGCCGGTGAGCGTGCGCGGCGGCCGCGGTGGCGGTGTTGGGTTTTATGTTAAGCGCGGAATTAACGTGCGTTCCCATTCGCACCCCATCGACCCTCTACATAAATCGGTTGAACAAATGTGGCTACTTCTGACTATTAATGGTACAAAGGTCGCCATAGGCACAGCATATAGGCCGCCCTGGTTAGATGTAGACATATTTTTGGACGCGCTAACTGCTTCAATGAATTCAATGACGTCATGTAAATGTACTGTTCTGCTAGGAGATTTTAACATTAACTGTCTTAATCAATCGGATTCAAAAGTAAATAAATTAAATGCCTTTCTTAAAAGTCTCAACTTAAGTCAAATGGTTCCGTCTGCCACTCATTTTACGGCCACCAGTGAGACCCTTATAGACCTGGTGTGTACGGACGCGAGGGTTAGAGATATTTTGGTGGACCCAATAGAAGCACTTGGAGCACATGCATTTATCTCAACTGTCTTTTACTTTAAGAGGGAGAAAGTTTTGCCTAGGGTCATAACCTGCAGAAGTCTCACGAATATACCAATTGAACAGTTTAAACAAGATGTGGATTCTATTGATTGGCTCGCGGCGACCTCTTTTCTCAACATCAATGCTATGGTAGCTCATCTCAATTGGAATATTACCTCATTATTTGATAAATACTCTCCGCGTAAGACTATTATTTTGAAGGAGAAATCTTATCCATGGATCACGGATAACATCAAGTTTATGATGTGTTTGCGTAATCAAGCCCATGGCCAGTATAGGCGAACTAAATCTGAGAGTAAAAGAGCATATTACGCGGAATTAAAAAGCTTAGTGAACAAGTCTCTATACTACGAAAAAGTGGCTTATTTTAGACTCAATATTAACAACAAAATAAAAAGCCCAAATATATTATGGAAAAATCTAAAAGCCACTTTGCTACCACCTAAAAATGAGTCTGAACTACCCCAGCATTTTAACGACCCAAATAAAATCAATGCACATTTTTTAAATGTTCCAGGCAACACAATTTTACCATTATCCTATTTAACCTACTATGAGTTCAATAAATTTGGCATAAATGTATTCTCTATTAAAACTGTTGACCAAACTACTATTGTTAATGTTTTGTCTAAGATAAAGTCGAATGCAGAAGGTATTGATCACATTACGTTAAATATGTTTCTTCTTACTCTCCCTCAAACTTTGGAAACGCTTACTGCCATTATTAATAAATCTATTTTAACATCAACCTTCCCCGATCTCTGGAAAATAGCTATTGTACGTCCGATTCCAAAAATAAACAACCCAACAGACATAAAAGATTTAAGACCTATCAGTATTTTACCCTTTTTATCTAAAGTATTGGAAAAAGTCGTAAATGCTCAACTGTCTAAATACCTCGAGGAAAGCGACATTCTTCCAGAGGCGCAGTCAGGTTTTAGGAGAGGCCGAAGCACTGCAACGGCTCTGTTGGATGTAACGGACAACATATTGTCAGCCCAAGATGAAGGTCTATGTACTCTATTGGTATTGTTGGACTTCTCTAGGGCATTTGATGCTATAAATTTATCTCTTTTACTCTCAAAGATGGCGTACTATGGCTTTGATGCATCCACTGTAAAATGGTTCGACAGCTACCTTAGTAACCGTGCCCAACTTGTTGAGATTCGTGATGCAAATGGCTCAACTGTTTCATCTGACATGACCCCCGTAGTGAAGGGCGTTCCACAGGGATCCATATTGGGTCCAACTCTGTTCATTTTGTATAGTGCTGACATTATTCAAGTTATAAAAAATTGTAAACATCATATCTATGCTGATGATCTACAAATATACCTCTCTTTTAAACCTCAAGATTATAATGTCGCTGTAAAAACTATTAACGAAGAACTAGAAAGGATCGTAAATTGGTCTGAAAAAAACTCGCTCCTCCTCAACCCAGCTAAAACGAAATTTATGCTTTTCGGATCTAAGGGCCAATTGGATAAAATACAACCTAACCATGGAGACGTGACTGTGATGGGACAACAAATTGAGTGTGTAAGTGAAGCGCGAAACCTAGGTTTAATTATGGACCAAAGTCTTAATTTTGAGACTCACATATTGAACTGCGTCAAAAACTGTTTCTACCGTCTCAAAGTTTTGTATAAAATGCGTCCATACTTGAGCGAGGAATTGCGCATTCAGCTTGTTGAAAGTTTGGTTCTATCAAAACTAAATTATGCAGATACTGTAATAGGACCCAGGCTCTTAGCACGCACCAAGAGACTGATTCAAAGAGTCCAAAATGCTTGTGCACGTTTTTGCTTTCATGTACCACCAAGAAGTCACATTACACCTTTTCTTAACAAACACAACATTTTAAAAATGAAATCACGTCGGAAAATCCACCTAGCTTGTCTTCTTTTTGGCGTTATTAATAATAAATGTCCGTCATACCTGCACTCTAAATTAACGTGGGTCAATAGTCACCGGCAGCGCGAGGGTAGACGTTGTGCTCAGCAACTGGCCATACCGCATCACAGAACTGCAGCCTTTCGGGGAAGCTTCCGGTATGCAGCGTCCAAGTGTTGGAACAACATTCCTCCACCAATTAGGGACCTGAGAAATATATACACATTTAGACTTAGACTAAAATTATTTATTCTTGCCTCTCAAATTGAATATAATGTAATTAATGTTGACAAATCTTTTATTGAATTAATTTTATATAATTTTTATTATTTAATTTTTATTATTTATTACTAATGAAATTGCTAATATAATTTAATCTGAAATAACTCACCTGTTAGATGGACATTTGTGATGAATAATCAATCATTCCCCAGCATTGCGGATATGGACATTAATTATGATATTATTAATCACCATGTCAATTTTATTTACTTCAAATAATTTAGGATTAGGTAGGTACACATTTTAGTATACTGGAATCGTAATAGTTTAAAAAGACCTGTTATCAAGCCTGTGGTCGAGCCAAAAGTGATATTAAATGACAATATAATGACAACGCCTCATCTCAACAGGAAGTGCGCACCGCCGCCTGCTATTGGTCAATTAATATTGCCAGTTTTTTATTTTTATTTTGATTGGCTGTCACAAATAAAAAGCACTTTTATATATTTTATTTTGTAATATATTTTTATAGTTTATCACAACGTATGCATTATTTATTTATCGACACAATTTAAACACTTAACACTATCCACATAAACAATTAATAAAATATATATTTAAAATTACCTTCGTCCGTGTGTCACTGCAAGGGTACCAACTGAAAATCAGCGCTGGGTGTTTGACGCCCAGCATATGCTGAGTTGGTGACCCTTTCGGCATGGGCATGATCCACGGCATAAAATGTGTGTTTGATTCTTTTATGTTTTTGTTTATATTGTTTATGCTGTTATTGTGTCCTTAGCTGAATAAATTTATTTTCTTTCTTTCTTTCTTTCTTTCTAAAAAAACTATGTGTTAGAGTCAGAACTTACCACACCATTAAAAGAAACAATAAATTATTAATAAAACAAAAATTATAAAAAGAAAATAATTAGAGTAAGTTTGTAAAGTATTCAAAGAAAATAATTAGAGTAAGTTTGTAAAGTATTCTATTGTGGAGGAACGAGGATGGATGCTGAGCTGAGGGAGAGATGATGTTGCTACCAAGGTTGCGAAGGATGCGAATGACGTCACCTGTATGGAAACACTGTCAGTGAGATCACGTCGGGGTCACCAATGTGGAGGAACGAGGTGTGGTGTTCCTCCAAAGGGAGAATCCTCCAACCAGGCGGAGTCTTGTGCCTGGCGAGCCCAACGATCAATGTTGGGCGGTTGAATAAGTGGTGAAACGTTAAGTGTCAACAGGCGATTATTCCGTCTGTTTAGGAAATATTTCAGAACTTATGGCTAATATCAAAACTAGGCCGCCTAGTTACTAAAATAACATAAATATTTTTGGAAAAATAACTGCCATATATCGAGAATTTTGATATTACCTACTTCCGTACATTTAGTATGACATTATTGTGAGAGGCAAGAAGCTTCAAATTTTTTTTGCATTTTATTTTCGTGCATAATTGTTTACTGAATGACAGAATTAATAAAAACTCAATAAAAAATGGATATTTCTTAGGTACCTATTGACAAAATCGGTAACATTTTTTATTTAAACTTTTAATCAATTGAAATGGCAGAAAACGAAAAAAAACAAAGTTACCTACTAAAAAAAGTACGGAGTAAAGCTGTGAGCTCCAACTTCAAAGAAAATGTTGTTCTTATGGATTTTTTATTTACTTAATAAAAAGAAAACCTAATGCCTATTCCGTCAAAGCGTAGGCAAAGGAGTTCTGATATACAGCCACAAGTTTCTCATGACGGTATTTAGCGCCATTTAAGGAAAATTGTCGTTGAACTATTCGTATTTGTATTAGTTAAACAAACTGGTTGCAATACTATTATTATTTATTAAACATGAAAATAATAGGCTATCGCATTACCTAGGCAGTCTGGAACTACAAAATCTGTCCGTTTTCTGTTCGAAATCCTGGGTTAGATTTAGTTAATGCTCAGGAATCTGGTGATATGAAGCTTTATTACGAATATGACTAAGATAGACCGAAGTCGAGTAAGGCTAAATCCGCCGCCATATTAACAATAAGGAACAGAGAGAATAAGTAGGTATGACTGGTATGATCAGTTGAAAGAAATTCTCATACTAAATATATGGAGGGAGTGAAAGACAAAATTTTCGATATCTGGCTTTTCTTTTTCCTGAAGTTATTTATATTATTTCACGCTCCATGTAGCCTAGTTTTGATAATAGCCTTAACTTTTTAAATATCTCTTAAATAGACGAAAAAATCGTCTATTGACATTTAACGATTCCGCCCTGTTTATACTATCTGCCTTTCGAATGTTGATATCGCGATGCAGGATAGTTCGCATGTGGCGTGATAGATGTCGCCACACTATCATACTGAATAATAAAATAATTTAACAAATGTTTAGTTTAATTTGTTTTGAACTATTGTGACATCCCTACCAAAATAAGTAACAGTTTTGCACGTTCTTAAGAAGCTTTGTCTCTGTTCCGTTTATCTACTCATGTGCCTGGACCGTCAACCCTGCTACCAACCTTACTGAGTGACTAATCTTTTCACCACGGCATGAGATATTCTTCAATAGCCCGAGAAAAGAAGAAGAACGGGCTAGTATGATTATAAGGGAGAAAAATACAGTTTGTATCATCGTAATCACATTTCAGCACTGCACGTGTAAGTATATTTATGTGTTTCTGTTTGTGTATGTTTATGAAGCGAATAATTCATAAGCTAAATTATTTGCGGGTACAAAGTTGTTTACTTTAAAAATGTTCCTTATGCGAGGTTTTTTTTCGAGTCAATTAACATAATTTATTACCGCAGCTTTAAGCGTAATAGTATCATGGTTGGCTTAAAATGGAGTTTATACTGTTAGCGACACTACAATTTAATCGTTAAGAAGTGATTCTATCATTACAGTTATCGCTAATATTGGTATTTCAGGATTGTGAGCAAGGTAAATGTAGTAAATAAAACCAACATAGACTCTCCACCACTGAGAGTACCTTGTATTTGGGTTAGTGTTAGTAACATGAACTAGATCACAATATAATACTTCAGATAATTATTACAAGTTATTACAAGATCATAAAATAAGGACAAGCTAGTCAGATATAAAAGGTCAGACTTCTTCAGCTGATCTACACAGAATACTCTAGACGAGTGTTCCGTCGTACGGTCCAAGAAGCAATCCCCCGGGCGCACCGAGCGAGCCGGTCTCCTCCCTCCAACGGGCAGTGGTGGTCCGATGTTGACGTCACGGTTAGTTAGGTGGCGGACAACAGATGGCGCTCACTCCACGAAGTTCCCGACAATACAAGCTTTTTTTTCTATTGATTGCTGAGTGCTTACAGAAGATTTAATTCCTACTCATTTTGAAGGGATCGGAATTGGAAGCATCCTCCTAACATACAGGTGTCCGCCAAATCAGTTTTCCTCAGTCCACTGCTGGTCATAAATCTCTCACAAATCGTATCCGACACTATGTAAATATTTTTATGAAAAAGCCTTGCCCTTCTAGGATTTCTCCTGTACCGTAGTTGCGTTTACTGACTCAGATTTAACATGCACAAACACCCAGACGCGGAACAACTATCTAAAAGCTATACAGGAGGTATCTACGAGGCGTCCATAGTCACAAAAAGAGAAAAAAGCCATCGAAAAAAGGCAAGAAATAAAATTTAAAAAAAAAACTGGAATCGAACCTGCGATCCGTGACGCAGAAAGCCAATCGCTCAACCACTGTGCCAAGCGTGTCATCAAATATTGCACCCTATCCACCTTAGGTACTCTTTACAAGTCTTGAGTCCATATTTCAACAGGTCCAATCTAACCGAAAGATCTGTTTGCCTTAGCAACAACCAAAGTATTTCCAATATCCATTTTAATGCCTCTAGTAGGGGCCACAATAGCCCACCAATCACGATCCAGCGCCAGTCGCCGCTGACCGGTGACCGTCAGCTAAAGGTGTCGGCACACCGGACACGGCGACTCGTTACGAGTAATACGCACGACCACTTACTCGTACAATGAATACCAGTGCGGAATTTTCCTTCTAGATTGACACTTGTAAACATTATAATCGGTGTGTTGTGTGGGAATTGTGATAGATGGTTTTATGCGGTACAAACAAATGGTGTGATGTACACCTACCTCAATGTTTACCAGCAATATACCGAGACCAATTCTACTAAAAGAAACTTTTATCAATTGCAATTGAATCAAAATGATGGAATCAGGCGTTACTTCGCGGAAATCCATGACATACAAAAATGCAAATAGAATATCTAGCTTTAATTCCACTGAACAAGATCGCTAGTATGGATGCAGTATGCAGCACCACCCTCCCGCCTACAAGTATATGCACATGCAGAAAGAGTGAAAAAATATATTGCAACATGCAACCAAACCAATACACGACACGTGTTTCGCCCCTGCACGGGGCATCCTCAGGATTTTGACTCCTCTACCGCGAAAAGAGTTCGCGTCCTAGCCGTGTATTGGTTTGGTTGCATGTGCATATACCTGTGGGCGGGAGGGTGATGCTGCATACTGCATCCAAACTAGCGATCTTTTTCAGAATAATTAAAGCTAGATATTCTATTTGCATTTTTGTATGCAACTGAATCGTTTATTCAGACAGTTTTCGTTTCAAAAATCTGTCAAATAGTTTGACAACAAAAACAAAACCAAACATTTTGACAGTTTTTGTAAACGAAAACTATTTGAATTAACGATTCCGTTGAAATTGATAAAAGTTTCTATTAGTAGAATTGGGCTCCAAATGTAAGGGACGGTATACCGAAAACTGAACCAGTGAATTCAGCACATTATTCTGAATTGAGAATAAGAAGATAGATAAATATACTTTATTGTACACTAAGAGCGATTACGCACTGCATCCGATCCGTCTCCGTGAAAATACAGATATAAAAAACTCGGAACGAATTCGGATATTGCTTTTCGCACTGCATCTGATCCGAATTCATGAAAATACGGATCTAGTGTCTAATATCTCAGACCGAATTCGGATATTGCTTACGCACTAATCCGATCTCTGATCCAAATACAAGCAATTCAGGCATATGTCCGATTTGAATCCGAGTTGATGCGAAAGCGTTCATACAAACAGTGCTACAGCTACTTCGGTCCGTCAAAATTTCTTCCGAATTGGATACTTACGGATGACGGAAAGAAATCGGATGACGGAAGTCGGATCTAGTGCGTAAACTACCATACAAATAGTTCTATGACTACTTCGGAACGTATTTTCACGGATTCGGATCGGATGCAGTGCGTAACCGCTCTTAAAGAAATAAAACAGAAGGAATACATTTAATTAAAACAGTACAAATGGCGGTCTTATCGCTTAAAGCAATTTCTTCCAGACAACCATAGAAGATTTTTTCTGAAATTAGTTTGTGCCAAACTATACATACACACTTTTCAAAAAAAATGTATTTTTTTTCCACTGAAACAGTGAAAGTCTAACGGTTGAACATTGCCTTCCATGCAGGGGGTCCGAGTTCGAATCCAGCCCGCACCACTGACTTTTCGATTTCATGTGTGGATCAAAATTTATCACTTGCGTTAACGGTGTAAAAAAATGTCGTGAGGAACCCTACACACCTTAGGCTCCATAAAGTTCTCGATAGTGTGTGTAGTCCACCAACTCGCACCAGGCCAGCGTGGTGGATGACAGCCTAAAACCCTTTTCATTCTGAGAAGAGGAGGACGTGGGGCAAGGTCCTACAGAAGGAGAGCAGCCAGCACCAGCCCCTGGCGGACCGAGACCTGCCGGGGTTGTGGTGCATGCAGCTACGAAACCTGCGACCAGGCCATAGGTCAGGAGAAGAAACACCGTGGGTTTTTGCCAGTTAACGCTCCGTATTCGCCAGGCGGAGGGTACCCAAAAAAAGAAAAAAAATAAGTACCTATACCAGGTGTAAGGGTTATCATATTTTTGTATTATAACTTTCGTGAGACACATTCATATTTATGATTATTTACGGTTTACTCACGTGCATTTTTCGGGATTGCCCGACTAGTTTCGGACCCAAACGGAGCCCTTAATCATGAGCTGAACACGCGGCGAGGTTGCGAAACGAACTATTATCATAAATTATTCTGAATTGACAATAAGTGGGAATTTTACTCGGAATTTTCCGACTTTTCCAATTTTTATTTTCACAAATTTTACATTTCTCTGCTGTAAAATAAGCAATACTATTAGGAAACACACAGCACGTTGCAAAAAAATAAAATGTATTTTTTATAAATCGGAAAATTCGAAAGATTTCGTTAATATTTTCCACGGATTTTCAATTCAAAATAATGAACTAAATTCACTGTGTCAATTTTTGGTAACCTGTCCTTTGCACCCTGTTTATTTTCCTGTCAAAACACTAATTGAAATACAATAAAACATAGGCAAATTAGCAATTTGCAGTAAATTCGGAAAACTCCCAGAAAAAAATCAACTTATTTTCAATTCAGAATCATGGGCTGAATTCACTGTTTCAGTTTTCGGTACACCGTCCCTTACACCCAGTATCTATGTTCTCTATGTTGTGCATAAACCATCTCTAAACACAAAACACATTAAACAACTAAACAGCATAACAATCTCTCCGTTAACATCGAATGTGTCATCTAAGTGGCTAGTTATGTAAGTATATTCAGAGCGACCTGCGGCCTCGAACCGGGAAGCGAGCCGTGAGACTGACCTCCATACACGGACAGATGACCTAGAGAAGGTCATGGGGAGCGATAGAACTCAAGTGACGTCGAACTATACGTAACACCGCGGTGACCCCTTGTTCTATTCGAATTGTGGAGCGTCAACACCAAACCAACGAAGGCCGATGAAGGCCGACGAACTGTTACACACAATTTTGCTATACTGGGTGTATGGGACGGTGTACCGAAAACTGAAACAGTGAATTCAGCCCATTATTCTGAATCGAAAATAATTGTTCTTTTTTCTCGGAATTTTCCGAATTTACTGGAAATTGCTAATTTGCCTATTATTTATTGTATTTCAATAAGTGTTTTGGCAGATAAATAAACTGGGTGTAAGGGGCAGGTTACCAAAAATTGACATAGTGTATTTAGTTATACAGGGTGGAAAAAATCAATAGGCCCTGAAGGGAAACCACTTTAAATCCTTAAGATAGATTATTTTTCTTAAAGGAAACATTCTTTTATTTTTAAAAAGAAACAAAACTGCATTCAAAGATTTCTCGACATGCTTACCTAAACCGGGAATCGAACCAGTTAAAAAATCAAAAAATAAACACTCGCTATTTTATTTCACTAGTCGATACAGTCAATGTTAGAGATAAAATTTTTCCACTAAACATTAGGTCTTACACTCGTCTGTCGTACAAGATATCCATGAAATCTAATATTTACGTAGTAAACAAGGGCTTTAATCAACATTACCTAGACTAGAACCAACTGTTCACTTTTAACAAGTAAAAGACACGTTATAATTTTCTTAAAACTCTAACATCCAAAGACATTCTATGAAGTACAAGCATGCTAATTTATCTCTAAGTACCTCGTTGAAGACTTAGATAAGAAAATCATTTGATTGGTAATAATAATTCTGTACACATTTCCTTCTTAGACGGGGTGTTCTGACGACAAGTTTAAAAATAGAACGTTCCGTTTGACAATAGTCCTATCGATTAGTAAAATAAAACGGCGAGTATTTTTTTTTTTAGTTTTAGCTGGTTCGATTCCCGGTTAAGGTAAGCTTGTCGAGAAATCTGTGAATGCAGTTTTGTTTCTTTTTAAAAACAAAAGAATGTTTCCTTTAAGAAAAATAATCTATCTTAAGGATTTAAAGTGGTTTCCCTTCAGGGCCCATTGATTTTTTCCACCCTGTATATAGTGAATTTTCTTACAAAATTTTAAATTTTGTTTTTTTACAAAATTTTCACTCATTTTCAATTCAGAATAACATATGATAATAGACTGAATTCACTGTTTCAGTTTTCGGTACACCGTCCATTGTAAGTAACTACTAGCGGTCGCCAGTGGCTCCGTCCGCGAGGATGTTTGTTTATGGCGTATTCTGCGTTTTTCTCTACTATAATAATATGCATGTATTATACAAGGTTAGTCGGAAAGGGGGTACTAATCCGAAGCCCACTTATAGTATCGCTGACGACTGTTTGAAAGCAAGTGTTAAAATTTCAAAATTCGATAAAAAAAAAATTGATTTTAATTTTAGTTTTTTCAAAAATTCTTCATCCCTGCTTTAGTTACAAATTCAGAAAATGGTGCTTCTAATTCATGACCCCAAATATGACCTAAAATGTAAACACAGCTGATCATAACTGGGGATAGATAGATTTTAGAGTTTTTTTTTTGAGATTTTTGAACAACTGTTTCTCTTAAACTATTGACTTTTGGGGAAAGTGGTAGAACAAAAGTTACTCATTATTATGTGTACTTTAACACCTTTTCGGATTAGTACCCCCTTTCTGACTAACCTTGTACATATAAACCTTCCTCTTGAATCACTCTATCTATTAAAAAAAACCGCATCAAAATCCGTTGCGTAGTTTTAAAGATCTAAGCATACATAGGGACAGACAGCGGGAAGCGACTTTGTTTTATACTAGGTATGTAGTGATGGACGTACAAAAAAGGTAGTGATACAAGGTTAGTCGCAAAGGGGTACTAATCCGAAAGGTTATTAAAGTTCCCGTAATAATAAGTAACTTTTGTTCTATAGCTTTCCCCAAAAGTCAATAGTTTAAGAGAAATAGCTGTCCAAAGATTTCATAAAAAATACGCTAAAATCTATCTATCCTCAGCTATGATCAGCTGTGTTTACATTTTAGGGCATATTTGGGGTCACAGATAAGAAGCTTAATTTTCTAAATTCGTAACTAAAGTAGGGATGAAGAATTTGTGAAAAAACTTTTTACTTTTTTTTTAGCTTTGAAAAAAACGTATTTTAAAATTTTATCAATTGTTTCAAAACAGTCATCAGTGATACTTTAATTTTCCTGCGGATTTGTACTCCCTTTCCAACTAACCTTGCAGAATAAATCCGGTTTCATTTAAATTTAAGCTGTATTGAGCCCCGTTTCTTGGCCTTCATTGGACTTGGTGTGTACTACGGTTTTATAGGAAACAACAGACAACTCGATTTATGTATAGATTCTAGAGTAACCTCTAGAACTTACGCATAAAGCGCAGTTCAGACAATGCTATACTGTTTCGTGATATAGTAAAACATATTGCGTCATAAGCTATAACTATATAGCATGACATTCACACGCTATGTACTTGTACTGTATGAACTTTATTTATAGTTACAAATTATTTATTTGAAGAATCATACTTATAATATTTTTTAGGGTTCCGTACTATGTAAAACGTAAAACAATGTATGTAATATGTAAAACAAAGCTCTTTAATTTAATACTTTTAGTACGGAATCCTAAAAAATGTTATATGATTCTTCAAATAAATAATTTGTAACTATAAATAAAGTCCAATAAATAATTCGTGATTTTTAAATCCCGGGATTAAAACGTCATTATAATTATTCCGGGATTTTAGAGGAGGTATTATCCACCATGTTACTTCCTTCCTCGAAGTTTAGGTAAATATACTCTACCTATTTCGATCTCTGATAATAACTTATGAAATAAATAAAAAATAATCTCTCAGATTCAGATCAGTACTTTAATAAAAGGCTTCTTTCAATTTGATTGCAAACAATTTATGAAAGCAATTCTACGTAATCGGATACCTTTCATAAATGTAATTGATAATATTCTAACGACCTTGTAACAAGTTGATGGCTTCTTATTAATTAACTTTGATTACCAAAAACAAATTAACAAAAGCGTTTGTAAACCTGCGACTACGCAGAGATGATTCGTGTGCTCTGGAATATTTACGATCCCGACTAATATTATAAATTTAATGCGAAAGTAACTTTGTCTGTCTGTGAGTGTAGAGGACAACCAGTGAAACAATAACTTTGTTGAAAGGCACTTGCCGTATTTATTCAGATTAAAACATAAAATAATATACCAGGGGCCTAATTCTCCTAAAATAAATCTTGATAAATCACAACCGAACCAAGGCCGAACCGTTCATTCAGACAGTTCTCAATTTCAAAAGCTGTCGAGTTGTTTGACACAAAAACCAAAATCAATCATTTTGAAAGTTTTCGAAAACAAAAACTGACTGACGGTTGTGGTTCGATTGCGTTTGGCAACAATTTATTTTAGGAGAATTAGGCCCCAGGTGTAAGGGACGGTGTACCGAAAACCGAAACAGTGAATTCCGCCTATTATCATATGTTATTCTGAATTGAAAATAAGTGGAAATTTTGTTCAGAATTTTCCGGCTTTTCCGATTTTTCTTTTCACAAATTTTAAATTTGTCTACTGTAAAATAAGCAATCCTATTAGCACACACAACACGTCGCAAAAATAAAATGCATTTTTTTTTCAATCGGAAAATTCGAAAGATTTCATTAGAATAGAATAGAATAGAATATACTTTATTGTACACCAAAATTGTAACACAGCTCTTATACAATATCATATATTGAAGGGTACAATGGCGGTCTTATCGCTGATAGCGATATCTACCAGACAACCTTTGGATGAACAGGAAGACAATGAATAAGATAGAGGGGGTAGTCCGTGGTGTACTGCTGCAAAATACATACTACACACAATACATAGACATAATACTTACATACAAAACTATACATATACAGAGTTACAGGTTAAGTCGACCTAGATCCTTTAAGAGGTTTTAGTTTTCATCATTCCTAGCTGATTTGACTACGAAACACCCCACCCCAAACCTAACCCATATTGAGATATTGGATTTTGATTATTTTTTAAATAAAATGAAGATTTTTTGTGTAATTGTCCTTTTTTTCGGATTTTGTGCCTCTAATTGATAATGTTTTTGCTATTTTTGTGTAGTAGATTAGTTTGTTTATTACTCTCAACACAAAAAATAACATGTTATTGAACCAACTGGGTAGTAGTCGACGATAGAAAGTTTAAAAAATAAACAAATTTGTAAAAACATTTTTTTTCTTTTAAGAATATTTCAAAAAAAGTCTATGACAGTTATGCTGCAGATGTACTAAATAAAATCTACGTTTCTTTAGCTATCCAACAAGGTATAGGTAGGGCTAGGGTATTATCAAAATTCTTAGAAAAAACTTTCATAAAAGGGTCCCAGGTAGTAGCAAAAATTACGGTACTATTGTTCTTCGATGGAGCTGTGGTGCGTGCAAGCGGGACGATTTATGTAGGTGTGAGGGAGATAGATTATTTTCGGCCATTTTGTTGTTATTCTGTTTGGTTTTAGTCTGCTTACGCGATTCGTCCGTAGTAGATGTGATACTTAGTGCTCTTGGATTCATACTCGACTTGGCTTGTGTTTCTGGACTGTTTCCCCTTCGATTTGTGACTGTGCTTGTTAACTGGACTTCGATACGTACTTCTGATTTGGAACTGTTGACGATGACGACCTTCACGAACGAGGAATATGCGGATATTTTAATTTGTTACGGGTACCGCAACTGTGTATCCGCGCGAGCTCGGGATGAATACATTGCACGTTATCCCGGGCGCCGAGTACCGGATGTCAGTGTCTTTGACGGAGTTTACCGACGACTAAGAGAGACTGGCTTTGTTTCGAGGCGACGATCAGACCTAGGCAGACCTCGTATTAATGATGACGATGAAGAGCAAGACAATGAAATAGTGCAACGGTTTAGATCGGATCCAACTACTTCCACTAATATTGTTGCCCGAGAACTTGGACTATCGCAGTGGAAAGTGTGGTTTACAGTGAATACTGCAGGCCTTTATCCCTACCATTACACACCGGTACATGTTATCGAAGAAGGAGATCCTGTGAGGAGGTTTGATTTCTGCAGATTCATGCTCAACGCAGATTTAGAAAACCCAGCATTCTTAAGACACATCTTGTGGACAGATGAATCAAAATTTGATAAAGACGGCATCACCAATTACCACAACGCTCATTATTGGGCTCCGAAAGAAGACAGAAATCCCAATAAGAAGCAACCAAAGGGATCACAAAGACGGTTCAGTTTGAATGTCTGGATGGGAATACTCTCAAACCATTTGATTGGGCCATATTTTCTGCCTGACAATTTAAATGGGGAACATTACGAAAACTTTTTAAGAAACGATTTACCCGAATTACTGGAAGATTTTCCCCTCAATTTAATCCGAGATATGTGGTATCAACATGACGGTTGCCCTGCACACTACCGACGAAGTGTCAGAGAGTGGCTAGACACTAATTACCCCAACAAATGGATTGGAAGAGGTGGACCCATACCGTGGCCAGCCCGAAGTCCCGACCTGACCCCCATGGATTTTTATTTATGGGGCCATATGAAAAGTTTAGTTTATAACGAACCTCATCCAATCTCATCTGTTGATGTTTTAAGACAGAAAATTATCGATGCGGCAAACGAAATTAGAAGAGGCTTAACGACTGGTGTGGTTAAAAGTGGACTAAGGCACAGAATGCGATTATGTGTGCGAAACAGAGGCGGACATGTGGAACATGAATTGTAAAAATAATAATAAATGTTGTTTTAGCTATTTAGTTTGTTTTATTTCGTTTGCTGACCCAAGTGATAACTTTGTCCATAAGTACAGTTATTTTTTACTACTGCCTGAGAGCATTACATCACAGTTTTTTTCTGAATATCATGATGATACCCTAGCTTGTTATACCTTGTTGGATAGCTAAAGAAACGTAGATTTTATTTAGTACATCTGCAGCATAACTGTCATAGACTTTTTTTGAAATATTCTTAAAAGAAAAAAAATGTTTTTACAAATTTGTTTATTTTTTAAACTTTCTATCGTCGACTACTACCCAGTTGGTTCAATAACATGTTATTTTTTGTGTTGAGAGTAATAAACAAACTAATCTACTACACAAAAATAGCAAAAACATTATCAATTAGAGGCACAAAATCCGAAAAAAAGGACAATTACACAAAAAATCTACATTTATTTAAAAAATAATCAAAATTCAATATTTCAATATGGGTTAGGTTTGGGGTGGGGTGTTTCATAGTCAAATCAGCTAGGAATGATGAAAACTAAAACCTCTTAAAGGATCTAGGTCGACTTAACCTGTAACCCTGTATATTGTATATATACATATGTTATATAATTATGTGATAAGGAAAAACAAGGTAGGTTGATGATGAGGTATTAAAATCATGAAGAAATAGAAGTGTGTTGAGCGAAGAAATGATCTTTGACTAATTTTTTAAAAGAATCCAGTGACTGAGCTTGTCTCACTGGCATCGGCAACGCATTCCATAAACGTACAGCCTGGACTGTAAACGATTTGTCAAAGAATTTGGTAGAATGCGAGGGCATCGAAAGTCTCAAATTTTCCGATGATCTTAAGTCTCTAGTATGAGTGTCATGAAGGAACTTAAAACGTTCTTTGAGATAAGAAGGGGTTGCGGGATTGAACAGAACACTGTAAAGCATTGATAAGATATGAGCATTCCGGCGAAGGCGGATTGGCAGCCACTTGAGCATAATGCGAAATTCTGAAATATGATCATATTTGCGTAAACCAAATATGAATCGGATGCAAAAGTTTTGGAGTCGCTCAAGCTTATCTAGCTGCACTTCATTAATATTTTCCACGGATTTTCAATTCAATATAATGAACTAAATTCACTGTGTCAATTTTTGGTAACCTTTCCTTTGCACCCAGTTTATTTACCTGCCAAAACACTTATTGAAATACAATAAATAATAGGCAAATTAGCAATTTCCAGAAATTCGGAAAATTCCGAAAAAACAAACACTTATTTTCGATTCAGAATAATGGGCTGAATTCACTGTTTCAGTTTTCGGTACACCGTCTCTAATACCCAGAACACTAAAAACATTGAATTCATAAAAAAAACTCATTCTCTAACTCAATCACTCATTCTATTCAAATCGACTATAAGTTCTTCATTTTTCAGCTTCAGGGGTTCATGGTTCAGTTCTTCATGTTCGTTGCTGGATCGTAGAATGAGTGCCGACCAAAATGCCAGGGATACACCCGCTTAGGTACCATTTAGGGGGGCACAAGTCGCGTATGATATGTAGGAGGAAATGTTAGCAAAAAGTTCAATTAACCAATATATTTTCTAACTAGAGGTCGCCAGCGAATTCGCCCACGTGGATGTCGTTTATCGCAAATTCCACGTTTTTCTCCACTATAATATGCATGTATTATACATATAATCCTTCCTCTTGAATCACTCAATCGCGTCATCCTACGTGAGCGATGTACAAGCGACGCGAAGCAGCGCGGCGCGACGCGAAAACAACAAACAGTCGATACCTATTGAAGTGGCCTACGTGACCAAACGCACGTGAAGTGCGGTGCGGTGCGGCGCGAAGCGAACGCTGTCAGTTGGCTTGATATTTTCACGCGAACTGGGGCCTAATTCACCTAAAATAAATCTTGATAAATCACAACAGAACCAAGGCCGAACCGTTCATTCAGACAGTTCTCAATTTCAAGAGCTGTCGAATTGTTTGACACAAAAAACAAAATCAATCATTTTGAAAGTTTTCGAAAACAAAAACTGACTGACGGTTGTGGTTCGATTGCGTTTGGCAACAATTTATTTTAGGAGAATTAGGCCCCTGGCTGCGGTGCCGTACAGTGCTACTGAATGACGGCGGCGCGCGGCAAGCGGTCCGCGAGGTCGTAAGACAAAGCTGCCGCTTTGCACCGCATCGCATCGCTTCGCAATTCGCGTCGCTTTAAACCGCCTACGTAAGACGTCGCGTATCTATTTAAAAAAATCGCATTAAAATTCGTTGCGTAGTTTTAAAGATCTAAGCATACATAGGGACAGACAGCCAAGCAACTTTGTTTTATACTATGTAGTGATTCTAATACTGTTTGCTCGACTGTAGCTAGCTGTAACTGTATGGCTAACTGTCTATAGCTAGTGGTCATGTTGTGATATATATTGTGACGTATTTTATGACCTTGTTTACTTCATAGCTTAACTTAGGCTTACCGTCCGCAACAGTGACAGCGGTTACGCACTGCATCCGATCCGAATCCGTGAAAATACGTTCCGAAGTAGCCATAGAACTATTTATATGGTAGTTTACGCACTACATCCGGCATCCGTCATCCGGTTTCTATCCGTCATCCGTGAGTTTCTAATTCGGAAGAAAAATTTATGGACCGAAGTAGCCGTAGTACTGTTTGTATGAACGCTTTCGCATTACCTCGGATTCAAATCGGACGCCAAATGGATATGCCAAAGATGGCCCCTGAATTGTTTGAATTTGGATCAGAGATCGGAATAGTGCGTAAGCAACATCCGAATTCGGTCCGAGACTTTTACTCTAGATCGGTATTTTCACGGATTCGGATCGGATGCAGTGCGTAAAGCAATATCCGAATTCGGTCCGAGTTTTTTTTATCCGTATTTTCACGGATTCGGATCGGATGCAGTGCGTAATCGCTCTGAGGCTTTCACGTCTAAACCGCTGAACCGATTTTGGTGAAACTTGGCACAGAGATAGTCTAGAACCTGGAGAAGGACATAGGCTACTTTAATGCCGCAATACGCGATAAACAACATCCACACGGGTGAGGCCCCGAGCGTCCTCTAGTTGTCAATAATAGTATTAAGGAACAATTCGAAATAAATCCAACGCAGAACTGTGTTTCTTTTTTATCTTTACTGATCCAGGGAACCTCACCCAGGACTTCACAATCACCAGCCGAACTCGCTGCCTCTAGAAGGTATTAAGAAATTTTCAAGAAATAAACCGAAACATAACATTGCGAGTGCTACGCCGTAGTGCCGTAGCTTCGTAGCAGCTACGTAATTTACGTAGAACACTCTTCATTTACATAGTGCTACGAGAGGTTCGCATAACAAATAATTTTAAGTAGGTAGGAGTGTTTCTTCAAAGCACTTAGTAAGTTATACAACATTCTTGATAGCACTCATTCCACTCATTCTATTCATTTTGAGAAACGCAAATTACGTAATTTAAAAAAAGTGTTTTCTGTTTTTAATTTTATTATTTGACTTGGTCGCGCGTTTGACCCTAGTCGCTCATGATTGTAAATGCATACAGAGCCAAAGATGGAGCACACGAATCCAAGTAACAGAGATATGGAGGGATTCCCCTGTTGGAAGAGCCCTAAGAACCAGAGGGGTCACTGGTTCTCACATACACACGACGGAACACAGTTTGGCACCGGAATTTAATGTTCAGGTGGTAGCTAGCCAGGTGGACCGCACAGATCCTACAATCAAGCACGCTGGACTTTGTTGAATCTCACAAGTCTTACAACACGCGACTAGTCCCAGGAAGCAGTGAGGAAGTTTTGTACTCCAGCCCGTCCCCACAAAGGGTAAAATAAGGATTATTCGGGATTAGCCAGTCAGCAAGGTAGTGGAGCTAACTGCACTGAGTACGCCGAACAAACTAATACATTTAACTTAAAACGTAAAATATTTTACTTGAAAATAATGTTTTACGATATTTGGGGGAAAAGTTTACCGTAATTTCTTTATACAAGAGTTTCGTATAAGCTTGAAGATTTTGTATGATACAATATGTAGAACCTTGTTTTTCTTGTGTTTTTGTTTTGTTCGTGTGTTTTGTATAATCTTACAACACGCGTCTATTCTCAGCGTGTGGTGCTGGTGAGGAAGTTTAAATTCCAGCTCGTGCCCACACGGGAAGAAATGACATAGGCACTTTTAAATTATAAGATAGCTATATTCTAGTTTATTAACCTGGCCATTGATAAACGCAGATGTTTTTCTTACTTGTGTTCCGTCTCTCGAATCGGCGGTCACACCTATTTTACATTTGTTACAATTTTAAAATAATATTACACAAGTTATTGTAATTATCTTCGGGTTTTATTTTCACAAAAACGTAAAACTCAAGTGTCTCACCACAAGCAGACATAATTGGGCCTTGTTTATCTGGGTATATTTGTAAATCCAAATGAGGAGCTCGTGGCTAAATAATTACAGCCGCATAGACCGATCTTCCGGGTTAAGCCACGCTTGCCGAGGTTGGTCTGTGGATGGGTGACCATTTACCATAGCGAGTTTCCTCCGTGCCTCGGAAAGCACGTAAAGCCGTTGGTCCCGGCTGTCATTTGTAGATCTTTGACAGTCGTTACTGTTGGTCAGAAGCCAGAAAGTCTGACAACCAGTCTTACCAAGAGTATCGTATTACCCAGTTACTGGGTTGTGGAGGTCTGATAGGCAGTCGCTCCATGTAAAATACTAATATTCAGCTGCATCCGGTTCGACTGGAAGCCGACCCCAACATAGTTGGGAAAAGGCTAGGCAGATGATGATGATTTGTAAATCCAAATAAACGATCGTTCAGTAGTTTAATTAGATGTTGCTGGGGAGTTTGTTGCGACATTTCTTCTTTACAATATAAACACTAGGAAGCGGTGAAGGGCGGGTGTTTTTGGGGTCTGTATTTTGTAACATTAACGTTCAAAAACAACTTAGTAATTCTAGCCTATTTTTAATAAATTAGTTTTATACTTGAAGATGTATTTCTGTATAGGAATCGGGAATAAATATCTTCAAACTCATTAACAAAGCAATTTAAATAAACTAGGCGAATAACTCTATAACTTTAGGTGACACGACGTTTAGTTTCAGTAGCTGAGCGATTGACTTTCTTTGTTACGAGTTGCAGTTCCTTCACGGGACAAATATTTATATGGGCTAGATAGATATTCCAGGTTCCATAGTTGTTCCAGGTCTGGCTGTTTGTCCAAGTGAAGATTTGTATCTGTTAACGCACCTACGACACAAGAGAAATCATAGTGTAAGCTAAGGAAAGCTAACAGAAATATCATCATATTTTCATCACCATCATCAATATATTTTATTATCATACTACCCGTTGCTCGCGGATTCACTCGCGTCCTAGAGGAACTAATTCATGTACCCGGATAAAAAGAATCCAATATCATAATCCAGGTCTACCTGTGTGCCAAATGCAGCCGTTATGGCGTGATTGATTAACAAAAATCCTAATTCACAAACTCACAAACACCTAAACTTTGACATTAACATTAGTGGGATTGATAAAGAGCTTCCAAAAGACCGCTGCAAACATATTTTGTGCTTTTATTTCACAAAATATAACTCCAATTAAAACGAAACAGAATACTTACTCGTTTAGTGGGTAGTTCAGTAATTGTGTCAAGTCCATCGTGCTGCACTAATTATTTTAGATGGCTGTCGGCCAGTAATGAGGCTGTGCGGATAACAATGAACAAGATTAATAATTATTTTTGAGGTGATTTAAAATGACTCAAAGGTAAAAAAATACCTTTTTCATTCAAGTACGTAGTAATGTTATCATTAATCACTACAAAACCGGTCACAAAGGACGTATTTTTTGCTTAGAACCAAAACAGTGCAGAAATGTGCTCATTATTGCACTGTTTTACATTAATGCACTGTTTTACATTAATGCACTGTTTTTTATATTTTGTTTAGATATAAGTTTACTACAGAGGTTTAATGTCTCCCATTAAGTTTAATGTAAAATGTATGCATTAGATCAAAAAGATACTGGCTGAAAATAAAAATCACCTAAATAAAACCGACTTGGTGAAAAAAAAATAACAAATGGCGCGCATTTTGTACCATTGCAAAACTTTGATACTACTTATTTAGCAAGAAAAGTTAAAAAAAAAAATTATATGGATATTTTATGACTGTAGGTAGATTGGTAGTTGAAAGAAAAGTAGATTACGCACCTTGCTTAAGTGAGTAATTAATGCACTCGTGTTAATTTAGTGCCCTCGCATGCGCTTGGGCACCAACATAACACTCGTGCATTAATAACTCACTTTGCGCTCGGCGCAACAATCTACCATTCCAGAAAAACAGATCAACGCAAAAATTAACTATTCAACTGTCTTTGATGTGGAATGATATGATTGGTTGTTAGTATTTTGGTCTCATGTAGTGCCGGACTTAAAGAATAGCACTACCCTATCTCTTCCCGTGGGTGTCGTAAAAGGCGACTAAGGGATTCAGTATAGAATGGGCAGCAGCGTTCTCTGAGTACTTTAACAACCATACTGCGATCGCTAACCCGCCTGCCAAGCGTGGCTATTATTGCAAACCCCCCCTTTTGGGGGAGGCCTATGTCCAGCAGTGGACGTCTTCCAGCTGAATGATGATGATGATTTTGGTCAACCAATGACATATTTATGTTTAGTTACGGGTTACTCACATGCATTTTTCGGGATTGCCCGACTAGTTTCGGACCCAATCGGAGTCCTTAATCATGAGCCGAACACGCGGCGAGGTCACGAGTCGAACTGTAATGTAACAGACGGCCCTAGGATCTCCTGAGCACGTCTGCCAAACCAGTTATAAAGAATGGTGTAGAGCATTCCATACTTATACATAACAATAATAAAATGCTTATAGAATAAGAGGCAAGGTAGCTTTACGTCCCTTGGGGTAATCAGCGAGTTCCTTCTTGTAGTTCTCGACTCGCGACCTCGCCGCGTGATCAGCTCATGATTAAGGACTACGATTGGGTCCGAAACTAGTCGGGCAATCCTGAAAAATGCACGTGAGTAAACCGTAACTAATCATAAATATGAATGTGTCTCACGAAAGTTATAATAATAAAACCAATGACATTCGTTAACATAAGATTTGGCCCCAGAATAAATTGATCAGTCTATGAGGGGCTCGTGGCTCATATACTTTGCGAGGTTAAGCTGCGCTTGCCGCTGTCAGTCCATGGATGGGTGACCGTTCGTTACACATCGAGACCCCTCCGTGTCTTGGAGAGCACGTTAAACCGTTGGTCCCGGGTATCAGACGAATACCTATGACAGTCGTAACGGGTATTCAGAAGCCCGAAAATCTGACAACCGGTTCAACCTTAGGATGGAATACTGGTATTCAGCCGCATCTGGTTAAACTAGAAGCTGGCCCCAACATAGTTGGAAAAAGGATAGGCAGAACTAAATAGATCAGTCTTTCAGAAACCGTAGGTAAGTATACTTACAGTTTTACAACGAGCTGGCTAAAAGTCACGGTACATTATGCCGGCGCAGCAACTGCACCGCTGCAGCACCGCGTCGCCTCGAATTTAGGGTACGGCTAGCCACCAGCGCGCTAACTACGCGCCAGCCGCGAGGTGCAAGCTCGCAGTCCGCGCGCCGGCCGCGAGGTGCAAGCTTGCTGTCACCGCGAACACAATTGTTAAATGACATTTGTGATTGAACATGCCTAGAACTTGCACGTTTTCATAATGTGTTTCACGACGTTATTTCGCTGGCGACTCGGAGTCGGCGCGCCGTAAGCACGGAGTGTGCTCGCCTTAAGCACGCAGTCGGCGCGCCGTAAGCACGCAGTCGGTGCGCCGTAAGCACGCAGTCGGCGCGCTGTAAGCACGCGGTCCGCTCGCTTGCAGAGCGCAAGCTTCGAGTCGAGTTGTATGGTAGCGGCAAGCGCGCTGACTGCCCGCCGTTGGCTTTTTCATATTGACATTATGAAATATACGACACATGATTTAATGCTCCAATTTGAATGACAAGTTAATTGCTGGGTTGACGCGGTACCGTTGCTGTGCGGGTATAGTGTGCCATGACCTTTAAAGGGTTATTTTAATAATGTATGAATGTTTAAAAAAATGTATTTTATCATATTATTAAATGACAAATGATTTTTATTTCTGTAAATAAATCTGAGACAGACACTTTTACAAGTCAATTTTTATATGTTTTTTTTTAAGACTAGAGATTTAAGACTATTAATGTTCAACCTTTTATTTCTGCGAACTGCAAACTTCTCAAGCTAAAATAAGGTAAAATTCCTTACCAAACGATTCCATAATTACCTTTTTTATTTACCTTCTTGCGTTACATCTAATCCTTGACTTATTAGCACCGTTACCTTTAATTTGCCTGTTAGCCACAAATGTCTAGCACTTAGGACCTTGGGACATTAGCGTGAACATTATCATTACCAAAATGGGATGATTATCCCCCTGGAGACCGCAGAAGTGATTGAAGAGGGCATTAAAATTCGTCAACCTTGCGTTCCCCATGAGATTTTATCACTCTAATGATGAAAGATTTGATGATTTTAGATTAAAAGTCTATTATTTTTCACGTGGGCAAAAGGTCACTCCATCTTCACCCTGGGCGAGGGTCAGGAGGATGAACAGCACCATCCTCATATCTGATAATAACAAAAAAACTTCATTATTTTATTTGAAGAAGACTTACAAATACCATTATTCAAATCAATAAACGCAGGGTACAATGTGCACTGCCGGGGTTGCGGTGCATGCAGCTGCGAATCCCGTGACCCCGGCCAAGGGTCAGGAGTAGGAACACCGTGGGTTTTTAGCCGGTAAGAGTCCGGCATAACCCTTCGCCTTCCCCAGGCGAAGGGTATCCATGAGGATTTTCCCACGACAAAAAAAAAAAAAAAAAAAAAAAAAAAAAAGGGTACAATGTGCAACGTCTTGGCCAAAAAAATTGTGTAGACTTGGTGTTAGTCATTGTTGGTTTCATATGAGTAACTGATCTGTTCTGAGCAACGCCAACAAGAGCATTCTCAAGGAGGGTTGACGTCAGGCAGGCGTCCGGTCATAAAACTTAGACAAAACATTTGCAACATGACAAGTGAAATAAGAAGTACCTACGTTAAGTATGGAAGGAAAATACATGTGCGCCGACCCCAAAGAAGTTGGGATGAGGGCAGGAGGATGATGAAATGCAAGGTATTTACACCCCTAACAAGAGGTTGTTTTAAAAAGTGCTTTCATTGAATGTACTAGTACTTCAATCTTCAGCGGTGTAAGCTGTGCGTTGTCTGTCAGGAGGTGAATCGCAGTTCAGACTACGCTATACTGTTTCGCTATACAGTAAAGCATATTGCATCATAACTTATAACTATATAGCATGGCGTTCACACTATACGCTATATCGCAAGCCGATCTACTATGTATAGCAAGTTATTTGACGGCGATCCGTCGAGCGACCGACGGAGTAGAAGTGAGGCGGGGTGAAGACCGGAGAATCATGCAATATAGCTCTGAGAATCGCTCAAATTTATCACGTACAGCCAGCCGGTACAGCAAGCCAATACTTTATTGCATTACGTTGTGGGAAAGTTCCCATATACGCGGCTGTCGCTGAAAACCAGAGCTGTAGCTCTGTCTCTCCCGTGAGTTACAGCATTATGCTGAGCGATGGCCGTTTTGCGCGGATGTGACGCATATTTTTCCCAATAGTTTATTTTTCGTTTTGTGTATAGTTTTAATTTTTTATTTTTGTGTGTCATTTTGGCGCGAATAAATATTTTTTCTTTCATATAAAATGTATGCGGAGCGATATCGTTGTTCTATACAATATATGCTATTTATTATAGCGTAGTCTGAACGGCCTTTAGTCATGTTAAGGAGATTGCAGTGTATAAAATATCTAGAAAAATAGAAAAAAATCACTTTAAAACATACGTAGGTCGTCACCTCTTTTGGCCCTCTTCCAGGTGGCCTATCGTACCCACATACCACACGATAACAAATACGAAAACATGATTGAACCGTTCTCTCAATTGAATAACAACTTGCAAACTATTTAGTGCCAGCTCCAATTCAGCTATAAATACATTTAAATGAAACTACTATCGTGTCTCTTTGACATAACAGCGCTCTATATGGCCATAGGTATTGCAATCCTTACTAATAAATGATCATGTCATGTCTCACTCCTGACGTACGTATTCAATTACTGTTTATTTATTTTTATTTATTGTAAAAGACAACAACATAATCATTTACGTGTGATTCTATCATTACAGACTACGATTGCGAGATCGAGAGATTACGATTGCGAGCAAGGTAGGTAAATATAGTAAATAAAACCAACATAGACTCTCCACCACTGAGAGTACTTGTACTTGAGTCAGTGTTAGTAACATAACTAGATCACAATACAGGGTGTTAACGAATTCGTGTAATTTCTTCAAACCACGTGATCACAGGTGACACAGATTAACCCTAAACGGGAATTTTTGAAAACCAACCAAAAAAAATTCAAAAAAAAATCTTGATTTTCTATTTCTGAGTCATGTTGCCTTGAGTTATCTGACTGCAAAGAGCGATATCGCGATAGTCGTGCCTACCAGCCGTGTCGCCGTGCTTTCATTAATATACTTATGAGTGGCATCGAAATGTTCACACAAATAAAACATTTTTTTCACAATTTTTTTTTTTTTTTTACTGAATCCTTATTAGGTGATTAAAATACGATCGGTAGCAAAGCCGCATGAAAAATTAATCATTTTATTTTTTTATTTTTAATCAAGCTAAATCCCGTGCGGGGCCTGTCTACATCAGTAGTAATCATGTGGTTTTAAGGAATTACACGAATTCATTAACACCCTGTATAATAGTTTACACAATTATAACAATATCATAAAATAAGGACAAGCTAGTCAGATATAAAAGGTCAGACTTCTTTCCTACCACCAAGCGTGCTGAGTTTTGTTGTATTGCAACACGCGTCTATTCTCAACGTGCGATGACGAAGTTTTATTCTAGCTCTTGGGAAAAAAGTTAATCTAAAGCAAGCAAACCCGCAGGTACAGGTAGGGCTTAATACAGTGGGGTCACGTGACCGTGCACCGTGCAGCAACTGGGTCAAAGTGTAGCCGACTCATTATGCAGCGGATTGCAGTTGATTGGGTTCATTAGGGCGAGATAAAAGTTAATTATTGCCACCAAACTGCTAGGTTTCACACTAGTGGAAATTAGATGTAGTTTGTGGAGTTGCTAGTTTGCACTTATTTTATTATAAATGGTTTTACAGGTTGGTAAACTAAACTGAAGTGTACGAAGCGCAAAGTTATTATTTTTTATGTTATCACTTGGTCAAAAAACTGACGACAATGGTAAAAGATTACCGCCGCCTATATACACCTACAACCCTAAGAGAATTGCTGATGCGTTGCCAACCCTAGAGACACAGTTAAAACGTGTCATGTACTTGTAATTTCACTGAGACAAACTAGAACACAGCAATGCGCCTTGATGGTAGAAATAGGTATGGTGGTATAGTTGCCCGATGAACTCATTCGCAATCACAACGATCTCTACTACTTCTAAAATTATAGATGCAGTTACAATACTATTTTCCTAACACATGTTAATATCTGCAAGTATGACGACCATCATATCTTAAATAAACGACTTAGAACAAGATATCTCAAAGATTTTAATCTGGAATTAATAGGTTGGGGAAAAAGTTTCTTCGCATTTTTTAAGAAAATTCAAAACATTTTTTAATATAGTTTTTTTATATTTAACTAAAGGATGTAGGTACCATTTTGTTCGATAGGTAACTTTTTGCCATCTTGTAGGTAGGGACATGATCCCATTGCTATAGAAATTTTGGGACTTCTGATCAAAATACCGCGACAAGTGGTTTTGGCAGTCCTCTTGTGATGTTAAACTGACACTGCCTTAAGATTTCTGAAGAGACCGAAACAAGTGGAAATCTGAAGGTGCAAGGTCAGGACTATACGGCGGATGCATTAACACCTCCCAGCCAAACTCTCTTAATTTTTGCTGAGTGGCTAAAGATGTGTAAGGTATAGCGTTATCATGATGAAAAACCACACCCCTTCTCTTCATCCCGTTGATTAATTCCGGCCGCTTTCTCTCAACTTCTTGCTTTAACCTCATCAGTTGTTCGCAGTAGAGTTCAGAATCGATGGTCCTGCCTGGTGGTAACAACTCATAATGAATAATGCCCTTCCAATCCCACCACACACACAGCATCACCTTGTTGCGAGTTAACCCGGGTTTCGCCACAGTCTGTGAAGCCTGACCGGCCTTAAGTACGACCTTTTTCACACGTTCTTGTCGTACGTGATCCACTTTTCATCACCAGTTATCAGCTTCTTCAAAAATGGTACGGTTTCATTACGTCGTAATAAAGAATCACAAATGAGTACACGGTTCATTAGGTTTCTTTCAGTGAGCTCGTGAGGTACCCAAATATCGAGCTTTTTTGTGTACCCAGTTTTTTTCAAATGCGACAAAACTGTTTTGTGGTCAATTCCCAGTTCTTCAGCTACGTCGTAACTACTGATATGCCGATCTTGCTTCACTTTTTCAAAAATGGCATCCATTTTATCCGTAATAGGGCGACCAGAGCGACGTGCATCTTTGACATCATTTCCGGATTGAAAACGCTTAAACCAAATTAGTGCTATTCTCACAGACACTGCACTAGGTCCATAAACATCGCAAATTTTTTTCGCGGCTTGCCTTGCATTTTTACCTTTTTTGTAGTACAATTTTAAAATGTATCGAATTTCTTCATTAGATTCACTCATCTTGACGGTACGAAAAACAAATGAAAATCACACATTTTCCTAATTTGAATTTGGAGTTATGTTCTTTAAAATTTAAACTTTCAATGATACCAAAACCAGCCAGATACAAATAGTATAGCCAAAGAGATTTTATTACAAGTTCATACATACTATAATGCGAAAAGACTTTTTCCCCAACCTAATATTAAGCAACTCTGTAAAACAATATTTCAGTGCTCAAAAAAGTAGATAATGTAAATGACACGACAAAAGTGACGATTAAAAAATACTCTAATTTGTATATCTTGCAGATAGCTCTTTCACTCTAAAGTCCATTTTTTTACTCCCGGAGACTAAATTGACAGGTACAAACGTCAAACTTGCCAATTTTAGGAACCTTATTTTCAATTTTGACGTTTTGTGTCTGTCAATTCAGTCTCCGGGATTAAAAAACGAACCATAGTACTTCTACGATATCTTCGTCTTACTCATTACAAATACTATTAAAAGTGAACATAATGCAGTAAGCTAATTTCAGGTATATTCTTTAAGCAAGAAGCGTGCAGGACAAAATCTCAAAATGTTGATTTTGTTTTTGTTGCCCAACAATTTTCGTAAACGAAAGCAGTACACTTAAAGAAATCTGCAAGATTCTTGCACGTTACCTGCTACGTACTACTAAGTACCGTTTTTTTTAAGGATGGGTATTCATCAAATAACTTTTTCTGCTCTGGGCGGAGCGGAAGGAAGTGTCAGACTCTTACTGACTAAAACCCATCCGTGTTCCTCCTAATGCCAGGGCCGCGGTAACTCTTTCGAACAAATTCTGCAACCCTGGCAGACCTACTGCTACCTACTGGATCGAATTTTATACGCCTTATTCTATGAACGTAAAACATCTATGTATTACGTTTAAAATATCATTGCAATATTTGAAGGACAGCTCGAAAGAAGATGCTGTTCAATTTTCTATACAACATATAAAGTTGAATATCACTACGATTGCAATATTAACAGCCATCACAAGTAGGTACCTGACCTCTCTGTAACGGAAAGGAAGTTCGTCAAATATTCAGTCATATATCACTTCGAGGAAATGCCTTCAACAAACCTTTCTTACGAGATGTGCTTAGCTAGAAAATGTATATAACATATCATCACGCCTGTATTCCTCGAAAGGTTGGGCAGAGGTGTATACTACAACCATATTTCGCCGTTATGATTGAATTCCATATAATAGGGGCGAGCCTATTGCCATCAACCAAGCACAAATGCAGAATCCGGGCTGCTACTGAGAAATTCCACATGAAAAAACCCAATAACACTTTACCAGACCTGGGGATCGAACCCAGAACCTCACGCTCAGTAGTCGTGCTTACGACCACTAGACCAACGAGGCAGTCATAAAGTAAAATCTTACTTTTAAGCCGTAACGAGGCAAGCAGAGTTCCAAATTGGACTAAACCTCTTTCTATAACTATGTGTTTTCTGCCTAGCGTTTTCTGAACTATGATAATACCCGTATTTTACACGGAGCGACTGCCATCAGACGTCCACTACCTAGTTACTGGGCAATGCCGATATCCTAAGGTTAGACCTGTACCCCAAGTGTGAGTTTTTTACGTTACTACTGTAGTTGCGTCACGCCAAAAATGTCAAACAAATGTTTAGTCTCGCTATTCGCCGCTAGAGGCTCTGCCTAAATTTTCATACATTTTTCGCATGACGCAACTACAGTAGTAACTCACTACTGTAGTTCGCGACCTCGCCGCGTGATCAGCTCATGATTAAGGACTCCGATTGGGTCCGAAACTAGTCGGGCAATCCCGAAAAATGCACGTGAGTAAACCGTAACTAATCATAAATATGAATGTGTCTCACGAAAGTTATAATAATAATACAGTAGTAACGTAAAAAAACTCACACTTGGGGTACAGTTGACAAACTGTCGGCTGACTACCCTAACTACTGTCATAAGTATTCGTATGAAACCGGGACCGACGGTTTAACGGCGGCTCTCTAGAACACGGAGGGGTCTCAATATAAAACGAATGGTCACCCATACACGGACTGACCTCAGCAAGCGCAGCTTAACCTCACAAATCGTGTGGTCCGCGCGGCTGTTAAGTAGCCACGACCTCCCTTTTTCCTGGAACTATGTTCAGGCTAAATCATCATCAGTGTTCCGGCGCCGCGCGACGCCTACAAAATATGCGTTAGCAAAGACACCACTTTGTGTGTAATAACGTTACGTTTTTATTAATTGTATAAACGTCAACTCACTTCTCGGCCAGTCTCCTCGGAGTCAACAACACAAAAATGTAAATTACAAATAATACTGAAAATATATAGTTTTTGAGGAAAACTTTGGTTTTCTTCCAAATGTCCCCTTGAGACATAATTTGGCGACCGTGACAGGACTCAAAAAGTATTTAATAGTCCGGAATTAATGGTCTGCACGGCGCATTCAAGAAGGTCAAAGTTCAAGTCCAGTGCCGGTGCAGCAGACTACAGGATCAAGATTGGGGTTGAAGACTGGTGCCATCCATTGTTCCGCGAGCTAATGAGCAGCTGCAGCAACGAAAACTGCGCCTCACCGCCCGTCTAAAAGAACAGATAAGTGCCCTGGTTTTTTCCTTTCTTGTCCGATCCTAATTCTTACCAAAATACATTCAAAATCCATTCAAATCCATACCATATCCCAAAATAACAACTTCTTAACATCCTTCACTTGCTAAATAACCATAATCATTTATAATTTCTGCAATTTTAGCCTTTTTTCTGCATTTTTCAATGAGACCTAAATCTACCTACATTATTTTATGAAAATAATCTTGTAACTTTTTTCTTCCAATTCATTTAATAATTCCCTAGAAATGCCCATAAGCCTTCTTCCATGTCTATCGATGTGCCGTTGAGCATATTTTTACTCGATTTCGCCGACTATTCCAGGAACTTCGCGGAGACGTACCGGCCTTCGTGAGGCGTTATATCGGTCAAGGTCACGCATGACTTGAAGGACATCAGTGCATGCGCAGTCCCGGGTTCCCGCTCGGCAGGTGACACCTAATGAGGAGCGTGAGCTGAATACATTTTTATTTTAATATTGAACATTTTCATTGGATTTTTCATTTCATTAGTTGTTAAATTGCAATAACAGCTTAATATTGTTCGCCTATTTCCAGCATTAGTCTATATAGGTTATTAATGAGTAGTTAAAGGATAATAAGATCCTTATCAATATAATTACTCAGTTTTTGTCATTCTTAAGTGAATGTGTTCTTTGTTTTGAATTGTCAGTTTTTCGTGTTTACTTACAATAATGTCGCGCGATGATAAACTCGGTGCAAATGATTCCTTAAGGGAATTAGTGGTTAGGCGTAGCTCAATTAAAGGGCAAATAACTAAATTTAAAAATTATTTAACTACAATTTCGTCAAAGTCTGAGCTCACAACTATTGAAATCGCCGAGTTAACGCTTAAACTTAGTAAAATTGAGGGATTGTCTTCAAAATTTGATGAGCTTCAGAGTGAGATTGAGGTCCTGAATTCTAAAAATATTGATGCTGAGCTTGATGAGAGGGACAATATTGAGCACGAAATCATTCATAGTATCGCCACAGCTAAATCCTTCCTCGATGTGCACAATGACATCCAAAATGAATCGAGACGTAAATCTACGCATGATTGTCATTGTCATCAGAGTTTCGGATTTAAATTACCCCAAATTCAAATATCAAAATTCAATGGATCATTTTTTCATTGGTTAGAGTTTCGTGATACATTTTTGAGCCTTGTACACAATAACGATCGAATATCTTCTATACACAAGTTTCATTATTTAATCTCTTATTTAGAAGGAGATGCAGCTCGTATCATATCTAATCTGGAAGTGTCATCTGACAATTATAAGGATGCGTGGCGTTTGTTGTGCGAACGCTACGATAACAAAAGGTTACTCATTAATCACCATTTAAATTCTTTATTTAATGTTCAACCCTTCACTCGTGAATCTGAAAAGTCATTACGTTTTTTAGCAGATCACGTTACAAAAAATCTCCGCGCACTCGCTAGTTTGGGGCAACCCACAGAATATTGGGACATATTAATAATATTTATGCTTGTTTCAAAATTGGATAATCATACCTTACTGATGTGGGAAGAACAACGTAATCTATTCGATGATGTTCCTACATTGGAACAATTTAAAACATTTTTAATAAATCGTGCTGATGTGCTTGAGGCTATGAACCGTAACAAATTTGATAACTTATCAAAGGGGCCAGCAGCTCGCACCTCAGACCCTTCCAGTAGCCATAGTGTCAGGCAGGAACATGGTCGGTTTACTAAATCCTTTGTGAACGCAAGCAATTATACTCAAGTCTGTATCATTTGTGGTAAAGATCATAGAATATATGACTGTCCTATTTTTAAGTCAAAGAGTATTCAGGAGAGACTTGCTGAAGTTTCAAAATATAAGTTATGTATTAATTGCCTTCGACAGGGCCATCTTGCAAGTAATTGCCTCTTGAGTCCCTGCCGTATCTGTAGAAGGAGGCACAATACTTTACTTCACAACACTAACACATCATATAACACTAAACAACAGGAAACAATAGTTAATTTTTCAAAAAGACAGAATGAAACACAAGTTCTTTTATCAACAGCTTTGGTAAAGGTGTCTAACCCACAAACAAATAAAACTGAGATAGTTCGCGTCCTGCTAGATTGTGGCAGTCAAGCAACATTTATTAGTCAATCCCTGAAACAAAAATTGTCACTTACCTCCACTCCTATTGACGCCGTAAATATTATTGGGATAGGCAATCATTCGAACAGCCAAGTGACTGAAACTTGTCTGACAAAGCTTCAATCTATGCACAGTTCATTTAGTGTTTCCGTTTCTTGTTTTGTTATGAATGAACTTACAGGAGATTTACCAAAATTTCCTGTCAATATAAAAAATCTAAATTTGCCTAAAAATATATTGCTTGCCGATCCTAATTTTAATATACCGGCACCCATCGATATGCTAATCGGTGCCGATGTGTTTTGGGATATATTGGGCAGCGAACAAAAATCCCTGGGTCCCATGAACCCTCAACTTCGAAATTCACGCTTAGGTTGGTTGATAACCGGGCCTATTATTCACTCATCTACACAAACTAAAAATATAAATTGCAATTACTCAAAATCTCAAAATATACTAAACAACAGTTCTAAAATCGATGATTCACTTGCAAAGTTCTGGGAACTTGAAGAGTTACCCCCTAAATACATTTTAAGTGAAAGCGATAAGGCTTGTGAGGCACATTTTTTAGCTCATACCTTTCGTCTAAATACAGGCAGATTTTGTGTCAGATTACCACTAAAGGAATCACCTGACTGCTTAGGAAACTCATACAACTTAGCCAAAAAACGTTTATTAAATCTTGAAAAAAGATTTCGCAAAAATCCAGAACTTAAATCTCAATATGTCGCCTTTATTAGGGAATATTCAGATTTGGGTCATCTTTCATGTTCCAAAATACTAATACCAAATCCATCTTATTTTCTTTGTCACCACGCTGTTTTCAAGGAAAGCAGTGAATCCACCAAAGTTCGAGTAGTGTTCGACGGCTCTGCTCCTACAACCTCTGGTTTTTCTGTCAATGACATCCAAATGGTGGGTCCAAATATTCAGGATTCTCTTCTTTCTATTTTGTTGCGGGCACGTCAGTATAAATATCTCATAACTGGGGATATCGAGAAAATGTACCGACAGGTAGACGTGAACGAAAAAGATCGTAGCCTTCAGTTGATATTGTGGAGAGAGGATGAGTCCAGTCCGATCCAAACGTTACAGTTGAATACTGTCACTTACGGTACTGCAAGTGCTAGCTATCTGAGTACCAAATGTCTTTGGCAGCTCGGTGAAGAGTGTGAGAACAATTTAATCAAGACTATTCTTCAAAAAGATTTTTATATTGACGATCTGATCACCGGGTCTAACGAGGAGGACGAATTAAGATTCATACAAAATTCAGTTTCTAAAATTCTAAATTCAGCTTGTTTCAGATTAAGAAAATACAAAACTAATTTACCTCAAATTCTCAATAACTCCATAATAGATGCACAGGATAATTTAACACTAAGCGAGTCGTCGAGCACTCTCGGACTTGGCTGGAATCCTTCTAGCGACTGCTTTAATTTTCCTGTAATCATAAATCCTGAAAATCATAATATAACTAAAAGATACATAATGTCAAAATCCTTTCAAATATTCGATCCATTAGGCCTTCTCAGTCCTTGCATTATTCAGTCAAAAATGATCTTACAAAAGCTATGGTTGCAAAAGGTTGACTGGGATGAGCCAGTGCAACAAGATATAAGTCAAGCTTGGACTGAATATAGTCACTACTTACCATTACTCTCGACTCTTCAAATTCCTAGAACAGTTGTATGTGACTCACCTGGTTTAGTGGAAATGCATTCTTTCAGTGACGCTTCTCAATTAGCTTACGGTGCCTGCATTTATATCAGGTCTATAAATCGCAATAATGACGTCACTGTTCGATTGTTATGCGCAAAATCCAAGGTTGCGCCCTTAAAACCAACGACAATTCCACGCCTAGAACTATGTGCCGCCTTACTTGCTGCTAGGCTATCTAATTCGGTTCTAGATTCTATCAGGTCTAAGCCTACTCGAGTATTCCATTGGTGTGACTCTAGTGTGGTACTTGGTTGGCTAAAAGGCAACCCTATGAAATGTAAACCTTTCGTCGCTAATCGACTTGGTGAGATCTTGGAAACAACCGTACTATCCTCTTGGCGTTATGTACCTACCGCAGATAATCCAGCTGACCTAATATCCAGAGGTATGAATGGTGGTTTGCTATGTGAATCTACACTGTGGTGGTCCGGACCTAGGTTTTTACTTGAAGATCAATCAAAATGGCCCACATTGAATGCAACCATACCTGTTGATTTACCTGAAATTAAAACAAATACAGTAATTATTTTAAATCCTATAATTAACTTTGAAAACTATTCAAATCTTAACAAGTTACAAAGAATAATTGCATACGTTAAACGATTTGCATACAATCTAAAAAACGAAAATAAAATATTAGGCAAATTATCTATAAATGAATTAAACGAATCCTTTACTTACCTTTGTTCGATGGCTCAGCAGGAATCCTTTCCTCTTGAGTATAAATCATTTCTTCAAAACAAACAACTAAATAACAAGTCCAAAATTTTATCATTGTCACCTTTTATAAAAAACAATTTAATTAGAGTTGGTGGTCGTATTAATGCTTCTGATTATCATTATGACAAAAAACATCCGATACTTCTCGATTCTTCTCATCGTTTAACAAAATTAATTTTCGAAAGGGAACACATACGTACCATGCACGCTGCTCCTCAATTATTGTTAGCTACAGTGAGGGAATTCATTTGGCCTACAAATGGCAGACGTTTGGCTCGAAGCACAGTGCATAATTGTATTCGATGCAGACGTCTCAATGGTAAAACACTCAGTCCAAAAATGGGTAACCTTCCTTCACAGCGAATAACACCTGATTTTCCATTTGCTTCGGTCGGTTTAGACTTCGCAGGTCCTTTTTTAATCTTGAATCGCAAGGGACGCGGTGCTAAGACTCAAAAATGCTACTTATGTTTATTTGTCTGTTTGCGTTCCAAATGTTTACATTTGGAAGCCGTTAGTGACTTGTCTAAGGATGCATTCATAATGACCTTGCGAAGATTTATTGCACGTCGAGGCAAGCCAGCTGAAATATTTTGTGATAATGGACGTAATTTCGTTGCAGCAGCCAAGGACTTGGCTAGCTTTCTAAAAAATCACACGGAACCAATATCTGATTGTGCGAGTCAGGAAGGCATCAAATTCGTATTTTCACCAGCTTACGCTCCTCACTTCGGTGGCATCTGGGAAGCCGGGGTAAAGTCTGCAAAATTTCATATCAGGCGTGTAATGGGAAATAGTCATCTAACCTTTGAGGAGATCCAAACACTATTTGCGCAAGTGGAGGCTATTCTTAACAGCCGTCCCCTATATCCCCTTTCATCATCCCCTAACGACTTCCTTTCTCTCACTCCAGGGCACTTCCTCATCGGGAAGCCACTGATCGCGGCACCATCTCCAAAGCTCAAAGACTTGACCCATAATCAACATCAGCGATATGCGCGCCTAGAACAAATACATCAGCATTTTTGGCAAAGATGGCAAAGGGAATACATATCAGAATTACAGCAAAGAACAAAATGGAAAACCAACATGTCCAGCCTAAACCTTGGAGATTTAGTATTACTGCAAGAAGACAACATTCCTCCATTATGCTGGCGTCTTGGGCGTGTAACACGCTTGTTCCCTGGACCTGATGGCCTTTCCCGAGTCGCCGATATCAAGACCACCCGTGGCATCGTTCGAAGACCTCTGGTTCGACTGTGTCCATTGCTCACTTCTGATGACCTGAAAGCTTGAAAGCCTGGGCTTTCAACGGAGGGGAAGATGTTCCGGCGCCGCGCGACGCCTACAAAATATGCGTTAGCAAAGACACCACTTTGTGTGTAATAACGTTACGTTTTTATTAATTGTATAAACGTCAACTCACTTCTCGGCCAGTCTCCTCGGAGTCAACAACACAAAAATGTAAATTACAAATAATACTGAAAATATATAGTTTTTGAGGAAAACTTTGGTTTTCTTCCAAATGTCCCCTTGAGACAATCAGTCAAAACTTTTTTAATGATATCGGGATCGACTTTCAGTCTAACTAGATGCGGCTGAATTTATCAGTATTTTTCAATGACTCACTGTACAGTTACTGAGCCGAATGTACCTTTTGTATTTCTCTGAATTCTCTCAGAAATACAACTCACAGACGGACATTTTGTTTTCATTGCTCACGCAAATAAATAACAAACCTACAGAATATTTCCACTATTCAATTATTTGTTACTCGGAAAATGAGCGGAATCACTGAAAGTTACGCGAAAAGCATATTTTATCAAACTTACATAACAACGGATATTTTCGCAGTTTCATACATTTTAATTACGAACATAAAGCTTCCATATCGCTTTTCAGTGGAAATTGTAATTCTCAGTCTCATTAATGATGCTTTTTCCGTATAAATAATGAATACCGCCTCTCGTTTTGCCTAGATTATAGCGATTTTCTGCCCATTGCTACGGTGCACGTTTCAGAAGCGCATTCATTTAATAATTTGAACATGACCTATGCGTCAATGTCCTTAATTCACGTCATTTCGAATTCCAGGTACTGCGAATACCATTTAATTATGTTGAAATTGGAACCTTTTGAAAAACATCTCTGAAAATCACTCATTAGGGCTCATTCAGACGTGTTCCGTCATTGACGATTCGTCATAAAACACGATACGTCATGACGGATGGACGTTCACATTGCATACGTAATCGTGTTTTATCACGATTCGGCAAAATATCCGAATTGATGTTCACATTTGTTTCGTGATTCTTAGTCTTGGATGAACTATCGAACACGACGGATCCGTCACAAAAAAATCACGATTCGTGTTTTTTGACGAACATGTTTTTTAAAAGTCGATACGTGATTTAAGACGTGTCCGACATTTTTCACGATTCGTGATGCGTGTGAACACGGCCATTTAAAAAGAATAGCCGCCGTCAAAAAATAAACGAATCGTGAAAAAAGACAATTCGTCAAAAAAACGAATCGTCTTCGTGTGAATGAGCACTTACTGGGCACGGACCTCTTTCTGAAAGAGAAGGGTTCAGGCCTTACAGCGGTTACGCACTGCATCCGATCCGAATCCGTGAAAATACGTTCCGAAGTAGCCATAGAACTATTTGTATGGTAGTTTACGCACTACATCCGGCATCCGATTTTTATCCGTCATCCGTGAGTTTCTAATTCGGAAGAACAATTCACGGACCGAAGTAGCCGTACTACTGTTTGAATGAACGCTTTCGCATTACCTCGGATTCAAATCAGACGCCAAATGGATATGCCAAAGATGGCCCCTGAATTGTTTGAATTTGAATCAGAGATCGGAATAGTGTGTAAGCAACATCCGAATTCGGTCCGAGATTTTTACTCTAGATCGGTATTTTTACGGATTCGGATCGGATGCAGTGCGTAAAGCAATATCCGAATGCGGTCCGAGTTTTTTATATCCGTATTTTCACGGATTCGGATCGGATGCAGTGCGTAATCGCTCTTAGTCTGCCACGCTGGCCTGGTTCGGTTTGACAGACTACACACACCATAGACAACTATTAGGGGCCCTCTCAGGTGTGCAGATTTCCTCACGATGTTTTTCTTCATCGTTAACGCAAGTGATGATCAAATTCTGTGCCGCACATGAATCCGAATGGTCAGAGGTGCGGGCTGGGATCGTATTTGGACTCTCCTGCATGGGAGGCAAGCGTTCAACTGCTAGACGATCACTACTCATCGTGCAGTATCTGATAAAAGAAGTCTTGGGATGGCATACGCGTTCAGTACAATAACATTTTCAGACACCTCATGGGGTTGAAGCGCTACTGTAGTGCATCTGGAATGTTCGTAGAGGCGCGGCTGAACGCGTTTAATGCCATTCAAAGAAGCAGAATTGCATCATTCATGTCCAGGGTTGGTACGTGTAGAAACAGTATAGTTAAGGAACTTGCTGATAGGATGTATGCTACCAAAACTATAAACGGTGGTTGAAAATAGCTGCTTAAGTGTTTTGTTTTTTATATTTAATTTTTATTTTTGTATTTTTCATGTATTGTGTATGGATCATGGGTCCGAAATAAAGATTTATTATTATGAAGAACAGGAAACAACGCTTCTCCTCAAGGGTATTTACGTAATATGCACAATAAAACCAACATACTTCGACGTCTCAATCTACGAAGCGAAGGTATTTCGCTTAAAAATAAGCATTTTACCCAGTAAACACAAGTTATTTGAATGTAATAATATAGATAGCAGCAGTAACATTGACCCCGTTGGTAACCGGATACAATAAGTAACGTCTGTCGTTCGATACGCCTACGAGTAGGATGCCAACATAATGGGTACACAACGATACTTTTATTTTCATTCGGTAGAGCAATAGGCATGTTGACAGCATCAATAAACTGCAAATCTAATTAGTCCGCCAGTTAGAGTTTTGAAAAATTATGGACACGTATTTTTATCTATGAATATTTGGAAAGATAAAACGCATCAAAACTCGAGAGTCCGCTTGTGACGTCAGAAGCAAGTAAAAAATTGTCCTTGCTTGTGACGTTTTGCCAATTTTAAAAGTGTCGTATCTTCGTCAATTTTGGTTTACGTAACAAAAGAAAAAATACGGTGTAAATATTTTTTGATAATCCAACTGACGGACTAATTAGATTTTTTCAGTCTAATACCCTATTCTTCTAACAAAATGGTTGGCAAATCGGAAACAAACAACAACATTCAGTCAGAAAGCTGTCAAAATGTATTGTTTTGTTTTTGTTATCAAACAATTTCACAGTTTTCTGAACTCTCGTTAGTCTGAATGACTGTCCGAATTCGGCTTCTATTCGGTAGCGCTTGATCAACGATTTTGTTAATGGAATTGGGCCCGAGATGGCCCTCTAGTTTGGTCTCTAGCCAAAGGCGGTTACAATCCGCGAGGCCTAAGCTGAGCTTTGCATTTGTGTGAGTGCACATAGAATCGATTGCCAAAAAGCAGTATAAACCGGTTTAAACCAAGCAAAGGATGCGTCTGCATTCATTCTCACACAAATGCAAAGCTTAGCAATGCAAAATCAGCTTAAGCCTCGCGGACTGTACCTGTTATTGGTGCTCTCATTAAATACCTGTAGCAACGGCACGCTGTGGATTTTTTGGTCCTATGAATGGCAAAATTTTGTTATTTAGATACAAAAATTAGATGAATAAAGGATGATTTGCCCTACACAAAGTGACCGCTGATCCTAATATACCCACTACTCGTTTTGCTTACCCCACATCCATGCACGTTTTAACGCGCAACGGTTGCAAGAACAATTACACACATTATTTTGCCTTGATGTAAATGGTAACAATTGTAATTTTACCCCATATAAATTATACCCACTCCGTTCCACCCAAATTTATTCGTAAACAGGAATATCTCAAGGTAACTAAATTCACAGACATCGTACAAGCGCCCGGCCTATCGGTGTAACTTCCGACAAAGTTTGTATTGAGAAAGCTCGCAAGTTGAAAACTCTTAATTCTGAGCTTTTAAAGAAACGCAAAAGTTCACCCCTCGCACTCTGTTGGGTGAGCTTTAAGTGCTTCTCAATTGACCCATCAAGTGTAGTTTGATTAAAATGTTTTAGGTACAGTGTGTCGGTTAATTGCTGACATAAAGGTTGTATAATAAAAGCTTAAAATGGCGGTCGAGTGACATGGTTGTTTGTTAAATATTTTACTACTTTTTTTCTGCTACCATATAATATCATCTCTTTCATAATGTGTTTTAGTTTTACCTAGCACGCTTGATGGTAGGATCTATACTATAAAAAATGTAATGTAAATAAATATAATTTAAAAAAGTGTTTATATGAACAATAAACAAAACCGATATGACAAAATGTAATAAAAACTATTAAATTCTTTGAATATGTTTATTTATTCACAATAAATAAAATTTGCATCTAACCTCTGCTAACATTTTTAGAAATTTTTGTAGCATAATACCTACACTTTTTCCTTGTTTGTACGCAGCAAGTATAACTTTAACAAACAAATCTTAATATTTTCAACAAAATAAAACATGTTTAAAACACAAACATTATTTAATTCAACTAATTAAATATACATAATCAATTCCTTCTTTGCTGGTCCTTTGTTCCGCATTTCATCCTAGTGACAAAACACGAGCAATCGAACCCTAGTCTTTCCGAATCTCCAATCTGGTCCTCCCAGTCATACTGCAATGACCAGTACCAGATCAATGGTCCTTTTCTCGTATCCCAAAGTTATTATTTCTAGGTGCCTAGGTGCCTAGAAGAAAAATCTCGACACTTTCCAATCACAGTACCTTTCTGCGACGTCATCGCTTAACAACGAACAAAGTTATGGAATCTTATTGTTTTGTTCTACTTTAAAGCCTTTTCTGCCTCAGTTGGTCTTTCGTTTAACAAAGCAAATCCTTTAAAAGTCGCAAAACAATTAATCTATAGTAACCCTACTAAGTCTATAGGAATCTCCAACGACTTCCGCAGTGCTGTACCTCTGGAAGAAGTGTCCCTTTGTCTCCAACCCCGTCTCCCCAGTCATACCAGTAATAGCCGTCACCACATCATTGGTCTTTTTCCCACTCTTGTGCCCCAAAGTTATATTATACCTAGCAATTTCTAGTCCTAGGTTTCTAGAACTAAAGCTACGGCCTAGGGACTTGGATCTCTTGACGGAGAACTTGTCTTTAGGCATCTTTATGTCGTAGATTGGATTGATGATGCCGGTGTAACCGGGATGGGAGAGTAGGGGGTTTATTTGAGTGACTGATGGTTCTAGTTGGAGTCTGCTTGGAGGGAGATAGTCCGAATAGCGTTGGGATACCTGAAAGAGATAATATTGTTAGAGGTGGAGGCAAGATTCTTATTTTTATTGTAACCATAATGCTAATAAGTATTCCCATCAATGAGGACGGTCACTTCACTTAATTCATCACCTGCTTCTTATAGCGAAATACTCAAGCGCATCTCAATTTTAATCTCATCTTTGGTTTTGAAAAGACAATGGCAGCACGAAATTTACGGCGACTTATAATTATTTAGAGTTTGAGTATTTGGCCATTATTCTTGTAGTCACCACTTAAGATTACCTCGGAGCCCGGCAGATGTAGGTGTCTTGGTAACAAAGATCAAGAATATTATTGTAATCAAACTGAAACTGAATCCAGATTCTGCATTCAGTTCATGATTCTAGATTCTAGAATCACAGATCCATCTAGTATCTTATTCTTGATAAGCCTCAGTATAAATAATCTCACGGCTTCTAATGTTAAGGAACGTTTAACTTAACAGCTTCCTACCTGTCTCCCAATACTGGAATTCCTCGGCAGTGGTGGTGGTGGTGGAGGTGCCTCGTCACCCGACACGTAGTCCGGATGACGCGCCTTGTACTTTTGAGGAGCCTCCATGGTTGCACCCTCTGCTTCTGGTAGACGCCATGAACTGAAAGCAAAGTACTATTAATTTCAAGACTCATCCTCACCCTAGACAAACGAAGTACTCTAAAACTTCGGTTAAGGTTAGGTTTTTTTCTGCAATAATGTTAAAGGGTTCCCGTCCACTCCGAATCCTTAAAAGAAGTTTCCTATCCCACCCGAACTACGCACAAAAATATTAGGTTGTAGTAATTTATTTTTTCAATTTATGTTATGCTAAGGTATGCTCACCTCGTAGCTCTCTCACTACTCCGAGAGCGGGCAGCCCTCGCGAGTCTGTGCAGAGCAAACAGCGCCCCCTCACTACCGTCCCCAAGGAACGAACAAAGCTCTTGGAGTATCTGAAACACATTAGTAAAGTGATGGATGCTCCGAATTTTCTGAGGAAACTCGAATTCTCTAGTAATGGTAATGGCACAATATCGCAGCTTCCCCAAATGTTAACCTCATTTTTTGTTGAAACTCAAATTACGAAACATGAAATGCTCTCGGCAGAAGTATTAGCATAGCAGAGTTGACGAAACCGACCAAGAGACTATGACCTATGGTTTAGGCTATATATTGTTGAGGCTGTCCAGCTGTGCGTGTGTGGAAGTGTATCTTGTGTATGTGTCTGTTCATGTGTATGCTATCAGACTGAGAGATGCACACTGATCGTCACTGGTGTTGTATATATACAGCTACACTCACAGTAAACCTGCCGCGATACAGCAGCGCCAACACCAGATCGCCAAGTGCCAGATGCAGGCTTTGCAGGCCGCAGCGTCCCGCTATCAGGTTGAGCGGTGCACACTGACCCACCAGCCACTCGTCTTCTAAACACCACGCGGAGTCTTCCGCGTCTGAGGCTCCGGACTCTTCCACTGTTTGAATAATGATTAATTAAAGACTGCAGAGAACTAACGTATGATTTACTTGAAAATCTTACTGGGTAGGCTGACTTACCACACAAAGCACTCTTCACGCTATTAATAAAGTCCAGCGTCTCCAGAATACTCGGTCTACTCAACGCCTCCCTATTTTTGACAGTAGACCCAGCAGACCGTGGTCTTTCCCTCATCTCCCTTATACTTTCTACCGGCTCCGTATACACTAAACTCTTCAACGTATGGTACTTTCTTCTCATGGTCTTCGTATCTGCGTGATCAGAGATGGAAATTTCTGGAAACCCATACGACGTAGCTGGTCGACTCCTTCGTGACCGTCGTCTAACTTTGGGCAGACTGTCCAGGGTGTCTCTGGAGATGTCCTGGATGGATGAGGACGGGATGATGTCTGGCTTCGTGGTCCTCCAGTAGTTTCCAGTCTTGACGTTTGCTAGAATCTCGTCGCTGCTCTCGTGACGGGATATTCGTTTTTGTTTTGTTCTGAATGGAAAAAAGTGTAGTGTATAACTAACTACGTACTAAAAGAACTTACTTTAGAGTAACTATCTTTTCTTAATTGGGACATTCTTATGTATGCCCTCTTCTCTAGGTACAGCGGACGTGCATGTTGAACTCTTACCTACTAAACTACCACTTGGTTTTTTTCCCCTCCCGGAATCGCGGGATTTGCCAATGCATTCAACACAATCATTATCATCACGCCTGCGATATGATCGCCTGTGACTGTTGTATTAGGTCCTATCCTATGTGATTGTCATGTAACACGAAACTAGGACCTCACGCTTGTCAATTGCGCTAAGAACCACATGACCAATATGGCGATCATTATATTGTTACTAGGTAGAAATAATACTCCAAACCTTTCATACATAACTGTATTCATAATTTAATTCATTCACAATTTTGGTAATTTATATTAATTGTTATTTGCGGCGACTTCTAATATTTATATATTGTGTCTGTGTTTCCGATAATTGAGCAGTTAAGTAGATCCAGAAACAATATAAAACTGTACAGCATTCCAGAAAATTCGATACCCTAACATTAATCACTAGTCTTTTTTAGACACCTTTTTAGTGATTTTTTTGGGTGATTGAACGTCTCACTGGCGCTCTATCTATAATCATTAATTGAATCGGACTTTGAAAAATCACAGAGCCGGGAGAACAATTTTTTAAACGCTCAATTGAAAAATCGTACTAAATGTCGCATTTTTCCAAACAAAATATTTTTAAGGCTACTTTAGTAAACGGGTTGATTGAACGAAGTATCGTTCATGTAAATAAGGTATTTAATACTGATATCAGGGGGCCCAACTAGGATTGCCACCTATTTTTGGAGCCATAAAAGTACATTTGTGTTTTGGTATAGCAAAAATAAAGTACGATGTATAAAAGGAGTACTTTTATTATTTATGTTTACACACCTATTTTTCATCGCATCTAGATGCCGCATGTAGATTCTTGAAAACATGTTGCGATTCTTTCAAAAATGTGCGAATGTTTCAACTACAGCCATGGACCGTAGAGTAAGTAAGCTATGCCAAAAAAAGTCTAACTATATAGTAGGATGAGAATCAAATGTGAATGGTGTCACGTAAAAAGGGTAGTTTAGCGTACTTTGTAACTGTCTTAGATTATAAAGTACACCTACGTGAAATAGACTATTATTATAATATTCTATAATAGAGTACGGGTGGCAACCCTAGGCACGACAGTCTTCCCGTCGAAATCGAGCAAGTCCGGGCGTACACCGTTCTCTTGAAGTAACTCAATGCACTTTTAAGCCCTCTTTAACATTCAAATAAAATAAAAAAAACACGTAACCAATACAAGCGCTTATGAAAAGTCGAATTTAGGTGCACGGTTCCAACTGTCGTTTCTCATGGAGAAGATTCGGCAAGAAACTCCATGGTTCATCGTCATCGACATCGTTCAGCCGAAAGATGTCCACTGCTGGACATAGGCCTCCCCCAAGCGTCGTCACATTCCATGTAGGGTTTGCCATAATCGCCAAGCTTGGCAGGCGGGCTGGCGATCGCAGTATGGTTGTTAAAGTACTCAGAGAACGCTGCTGCCCATCCTCTACTGAATCTCTTAGTCGCCTTTTACGACACCAATGGAAAGAAATAGGGTAATACTATTCTTTACGTCAGGCACCACACGGACACTCCTTGGTTACTCTTTTAAAAAGGATATCTTTAACAATTTCAGTGGATACAGTACTATGATTTAGGATAATTATGAGAGAACAATGTAGTCTTTGTTACAGATGATAGCGAAAGCCTGAAATTTATGTTACACAGAGTGTCTAGTATAGACGTACTTAATGAGCAAAGCAGAGATGTATCTAATGATTACAGAAAAACCGGCCAAGCGCGAGTCGGACTCGCGCCCATTATCTTTAAAAACGGCAAAAAAATCACGTTTGTTGTATGGGAGCCCCCCTTAAATATTTAATTTATTTTGTTTTTTAGTATTTGTTTTTATAGCGGCAACAGAAATACATCATCTGTGAAAATTTCAACTGTCTAACTATGACGGTTCATGAGATACAGCCTGGTGACAAACGGACGGACGGACAGCGGAGTCTTAGTAATAGGGTCCCGTTTTACCATTTGGGTACGGAACCCTAAAAAGCAGTTTAACCTTATGTGACGACACGTTTGGTGCAGTGGCTAAGCGATTGGCTTCTGCGCTACGGGTCGTGGGTTCGATTTTCACACGGAACAAAAATTTGTATGGCCTACAAATGGTTGTTTCGGGCCTGGGCGTTTGTTTGTGAGATTTGTGTCTGTAAACGCACCCACGATACAAGAGAAATCTTAGTGTGGGGCAACGTTTCTTTTTTTTTTATAAAAAAAACCTTATATTACCTATATACCCTACTAATTAGTAGAACAATCTAGTCAGACTGAAAGCCAACCTTAAAAAAAACTGATATTAAAGTAGCAAAAATAATCTAATGACGTAGGCGTTGCGTTGTCGCAGTCGCCAAAGATATACAACATCAGCCCATTACTGTCGCACTGCTGAGCACGGGTCTCTTCTCAATATAAGAAGGCATGCCTGGTGCGGGTTGTCGGACTACACACACCATCAAGAACTTTATAAAGCCACAGATATGCAGGTTTCCTCACGATGTTTTTCTTCGCCGTTAACGCAAGTGATAATCAAATTCTGATGCACACATGATTTCTAAAAATCTGACGTAAGAGTCGAGTTTGAACTCTGACACTCCTGCATGAAAGGCAAGCGATCAACTGCTAGGCTATCCCTGTCCCTGCTCTATAAACTATGACTACAGAAAATCTGACTAAGCAGGTCTGAACTACCGTTAATACCGTTCTGCACCAGCGTGGCAGCGTGGTGTTCTAAAGCCTAAACCCTTCTCATTCCGAAAAGAGACCTTTGCCCAGCACTGGGACAGTAGTGCGCTAATTATGCTATTAACCTTAATATCTTAACTTCCAATAGCAGGAGCTATGGGTTCAGGCGCGTCAGACCTGGCGACGGAGACGCCAGGTGGCCTTCTTCTTCTCTCGTATCAGCACGAGCTATACGAAAATAGGTCATGCTGTGGTGAAAAGATTAGCCAGTCAGCAAGGTTGGTAGCGAGGCTGACTGCTCAGGGTGCGCCGGACGTACTGAAGTATCGTCACTCGTGGAGGCTCTTTTCATGCTCTATTTCATGCGCCAGGTGGTGACCTGCGCCTACCCGCTTCAGGGTTACGGTTCTGAATCCTTCCATCTTCCTCCCACATAAAAAAACAAGTGTTCAAACGAGGCTATAATTGCTCAACAGCAGTTGAAAATACAGAGTACAAATTAATTCGATCATCAATTAGTTGGTATTCGAATCGCAGTGCTTGTATTATTGCTTCCTTTACCAATAATTTATTCATCAATACAATCATGTTGTCACAATTGAACAATGGTTACTTCATTATTTGGCGCACAACCACAGCATACATTGCAAATCATCGTCACAGATAAGGGTCGTTCAACCCTTATCACAGTTATCAGTGCGTGACAAATCGCTGGTTACCCTAACATTATAGTTACGTGTGGGATATGGGGGATCGGTCTGTTCATTCTTTTGATTTTTAGGTCTCTTGATGATGATTAAAATGTTATAATCACACGGTGATGTTATAATCAATAACTAAAGTATACATAAATAATAACAAATATAAATTACTAGCGACCCGCCCCGGCGTCTCTCGGGTATGTTTTGTAGCTACGAACAAACACGCGAAAAGCGACTTCAATTAATATTATTTAGAGATTAGAGAAGAGCAGAGATCTCATAATTACACTAAAATATAGTATTGCGTTTTAACCGGTTGCGTACCGCCCGTCGTCCTAGGACGACACTTAATTGTCTTATCTATTGTGTCTATAATTACCGTGCTTGAGGTTTTAATATAAATATTATTATTTTTTAAATTCTTAATACACACAATTTAAAACAAATAAATAATCGTCAGCGAACAGCAGTCTGGGTTGGCTTCCACGAGGCTATTGAGAGCAGCCAGTACGCGTGAGATGAAAACCGTGGTAGGTAAACAAAAATAAATAAACTAGCTTTTGCGCGCAGCTTCGTTTGCGTGAAATTTTGAACCCGTTAAGTGACGATTTTCCATATAAACTTTCATCCCCTATTTAACTCCCTTAGGGGTTGAATTTCGAAAAATTCTTCCTTATTCCTTGTCTACATTATAAAGGGAACCTCTGTGCAAAATTTCAGCTTTCTAGGTCCATGGGTTTGGCCTGGGCGTTGATGAGTCAGTCAATCAGTCAGTCAGTCAGGACCTTTCTTTTTATTTATATAGATAGATAGATGAATGTACGCTTGAACTACAGACAACAAACAAAGGCAGACACAATAATTCTAATGCTTGTACTATCAACCCTTATTTCCATCATTTATATATTGCGTGTTTCGTCACAATCTTCGTAATCTGCTCATCAATAAGCAACAAGTCAATTGCGACGAGTTTAATACCGCAATGAATGGATGTAGTAGAACGCAAAGTAACACGCAAGTCAAGCCGCTGATTGCAAATTAAGATGAGCAGGCACTGAAATGTTTGCCAGTTTCGAAAATACCTGTGTGCACCAATGGTCTACGATTAGTAGGTACAAGACTCGGCGTAACATCGACCTACCCTCATCTATTATTTTAATTAGAGGTCTGTTTTATAAAAGGCTAGCGACCCGCCCCGGCTTCGCACGGGTACGTTTTATAGCTTAAAAACCTTCCTCTTGAAACACTCTATCTGTTAAAAAAGCGCATCAAAATCCGTTGCGTAGTTTTAAAGATCTATGCATACATAGAAACAGACAGCGGGAAGCGTCTTGTTTTATACTATGTAGTGATATCATATAAACTGATAAATCACACCACAGAACTTATAATAAGACACCTATTTATATCCTGGCCAGGAATGCAATAATTAAAAAAAAAAAAACACTATTCGAAAGTCCAGGATATAAAAAAATAGGTTGCCCGTCTTTTGCTTGCCGCTACCTGGTTGCCAAGTTATGTATAATATCAGGCAAAAGTCGCCCACTGAGGCACGAATATTATTCGAACTATTTCTTTAAATAAAGTTTCAGTTCATCTTTATTGACCGTTATGGTTCATAAAAGCATGTATTGAAACTTTGTTGGAAGCAAACATGTTGTTTATTTCTAACATTTCCTTGCTAAAATGAGTCTTATTTGTCTAGTTAGGTTTACAAGTTTAGTTTTAGTATACACTAAACCTGAAACTAGTTTGTTCAGAATCACCAGGAGAATCGATTGACATAGTTTTTACACCACATAATATTTTTCCTTTTTTTTTCATAAATTTCAATTCTCTTTCAATAGATTTCTACGCATAACAGTGGACGGGAATATACACCTTGAGGCTTGAGATGGTCCGCTCGGTCAGTTTCCGTGTATTAGACAACCCCTGCATAGCACATCTCAGGCATTTCACACTTTTCTAGGGAACTTAACGCGACATAAACTAAGGTATAACTTGGAGATTTATTAAAAAAAAAACACACATTCAGGCAGTTCTAATGAAAATCTTGTTGGGGTGTCTCGGTTTTTGTATATACTAAAAATAAAGTTGTATATGACATAGCGTATAGATAGGATGTTTTGCACTAAACATTACAGGAGACAAGCTCTTATTTACATATTTATGTTTCGTTCCTCTTTAACTTCTTTATAATATTAACTAGCTGTACCCGCGACTTTGCCGACGGAAACATAAGGTTAGTGCTCTTCACTCACACAATAGCGTGATAATTTATACCCGGTAACCTGACCCGCTGTTTAATGGATGTGGCTGTAAAAATTTAACCGGATCTGTCCAGTCGCACTATCGTGAAGCTCATGCAGACAAAAAATCTAAAAACGTAAAGGGTCGGCGGCCAAGAATGAATTATATTTTATTTAAATGGTGGCAGGAGTAGAAACATTTCTTAGTATGGCGACAATTCTGTAATGAATTCGGGAACAAAGATATAAAACTATATACTTTTATTTGTAATTATGTAAATATTATAAGAATAATGTATACAGGGTGTTAACGAATTCGTGTAATTCCTTAAAACCACATGATCTACTACTGATGTAGACAGGCCCCGCACGGGATTTAACTTGATTAAAAATAAAAAAAATAAATTATTATTTTTTCATGCGGCTTTGTTACCGATGGTATCTAAACCACCTAATAAGGATTCAGTAAAGAAAAAAGAAAAATTTTTTTTGCAAAAAAAATGTTTTATTTTTGTGAACATTTCGATGCCACGCATAAATTAATGAAAGCACGGCGACACGGCTAGCAGGCACGACTAACGCGATATCGCTCTTTGCAGTCAGATAATCCAAGACTCTAAACTGACTCAGAAAAAGAAAACAAAGTTTTTTTTTTTTTTGATTTTTGATTTGGTTTTCAAAAAAATCCATTTATGGTTATTCTGTGTCATCAGTAGATCACGTGGTTTGAAGGAATTACACGAATTCGTTAACACCCTGTATAGGAATTGTATATATTATGTAAATGAATAAATAGAAAACAGCAAAAAAAAAAAAAACTATCTTTAAATGAAATAAATTATGTCCATCCACCATTTGTATAAGATTCCGTAAAATTATTATTCCACTATTTCACAATGATTAGTGATTAAAACGATGTGATTACGTGTAGATAGAGCGCATTGTGTTATCATAGTATTAATATAATTCTTAAAACCCCTAATACTAATTGTATCCCGTCGTCGTCGTTTTAATTCTTTCCTGGCATATATCTCCGAACCAAATGCTTTACACGTGTGCTTTAACGTAATGTAATTATTATCGATGGACGCAAAAAAGAGGAGCTCGTGGCTAAATAATTACAGCCGCATAGACCGATCTTCCGGGTTAAGCCACGCTTGCCGAGGTTGGTCTGTGGATGGGTGACCATTTACCATAGCGAGTTTCCTCCGTGCCTCGGAAAGCACGTAAAGCCGTTGGTCCCGGCTGTCATTTGTAGATCTTTGACAGTCGTTACTGTTGGTCAGAAGCCAGAAAGTCTGACAACCAGTCTTACCAAGAGTATCGTATTGCCCAGTTACTGGGTTGTGGGGGTCTGATAGGCAGTCGCTCCATGTAAAATACTGATATTCAGCTGCATCCGGTTCGACTGGAAGCCGACCCCAACATAGTTGGGAAAAGGCTAGGCAGATGATGATGATCGATGGACGCAAAAAAAAGTTTTTTTTTAGAACGCGTCATCTCCTTTAGCACCAGTTTTGTTCCTGGCATGCGTTGCACTTGCTTTTTTTCTAAAAATATTCAATGTACAGTTTTTGCGTCGTTACGATTGCATTATATGTTTTTTTTTATTACTTGACTTGGTCGCGTTTGACCCTCGTCGCATCTGATGGTAACCGCAGACAGGGTCTAAGATGGAGCACACGAATACAAGTAACAGAGATATAGAGGGATTCCCCTATACCCCTCTGGCTCTCACATACACACGACGGAACACAGTAAACTGCTTGGCGCCGGACTTTAATGTGAGGGTGGTAGCTAGCCAGGCGGACCGTATAGATCCTACCACCAAGCAAACATGTTTATGTACATGTATACATGGAAACAAGTTACATAGCCATTAGATGGTTAGTTCAACAGGAAACGCTACTCGAAAACCATTCTGTTTCACCCCTTATTACGAAATGACAAATGACTGGCACCCTCGTTCAACTCGCGCTAAACTAATACAATACAATAATGATTTCATGTTTGTTTGTTCATGGTAACTTCACGTTATATTAAATCGTCACAATGTTGGAACAAGTCTGTCAGTTGTTGGAAACGTTCCACTTAGTATAGGTTTGATTTACGAGTTGAACAAAACTTTGAACGATATCTTCACTAATGGTCGATAGCTATAACTTAACGAGCGTCATCATCATCATCATCATCTGCCTAGCCTTTTCCCAACTATGTTGGGGTCGGCTTCCAGTCGAACCGGATGCAGCTGAATATCAGTATTTTACATGGAGCGACTGCCTATCAGACCTCCACAACCCAGTAACTGGGTAATACGATACTCTTGGTAAAACTGGTTGTCAGACTTTCTGGCTTCTGACCAACAGTAACGACTGTCAAAGATCTACAAATGACAGCCGGGACCAACGGCTTTACGTGCTTTCCGAGGCACGGAGGAAACTCGCTATGGTAAATGGTCACCCATCCGCAGACCAACCTCGGCAAGCGTGGCTTAACCCGGAAGATCGGTCTATGCGGCTGTAATTATTTAGCCACGAGCTCTTCACTTAACAACTCAACTTAACGAGCGTCATTGGTTAAAATTAAACGCAGTTCTGACTTCGCTATACTATTTCGCTATATAGTAAAACATATTGCGTCATAAGCTATAACTATATCGCAAGCCGATCTACTATGTATAGCAAGTTATTTGACGGCGATCCATCGAGCGATGGATGGGGTAGCAGTGAGGAGGGACGGGGACGGGAGAATCGTACGCTATAGCTCTTAGAATCGCTCAATTGTATCGCGTAGAGCAAGCCAATACTTTATAGCATTGCGTTGTGTGAACGTGTCCATATAAAATGTATGCTGAGCGATATCGTTGTGCTATACTATCTTTGCTATATACAACAATCAAAAATATTTATTTGCTAGAATAAATAATATTACATAGGGTGTTACAGTAAATTAGTTTCAGCATATCCTGCCATAACATGGCGTGCAAATGTATTCACAATAAGCGATGTCAATTAATCTAACTTACAAATTACAGATTCTATTGATTTGTCTTCTAAATAGTCCTTAATGGTATAATATCTTTTAAACAGTAATAGTTTGAAAAGTATTTTTTTAAACATTGTCAGCGGTAAGTCTTGAAAACTATTAGGTAAATGATTCCAAATAATAATCGACATGCAGTATACATTTTTCTTAAATAATAGGCATGATGACAGCATCAATAAATTGCAAATATAATTCGTCCGCCAGTTAGGTTTTCGAAAAATAATGGACACGTATTTTTTCTTTTGTTAAATCTATGAATATTTGGAAAGATAAAACGCATCAAAACTCGAGAGTGGGGGCTTGTAACATCACAAACAAGTTAAAATTGTACTTGCTTGTGACGTTTTGCCATTTTTAAAAGTGTCGTATCTTCGTCAATTTTGGTTTGCGTAACAAAACAAAAAATACGGGTCAAATATTTTTTAATAATCTAACTGACGGACTAATTGATTTTTTCAGTCAAATACCCTATTGTAGTTTTATTGGTGGTAGACGAAGTCTATCGTTTACATAGCTTTGCATAGTAAACCCTCCCATACATTAATAGCTATCACTGGTAGAATTAACTAACGAGTCAATTTATATTCCCAGTTTGCCAATAAAAAATGCTACCATTGTTAAGCAAAACGATTAGTTTTTGGCTATAGAAACCCGGCATTATTACATCAGATAATGCTAACAGCTTTTTAGCCACAACACAATCAACTATTTGACCTTTTTTTCCATTCTGTTATTGTTGTTGTCATCGTGCTTGTCATGTGTGGACAACCTTTTTACTCAGTCATCTGTCCTCGTCAGTTCTTAGAAATCGAGAGACGTCTCTTTCTCCTAGCCTTTTCCCAAGTATGTTAGTGTCAGCTTCTAGTCTGACCAGATGCGGCTGAATACCAGTATTTTACACGGAGCGAAAGTGGATCTGAATAAGGCTGCGATCACACATACGCGATTTTTTTCGGGCGTTTTTGGAGCGCACTCGCTTCGCTTACGAGTCGCTCCCTTCTCAGAAACTTTGGAATTTAATAGTTAGTCTCTTATTTTAAAGTACATTTTTTTATCGATGTAAAGAACACACGCTCGCTCAGCGCCCGAATAGCTATTGCGTAGTAGGTAGTAGGTACACACATCGCAACCGCGCAGCGCCCGCCTCGCGCCCGCCTCATGCCAGCCCCACGCTCACTTCGATAAATGCAATTTGAGATCTGTTGATGTGTCATAAGACTCAAATAGGCATGTTGACAGCATCAATAAATTGCAAATCTAATTAGTCCGCCAGTTAAGAGTTTTGAAAAATAATGGACACTTATTTTTTCTTTTGATAGGTATATCTATGAATATTTGGAAAGATAAAACGCATCAACTAATTAGATTTTTTCAGTCAAATACCCTATTATGTACAACAAATTTCAAAGCGAGTTAGACGCGGGTGCTGACGCGCGTGGCGTGCGCTTAGCTTGCGCGTATCGTCTGAACGCGCCCTAAGAATCCAAAACTTCAAACATGACCACGTATTTCTGTAACACTTTGTATGTATATTATGAAGTGTCTTCATTCATTAATTCAGTGGCTGAACTATTGTAAATGTGAGAACTTCGTGGACTTGCTAGAGGCCTATATTTTGAAAACTACTATTATTCATATTGTGTGTTGTTTTGTTAATTTTTGTACTCAAGACTTGGTACTTCATTACTTACTGGTCTGTGGTCAAGACTACATTGTTCTCTCTTAACTATCCTAAATCATAGTACTGTATTCAATGAAATTGTTAAAGATATCCTTTTTAAAATAGTAACGATAGAGTTTCTCGCCGGCTCTTCTCCATAGGAAACGACAAATAAAATCGCGCACCTAAATTCGACTTTTCATAAGCGCCTGTATTGGTTTATGTGTTTTTTTTTCTGATTTTGATTGGCTGCTGCGATACAAGTCGCGAGTTTCATCCCGCACGGAATAAATATATTTTTTATGATTACAGATAGTTGTTCCGGGTCTGTGTGTTTATAAAATAAATTAAAATAATCTTTATTTCGGATAAGTAACATACGTAGTTGGTTATTAAAAAAGAGACAAAGAAAGTACTGTTAGTAAAAAAAGAAAAACAAACTTTTGTTTAGTTACCAGTTCATTGTTCGTCATGCATCTTTGAACAATGGCATTCAACAAAAAAGGGTCGTATCTCCCCGCTATGGTCTTCAGGATGAAGTTGGAGCTGGCCCGCACTCTGCAGAGCAACGAGGCAGATCTCTGTCTGACGATGGCATGAAAACCATCGACGTGCGCCTGCGTGAGCATACCAGATGTACTACAGAAACGGGGCAGCCCCATCAACATCCTGAAACCGTTATTATATTGGACCCGCAGGGCGCTGATAGTCCGCTGAGTATAATTGGTCCACAGGCTGCACGTGTAAAATACTTGGCAATAAGCTTTAAAAAGCTCTTTTTTTATGCTTTTGCGTATGTAAATGCACCCACGATAATGGAAAAATCCTACTGCAGGACAACTTTTTTTATAAAAAGAATTTTAAATGGTGCTCTCCAACTTCGACGCAATCAAAGTCACGGTGTTTAACTAGTGATCGATAAAACCGTAGCAGAACTTTTAACGATGGCCGGTGGAAATCGACGGGTATATCCGCTAACAGCCGATCCATTTGAACCGTGGATCCAAAGATCATTTAATTTTATACCAGATTGGATTTCAAACTGCAATTGTGGGCTTCGGAACAGTTTAAGCCATATAAATTGTTATCACATAGATGATAAATCATTTTTATTTCTGTAAAAAAATCTGTTACAGACACTTTACAAGTAAAATATGTTTTTTAAGAGTAGATGACTACGGCATTTCCTCTCTGACTTTCTCGGAGAAGAAACGCCGAAACAAACTCAGAATTCAAAGTCTTATTAAAGTCCAGACATTGTGGTGCTATGCGAGTGTAAAAATGTAGGGCAACGTCTGGAATGGCCTTTTGAGGAAAGAGCCATAGCAGCTTTGTGTTGACCTGTCCCAACTGACGGTACGCAAACTTCAGCCATCGTGTAGCTCAACCTTATTTTAGGGAGCCCAACGGTAATTATGTTCTGTCTAGCCCTTTCCCCGTTATCTTGGGGTCACCCAAGATAGCGGGGTTCCAGTCATACCAAATGCCGCTGAATACCACTATTTCACGCGGAGCGACTGCCATCAGACCTTCGCACCTCAGTTACTGGCAATACCGATATCCTAAGGATAGACTGGTTGTCCGACTTTTGGGCTTCTGCCTACTCGTAACGACTGTCATAGGTATTCGTATGGCACCCGGATCCGACTGTTTAATGTGCCCTCTGAGGCACGGAGGGGTCTCGATGTGTAACGAATGGTCACCCATCCACAGGCTGACCTCGGCAAGCGCAACATAACCTTGAAATTCAAATGATGCCCGGGGTTGCTAATTAGCCATAAACCCTTCGAGCATAATGACTCAATAGAATAGAGTGGACTGTGTCATTGGTCTAGTGGTCGCAAGCGCGACTCCAGAGCATGAGGAATTGTGTGGAATTTCTCAGTAGCAGTCCGGAATCTGGATTTGTACCCGGTTGATGGCAACAGGCTCGCCCCCTATTACATGGGACTTAGACATAACGGGGAAATGAGGGTGCACTATACACCTCTGCCCATCCTTCGGGGAATACAGGCGTAATGTTATACAAGCTTAGTTTTAGTATATACTAAACCTGAAACTAGTTTGTTCAGAATCACTAGGAGAATCGATTGACATATTTTTACACCACTTTTTTTTTTTCATAAATTTCAATTTTGTTTCAGTAGTTTTCTACCCATAACAGTTGACGGGAATAGACACCTTGAGGCTTGAGACGGTCCTCTCGGTCAGTTTCCGTGTATTGGACAACCCTTGCATAGCACATCTCAGGCATTTCACACTTTTTTAGAGAACTTAACGCGACATAAACTAAGGTGTAACTTGGAGATTTACTAAAAAAAAAACACATATTCAGGCAGTTCTGATGAAAATCTTGTCGGGGTGTCTCGGTTTTCGTATAAAGTAAAAATAAGGTTGTATATTACAGTTTTATTTGGTACTGATATTTCAATAGGTACACATAAAATCACAATACCTCTATGTTTAAAAACTTTATTATGAACGCTGTGGACTCTCATTAGAATGCGTATCAGGTCTGCACTCAGTGTCAAATAATAATTCTTGTACACCGTGTCTGCCATAAATTAATAAATAGGGGCCTAAGATATGACACGTGTAACTCAATGTCACCGATAGAAGATGCTACGTAGATGTACGGTACCTAACTAATTCAATTCGTCACGATAATAGACAAGACTGGAATGTGTGACGTTGAAGATGGGTCTGAAATAGTTAGGGCTTGAAGAATTAATTAAGCTACCGTAATATAAACGTCTTTGCCTAAAGCTGACCCCACATTGGCCAATAAATTGGACGAGAACAGTTAGGCCAAAAGACATTTGGCGTATCTTGCACCACGTACTGCGCTAGATACGCGACGCAAAATACGCTTAGGTGTGGCTGTAGCTGCTGAAAATACGCAGAATACAGTTAACATCCATAGAAATAATGATGCGCGCGAAACTTCTAGGCCCTATTACGGTCGATGTACCGACGTATAATACGCGTGATGAGGCCGCGCAGGTGAATTTGTATGTAGCGCGACACATACGCGTAATGCTTAGTACAGACCAACTGAACGAATGTGAACGAGTGAGTGTGGACGGTTCAGCGGAGGCGAGCAAACACGTAGGAAGGTTTTCGCCTGCGTTCGACTGTGTTCTGCGGCGTATCGGACCATTAACATTACAAAAGATGGTTTAAACCGAGACTAAAATAAAACCAGTTTTAAAATATACCCATCACTTTCTAACATAATATAACAAAAAGAGACGGGCCTATTTTAAAACCAGGCTTTGTAATAAGGGGGTCTAGGTCCGTTCTGTGCGGATACAACAGCTAAGGCGAGCGAGCATTCGGTGACCAACGGCGAGAGCCAATATTCGTACGCTTTCGTTCGCTTTCGGTACAAGGCATGACGGGACGAAACATGAACCGTGTAGGATACTCTCAGTGTGTCTGAAGCCTTAATCGCTATTTGTTTGTAGCTGCAGTTACCGTTTAGTGCATGTCTTGCAACTAAAAACAAATGGCGATCATCTGTGTCTCGAGCAATTTCAACTACTTACTATGGTCAAAATCTTAAGCATTGTTCTACACTCTTGCGGCTTTGCCTGCGGAAACATACATTCTGCTCATCACCCACATTCAATAGCGTGATTTAGCCTCCACGAGTGACGATACTTAAGTACGTCCGGCGCACCCTGGGCAGTCAGCCCCGCTACCAACCTTGCTGACTGGCTAATTTTTTTCACCACAGCATGAACTGTTTTTGTATAGTTCTTGCTGACACGAGAGAAGAAGAAGTAGCGTGATAATTTGTACCTTATAACCCGCTCTTTAACGAACAATTTTGCCAAATTCAACTAAATCTGTTCAGTAGTATTGACGTACAGATAAACATACAAATAGGCACAAATGCTAAAAACTTCTGGGGGCCTACTCCCTAAGTCCGTCAACGAAGTGAATCACCCGTCCGAAAGTAGCCCGAAACGTAGAAGTGAACAAAACAAGTGTCAAGTTCAACTTTTCGGACGGGTAAAAACACATCGGTAGTAGGGACAACTGTCAAATCGTGTTGTCAATCATTTTTAGTTCGGGCCCCGAAATAATCGTATGTCCGTAGGTGATAGGGAGTAGGAAACGCTCGTAACTAAGGCCGAAACCACGGACTTCGTGCTTAGGGAGTAGACACCCTGTTTCGGCATCAGTATCATTTCTAGTATATGTCGCAATTATTATTTTCAATAATATTCAATGTACAATTTTTGCTTTGTTACGATTTTATTATATTACTAGATTTTGCCCCCAGCTTCGCTTGCGTGAAATTTTTATCCCGTTAAGTGACGATTTTCTATACAAACTTTCATCCCCTATTTCACCCCCTTAGGGGTAGAATTTCCAAAAATCCTTTCTTAGCGGACGTCTACTAACTATAGACTACCTCCCTGTCAAATTTCATCTTCATACGTCAAGCGGTTTTCGATATTTCGTGATGAGTGAGTGAGTGACCTTTCGCTTTTATATATTTAAATGTATTGATTTTACTTGCCATTTAAGCATTTTAAGCTAATCTACACTTCAGAATTCAAAACAATTTTATCTTGTCTGAAAATATCCGTTAAATTTTATCGGCAGAGAGGTGCGCCTGGCTACGTGCCAGGTACCTACTAATGATACGGTGTGACGCGATAGTTGGACGCCACCGGTTCAGACCTTGTTCATATACTATGCGATACTAGGTGCTACTACTGGGAAGCTACTGCCAATTCTACTGGGAAAATTGTTTGTTTTTTTTATTATACTAGCTGTACCTAAAACAACATTATTTCGCAAAAACTCAACAATGATGTATTGGTATGTCTACACTAGTGTGATTTCATGTTCATCTTGCGCTTTCAACTTTCAATTCCTCTTACGTCAAGCGCATGCAATATTGATTGCCGTGTAGACATAACTTATGAATGAAATATGAACTCCATTTTTTTTCATCCCATCTATTCGAAAAGGACGACTTGGTTCCCCTTTAAGTGCGCCCAAAAGTGGTGTTTTCTAAAAGAAACTTTTAGCGGGCAGTAATGAGTTTTTAATCCTCTTTATTTTCAAATTCAATTCAAAAAGTGCGCCGCAATTATCTTTGCCGCGCACTTTTTGAATTTGGAACATCTTAGTGTTCAGAGCGCCAAAGAAATCGAACGCAAATATTGTTTGAATAAAGACTGGCTGGTACGACGGCCCATAGACGCGCCGCTGAATAAAAAAAATAAATTAAAAATAAAGAATGAGAACGTAGCGCTAGCGCGCGCTTAGTATTTAAATTAATAAATCGTAATTGAAAGAAAACAGAAATCGAAAATGTCTCAATTGTAAATATAAGTTTTTAGTTGTTTTAATATTAGATACCTACTATTTAATTTCAATTTAGTTGTTACTCTATGTTTTATTAAATAATAATATTACATTTTATAAAATGAGACTCCTTTTATTTTCTCATAGTGGGTGATGAAAAGTAGAGTGTATCACACGTGCGCAAAATTTTTTTTGAGTCGGGCGACTTACTTTGAATCCCTCGCTACGTTCAGGATTCTACTAAAGAATCCCTCACTTCGCTCTGGATTCAAAAAAGCGCCCTCGCCGTAAAAATATTTTTTTGCTCCCTTGTGATACAATCTACTATTATCTAATCACATTTATTTCCAATAAGGTTACTGCTCATTACCATCACTCAATAGCGTGATAATTTATGTCCTATAACCTGACCCGCTCTTTAATGGATGTGGCTGCCAAATTTCAACTGAATCTGTCCAGTAGAACTGGCGTGAAGCTCAAACATACAAACGGATAAACAGAAAGACAGACAAATTTTTTAAAAACTACTTTTTGGCATCAATATCGTTTTTAGGGTGCGTTGCACTTACTTTTTTCTAAAAATATTTAATATACCATTTTGGCATCGTTACGATTTTATTACATTTAGCCGGGGATAGGCGACACGGGATAAAACTACGCTAAACAAGCTGTTCACAATAGGCATGTTGACAGCATCATTAAATTGCAAATCTAATTAGTCCGCCAGTTAGAGTTTTGAAAAATAATGGACACGTATTTTTTCTTTTGTTAAATCTATGACAATTTGGAAAGAAAAAATGCATCAAAACTCGAGAGTGGGGGCTTGTGACGTCAGAAGCAAGTAAAAATTGTACTTGCTTGTGACAGTTGTGACGTTTTGTCAATTTTTAAAGTGTCGTATTTTCGTCAATTTTGGTTTACGTAACAAAAGAAAAAATACGGGTCAAATATTTTTTGATAATCTAACTGACGGACTAATTAAATTTTGTCAGTCAAATACCCTATTGTATACATAGCTTTACGTTTGATGATTTAACATAAAGGGCCACTAACTGACTTGAAGCTTCTGCTCTTTCAGTCAACTCTAAAAATGAAGCTATTCTACTACTCACTGTCTGTCTCCCGCCAGTGCAGTAGCGAATGCTCCCAGCACACATCTCTTGGCCAGCCGCAGCTTAGCCTCTGCCTTGTCCCGGCGGCTAAGAGTGAGCGTGCGGGCAGAACTGTGCTCGCGACGTGAAGGTAGCTTGATGGGATACGAGATCGCCATGCCGTCGCCTGTGGGGAATACTAGGCGGAAATCTGGAACAAGGTAATTTGCAGCCATATATTTAAATTCTTCTTCTATAAGTACGATCTATTCGAGAATAGCTTGTGTCGTGGTGAAAAGATTAGCCAGTCAGTAAGGTTGGTACCGAGGCTAACTGCCCAGAGTGCGCCAGACGTTCGTGAGTATCGTCACTCGTGGAGGCTCCTTTCATGCATTTCACGTATCAGTTGATAGATAGTCTGAGGGCTTGAATTTTCTAACAGGAAAGAGAAATAAAAAAGAGAACGAGATACTAAACAATAGTTACATAAAAATAACAAAACAAGTATTGTCTCTTACCTCCGGTTTCTGAATTGAGAATTCTAGGATAAGCAGCACTTGAGTAACATTTGAGTACGGAGTTGTCAAAAAAATAACGAATTTTAAAGCATTTTTTTGACAACTCCGTACTCAAATACTACTAAGGTATTGCTTATCCCGAATTCTCAATTCAGAAACCGGAGGTCTGAATTAATAATTTCTCGTGCTAATAACCGCATCACTTTATAGCTAGTTTAGACAACGTAGACTCTGGACTCAATATGCTAAAAAACACTATGATGACTAAAATCATCATTCAGCCGAAAGACGTCCACTGCTGGACATAGGCCTCCCTCAAGCATCGCCACATCGACCGGTCCTGTGCTTTTTGCATCCAGCGGATTCCTGTGACGTTCACCAGATCATCGGTCCACCTTGTGGGAGCCCTACCCACGCTGCGTCTTCCGGTACGCGGTCGCCACTCCAGAACCTTTCGGCCCCATTGACCATACGTTCTGCGAGTAATGTGCCCCGCCCACTGCCACTTAAGTTTGACAATTCTTCGAGCTATGTCGGTACTAAAATCAAGATGCATAAAACGAAAGGTATGCATTAGAATAAAATATTTTAAACATAAAGTACGCCAGTGTTACGATCGCAGTCTGATTTCACGAACGTTGCACAACGCTTGTAAATTCACTAGAATATATTAAAAGTGTTGTAACTATGAAAATCTACAAAGAGTGCTCGCCTATATTATTCTGTTCGAAGTTTCCCTTTGACTGAAGAGATTACAAATCCTTTACCATGGTTTGGTTACAGTCATTAACGTAACTATTGGATTTTCTGTTAATAATGTAGTTTTAATTATTCTGATGGTGGATCCACACACAGCCCGGCGGCAATGCCGGTGACTTGACCATAAGCAAAGCCGCCAGAGAAGCCGTCGGCAAGTGCCGCCGGTAGGCGCCGGCAAGCGCGGCTCTGAATCGATATTCGCAGTTATCAAAAACCAACGACATTAGCACAAATTTAAAGCCGCGAACGAACTGTCTCCCCGCTGCCGGCGGCCTCGGCGGCAACATGGCCGCCGGCTTTGTTGCGACTGCCGCTCACAAAGCCGGCTCATGCCGCCGGGCTGTGTGGATCCACCATAAGAGTACGACGACTTAAACAAGGTAGCACGATATTAGCTATCTCCCGCTCTGGTTGGTACGATAAGAATAGCTGGATGCCGTGGTGAAAAGATTACCCAGTCAGCAAAACACGCAAAACACACTTTCGAGTCCTCACAGGGATGCAAGTTTCCTCACGATTTTTTCCTTTACCGTTAATGCAAGTGATCATCAAATCTGACATGAATTCGAAAAGTCAGAGGTGCGGGCCTGGATTTAACTCAGATCCTTCTGCATGATAGGAAAGCGTTCAACTATCACTACAAAATAAAATACCTAGAAATCAGGCCTAGTCAGATATCCATAGAGTATGGATGAGTTATATTGTTGCAAATAATTATGGTATATTTATGCAACGATAGGAGCAATCGGTAGGAACAACTCGCGAGAACAGATTCAGCGCTGTATCCACAACTTAGAAGGGATTTGCAACTCGCCACAGTTTCAAACTTTTACGAGAATATAAAGAACTGGAAGGACTGACATAGTGATCAATGGTATAAAACCTTGTACTTTATACTGTCTGAGAATATCAAGCGTCCTACACAATGGACATGACATTGCTTATACATATGTAGATATCACAAGAAATCACTGAAATTACACTAAATCAAACATGCTAAAAAAAGGAGAAACAATCAGAGAGAAGCCAATAGCAAGAGGAAGTCACGACCCTCAACAATGAAGAACACGACGTAACGAGGAGGATATTAATAACTAAAGCATATCCCTAACAAAAAAAACACATCACAATTTGTCCCAAAACCTAACATTCAGCAGGACTACCAAACTGAATTTCGACAAATCGTTCTACGACAACATATTACTTCGACACTACGGAACTCCGATACTACGCTACTCCGACCATTATGGAACTTCGACACTGGGGTTTAAAGTAACCTAACACGAAGGGGATGACGGGAGCTTCGTTTGCTCGCTTTGCTCGCTCACTCTAGACCCCGTCATCCCCTTCGAATCTAACCTATCCGTGTCGGGGTGCCCTAAATAGTTGTACACCACTAGAAAATGAGGCAGATAGGTAAAACACGACACTTCGAAAAAATTACGATCATTTTAAATTACTTCCTTACAGACAGTTCAATCTACAGAGACGCGGCCCCATCCTTGTTCTAAATCGCTACAGTACGTATTTATGATTATTTACGGTTTACTCATGTGCATTTTTACGCTACAGTACGTACAAGTGTGCATTATAAATTGCTATTGTGTTAATTCTATCGCCACATAATAATTAGAGATGTGACCATGCGCTACCCGCGGCTAGGGTTACCATTTAAAAATTTGAAATGTCCTGACAAAAAGCCTGACATTTCAATGAAAGTCCGGACAGTTTTGTCACAAAATGCAAACATACCCACTTAGTTACAGTGGTATGGTAGGCATGATAGCAGACGCTCGCGAGGGGATGAGGTTGCGCGGTGCGGGAATCAGTTTTATTACTCGTTTTCCATCTAAGCCAAAAAATCCGGACAAATTAAAGAGCCGAACAAAGTCCGGACAAAAGTCTAGAAGTCCGGACATGTCCGGACAAATCCGGACGGATGGTAACCCTACCCGCGGCTACCCTTCACACAAGACAGTGGAACGCGTCTTCTATCTGGACTGATTACTTAGTTAAGCCAACTCCCTGCGATCATTAATATGAATACCTGGTTCCCACAAAACCACGCCACTACTCTCCAGTCACATCTTGCCTTTCTACATCCACATAAAACCAGCCACAACCAGCATTAACTCCTGCCCACTCATTCCTGAGCCCCCCTGCCCAAACAATACCAGAATACCGAATACCCTAATATACTGGTCATATTAAAAATGCTAACGTATTCCACTGCAAGCGAAACGATCTTGAAATTTTGATCCACTCTGAATTGTGATATAAAATAGTGGCTTTTGTTATTGCTGTACGATTTAAAGGTGTTAAAACTCGGTTTTTCGCTTAGAAATTCCAATATTTTGGGCATCAAAACGACTATGTTGACGATGGAGACGCGTGGCGCTAGTTCTTGTCTGCACGCACTGAAAACCAATAGTTTTTATGTGTAGGTTTATGTATGTATCTATATTATTTAGATACGATTATGATTTGGCTCAATTCATACAGAATTGATGTATACAACGTGTTACATAATTCCCCTTAAAAAAGAAAATGTTAATCAAGTAGTATTTTATGGTTGTTGTCATTTACCTCTCAGAGGAAATTAGATAAGAATGTAAATAACTTTCTGGGTAGTCTACTCTTTACTTTTATGTTTTCAGGGTTGCGTTTCAGTGATGATTTTATTTTATGATTTGTATAATATTTTTTTTGGGTTCTTCTTTTATTTTAAAATATTGCCAATAGACTCTCTACAAGGGACCTTTTAATCCCCTTTCGGCTTTAGGGGTATTTTTGTAACACGTTGTATACTTTTTTTTTTATTATTACTTTTCTTTTATTTGCATAATTTTATTATTGTAAATAATGTTATGATTTTCTTTGTACAGACTCAATTAATTTGACCTGACAGGCAGAGCTGTGTTGCTGGGGAGTTTGTTACGCCGTTTCTTCTTCACAGCAGAAACACTAGGAAGCGGTGAAGGGTCAAGGGAGGGCTTTTTGTTGGCTGTCTGTTGTAACATTGTCGTTCAAAAAGAACTAAGTAATTCTAGTCTGTTTTGAATAAATGAGTTTTGAAGGACTTGTCGTCACACTGGATGCGTTCTACGTCCTCCGGTCCGGTCAAATCGAACGCAGCCCGCATCCTATGTGAACTTCATGGTCAGGACAACCGGTCAGCGATCCGGACACGGCATCCGGTCAGGGCATCCGGTCAGCGATCTGACGGGCAGGGCAAACAGCGGCCATTTTATATTTGATTGCGTGTCGCCCTGTGCCCTTAGCCCGCCTGCCCGCAACCGGGCAGCCCGTCCGCTACGTTCCCACCCCGACCGCCTGACCGGTGCGTTCCCTACGTTCTTTGCTTGTGCTCGCATAGTCAGATCGTAATTACATAAAATATATATAAAACGCAAATGATGTTTACATAGGATGCGGGCTGCGTTCGATTTGACCGGACCGGAGGACGCTGAACGCATCCTGTGTGACAAGTCCTTGAGTTTGAATCATAGTGTGACGTTGTTGGATAGGTAACTCCAGTAACTTTTTGGTTTCTTGTATGTATGGTGTTCCTCCAACGCAAAGGGAGGAACTACCAACCAGGAGGGTCCTATGTCAGGCGGGCCACGGTCTATTGGTCAATGTTGGGCGATGGTGTATCCGAATTCGTTTAATTCCTTCAGACCGCGTAGCCTACTAGTGACACACTACCCTGCGTGGGATGATTTCAGACACAACAAAATAAAACATGGTTTTCTGTTTCTGAATCATTTTAGCGCCTCGAATTAACTGACTGCGCGGAGTGATATCGCGCTAGACGTGCCTGTCAGCTGTGTCGCCGTGCTGTCATTAATTTATGCATGGCATCGAATTATTCTAACACATGAAGTAATTTTTTTTGCTCTTTCCTTTATTGAATCCTTATTAGGTGGTTTAGATACGTTCATTTACACCAATTTCGAGTTTTTCTATTCATTCTATATCCCATGCCCTGTTAATCTGTATCAGTAATAGATCATGTGGTTTAAAGACATTACGCGAATTCGTTTCCACCGCGTATATAATCTGTATGTCAAGTTTTCATTGCGTAATGCAGGATTCCTTGAAGTCATTTTAAGAGTAAGCACTCATGCCGCGGTTGGTGGATCCTCCCTCTTCGCTGAACGAACACCACACCTCCACAGTGTAATACCAAAAACTTATTTGTTTATACAAGCTTAGTTTTAGTATATATACTAAACCTGAAACTAGTTTGTTCAGAATCACTAGGAGAATCAATTGACATATTTTTTACACCAATTTTTTTTTTCATAAATTTCAATTTTGTTTCAGTAGTTTTCTACCCATAACAGTTGACGGGAATAGACACCTTGAGGCTTGAGACGGTCCGCTCGGTCAGTTTCCGTGTATTAGACAACCCCTGCATAGCACATCATAGGCATTTCACACTTTTTTAGGGAACTTAACGCGATATAAACTAAGGTGTAACTTGGAGATTTACTAAAAAAAAAACACATATTCAGGCAGTTCTGATGAAAATCTTTTTGGGGTGCCTCGGTTTTTGCATATACTAAAAATAACGTTGTATAAAACCTACCTTCTGGAACCGTGCACCTAGTTTTGACAATTGAAAAGTGCCTGAAATCGGTTCTATATGATATAAAAAACTTTGGCTTTATACGTATGCTTACTAGATCAACATAGTATGTTCGTGGTTGATTTACAATTTCACAGCGGTCGTTACCCTATTATCCCTTGTATTTAGCTAAATGTGAACGCTCACAGTAAGTTCACCACAACAGTTAAAAGCGGGGTTAAACCCAGGAGCTTTGTAAATTAACAATCAGACCGGGTTTAATGTTTGCATGTATTCGCTAGTGGCAATGACCTGCACATAGTTTATCATGATAATTCTACCACGGATAATTCATAGATTAATATGTCAATAGAGGGTTTCAAATAGTGTCCGACCGAAACAGGATTTTTAGCCGAAACAGAAACCGAAACCGAATCTTCGGCGCCAGTCTCAGTTTCGGCCGAAACCGAAACCGAAACCGAACCTTATTTAGACATGTAAAAATTATATTCTATTGTACAAGGTGGGGCAAAAGTAATCGCCCAATGTTGTTTTGCTGTAATTTTTTTTAGGAATGAAAATGTTTGGTTCTACTTGAGGATAATGTTTATTAAATGTATTAGATTTTTTTCCATCAAGTCGAGAAAATGATATCGGTCAAGTGGCCGCCATCAGAATTGATAACCATATGGCCTCGTTTTATGATAGTTTCCATCTTTGTGTCAGAACTTCCGGCGATAGGTTCTCGCATTCCCGTCGGATATTTTCTTTAAGGACTTCAAGAGTCTTGTTTACATAAACCCGGGAATTCAAGTAACCCCACAAAAAAAATTCTGGAGCGGTCAAATCGGGTGATCTGGCCGGCCAGTGCAAATCGCCAAAGCGAGAGATTAGACGCCGCGCTGTTGCTCCGTCCTGTTGGAACCACATGTCCTCCAGTCCCAATTCATCCAACTGAGGAAGAAAAAGTCGTCGATCATGGTTCTGTAGCGCTTGCGGTCCACAGTAACGGTAGGGCCAGTGAAGTTATCGAAAAAAATTGGAAAATGCCATAAAACGAGCCCGTATCCGGTCGAGCCGGTCATCAATTTTGACGGCGACCACTTGACCGATGATATCACTTTCTGGACTTAATGGAAAAAATCGAATTAATTAAATAAACATAATCCACAATAAGAATCAAACAATTTCATTCCAAAAAAAAATGACAGCAAAATAACATCTAGTGATTACTTTTGCCCCACCTTGTATAGTGAAATCTAGTATCTTTTTTACACATATACAGACAGTTTTCTCTTGTTAAATAAAATGAAAGACAATGATGGAAATATGTAACGAAAATAGTTATTCATTTATGATATACTATATTAACAATATAACATAAAAAAAATGATAGATTTTTTGTCAATAATCAACACATAAACGTAAAGACAGACTTCTTACTTGAGTATTTGTGTTCAATGTCGTAAATATTAATGTATTATTTATTGACATTGAGATATTGTATTTGATACTTTGTAGTTAAATAATTATTTACCTAATTATCAGTATCAACAAAAAATACAATAAATTGTACTAAATTCGGTAAACTTTGTCAATAATCAACAAACAAAATCACAAACAACACAACCACGCCGCACGCCGACCGGCGAACTCAACTGGCAACCACACACGAGTCCCGAACTCAGCCGAAGCTAGCCGGAAGACGCGCGACAATTCACGAACACTGAGTTTCGGCGCGGCCGAACTTTCGGCTGATTTTTGGCCGAAACCGAAACTGTAGCCGAAACACGATTTTTTGGCCGAAACTGGCCGAAACCGAAACCGAACCTTCGGTCGGACACTAGTTTCAAATTTTATTGTTTGGGTTACCAGGCTTTATATGCTATTATATGTTTAAAGTACAAAATTTTGTTTTATGCATATAAAATTATGTTAATTTTTTCTTTTTTTTTCTTTTTGTTGCACATTTATATCAAAATCACAGTCTACATAATTATGTACTTGTATTATTATTATTTTTTAAATGACAATTTATCTTATTTTATTTAATTAAGCATACACACGTTGCAACATAAAGCTGACTTACATCCGTCACCTCACACTTCAGGTCCAGTTGAAAACCAGCGTCAGGCACTAGTTGTCTGGCATATTTGCTGAACTGGGCCTTTTTGGCGCAGCTGTGAGGCACACTTTCATGCAAATTTTTTTTATTTTTTTCTTCTTTATTTTATACTAGCTTTTGCTCGCGGCTTCGCTCCCGTTAATTTACGGATCTCTAATTTTTTGATCCCAAAATATAGCCTATAGCACTCAGGGATAACGTAGCTTCCTATTGGTGAAAGAATTTTTGAAATCGGATGAGTAATTTCGGAGATTACCTCCTACATACAAACAAACAAACAAACAAACAAACAAATTCTACCTCTTTATAATATTAGTATAGATTGTGTGTCTTTTTAGTCTGTGCTAAATAAATGTATTTTCTTTCTTTCTTCTTTCAAATGGTCTGAATTTGATTATTTTATTGTCTACTTGGGCTTTTAGCAGCAAGAACAAGAAGTTTTAGTCCTGGATTCGTATTAGAATATCATTCATATGAGACTGCCTCGTTTGGTCTAGTGGTCGCAAGCGCAACTGCGGACCGTGAGGTCCTGGGTTTGATCTCCAGGTCAGACAAAGTGTTATTGGGTTTTTCCGTGTCAAATTTCTCAGTAGCAGCAAGGAGTCTGGATTTGTAACGAATGGTCACCCATCCACGGATTGACCGTGGCAAGCGCAGCTTAACCTCGCAAATCGTATGATCCACGCGGTTGTACCGGTGACGCCCCGCCGTCGTCCCAGGACGACACCTGCCATTGTTTATCTATTGTGTCTATAATTACAGTACTTGAGTAATTAACCACGAGCCCCTCCTCTTCTCTCTATCCTCCTCACCTCTTACGGCTAGCACATAGTTATTTTATGTTTTAATTTGGTAACTATAAGAAGATAGTTTAGACTACTCACCAATATGCTTGAATCTGTCCACGAAATCCACCATGGCTTTAGCCCATGCGAACTTCTTGGCTGCATCGAGCAACCCCATGCAAGGCTCCAAACTCCCATCATGGACTCCCATACAATACTCCTTTAACCCATCGAACTCTTTCACACACTTCTTCCCATCAAAGTCTTCTAAAAACCAAGCATTCTCCGTGGAACTGGCGAAAAGACCATCTAAATACGGTCTTAGAACTGGTCCAAGGTATTTCTTGTCGTCTTTGGCTCCTTTGTAGAGCCAGTTCAGGATGTTCTTCATGATAACGATGTGGTCTTTCAGGTCTTCTCGCCGAAGGTCTGGATCTCTTCGAACTGCATCGATGAGGCAGGCTGATGATGCGTCGTAGTAGTCTTTTAGTTTGTTCCATTTCTTTGATCTGGTGACAATTAGATTGTATTATGGCAATCAGTAGGACGTGAGTAAACACTCTTATGTTATGTATTATTGTTTTTGGTGAAGAATGAGTTGATTGAGTTGAAGCCAAAAGGTTCTGGAGTGGCGACCGCGTACCGAAAGACGCAGCGTGGGTAGGCGACCACAAGGTGGACCGATGTGAAGGTGAAGGTCGCGGGAAACCGCTGGATGAGAGAAGCACAGGACCGCGAGATGTGGCGATGAGCAGGGGGGGGCTATGTCCAGCAGTGGACGTCTTTGGACTGAATGATGATGATGATGATTTGATTGATAACCAGTGTGATTTTTTAATTCGATGACATTCAGACTCCTTCGTCTCTCATGGGGATTTTCTGAGGCAACTTGGAGGGCATGGCAGAAGCTTCCTCCAGTATACCAATGACATAACTAATCCACCTGTCAAACGTGCTATAATCGATGTTTTAAATGTTAAAGCCCAAATCCAACCTTGAATATCTACGAGGTAACCGAAAAAGTACAAATAAAAAAAAGGTCTTTGCCAGGAGTGGGCAAAGTTTTTTCATCAGGACCCAGAAAAACGCAACAAATAAGGAAGGAGGCCAGAATTCCAAAAAAAGCACTCTTTTCTGTCAAAACTACATTCTTGGCTCAAAAACCTACTTTGTTAATTAATTTATTATGGCTTAAACTCTTGGTCTGTAAGATTGGTGGGCTGGATTAAAACCCTTAGCAGGCCAGAATTGGCCCGCGGGCTGTAAATACCCATCCTTGGTCTAGGCTATTGCTTTTGAACCTTTCTCATCACAGAACTAACCTGTAAGCAGAGAGCTCCCTGTCAAACTCTCCAACATTTCTAGAGTGGAAGTTGTTCAAATACAGGTCTCGTGCTTGGTCCAGCATGATGGCTAGGACGTGGATCAGATCTTCAATAGGTTCCTGGTTCAACGACGTCACTTGGATCAGGTTCGCTCTGAAGGTGCTGTGGTTTTCCTAAGAAAAGATATAATAGGTTTAGTAAGCACACATTTTGTAGGTCAGACAAGTTATATATCTTTTTCTGACTTTTACTTTGGTAGATTTTTACTAAAACCAGCTGTTAAGTCAAGAGCTCGCCCAGATAGAACGCAGTGAAGTGATCAGCGTTCCGCGTTCTGATTGGCAGAGTAGTAACTTTTGCAAAGACCAGAACTAATATGTCCTGCTGAACGCAGAACGTTTGACAAAATGTTCTGCATTTTGCAGTCGGATTGGTGGATGGTGTATTGTAAATATAGAAAAAATGTACTTAGACGTAGAATGTAGAACGCTTTTGACTGTCCCAGTCTTGTCAGTCTCAGAACCAGTTCTTTTGCGTCAGCTCTTGTACTGGGGTGTATGAAAAGAGCCTCCACTCTTGACGATACTTCAGTACGTCCGGCGCACCCTGGGCAGTCAGCCCCGCTACCAACCTTGCTGACTGGCTAATCTTTCCATCACAGCATGAGCTATTTTCGTATAGCTCGTGCTGACTCGAGAGAAGAAGAAGCTTTGTACTTAAAAAATGGTTGCACACCATCTATCATCATCTATCTATACCATCACAAAGCTTAGTGCAATGGTATCGAACCACATTGAATACTTACACACAGGACCATGCTTTTGCATTTGAGTAGTTCACTTGCAACTCTCCAGAGGTAGCGCAGTTGTCTCCGCGAGTACGTTGGGTTAGATCCTGCCGAGACCCTGGCCTCTCTGTTGAGGTTCTCCCAGCGACTGAGTAATGCAGTCTCTAGGGCATCTGAAGGTGTTGGAGGAATATCTTCACCTGTCGAGATTAAAGTTTAAAAAAAAATGTACTACCATGTGTTTTCTTCAATAATTCCGCCTGTCCTTAACATTTTTAAGATCAAAAAGACAAAACTATTGGATTTAACTTTTATTTTTATTATTTGACTTAGTCGCACCTGGTGGTAAGCGTAGACAGGGTCTAAGATGGAGCACAAGAATCCAAGTAACAGATATACAGGGTGTTAACGAATTCGTGTAATTCCTTCAAATCGCGTGATCTACTGGTGACACAGATTAACGCTAAAAGGGATTTTTTGAAAATCAACTGAACAAAAAAATTGAATACAAAATCTTAGTTTTCAATTTCGGAGTAATTTTAGAGCCCCGAGTTAACTTACTGCAACGAGCGATATCACGTTTGTTTTGCCCGCCAGCCGCGTCGCCGTTCTTTCATTCATTTAAGCGTGGCATCGAAATGTTCAAGAGCATGAAACTAATTTTTTTGCAAAAAAAAAAACTAATTTTTTACTGAATCCTTATTAGGTTGTTTAGATACGATCGCTTACCCGTAGCGCATGAAAAAAAAAGATTTTTATTTTTTGATTTTTAATCAGGCTAATTCCCGTGCGGGGCCAATCTTTACCAGTAGTAGATTATGTGGTTTTAAGGAATTATACGAATTCGTTAACACCCGTATAGAGAGATTCCCCTATACCCCTCTGGTTCTCACATACACACGACAGAACACAGTAAACTGCTTGGCGCCGGACTTTAATGTGAGGGTGGTAGCTAGCCAGGCGGACCTTAAAGATCCTACCACCAAGCGTGCTAGGTTTTGTATAATCTTACAACACGCAATCGCTAGGTACAGATACACCGTCTATTCCCAGCGAGCGATGAGGAAGTTTTATATTCTAGCCTGTCCACACACGGGATTAAACGGGATTAACGATCACAAATAATGACATTGATGAGATAATTTTGACGTTACCAAGAACCACTTTGTCTCAACCAAACAATTGCTAAAGTGCGTTATGTTTAGCATCATAGTCATTGCCGATTCTTTTTTCCATAAAACAGCGCAGAGGCAAAGCAAGTCTTGCCACAAGATCTTTTTTAACTATTGTTTAGACTAAACAGGATAGACATATTTTTGTGTAGAAAATTACGTTAGACATGGTTTTAAAAACGTCTAAGCTTTAGTCGTAAGACTCCTAGACCCCTATAGTCTTACTTTGCAGTGACTTACCAGCAACATGATGCAATTGCTGGAGACAGCTCTTGACACAGGCAGCATCAAACAGCCAGTCAGCGTCCCTTGCACCTCGTCGCACTGTCGACCCTCGCTCCACGGGGTATACATACCCTGCCGGTCCACCTCGCTCGCATAATGCGTATAACCTGGATATTATTCATAGGATTAAATATATACAACCTTATTTTGGAACAGGCAAAAGGATGAAGACTTAATTGCCGTCCTTAAAAGGGAGACTGGTGAAGTACTTGCTGGAGATACATTTTAACGGAGAGAATAATAACTTGTTCCCTTAACTTATAATTTGAACGTAAACTCACGAGTCCAACACCAGTAACAAATGATGCGACGCATGCGCTGCCACGCAGCAACGCGCCGCTGAGTGCGCGTACGCACCGCTGCGGTCCAGTCTACGGCGTAGCGTGCAACTGGCTGCGTAGCGACTTAGTACGCGGAGAGTGCCCTACGAACAATGACAGAATTTAAGCTCAGAAGACACATTCAAGTCAAAAGCTTTTTTTTACACCTTTCTGCTACAGAAATGACCATATATTCAGAAGTCAATACAATATTTATCCACCCTTAAATCCGTAAAAAATTACCTGGTACACTCCTTCTCTCATCTTGTCTATCAGAACATTGAGCGCCCCAGCGATTCTAGCCACAGTAGAAAGTTCTGAACAGTGGGCATCTAACTCTGCTTCTAGAGATGGATGCCATAGCTGCCAGGTGGATGAGCGGTCGCCGCACACGAGGGACGACGGCGGACCTACTGCAACGGCATAGTAACCCTGTAGCAGGAAGGATAAAGTTATTGTTAAACATTTATGAGTGGGCCTCTAATCATAGGGATGCCTGGTTTTGTATATTTCGGACTCAACTGGTAACCGGAGCCTTTATTCAAAAGCTTTCCATAAGGCGAAGTCGCAAATCTTAGAAACTACAGAACTGGGCATTCTCAAAATATGCACATAACTAAAGACACTCGAATATAAATCAGGCCTAGATGTTACCATCTGCCCTTACGGGCACGCCGCGATAGCGGCGGTAAGGCCCGTAATGGAGGAGTGGCTGGAGAGGCGTCACGGCGCCCTCAGCTTCCGGCTGACGCAGGTACTCTCGGGACATGGGTGTTTCGGGAAGTACCTGTGTCGCATAGGCCGTGAGCAGACGCCCGGTTGTCACCACTACGTCGGCTGCCCCGAGGACACGGCACTGCACACGCTGCAGGCGTGTCCTGCGTGGGCGACGCAGCGCCGCGAACTAGTCGCGGCAGTCGGTGGTGACCTCTCGCTTCCGGCAGTGGTTCTGTCCATGGTTGGGAGCGAGAGTGCGTGGGAAGCCGTCGCCTCCTTCTGCGAGGAGGTGATGGCGACCAAGGAGGGAGCGGAGAAGGAGAGAAAGGCAGCTGCCACTCTCCCTTCCCGCGCCAGACGCATCGGGCGCCGGAGGGCGCGCGACGATCTCCGGCCACCCTAGTGTGTGGCCTGCGGGCGGCGGGTTAGGGGACCCGTCGCCCGACCAGTAACAGGCCCGAGAAGGCGGCGCGCAGTGTTCCGTGCGCGCCTCTTAGGAGGACGTGGGGCCAGGCCCCACAGAAGCAGAGGTCCGCCAGGGGTTGGCGGACCGAGGCCTGCGGGGGTCGCGGTGCATGCAGTTGCGAATGCCGCGACCCCGGCCAAGGGTCAGGAGAAGGAACACCGTGGGTTTTTAGCCGGTAAGAGACCCCTTCGCTTTCCCCGGGCGAAGGGAATCCATGAAGATTTTCCCACGAAAAAAAAACAAAAAGGCCTAGATGGTAAGAAAAAGGTGGAGGATCATCAAATAAATTTACAAGTTATTTTATATATTATTGTTAATTTTATTTCAGAAACTCACCCCCTGTGCACTAGTGTAATGAAGCAACGCCAGCGGATGCGTCAGCGGCACTCTGCTGGTATACGCAGCAGCATGGCACCCCTCGACCCTGGCCCCCAGCATCAGCTTGGCCTCGGCTTCACCGGCTCCAACTCGTACCATTACCCAAGCTGCTCCTTCAACGATGGCGAGACGACGGTCCGTACTGTTTAGTAGTGATGATCCTGGTTTAATGAAGAGGAAGTTTAAATTTGTATCTCTAATAGTATCTTCTTTCAAGGGCAGAGAAGTTATATCTCAAGAAGATTTCAGCCCTTGTTGTGGTGTACAGAATTAAAGGATAATATAAATGCTGATGATAATAAGGCTCAGCCTTACCTGAGTGGTGTATCTGTTTAGACAGCTTGTAAAGCATGACTTTAACTGGCATACCTATCAGGTATTAGTATGTAAATCAAATGGTCCCCTCATATTTTATTATTTATTTTATTTAATACTTCAATGCAGAATTGTGGTACATAAGGCGGACTTAACGCCATAAGGCATTCTCTACCAGTCAAGTTTTGTCTTCATAAGCCTAATGAAGCAAGAGGATTGGCTCAGCAATCAATAACTGGCATGATGACTGTGAGCAATTTTTGTTATTTGACTAGTCCTACCCTGAGTATTTTTTGTGACCTACGCAAATGTCCGACTGATTGGTAGCGTCGTGCGTCGGGTCGTTGAGCTCCCGATAATAAGGTTGAGCTACACGATGGCTGATGCATGCGTGCTGTCAGTTAGGACAGGTCAACTCAAACCTGCTGTGGCTCTTTCCTCAAAAGGCCATTCCAGACGTTGCCCTACATTGTTACACTCACATAGTTTAATACTACAATATCTGGACTTTAAAAGAGACCTTGACCTCTGAGTTTGTTTCGGCTTTTCTTCTCAGAGCTAGTCAGATAGGAAAAGCCGGTGCCATCTAGTCTTATAAAAAAAAACATTACATTGACTTGTAAAAGTGTCTATAACAGATTTATTTACAGAAATAAATATCATTTCATTTCAGTCCTTAGACTCTAGACCCTAGTCGCACCTGATTGTAAGCGCAGACAGAGTCTAAGATGGATTACACGAATCTAAGTAACAGAGATTCCCATATATCCCTCTGGATCTCAGATACACACGACGGAATTCGTGACTGATTGGCTTGACTTTAATGTCCAATTGGTAGCTAGCCAGGTGGACCGTATAGTATAGATCCTACCACCAAGCGTGCTGGGTTTTGTTGAATCTTACAACACGCGTCTATTCCCAGCGTGCGGTGAGGAAGTTTTATATTCTAGCCCATCCCCACACTGGAAACACATGTTTCCAAAATAGGAATTATCATGATATAGGTACAGTCTCTTCCCGTGACAGTTGGATCACGTGACTGTCCTTATTTACGTCATAGCTGCTGATGAGCCAATCAGCTTCAGCTTTCGTGGTCAAACTGTGTTGTTATTAGTGGGGAAATATCACTAATCGTGACGTAGATGCGTACATCGCGGGAAAATATTACTAGATGGAGTTATAACATTATACCATGGGACTGCTAACAAAGCAAATAATAAAACAATGAAGTGACTGCAGTGCTCTGAAAACGATTACCGTTCACTGACTAACTTTGCAATCCCTAGGGAAATCAGGCTTTCACAGTCCGTTGTGCTGAGTATGATTCATCTACCTGATATAATATAAGCTCCGACACCCGAGGGCACAGAGGGATTAGCTTATTCTTACTTGCCAGCATGGTGTACAGAAAAATGAGAAGATAATACACTTTGTGGGTGTCGTAAAGGAAGTCTAAAGGATTATGACGTAAGAATTGCCAGTAGTATCTCATTGTACGCCAAAAATAACATACTGTGAGGAGGCAGGCCAGTGTCACTCAATTTATGGTGTAAAACATCTATTATGTATTTGACACATTCTTTCGGAAGTGAGGCTCTTGCATACAGCACAAATTTACCTTCGTTCTCATAAAATTCAAGTTTTCAAAATATTATTTTCTCAAAATATATGCTTCTCAAAATATGGATTTTCTTAAGATAGAAAGAACATACAAATCAAATCATTAACATTTTTAATGCAGTAAATAAAAAAGTACTAGGCTGACATGAAATCAAGAGGGGTACTCTTTTTTATAGTCTTGTGGCGGCATCTATCTCGCCACACGCGAACTATCCTTCATCGCGCAAGCAAGATTTAACACGCAGATTGTATATATACAACTTCCCAACATCAACCGTTGGGCAGTAGCCCGCCAGGCACAAGACTCCGCCTGGTTGGAGGATCCTCCCTTTGGTTGGAGGAACACCACACCTGGTTTCTCCACAGTCTAAAGTCCGTTTTTTTAATCTCGGAGAACAAAATTGACAGGCGCAAATGTGAAACTTGTTAATTTTAAGAACATTTTTTTCAAATTTGACGGTTCGCGCATGTCAATTCAGTCTCGTGGATTAAAAAACGAACTTTAACTAGGCGTACCTAAATTCAAAAGGGCCTAAGCGTCTAAACACACTATGCCGAAGATACGCGACTGAAGTTCGGCATGATTACGCCTGCAATGCTTTTTAAATTACCCGCGACACATGAGACTGAAATTACGTCGCGTTTTACCTATATAAAAATAGACGCCGAACTTCGGTCGCGTATCTTCGGCATAATGTGTTTAGTTAGACACTTACAGTTCTTGGCACTTATCTAGCAAAAAATACCAGGCTATCGTGTTTTTTATTTATTTATTAAAAAAAACTTTGCCCCTCACTAGGATTTCTCCTGTATCGTGGGTGCGTTTACAGAAACAAATCTCACATACACAAACAAACGAAACCCGAAACAACTATCTGTAGGCCATACAATTGTTTATCGAACCCACGACCCGTAGCGCAGAACCAAAACGTGTCGTCAAGAAGTCAAATCAAGAGGGGTCTTCAGGTTCATGCAGTGAATGTGGCTTAAAAATGAAAATGTTTCTAACCTGTAGAGCACACAGTATAAGATACCCAATATTAAACTGCAGTTCATCTTTCTTTTATTCACATCAACATATAAATAACGCTAAATGAGATGAATACAGCGCTCATTTTTCTACTTTGCAAGTTTCATTTATTCATCCGAGCCATTCAGTCGCGGGGTTGCCCTAATTTATTAAAAAAAACTCTTCACATTTCGTTCCTGTCCCTGGAGAGTTTCGTGCAGAAATATTAGAATGTCGACAGCAGATATTAAGGGTGGCTAATGAAATAAATGTAGCAAGGCAGAATTATGACGTAATTATGTATTAGAGAAGAACTTTTTTTTTATTTTTATTTTATGCTGTCTCCCATATGAAAGTGATAGCATCGTGCCAAATTAGTGTTATACAGTTTGTTTACAGAGAAATATTACTTTTAGGAGGCTTTCACGGACATTCGGAAACGGGGCTTGCAGATAATCAATCAAACCAAAACTGTGTCTTCGTGGCATTTTCTCGAACTAGTTATTACCGAAGTATTTAGTTACGGTTAACTCAGGTGCATTCGGGATTACCGGACTAGATTGTTCGACTCGTAACCTCAAGGCATGTTCAACCTATGATTAAGGGATCCGTTTGAGTCTGAAACTAGTCGGATTATTCCGATCTGTCCCCTCGTCGGTAACAGGGGAACAGATCGAAACTTTTTATTTCTATTTGTCCCCCTAAAGAACAGCAGGGGACAAACCAGAAATAATTCGTTCGATTTGTCCGTTCGTCTTGGTGACAGGGGAACAGATCGATTTTTTATTCCTGATTGGCCCCCCGAAGGGGACAGATCGGAATATTCCAACTAATCGGACAGTGAGTAAACCGTAACTAATCATTAACATGAATGTGTCTCACGAAAGTTATAATCACCGAAGACTGGTCTGTATTCATAGCGTTTATGTTAACTAGTTTCCACTCTCAAATTCATTCATCCATATCTGCTATGATTTCATTTAATAATAAGGTCATCAGATGTTATCACAACCTCGTTCATGTACGTGGAATCCGTGTATTACCAGGAATCAAAACAGCATTACAAAGTTGCGGCTGCCGGGACGCGAACCACAGCTAACTGTCAAACTGAGTTAATAGTTCCATACTACTAATCCAGCGGGGTTTAGAATTGTATATTTTATGTTATTTTGAATGAGAGATGAATAAAATCATGCAATGTGAATGTTCGTACCGGATTAAGAACAGTTAAACAGGGGAACATCGATCATTAGTTATACACCGTGGGCCCGAGGTACCCGAAAGATTTTAACCTTCGATTCCGATGCCTAATTGGAGAAGCAAAGCTATATATAGTTTGTCGAAAAAAGCTTAGTTTTCGAAATATTCATTATTTAATGAAATTCACAAATAGAAAAGCATCTATGGTAACAAGTCCCAGGAACGCGGTGTTGCGACTTTTGTCATACCATACCTCTTTCGCCGTATGTCTTATTTGACGGGGAGGGTTGTGAAGTGAAAAGTTTCTTATCCACTCACACGATAATTTATAAATTTTGCCATTTCAACCTAATGTATTGTTTACAAGGAAGCACTAAAGTTAATTTATACATAAAAGGACAAGAAAAAGAAAAAAAACGTTTTTTTTTTTTAACTTTTTTCTACTTTCGTTGATATAACATTTGACTCTTAATAGCATCAGAAAGGCGTGCTTCAAATCTTTCGGGTACCTCGGGCCCACGGTGTATACTTAATTATGATGCTAACAGTCAAAACTATAAAGCTAAATAAATAAACGTTATCGTCGTGAAACAGTGATACCCTAGGTTGAACACTTGCCTTCCATGTAAGAGGGTCTGAATTCGACCCTGACTTTCCAAATTCATGTGCGGATCAGGATTTGATTATCACTTGCGTTAACTTTGAAGGACTGAGAGAGCTTCATTAAAAAAGAAAGTTCTCCAAGGTGTGAGCATGATGGACTTAAGCCTAAACCCTTCTCATTTTAAGAAGAGTCCTGTGCCCAGCTGTGAGAGCTGGGGGGTGAAATCAGAGGGTGAGGCAAAGAGAGGGGGTGCATGAAAAGAGCCTCCACGAGTGACGATACTTCAATACGTCCGGCGCACCCTGGGCAGTCAGCCTCGCTACCATCCTTGCTGACTGACTAATCTTTACACCACGGCATGAGCTATTCTTGTATAGCTCGTGCCGACACGATAGAAGAAGAAGTGAGAGCTATCATTGTGCTTATCTTTCCTCAAAACGGGTAGAAGTGTGCTATGATACAAGCGTAGCAGTTCAAGGATCAATCCGTATCAATGGTTCGATAAGAATCGTACACTTGTAGTTATTAATAGATCAAGGATCAACCAATCTTTAACCTAACTAAGTCAAACTCTAAACGGAAAGAGCGTAACTTTACACTTAACTGCAGGTTACCAGCCAACCTCCTACTACTCTCAGTTTCCAATAGCAGTTACCGGAACTTTATTAGTTTAACTGTCTACGGTACAATCTGTTCGCTGTGAACCATCGCATCGGCACGGCCGCTCCGAAAATTTCCTTTCATTAAAACTTTGCTAACTTTCCGTAGAGCGGTGGATATGAAACGAACGGTGTGTGATATGTACGTAATTAAATTATTAAGAAGAAAAATATGTGTTAAATTGGTCTGCTAAACTCGTTTAATTCTTTAAAGTTTTTTCTATATTCTTGGCAATCTGGTGGATAAGTGACAATACTTCAAAATTTCCATGAATTGGTTCTATTTGGTCATTCTTTGTAACATAAGTATACTCCGCGGGCTGTTTAAATCTATTAAACATACGCATTTGTAGAAAACCTCGTCAGTTATTCTTCAGTCGTTTTTAAACGGTTCTCGTTATTTTATTGGCTAAGCTGATAATTGTAAGGAGCTCACAATAGCAGATAACTTTCTCACAGACAACGACATGCTATTCTTCATCCTTACCTGCCCTTATCCAAGTTACTTGAAAATAATTTCTTCTTCCATTCTCCCCTATTAGATGTCCCGCTATCACTTAAACCCTTTTAATTCACATCATCTCTCACACAATCCATCCATATTTTCTTTGATCTCCCTCTTTCCCTGCATCTATCAACATTTATATTCATCACTCTTTTAGTCACATGCTTTTCGTCCCTCCTCATCACATGCCTATGCTATTATTGGAAGTAATTAAAGATTTTGCCAATATTTTCAAAATCAAATTTAAATCACAATGAACCATTCTTCGTCCTGTACGTACTCATACACTAATACCACAGCGTTTACAACTTGGAGCTTGTCGTCGGCTTGTCTGTAAATTCCCCAACGCTGGCACGAGCCGATAGCAACATTCCTAGCGTGCCGGCCGTGTCTTCACGAGACGTTTTTATGTTACGTGCAAAATAGATACCGATCTGACAGAATTGTGTTGGACGACCTAATTCTGTTTTAAAAGAGTTTATAGCGCAGTTTAAACCAGGCTATAATATAGCATATAGCAAATATTGTATAACACAACGATATCGCTCAGCATACATGTTTTATGGACACGTTCACACGACGCTATGCTATAAAGTATTAGCTTGCTGTACGCGATAAACTTGAGCGATTCTCAGAGCTGTATCGTACGTCTCCGGTCCCCGCCCCACCTCACTTCTACCCCGTTCGTCGCCCGACGGATCGCCAGTCAAATAACTTGCTATAATAGTAGAAGGGCTTGCGATATAGCGTATAGTGTTAACTTCATGCTACTGTTATAGCTTATAACGCAATATGCTTTACTATATAGCGAACTAATAAAGCGTAGTCTGAACTACCTGAAAAGAACAGTTACGATTTTACTTTAAAAATCTTTATTAAGGATAATGTAACCCTATTGACAAATGCGAAGCGACGCAAAATTTAGTACCTAATGAGACGATGAGACACAATCATTTCGAACCAAGGAGCACACATTCTCTGATCATTATAATTATCGATTTTGATAACGTGTCACATCAAAAACTAAGTCGTTGCGATGTCCTCAGTACGTCAACGAGAAAGCCACTAACAATCGAAATCCATGAGAAATACTCTAACGTAACAGCAAATACATCCACATTCATCCGAGTCGTCGGATTGTACGAATACTCCGACAAGGAGATAACATGACATTCCTGAAGCGACGACCATGTCCTCACGAAACGATGTCAGCAGGACGATGTCTTTGTAACGCGTTTTTGTAGGTACAAATGATAAAATAGATGTCACACTGATCGTTTAAAGAGTTCTCTTTCAAGTTTAAGGATATTTTATGTTATGTTTCTGGTCAGCCGAAATCATAACGGGATATGGTTTAAATCCTAATCAGTTCTTATTCATATCAATCTGAGTCTATTACGGTATATTGGCTTGATTAACTACTACAATTAACTGGCGGAAGGAAACATTGACATAATCATTGAAGTAAAATTGTAATCTTAAGCCGAATTTACATTACGAAACAAGTTTCATGCATGATGAAATTAATTTCATGACACTACTTTCAGTACCTGTGAAACTAGTTTCATTAAAAATAATAGTGTCGTGGAATCCACAGTATGTCTGTGTTCATGGCTCCGCCAACATCAAAGCTTTATTCTCTTTATTCGCTGGTATTCATTGATAAATTTTATATTTTTATCAGCTGTCCAACGTTGTTTTGACATTTTAATATTTTTTTTCGACTTACTCCGCCCATACCACGACTACCGACTAAAAAGCACACGTCCTATCAGCGCATGCGCTTTCGCGACACTAGTTTCGCGTCGCGTTTATACGATGACATTAGTTGCATGACACTATTTTTAACCAAAAATCGCGCGCGACACGAAACTGTTTCAGTGTCGTGAAATCGATGCACGCATTGTAAAACTTGACGTTTACATGTGAAATTTTTGATGAAATTAATGTCACGGAACTACTTTCATGCCACCAGTTTCGTAATGTAAATTCGGCTTTAGAGTGACAGCTAATATATATAGTTGGCATAAGATGGGCATCATTTGGTGACAGCACCAAATGATGCCCATCTTCTTCACTTAACCTCTGACAACGTAAAAAGCAGATGAAAAGCGAGGACAACTTGCGGTAGCCCCTAAAATACCTTACCTAAAAGTGGTGTACCCACTGACTCGATCGATGAATGGCCACTGACAATAATTTTATTGAATTTCTGTCAAAAATCCACAACAACCCAAAGATTTGGACAGAGATTTTTACATCGGCCGTTAATTCTTTTTATAGACACACACACGCAAAAGGGGATTTTTTACATCAACAAATTGGATGGCCATCCATCGGTCTGTCAGTGGGTTAGTACACCGCATTCAGGTGAGGCCGTATTAGGAAAGTCGAATGTTATTATCTGTTTTCGTCTCTTTTTTTTCACATATACTTAACGTACTCACCTCTTTGCAGATAGCAATGCCTGTAGGGCGCGGCGTGTTGTATTGCTCGGGCACACAACACTCGCGAGCCGCCGCCGCCGCGTGATGACGTGCAGCGAGCGATCAGCTCCACCCAACGTTCTACCACTTTGTCCCTTGAAAAAGATAAAGACTTGTGATCTACGAATGTCTATGAATACAAACACCATCGCCTCTAGACGTATTGAAACAAACTAGCCTGCAAAAATACCCAAGAGGGTTCAGGAACTCCTGTCACTCATCAACCTCGCAGACTCAATGCAAGATACACACATCCTTAGCCAGCAGGTCCTTTCTTGAGACATCATACTCTTCTCCGTTTTAAAGTTGCCAAACAATCTGACGGCCCACCTGATGTTAAGTGGTTACCACCCCCTACATACACTTACAACACCGAGAGGATTGCTGATGCCTTGCCAACCTTAAAGACAAATTTGGAAAATCTCATGTACCTGCAACTTCACCGGCACCTATACCCTTGAAACCGGAACACAGTAAAGCTGTTTGACGGCAGAAATAGATATGATGGTAGTACTTCCCCAGGAGCTTCCCAAGGAGTTCTACTACTACTACATTCTCATAAAGAAACAAACAAACAAGAGTTACTGGTACCTGCACAAATACCCCGAAGGTGTCAGGAACTCCTCCCACTTGTCAGCCTCTCTCCCTGTGAGACGCACGCGACCGTAGCCAACAGGCCCGTCTTGCAGACGACAGTCATCACCCAAGTTCAAAGGAGGAAGAGAGTCCAAAGTCACCAGGTACTCCAGAGAACGTGACCGCATCTGTTGACAGCATATAATACTAACTTATCGACTGCTTAACATGATCCCAGCAAATAATTGGATTAGGCAGCTGTAATTCTGTACGTTGACTGCTAAATGACTATGTATATATACAATATATATGTATAATTTTTGTATGTAAGTATTATGTCTATGTATTGTGTGTAGTATGTATTTTGCAGCAGTACACCACGGACTACCCTCTCTATCTTATTCATTGTCTTCCTGTTCATCCAAAGGTTGTCTGGTAGATATCGCTATCAGCTATAAGACCGCCATTGTAGCCTTCAAATGATATTGTATAATAATAATAATAATAGGGGCAGGGCAGCTTGTGGCGAGCTGTTGGTGAGTGGCGACACTGCGTACCTTATTGCCTCAGAGAGTCGGTCAGGGCCTCGTCTCCAGTTTGCCTTTATTGGCTGGCTGGAGTGGAACCCCAAGAGTGCCCGCAGGACTCTCAACTCTGTCTTGCCTTTATCGGCCGGCCAGAGGGGGGCCGCCAGAGCTATATGCTCGGGGGTGGAAGTGTCTAAAGGCGTAATAGCGGGGAAACCCACTCCGGGTCTTTTAGACCCGCGACGGCGAAACCGGGGCCACACCTCTCTACACCTCTAGCCGCTCACACGTCTGTTGCCCCCTTCGCCTATGTACTGGCGGCTTTTCAGGGGGCCCAGCTAGTGAGCTGGCGAGTCACCGTCTGCCAACAGTTTTCAATTTTAAATGTTGAAAGGCAGACGCCGTTTTCTTCCGGCAATAGAAGTTAAATAGTCCATTTAACACCCCATCCCATAGACCAGTTTTATTTTTACCATATTTCACAATAGTTTTGCACCCACCTGGGACGGTCCATGACTGTACTCCAATAGTGCAGCCGTGGATAGTCCCCGGTTGGTGCCCCACCCCATTTTAGATTAAAGTTCTCAAAGGGGCCTCTGCGCGTTGGACCTGTGTCCCCGTGTATGCCTTCCAAAGGACCGGACATCTTCCGCAAGGAAGATGAGCCGTGATCTCAAAGAGATACAGAATAATAATAATAATGATTTATTTCTCACCACAATATAGGTACATTAGAGAGGTATTAATACAAAAATACATAACAGCAATAATTATACTGTGGGAGACTGGTGCCTAAACTAGACGTGAGGTCTGTATTTCAGGACACCAGGTCTCCACCCCTTGGGTAATGCTTACATTTTAATATTATGTACAATAAAAGATGTGATAGGAAATTACAAAAATCATGGCTAATAAAATTTAAAAAAGAAAAGTAAATGATATGTGGATGGGAATGTGTTAACATGTTTAGTAGGTATTTGTATGTTTGTGTAACTGTGAGTGAGCAAGGGTGTATGTGTGGGCGTAGTGTGTGTTGGGGGGGGGGGAATAGTAGGTATTGAATTGACTATTTTAGGACCGCAAGTAATTTTTCTGTTTCTTCATAATTTAACTCCTGGAGCCAACTGCTTAACTTCATTTTACATTTGATTTTGGTGAGGTGATAAATTGGGAGTATCCTATTTATTTTGTTGTAAAGATAGCAACCAAGGAAGCAAAAGAATCGGTTGGAGGAAGTAGTCGAGAGGCGGATGTGGGTGCGGACTATGGGTTCGAATCGTCGACTTCTGTGGGAGAGCGACTGGTTGAAGGTAGTGAGGCCATGCTGTTTTATGGTTTTGGCAACACTGCCGGTGACAAGTAAACATTGGCTCCTTAAAAATTAAATTAAATTAAATTTTATTTACCATCTTCTAAAGTTTACCATAGTCTTAATGTGATCCACTTAAGCTGATAAGAAATCACCAACGTTAACAAACCCTAAAAGTGCTTCATAATATAATAACAGAGCTGAACATTGTGAGTATAAGCAAAGTGTTATTTTTAAAGATAATCAGTGATTGAACCTTTTAAGCGTAAAAGTGAAGTATTAAAATCTACTTGAATACCATTAATAACACAAACACAGTGCAACAATCACTAATAGTTATCAAAAAACAAACAGTTGTAATTATCAAATTCGGTTGAAATTCAAAACCTTCACTAAAAATAGTTTCGCAGAAAACTGAAGACAGCGCCATCTCTCTCTCAAATGGTTAGTCCGTAAGGATTTTTGAGGTCAACATTCGAAGTGTCTCGACCTTTTGCTAATAGGTGGAGCTTTACTCAAAATAGAACACTGACTTTAATATTTACAATTTTCAACTAAGAAAAGTTTATAAAGATCGTAAAAATGGATCAAATGTGTTCTGGATGTTTTGAAACACTGTCGGGTCACCCAACTATTGGATGTACTAGCTGCCTGGAGAAATATCACATTGAATGCGTAAACATGCAGAACGAAAACTATATTGCTCAAAAATGGATATGTCCCTCATGTAAAGGGAAAGTTCCCAGAGGAGACAATACAAACATATCCGTGCGTCTCTCATCTCTCGCACCGGATGATACAATAAATGTGAACACTCAACCTCGGTCTTATAAGCGTCTGGATTCAGAGTCACCCGTACTCACTCCTGATAGCAATACAAACGCCCTGCATTCGCTTACGCACGAAATACGTATGATGCGACACGACATGTCACAAATTAAATATCAACTAGATGAGCTAACTATAAGCATGACAACCTGCAATAATAGATTGGACAACTTTAATGATAGGATCACGCAGTCGGAGAACAAAATCTCTGCTTTAGAAGTTCAAAACCACAAACAAATTCTAGAGCTAAATGGCTCCATCTCCCAGCTCCGAGACGAACTAAATACACAGGTGCAGGCTGCTATGTGTAACGAAATAGAAATAATGGGTTTACATGAATCCAATAATGAAAACCTGCAACATACGGTACTTCTGACCGCCTCAAAAATTGGAGTGCAGTTAAAAGAAGATGACATAGACTGGGTAACTCGAACAGGAATTTATCAAAAACGCATTTCAGGAGACACTAATGCGAAGATGCCACGGCCAATTATTATACGACTTTTACGACGCACTAAAAGAGAGGAACTAATAAAAGCTGCAAAAACTAGAAAGAACCTCAATTGCAGCGATATCACCACTGAAGGACAACCTGGAAGGGTTTTCATCAACGAACATCTTACAAAACAAAACCGTTTGCTTTTTCGTGAAGCAAGAACAAAAGCACAGGCAAGAAGCTTTAAATTTTGTTGGATTCGCAACGGACAGATATTCCTTCAGAAACAGGAGGGGATGCCCGCCGCAAGAATTCGGAATCAGGCCGATATTTACCAACATCTTGGACCTGACTTATCGGACAATACCGCGAATGATGGATCGCCCCCAGCACCCTCTGAAATATCTTCTCCCATTGCTGTATAACTACAAAACTTTATATGCAAATAGTTCCTGTAAGAGACTAAGACTTGTAAAAAAACTATTTTTTCTATTTCTTCATGTTTTTTATATAATTAAAACAAACACATACAAATACGAACACCCTAACTCATACATAAAACACAAACTCATCAATAAACACACACAATATTACTTACACCTTACTAATTCAAACGCATCACATAAGCAAACCAAAAAACGCAATGTAAACAACTTTTCAGTTAAAATACCTAATTTAAATATGCCTTATATTATTTGGTTAACTTTCCTTCAAAAAAGCACAAACTGGTCGCAACTAAGTAAAACAAAAAGTGACAATGTTAGTCATATACCAACATACACACATCAAAAGTGTCTAGGGATCAACATATATTTTTGCAATAACTTTTCTCCTGATTGATATTAATTAAAATTTTCTTTAAGGATTCATCAAATAAAGTGTTTTCGTTTGTCACAGTAACGATAAACCAAGTCACCTTTGCATTAATAAAGAAATTTGCCATTTTCCTAATAAAGGGATTTTTGACATTTGAACCACTAACACAAAAGTTCGAAAAAAAGACTGAAATAACAGTTTTCTTTAAAATTTTATTGGGTAACTTAAACAATTAATAATCCGTGTTTCTACCGCGAACACTAACAACACAAGAACATCGGTTTGGCATACTCAAAATGAGTTCATCCAAATCACGCTGTGGAATGGCCGCCCATGTTCGTTGCAACAACAAAAAAAGGTCTTCTTGCGACTGGATACCCTCCATATTCGGCAGAGCTCTTCTCTGTAGCATATCCCATGCATGCTCAATCGGGTTCAAGTCTGGCGACTGAGCAGGCCAGGGCAGGACATTGATGTTAGCTGCGGCGAGAGTCTGTCTTACAACTCTTGCGGTGTGCGGTCGTGCATTATCATGCATTAACTGAAATAAGGGACCGATTTGCGCTTGTAGAGGAACGATGACGTCTGATACAATCGTCTCAGCATAAATTTGAGCGTTGAGGTTGCCTCTGATCCAAATCAACTCAGTTCTTCCGCCGATCCAAATACCCGCCCATACCATGATGGTTCCACCACTATAAGGATGGACTTCCTGGCAGGATTTTAATCGCTGTTGGCGTCCAGGGGTTCTCCAGTGTCGTATACGTCTTGTATCCGGTCTCATACCAAAACGAGACTCATCAGAAAAGCACACGAAACGCCATTGTTCTTCTGCCCAATTTCTGTGTCCAAGAGCCCATTGATATCGAATCCTACGATTGTGCATTGCTATAGGTGGTACCCGTAGCGGTCTTCGGGAATGAAGGTTCACTTCATGCAAGCGGTTTCTGACTGTTTGGTCGCTAATTAAGTTCCCTGAAGAGTGATGAAGCCTCACGGCTAACATCATGGCGGTTATTGTTGGAGCTCTTCGAGTTAAGATTTGAATGTATCGGTCTTGTCTCCGTGTGGTGCAGCGATACCGTCCTCCATGGCGCTCAGCCACGGTACCAGTGCTTCGGTAACGTGTCCAAAGTCGACTGATAACACTCTGACTTGTATTCAGAGCTAAAGCCACAGTACGTTGCCGGGAACCAGCTTCTATCATTCCCACGGCTCTGAGCATTTCTTCCCTGCTTAAATGACGTCGCCGCTCCATAATAACGTTGGTTTTAATCAGTAGTAGGGAAACAGTAGCACTAATAATGTCTTCAATGCGTTGTATGTTTTTATAGGGAAAATATTGACAGCTGATTTTCATCTTTTACTCGAATTTGATTCACAGTTCCTGATTCAAATTATGAAATGCACCAAAAAGGATCCATATAAATTTATAAAATCATAAATTTATTACAAAGCCACATCTCAATCTCAAGAAATCCGCATAAAAATGCTTGATCCCTAGACACTTTTGATGTGTGTATATTATGTTACTTTCTTCTCCGTGGATAACTTAGAAGTATTTAAAAATATCGATGAAACGCTCAGTATTGATTGTCACTTGTTAGATAATCTTGAATTATGTAAAAATTATTTACGCTGCGATCATAATTTTAAAATACTTACATTAAATATTAGAAGTTCCCAACGTAATTTTGATAGCTTTCTAATAGCACTAAAACGTTTGGATATTGAATACGATGTGATTGTACTTACGGAGTGTTGGCTGCACGAGGGTTCTATCATCAGGTGTGTTGAGGGATATAATGTATTTAACACTACTAACCACATAAATAGGGCAGGCGGAGTAATGATATATGTGCGAGACTCTTACGTTGTGTCAGTTTCGGAGCCAGACGTAGAAGATGCTGACTGTTTAATGATTAGCATTAACGACTTTATCCAAATTTTAGGAATTTATCGTTCCCCCTCTTTTGTTAATTTAGATAAATTTATTTTATCCTTAGATTCAAACTTGTGCAAACTTAAAGATAATTCAAGAATAGTACTGCTGGGAGACTTAAACATAGATTTATTATCGGCAAATCCAAATGCGCATAACGTAGCGTACCAGTGTTTGATGGCGCAACATGGTTTACTCCCTGCCATTGTAAAACCAACAAGAGGGGCCTCTTGTTTAGATCATATTTTTGTTAGAAGCAAAGACTCCATTGTGGGAGTGGTGGCAAAATGTGCTGTCACAGATCACGACGTTGCTATGGCCGGACTTAACACATCAAGAGAAAAACCTGATAAGAGGAAAAGAATTATCTCGAGAACCGATCTTGAAGCTGTTTGTGCTGATTTACAGAAGATTGATTGGACATTGGTAACTGGCAAAAGTGATGTAAATGAGGCATTAAATAGTTTTAGTACCATAATCAGTTCTGTAGTGACCAAGCACACACAATTAAGAAAAATTAACCGCTCAAAATATAACTTAAAGCCCTGGATTACTCCCGGTTTGATGAGATGTATGCGTCATCGAGACAGTTTACACCGTCAGGTAAGACTTAACCCTAAAAATGACACACTAAGACTTTCGTATACTAGGTACAGAAACTTTTTTATTGATTTATTACGGAAAGTAAAGAAAAACTATGAAAGCAAGGCCTTAGAAGATAACCGAAAGAACTCAAAGAAACTATGGAGCCTTATAAAAGATATGTGTGAAATGCGACAAAAAAGAAACGACGCAACTGATCTATTAAAAGTTAAACCCACGCCACAGGAATCAATCAACTTTTGCAACCACTATTTTACAACGGTAGGTAAGAACTTATCGGAACGGATCATTCAACGGCTCTCAACTTCTGAAGAAGCTCTATGTGCCACTGTTAACATGCAAAACTCTACCGTTGATTCGATTTTCTTGTCACCAACTGATGAAACTGAAGTGGATTCAATAATAAGAAATCTAAAGAACGATAGTGCACCTGGCTTAGACGGATTCAAACCGTCTCTTATCAAAGTCATAAGGAATATCATCGTGGAACCGCTTACTTATATATGTAATTTGAGTATGTCATCAGGAGTTTTCCCGGAGTACTGGAAAGTTGCACTGGTGTCTCCGATTCATAAAGCCGGTCCAAAGAACTCTCCAGACAATTTCCGACCTATATCATTACTCAGCATATTTTCTAAGGTCCTGGAGAAATTAATCAATACTCGCACAGTAAATTATTTAGAAACAAACTCATTACTCTCAGAACGGCAATTCGGGTTCAGGCGTGGCAAATCAACAGCGGATGCAGTAGAACTACTTGCAAACTTAACATCTAAACATATTGATGTTGGAGAACGATGTCTTGGAGTGTTTTTGGATCTAGCGAAGGCGTTTGACACCATTTCAATTCCAATCCTCCTTAGGAAACTAGAACGGGTAGGCATAAGAGGAGCAACACTTGACTGGTTCCAAAGTTATCTGAGTAATAGACGCCAATGTATCAAAGTAGAAAACTCAGTAAGTGAAGAACAAGAAATCTGCTATGGGGTACCGCAGGGCAGTATACTTGGGCCAACACTATTCACTATCTACATGGATGACATACTCAAAATTAACATACCAAACGCTAATCTTATTTGTTATGCCGATGACACAGTGGTATTATTCCACGGAACTGACTGGGAGAACGTCTTCAGAGTATCGGAAGCAGGAATGAACAAGATCGCAAATTGGTTAGACACGAACCTGCTGACACTGAATGTTAAGAAGACCAAATATATTTCCTTTAGAAAAACTCAAGCTACCAAAGTACCACTGTGGCATCTGAAAATTCACGACAGTTCATGTTTCAACACAATCAATAAAGATACTCATTGTTCATGTAGTCACATCGATAAAGTAGATGAAATAAGATACCTAGGAGTAATTATAGATCAACATCTATCTTTCAAACCGCAAATTAGGGAATTAGTAAAGCGTGTCCGAAAACAAATTTACATTATGAAAATGATACGCGATAGTGCTTCTTTTGATGTGAAGAGACTTGTTTATGCAGCCTTGTGCCAGTCGTTAATACAATATTGTATCACCATTTGGGAAGGAGCTGCAAAAACCTATTTACTGGACCTCGAAAGAGCACAACGCGCCGTTCTAAAAACTATGTTGCGCAAACCATACCGCTTTCCAACAAAAACACTCTACGCAGAAGCCTCGCTGCTGAGTGTAAGAAAACTATACATATTAAACGCTACAAATAAGACTCACATAAGTATCTCAAAACGGAATGATTTAGATGATCTACGAAGGAAACGCAAATTTAGAGTTCCAATTCCCGCGGTCATGTCAACTTTTGCACAAAGACTCCCTCATTTTCTCCATCCATATGTGTACAATGCTGTTACCAAACACTGTAACGTCAGCAACTGCTCCCGTTATCAAATCAGGAAAAAATTAATAGCCTGGTTACTTAGTTTATCTTATGAGGAGACAGAAGACATTTTAAATATTATTAAATAGATATGGCACATAACTCCACACATGAACTCACGCAGTCACATGCACTCATGCACGCAAAATACACGCGCAAACATTCACACACGCACACACACACGCATACACACACGTACACACTCACTTACGCACACGCAAACGCTCTAACAGTCACGCACCTGCACACGCACTCCCGAACACACACACCAGCACACGGATACACAATACTTTTATTTTATACTGATTTTGATTCTGTTTGTTAAAAATAATACTCTTTAATACTCTTTACGTTACATATTTTATTTTATTTTACAGTGGGACACAGTGTACCTGTACCCACTACATGTTTTAATAATTTAATATTTTTGGTTTTGAAGCTAATGTTTGTTTGTTAATTTTACTTACTGGTAAATCCATTTATTGGTACCCAAGATACAGGCTTGCCTAGTTTGGGGCCAATGGTAATAAATATTGTTCATGTGTATTTTTTGAAATAAATTTTATCTTTATCTTTATAACCGTTTGCATGATGAACAGCTGACGAACAGTTAACACCTTTGCTTCCCTATATAACATGACCGTTGGATGTCGGAAAGGTCGGAATAAGGATACTTTTAGGATGGCTCTCTGCGCTCGTTCGAGCTCTAGTATAGTGTATTTTGCAGCACCACCCCAGGACGTTATGCAGTAGATTAGTAGGGACTGGGCAAGAGTCAAGTAAACCGATTTCCTTAGCCTCTCGTCCGCCACATGTCTTAGGGTCTTAAAGATATAAATCAATTTTCGTAGCCTACTGCTAAGTGTACTGATATGGTTTTTGAAGCTTAAGGTGCTATCTATTATTACCCCTAGATACTTTGCGCTGGCTGTTTTCTGAATGCGGGTGGTGCAAGTACAAATATTTATTTTCTGTTCGGAACATGTGTGGGCTATTATGGAATACAAGGAGTTCATGTGTGTGGTATGCACATTATTTTTCAAAAAGAAGGGCATGTATACGGTTTTTTCCGCGTTTAGAGTAAGTACATTATTGCACAACCACTCCGTCACGACATCGAAACCCGACTGAGCTTGCATGTACACATCGTGCCATGTATAAGAGCTGTGTTACAATTTTGTTGTACAATAAAGTATATTCTATTCTATTCTAAATGACTGCTAAATGACTGTTAAATGACTGCCTATTGGTCTAGTGGTCGCAAGCACGACTGCTGAACGTGAGGTCCCGGGTTCGATCCCCAGGTTGGGCAAAGTGTAATGAATTTTTCCTTATGGAATTTCTCAGTAGCGAACGAGTCTGGATTTGTGCCCGGTTGATGGCAATAGGCTCGCCTCCTACTACATGAGACTTAAACATAACGGCGAAGTGAGGGTGTACTATACACTCTGCCCAACCCTTTGGGGAATACAGGCGTGATGTTGTTATCGACTGTTTAGCATGTTCCGTGAGGCAAATAATTGGATTAGCCAGGTGTAATTCTGTCCGCTTCGCACTACAAATTAGTTTATTCAATTTGACTGCGGTGTGGTCGAATTTGCTACAATACCTCTCTAACTTAATACCCGACAAGCAGGGATAATCTTCTGATGCTATGCACACACCAAGCCAACAACACCAACGAAAGATCGTCATTTGTTCATTTGACCAAACTTTGCATTAGCGGTGCCAGACAGAGGCGTTGTCCCACAGGTACAGGCTCTGTCCAGTGTTTCAACCTTTACAACTATGATTATAGCTGCATTGTTTTTTTTGTATGTATCTAATATCAGGCAAAAACACAAAGAGTAATAAAACACAAATGATACGAATGTACAGTCAGCTGCACCTACTGGATACCCCTCTCACGAACAAGTTTGTTCTTGAGGGGGGTAACCAATTAATGCAGCTGACTGTACATATTTGTCAAAAATTTAATCTCGTATTTTTTTGCCAAATTGACCATTTGTCCCCGGGCCCTGCCGGCTCAAAAAACATCTAGCAACCCTACTTTGCACAAAATGAATCCGATTTCATTCGAATGTAAGCTGTAATGAACCCCGTTCGTTGGCTTTCGTTGGAGTTCGATGGCTTGATGTGTACATACCATTAGAATACGGGTAAGGACTGTGCTCAGATAATTAGATATACGCTCTTTACGCCTGACAAATAGAGTTTCGACAAAATCATCAACGTCTATATTTCGTGTATTCGAAGCACCTTGATTTATCATACTATTTTAATCAATATTATAGAAATAAAACTATAATGTGTGTATTAAATACAATAGTCCGTCGCCTGCTTACCTTCTTCCCTCTATGTAGCGCAATGAGGTGACAGCATCTGAACCTCGGGTCTCTCTGTCCAGCTCCATCAACTATTCGCTGGACTAGGCTCTCAACTGCACTCTCCAGCTCAGTTGATATGCGTCCTGCATAAAAAACATGCAAAGAAAAAACATTACATTGATTGATTGCAGGACCAAATAGTCAAAATTCCTAATATAAGTGTGAAACCGTGGCTTGGGTTAAAGTGTCCATTGGATATATTTTATACACACAGTAAAACACAACTTAGAAGTCTCATCGGTAAACTTCGTAAACCCGATCACTTCCTAACTGAGTGTGACTTCAAGACCCTGCAGTAAAAAATGATCTTTAGGCCGACGCAATAAGCTTGAGTTGCACAACAATAAGCGACTGCCATTGGTTGTTTCATTAGGTAACATCGATGTAACTTATTGGTTGTGTTGTACTGTACCTCGCGGTAAACGCCAATCAATAGCTACGATTTTTTTACTATTCCTATTGCAGATTTTATAACCATGGCTCTTGAAATAACAATATATTTAGAATTTTAAATATCAGGTCCTAAGTTAGAACTTTTTCGGTGAAGCTGCGTTTAGATGGCTCCTTTAATTTACAATGCTTTACCCAAGCCAATAAGTCAGCTACCTTTAATAAAAAATGCACTGCTTTACGAAAATGGTTGTAACAGGAATGTTTTTATTCAATTAATGAGTTTTTTTAATAAATATCCCTGCAAATTCTTTACTCTTGATCGTGCACTAAGATACAGACAGAAATAATATTTGGTGTTTTAAATGTTATTTATTATTAAGTTAAGTTATAGAAGAATTAAAATAATACATATTAATATGCTCCGTTGCTATTGTGATAAATTATTTAATTAATAGTAACAAAGCCATATTTTTCAAATGTGATTCATTTTGCATGCCGCTATGTCGGCGAAACATGATGATCTAGATAAATACATAATATGTAACAACTTTGTACCGTGTTTCTAGCAAATAAATGTATTATTATTGTAACAAACCTTTCTGATCTTCTGTCCACAGGGTATCCACATAAGAATTGAGTGTTCGGAGCTGGTTGATTGAGAACCGTAGCCCAGAAGCGGGTAGGCGCAGGTCACCACCTGGCGTCTCCGTCGCCAGGCCTGATGCGCCAGAACCCATAGCTCCTGCCAAAGGAACAAGATATTAAGGTTAATATTATAATCAGAGCATTACTGACCCACTGGGCACGGGCATGAGATGCCCCCATCTCGAGATGAGAATGGTTTAGAGCTAAGTCCACCACACTGGCCTGGTGCAGAATGGTATTAACGGTAGGTCAGACCTGCTTAATCAGACTTTCTGCAGTACCTTAACACATTCGAGTCCATGACACTTTTCATAGAGCTCATCCGCCATGCCGCCATACATATTGCTAGTGGAACTTCCAGGAGGGTCCTCGGCATTACGTTTGCGCTAAGAGTGAACCCTCGATGAGGGTTCTTGGCATTAGGTTAAAAACCGTGAAAATGACGCTACTACGTCGTAAAATAGGTGTTCGCTTGATCCATGACGGTGTATTTTTCAAGAAAAACCTACGTTTAAAATGAGCCCTCCACGAGGGCGCCCGGCATCGCTAATGCGACCACAGGCACTGAACTTGTTAATAGAGCAGTAATTCCCAGGCAGTTGAACGCTCGTCTGCCATGCATCGTCGTCTGCGGATTCATGTGTGGATCAGAATTTGGTTATCACTTACGTTAACGGTAAAGAAAATCATCGTGATGATTTGCACACCTGAGAGGGCTACATAAAGTTCTCGTTGGTGTGTGTAGTCTGCCAACTCAGAAAAAACTCAAAACTCGTTATTCAAAATAGACTAGAATTACTTAGTTCTTTTTTAACGTCAATTTTACATAAGACAGCCCTCAAAAGCGCCCACCCTTCACCGCTTCTTAGTGTTTATGCTGTGAAGAAGAAAGTGCGCAACAAACGCCCCAGCAACACAGTTCAGTTCAACTATGCCTAAACGCTCGTCCGTGTGGTGCCGGACGTAAAGAATAGCTCTACCCCAGCTCTTCCCGTGGGTGTCGTAAAAGGTGACTAAGGGATTCACTAGAGGATGGGCAGCAGCGTTCTCTGAGTACTTTAACAACCATACTGCGATCACCAACCCGCCTGCCAAGCGTGGCGATTATGGCAAACTAACATTGTTTGGGGGAGGCCTATGTCCAGCAGTGGAGGTCATTCGGCTAAACCCTTCTCATTATGAGAAAAGGACCATGCCCAGCAGTGGGACAGTATTGGGCTGATTATGCTTGTGCAATATCAATAATTCTTCAAAATAAATTGATCGCTGTCATTGATGACGATGACTATTGAGTGTTCAACAAACTGTTATCAAACACATGTTATGTAGGTAGTTCCCGAGGTGAAAGGTCACGTCATCGTCACGCTAAACATGTGCTAGCATTGTATTGTATCGTTCAATGTCAACCACTCATCACGAGGACGAAAATAAAAACACAGTAATTATCTCTATTTTATTACTGTTTATCACGCAGAGATATATCATCACGCCTGCTTAACCACGAAGGGTTGGCAAAGGTTAACTTTTTGACAAGTAAATACACCCCTCATCATCATCTGCCTAGCCTTTTCCCAACTATGTTGGGGTCGGCTTCCAGTCGAACCGGATGCAGCTGAATATCAGTATTTTACATGGAGCGACTGCCTATCAGACCTTTACAACCCAATAACTGGGTAATACGATACTCTTGGTAAGACTGGTTGTCAGACTTTCTGGCTTCTGACCAACAGTAACGACTGTCAAAGATCTACAAATGACAGCCGGGACCAACGGCTTTACGTGCTTTCCGAGGCACGGAGGAAACTCGCTATGGTAAATGGTCACCCATCCACAGACCAACCTCGGCAAGCGTGGCTTAACCCGGAAGATCGGTCTATGCGGCTGTAATTATTTAGCCACGAGCTCCTACAAGTAAATACACCCCTATTTCTTTTATAACTGATGTTTCATATCCAAAAATGGATAGTTTTGCTTACCAATTGTAGCATTTGGTTATGCCTACCTGAGGGGCTAATAACATCACATTTGGTGAATCATATTTAAGTAGACTGTACATCCAGTCGCAACTGTATACTATGCAAATGCCAAATGCAGTTGGAAAGCAATTAGGATGCAGTCAGTGCAACTGTGTGACTGACAACTGCGGACTGGATGCGCAGCTCACTGCAAGTGCTAAGTGTGCAGTATAGCACACTGACTGTTACTGGATTGCGTGGTGACTGTAGAGTGAAACGCCGAGTACTTCTTGAGTTTTCTTTATTGTTGCTTCTATTACAATATCTGCCTGTAGACTGTTTTGAGCGCGCTTTTTTTTTTTTTTTTTTTTTTTTTTTCTTTTTTTCTATTGGACTGCAGTAGGTCGTCCTAGGGGACGGTTTCTACGTAACCGGGCAGTTATTGGCGAGACCTGAAGGGCCTCCAGCCAATGGGGGGAAGTAAAATACTTAACCTAAGCTAACTACTTGTACTGCACTAACATCATGACTACCTGCAACAACAGCACTAAGGGCGACCCCTAGTGGGACTCGGACCTCGGCTTAGGGCGTTGCTGGCGTGGACATAGGGGGGGGGAGACAGCTTGATGAGGGCTGAATTATCGGGGTGACTGCGGAGTCTGAAGAGACGACCGGCTCTACGACGGGAGAGCTCGGTGGATCGTGACCGGCGGCGGTGGGGCGTCGCGACGGGCCTCGTCGGCGAGGACGGTATGCCGGGCGGCGGCGTTTGTTGTGTAGTGTGCTGGTCGATTTACTCGCCTCCTGGAGGAGGGTTATTTCGTCATCGGGTTCTAAAAGTGTGTGCCTGGGACGGCGAACTTTACTTATGAGAGAGGGACTGTAGTCGGCCGCTGCGGCGACTAGGGGGTTCGGATGGCGGGGGGCAGAGTCGAAGTAACGCTTGGAAATGCGTTTGAGGTATTGCCTGATGGTTGGCATTTTTAGATCGAGATGGAGTTGGACGTTACGCATGAACCACGGGGCAGCCGCGGCTCTGCGCAAAACTCGATTCTGGAGGGTTTGGAAGGATTTAAAGCGACAAGGCTTAACGTGTGCGAACACGACGCTAGCGTAAGTCAAGATGGGGCGGATGCACGTCACGTAGATTCTCAGCTTATTTCTAAGTGACAATTTACTGCGCGTTCTAAGGATGGGGTGGAGGCGACCGACAGCGAAAACGGCGCGAGCGCGCACCGCTTTGATGTGGTCTCGGAAACTCAGATGGTGGTCGAGGATAACCCCCAGGTATTTGGCTTTCATCTCCCAAGGGATCTGTTTGCCAAACATGAGGACGGGACGGATGTGGGTGTGGGAGTCACCGTGTCTCTCGAAAAGAACGGCTGCGCTCTTTTCGGGATTCACCTCTATTCTCCATTTCCGGAACCAGACCCCGAGGGCGTCGGCTGCGGTTTGAAGGGTTCGAGAGATGCTATCGAGACTCCTACCGGAATAGTAGATAGCCGTGTCGTCGGCGAAGAGAGCCAACTTGGCCAAGCCACGTTTGGGAATGTCGCTGGTGTACAGCGTGAACAGAAGGGGCGATAGCACGGAGCCCTGAGGGACTCCTGCGCGAATGGGGTGAGGGGACGAGAGGGTGCCTTCTAGGCGATAGCGGAAGGAGCGATCCGACAGAAAGTCTCGAATGATGAGCACGAGACGGTCCGGCACGTTGAATTGGTACAGTTTGTATAATAAACCGTTGTGCCAGACCTTGTCGAAGGCTTTCGCTACGTCGAAGAAGAGCATGCCCGTTTTGTACGAGCGCATAAAACGGGAGCTAATGTGTTCGACAATGCGGTGCAATTGTCGAATGCAACAGTGCTGGGTTCGAAAACCGAACTGTTCGTCGGGGATGAGTTTACGGGAGTCAGCGAAATCCTTTAAACGGATATAAATGAGACGCTCATAGATTTTCCCAAATACATTGAGAAGACTGATGGGGCGGTAACTAGTGGGCTCACTCTTGGGTTTGCCGGGTTTGGGGATACCGATAACGGTGGCTTGTTTCCAAGCTTGCGGAAAGATGTTATTACTCAGAGCGCCATTGAAGATGGCGGTCATGAGGACTATGAGCGGGGCGGAAAAGTGTTTGATCACCTTATTGGTGATACCGTCTGAGCCGGGGGCTTTCCTAGGTTTGAGTTTCCTCACTATCGTGTGGACCTCGTCTACGGTGATGGGGGGTAAGGGGTCGTCGGGGTCTTCATCGGGTGGGAGGGTGGCCCTACGTTCGACCTCGCGATCCACCTTGGAAAGATGGACCGGGTCTGCGGGTTGGGTGGTTTGAGCGCGCAATTTTGCGCCTAATTTATACAATTTTAACAACAAAAAATCTAAATTCGCTATTGGACGACCAATCACAGCTAAGTATTTTAGTCCAATAAGATTCAAGTACGTTTTTGGTAAGATTTCGGCGCAGACGCTTACCTACGACGAAACCTTACCGTAACGTAAGCCGCGACACATTTTATGCATTTTAAAGCAATTAAACTGAGTAAATCCTATGCAAACTATACATTTTTATGTTCCTAAACCTATTCCTCATATAAGAAAAATGTAAACAATAACAAAACTTAACAAAACATTATCAGTCGTACTTACGTATACTAAGGTAAAGTTACACAAACTATGCTAACAAACTATGCTTACAAACTATAACACTAATCAAATCACTATATACATGTTGAATAATTAGTTGTCCCGCACAATAACACTAATCAAAACACTATGCACATGTTAAATAATTAGTTGTCCCGCACATCTCTCCCGCCGTGTGACTACGTCGCATCAGTCTTCGGTGCGGGCACGTCGTCTGTGGGCAGGGGCAGGATCACCAGCTTCCTCACCGGCCTCCGCAGCACGCCTCCCTTGGTCTTGATGTCCACTGTCCTCACGATGTTGTCCGGACCTGGGTACGTCGCGATGACTCTTCCACGAATCCACACGTTGCGGGGTAGGTTGCCGTCGACTATCTGGACAAGGTCGTTGACCTTTACAGCTGGCCCTTGTCCGTGTGGCTCCCGCCGGTGTTGGAGGTCAGGAAGGTACTCCCTCACCCATCGCGTCCAGAAGACATCTGCCAGTCGCTGCGCGCAGCGCCAACTGGATCTCGAGGCTGCGTCTTGGTCGGTGAACGTGCCTGGCTGCGGCACTAGTCCTGGCCCTCCCAGCAGGAAGTGGTTGGGAGTCAGGGCTTCCGGGTCGTCCGCGCTGACGGAGACATGTGTCAGCGGACGGCTGTTGACTGTATACTCCACTTCGGCGAGCAGAGTGGCGAGGACTTCTTCTGTCGGGTGGCGCTCGTGCAGTGTCGCTGCGAGCGCTGTCTTGACTGAGCGGACCATGCGTTCCCATGCTCCTCCCATGAACGGTGCTCCGGGCGGTATGTAACGCCAGGAGATGGTCTTCTTTGCAGCTTCTTCTGTTGTCGCGTCGTCGATGGCCTGTCGGAGCTCTTTGTCGGCCGCCTTCAAGTTAGTCCCGTTGTCGGACCATATCTCGGTGGGGCATCCTCGTCGGGCGATCATCCTCCGCAGTGCGAGTACGGCTGAGTCGGCGCTGAGCGAGCCTGCTATTTCCAGGTGTATGGCTCGCGTGGTGAGACACGTGAAGATGGCCACGTATCTTTTCTGTCGCGTGCGTCCGACTGTCACGGAGAGGGGTCCGAAGTAATCTACCCCGGTAAATGTGAAGGGTCGCTTGTGATGAGCTAGGCGACACGCTGGTAGGTCTCCTGTTCTCGGGTGGGGCGGCGCTTGCGTCTTCATTCTGCAGAACAGACATCTTCTCAGGATGACGCGTGTGATGGGACGGACGCGCAGCACCCAATACTGTTGCCTACATTCATTTACTGTTGCCTCCACTCCGGCGTGATGCAGTCGGCGATGTATAGACTGCACCCAGAGTCTCACCGTTGGATGATCCCCGTCGAGCACCATCGGACTTTTGAAGTCTTCTGTTACATTCTGTACGGCTTGAATTCGACTTCTCAGCCTAACGGCTCTGTTGGCGTACTCGACGCTCAGCTGCTGTAATCGGCTCTCCTTTTCTATTGGTTTTCTGTTCTTCAGGTTCTCGATGTCTTCCGTGAAGGAGTCTTCTTGTGAGGAACGCATGAGGAGCTCCTCGGCTTTCTTGAGGTTTTCTGCGGAGACCGGGAGGAAGTTTCTGCCTTGTACTGTTTCCTTCGTCAATGTCTTCTGTTGCTTTGTTGCGGGTTTGCCGATCTTCCTCCAGCTCGGGTCCTTTTCCTTATTCTTCGCTGTTCTTCTGTGGTTGACGCTTTGCTTAGGACTCCTGCAGAGCTGGATGAACTGTAGCACCCTCGCGGTCGTGTAGCGAAGTCTGTCCCAGTTGGAGAAGTGGGACACTTCGGGCAGGCCTTCTGATAATTTCGGTCTCGCGTCCTCCTTCACGTGATGTGTTCTTTCTTCACCGGTAGGCTCTTCTGCCGCTGGCGTCGCTGCTTCTGTTGGCCACGACTCCTCCGAGTGATAGAGGAAGTCGGGTCCCTTGTACCAGCGGTGGTTTTTGTTGAAGTCCACCGGGACGTCGCGTGTGGCGTCGTCCGCTACGTTCATTTTCGTCGGTACCCAGCGCCACTCGTTGACCTTCGTCGTTTCTTCTATGGCCGCTAGACGGTGAGCCACGTACGGTTTGTATGAGCGTGACCCCGTCCGTATCCAGGTGAGCACTGTCTTGCTGTCTGTCCAGAACACCTTTCGTTCCGGTTTCTTCTCGTGCTCTTCTATCACTGCGTCAGCCAGTCTTGTCCCCATCACCGCCGCTTGTAGCTCCAGCCTCGGTATCGACGTGAGCTTCAGTGGCGCCACCTTCGCTTTGGCCATGATCAGTGATAGGCCGACTTCACCGTTCGGTGCCACCGTCCTCCAAAACAGGACTGTGGAGTAGGCGGACTCGCTCGCGTCGGTGAAGATGTGCAGCTGTAGTGAAGTGGCGTCGCTGTACTGTAGATATCGCCTCGGGATCGTGACGTTGGAGAGATTCTTGAGGTGCGTCATCCAGCTTTCCCACTGTTCCGTCAGGTCCTCATCGATCTTGTCATCCCACGCTGTTCCTCTGCGCCATACTTCTTGCAGAAGCTGCTTCGCCCTTATGGTTACAGGTGAGGCGAAACCAAGCGGGTCGAAGAGCGACATTACTATTCTTAGCGCTTCTCGCTTCGTAGGTCTTCTTCCTTCTAGCAGTGTCGGTGGGATGCGTGTGTCAGAGTATGTAGAATTGTAATAATTAAAGCTTTTTATATTATGTTCCGTTTATTGTGTTTCTTGTTTCTTTTTACTTTTAAAAGCATTTCTAAACGAACAGACAACCATGGGTCATGATTTCCGAACGAAAGTTATGATCTGTGGCAATGTTTATCCAATACAAAATACTATTTATTTCACAATTAAAAGAAACAATGCCATTATCATTTATGATGTTTAGAATACTCCTTATATTTTATGTTATTATTTCAACTTACTAATTTGTCATTATTCCATAGATTTAGTAATTAAAGTAAGCTCAGTTGATGTTATGTTTTATGGAATCTTATTTAAAGGTTACAATCTAATGCTTATAAAAATAACGTAATTACCTGACTATGTTTCAAAACAGTTCTGCTAAATTAGATCTTATTATTGTTACCAATGTTTAAAGTTATTTAGTTAAAATGTATGACAATCTCTGATTGGTTGAAAATAGCGCCTTATGATTACTTTTGTGCTATTGTTTGGTAAAGTTATAAAAAGGGAGGTAATTCTCAAAATTAGGCGAGTCTATATTTTTACATTAGTCTTGGAACGATTACAGGAAGATACTAAGTTAAGTACTCTGATTGTTATTTTACACTGTTACTATGCTAGTCTGATTATAAATATGTCTATGCTAATTTGATTGTAAATAATTATATATTATTGCTATGTGTGTTTATGTATATTATTTAGCTTGACATTGCTATGGTCTGACCTATATTATTTTATTATCTGACTAGCTTGTCCTTATTATTTTCTATTCTTGTGAATTATATTGTGTATAACATGTAACTAACAACTAACCCAAATATAAGTACTCTCAGTGGTGGAGAGTCTATGTTGGTTTCATTTACCATACCCGCTGTGCCCCTGATAGGTAGATATTGGTCTTAACTGTAATGCTATGCTCACTATATCCATTTCCTTAATCATGTCTACCGACATTATTGCTATTTCTAATATCTAGTACATTGATATTGCTAAATTATTGTTCAAGTGAAATAAGTAATTATTAGCATACTTTAGTCAAAGATATTTGTAGTTTTCATAATAAACTATTCATGGTAAATAATTCTGGTTTATATATTATTCTATCTTTCTCTCATTACATTTATACATACCTACAGCTATATTGATATTATTATATGTCTATATGTATAATCCAACATCAGAAGTGGGATCGATCTCTGGCCTCGCATAACAAATTATTAATCAATTTAATTATTTTAAGAATGGATGCTGTCTCAACACCATCTCAAAACGACGATGACATCGCGCTGCCGATCCTTGTTCCCGAGAAGTACGACGACGGAGCTGCGCACTGGTGTACGAGCATTGTGGCCCTTTCGAAGGACTTCATGTGGAGCGGCGCGGCGTCAAGACAGGGGATATAAGCCTATCTTGGATGACATCGCCCTGCCAATCTTTTACCCCTGACAAAAATTGTGAAGAAATTCAAGACTGTGGCTAAAGCCGGTAAGGCCCTCAGGGGCTCCGAACATTGATTTGACTGATGCAAATATTAATGAACCCTCTTGATAAGTTTATTGTATAATTAAAATAAATAAATGCATAACTTGCTTAAATAAATAAATCTATAACAATGAAATTGCAAGTCTGGCCTGATTGATAGATTTGAATATCGAACGTTATCATAATCTCAACTCACTGATCACATCCAGTTGCGTCTTAATCCGTATAAAATTAAAAATCTGATAATTATTTAGTAATACCCACATGTTAAAAATATGAAAAAAATATTATTATGAATATTTTTTTACCGTCAATTGTAATTAATTGTATTATTTGAAAATCGTAAAATATTTATTTTATTTTTAATAAGTCCATGACTTATTGTGTATAGTAACTGGATTGCTTAGTGATTTGTGCTAGTGAAATGTAGTTGGCCGACAAGAAGTGTGTATTTCTCATGTAAGTGAATGATAATAATATGTAATCCTTATTAGAAATAAAGTGATAAATATTTCATTAATTAAAAGGAAGTCCGATAGTATTTCGTGTAAAATAAATATGGTATCTATATTTGTTTGTGTAAATAAATGCGTTGCAGTTGTATTGGAGTTTACGGTGAAATGCAACCAGGGTTGACCTGAGGCAACGCCCGGCAAACTGGGGTTGACCAAAAGGCAACGCCCGGAAAAACCGGGGTTGGTCAAAGGCAACGCCCAGCAAACCGGGGTTGACCAAAGGCATCGCCTGAGAAGAAAAAAAAAAAAAAAAAAAACTGAAACCCTAACATGACGAAGCAAATGTTGATAAAGCAGGATCCCAAGCGGGTGATGCCAAATGGGTTGGCTAAATCCAAAGCGGGAGATGCTATAAATAAAAAAAAAAATGCAAACAAAAAAAAAAAGTTTTGAAAATATTGATACCTATTTGTTTTTACTGGAGTTGCAAAATAAAAAAAAAATGGGTACCTACAATATAATTACAAAGGAATCATAGACAAGGTACTATTCTATAATAAAGATGATATTAATGTAGGTACATATTATTATCATAAATTGTTTAATTATTTGAAATATAAACATTATGTATATATATAATTATGATTATGTTAGAACCGCTGAAGTCTGTTGCTTTACTTTTAACAAGCATGTGCAGCAGAAAGCAACTGACCGTTGTCAGACCGTTATTAGAAATAAATTATAAGTATATTTAGAACAAATACTTCAGTGAAGAAGTATATGTCAGTATGGCCGTGACGGGGTATCAATTATTGTAAATAAATGAGTATTTTTTTTAGTAAGCAGGTACTTCGGGGACGAAGTACGTGTCAGTATGGCCGTGTCAGAGTATGTAGAATTGTAATAATTAAAGCTTTTTATATTATGTTCCGTTTATTGTGTTTCTTGTTTCTTTTTACTTTTAAAAGCATTTCTAAACGAACAGACAACCATGGGTCATGATTTCCGAACGAAAGTTATGATCTGTGGCAATGTTTATCCAATACAAAATACTATTTATTTCACAATTAAAAGAAACAATGCCATTATCATTTATGATGTTTAGAATACTCCTTATATTTTATGTTATTATTTCAACTTACTAATTTGTCATTATTCCATAGATTTAGTAATTAAAGTAAGCTCAGTTGATGTTATGTTTTATGGAATCTTATTTAAAGGTTACAATCTAATGCTTATAAAAATAACGTAATTACCTGACTATGTTTCAAAACAGTTCTGCTAAATTAGATCTTATTATTGTTACCAATGTTTAAAGTTATTTAGTTAAAATGTATGACAATCTCTGATTGGTTGAAAATAGCGCCTTATGATTACTTTTGTGCTATTGTTTGGTAAAGTTATAAAAAGGGAGGTAATTCTCAAAATTAGGCGAGTCTATATTTTTACATTAGTCTTGGAACGATTACAGGTTTTCACCCCGATAATTCAGCCCTCATCAAGCTGTCTCCCCCCCCCTATGTCCACGCCAGCAACGCCCTAAGCCGAGGTCCGAGTCCCACTAGGGGTCGCCCTTAGTGCTGTTGTTGCAGGTAGTCATGATGTTAGTGTAGTACAAGTAGTTAGCTTAGGTTAAGTATTTTACTTCCCCCCATTGGCTGGAGACCATTCAGGTCTCGCCAATAACTGCCCGGTTACGTAGAAACCGTCCCCTAGGACGACCTACAGCAGTCCAATAGAAAAAAAAAAAAAAGAACGATTACAGGAAGATACTAAGTTAAGTACTCTGATTGTTATTTTACACTGTTACTATGCTAGTCTGATTATAAATATGTCTATGCTAATTTGATTGTAAATAATTATATATTATTGCTATGTGTGTTTATGTATATTATTTAGCTTGACATTGCTATGGTCTGACCTATATTATTTTATTATCTGACTAGCTTGTCCTTATTATTTTCTATTCTTGTGAATTATATTGTGTATAACATGTAACTAACAACTAACCCAAATATAAGTACTCTCAGTGGTGGAGAGTCTATGTTGGTTTCATTTACCATACCCGCTGTGCCCCTGATAGGTAGATATTGGTCTTAACTGTAATGCTATGCTCACTATATCCATTTCCTTAATCATGTCTACCGACATTATTGCTATTTCTAATATCTAGTACATTGATATTGCTAAATTATTGTTCAAGTGAAATAAGTAATTATTAGCATACTTTAGTCAAAGATATTTGTAGTTTTCATAATAAACTATTCATGGTAAATAATTCTGGTTTATATATTATTCTATCTTTCTCTCATTACATTTATACATACCTACAGCTATATTGATATTATTATATGTCTATATGTATAATCCAACACGTGCGAGGTTGAGGTTGAACGTGAGTTCGTCTGTGCCGAGCTTCCAGATGACGCCCAGTACTCGCTCCATCTTCTCTTCTGTCTTGTAGAGTTCTAGCTCTTCTGTGGGTTCGTCTTCCCCGAGTGCTTCTAGCAGCGACGGTGAGTTGGATTTCCATTGTTTCAACTCGAAGCTGGCGTCTGCGTGCACTTTTCGCACGCCCTTCGTTATTCGCACGGCGTCTTCAAGGCTTCGGAAGCTGTCCAAGTAGTCGTCGACGTAATGTTTCTCCACGATCGCAGCTGCGGCTTCAGGGTGAGTGTCTTCGTGCTGCTTGGCGTTCAAGTTCTTTATGTATATCGCTGTTGAAGGGGAACTTGAGGCGCCGAAGATCAGCGACGTCATCCTGTACTCTTCTGGAGCCTGGTCGTCTCGTCGGTCCCCGCGCCATAGGTATCGCAGGGAATCTCTGTCTTGTGCGCGCAGCTTCACCTGCATGAACATTTCTTTGATGTCTGCTGTCACTGCGATCGCGTGCTGTCGGAACCTCATCACTACGCCTGGCAGCGATTGGAGAAGATCAGGTCCCTTGAGTAGCATGTCGTTGAGAGCTACTCCCTTCGTCTTGGCTGCTGCGTCGTGGACAACTCGTAGCTTCTCTGGCTTCATGGGGTTTATCACTCCAAAGTGTGGCAAGTACCAAGTTTTGCCCGGTGTCTTCTGTTTTGGAGCGAGTTCCGCGTATCCTTTCACGACGAGCGCTTCCATCTGTTCTGTATACTTCTGTTTCAGCTTCGGGTCGCGGTCGATTTTCTTTTCGATATTGAAGAGTCGCTTCAGCGAATTATCGTAGTTGTCAGGAAGGATGATGTCTTCCTTACGCCAGAGAAGACCGGTTTCATATCTTCTGTCTTCTATTTTAGTCGTGGTCTTCTCTAGGACGCGCAGCGCTTGCTCTTCTGGGTCTGTTTTCGGCTTCTTGGGGTTGATGCAGAGCGCGTCCACTTCAAAGTATTGCTTCATGAGGTCTTCTAGGCTATCTTCTGCTTCTTCTGTTACGTGTGACACGAAGTCGATGTTGCGTCCCATGGTCCGTGTCTGGCTACCATGGAGCACCCAACCTAGCGGCGTGAGAGATGCCACAGGTTGGTTGTTGTCACCTCTTCTTACTTCTGATGTCAGCAGAAGATGCCAGTTATCTTGTCCTATCAATACTTGAGGCTTCACGTTTGAGTACGTAAGGTGTTCGCGGATATCTGACAGGTGCTTGCATCCTTCAACTAATTCTCTTGAGACCCGTTGAGACGAAACTTGTAAATTCTTCACTGTGCGCGCCTGTACTTGTTCTTCACGGTTGTTGGGCCCCTTCAGCTGTATGGTGACCCTTCTTGATGCTGACTCTGATGTCTTCATGTCGTTGATGGTTTCTATCTTCAGTGGGTCGATGGGTCCTGTTGCTCCAATTGTAGTGACCACGCTATCGTCGACTAGCGTGACCGTCGATCCATCGTCCATCAACGCGAATGTGTTCACTGTTCCTCGTGGCCCCTTCACCTGTACTGGTATGATCTTCAGATAGGACTGCTTTCTCTTGCTGGTCCAAGCGGAGTTGATGACTTCTGTCTTCTCTTTATCTTCTTTCGGTTGCGGCTTGTCTGTAGTCTTCGTATAGTGCAACATCTTGTGGTGAAAGTACTTGCAGTTGTTGACGCCGCACGGTTTCGTTTTGCAGTTGTGCATGTTGTTTCTGTAGCGAAGGCATCGAAAGCAGAGGCGCTTGGACTTGGCCATGTCCCATCTTGCGTTTTCATCCAGCTTCTTGAATCGTTCACAGTCTGTCGATGCGTGACCGGTTTCTTCACACACCGGACACTTCGGCGTGTATGTCTTCTCGGTGACGTTGTGAACCTTCTGTGGTCTTCTCTGTGTGGTGGCCGTGGTTTGTGGTACCACTTGTTCGGGGAGTGCGTATGGTCCGCACAGCTCCGCTTCTCTCTTGAGGAACTTCTCTATTTTCATCAGGTCAGGATCTTCTTTCGGTTGCGTCGTAGCGAAGTCGTAATATCTGTAGCGCAGCGTCGGAGTAAACTTGTCTACGAGCGTCTTCGATACTTCTGGGTTGAACATGTAGTTCATGCAACTCAATGTTTTCAAAGTCGCCACGATGTTGGAGATTTTCGTAGCGAAGATACATATGTCGCGCGGTGATTCTGTTAATCGCGGTAGTCCGCGCAGCGTCTCCATTTCCATCATGGCGATTGATTCCGGTCTTCCAAATCTTGATTCCAACGTCTTCATAATTTCTGTAGGGTGCGCGCTGGTGATCAGAAGACCTTCGACTGCTTCTTTAGCCTTTCCCTTTAGGTTTCTTCTTAGGCGGTTCGTGTTCTCGACCATAGAGAACATTTCTTCTGTTTCGAAATAGGCGGCGCGGAAGGGTAGCCACTCTTGATGTGACCCGTTGAAGGTAGGTAGCTCTATGAACTTCGGTCGTTGAGCTGCCTTTACAGCGCGCGTAATAGCTTCCGCTAGCACCGTGAAGTCCGGTTGTACTCCCGCCGGTGTTTCCTGTACGCGCTGTGACTGTTGATGACGTCCTTCTGTTGATCTGACTGGATTCTGTTCCGTGCTGATGACTACCGGCGCTTCTGTTGCGCGGTGCGGTGCGTCGGCGATCGCTAGCACGGGTCGCGTCACTTGGTTTTCCAGCCAGTCGTCGACACGTTCGTTAGCTGCTAACTTGGTGTATTCGGAGCCGTCATCTTCTTCATCTTCTGTGTCTTCTGTCTCGAGCGTAGCTAGGCGTGCCGTAGCTAGTTCGACCTGTAGACGCAGCAACTCTTCCTTTGCCTTGGCTATCTTGTACTGTTTATTTCGGCTGTGAGTGGATCCCCCCCCTCCCCCCTTCTTGCTAGGGGGACGGGGTGGTGATGGTCTGCCCGGCTCTGGCAGATTGGCGATGATCCTCTTCACTCTTCTCACTGTGGATGTTTCCGCATCCTTATCTCTTCTTGTGTCGGTGACAGCTACAGGTGGATTCATCGGTTGCTTCTGTTCCGCGCCGATCGGCAGTGTCGGTGCGGCGGAGGGCGTTGCAGAAGGAGCGGTGGCGGTTGCGGTCGCGGGGGATGGTTGCGCCGTCACGGAGGGGGCTGTTTGAGTACGTTCTGTGTCCTCCGTGGCGGTAGTACCGGTGACTGTAGAACCCGTGGCCGTTTCCGCGCTGGTGTCGGTCGCCGAGGTAGCGGCAGTGTCCTCGGACGATGACGGTGTCTGTTGAGGGGATCTTGAAAAGAAAACTCCCGATGCTTGAAGTAGACATGATATATTTGGAGACGTTATTAAGGCGTTTTGAGGCGTGTGAATTACAATTTGTGGTTGCTTACGTACTACGAAACTTTACCGGCCCGAGAACCTATGTTTTTTAACAATCTTACAATGCTAGTTTTCACTTGGGAGTTACAATATTAGGGCCATTTTCTAATATATGGGCTATGTTGGGATGTAATAAACGATTCCTACTGACACAGAATTACATAGACTTTCACAAGATAAAACAAATTACAATGATATGAGTCGGACAAACAAGATATCAGCTAATTAGTGGCTTAAGGCCGTGAATGTGAATTGGACTTTAAACTTTATTTTACAATGTTTTTAACCTTAAGTATTTATGGACGGAAACTATTTCAACAGTACAACTGCCCTATGCCTACCGTTTTAATTAACAAATAGACTTAATCTACGCAATTAATAACAACATAATACGATAATCAGTCTTACCCTAATCACTATATGATTCACCACACTTGCACAATCACTTTTAGTTTACAGTTCGTCAGTCACTTGTTCTTTTCGTCGTCGACAGTCTCCCCCTCGGTGCGCTGCACCCTCGTAGGTTGGGACGACGAAGCAGGCACGATGAGGACCAGACGCGATGCTGGGCGTCGCAGGTTTCCCGCCGCTGTCCGCACGGTGACTATCCTCGTTCTTCCGTCAGGTCCGGGGTGTGTGGCGACTATCTCGCCGCGTGGCCAGGAGTATCGTGGCAGGGTGTGGTCCACGATCAGGACGATGTCGCCGACCGTCGGATCCCTGTAGTGGGGACCCTGATGGTAGCGAGGCGAGAGAGTTGGGAGGTACTCTCGCACCCACCGCGACCAGAAATGGTCGGCCAGCCGCTGCGATGTCTTCCACGATGGAGTGCCGATGAGGTCGGCGTCGTCGAAGGAGCCGAAGGGTGTGGCCCCGCACGACCTCCCGATAAGGAAGTGGTTCGGGGTCAGGGCTTCTTCTTCTTCTGGGTCGGTGCTGACCGAGAAGAGCGGTCTCGAGTTGACGATGTGTTCTGCTTCCAGTAAGAGTGTGTGCAGAACTTCTTCTTTGGGGTGTCTGTCATGGAGAGTGGCTGCTAGCGCGACTTTGACGGAGCGCACCAGCCTCTCCCAAGAACCTCCCATGTGTGGGGCTCCCGGGGGGATGAATTTCCAGTAGATGCCGAGATTGGCGGCTGCTTCGCCTATACCGTGAATGGCTTCTGTGATTTCACGATAGGCGCCGACGAAGTTGGTGCCGTTGTCGCTCAACATTATCTTGGGCGTGCCTCTTCTGGCGATCATTCTTCTGAGGGCGAGGATCATGGAGTCCGTGCTCAATGAGGAAGCCAGTTCCAAGTGTACCGCCCTTGTGGTGAGGCAGGTAAATAAGGCTCCCCATCGCTTCTCGGTGCGGCGTCCGACGGTCACGAACATGGGTCCGAAGTAGTCCACTCCTGTGCACGTGAACGGTGGGCTGGTTTTGGACAGCCTTTCAGGTGGCAAGTCGCCTTGAGGGATGACTTGCGGCGTCTTCTTGTGGATCTTGCACCAGCCGCAGTTTCGAGCCACCGTCTTCACCAGGTTCCTCAGGGATGGTATCCAGTACTTCTGTCGGATCTCGTTCATCACCGTGATGTGGTTGCCGTGGTTGAAGGTGATGTGGGTGTGTTCCACCAGCAACCTTGTGATCTTATGTCGTCCGTCCAGGACGATCGGGGTCTTGTATGAGGCTGTCAAGTATTTCGCTGCTCCGACCCGGGTAGACAGTCTGATGAGGCCTTCTTCGAGCTTGACTGTGAAGTTCTTCAATTTCGACGTTTGCTTCAAGTCTTTCCCCTTCTCGAGGGCAGTCATCTCTTCTGGGAAGCTGTCTTCTTGTATCTTGCGGATCAGCAGTCGCTCAGCTCTCTCGATGTGTGTAGTCATCTTGGGCAAGAAGACCATTTCTCTGCTTGTTGAAGTCCCTATCTTGGGTAGAGTCTTCACCTTTCGCTGGGCCTTCTCCCACGCTGGGTCTAGTTCCTTTCGAACTATCTTCTTCGTTGTGTTGACCCTTTGCCTGATGCCTGTCTTGAATTTGTCCACAGCTTGTAAGAATCTTGCCGTCGCGTGTAGCAAGCGTGTCCACCTGGAGAATCTTTCCGGGTCTGGTGTTTCAACAGAGGGCGCTCTTCTGACGTTTAAGACAGCAGCGTTCGCCTTTTCCTCGCATGTCTTCGGTACAGGTGCTTCCCTCGTTTCGGTTGGCCAGTCTGTCGGGTCCTCGTACAGGAAGGGTGGCCCCGCGAACCACCGATGAGTCGCGTCGAAGTTTGCCGGGGCTTCTCTCGTGGCGATGTCGGCCACGTTGTGTTTGGTTGGTACCCAGCGCCACTCTTTGACTCTCGTGAGTTCTTCTATTTCGGCGAGGCGATGCGCGACGAAAGGCTTGAACCTCCTGGGGTCCGATTGAATCCAGGCTAGGGCTGTCCTCGAGTCGGTCCAGAAGTATCTCTGGGTCATGTTCAGGTCCAGTTCTTGTTCTACGTTAGCGGCCAGTCGGCTTCCCAACAAGCACGCTTGCAGCTCCAGGCGCGGGATGGACGTCGGCTTGAGTGGTGACACCCTGGCTTTTGCTGCTAGTAGCTTCACTTCGATGTGGTTATCCGGATGACGGGAGCGCCAGTAGACCGCGCAGGCGTAGGCCTTCTCGCTGGCGTCGCAGAAGGTGTGTAGCTCCCCCTCTGTGACATCTTGAGTCAGGCACCGCGGTATGTGGAGATCCCTGAGCTTCTTCAAATCTTCGAGCCACCTTCTCCACTCTTCTTCTCTCGCCGGCGTCAGCTCCTCGTCCCATTCGATTCCACACCTCCACAGGTTCTGCAGCATCACCTTCCCTTGTATCGTTATGGGCGCCGCCAGTCCGAGTGGGTCGAAGACGGACATAACCGCGCTAGTGGCCTCCCTCTTCGTGGGTGCTCGTCTTCCCATTATGGCCTCTTCTGGCGTGTTTCGCAGGTTTAAGGTGAAGTGCAGGCTATCTTCATTCACGTTCCAATTGAGACCTAGCGTCTTCTCAACTTGATCCTTCTGTTCCCCTAGGCGGATGGATTTCGGGTTATCTTCAGCGCTCTTCAGCTCCTCGATCGCGGATGGCTCGTTGCTCGCCCACCCTCGCAAGAAGAATCCTCCGCTCTTGTGGATCTCGTCGACTTCTCTTGACACCCTTGCTGCCGCCGACACGTCGTGGAAGCTCGCTAGGTAGTCGTCCATATAGTGGTCACGTCGAATTGCCCTCGCCGCTTCTGGATATTTGTCCGCGAACTCTTCTGCATTCTTGTTCTTCACATAAATCGCCGCACACGGCGAGCAGGCGGCTCCGAATATCAGCGACGTCATTCTGAATTCCTTGTCTTCCCACAGGAACCTCAGGCTGTCTCTGTCTTCCTCGTTCATCTTGACGCGCAGAAACATTTCCTTTATGTCCGCGACGACCGCGACAGCTCCCTGCCGGAAACGGAGAAGGACGCCGAACAGTGGCTGCAGCAGGTCGGGGCCAGCCAGTAGCGCGTCGTTCAGCGATTTCCCGTTCGATTTCGCGGCTGCGTCGAAGACCAGCCTCATCTTCCTCTTCTGTGGGTGGACGACAGCGAAGTGCGGCAGGTACCATGCTCTCGGAGAGGTAGGTTTCTCACGAACTTCTTCGGCGTACTTGCTGTCGATCAAGTTCTTCATCTGTTCTTGGTAAGTCTTCTTATATGTTTCATCTTTCAGGAACTTCTTCTCTATTCCCTTGAGGCGACGTGCAGCGGCGACTCTACTTTCAGGTAAGTTTTCTTTATCGGTTTTCCATATCAACCCCGTGCTGAATCTTCCGTCGGGGAGCTTCCTGGTGGCGGAGTCCAATACGTCCAGAGCCCGCTGATCGATGTCGCTTGATGGCTTCTTCGCGGCGATTCCCAAGGCTTCAATGTCGAAATGGTCTCTGATCATCTTCTCTAGCTGATCGTCCTTGGCCCTGGGTTGCGTCACGATGTGATTCACCATCCGTACCGGCGTGCAGCTGCTCGTCTTCATCCCGTGTAGCACCCAGCCTAGTTGTGTCCTGGATGCGACGGGCCTGCCTTTGTTCCCTCGCTTGACTTCTTGAGAGACGATGAGATTCCAGTTGTCTTGTCCGATTAATACCGTTGGTTTCGCGTTGGGGTATTTCAACTGGTCCGCTATCTCTTCTAAGTGCTGGCATCCCTCTAAGTCTTGATCGTTCACTTCTTGCGGCGTCAACTGTAGATTCTTCACGGTATATCCCGATAGCATCTCTATGCTCCGCGCGAACATCCCCTTTACTCTGACGTTGATCTGTGTGGACTTCTGGCTCATTCGGTGGCCACCGACGCCTTCTATGCGCAGCTCTTCTTCTGGTCCTTTGGCTCCAATCTTGTTCGCTATCTCTTCTTCCACCAGCGTTATAGTTGACCCTTCATCTAGGAGCGCGTAGACGTGAGCGTTGGCCTCCGGTCCCATCAGTTCTATGGGGATGATCTTCAGGTAAGCTCTCGAGGTAGTTCGCGTCGCGTTGACCGCTGAAGCTATTGTTTGTGCGTCTTCTTGTGTCTTGGGCTTCACTGTCTCTTCGGAGTGCAGCAGCGTGTGGTGACATCTCTTGCATCTTGCACATGGTTTCGCCTTACAGTTGAAGCTTCTGTGTCTTCTCGCCAAGCACTTGAAGCAGGTACCCGTCTTCTTGACTTGCTCCCATCTCTCTTGAATTGAGGCTTCGTTGAACTTCTTACACTTGAGCAACGCGTGTTCGCCCCCACACAGGGGGCAAGAAGTCTTCTCATAATCTCTCTTCTTATCTTCTTTACAGGTGCAGACAGAAGCCACGTTACACTCCTCTTCTTGTTCTTCTTCCGACTCCTCTTCTTGTGACGTGTACTCTTCTTCGCAGCGCGGTGTGGCCCTTGTGGTGTGCACGCCGCGGGAACCGGTGGGTCGCGTACGGCTTCGGTATGCTTCTCTCTTGACTCGCGTTCCCGAAGACTCGTGCATCTCAAACTGATCCACCATCCGGTTGAAGAAGTTCATGAGGCTCAGCAGGATCGGTTCATCTTCTTCTTCCTTGGCCGCTCTATATTCGTACCACTTGAACCGCACCAGTGTACACATCTTCTCGATTATTCTATTAGAGATGTCGCTGGAGTGTAGGTAGCTCTGTTTCTTCATTTGCTTCACGACGCTAACTGTGTTGGACACCGCACCGGCGTAGCGCACCAGCTCTCTCGCATCTTCTGACATGGGGGGAAGCTTCTCTATGTTTTCTATTTCGCCCTTTATCAAATAGGTAGGTCTTCCGAATCGACGTTCCAGCGCAGACATGACCTCCTCCGGGTTCACTTGCGTAAATAGTAACGACTTCACCGCTTCCTTGGCCTTTCCCTTTATGGCTCTTCTCAATCTTCCCATGTTCTCGACGGCGCTGAACAGGCTCCGCGTGTCTTCATACGTAGCTTTGAAGGCCATCCAATCTCTTGAGTCGCCGTCGAATTGATGCACCTCACTGACGTACTTCGGTGCGCGCTGCATGGTCCCTCCCGCCTTGTTGTCGGCTACCGTAGTCTTCATGGCTTGTAGGATTGCTTCGGCCAGCTGGTTGGTGTGATTCCCTTCTTGCTGTGCAGCTGCCGGGGGCGTGGCGTGCGGCGTTCCCTTGCTCGCTTCGCCCTCCAGGCCCTTCGTCTTCGACACCCAAGCCGCGGTGGCGCGCGCCGCGGCTGCTTCGGCTTCAGCATCCACTTCTTCTTCACTCAGGTCGGTATCCTCGTCCAGGCGTGCCAGCTCCAACTTGGTGGTTGCCATGCGAGTCTTGATCTTGACTTCTTCCAATTTCAATTTTTCCAATTCCAGCCTGGCTTCCAATTCTTTCTTCTTGTTGGCTGTTTTGCTTGAACAGGGTTTCTTCGATTTTTCCTTGCCGACCATTGTAGTATCCGTTTCTTCTCTTACGGTGACGTCCTCGGTACGCGCGCTGCTATCGGTCACCTCCGTGCTACCCGATGTTGTGGTGGTGGCCGTACTTGTTTCTTCTTCGGTGGCAGAGCGCGAGCTGTCTCCCTTCTTGCTTCGTGTCATCATCGCGGTTCGGCGCGGCTTCGAGAACGACTGCGACTTTCTTCAATAATCTTCAATTCAAATACACGCGGCGGCGATGTATAATGCGTAGTCTTCTCAGCGATATGTCCGAACAGGCGCAAGCAGTAACCCCGCAGACTTCAACAATTTCTCTTCAATGCTTGATATTGAATCTTCAATCTTCTTAACCGCAGCTAAGTTCAACGACGAGGCGCCAACGCTTAAGTACTTTTTCTGGGTGGCACAAGTAGCGGGTGTTGTGCCACACAACAATTCTTCAAACGACTTCGTCGAAATTCAATATTCAAGGTGCGCTGCGGCGGTCTTCGGCTTGCGTCTTCAATATTCCCACGATGACCAAATCTTCTACGTGCTTGATCTTCAAAATAATCTTCATACAATCTTCAATTGCAGATATTTCTTTTATTTTCGTTTTTTTTTTTTTTTTTTTTTTTTTTTTTTTTTTTTTTTCTATTGGACTGCAGTAGGTCGTCCTAGGGGACGGTTTCTACGTAACCGGGCAGTTATTGGCGAGACCTGAAGGGTCTCCAGCCAATGGGGGGAAGTAAAATACTTAACCTAAGCTAACTACTTGTACTACACTAACATCATGACTACCTGCAACAACAGCACTAAGGGCGACCCCTAGTGGGACTCGGACCTCGGCTTAGGGCGTTGCTGGCGTGGACTTAGGGGGGGGGAGACAGCTTGATGAGGGCTGAATTATCGGGGTGACTGCGGAGTCTGAAGAGACGACCGGCTCTACGACGGGAGAGCTCGGTGGATCGTGACCGGCGGCGGTGGGGCGTCGCGACGGGCCTCGTCGGCGAGGACGGTATGCCGGGCGGCGGCGTTTATTGTGTAGTGTGCTGGTCGATTTACTCGCCTCCTGGAGGAGGGTAATTTCGTCATCGGGTTCTAAAAGTGTGTGCCTGGGACGGCGAACTTTACTTATGAGAGAGGGACTGTAGTCGGCCGCTGCGACGACTAGGGGGTTCGGATGGCGGGGGGCAGAGTCGAAGTAACGCTTGGAAATGCGTTTGAGGTATTGCCTGATGGTTGGCATTTTTAGATCGAGATGGAGTTGGACGTTACGCATGAACCACGGGGCAGCCGCGGCTCTGCGCAACACTCGATTCTGGAGGGTTTGGAAGGATTTAAAGCGACAAGGCTTAACGTGTGCGAACACGACGCTAGCGTAAGTCAAGATGGGGCGGATGCACGTCACGTAGATTCTCAGCTTATTTCTAAGTGACAATTTACTGCGCGTTCTAAGGATGGGGTGGAGGCGACCGACAGCGAAAGCGGCGCGAGCGCGCACCGCTTTGATGTGGTCTCGGAAACTCAGATGGTGGTCGAGGATAACCCCCAGGTATTTGGCTTTCATCTCCCAAGGGATCTGTTTGCCGAACATGAGGACGGGACGGATGTGGGTGTGGGTATCACCGTGTCTCTCGAAAAGAACGGCTGCGCTCTTTTCGGGATTCACCTCTATTCTCCATTTCCGGAACCAGACCCCGAGGGCGTCGGCTGCGGTTTGAAGGGTTCGAGAGATGCTATCGAGACTCCTACCGGAATAGTAGATAGCCGTGTCGTCGGCGAAGAGAGCCAACTTGGCCAAGCCACGTTTGGGAATGTCGCTGGTGTACAGCGTGAACAGAAGGGGCGATAGCACGGAGCCCTGAGGGACTCCTGCGCGAATGGGGTGAGGGGACGAGAGGGTGCCTTCTAGGCGATAGCGGAAGGAGCGATCCGACAGAAAGTCTCGAATGATGAGCACGAGACGGTCCGGCACGTTGAATTGGTACAGTTTGTATAATAAACCGTTGTGCCAGACCTTGTCGAAGGCTTTCGCTACGTCGAAGAAGAGCATGCCCGTTTTGTACGAGCGCATAAAACGGGAGCTAATGTGTTCGACAATGCGGTGCAATTGTCGAATGCAACAGTGCTGGGTTCGAAAACCGAACTGTTCGTCGGGGATGAGTTTACGGGAGTCAGCGAAATCCTTTAAACGGATATAAATGAGACGCTCATAGATTTTCCCAATTACATTGAGAAGACTAATGGGGCGATAACTAGTGGGCTCACTCTTGGGTTTGCCGGGTTTGGGGATACCGATAACGGTGGCTTGTTTCCAAGCTTGCGGAAAGATGTTATTACTCAGAGCGCCATTGAAGATGGCGGCCATGAGAACTATGAGCGGGGCGGAAAAGTGTTTGATCACCTTATTGGTGATACCGTCTGAGCCGGGGGCTTTCCTAGGTTTGAGATTCCTCACTATCGTGTGGACCTCGTCTACGGTGATGGGGGGTAAGGGATCGTCGGGGTCTTCATCGGGAGGGAGGGAGGCCCTACGTTCGACCTCGCGATCCACCTTGGAAAGATGGACCGGGTCTGCGGGTTGGGTGCTGGGAGTACATTGGGCTTCTAGACTGTCGGCTAGACATTCGGACTTTTCGTCATCTTCAAAGGCCGGCCTTTGGTTCGGACGATTGAGAGGGGGAGTTGAAGCTACACAATCGGATTTCAGATTACGTTGCAATTGCCAGAAGGCCAGATGGGATGGCTCTAAGTCGCTCAACATCTTGTCCCAGCGGGCATCCCGAACCTCCCGTACACGTTTCTTTACAGCACGCTGTAGAGAACGCATATGGGCGCGGTTAGCTTCGCAGGGAAAAGTGTCATAGGCACGGATGGATGCGTTCTTCTCCGTCAGCAGTTCACGCACATCGTCCGGCAGTTTCCAGCGGTGTTCGTCCACCGCTGGAACTTGCCGTGAACACTCGTTCACCACGGACTGTACGTGACTGGTAAGGGAGTCGATCGCGCCCAGCGTGTCGGCAATCGTAACGATATCGTCGGGGATGGAATCTAAGTGAACGGATGAGGAAGACTTGAGGCGCTCCTCTAGTTTTCCCCAGTCCGTGACAGTTTTGGTCGGGGCGGGTTGACCAGGATCCGGGGGACCACCCCGGGGACCTAGGTGAAGGACTACGGGGCGGTGATCGGAGTCTAGCTCCTCATGCGTCTCTATAGAGCGTAGACCGAGGTTTACGTTCTTTAGGAGCGCTATGTCAAGGACATCGGGCTGATGGTCAGGGTTATGGGGGTAGTGAGTGGGACACATCGGGGCGATAACGTCGAATTCGAGCTCCGGGCTCAACTCTTCGAGGTTACGACCCGCGTGGTTGTTGGAGTTGCAGCTCCACGAGAGATGTTTGGCATTGAGGTCGCCCGCTATGATAACGGAACCTCCGCCGAGGTCAAAGAGGGCTTTAAGATCGCTCCGGAGTTGGATCTTATTACTGGAGGGAGGATTATACACCGAGACGATTGTGATCGGCTGGTGTCCTGTCATGCCTAGTCTGCATATGGAAGTTTCCAGGAATTGGAGACCAGGAGGAGGGTCTAAGGGAGTGCAGTACAGGGAACGTTTGTAGTAGATGAGAGTACCACCGCCCCTACTACGGGTCCTGTCGTTGCGAACTAATTTATAGTTAGCAATTCCAGGGTTCCTGTTGTGGGGCTTGAGAAACGTTTCCTGCACTAAGAAGATGTCAATTTGATGATCACGCAAAAAGATTGCGATCTCATCTCGTTGACCGTTAACGCTGTTAGCGTTGAAGAAGCCTAATTTAAGGGATCGGGGCTTAATTCTACAGCTTTCTGTATCCATTGGAATTTATTGGATGAGGAAAATGACTATGTCATCTAGTTCGCAGAGGACATTGATGCGAGCGATTGGATCGCCTTGAGAGGCGTTCCAAGCGGAGACTATGTTGATCGCCCACTGCGTATTGCAGGAGGAGAGGGTTTGGATAAGGCTGGGGATCGTGTCCCTAAGGAGCACTTTAGTGGACGAGAGGGAAGTGGAGGGAGCAACCGCTGTCGGCGCTGGCCTGGGAGCGAGTGCGGGGGCGGGTGCGGGGGTGGGTGCGGGGGGAGCCTGTGATGTTGTGGGACTACGTGCAGGCTGTGAAGCAGCTAGCACTATAGTGGGAGCGGGGATGGTGGAGCTCATCAGGGCGGGGATAGCCGGGATTGGGGGTCTTGTGGTTGGTTGCTGTTGCTGGGGCAACTGGGTAGTGGGCCTTAAGGCGGGGAACGCCTGCTGATGGTTCAGCGCATTCCATGGGGACGGCCTTTGGGGACTGAGGCGGGCGGGGGGTTGGGATGAGAGAGGGGGGGGAGCCGTGGAGGGACTCTCTCTTTCGTGACGGGCGGCTGAACGTTTAGCCAGCTTGGGGTTGCGCTGTTTTGGCGCTTTGGCACACCCGCGATAATTCGCCGGGTGACCAGACTCGCCGCATAGAACGCAACTAGGGGGCTCAAGGCATAGGGACCTATCTTTCGGGCGTTCGCAATCGCTAGTGCCGTGGTCGCCCAGGCACTTGACGCACCTGGGTTTCGCATAGCAGTTACGCTGCGAGTGGCCATAAAGCTGGCAACGGTGACATTGACCAGGGGGACCGGACTTGTTGGGGCGCTCGACGCTTATGCCAGACAGGTGGCATAAGGTCTTAATATTATAGACGGCCTTAGACTCGTCTGAAGGTTCGCATACTGCGAGGACCATGTCGTAGGGGGTGCCACCGCGGCCGCGGTGCATGCGGTGGACTTCCAAGGCGGGGATGTTTTGCGACTTAAGGTCGCTGAGGATGGCGTCGGAGTCAATCTCCTTGGGGATGCCGCGGATAACGACTCTGATAAGTCGCTCATCGGGAAGGGCAAAGGTGTGGAATGACACACTTTTTTCCCTTAGCATGCGCGTGAGATCGCGGAAGTCTTTTGAGGTGGGGACTAAGACTTTGATGCCCTGTTGGGTGGTGCGGGCGCTAAGGTAGTTGATCTTGCGATCAACACACAACTTGGACACATCGGTCCACCTCGCCTTGTCCTGAATGTACAGAGGCGGAGGAGCGGGCTCTTTCCTCGGAGCCGAGGTTTTCGAGCCGGTGACGGGGCGGGGGGAGGAAGGACGACTGGCCTGCGGGGAGGTAGTCGGGACGGGACTATGGCAGGCAACCGATGCGGGGGTCGCAACGGTTGTCTTGGGGGTTTTGGCCGGGACTTGGCTGGAGGAAGCCGCCTTGTTTTTGCGGGCACGCTTCTTTCCCTTTCCGACTACGGTAGTATAGCCTTCAGAGGATGAAGAAGCTGACGAATATGATTCGGACTCAATGTCGGAATCGGGGACTAGGGGCTCTGACGTGTCCATTGATGACGTCATCTCTGGAGCATGTCGGAGGGACGGGGAAGGGGTGTGAAAATTCGCGGAAGGCGCAGCTGCGGAGTGCAGGTGCGAAATTTCCATTGTTTCCGTAGACAATGGACCGGGAGAGAAAGGCGGTAGCGACATAAGGCTCGGAATGCCATTGTTCTCGTCGAACAATGGCTCTCCTTCGCCGAAATGATCGGTTTCGTTATCACAGGTGGGTGACAGGGGATTAGTAGTGTGCCTTATGGGCCCACTACTAGGAATTCGAGCGCCGTATTGGGCAATAAAATCGGGGTCTTTTAGAAGTTCCCGGAAGAACGCTAATATCGCAGCGTCAGACATCTCGGAAAAGATGCCTGAGCCGTGTGTAAAAAGGAGGATAAGCTTAATAAAAACGCGGCGCGCACATGTACGCGACTATTTTTAGTATCGGCCTATACGTCCTAACAATTTAATTTTAAAAACGCGATTCCCCGGGTGGATGGGCCCGGGGGTATGTGAAAACCCTCCCTGTCGGGTATAGACAGGGAGGTTGAGTGCCTATTGGTGAGCCCTAAGCTAGTAATCCCTTCGCCAGTCTTATTGTGCGAACGGGTTCCTAAGTCTCTAGTGAGGTGCAATACTAGAGAGTGCTAGATGGGAGAGAACGGGGTTAGAGCTAGCGTCGACTAGGAGACCCCCCAAGGCCGGTGGTACTAGCTCCTTCCAATTTTCGCCTTGCCCTGAAGGGGCGCAGCTGGTGTATTGGGTCAACACCCTCTCGGTTTCGTTAACACTGCAAAGTATCAGCCGAGGACCACGAAACTGTGGATTTTCCCTGAAGGGGCACACGCGTTTGTCAAAGAAATAGACGTTCAGCCACCGCCTTGAAAAAGGCAGCTTTTGAACTTATAGTCGTGAAGTGGAGAACACTACGGCGGGGCGTAGCGATATTCGTGAGCGAGCACGTCGAGAAAGTACGCAGCGCGAGTTGCGGCACGTCCGTCCTCAGCGAGCGTCGGAGCGCGAATCCTTTTATTTTCGTGAAGTGCCGGAGCTTAAGTACTTTTTCTGGGTGGCACAGGTAGCGGGTGTTGTGCCACTCAACATTTCTTCTCGCGAAACTTCACTAACGTAATTTTTTCTTTGCAGCACGTAGAGTGTTCTTCAGCTTCAGGCTTCAGTTCTTCAGATCCGGCTCGAAGGACCAACTGTTGAGGGGATCTTGAAAAGAAAACTCCCGATGCTTGAAGTAGACATGATATATTTGGAGACGTTATTAAGGCGTTTTGAGGCGTGTGAATTACAATTTGTGGTTGCTTACGTACTACGAAACTTTACCGGCCCGAGAACCTATGTTTTTTAACAATCTTACAATGCTAGTTTTCACTTGGGAGTTACAATATTAGGGCCATTTTCTAATATATGGGCTATGTTGGGATGTAATAAACGATTCCTACTGACACAGAATTACATAGACTTTCACAAGATAAAACAAATTACAATGATATGAGTCGGACAAACAAGATATCAGCTAATTAGTGGCTTAAGGCCGTGAATGTGAATTGGACTTTAAACTTTATTTTACAATGTTTTTAACCTTAAGTATTTATGGACGGAAACTATTTCAACAGTACAACTGCCCTATGCCTACCGTTTTAATTAACAAATAGACTTAATCTACGCAATTAATAACAACATAATACGATAATCAGTCTTACCCTAATCACTATATGATTCACCACACTTGCACAATCACTTTTAGTTTACAGTTCGTCAGTCACTTGTTCTTTTCGTCGTCGACAGTGTCTGTTCCGCGTGTGGCTTGCGGCCTCTTCCTTCTGAGCGCGTAACTGGCATTTTGCAACAAAATTCTTCGTATAACTCGTTCACGTAAAATTGGACGCTTCACGTTATTCTCTCTTCGCGTAACACGTTCACTTGAAACGGGGCGCTTCACGTTATTCTTTCTTCGTGTGACAGGTTCACGTAGAATGGGGCACGTTACGTTATTCTTTCTTCGTGTAGCACGTTCACGTAGAATGGGGCACTTTACGTTATTCTTTCTTCTGTAGCACGTTCACGTAGAATGGGGCACGTTATTCTTTCTTCTGTAGCACGTTCACGTAGAATGGGGCACTTTACGTTATTCTGTCTTCGTAATTATTTACGTAGCGTTTTTCTTTCTTCACGTAATTGCTTACGTAACGTTTTGAGGTGCTTCCCGTTCTTCTGTCTTCACGTAATTATTTACGTAACGTTTTGAGGTGCTTCCCGTTCTTCTATCTTCACGTAATTATTTACGTAACGTTTTGAGGTGCTTCCCGTTCTTCTTTCTTCACGTAATTATTTACGTAGCGTTTTGAGGTGTTTCCCGTTCTTCTTTCTTCACGTAATTATTTACGTAACGTTTTGAGGTGCTTCCCGTTCTTCTTTCTTCCTGTAGATACGTAATTTACGCGAAGAGGCTGCTTGCGATTCTTGACCACGTATATCCGGCTCGAAGGACCATTAAATGTGCAGTATAGCACACTGACTGTTACTGGATTGCGTGGTGACTGTAGAGTGAAACGCCGAGTACTTCTTGAGTTTTCTTTATTGTTGCTTCTATTACAATATCTGCCTGTAGACTGTTTTGAGCGCGCAATTTTGCGCCTAATTTATACAATTTTAACAACAAAAAATCTAAATTCGCTATTGGACGACCAATCACAGCTAAGTATTTTAGTCCAATAAGATTCAAGTACGTTTTTGGTAAGATTTCGGCGCAGACGCTTACCTACGACGAAACCTTACCGTAACGTAAGCCGCGACACATTTTATGCATTTTAAAGCAATTAAACTGAGTAAATCCTATGCAAACTATACATTTTTATGTTCCTAAACCTATTCCTCATATAAGAAAAATGTAAACAATAACAAAACTTAACAAAACATTATCAGTCGTACTTACGTATACTAAGGTAAAGTTACACAAACTATGCTAACAAACTATGCTTACAAACTATAACACTAATCAAATCACTATATACATGTTGAATAATTAGTTGTCCCGCACAATAACACTAATCAAAACACTATGCACATGTTAAATAATTAGTTGTCCCGCACACTAAGATAACGAATATGAAACGAAATATGTTTTATGATGTGACCTAACAGACTCTGGAGACATGCCTGTAACGATTCTTAAAGATACACGAAACTCCTATACTAAGCAATAAAAAATATAACATAGTAAATACGAGAATATTTAGTTGTAACCTATAACGATGAAAAGCCATAGGAATCAGGCATAATTCCCATGACAAAAGCGGTGAGCCAGTTTCAAAATCCCGGCGTTTAGTGAGGAAGATTTTGTAGTGCAGTAATGTATTTTAACATAACCGTCAAGCCTATATTCTGTGAGGGGATAAGTAGAGCTCTACCGTTGTACACTAACAGTGATAATATTTCGTTATCTAAAAGTCAATAAGGGCGAGTTTCATATGTAATCTGGTTTGAAAGGTCGTAAACTATAGTCGTTGTCAAAGGATATTTGTGAATTGACATGATTTTGATCGTTACATATCAAATTATATGTTATCCTACAAACTTTCCTTCCCATCGATTTACCCTAAACACGATCATCAATACAATCACAATCGATTGTGTAACATTGATTACACGGTGTGCGCGGGCGCACAATGTGGGCAGAAATAAAAATGGCGTCGATTGTCGTACTTCCGGCGGAAGCGCATTATGTGGTGCCGGTCATGCGAGCAGGTGACCGTGGTCTGTTATCTATTTGGAGTTGTTTACGAGATTTATGAACGAATATTTAGCAGGTAGAGGTCGACTGACGCTACTGATTCATGTGGGAATAGACGAAAATTATAGTTTTATTTCTGGTCACGCTACGCCTATCCAGAAGGGTGATTCTATAAACAGGATGGGAAAGGACCCTAATGCTCCTATTAATAAACTACTTTCGACATGGCAGCTTGGGAGCTGGATACCAAAAGCATAGAGTAAAATTTTATACAGTTACTAACAATTTTTTTAGTCTGCTTCTCAAGTCATATCCATAGATACGACACTTAGGAGTGCTCCTATTAATAAACTACTTTCAACATGACAGCTTGGGAGCTGGATCCCAAAAATCGCCGGCATAGAGTAGAATTTCATACAGTTACTAACAATTTTTTTGATCTGCTTCTCCAGTCATATCGATAGATACGACACTTAGGAGGTAACCCTGAAATGAGAGACGGGTATTAAAACGGCCTGTATGAATAAAAAGGTTTAGTTTAACTTTGTGTTTCTTAACACTTCAGGAACAAATAGAATAAAATATTTATCCCTCGCGAGGAGGACTACCGCACATGCCCTGTGATCGTCATAAGTGACAAAGCGGCAACTTATAATCGTAGCGATCAGTTCTGTCAACTAATATAGTGATCATACAGATGTGATAGCCCATGTAGTTCATTCAGCCCATCTGTGTTGCTGGGGAGTTTGTTGCGCCGTTTCTTCTTCACAGCATAAACACTAGGAAGCGATGAAGGGAGGGCTTTTTGTGGGATGTCTATTGTAAACATGACGTTCAAAAAGAAGTAAGTAATTCTAGTCTATTTTGAATAAATGAGTTTTGAGTTGAGGACATAACGCACCTTGTTAGAGTCTCTACGGCAAGTAACTACAGAATAACAATTCAATGAAACCTGTACACAATTAAATGATTCATCTTTGATAGGATACTGCGACTTCCATTGATGAAGTACCAACTCTAACGGACCTTTTACATGAATAAAGTGCTTGACGTTTAAATATATCAATTAATTAACATTGATAGTGACACAATTATGTCTAGCGAGATACTACGATGGCTGTTGAAACAAAGGAGTCCTTGATAAGAGACAAACATAACGTGACACAAGCTAAATGGACCACCGACCTAAAGTAAGCACCTATAGTAGAATGGATGCAGAAGACGGAGAAACGGGTTTTATGATACAAAAAGCCTATGTCCGTGTGGACGGCGATAGGCTGAGTTAATTTCTGCCGAAAACTGAACTGTAGTTTAGCAGGAGATTTATGTTATAATAACAATAAGTCTAAAAACTTAAGTAAGTAAGTAAGTTTAAGGACCGTATTAATAACTCTATTTTTTTCTTTTTTTCTTTTGGACTGCTGTAGATGGTCCTAGGGGACCGTATTGGCGAGACCTGAAGGGTCTCCAGCCAATGATAACTCTCATCTTAGAGTTGCTTCTTAAGTACCTATCGGTTTGATGTCACATGAGGCCTTGAGGCAATGTCTTGATTAATTAATAAGTGATTTTGTCAAATGTACGAAATACCTTTGACGTTTACATTTCCTCTTGGGATGCTGCTTTCAGGACGCCATGTTAAGCAGGTTTATTAATACAGCAAACATCATCAGCTTAAGTAAATAACAAAACCGAATACCACAAATAAAACCTTCGTTCTTAAAAGTATCTTCTATAATTAAAACAAAACAAACGGATATATCAGCGACAATCTCTGCCGTACCCTTCAACACTCACCAATTATCTTTTTTTTACTAATAGAGTGGTTATTTATCTTTTTGCGAGTTACGTTCGACTGCCTTCCGTCTCTCGATCACAATGGCTAACGAATGGCACGTCATTGTAGCGACTAATTGTGGTCATTAGGACAACAGTGATGTATGTGGACGTTGACGAAACGTGGTTTTAGAATTATTTGGGAATGTTACGTCGGTGTAGAATTGAATGACTAGGAAGAGACTACTGAGATGACGGCTAATAGAGATGTATGGAAAAGAATACAGGGTATTAACGAATTCGTGTAATTCCTTAAAACCACATGATCTAGTGGTTTAGACAGGAACCGAACGGGATTTAGCTTGATTAAAAATAAAAAAATAAAATTATAATTTTTTCATGCGGCTTTGTTACCGATCGTATCTAAACCACCCAATAAGGATTCAGTAAAAGAATAAGAATTTATTTTTTTGCAAAAAAAAGTTTGATTTGTGTGAAAATTTCGATGCCACGCATAAATTAATGAAAGCACGGCGACACGGCTGGCAGGCACGACTAACGCGATATCGCTCTTTGCAGTCAGATAACTCAAGGCTTTAAAATGACTCAGAAATAGAAAATCAAGTTTTTTTTTATTTTATTTTTTAGTTGATTTTCAAAAAGTCCCATTTAGGGTTAATCTGTGTCACCAGTAGATCACGTGGTTTGAAGGAATTACACGAATTCGTTAACACCCTGTATATGCTGCGCCGACCACAAGTAAGTTGGGATAAAGGCAGGAGGATGATGATGATGTTACGTCATTGCAGGTATTTAAATAGGTTTTGTAGATTATATGTCACATCTGACCCCAGATTTATATCTTTTGGATAAGTCTGTTGTCGAACGATTCGGTTTATTATCTCTTTTTCTCTCTTTACGAGAATCGTAGTCGAAACGAGATAAGAAACCGAATCGGTGGACAGCAGACTTATCTAAATGTTCTAAATCAGGGTGCTGGTTAAACAGGTTAGACTGGAAGTCTGGATAACAAAGTTGAAATAAACTGTATGATGATGAGACTGGTTGCGTACCGCCCGTCGTCCCAGGAGCCCAATTCTACTAACAAAAACTTTTATCAATTGCAACTTAGTCGTTTATGTAATGTCTAATACTTATGTTGTCGAAAAATATAAATCTAAACTAAATCTAAAATAAAAACAAAGAAAAATTATATCCTAGACTAAACTACCAATATAAACTAATAGAGTGCATCAAAATATTCCTCCGCTGAGCTGTCCACTGGAAACGTGCCCAGAAGGCTGGCAGCGTTGCCACGTTGTATGGCAACGCTAATTTTTTGGCCGAAAAACAAGCCAGCCCTCTGGTCACGTGAAGTGTCGACCAGTCTTCTTCCTATTTCCTTAAAAAAGGAGACGCGCACTCGGACCCCATGACCCGAGCGTTTCCACCCCAAACGGCTCAAAGTCATAGTTTCCTATGATGTTGCTATATTTGCGCCGTTTGAGGGTCTCCGCAGCCGCAGCGGCAGCGCCAGCACAGCCCGCCGAGGTAGGAAGATGGGATGGAGCAAGGGTGTCGACACAAGTCGTTATCGTGTATTCAGTCAGTTTTCGTTTACAAAAACTATCAAATTGTTTGACAACAAAAACAAAACAAAACATTTTGAACTGAATGAACGATTCAATTGCAATTGATAAAAGTTTCTGTTAGTAGAGTTGGACTCCAGGACGACACTTTGTCTTGTCTATTGTGTCGATAATTACCGTGCTTGAGGTTTAAGAAACTTATTTTACATAAACATAACTTCACGCCTTATTCCCCGAAGGGTTGGCAGAGGTGTATAGTACACCCACGTTTCGCCGTTATGTTTAAGTCCCATGTAATAGGGGGCGAGCCTATTGCCATCAACCGGGCACAAATCCAGACTCCGAGCTGCTACTGAGAAATTCCACACGGAAAAACCCAATAACACTTTGCCTGACCTGGGGATCGAACCCAAGACCTCAAGCATAATAAAAATTTTCAAAAAAAAATCGTTCGGTGAAATGTTTTTTTTTTCTTGGTGCGTGCACTGGGCCCCTCGTCGATGCGGGGACCCCTAGGTAGTTGCCTAATCCGCCTTTTAGATAATCCGGCCCTGTGTAAGTAATTTATTTTTGCGCTAACTTTGTCAAACGCGTTATTGCATGACACGCCGTCTATTAACATAAGATTGTACTTAAACGATCAATAAGAAACCAATTGATTATTATCCCATTATTCGCGCCAGTCACCTTCAATGCGGCCGACCTTAATTCCCATGCAACCATGGTTGATAGCGTGAGTCATGGTGATCTTATAGAGTGACAAGCTAATCCTCTAGTATGAGAGATAAGGGAGATTAGCGCAACGGATGCTGCGAGTGATGGGATCAGAATGTTAAGAAATTAATAAGGTTTGTTGGTACTTGATCATGGGCGTAGCTATACTCTTTTCACTCTGATGAGTCCTAACAACTCGGTAATTTCGTAAATTGTAACCGTAAGGAAACTGCTATCGAAAAAACGTAAACGACATCATCAAAAACTGTAAAACAGCTATATTATCCATGTTTTGTTTTTTAATAATATTTTATATTCTTTGTATGGTAAAGTTTTGTAGAGAAACGTCAAGAATCAACTTATGGGGTTTAATTTCGAAGAGTATTTTTACGTAACTTTTTAATTTGACTGCCTTGTTCTAATAATCTCAAGCGCGACTGCTAAGCTTTCGGCTAAGGGTTCGATTACCAGGTCGGGCAAAGTTTTATTAGGTTTTTCCGTGTGGAATTTCTCAGTAGCAGTCTGGATTTGTGCCTGGTTGATAGCAATAGGCTCGCCCCTACATGGCACTTAAACATAACGGCGAAATTAAGGTGTACTATAGACCTCTGCCCAACCCTTCGGGAATACAGGCGTGATATTATGTAATGTTTTTAATTTTAGTGGTGCATCCCCTGCGTCCTACCTAGAGCTCGTGGCTAAATAATTACAGCCGCATAGACCGATCTTCCGGGTTAAGCCACGCTTGCCGAGGTTGGTCTGTGGATGGGTGACCATTTACCATAGCGAGTTTCCTCCGTGCCTCGGAAAGCACGTAAAGCCGTTGGTCCCGGCTGTCATTTGTAGATCTTTGACAGTCGTTACTGTTGTTCAGAAGCCAGAAAGTCTGACAACCAGTCTTACCAAGAGTATCGTATTACCCAGTTACTGGGTTGTGGAGGTCTGATAGTCAGTCGCTCCATGTAAAATACTGATATTCAGCTGCATTCGGTTCGACTGGAAGCCGACCCCAACATAGTTGGAAAAAGGCTAGGCAGATGATGATCCCCTGCGTCCTACCAAATTGTAAATTTTTAATTTTTAAAATTTTATTGCATATGTTATTTTCCTATTTTGGACTTTAGTGTCCATGTTGCAGATTATTGATATTATTTTACCTATGCTGGGGATTGCATGAGCTCCCATGTTATTATTGTAAAAGCAAAAATATTAATAATTGTTTTTGCTATCATGTTGTTAAATCACAATATTCATAGCCGACTGATCAGTATTCAGTCCCCGGCGAGCGCCAATGATTGCATTTGACACGATTCTTCATCAGATCATTAGCTCATATTTTTTATAAAACAATCTAATAAAAGTTTTTCAAACCTAGGAATCGAAACTATTGAATTCCCAAGAACTCTTTGTCGGCAACCACGCTTGAAACCACAGTTCCAAAGAGAGAGTCTAACAATTATAAAAATATCTTTAAACGCTTGTAATTACTCCAATGTGGTAGGTAGGTAATCTAAAAATTATAAAAATCTACTTCATGCTTTTCTATTCAACTAATTCAATATAGTAAATTATAATTTTGTTTTTAAATTCAGTTTTACTGTACTTGTTTACAAAAACTCATCATTCATAATAGATACTATCCTCGTCATTAATTCCTACCTACTTAAACGATACGGATTCCACCTATAAAAACTTAAACAATTAGTATGTACCCAAAAAACCCTAAGAACAAAACAACACCAAATATAAAACATAAATACCTGTTTTCCAAAAATTTCACACGGTAAAATGCACAAAAACTAAAAACAAACTTCCATAGCTGTCATAATTGGCGCGAAAAGTTTACGAGTATTTTCCCGAGGCACAGGCGACGCGGCATACAGCCACACAACAAATGTTTTTGTCCGAACACCACTGTTTACACTATCATTCCGCCTTTGTTACCATGGAGGTTTGTTGGAGGACGAGTCGGCTATTATTTATCATTGCTTTACTCTTTAGTTAACAAAAAACTGTTAGTTTTTCCGCGCATGTGACATGGTATTATTGGCTATTATAGCACCAATCATTTTTCATGATTGTTCGTTTTTATTATGATTTTAGGAAACTGTATTAGCTACAAATCTAGTGATTAAATAAAAGGAAATGTATCCAGTATCTCATTTTCTTGCACAGTCTTAAGAAACCTGGGGGCCAATTCTCCTAAAATAAATTGTTGGCAAACGCAATCGAACCACAACCGTCAGTCAGTTTTTGTTTTCGAAAACTTTCAAAATGATTGATTTTGTTTTTTGTGTCAAACAATTTGATAGCTTTTGAAATTGAGAACTGTCTGAATGAACGGTTCGGCCTTGGTTCGGTTGTGATTTTTCAAGATTTATTTTAGGAGAATTAGGCCCCTGCATGCTAACAGCATGCCTGACGACACAATTGCCGCAGTGGCTAAGCGCTTGGCTGCTGCACAACGCGTCGCGGGTTCGATTCCCGGACGGAACAAGTATTTATTTATTTGACGAGATAAGCTGGTGTTCACTAACATTCATACTCTAGTCGAACAACAGTTTACTCGAAAAATGTACTAGAATTTTACGTTAACCAGAAAATGTATGTTGGCCTTAGGAGATTAAAGTTATTTCAAGTTTTTTTTATTATTTGACTTGGTCGCGATTGACCCTAGTCGCACCTGGGGGTCTACTCCCTAAGCACGAAGTCCGTGGTTTCGGCCTTAGTTACGAGCGTTTCCTACTCCCTATCACCTACGGACATACGATTATTTCGGGGCCCAAACTAAGAATGAATTACAACACGATTTGACAGTTGTCCCTACTACCGATGTGTTTTTGCCCGTCCGAAAAGTTGAACTTGACACTTGTTTTGTTCACTCCTACGTTTCGGGCTACTTTCGGACGGGCGACTAACTTCGTTGATGGACTTAGGGAGTAGGCCCCCTGATGGTAAGTAAACACAGGGTCTAAGATGGAGCACACGAATCCAAGTAACAGAGATATAGAGAGATTCCCCTATACCCCTCTGGCTCTCACATACACACGACGGAACACAGTAAACTGCTTGGCGCCTTAATTTTTGCCTTGGCGGTTTAATGTGAGGGTGGTAGCTAGCCAGGCGGACCGTATAGATCCTACTACCAAGCGTGCTGGGTTTTGTTGAATCTTACAACACGCGTCTATTGCGTGCGGTGAGGAAGTTTTATATTCTGACTCACACAACACGGGATAAAAGAAATAAAGATCAAATCAATAGTCCTAAATACTATCGACTTTTACAGCAAAATCGGGTTTTTTATTTTCTGTTACAGATTAACAAGTAGGTTTTATAACCAAGAACACCTACGTCAGCTTAATTTGTGTCAAAAGACAGAACATCAAAATGTTCCACGAGTAAAATATTCATCCCTTTAATACCCGTAGACGTAGACACACAGTTACGTAAACTTAAATAGTTTCGTTATCAGTCGCCGGCGAAACGGCTTATCGCGCAAGTTTGGTCCCAAATGTAGGTCTCTACGTTGAACAGAATTAAAAAGCTATTAGGAACAGCGTACGCGATGAATTCGTTGGAAATTCCGACTCAGTTAGTTTCTGAGCTTTTAGAATCATTTCTGATTTTTAATTTGGGAGAAGGGTGTATTTCACCAACCTATCATTAACGGTTCATTAAGCTAATTCGGTCTCTAAACGTTTCAATAGCTAACACTTGCATTTTTTTATTTATTTTTTGAGATGTGTTTGCTGTTGTCTCTGGTCAAGGTCAGAGGTGACAGAGACAAAGTCTACGATGGCGCGAGCTTACCCAGAAGAAGCATGTTCACTCTTTGAAGAGATTCGGGTTGTAACCGTTCGGGAACACAGACGCAGGTAGTGAGTTCCACTCTTTTGCCGTGCGCATTATGAAGGATGTTTGGAAGCGCTTAGTGCGAATTGGTGGAATGTCAACTAGGTATGGATGGTAACTTGCAGTGCGTCTAGATGTCCGATGGTAGAAGGGGGCCGGTGGGATGAGGTTGTGGAGTTCTTGAACACACTTACCGAAGTACAGTCTATAGAAGACCGACAAGCAGGCAACCTTGCGGCGATGAGCCAAGCTGTGAAGCTTAGCATTTCACCACACGTGTTCAATAATCTTGTCATTATCACTATTGATATACTATCGTTAACTTGGAGCTCTAAAATGACTCAGAAACAGAAAAAAAGGTTATTTTTATGAAAAAAATATTTTTGCTAAAACTGAAAAAAACCCGTGCTTGGTCAGTCTGTGCTACTGTGTCACTAGTAGATCACGCGGTTTGAAGGAATTACATGAATTCGTTTACACCCTGTATTATCCATGTTTTGATTTTTTTTTTATATTTGATTATTCTGTTCATGGTAAAGTTTTGTAGAGAAACGTCACTACTCACCTTACATTGAAAAGGAGTGAATTTGGGCTCCTCATAATACTCGAATGAAATCATAAAGCATTGAATAACCCGTAAAAGGCAGAACTTCACAAAAGAATGTCATATGGTCACAAAACATCTAATTTACGATGAAAATTATAAAGCAGAAAAATAACAAAAACCATAACTAGGTAATACTTTACCCTTTTCTATTGTTGTTAAAATAATTATGGTTACGGCAGAGTACCTTCATACCAGTGTAAAATCAAGTTTACTCTAGTCCTCGATAGATGGCGTTGTGCCGGCCGGCTGAATCGCGGTGTTAAGATTCTCCGCGGTTGAATGACGCTCGCCCATACCCGATATTCGAGTATCGCTTCTCGGCCTTTTGGCTAAGATCAAAGTGTAGTATCTGTTCTTTTCAGCTTAATATCTGAAAGTTCCCTCACTGAGGGACCAGTATATTATAGCAATTTTTCTAAATTGACGGGATGTTCGGGGCTCGCTCCACTCCCGTCACGGGTCGGCCCGGCATTGCAGTGCCGCCGGGATCGGCCCACATTATAAATTGTTAATCTCTCATCAATGCGTAGTTGAGTGCAGATCACTGGCTGTCACCCCTCGTTTACACCAACACACAATATACAAAACTTGTTTAATACCTATCAAAACATACAACTTTTGTTAAAATAGTTTGTTCAGACCTAATTAATCGACAAGTTTGAAACATTCTCAGGTGGAAAAGTAGCCTTAATCTCAACCGCCCAAGTGTACCGAAAACGGTACGGCCGCCATTGTTTATCTATTGTGTCTATAATTACAGTACTACACAGGTTAAGGTAATTACTTGCCAGTAGCACTGAGTAGCACCAATTTATTTTCACCAGTTCAATTATTCGTTTCAATTTTAAACGAAACAACAATCCGTTTGTTACTAGGTACTTCAACTATTGCACTCAATCACGCTCGCCTATTAATATTATAATAAGCCAACCTATGTTTGACTTGAATATAATGAGTGATGGGGAGAATCTATAAATATGAATATTAATTAATGTCTTCAAGTGGAATCGTGGGGGAATGGACCTCGTCGTGTGCTTCACTGCTAAAATTAGGTCGAACTCATCGTTTCAAACGACGTATGGGGCTAAGAAGTACCTATATGGACGACAGTCCATAGATTACCTATGCGCCTACCTGTGCGGTTATTTAGCGAAAACACTAAGGGCGAAATCCACAGACCATACTCTAATACTCTGCTAAGTAAAAGTTCCATACGAATATGAACCTTTTTCTTATATTAGTAATGCTCAGAATACAGAATTTCTGTATTCTGAGTAGTAATGTATGTGCGTAAGGATTGAGGGCCATAACCGTGAATCGAAAAACTATTGTTATCAAAATATTGTAGAAGTTGTAAAACAATTGTAGAACCGATTTAAAAACCTGTAAATTTAAATTTTAAAAAGTTATAGCACTTCAAAGGGTGTCCCTCAATCCTTACTCAAGGGTACCTATATCTCGGTAAATGGATGCAAGGAGATGCTAAATCTAATAACAAGATTTAGTAGAAGTATAGCTAAGCATCTCCGCAAAAATTCAGCACGATCAACGAACATACAAAACTTTTATAGAGGTTTTGAACATGTCCCTCAATCCTTATGGTATAACATTGCGTTTTGGCATAGTGGCTATGTGTACAACATTATTTTTTTCGTAAACTTTTAGTAGAAGTTGTGTTGTAAACTGTTAAAAAATAATAATTGTAAAATACTTCTCGGTTTAAAAGTTATTGCGCTAGAAACCATGTCCCTCAAACCAAAAAACTTTTGCTCGTAGCTCACTAGCATCTTTAAATATGTAGTTATGTATGAATATAAATTTTTGTAGAAACTTTCTTTTTATAGTTTATAAAGTTATTTCGCTGAAAGATTCGTTATTTATCAAGATATTAACTTACCAATATTCCTGAAACTAAAGACGTAAAGGGTGACCATAAAGAACGCCAGTGGAAAGGTAAAAAGACTAAAGCGGCAATAAACCTACTTTACAGGAGAGAGTATCAAAGTTTTTTTTTTTGTTGTATTTTATTCATCATAATTTTTTTTATGAGATATCTAATGTAACTTGAATATCGATGTTATGTGATTTTTTGCTATTTCACCCGACTACGGCGAAGCAAAACGGAGGGTTATGATTTTGACCGGTATGTATGTAGGTATGAATGTTCATAATTATGTTTCCTCATAACTTCAAACTACATATCATAATTTGACAAATGAGGTATCGTTGGAAGCGTCTTCCGGTGGTTGTAGGTTATGTGACGTCGTGTATGGAGTATGTGTAGCTGTGGTCCGTGGTTATGTGCCAGTTTGCCCTAACGCTTATGATCGCTTACTGCTGTTAGACTTAAAACGCACTAGCGGCCAGCCGCAATACGGCGTGCCGCTTGCGGTTGGCCGCACATCGATTTTTACATGAAACCGCATGATCTCAACGCACTGGCGCACGACGGCTGGCCGGAAATCGATACGTTGAGATCATGCGGTTTCATGTAAAAATCGATGTGCGGCCTGCCGCAAGCGGCACGCCGCGCCGTATTGCGGTTGGCCGCTAGTGCGTTTTGAGCCTTAGAATGTATTGTTTTGTTAGGGTAGGTGGCGTACGACCACGGACCATGGCTATCTTCTGAACATGACTATGAATGCGTATTAAATACATATAAATTCTCACCACGCCAGGTACTTGCTCAGAAAATGGATTACAACATTATCAAAGTTCTTAAGGCCTCCCCACACCGTTTTCCGTACACAGAAGAAAAAAAATAATCTGTTCCCATTTAAGCGAAGAACTCCTTAGTATTATATAAACTGACAACAAAATCCGCTAGTTATGACAGTGTCATTGGAGAAGTCACGTCAAATGTCACGTTATTATAAATCAACAATTAAATTGCTATGATGACAACAAAAACAAACTATGCCACAGCAACACCATCATCTGCCTAGCCAGTCGAACCGGATGCAGCTGAATATCAGTATTTTACATGGAGCGACTGCCTATCAGACCTCCACAACCCAGTAACTGGGTAATACGATACTCTTGGTAAGACTGGTTGTCAGACTTTCTGGCTTCTGACCAACAGTAACGACTGTCAAAGATCTACAAATGACAGCCGGGACCAACAGCTTTACGTGCTTTCCGAGGCACGGAGGAAACTCGCTATGGTAAATGGTCACCCATCCACAGACCAACCTCGGCAAGCGTGGCTTAACCCGGAAGATCGGTCTATGCGGCTGTAATTATTTAGCCACGAGCTCCTCTATGCCATGCCACAGCAACACCGAGCAACCTATATACTTGCATTCAGTTAGCTACGGTCTTGTAAATATTTAACTAAAATGTAACAATAAATTAAATATCAAGCCTTGGCATACGAGGTTGTTGCCACGTAGGACGTTGATTCAGTAGTCATTGTAGTAGTTATGGCCAATGGATTAATGGCCAAAACCCTCGACCAACATTTGACTAGGCTTTCATAGGACGGCTGAATCAAGGGCCTGATACAGAAAGCGGTACTTCTGGACACGTCGCGTACTGTTACTAAGTTCCTCTCTTTGAGGCCCTTACCGCTGGCAGCTTGGATCTTGATTCCGATGCCGGTGGGTTACAATTTTTTTTTTAATATTTTTAGATGTTTTTTTATTTTATTTTTCTAATGTTTTTTTAATTTATTATTTTAATGTAATTATATGTGTATCTCTCTCAGTTCACGGCTCATCTTCCATGCGGAAGACGTCCGGTCCTTTGGAAAGCATACACGGGGACACAGGTCCAACGCGCAGAGGCCCCTTTGAGAACTTTAATCTAAAATGGGGTGGGGCACCAACCGGGGACTATCCATATGTGTATAATTATTAAGATGAATAAACGGAATTAAAAGTGTAAGATATATCGATCGATCGATAACATGTTTTCACTGCTACTCGGCGACGCCGACGTTTGAAATGCATATTATTCGTGAACGAATAGATAGTGAATGATGGTGTTAGACATTTTTGGAATCTAGCTATGAACTTCCAGACAATGATCAATATGATCATACACATTATCTAATTTTTTTTACATTTATGTTTTTTATTCATGCACCATAGCTACTCCATATTTTTTAAAGTTTTCACTGTCCTATATTATCTGGAGTAATGCAAGGATTCTAACGATATCACAACGATTTAGGTTAATCGATTCAGGCGTTTAGAAGTTATGGTAGAATAAAAAACTATCACTCATACTTGTAAACACACCCTGAAAACATTCTTTTTATTGGGAAGTCGTGTAAAAAGCTTTAAACATACAGATAAATAAATGTATCCTACATCATTGTTTAATTTATGGTCACCCTATACGTATTTAGCTCCAGGAATATTGGTAAGTTAATATCTTGATAAATAACGAATCTTTCAGCGAAATAACTTTATAAACTATAAAAAGAAAGTTTCTACAAAAATTTATATTCATACATAACTACATATTTAAAGTTGCTAGTGAGCTACGAGCAAAAGTTTTTTGGTTTGAGGGACATGGTTTCTAGCGTAATAACTTTTAAACCGAGAAGTATTTTACAATTATCATTTTTTAACAGTTTACAACACAACTTCTACTAAATGTTTACGAAAAAAATAATGTTGTACACATAGCCACTATGCCAAAACGCAATGTTATACATTGCGTTTTGGCATAGTGGCTATACGCAATGTTATACCATAAGGATTGAGGGACATGTTCAAAACCTCTATAAAAGTTTTGTATGTTCGTTGATCGTGCTGAATTTTTGCGGAGATGCTTAGCTATACTTCTACTAAATCTTGATATTAGATTTAGCATCTCCTTGCATCCATTTGCCGAGATATAGGTACCCTTGAGTAAGGATTGAGGGACACCCTTTGAAGTGCTATAACTTTTTAAAATTTAAATTTACAATTTTTTAAATCGGTTCTACAATTGTTTTACAACTTCTACAATATCTTGATAACAATAGTTTTTCGATTCACGGTTATGGCCCTCAATCCTTACGCACATAGTAATGTTTATATTCGTATGAGGATGACATTTGTATCCCCATGAGGCTGATCACAGCATGACCTTTGTATAAATAAGACCTAATTATTACCTGTGAATCACAAATAAATGATTTTGATAAGCGAATATGAATTCATATTCGTATGAAACGTTGACTTAGCAAAGTATAAGTGCGGTCTGTGAATCTCACCCTAAGCGCCAAATTCACTAGTAAGTTTTATGGCGCAAGTTGACTTCTGCAATCAACTTTCAAATTGTGGACACACCACAGCAAGCCTACTTCTGCAAGTTTTACGAACTAACGGCGTATACTTAAAGGAAGCAGGTAACCAGCACCGACCTACCAACAGCGCTTATCGGTACCGGTCCGTGCAGGTAACCGCTACATAAAGGAAGCGGGTAAAAGCAGGGGCTGGCATTTTTAGCAAAAATACGCCTTGTTCCCTTGCAAATACAGCAACAAATGACGGCTTACCAGCGCTGATCGGAGCAGGTCGGAACTTGTCGGCGATGTTCGGACCTTGTCGGCGCTGGTTCGCCACATAGAGACTACCTGCGCAGACCAGCACCGACAAGCGCTGGCAGATCGGCGCCGGTAACCCGCTTTCTACGTGTATGTGTATACGCACTAAGACTTGCTAGTGGTGCAATAATTTGTGCAATACAACTTGCTAGTGGGTCTGGTGCTCTAGGTATTGCGGAGAGCGGGCAGCAGTCAGTAAGGTACATTTTGCTAGGTTTTTGCTATTGAGCAATGAACACACTAACAGTCTCAGATAAGAAGATATAAGAAAAAGATACTTAGATGGAAAATTATAATTTTAATGTTTCTAGGGAATACGAAGTAAACTTGCCTGATTGCTACTCAAGTTTAGGTTCAACTAACCCGAAAGAAAATATCTTAAAGAAACCCAAAGAATGGGCACTTTTAAAATTAGAACAAGCTCGCGATTCAGCTACACAAGTGAAATACTTTCTACGAGGCAGTTTGAGCACGGCTTGGATTACTAGCCACATAGAGCCTTATCTAGGGAACTTACACCCCCAGGCGGGGTTGCAACACGGGGGAGCGTAGCGGAAGAAGTGCAACTTAGAACAAAACTAAAATAAAAATCACTAGGTTCGCTGGAGTACGTTTTATAGCTTAAAACCTTCTGGAAGAAATTACGTAAATTAAGATGAAATCCGCATCAAAATCCATTGAGTAGTTTAGAAGTAACCGCACAAACAGAAAGGAGCGAAAAGCGACTTCAATTTTTATTATTACTAGCGACCCGTCCCGGCTTCGCACGGGTGCAATGTATTATACATATAAAACTACCCCTTGAATCACTCTATCTATTAAAAAAAACCGCATCAAAATCCGTTGCGTAGTTTTAAAGATCTAAGCATACATAGGGACAGACAGGCAGCGGGAAGCGACTTTGTTTTATACTATGTAGTGAAGAGATACTACAGACTCCAGTATTGATAATAAGGTTTGCAGAGTGTAGACGACAAACCAGAAACCCAGAAAATTTAAATGCATTCAATAAACCTTTATTAGGATTGGTTCATATCGTCTGGATTGTAGAATAAAGACAATTTATCCTATACAAGGTTAGTCAGAAAGGGGGTACTAATCCGAAAGGGTGTTACAGTGCCCATAATAATGATCAATCAATCAATCAATCATTTATTTTGTTAAACATAGGTATGGTTACAGATAGTAGTGTCTAAAATATGCGCACTATGTTTTGCCAACATATGGCGTACAAAATTAAAATATAAAAGCAATTACAATTAAGGTGGCATGTCAATAGATTACATTAAAAATAATAAATAATAATTCAATTTAAGATGTCAGTTAGGTAAACAAGTCATTACAATTCCAGATAATTAAAGACATGCATACTCAATAAATAAAATCATAAGGGTTTAATTAGCAAGTCGGGATCGTCATACCTCTGTTTATCAGTAGTAAACTCAGTAATGGAGTAGTAACATCTATGTATTTATTTATTTATTTAAAAATCAGAACGACATAAAGCCAATTACACTGATAGTTACACATAACATAAGTACTAAAATTAATTAATATAATAGAATCTAATATTAATCCTTTCACTCAGTCTTCTCGCAATACACCAAGCATTCCAACAATATCACCTTCCATTCTTCAGCAAATAGATCCAGTGAAGGATTCGATTCCAGGAGAGCGTTGAGTGCATTCAGCATCCTTGGAATGGGTGACATACATCGCGCAATCGTGCGACAACGCGGCTGCGCAAACAAATTATGCCGTCTTGCCCGGCAATAGTTGTCGGGTACAAAAAAAGACACACAGCTCACCATGCAAATTAGGTGCGTCAATGGCTCCGTGTATAATTTTGCATCTAAAAGGAATTTAAACAAAGATCTCTTAAAGGATCCCAGACACTCTTTAGTTCTAATAGCTGCTGGTATACTATTATTTTTGGGGACATACCTAACACACTTTTGCCACACAAAAATTACAAAAATATTACAAAAATGCGGTTGTATGAGAGGTAACATGAATGGTATTTTGATTACGGCGGGAGCGCAGTTTTTCAAATAAATGCAGGTTACTGCGAACAAAGACTCCCATTTCATAAATGTACATAGACGGTAGAGTGAGCAAACTTAGTTCCTTAAACAAAGGTTTACAACTATCAATCTATACTAATATTATAAAGAGGTAGAATTTGTTTGTTTGTTTGTTTGTATGTAGGAGGTAATCTCCGAAACTACTCATCCGATTTCAAAAATTCTTTCACCAATAGGAAGCTACGTTATCCTTGAGTGCTATAGGCTATATTTTAGTATCAAAAAATTAGGGATCCGTAAATTACAAGTAAATTAACGCTAGCGAAGCTGCGGGCAAAAGCTAGTAGATTGTAATTTGGTAAACGATCGCAAGCATTTCTTCTGAGCTTTAAAAGCAATGTCTTTGTCAGTGGAGTTGCCCCAGAAAATTATTCCGTACCTAATGCCGGAAGCCACATAAGCATTATACGCTATTTTAACTGTAATGCGGTTTACAATTTTTGATAGTTTGTACAGACCATACGCAAACTGACTAAGCTTCTTTGATAAAACGTCAATATGGTGTTTCCAAGTCCGATGACTATCTATGTAAAGGCCCAGAAATTTTGTGATTTCACTTTCAGAGATTGCTACGTTACCATATTTTATATTCAGTTTCGGTTTATTTGTTCTTTGATTGAATGTCATTACTTTAGTTTTATTAAGATTTATTTTTAAATTATTATTAACTAACCAATTTATTACATTATTAAGATCATCATTTATGTCATTTTCAAGAATATTAATGTCATTACTAGAGAATAAAATAGTACTGTCATCAGCAAATAAGACCATCTGGTGCTTCGTGACCTTAGGCATATCATTTATGTAAATGTTAAATAATGGAGGGCCAAGAATGCTACCTTGAGGAACACCATAAGTAGTTTTCCTAGGACGTGACATGTATGTTCTTTCAACTTTCGAGCTCACACATAGCCTATCAAGTGCTGTGATTTGAGTGCGATTGGTGAGATAATATTGAAATAGGTTTAATGCAGTTCCTCTAATCCCATAACGCTCTAATTTGTTTAGGAGTATATCATGGTCTACACGGTCGAATGCTTTAGACATGTCCATGAACAAGGCCGCCACTGGAGTTCTAGCATCAACACTTGAAATAATTGTTTTGATCAAGTCATAAATCGCCATATTAATGGATTTACCTTTCCTGAATCCAAATTGTTCTCTGACTATGAGATCATGCTTTTGAAAAAACGACGAAAGGCTATTAAATATCACCTTTTCTATAATTTTGGAGAAAATAGGAATAAGTGCTATCGGTCTATAATTACCCATGATACTTTTATCATCTTTTTTATGTATAGGTTTAATAACCGTTATTTTTAATTTGTCCGGAAAATGTCCATATTCAATGCAGAGATTGATGATAAAACTCATAGCAGTTCCTATTAATGGCGCTACATGTTTGACCACTTTATTAATGATTCCATCATATCCATGGCTATTGGTATTATTTAAAGAATGGATTATAGCCACTATGTCTGCTGGTATTGTAGGAGGAATAAATATGGAGTTACAATTAGTCTCAATATTTGTATAGGAAGGAGTAGAATTATTCGGTTGAATTTCGTCTATAAAATAATCATTAAAGGCTTGTGCAATTAGTCAAGGTTTATGTATCCTATTGTCATTTATTGTTACATGTTCAGGTATATTTTCTCAAGGATAGCTAATCTTATTTTTATTGATAATGGTCCAAGTCGCTTTAGATTTATTCCGGGCCGAATTTATGTGAAAGTCATTCTGAGATTTTTGGGTTAATGTTATTATTTTCTTTAAACGAGCAGTGTATTGCTTTAATAGAAGTTTATTTTTAGGAGTAGGGGCTCGCCTGTATTGCCATAAAATTGCTCTTTTACGCTTACTACTGAGCCTAATTCCCTTGGAAATCCAGTTTGATTTCTTACGCAGAGTGATTCGTACTTTCCTTAAAAGGGAAACAGAGGTCATAGAAAAGCATAAATAGGTCATGAATAACTTTTGTTCTACAACTTACTCCAAAAGTCAATAGTTTAAGAGAAATAGCTGTTCAAAAATTATCTACTATAGCGGGCCGTAATAAAATTAAGGCGTTGCCAGCTCGCGTCACCGCTCGCATCCCTCCGACGCCACCGCCACCGAGTCGGCGCGGCTCGCCTCCGCGCCCGCGCTGCTCCCGCGCGCCCGAACACTCCCATCCCAGTCCCGCATGAGTCACCGTATCGCGAGCATGCGCGCGCCTGGCGCGCGCCGAACGTTGATCGTCGTCCAACCGTTACTGTTCTAGTTGTATTATTTGTGTCCGTGTTTGTGTTTTCACGATTATAGTTTTTATCCGCTAAAACCGTAGTTTCCCTGCACACACACCTATACTACATTAAAAAATACGCTAAAATCTATCTATCCTCAGCTATGATCAGCTGTGTTTACATTTTAGGTCATATTAGGGGTCACGAATGGGGTGCTCCATTTTCTGAATTCGTAACTAAATCAAGGTGACTAGGTATTTTTTGAAAAAACTAAAATAAAAATAATTTTAAATGGAAATAAAAATTATCGAATTCTGAAATTTTAACACTTGCTTTAAAACCGTCATCAGTGATACTTTAAGGGCCAAAACTGCGTTAAGCGGGCGCCCGTGACGGGCACGCGTCGCCGTTGCGGGTACCCGTCGCGGAGACCGGATTATTTTAATTACGCAGTGTCGCTAGTTCAGTTTTAACGGTGTGCATGTACAGTCGTGTCGATGGAGAACTTAATATATTATAACACAGCAAAAAGACGTCTAGCAAAAAAAAATACGACAGCCAATAAGCCCGTTTTTTAAATCACCGCGCATGTCCCCGCGACTGAGCACTTTTGTATGGAACCGCGCGGGCGTCCGCTTAAGGTGAAAGATACGGGCTGTTCCCAGCACTTTTCCCGCTAGATGGCGCTGAAATCATTATTTTGAGTTTATTTCGTTTTATGTGAAATCTGAGCATTACAAAGTTGTAGAAGTAGTGTTCGCGACACCTGGTCATTACCTTTTAATGAACTTGATCATAACAATGCCTCAAAATCCACCCAATTTGACACAGAATCCCATAATAACATCTGTCATTGAATTTACACACTTTTACACACACATAGACGTATTCCCTACGTTTACAAAGTTTACCACTAGATGGCGTGCATTTAAAAAAGGGCTAAAATATTTTGTAGAAATACTCTCAATAGGGGTAGGCAGAACGACACCTACGATAAATTAAAACTAGTACTATTTTAGGAAAATAAAAGTTATATTTTAAGGCGTAAAACATTTAATTGATTAATAAAAAAAGGAAATAAATAATGTCAAATATACACAGTAAAATATAGTTTTATTTTATTACCTAAGTTTTTAGTAAAACAAAAATCTAAATCTTTATTGAGTTCAATAAGGTATTATTTCACCTTTTATAGTAAATACAAATTAAAAGCTTTATACAATGATTATGTAGATTCTAAACAAACTACTACAAAAAATTTTCAATTGAACAAAAATTATTTCTTCTTGTCTTGAAACCACTGCTTCACAGGTGCTACAAAGAAAAATAACTTTACTTAGTATATTTGTAAAAAATAACTTTACTTAGTATATTAGTACCAGCGTCACCATCATTGATTTTTAACCGACTTCAAAAAGGAGGAGGTTCTCAATTCGTCTGAATGTTTTTGTTTTTTTTTTTTTTTTTGAAGTTAGATTTCGGTGAGGTTGGCGGTGTTCGGTTTAGCGGCATATTGGGCGTTCAAATGCACCAAAAGCAAAATAAAGCAACAATGAATGCGGATTTTTCTTTAATTAAGCAATGTTGCAGGCAGCAATTTGTGCAAGTATTAATTATAATATTTCAGAAATTTCTCCAATTTTTTCGTAAAAAAATCTCAGATTTTTCTGGTATTTTAGCAGCATAATAAAAAACATTCCAAAAAGTAATGTGTTTTGCGGAGGTTTGAACTTGATACTCACACGATCACGTTCACTTACAGTCCGGCCCATGTGTCATCGGACCAAGTCGTCGTTACTAAGAGAGTTGAAAATAGCGTTCTATTTAATAAAAATAGGTACTGTAGCTGCAGGTGTAAAGCTTGTCCTTGCATTCACTTTCAAGGACACTTGGCCCGGCGCACGCTAACACGATTTTTTATAACAACTTGTCTTGATTTGCTGTTGATAATTTTGATAATATTGTTAATTGTGTGTTGTAATTGTTTCAATATTTTATCACTGAGATGGTAATCACTAATTAATTGATCGTTTCACTGATAGTTTACACAATATTTTGCAGTTTAAACAATTTTTTTTTAATTTAAAACACGGAACGTTCAAAAATACGTCTGCTCGCGACGGCGTCTCGGCGGGGGGCTATATGCATACAAAGTATTCTTTACCTGGTAAAAACATACCCCAAGATTGCTTTTTCACGAAATTTAATGTTGTGGTTACTTTGGTGACTTACTGAATAATTTAATTCATGGTTGACCATAAAATATACATAATGACAACATCGACACGTAGGTACGTAATTAGTATTGTAACGAGATTGCAGCGTCTAAAACCCAACTCACGGGCCAACTTGCTGTTTCTAATACTTACCGTCGAAATATACCTAGGTAATTTTATTTTACAATAAAATTGCGTATTTTGAATAATTAATAAAATTATTTACCTACCAATAATAAATTGCAATAATTATATTCAATTGAAATCAATTACATAAGTACCTACTAGACATATTGCAATTTGAATAAATTAAAATAGCATACAAAATATAACACGCAACAAATTCCGCGCGCAAATCCTAGTGCATCAACATTACGTTCAACAAATTGAAAATGTACATGCATTCGAATCATAGTCAAATTAGCTGGCAACGCAGCCGCCGTCAAGGTTACAGAAGACCGGCAACGCTGCATATTTTAATATCTATTTACAATATCGCCTGCACGCCATCTATCGCTTACAATTTTAAACTATACTATACAAACATGGCGCTTAGTTTGCTTGTCAAAACAAACCCACACATGTAAAGAAGTGTCAAATTTTGTCTGAATTTCATGATTGTTTTTCTCAGTAATTAGTGTAAGTTATTTCCTAAAGAGTGAATTCGCGAGCACATTTGATTGTAGAAAAGTGATAAAATGATTCGTTTTAAACAAAGAGTGTCTATTTTTAGCGTATAATCCCTACAAACATTGTATGGACGGTCCATCGGTACATGCACCTTAACGCAGTTTTGGCCCAAGTGGCCTGCGGATTAGTACCCCCTTTCTGACTAACCTTGTACAGACATTTTTAACCTAGACATTTTGCATTTCACACAGACGGTCTACAATCGAGATGATATGAACCCAACCCCTTTGTTACGATTTCTCTTGTACAATGAGAGCATAATATTTAGTTGACTTTTAAACAAACCTTACACACACATAATTGCGCATAAGTTTATAGTTTTGTTACAAATCGGGCAACGAACAGAGAATGTGATGCAAGGAAGCAAAGATGAAAGTTTTGTGTATCAAGCAGCATGGTTGTTTTATTCTATCATATCAGTTAGTTAGAACGACATGCACATCATCAGGCACCAACAGCCTAACCTAGCAGGTATCAGCAGCCGCTAGCTCATATCAAACGTTTCGGTTATTTTAATAGCAAGGTTTAAAACACCGAGTTTTTCAAACATAATCATCAGTCACAATGCAGGAAAACACTCCTACATTTTTGGTGAAATAATAAGCATCGTAACTTTATTTACATACGGCTCTACTGTCCGTGCCTGCATTATGACGAGATTGTGAGCGATTCAAGTAAAACGTTCAACTTCGTCTTTTGATAAAGTATGAATAAGTTTCTGAAATAATGAGTACTGTAACCGAAACACTCTTTATACCGAGCAGCAACGAACGACTTGTGTAGTAGAACTAGATTTTACGTATAACAATATGGATATTAAATCTTTAATCTTAAATGTATGTATATCTTTTGAGAAGATACAAGATCATATAATACGCAAAGCATGCAAGATGTTAAAATCTTCTATACTAATATCACAGTTTAACAATACACTAATATTATAAAGAGGTAGAATTTGTTTGTTTGTATGTAGGAGGTAATCTCCGACACTACTCATCCGATTTCAAAAATTCTTTCACCAATAGGAAGCTACATTATCCCTGGATGCTATAGGCTATATTTTATAATCAATAAATTAGGGATCAATAACCGACATTCACGCGGACGAAGTCGCGGGCAAAGGCTAGTTATACAATAAATATCAAAAAATAAAAATAGAAGCTAGCATGAACTATATAATCAGCCCATTACTGCTGCAATGCTAGGCACGGTCCTCTGCTCAGAATAAGAACAGTTCATACACATAGCCTGGTGCGGTTTGGTGGACTACACATACCTACCATCGAGAGCTTTTTGCAGCCCTCAGGTTTCCTCATAATATTTTCGACACTGTTAACGCAAGCGATATTAAAATACTGATCCGCACACATGAGTCTGAAAAGTCAGAGGTTCATCAACTGATGGGATGGATCAACCATTTGAGCATCAGCAACTGAACTGACAACATGCAAGTAGAAAAAAAAATGTCAAAAAGCTGGACAAGCGAGTTGGTGGCCGCAATGTCCAGATTATCTATTTCGGCCGAAATATTAAGTGTTTTCCCCATTGAAGTAGAATACGCATTCCAAGTCAATGGTTTCCCCGCCATAAAACTGTCCTCAGACTGTCGTTCTTTAAGAGCATTGTTTCCACCGGATTCAGATAATAGGTAAGTTTTTGCCCGTGTGTAAGTGTGTAGGACAAGAAAATAAAACTCGTTTCCATAGGCGTATTCAGTGGAGACAGGGGAGAGCAGCTGTCCCCGCCTCCGCCGCGCCGCCTGGATTTCACTGATATAAAGATTCATTCTTTTGAACTAACACTTAAGTCAGAAAATCACATCCTATTCTACCTTAATTTGCTAAAGGTTGAATATACCCATCCTTGTTTCTCTCTTCAATTACATGCCTAGTACATCAACGAAAACATTGCAAATTTAGAACAACATTGCAATTTATTCATCACTCCACAAGCAAGCAAATTACAAGCCATTACAATCGGCACAAGAACTTGCGAGCGATAAAGGGCGCGATTTCAGTAACAGTCGTAATAGCGGCGCGTTAATAGCCCCCAAGTTTTAATTTATTTCGCCAAACTGTCTGTTGGCACGCACACCGAGCTAAAGTCTGTAGTGTGATAGATTTGTGGCAATCTACTGCTAATCTACAACACTGAAAGTTCGGCGATTATCTTCAAATTGGTGAACATGTTCGTTTCGCAGTTTGAAAATTGATATGAAGTTATTTTAGAAAGGTTAGGTTAAGGTCACAAGGTTGCAAGATAGGTATTTGATTAAGAAATGGATAGCATTAATGTTTTTAATGTGATTTGTGAAGATTTTTGTTTCTACTCAATCACGCATAAACAGCTGAACGGACACAATGTCCTAGAATAATGTATAGGATACTTTTTATTCGAATACATGAAGTAATTCCACTAGGATGTGACTAAAACCGTCGGTAACAGCTAGTAGTTACTCCATAATTGTATTAAATTAATAACTGCTAAGCTGTAATGTCGAAGCTGGTTGCGAAAACTTCCAGTTGGAACTTCAGAACCGATTCGCCTTGTTGGAAACTACAGAGGACATAAACGACGTCACCGATTGCCTGGAACGTATCATCCGCGAGGTGGGCTATAAACACTTTCGACCAGTGAGAAATGGACGTAAGTCGATACTCACCAGCGAGACTCTGGAATTGATGAGGAAACGACGAGAACTAACGCATGCCACACCGTCTGAGCATCAGGTACTTAACAGGGAGGTCAAGAAGCTGATCAGACGCGACAATCGGCGCGCGAACACCCGAGCCATCGAGCAAGCCATAGCCCGGAACAAAGGCTCAAAGGTGTTCGCTAAGCCTGAAGCCTCCAGTTGTCACCTGATGAAACTCAGAACGTCACAGAGCACCACCGTCACCTCGAAGCCAGAGATACTCGCTGAAGTCGAAAAGTTCTACGGGGACTTATACTCCCAGAAAACATGCCCGCCTCAGGCCCACGGCGCGGATGATTCACGAGCCAGACTCACACGCCACCTTACAGACGAGCTTCCCGACATTGACTTGGGCGAGATTAGAATAGCTCTCGGACAGCTTCATAACTACAAAGCTCCGGGGGATGACGGGATAACCACTGAGCTGCTCAAAGCAGGAGGAACGCCTGTTTTGACTGAACTTGTAAAGGTATTCAATTCCGTCATCCACACAGGCATTACACCGGAGGCATGGAGCAGGAGCGTGGTGGTATTATTCTTCAAAAAAGGTGATAATACGCTCCTTAAAAACTACCGCCCCATTTCACTCCTGAGCCATGTTTATAAGCTGTTTTCGAGGGTTATCTCGAATCGTCTCGCACAAAAGTTTGATGACTTCCAGCCACCAGAGCAGGCCGGGTTTCGGAAAGGCTACAGCACCGTGGACCACATACACACCCTCAGGCAAATTATCCAAAAGACCGAGGAATACAATCAGCCTCTGTGCCTTGCGTATGTGGATTACGAGAAAGCCTTCGACACCGTCGAGACCTGGGCTGTGCTGGACTCCATGCAGAGATGCCTCGTTGACTGCCGATACGTCGAGGTACTGAGGTGTCTGTATAAGGCCGCAACAATGACCGTCCAAGTACAAGAAAGGAGCACAAAACCAATCCAACTGCGCCGAGGAGTAAGACAGGGAGACGTTATCTCTCCGAAACTGTTTACAAGCGCGTTGGAGGACATTTTCAAGACGCTTAACTGGAAAGGACGGGGTATAAACATCAACGGTCAGTACATCTCGCACCTACGATTTGCGGATGACATTGTCATCATGGCAGAGTCTCTGCAGGATCTGGAGGTGATGCTAAACGGCCTAGGCGATTCTTCAAGACAGGTGGGCCTCGGGATGATCATGGATAAGACCAAAGTCATGTACAATGGTCATGTCTTCCCGAGACCCGTAGTCGTAAATGGCGCTATTCTCGAGGTTGTGCAAGAGTACATATACCTTGGCCAAACTATACAACTGGGGCGGCACAACTTCGAGAAAGAGGCGAGCAGAAGAATACGCTTGGGCTGGGCGGCATTCGGGAAGCTACGTAATATCTTTAAATCGTCGATCCCACAATCCCTTAAGACCAGGGTCTTTAACCAGTGCGTCCTACCCGTAATGACTTACGGAGCCGAAACGTGGACACTCACCGTGGGCCTGGTCCACAAATTTAAGGTTGCTCAGCGTGCTATGGAGAGAACGATGCTCGGGGTTTCTCTGGTGGATAGAATTCGCAATGAAGTCATTCGCCAGAGAACTAAAGTCACCGACATTGCGCGTAGAATTAGCACGCTGAAGTGGAAGTGGGCCGGCCATGTCTGCAGACGAACAGATGGTAGATGGAGCAGACACGTGTTAGAGTGGAGACCGCGTTTGGGCAAACGTAGTGTGGGACGCCCTGCGGCACGATGGACCGACGATTTGAAAAAGGTGGCTGGCAGCGGATGGATGCGGGCTGCCCAAGACCGGGATGGTTGGCGATCTTTGGGGGAGGCCTACGTTCAGCAGTGGACGGCAATAGGCTGATATGATATGATGAAGCTGTAATGCATCGCCAATCGCTATAAATTCCTTTTATATGTACAAATCTTCCCGAAGATATTTAAAAAGTAACAAACCATCCCGTCCATCTTATACGCATAGACTTAAGTATCTAACTATGTATACAGGGTGTACCGAAACTCAACGTGAAGCCGGGAACACCAACTGTTCAGTTTTTCTTCTTAGTTGTTTTCTTCTTGATAAAAACCTAATATTTAATAGCTAGATTTATGAAGTAACATTTTAATCGTGATAATTTTGAAATTCGAAAACGATTAAACAATTTTTTTTCATTTTTGAACAGTCATAAGCTGGCCTATCATTTTTTCCCAGCTTGACGTTGACTTTCGGAACACCTTGCATAGTCCAATCCGCTTGTCAGCTAATGCGATTATTACATTACCCGATTTTTAGGGTTGAAAGAAGACTGCGTCGACTGCCCTGAGGACACGGCGCTGCACACGCTGCAGGCGTGCCCTGCGTGGGCGACGCAGCGCCGTGAACTAGTCGCGGCAGTCGGTGGTGACCTCTCGCTTCCGACCGTGATTCTGTCCATGGTCGGGAGCGAGAGTGCGTGGGAAGCCGTCACCTCCTTTTGCGAGGTGGTGGTGGCAAACAAGGAGGGAGCGGAGAGGGAGAGAGAGGCGACGGCCACTCTCCCTTCCCGCGCCAGACGCACCGGGCGCCGCAGGAGGGCGCGCGACGATCTCCGGCCACCTTAGTGTGTGGCCTGCGAGCGGCGGGTTAGGGGACCCGTCGCCCGACCAGCAACAGGCCCGAGAAGGCGGCGCGCAATGTTCCGTGCGCGCCTCTCAAGAGGACGTGGGGCAAGGCCCCACAGAAGGAGAGGTCCGCCAGGGGCTGGCGGATCGAGGCCTGCCGGGGTCGAGGTGCATGCAGCTGCGAATCCCGCGACCCCAGCCAAGGGTCAGGAGAAGGAACACGGTGGGTTTTTAGCCGGTAAGAGTCCGGCATAACCCTTCGCCATCCCCGGGCGAAGGGTATCCATGAGGATTTTCCCATGATAAAAAAAAGGGTTGAAAGAAGACCGAGCGCCCTAACTGTTATTATACATACTACAACTACTGAATAAGATTAACACATTCGAGTCCACCACACTTTTCATAGAGCTCACACGCCATCCCGCCATACATATTGCTAGTGGACCTTCCAGGAGGGTCCTCGGCATTACGTTTGCGCTAAGAGTGAACCCTCGAGGAGAGTTCTTGGCATTAGGTTAAAAACCGTGAATAATACGCTACTACGTCGTAAAATAGGTGTTTGCTTCTTTCATGGCGGTGTATTTTCCAAAAAAACCTGCATTTAAAATGAGCCCTCTACGAGGGCACCCGGCATGGCGAATGCGACTACAGGGTGCCCTCCAGGAGGCCACTGAACGTGTTAAAACATTTATTATACTACCCGATTTTTAGGGCGCGATTGAAACAGTCCCGACCGAAGACTGAAGAGACTGGGCGGCCTAACTGTTACTGTTTATGCTATACCGAAAAACAGTTAGGGACCCTAAAAATCGGGTACCTAATGTAAAAGGCCTTTAATTCGTTTATCAGTTTCGATTGTACTACACTTGGGAGCAAATAAATCGAGCCACTCCTTTTTTCACGTATCCTGGTTATTAATTTTGGTTTCATGGATTTATATACTAAGTTGACAAAAAACTACCCTCATTGTAAAGTTTATCAAATAACCTTTTAGGCGATATGTGTTTCGAATTGATCTGTTCCATAATAGGTACCAAAAATAATAACAATTATACGTGAAAAATAGAAGTGGCTCGATTTATTTGCTCCCAAGTATACCTACATAAATAATGGAATAGGAATAATAAAAAAAACATATTCGTTAAATAGCACTTTATTTCTATTTACAGAGTTAAAAATTAAAAAAAATAATTCATGTATAATGTGCAGCAGACAAATAACACAAACTCGACAACGTTAACTAAGACGCGTGTTGTTATTATACAAGGTCTAATTAAATAACGCACAACTTCTTAAGAAGTCACTGTACTCATCATTATGCACAACTTTTACTATGGGACTAAACATGAAATCGCGAAAAAAAAAACAGCTGTTCCCTACATTTTGACGAGCTATGCGAACATAATAGTTTTTTAATAGTTGTTTTTTTTTGCGATTTCAGATTTGGTCCCATGGTAAAAGTTGTTCATAATGATGAGTACAGTGACCTCTTAAGAGGTTATGCGTTATTTGTTACATGTTGTATATCATCAGGCTTTAATACATTACAATACTTTAATCATGTATAGGAAACATACAATCATTTATTAATGGGGTCTTCACGTACCCGTCGCAGGAAATAACGGTACCAGAGATTTTGTGAAATCCCTAGGGATACCACGAAATCACGGATGATGTTGAATGATACAACCTAATATGATACGAATTTGCGGCTGGTACTGAGAATTTCCTCATAGAAAACGTCGAGTAACACTTCGCCTGACCCGGAAATGAAACTGAGAACCCCCGCTTGGCAGCCAAGCTGCGACCACTACACGATGAGACACGTAGTACCGATATCTCTGCTAGCCCTCTAATAAAACTATTTACTTTTATAATATACGCTTGCAACCGTAACTTAGTTAACGTAATCGATAAAAACAATCGGTATTGTAAAACACAGTGGGTACAAACAAAAGTCGACTCTCGCACTATACAATAGAGTCCATTTTTACATGTTGTGCCAAACTTTGTTAGCGGGCTCTGAAACAAGCTATACTCTAAGCGGCAAACAGGAATATTAAATAATAATATGTAAATAAAAATTATCTATACATATTTACTACTTAAAGTATGATGTTAAGCGTAACTAGAAATTCTCCCAATAAAACGAGATATATTTCCCGATCTATTGTCGGAATCTATAAAACCTCCTTCACATGTTCACATCACTGTTTTATTAACAAGAAAAGATTAGAAAAAAAAACAACACAGGTTTTATGCCCCGAATTCTGTTAAAAAATACAGTTATAACATAAATAAAACAATCATAATTTACTTCTGTCTTTCTTACATTTACTAAAGCATAACAACAAGCGATCAGTTCTACGCGTTGCGTACAGTACGCGTAAAAAAAGTTTGCCTCTTTGAAGTTAGGTAGAGAACGCTCAAAGCCTGTTTTCAGAGCGGCAAAGTTATTTTACGAGTACCAAATAACTTTGCCCCTCTGAAGTGAGGAACAGAACGCTCAAATACTGGTTTCAGAGAGGCAAAGTTGTTCTACGCGTCGCGTAAGTTTCCGCTTTAAATCCGCTTGTTTAAGAGCCGACCACCGAAGGTCATAGTGTCACTGAACATAAACAATATTGACCATACCGGACGATATGACATTGTGGATAAGATTCATGGAGTAGTAAGTAAAATGGAGTGCTCATCACATGTTCTGTGCAACTGGAGTCGATGCTTTAAATCCAATATACGCGACAGCAAGCTGTCGGGAAGACAGTTACAAAAAAAATTGGCTTAAACTTGAGTTGGTGTTTATATACGCGTAGAAATGGTCGTCCATTTTTGACATTAGTGGCTAGTCGAGTGATTGTCTTTCTATAAACACACACACTCCACATTAGACTGTATGATGTTAATGTGAACGTTGTACCACTCTACCGAATCCCAGCACTCATAAAATTTTATAATCGCATATTTCCGATCACAAATGAAGGCAACCTGACATTGGAAGAATGTGCAATTCAAACTCCGCTCTGACTTGTTTCAATTGCTTATGGTAGCAAAACCGATCGCAAGATAGATATTTATTTATTTTGACTAGCGACTTTTCTGTCGATATTCCGCTATGTTTATCCATAGCAAGAGTTTTTGATTTTGCCAAATCGTGTAGTTAACTTATTCGTTTCGTTATCAACAAATTTTGTATCCGAATTGTTTAGTTTCAAATACACACACGTGACGCTACTAAAATTCCTATACAACATTATTTATAGATAACAAAACCAATACGTTATCTACACGATTTCACAAAAACTCATACTATGGGCTCTGTTCGGCCGCACGTAATCACTCCATTTGACTACTACTCCGTCACATAATCTAATGACGTCGATCAGCACTCACGATGTAACTTCCATTGTCATTTGACAAGCATTAATCTTGTGTAGAAGCCAATTCATTTTAATACACAATCTATTGAATACAGTAATACCACAAGTTACACAATTCACCTAGACCTGAGCCTGACTGACCAATTCAGAACCTTTTCGATAAGCAATTGTCGACCGATTCGGCTTGTTATTTCGTTTTGTCTACGATTATCGTAACGAGAGAAAAAGAGATAGCAAACCGAATCGTTTGACAACTGAATAATGGAATCGTTATAAATTAGGGGACTGACCTGGTGTGTCAACTTAGCCTTAGTGAGCTTCAACATTGATAAATTCATTTTTGGTGCATTTTTTGGGTAATTTCGAGATATTACTGTATACATACGATTTACATGAGTATATGGAAGTTAATAATAATACTATTTTATGCTCAGTATTGCTGTCCTGTACGAAAATACATCAACGACATTTATATAGTTTATTATATTAAGTCTTATATGATTGCAGCCATTATTCCGTCATCATTTAAAATACTTTGGAGTGCCATAACGATTTTCACCTCACTTTATTTTAACTCTTAGAAAACAACTGTCATATTGAAATTATGTTTTGGGGGTAAGGAATTTACACTTTTAACCTGGGTTTAACATAAATATGAGTAGGCCTGTGTTAGTTCATGTTTTAGGTATGAAAACATGCCTACGCGCCGCTGCAACTCTGGAGTCAAATACACAAAACCGAACCGAATGTTAATGAATAACCGAATTGTGAACGCACAGCGAAATGAGAGCTCTCTCGCTTAAGACTAAAGCTCAATATCGCTTGCACGGGGCACATATTCTAGGTATCAGTTTTTTATAATATGTTACATAGGATATTAAGTTTCTGTATATAATACTTTTAATTCATCCGTGATATGAGTACATAAACGTTTGATCTGGAATCATGATGTAGATTCGAGATTTTCGTACTCTCACTCTCAATTTGTTTAAAACTGTATTTCGGTCCCACTATGTTCGTCCTCTACCACCATTATGATATTGAGAACGGTTACTATTAGAATAAATTTCCTGAAAAAAAATACTAACTTTAGGATCTAAACTCATGACCTACCAAATGAGTCATTGAGTTCTCAGGCATAAATCTGATTCAATCTTTACTATGACTATTACTATACCTTATTTTCTTGCCAGCTCATTCCCATGAAGCTTACCATTATAAATTGTGGGGCTTATCTGCATATATAAATAACAGGAGCTTAAGAACCCCAGAAAAACACCTCCTCGTCCCCAAAACACAACTCCAGAATGACATTCAAAGTACGACCAGTGAGACAGCTGTCAGACTGTCAGACTCATCCCCGCTCCCCCCCCCGCTCTACTCCCAGCGGCTCCTCTTGCCGCTCTTCCGGATCCGCTCTGCTCGCTCCGCTCGTTCTGCTCGCTCCTCGCGCTCCTCGGAGGTTTGCGCGGCGGGAGCGTTGATGCCCGGCTGTATGGCCGGACGAGTTTGTTCCCATGAGTGGTCCGTTGACGCCGTGAACTGGGGGAATTGTAATGAAATTTTAGGACACGTTAACACCAACTGTACCGATCTACCAAGCGCTAAGCGTGTTGATTTGGAGCAGGCAATATCATCACCCCTATCACCGTTTTGTCCGATTATTGCCCGATATAACGTCATAATATGTGATAAGCCCTCCAATTTATAGGGATTGGTCTTCGGTGAATAACCATTGCTTGTTTTTGCAGTAAACTGCAACTAAAAACATCATCAAAACGACAAAGTAACTAAGGGTTACTACCCTTAATAAGGTGTTTGACTACATTTAAAAATGTACACATCTACAGGATATTAACGAATTCGTGTAATTCCTTAAAACCACATCTACTCTACTACTGATGTAGACAGGCCCCGCACGGGATTTAGCTTGATTAAAAATCCTTTTTTTTCATGATGCCACGCATAAATTAATGAAAGCACGGCGACACGGCTGGCAGGCCACTAACGCGGTGACTAACGCGATATCGCTCTTTGCAGTCAGATAACTCAAGGCTCTAAAATGACTCAGAAATAGAAAATCAAGATTTTTTTTGAATATTTTTTCGTTGATTTTCAAAAATTCCCACTTAGGGTTAATCTCTGTCACCAGTAGATCACGTGGTTTGAAGGAATTACATGAATTCGTTAACACCCTGTATATTTAACACGATTTTGAATAGTTTAGGCACTGACCTATATAATTACCACTGGACTGGCTGTTCCGTAAGTTTGACAGCAATTTTTTTGTGCCAATTTGAAGCGCCAATAGCGTGCTAGCGTGTGTCCACAGAACTAATTTTGACGTATATTGTAGGGATGTCGGAAGTGAAAAAAAATATATCGATATATCGATGTATAGATATTTATTAAAATATCAATATCGACGTCGATATCACGAGGATAAAATATCGATATATCGGTCAAATTTTCAGAGATTTTCGGTTTTAAAGTAATGATGTATTTAGTTCAGTCTGGCTCAATAATAGGGAATAGTTTTTTGATTTTAGTTTTTTTTTTATTTTATATTATATGTATGCAAATCAATCAATCATCAACATGAGATCTGGGATTGACCTACAAAATGCAAAAAAGTAAGATAATTTGAATTTCGCGGTCACAGTCGGCGCTCCCACCTTAATATAATATAGTACTTAAGTAATTATGATACTACGTTTATTTACTGTAAACACTTATTATCAAGAGTTTTTTTTTGTATCGATATTTGTTCGCTGATGTCGACATCACTAGTTTTAGTACCACAGACACTCGCTACGTCTAACAGCGCCAAAATGGCGATTATCAAACGGGCACAAAAGCACTTTGACAGCCGCCAGTCCAGTGGTAATTATAGAGGTCAGTGAGTTTAGGGGATGTTCTATCCTTGTCACGCGAAGCGGACATTGTACAGAGTGATGTGAAGTTTCTATGAAATTAATGAGGTATAATGTCATCGCACCGTAGTGTTGTCTCTGTCTAGTGAACAATTTTAAATCGTTTATAACTTGGGCATTTTATTAAATATTTCATTATTTTTTTCACTGTAGCCTATGTTTTGTATAAAAGTTTAGAGATAACTTTGATTTTTCTGTCTGTTCTGTCCCACTGCTGGACAAAGGCCTCCCTCAAGTTCTTCCATGTACTCTTTTCCTGCACCACCTCAAACCAGCCCTCGCAGTATGCGTCTCAGTCATCTCGGCACCTCTTTCTGGGCAGACTTGCGCGGCGCCGTCCATCCTCAGGCACCCATTCGTCTACTAACTTGTTGGCTATTTTCTGGCTACATGATGATCTAAATATAAATATAATAACGTTACCTGGTTATATTGCGACCTGAAGGCAGCTTTGAGTGAAGAGAGTCGGTCTGTGGCTGGTCCATGCGTCTTGTCCATGTTAACGGCAGGAGGTACTTCTTCGTTCGGTGGTGGTAAGCCTGGCCGCTCTTTATATCTGAGAAATACGAATTAATTTCAATAGCTATTTCAATGAAACATATTTCATGGAGTTTTAATTTTTTGACAGTTACATTCTAGTCTTCGTTTTCATATAATTGTATGAAAATTTCAATACTGGCTGGTAAAATTTGCCTAAGAGCGATTACGCTCTGCATCCGATCCGAATCCGTGAAAATCTCGGACCGAATTCGGATGTTGCTTACGCACTATTCCGATCTCTGATCCAAATTCAAACAATTCAGGGGCCATCTTTGGCATATCCGTTTGGCGTCTGATTTGAATCCGAGGTAATGCGAAAGCGTTCATACAAACAGTACTACGGCTACTTCGGTCCGTCAATTGTTTTCCGAATTAGAAACTCACGGATGACGGATAGAAATCGGATGACGGATGCCGGATGTAGTGCGTAAACTACCATACAAATAGTTCTATGGCTACTTCGGAACGTATTTTCACGGATTCGGATCGGATGCAGTGCGTAACCGCTGTAAAGGCGCTCGCGTGTAATGCATTGTTGTATTACACGCGAGCGCCTTTAGGCAAGGTTCAATTTTGAGCATTATCGCTAAGTAGTAATGCTCAAAATTGAATCTTGCATTGTAACATTACATGCGAATGCTCCCGATGAGGGAGCGCCTTTAAAAAGCTATTTACCGTGGGAATGATTGCATGGATTAAGGTCTCTTTTTCTTTCAGTTTGTTATGATTCTATGGGCCCGTGATATAAATAGAATAGTTGATTGTTTTAGTAACCATACGTACCCCAGTCCGCAGCCGCCCACGTTGAGGTTCTTGCCCTTGCCCTTCTTGAAGCGCGACTTGCGGAACCACGCCGACTGCATCGCCAGGTGCATCAGCTCCTCTGGTACTTCCTGTGTACCACAAACACAACACTGAAAACTATGCCTCGTTGTTATGCTCAGGTATTAGATATGTCGTAAAAAAAACTAGCAATAATTATTTCCAAAAATATAGTAAAATAAATCTTATACGGCCAAGAAGTTTCATTTTCCTCTAACCATGACGTTTTTTGCCCATTCTTCTCCATAAAAACTACATTTGGATATTCAAAAGTACCTAATTAGAAATAAATATTTGACTGAAATTAAAGTAATGAAAAACGATACATTTAATTTCGTACCCGTATCCAAAGTATACGTCAATGTATGGTTCATTCATCAGGAACTCATTACTACATGTTCCGAAATTCCGATTATGTGATACAAGTCATAATGCAAGTTTCGTAGTGACGTCTCCTGAGTCTCGTACAACACCTTGCCAGTGTCGTACCCAGGGTCATAAGCGCCCAAGGCAAGGATAAAATTTAGCGCCCCCCAAAAAAACACGCTAAATAAAAAAGGCATTTAATTAAGAATTTTGTTAATAATTAAGGTAATAATGATTTTATCTGATATTTGAAGCTCTCAATTTCCAGACATAGTTAATTTGCATTTAAATCAACATCATAAACATTAAAAATGCGAGATCTGCTGCGATTTTTTTCAGTTATTGGAGCAGCCTAATTTGCGCCCCCCTAGGTCCTGCACCCTTGACTGCCGCCTCTATGGTCAGCCGCTAGATACGACGCTGCACCTTGCACAGTAAATACTAAACAAGTGAAGATGACAAAATGACCTGCTGCACTCCCTCGAGGTTCCTGAGCAGATGTCCTGCGAAGTCCTTGTCCTTGGCTCTGTCGAGCAGCGTGTATGCGTCGCCGCGCACCCCGGCGCGCCCCGTGCGTCCCACGCGGTGCGTGTGCGTGTCGATGTCGCGCGCCACCGTGTAGTTCACCACCGTGCGGATGTGCGGGATGTCCAGACCACGAGCTGACGAACAAACAGTAACATTGGAATGGGGTAACATAGATTTAAGCGGAGAGACTACTTACAAATGTTCATATACTCTCGACGTCTGCCGCAACTACGTTTGTTCGAGTTACGTTTGAAAGGGGTGATGATAAAAAAAATATATTTATTACGAGTTTCGTACTAATTTACACGTTTGATGCAGTGGCTAAGCGATTGGCTTCTGCGCTACAGATTGTGGGTTCGATTCCCACACGGAACAATTTGTATGGCCTACAGATGGTTGTTTCGGGTCTGGGCGTTTGTGTTTGTGAGATTTGTGTCTGTAAACGCACCCACGATACAAGAGAAATCTTAGTGTGGGGCAACGTTTTTTATTAAAAAACTAAAAAAAACTATTGTCTACAGTGTGGAAACGTTAAGTATCAACAGACGATTATTTTGTTTTGAACTTTTCTTAATTGTTTTAAAACTATTTGATATCAGTTATTTTAGATTTTTCTCATCTTTCCTGTCTAACCAAAGGTTGTCAAGAAAATATCGCTATTAGCGATAAAACTTCCATTGTACCCTTGCTTAGACAGTTAGATTATATCTTCACTGTTCCTATGGTGGACTGAAGCATATTACTATCTATCCGTCTATGAGGTCGTTCCTCTCTGCTTGCTCCATGTATCTATGTCCGGCAATTAGCTACGATTGTAACGTTACCTGCGACGTCTGTGGCGACGAGAATGTTGTTCTCGTTACGTTTGAAGGCGGTGATGACCTTGTTCCTATCTGCTTGTTCCATGTCTCCATGTAATAGTAACGCGTCGTACTGTTGAACGCCTAAATTCGCTGCTGTTTGTTCAGCTTCTAACTACAAAAATATGAAAAAATATGATTATTTATTACACTCTAATTTGAGCATGGAAAGCATAATTAGCCTATTATTGTTCCACTACTCGACACAGGCCTCTTTTTAGACGCGTGCGGACTATACCCTCGAAAACTTTAAGGAGGCCTCGCACTCAGGTGTGTAGGTTTACCCACGGTGTTTTTCCCTCAACGTTAGCGTAAGTGATTTAATAATTTGAGGCTAATAAAATATGAGGAATCGCCATTATTACCACACTCAACAATTGATAGCATGGTTTCATCTACATAAAAGAGCATTGCCACAATAAGGTTTCAAATCCAACTGTCATTCTAGTATAATTTCATCAGACAACACCTATCCCAATGGAAATAACAAAAATACCAATTAGAACAAGACTCCACAAACAAAATGGATTAAACTTCTGATCTGAGGGTATAAACACTTCTGGAATACTACCTAAATAAGTCGCCTAACTAACGTTTATGGGAAAATAGGATGGCATATTTCTAGATGCAAGACTTCTTGTTATATAAAATTACATTAAAAACGGATATATTACAAGTATATACCTTTTTGGTTACGAATATTAGCACACTCCCGGCTGATAGGAATTCAACTAAGTGGTGTAGTAGCCAGGACCATTTCTCTTCTGGTTTGTGGAATATTCTGAAAAAAAATATTGAATATAATATTTTGGAAGTTAACAGTATCGAAGAATGCACAGAAATGGTCAAAATATAAAGCATAGTATTACCACAGTCTACTTATATCTTACTCCTTACAGTCGGTCAACGTAGAACATTGTCGCAGACCAATCGTGCGGGGGGTTGCGGGGGGTTGCGGGGTGAAGGGGCGGAGGTTATGTCCCGAGTAGCCATACTGCATACTTGGGACATAACCTCCGCCCCTACATCATTTTGACATTTCATAAGACGTAGTAAGTAGGTAAATGATAAATTATATTTGTTTCTGTAAATAAATCTGTTACAGACACTTTTACAAGTCAATTTTTATATGTTTTTTTAGACTAGATGGCGCCGTCATTTCCTATCTGACTAGCTCTGAGAAGAAAAGTCGAAACAAACTCAGAGGTCAAGGTCTCTTTTGAAGTCCAGACATTGTAGTATCAAAAAATATGCGAGTACACTGTGGTATTAGATAAAAAAATATTAGCACTCCGGAAAATCTTGTGATGATCGAAGATGTCGTGTGTCGTGCATCATACGGGGGGATGAATGAATATCATTGTGGTCCCAATACAAGCCAATACACCAAACGCAATTCGTGAACCGCCTTTGTTTGGCGGACTCGCGTGAGTTGTGTACATCAGGAACTATCATGAAACACATCACATCAAATATGAGCCCACCGAAGCTCGCGATTGTTATGCTGAAATATAATTATAATGTTTTTAAATGTTTAGTAGATATAAACAGTGGTATCACCTAACATGCTGCGACACAAGATGGCTAGCTTCTCCAGCAGCTCCGTGCTGTACCCTGACGGGGTCGTGCAGCGCATCCCTCGCGAGTCTCTCGACGCGGCGCGGGAACGTGGCGGAGAACAGCAGCGCCTGACGGTCCGGACGCACGTGGTTGCAGATAGAACGGACCTGAGGCTCTGGAAGGAGCGGCTACCTTTAACATTTGAGCTACGGTGCATGACACTAAGAAATTACCATAAATGGTGCAGCGTTCGGCACGCTTGGTGACTTAAACTGGATCTCAATCATCATCATTCAGCCGAAAGACGTCTACTGCCGGACATAGGCCTCCCCCAAGTATCGCCACATGGACCGGTCCTGTGCTTCTCGCATCCAGCGGTTTCCCGCGACCTTCACCTTCACATCGTTCCACCTTGCGGGAGGCCTACCCACGCTGCGTCTTCTGGTGCGCGGTCGCCACTTCAGGACCTTTCGGCCCCATCGGCCATACGTTCTGCGAGCAATGTGGATCTCAATATCCTACCATAATGTTTTTTTTTAAATATCAGAGTTAAAATTAACTCAGAGTTGACTACATTGTTGGGCTAGTGGTCGCAAGCGCGACTGCAGACTGTGAGGTCCTAGGTCCGACCCCCTAGGTCAGGCAAAGTGTTGTTCGTTTCTTTCGTGTAGAATTTCTCAGCAGCAGCCCAGAGTCTGGATCTGTACCCGGTTGATGGCAATGGGGTCGCCCCCTATTACATGGGACTTAAACTTAACGGCGAAATGACACCTCTGCCCAATACAGACTATACAGGAAAATACAGGCGTGATGGTACGTTAAAACTCAATGTTAAAAATCCTAATTTAAACTAACATCATTTACAAAAAATGCTCAAAATCATGTTTATGATATAGCAGAACAGTCAATTAAAATTTCGTTTGCATGGCGTGGCAACCATTCCAGTCAAAAATATAATAATATAATGATTATTACAAGGTCTAGCGCATAATTGAGTCAGTGCCTGAGGTAGCTGCGCGGTGCGGGAGGGTGACAGTTGTCACAAGTTGACGAATCAGTGAGCTCTCGCGTCGCGTCACCACACCCCTCCCGCACCGCGTAGCTACCTCAGACACTGACTCAGTTATGCGTTAGACCTAATATACCCCCTTATTACAAAAGATGGTCTAAGAAAAACCCTGGTTTTAGAATAGCCCCGTCTCTTTTTGTTATATGACATAAGAAAGTGATGGGTATATCTTAAACCTGGGTTTACCTTAGTCTTGGTTTAAACCGTCTTTTGTAATAAGGCCCATAGTGTTTTCTTTTTTACAAAAAATCCGTGGCCATAGTCATATATCTCCTGAGGTTTTACCATTAAAAAGGTTGGGCAGGGCTACCCTACAAATTACGCAAAGTTGCTGTTAGCCAACCGAAGACGCTAGAAAGAGCAAAAAGTATCCTACAAAATACCGAAGGCTGTGTTACTTACCGAAACCCATATCAAACATCCTGTCAGCTTCGTCCAGCACTAAATATGTGACGCGTTGCAAACTCGTCGCCTTGCACTTGATCAGGTCAATGACACGACCAGGAGTACCGACAATTATCTCTGCTCCACCACCTGAAACAAACATTTAAAAGTAAGAAGAATTCATCATAATTATCGTCGGCTCAGAGTGCAATTATTTGATAACTGCGTGAATACCATTTCATAGGCAATGAATGAAACTCATTTCTGCAATTAAATTATGATGAATTAAAATGAAAATCATGTTTCTAGATAGAATTAAAACAGAATTTCGAAACGATTTTTTTTACAAAATATATTATTTATTAAGTTTCATTTATCAGAAATCATTCAAATGGAGTTTTTTATTAGGTTATTTTTACCTTACAAATAGAAGTTAAAGTAACAGTGGCAGATTAATAACCCATTTTCAAATTCAAGCGGCAAGCTTGTTTCCCTAAATAAGGATTTTTTACTTCAATGTAGGTGTACGCCTATTGCCTACCTACACCAGGGTTCTGGTATAGCAAGCTCAAGAGGATGACAGACATCTCTGAAAACTATGCATGCTCGCCAACTTACTTTAAAAACGGCGCTTGATTTAATAATTGATGGCCTGACACACGCATCTAGATTCAATATTCCATTAATTTGACATACCTTCTAACGCCTTGCACTGTTCCCATTTGGAGCCTCCTCCGTAGCAACACACGCATCTGATGTTGTACACTTTGCCAAAACGTTTCGCCTCCATGTAGATCTGAACACACACATTGTTTTAAAATGACAGTTTGACAGGAAGTCTATACTGCGCGGATAGAAAAGATTTTTTTAGATTTTTTTATTGAAGGTACAAGTCTGCAAAAGTAGTATCGTTTGCGGTGCGATCTGCGGCTGCGGTCTGCGGTTGCAGTTTTGCAGTCGCTGTCGGAATAGCACCTTTAAAGTGCACACCTTAAAGGCGCTATTCCGATGGCGACTTGCGGTCTGCGGTTGCAGTGTGCAGTTTGCAGCCCGCCTCGGACTTGTACCTTTAATAGCTTTCTGCAGCTAATCGACGTGTCACTGGTTGTTGTCATGGCCTGAAAGATTTTGGCAACTTCCTAGCTGAATTTGAGGTTTTACCAGAGCCAAGCTCATCTATTAAACTACTAACCTGTTGGGCAAGCTCCCTAGTGGGTGCCAATATAAGTCCTATAGGCCCATCTCCTGGACCTAGCTCCTTTTGGTCCATGATGTGCACTAGCAGAGGCCACAGGAACGCCGCCGTCTTACCAGACCCCGTGCGGGCGATACCTGCACAAAACAAACAGGTTTAATCTCCATAATGAAACCATTTGAAGTGTTGACTGTGTTCATTCCAGTTGTGAATGCTCAAAGCATAGATAAGTATTCAGCGGCAAAAGTAGCTGAAAATTTGAGTTTTAAAATAATTAAACAGTTAATTAAATATTCCAACAAAGTTTAATAGTTTCAAATTGTAAAAGTCTACAACTCTAAATATATGTTAAAGTTCTTTGTTTTATATCAATTAGTTTTCCAATTGATGCCAAGTTTAAAAACTCAAATGTTCAGCTACTTTTTTCGCTGACTGTACAATATTATGAGGCATTAGAATAGGCTGAAAACCAACTATAAAACTGTACTAAAATATAGTTATGAAGTTTACAGTTGCATTTAAAAGTGTTGTTCAAAGAAGTTCAACAACGAAAATTGAAACCATACTAGTTCCAAAACGTAATTCTTATTACATACACTCTTATTGAATTATCTCAATTCTTCGCTAAGTCAACACTGAGTCTTACCTATAAGATCTCTGCCAGATAGCGCGGCAGGTACACCAGCGGCTTGCACGGGTGTCGGCTGGGTATACTCGGAGCGACGGATTGCCTTCATCAGTTGCTCGTCGAAACCCAAGTGGGCGAAACTGCTGACGGGCCGCGGTGGGTCTGGCCCTGATATCTGGACGCAAAATGTGTTAGGGTTTGACGAAAATGATCGTTAAAATTCACCCTATGGTATAGTTCCTAGCTCCTAGAGCAAGATTGACATTATTTTGCTAAGTAAGCGTTTCATAGGACTATGAATCTGATTAGTTAAAATTAATTTTCATATTCAAATGAAACGCTGATTCACATTCGCTTATACAAATATACAAGGTGTTAACGAATTCGTGTAATTCCTTCAAACCGCGTTATCTATTGATGACACTGATTGACCCTGCATAGGTATTTTTCATAATCAACAAAAAAAAGTTTTCAAAAAATGAGCCATGGTATTCTGTATCTGAGTAATTTTAACGTCCCAAGTTAACTGACTGCATGGAGCGATATCGCTCTAGTCGTGCCCGTCATCGGTGTCGCCGTGCCTTCATTAATTTATGGAAGGCATCGAAATGTTCTAAGAAATATGTTGGAAAAAAAATGATTATTTTTATTTTTAATAAATCTAACTCCCGTGCGGGGTTAATCTATATCATTAATAGATAGTGTGGTTTGAAGGAATTACATGAATTCGTTAACACCCTGTATACATTATTCGCATAAAAATAAGGTCCATATTCGTATAAAACGATGACTTTACTTGGCCAAGTAAAGTTTAAATGCGGTACGTGAATCCCGCCCCTAGAGTCACCAATCATACTTTCATTTATCTATGTAAAAGCACATAGAAATCATACTCTAAAAACTATTTTAGTTTGAAATTGGATTAGTTTTAGGACTTGACAGGCTCAGCATTCAGCAGCCAGACTTCTTGAGTTATTTTGAAAGACCTACAGTTGGTCAGACTCGACGCCAGAACCATAAATGTAATGCTATAACAAAGTAGACATAATTTTCAATTACAAAAGAAAACTACATACCTTTACACCCAAATTCTTCTTCAGATCCTCAACTTGCGGGGGCGTTAGTTGCTCAATATCCTCGTGTGGAGTGTAGAAGTTCTTCTCAAAGGGTTCATACTCTATCTCTGAGTGGTCTATGGGCGGGAGTGGGTCTATGAATTTCTTCTTTGCAGGGGCTATGGGGTTACCATCCTCATCGTATTCTATCTCGACGTCTGAGCCATCGTCGCCATGGTTGAGAGGATTATCTTCCATATATCTGGGTCAAATACTTGAGTTAATTTGTGCAATTGTTTCAAAGTTAAAAGGCAACTAGTTGTAACCTTTCAGCAGAAGGCCAAAGTGGGTCGGATGGTGCGCTCGCCTCAGCCAGCCACAGGGAAGAATAGGTAAATGATCTAGATTCAGTCAGCTGAACACACATGTCTACTAAAATAGCTATACTTTTTTGGGCCGCAAAAAGATGAGCATGGGTAAAATTGAATTTTTTCAGAATCTCCTCTCTGTATGTTCGAAATACATAAGTTGTAACTTTTTGAAAACCTAGCTTTATTACTATTATTACTACATAGTATAAAACAAAGTCGCTTCCCGCTGTCTGTCCCTATGTATGCTTAGATCTTTAAAACTGCGCAACGGATTTTGATGCGGTTTTTTTAATAGATAAGAGTGATTCAAGAGGAAGGTTTTAAGCTATAAGGCTTAAAACGCACTAGCGGCCAGCCGCAGGCGGCGTGCCGCTTGCGGCTGGCCGCATATCGATTTTTATATGAAACCGCATGATCTCAACGCACTGACTTGCGGCCAGCCGTCAACCGCTCCGGTTGTTCTGGGGCTGCGGCGAGCCGCGACGGTTGAATGATGCGGCGCGCCGCATACCCTACACGCACTCGGAGCGGGTAGCCGCAAGTCGCTAGACACTGTACAGCCGGGGACTTGGAAGTGTTTAAATTCGATTCCTTCTCACTTTTTCGAAGACATTTTCTACGATAGTATAAATAAATAACTGCAGCTAGTTCTTCGACGTCTATCTTGTGCAATATTTCTAGAAGCACTGACGTTTGCGGCGGACCGCAATAGAACCGAGTCGATACGGTTAGCCGGAATACGGCGTGCCGTTACGGCAGAACGTATATATTGCGGCCAACCGCAAGCGGCACGCCGCATGCGGCTGACCGCTAGTGCGTTTTAAGCCTAAAACGTACACGTGCGAAGCCGGGGCGGGTCGCTAGTGTGGATTATAAGTAAGAAAATCCCTGCTTGTAACTTTATCCATAGATCAACTACTATCTATTTACCGTTACATTGCTGTTCTTGCTCTGTGCAAAATAGAATCTGATCATTTCAAGCATTAATGTATGCGTTTAGTTTCATAATTTTCACTCCATTTAACACAGCAAAACTCACTTATAGTAGCTTTCCTCATCATCCATTTCATCTATGTCTCCTCTGGTCCCTCTCCCACTGTCTCCCTTGCCACTGGCCGCATTCTCCTTACTGGCCACCAGGTCTTTAGCTGCCTGCTGCTCCAGACCAGCCATGTAGGCGTCCAGGGGATCTTCTTCATCGTCTTCTTCTACCTATAATGTATAATAATATTGCAGTCTCCACACCGAGACAAGCTTTATGCTTGTATGAGTCAATTTCAATGCAACTATAGAAAGCTGACAATTTTAGCACCCACTTATACGGACGCACACACAGCTGGTCTAATAGTTGAAAGTGCAACCGCAGAGCGTGAGGTCCTGGGTTCAATCCCCAGTGTTGAATAAATGTACATTTATAAGATAGATCATAGAAACTTTTTGGTTGAAGAATGTCTTCATAAAGTTATGCATTTTGTTTCCGTGTTTCTGACACTGGTGACGTTGCTGTCTTTCCTTTGGTATACGAATGTCATGTCATATGTGTTCATTAAATTATCGTGTTTATAGAAATCTAACGTGACTTTTATTGAAATATTGCCGAAATCCAATACCCAGGTTGGGCAGTGTTATTGAGTTTTTCCATGTGAAATTTCACAGTAGCAGCCTAGAGTCTAGATTAGTGCCTGGTTGATGGCAATACCTATGCCTATTACATGGGACGAAATGAGGATGTACTATGCACCTCTGCCCAACCCTTTAGGGAATACAGTTGTAATGTTGTTATGCTAATGCAAAACTTGTATGTTTGGAGTGTACAACCCTTCAATAATTTTGTAACATCCAAGAACATTAGGCACTCTAATGTGGAAATTCTTATTTGTTCACCTATGTAATCACTTTTGGTCTCAAATTAATTATTTTACAAACAAATATGAACTGTATGTGTGTGTGGCTTATTGGGCTTGTCATTTTAGTGGTTGCAAGCAATAAGGGTAAAATGAGATTGGGGTCTCCTTTTGGGAAATTCTCAGCTTTCCCAGGTTGCCTTACCTTAGAACTAGAAGCAGCTTCATATGTAGGGCTACCAGGAGCTGGGATGTATGCTAGAGCTGGTGTTGCAGGCTCATCATCCTCATCAAAGTACCTGGATAACAACATTACAAGATTCACTGCTATGATAAATAACTATAATAAAACTCAAAGTAAATAGCTGCCAGAACAAATTAGGTACTTTAACATTTATATTATCAAAACCAACTATTTTATTGTATACATTTCCTATTCTATATCCTATAATCATCATAGCAAAACATTAACAGGAAGTACACACTACTGAATTTATAAACTATCAAACTCACTCATCCTCAGTCTTGGACCTTTTCTTCCCTAACGAGCCCCAGTTCCCAGTGACAGCGTTCTGTGTTATCGCACTCATAGTGGAGTAGCCCTGCTTCGACAGACCAGTAGTGGGAGGCGGCACGGCATGCATCGCCGTTGTCGGAGGAGGCACCGCGTGAAGCGACACATTCGACGGATTCCGCTTCGGCATCGTGAAACCAGCAAACCCGAACCCTTTACTACCACTCCCGCCCGAATTATAACTCATTTTGGTTATCTAAAACTCACTAAATAATAATAAAAACACCCCGCAGGGAATCTATTTTCATTACCACGTTAAGGTTATTTATTAATGTTTACAATAGTGTCCTTCATAAAATTTCAACTTAAAATTAAAATAGAATGTTTCTAATGCTCATAGTTTCTATTTTTGAGGGGAATAGCCAGTTATTTGCTAATAAAAACAATAAATTATCAACTTCAACGGGAAAAAGATAATGACAATCACGCTGACATCTGTTTGCCTATGTTGCTGCAATAAATCTGTTTTTACATTTAATAATTTAACTACACATTCTCGAATTACTCAATGATACGCTATTCCAGTTTTTTGCTGAAGGTCGTTTTCATTATAAGTCCACTGATCGGCTTCTCAAAAATGATGTTGCGCTAATTCCACTAGTAAGTTAAATTGCGCAAGTTATTACTAAAAGTGCTCGCATAGTTTGTAGAGTTCACTTATAGTTCAACTTCCAGTAGTCGATTTGCTGCGGGTGTGCTCACAGTTGGAAATGGGTTGAAGAAGGTAACTTTCGCCATTTAACTTGCTAGTGGATTTGGCGCTTTACATTCGGGCAATACAACTTCTTTTCATTTATTTCATCCTGCCAAGTTTTTTTAACGAGGAAATGTGACGAATCGATTTGACAAATAACTCGACTAATGAAGTGACATTTCAATTAAATTAGTTGATCATTCCATCACTTACATCATGTTATACTGACATGACGTGACAAAGAAAAAATTGAACACAATAACAAAAAATCTAAAACGAGTACAATAGAAAATTGCTCCAAAATTAACAATGAATTTCAAATTGTGCGTATTTCTTTTCACCTTGCTGACCGTAACAAATGTTGAGGCAGCACAAGGATACGATTTCGGTGACTTTCTGGCAACAGTTTTGGGACTTGGAATTGCTGTTACAGGAATTCTTGCATGTTTAGGCAAATATGCAAGACAGCAAGCAAGAAATGAATTCATTTAAAACATCAGCAGGTGAGTAAAATCCAATTCCGCCACAAAATGTTAAAAAACCTTTTTTAAGTTGTTTTATGATGGAGAAATCGTAGTTTTAGAAAACCGGTTTTTGCGACCTTGTATTGACGATAAAAAAAACATTTTATTGCCCAACATGGCATACTAAATTAAAACCATAATGAGGTTACTTTTTACGTACCTAATGAGTTCTATTATAAATGAATATCTGCCCCTGATAATATTTTTATTTTATCTTACAGAACATGGAGCTCCAATAAATATGTATGAAAGGAAGTAATGAAACAAGCTACATATTGTAACGTAAAATAAATAAAACCCTGCTGTTCAAATAATTTTTACATAAAGTTAACACATTTTGGCCGTGATAATGTGTAAGGTTTGGTATAAATTGAAGCAGAAAAAAAAGCTATTTTTATATATTAGTTCTCCACTATATTAGCATAAGGCTATCTACTATGTAGCAGATGTAGAATATAAGGATATTTTTTGTAAAGAATATAAGCCTGTTTTCAGACAAAAAGTAATCAAATAATATCTAACTTTAAAAAAATATTGATATCCTAAGTAAATTGAAAACTTAAATTTGATAAATGGACACATTTATGTCTTTTGTAACAAATATCTCAATGGCTTCAAGAGTAAACAGTAGTCAATTAAAGTTTTAGTTATGTTCGAGTGACTAATTTTCTCTTAACACATTCAGTGCCAGGTGTCCTCATGGAGGGCTCATTTTAAATGTAGTTTTTTTTTTAAAACACTTTTAAAACAAGCAAACACCTATTTTACGACGTAGTAGCGTATTTTTACGGTTTTTAACCTAATGCCAAGAACCCTCCTCGAGGGTTCACTCTTAGCGCAAACATAATGCCGTGGACCCTCCTGGAAGGTCCACTAGCAATATGTATGGCGGCATGGCGTATGAGCTCTATGAAAAATGTAGTGGACTTGAATGTGTTAAAATAAAAAATGCCCCAAAAAATGAAAAAAAAAAACAATTTTGTCTGAAAACATATAAGCCTGACCAATAATATAATGTGATATTTCTTGTATTATTAGAGATATCTCTCAGATTGGTTAAGCAATATTTTTATGATTTTTGTTATAATTACAATATCCAAATCAGAATTTTAATAATTTAGCATTAATTATTTGATTTTTTGTTCAAGTAACCCTTTATTTTTTCTTTAATCTTCGGTATAATAGACATAATTTTTATTGTATGGAAGGAATATCTTCCATGGGAAATTGTGACATTTATGAGAATTTTTGAACAAATACTAAAAACAGTTTTGTAAATAATTTATAATAAAAGAAAATTTCATTAATTGCACCCACACAGAGAACACATTCATTCATGCAAACCATAGACATGATTCTATAGTTTTTCCACAGTAAAATTTAATTCAATTTGGTATAACTTATTCACTATTCTTCTCTAAAAGTTCAATTTCTTTGACAATGTCAAGTTTCTTAGACATCTTTTCTTTTTGATCCTTGTCAGGAACTTTGAGGTTGCCAGACTTTATTTTCTCCTCAAGAGTTTCAATATCTCTGAGTTTCTTTCTTAAGTTCTTGAGGCGTTTGGAGGGGTCGGTTGCAGCATTACTGGGCGCTGCAGGTGATGGATTTGTGAAGTTAGGTTCTGTTATCTCACATTTGGCAAGTTTGTCTGCTGCTTCGTCAGCTCCTGCAAGGTGGAAAATATTAAGATATTAGATAAAACTTTTATCAATATAAGTAGAGTAACATCAAAAACTATATTCTAAAATCCGTCCTCACATTAATAAAAAAAATATATAAAAAAAACACAAGTTTCCTTATCAAAAATATTGAAGTTTAGAATATAGAGGAATTAACAGAGTACTGCTCTTGTCCTGATATTAGTTTTAATTAACAATCCTATAATAGTTTCTTTTTGCATGCCTAGAGTGAAAGTGCAAAAAGAAATCTTCTCTCTTCAAGTGTTCTTATTCATGAATGGCATAATAATTAATTATTATACTTGTGATGTTTAATTACAAAAATGTGCTACAGATTCCATATACTAGACCTAACATTTTGCCAAATTTCAAATTCCTACATTGCATAGATTTCGAGAAAAACTGCTGCGGCATTTGGACAGACAAAAAGTAATCTTATCAAAGTTTAGTTTTTTTTTTTTTTTTATCCTAAAACTTTACAAACACTTATGTAAAATTGAATGAATATATTATTTTATCAGCTATAACTTATTAAGAATATTCAAATTACAATTAACAGACCACTTGAAGATAATATCTACAGTATTATCAGCATCATACTCTTTAAACATATACTTTAGCTTTATCATGTTTTGAATTGTTTATCATTTTGCCAACCTAATGTTCATTGACTACATCATTCTCAGTTTACTCATTCCTATTTACTGCAGTGTTATACAAAGAAGTACAAGTATAGCTACTTTTTGCACTAATAAACTAAAGCCGGAGAACTAGTAACCTCAACCAACCTGTCTTCTTTTTCTTCTTCTTTTTGTCAACATTGATGAGCATGCCAGGTATGGGCTGAATGACACCATGGTTCTTCTTCTTCTGGGCTTGAGCTACTATCTCCGGTGTGAGACCAACGGGCAGTCCTGGGGTCTGACGAGCCTTGAACTGCTTGCCCTTACTCTCATACAATGGGACCTCTTCTTGAGGAACATACCCATCCTTGATTCTTCGAGGTTTGCGCCAAGTACCGTCCGGACGTTGCGTTGCTGGAATGAATTTGCAGCCTGGAATTTTAAACAACCAAGTTGTAGCTTGTAAGTTCAAAACTGAAGTAAACAAAGGAAGATGAATAAAAATGTTCAATGCTCAGTCTTTTGTACCTGCTCCGAGGTCTCAAGTGCGGCATGATGGTACGCGCGTACGAGTGTTGTTAGCTGAATGTCACTAATAAGCAAACCGACAAGAATGTTTTAATTGACGTAAGTTTAATAATTTATCACTTGGAAACTTTTTACAATCGACTTTCACTAGCTTAGCAGCTGTATACCGATCGCACGAAAATATGGAAAGTCGAAGACAAATATTATCACGCACGAAAATGAAGTAAAATTTCTAATAAATAAACAAACGCCGTGATCCCATATTAAAAACAAAGGATGCTTACCATCAGCATCATGCTCATACGCTGTTGTGGCCATTATAAATCATTGATTTAAAGCGACGAGTTTATGTTAATTAAAAATCTCCACAACCTGGTAGGCCTTGCGAAATTCTCGTTTCGCTATTTTCGTACACAACTATTTTGACAATTAACAAAAAGACGATTTTTATTTTTTTATCATTTACCGTGATGCGGATTCGAAGTCTTTCAAGCCTTAAAAAAAAAACAAATGAATACTTTAAAAGCCATAGACAACCGAAAAATAAAAATGCCAATAGCGTAGCGTTGTCAAGATTACTAAATCCGAAGCTTTGTATAAAAACCGGTATTAGTGCGTTTTCGTTCATCCCTAGTTATTGTTTTTCTAATTAACGTAGTTTACGAGTGAGTGACACCACTACATCAGTGACAGCGCCGTTCAATTCAAGCTCGCAAACAAATTCGAATTTGGTCAATAGTAGTGTTGTTTTTGTTTTGATTAAGATTTTAATTACGACTTAACGCGATGCCTAAACGAAGGAGATTGTTTACACCTTTGAAAAATAGATCAAAATCTCAATATAACAGAGACAGCAACGATGCAAGAGGTAATTTATGAAAACACTTTCTATTTATTAGCCTTGGTGGTTTTATTTATTTTTTGACGTAGTATTGTAAAATTTCACTGAACCGTGAGTAAATTCAAATCCTGCCACTTAAATTTCTGTAAGTCCTAAGAGTATCTTTGCGTCTCTACACGTAAAATGAACGAAAAAAATCGACCAAAAAAAATTAAGGGATTTTACAGACAACGAAATACGCCACGTATTGCAGAGTTTTGGGTTTATTATTACTTTTGCGACAAATTAAAACCTCAGTAACAGCAGTGACCCACTTTGAAATGGACTTTCATTGTTTGTGAAAGTGAATAAGTACAAATCAATAAAGTTCCTTTGTTTCCTCAGATCTGTGTACTATTATAATGAAACAGTATGTAGCTAATATCCAGTGATAATTTTTATAGTTCTGTATGTTTACTAGCAAGAATACATATAAACAATTAAATATACCCCTGTATCATACCATACCTTATTTAGTAGCAGTTTTTCATAAGCTACCCAGTCATTCTGCCAAGTCACTTTATAATGAAAATAAATAATATAATTTGTTATGTTTGCAGAAGTGGCCACAGCTCGTGGAAGGCTCAAAGGAGCCTTGATGGATGTCCTAGACCCTGCTGCTGAAGAGTCTGATGCATCTTCTGATTATATACCAGAAAAGAAGGAAAGGTTTGTTAAAAAAAAACCTAGTAAAGCTGTGATTTGAAAGTTATATCATAACTTATGTCATTTGTGCTTGGGATACTAACACATGAATCTAAACTATATGAAAGATAGTATTATGGTTTATTCATCTCAAATACTTAAAAACTTATATTTTAAAATAATATCATATGAAAAGGATAGTTAATCACCTCCCAATGTTACAATCCCTGTAACAGTCCACATCTGGCATGGTTTCAAAACCCACCCAAAGAGATAGGGTGGCCTGTTTTTTGCTTGAAACCACGCAAATTACTGTCAGTGTATCAATTAGATACTATCCTAATCCTAACTAATATTATAAATGCAAAAGTAAGTTTGTTTGTTACCTTTTCACGCCTATACCACTGAAACAATCATCCTGAAATTTTAGATATCGTCGTTGCGCTTGCCAAAACCCATATGTGCATTTTATCAACTTTACAGGAAGCAGACTGTTTTATCTGATAATTAGTAAGTATATGAGAAATTTAAAATTTCGAAATGCTAGCAAAACATCTTGATTTATACTGTGATAAAAATTTTTTTTAGTGTTTTTTCATTACCTCAAAATATACTTTTTTTGAATTTTTCGTGCACACGGCAGATTTTTTACGCCGTGCACATATCGGTTTTGGCAAGCGCACCGACGATATATGTATGTATGTTGTCAGGTGTACAGAAATGGACATAGGGTACCTTTCATCCCGAAAAAAAGTACTGTTCCCGAGGAAAACAACAATAACGTTCATAGATGGCGCCATGGAGTTTTTCGAATCATGATTGAATTATATTATCTCGAAAAATAAGGAAGCCGCAAACGACTTCTACTTAACTGACTTCTAGTATTTAATAAATGTCATTTATTTTCAGTCGGGAACCAAAATCAGAAGATGAAGAGAGACAGTACAGACGGAAGCAGTCACCGCACCGGCAGTCCTATGTTCTGAAACTATTTGACCGTAGTGTGGACCTTTCTCAGTTCAATGAGGAATCACCGCTGTACCCTATATGCAGGGCATGGATCGCTAATCAGCCTAGGGCTAACTATAGCGAGTTTGGGTAAGATGACATTTAAATATTTTGGTAATTATAACTAATAATTTCTGACCAGTCCCCAGATTCATAACTTTTCGATAAGCGAGTTGAATAATAATATATTTAAAAAAAATGTAATCATGACCAAAACCAGGTACCATCAATCACAACAAACATTGATTTCTCCAACTTACCATTGTCAAGTATCAGCACCCACCATCATTGTTTATCAATGTCCAATATGGTATACAATAGATCTGCAGGAGAACCAGGATAACCAACATAGCCTGAAGAAATGCCAAGCTTAAATGGCAGTGGGCAGGGCACATTGCTTGCAGAAAGGATGACCAATAGGGCCTAAAGGTTCTGGAGTGGGGACTGCATACAGGAAGGAATAGCGTGCGTAAACCCCCCACAAGGTGGACCAATGACCTGGCGAAGGTCGCTGGATGCGAGAAGCACAGGACCGGTCGATGTGGCGATGCTTGAGGAAGGCCTATGTCGTCCTGCTGTAGATGTCTTTCGGCTGAATGACGATGATGATGATGAATGTCCAATTTTACGTTACATTAGTGAGAAACAAGACGTGGTTTCCCTCCAGTAGTCTTTTTAACATAAAGAGCCATGTAAACTTTGTCTCGAAGCCATGGTGTCGTGTCTGGTTGCTATAATTATATTTTGTTTTAGGAAAAATGAAGATGAATCAGATCTGCATACAGAAAGCGTGGAGCTGCCAGGTCCCGATGGCACGCACGTCTCCAAGATACCACCGCTGCTGCCTGAACAACTCAAGGCCAACAAAAACAATATTAATTTGAACTATGTGAGTTTTTCTACTAGTTAGAATTGTAGTAAAACTCAATGCAATGATGTACAATTTTCTTTTACACTGTTCAGGACGCAAATATCTTGTAGATAGAGTAGACCTACTGATTATGGTGCGTGATCTTACCTCATGATCATGAACCAGAGAACTAAAAGATCCCAGGAGATAAAGCTATGATACCTGGCAGGCTAAATGATTAGGAACCATGGAGTTTATAGCCGGCACTTCTCCAAAGGAAACGGCAAATTGGAACTGTACACTTCAATTCTCATAAGCGCCTGTAATGGAATAGGTGAAAAAAAATATATTTGGTAATTACTGCGGCCTTATTTCTGCGGTCTTCCTTTATTCATCTACTTATGTTACAGCGTGAAGCCCCGCCTCCCACCCGGGAGCAGCTCCTCGCGTCCCACTCAGTGCGGTGGCTGGCAGTGAGACAAGCTTGGCTGGAGCAGGCCGCCAAGGTCGAGGCGCGCTACGAATCCGCACAGCAACTCCTCAATAAGCTCAATGTCAAGTACGTTAGCATATATTTAGCCTATTACAGTTCTGTTCTGGGACAAACTCTCATATACTTGTGTCAAAAAGGATATATTGGCGTTTAGCCAGACACTACGCCGGGAAAAACTACTCTGTCGCTTTGGTAAGGAGTCGTCCATCTGTGTTTCGTAAGAGCATCGGTAGTCAGCGCCAGCCACCCGATTCAAAACGTTTCGATAAGTCAGTTGTCGACCGTTTCGGTTTATTATCTCGTTTTGTCTACGATTCTCATAACGAGAAAAAAACGAGATATCAAACCCAATCGTTCGACAACTGACTTATCAAAAAGTTCTAAATTCGGGAGCAGGTGAGGTACATTGGGTCATGGGGCCTTTACGATATAATCGTATACCATCATTAAAAGGGTTATTTTTTAGTTGACAGCGTGCCCTACTATAGGGAACAAAGGCCAAAGGGTCCTCTCCAAAAAAAAGTTAATAATTGAAAAGGTAGCTGGGTTGGACTGTAATTGCAAATAAACGAATTTTGCAGGATAATTTATCCCCTCCCTCCGGGCCCGCACCATAATGGTACACGATCTACAGATCCTAAATGCGGGCTTGCACGTCTCTATTGTAAAAGCAAAAGTAATAAAGTACATGTGAACTTTTCTTTTGTTTCAGCGCAATCTAAGATCCGCTGCAAGTACGTGTGTTACCTAGAAATATTACAATTTTGATTTATTTACAATGATTTGTATAGGCTTACTTTGATTATAGAATGCAATCATGTTGATTTGACGAATAGCTAATAATGATAATGAAACAATTAGTGATTTTATAATGATTTATTGTGTAAATATAATAATTATAGTGATTATCAATTATGCACTTTTTCGCTTCTTTTTGTTTGTTCCCTGTAGTTGTGGGCACTCCAACTGCTTGTGCCCTTTCTCTTTGCACTCGAAGCAAGACTGTAAAAAACAATAAAATATTACATAATGTGATACATAACCAGTTATGAAATAAGTTTTTAGGGTAGAATTGGGCAAACTTTACTCATCAAAGGTAAAAAAAAACGAGTCGATCTTATGAGGGAATTTCTTTACATTGAGTTATGTCGACACAAACACAACACAGGTTTTCTACATCTACATTTATTTTCGAGACTATTTGAATGGTTCCTACGACGACTAATGTTGTTGGCGGGCTGGATCAAAACGGTTTGCAGGCCTGGGCTGGTTTGCGGGCCGTTCTGTGCCTGTCCCATCACTGGTTTGAGGTAAAGTCAACCTATTAACTGTAGGTAGGTACTGGAGAAACCTATTCATCGAAACTAATAATGTTCATCAATCTCATTTCAGAGAAATGGAATTTAGAGTTGATTTGTATTTGACAATGGCTATAGGCTCCTTTTAAATTGAAACCTTTTTAAAACATAACTAACTAGCTTTTGCTCGCGGCTTCGCTCGCGTTAATTTAAGGATCCCTAATTTTTTTATCCCTAAATATAGCCTATAGCACTCAAGGATAACGTAGCTTCCTATTGGTGAAAGAATTTTTGAAATCGGATGAGTAGTTTCGGAGATTACCCCCTACATACAAACAAACAAATTCTACCTCTTTATAATATTAGTAGGTATAGATGACGATCTGGCTAAATTTTTGAGAATCCAATGTGTAGTCTAAAGCACCAGAACCACTAACAAGTGTCATTAAACTTAAAATTCAAACATCAAAACTCATTTATTCAAAATAGATTATAATTACTTAGTTATTGTTGAACATCAATATTACAAATGACAGCCCCCAAAAACGAAAGGCTGTTCCCTTCACCGCATATTGCAGCAAACGCTCGCGTAGTTCATAAAAGTTTCAAAGTCAACTTGTACAATAAACCTTAGCACTTTACTCCAAAGGCTGGTCAAGGAACCACACTGCCAAAATAATATCTATAACATGTACCCTTACCTGACTCTCAACAACAACACCGCACACATGATTCTTCTGCTGACTGCATCTCCCACAACCCTTACAATGGAAGAAGGTTGGCTTCACACATCTTTTGCAAACATCACAATGTTTGTACGTCATGCCGTTCTTACTCGTACACTCTCCACATTTGTAGCAGTGGTTGTTTGTAGAAGATACATAGAATTTACACTTGTTACACATCTTGTAGTTACTGTCGTTGGACAGATCTATGGTCCGGAAAGGTAAATTTGTGAAGAAGCGGATTGGTGAGGCGAATTTTCTACCATCTTTAGTTTTGTTTAGAAATTTCTTGTGGTTTGTGTATTCAATCTGTAAAAATATATATATTATTTTATTTCTGTAACATCGCGATTACTGACGATGGAAATGAAAATGTGCAAGAGGGGTTTTTTTTAAATTTCAAATCATTGTTGTGTCGTCGAGACTTATGTTTCAAGCAGACCACATTACAGGTGCTTTCGAGAGATCAACACTAGGTGCACGGTTCCAAATAGTAGGTCTATCTTATTATAGAGAAGAGCCGGCAAGAAAGACAAAGAAAAATCTTTTGAAAAAAAAGTGGTTCGACAATTTTCATTGGATTAATGTAAGAACAAAGCAGATTAATATTATATGCGATTAACAACAAAAGCAATGAGAAAATTAGCCTTTTCCATTATAACTAACAACAAATGTGTACTAAACAGTCTCAAAGAGTGACAATACTTAAGTACGTCCGGCGCACCCTGGGCAGTCAGCCCCGCTACTAACCTTGCTGACTGGCTAATTTACTACGGCATGAATTATTCTCGTATAGCTCGTACCGACGAGATAAGCTGCTAAACATACCTGATAATCATGCATCTTGATCTCTGGCGCCATATTCGTAATATACGGTTCTGAGAAGTACGGGAATGCCCACAGCACTGGCAGGAGGCCTTCGCCAGGCTTGTCACAGATCTTTCTGTATGAGTCTGTCAGTTCCTTCAGTGTTTGGATCAGAGGCTCTACACGGCCGCCGAATGGAGGGTCCATTACAATGCAGATGCCGCCGTCTCTGAAAGGAATAAAGAGAATAAATACTTCCCTATAGATGATATTTTCAGGATGAGGTAAGATATTTTTTGTATAAAAAGAGCTTCATTTAAAATGACAATAGTCGAAATCAGGGCTGTGGACGGCTGGAGACGTTTACTGGCCAATACTGTGGCCTGCAGACACTAAATATTATTATATTAAAGGGGAAAATTCAAATACACGAAAAGATGTTTCACAAATATGACTTTCTTAGGGTCTAAAAATTATTTTGGTAAGCATTTAAATTGTATCCATATGAAAGCCAGAGGGGTATAATAATAATAATCATTTATTTGCAGGAATATTGTAAGTTACAGTAGCATAAGGTTATGCTTAATATTAACAGTTAGTAATATTCTGCCAGGTAATACATGGCATGCAAAATATTGTTGTTAAACAATCACTTATTAATTACATTTTACATTATTATTATCTAAATTATCAATTACATAGTATTATTATTTTATCATATTATATTTTACTGACTGAATTGTTATGGGAATACCTCTATATCTCTGTTACTTGGATTTGTGTGAGGTGTGACTGACGAGGTGAAACATATCCAAGTCAAATAATAATTAAAAAAGAAAACAGCTAACTTACTTGGACTGCTTGAAAAACTTCTTGAGAACCTTCTCATCCTCGTTTCCATTGAACATGTAGTTGTTAAACATGTTGTACCAGACAAACTTGTTGGGTGGGTAGAAGTTATGGTGACGCTTATCGTAGTCCATCAGTATTGATGTGAAGTCTGAGCGGGATTGTGCCTCCTCGTGGATGGACGGGGTGCCGATGCAGATTATGTTGCTGAAATAAAATGTTTGTGTGATAAATACAATTGAGGAAAGTTTTTGAAGTTGTACATCTTTATTTCTTTCAAAAATAAACTGGATAATGGCAGTTAGATTTAAGTTATTCTTTGGAACAGTCTGAGTTTCTTGGACTGAGAATTTTAGAGTGTATTTAGGGTCTTCCCCACTTATCGACTGAGCCGAAGCGAATGTCGACGTTTAAACCCTTATGCTTGTAGACAAAGCCTTTTCTGATTGGCCAAAGCTAATTCCACATTGATAAGTGTGGGGAAATCCTTGATGTGACAGATTAATAGTTTTGAACTCTCATAATTTCCAGTCTAAAGCACTAGGTGCTGTCTAAACAAAATATCTTTACATTTGCTTTCAGGAATTTTGAAGATGAGATCACTATTAGCCCTTTAACCGCCCAGTTCATATATCCAACAATTTTATTAATACTATAATATTAAACCGATATAAGTACATTATAAGTCGCGCGCAGAAGGTTTGCCGATGACTGCGCCTCCCACTTCACCGACCGCTACCCGCGCTCATCTGAATCCTACCGACCATCGACGCGTGACGTCATGAGGCCATCAGCAAACCTTCTCCGCGCGACTTATACATAGTATATCTGATGAGGGTGAAATTGACACCAATTTCTTTTTTCAGATTTATCTGATAGCCAATTAAAGGGTTAACATAAATATTTACCTTATATTATTATTCTTGAGTATTCCAAACACAGTGCTAACAGGTTTCTTAGTGAACATATACTGTGCTTCTACTGAATCATTCTCCAACAGTGGCAGCCATGTTGTTGGACGGCTGAGCTGTTCATCTGTTAATGGAGTGATAATCCTGTGGTCCTTAGCATGTTTTTTAGAAGGCTTTGAGACTATGTAAAGCTCTTCACAAGTGTTGCAGAAAGCACGGTCTACGTAATGAGAGGATTTTACCTAAAAAAATAATTAAAATTATAGCACACACTCTGCACAAAAAAGAAGACTGCAAAACTAGTTTGATGCAACTACAAATTAAGTAAGTGGCCATTACAAGCAATTTCCGCACTAAGATATTTGTTTTTATTTACATAACTAAGTTGTTTAATTAGATTTTATATCAATGTGTGAACAGATTTCTAGCATAATTACATAAATGTGGGAATCAGGCATTCCTTAATTATTGTAATATTAATTGATGTGAATGAATTACGATATTTTGTCATCTGTGCTTTTTGCCTATTGTCCAATCTATAAAAAGACTAGTCAGATGATTGTAATAGAAAAGAATGTGTAAATTATTGTAAGAAGAATAAATCAAGTTTTGTTTGTTGAACCAAGAGGCTATAAAGGCCCATATTGAGCTATATCCCACATAAATACTAAAGTAACAAGTTAAAATCACTACATAGTATAAAACAAAGTCGCTTCCCGCTGTCTGTCTGTGCCTATGTATGCTTAAATCTTTAAAACTACGCAACGAATTTTGATGCGGTTTTTTTTTTAATAGAAGAGTGATTCAAGAGGCAGGTTTTAAGCTTTATAACGTACACGTGCTAGTATTATACGATTTATCTGTTTGTTCTTCCATTCTAATAGCACAATAAATGTAGTGTTTATATCAAAAAACTAACCTCACTAAAGTTACTCCATGCTGTCGCTTTATCAATCTTCGGAATCAAACTGTAGTACTTCTCATTGCGTTTCCTGACACTTTCCTTCTGCCAGTCCTCTTCATCAATGTGTACTGTACATTCCTTGTTCCTACACGAGGCACAAGCGTAATAGCGGCCTTTTTCAGTAGAAAATAACAAAGTAGGCCCATGCAAACATAATGGATGTGAAGTTACGTCTTCTATAACCACTTCCACTGGTAAAGACTTCAGGGTATTGGTGTCTTTTGTTTCCAGCTTACGTTTTCTAGGCATTTTGGCAAAAGTTATGTTAATAAATTATCAAAAAACTTTATTGCAATGTGTTTAAAAAACACGTGAAAATGACAAGTCAGTCGTCAGCGTCACAGTCGTGAACTCATGTCACGTTGACAAATCATTTTGACAATGACAAGCAGTCAGGACTACCAACGCTCGTTTTTAAAATACCCTATTCTGGGGGCTTACCATGACGTCTTAAGAAAACGTTCAAATGCCAGCCAGTCAATATCCGTTCAAAAGCAGGCCTGCTTCTGAATCGCTAAAAATCGTACCATGACAGTACAAAAGGTGAACGACTATTCAATCAAGTTGAACGGATAAGCTTGTTTATGGTACGAAAAGTCCATACAAAAAAAACAGGTGAACGGATTTCGTAAACGTCAACGTAGCAGGCCTGCTACAGGCCTGCTATAACGATGTCATAGTACAAAAAAGCAGGGCAGTTCAACTTCCAGGCAACTTCTGCCCTGCTTTAAGAGGTCATGGTAAGCCCCCTGGGCAAGATGGTCTCCAGACCAATAACAACCACAAAAGCTATTTAAAACGCTACAATAATATTATGGTGGCTCCAGTGATATTATATCAAAAAAGAAGTAAATATGTTATTGTGCACTAAGAAATCTAAGAATGACGATTCAAAACTGGTATAGTTTGAAGGCAGCTTTCTCTGTCATTTGTCTTATTCACCATATGAGGTCAGTCGGTTAGAAAAGGGGGGTAATAATTCGAAAAGGTGTTAGAGTACCCGTAATAATGAGTAACTTTTGTTCTCTATCTTTCCCCAAAAGTCAATAGTTTAACAGAAATAGCTGTTCAAAGATTTCATAAAAATGCGCTAAAATCTATCTAACCTTAGCTATGATCAGCTGTGTTTACATTTAAGATCATATTTGGGGTCACAAATTAGAAGCTCCATTTTCTGAATCGGTAACTAAAGCAACGAAAAATATTTAAAAAAAAAAACATTTTGTATGAAAATATTTTTTTCGAATTTGAACATTTGCTTTAAAACGGTCACCAGTGATACTGTAAGTAGCCCGCGAATTAGTAACCCCCTTCCGACTAACCTTGCATAGAGAATTAGTGAAAATAATGCAAAATCAAATTTTAAATGCCATGTTCTTTGAACGAAACATGTTTATTGTATCAAATAGGTGGCCCATTTCAAATCACAATGGGAATAAAGATATGACGTTGCGAAGTGTACTCTAAACAATCACGAACGGAACTGTTTTTACCTTTTTACGTACAATTATTGGCAACACTCAGTAAAACCGTAGTGTTGTCAATTTTCCGCAGTTTACGGTTTATTTCTGACAATGGTTCTGATCTTACATTCTCGTTGTCTTTACGATTTCAGAAAAAGAGGTTATTGCGTAAGAAAGTTACACTGCTGGGCTGGCAACTATAACTTTATCAGACCGGCGGCGAGACGGCGTTCTATTGTATTTTCTGACATTTTTTCGAATAGTTTTCAAGAAGTATCTTGACATTTTAGAATTTTAATAAAAATGAATGGCTTAGTGAAGACTGCCCAAAGGGTAATACATAATTGCGTCAAAAACACTCCGTTAACGGGTGCTTTGGTGTGCCGCACACAGTCTCCCGTAAAACGTGATTTCACAAGGGGAATATGGCACATGAGCTGTTCAAAGAGGCTAGATGGTATTGCATCATCGTCAACTCTTCTTCACAATCACTCCAACACATGCAGCTGCGGTTGCGGTCTGAAAGCGATACACACAAAAGGTAATTTAATCCATTTTTGTAAAGGCAATTTTGAGGTTATGTGGTGGCACCACACGCAAACATCACGTCGAAATTTCTTTTGCTTAATGCTTAATTTGCCATGCTTCAATACCCTTTTAATCGTTTATTTGGTTGGAGTGTACGTAACGGGGCACTGAGGAAAAAAGACAAAATTTTAGCAAAAAAAGAATATTTTCTCAAATCGTTGGTTTCGTGATTCTATCGTATATACCTACTTAATACCTAAAAATAAGGCAAAAAGCATCTTGGTCATTTTTGTCTCCGACCAACCGTTTGTCGTTAAAACGATGTCGAAGGCGAAGGGATCGGTACCAAATGCAATATTCCTGTACTAGGAGAATTTAGGATGCAAAAGCGAGCGAAGCGAGCTCGGGACTTGGGGCACCCCGACTCTGACAGGTTTGCTTAGAAGGGGGTTTCGGGGCTGGAAAATCCCGCCACCCCCTTCGTGGTTATTTTTTTAATCCACCCAGAAGTAGGAGCCCCGCCAAGTGGGGCTCCGTCAAAATGACCTCTTTTCTAAGTCTTTTTCATAGTGCCCGGTTTTGTATCCACTGACCGTTTGTTTTCTTAAACTATTGTTATGAATGCTTTTAATCTAATGTGATGTTGTTTCCTTAGATTCGGAAATTGACCGAATCCTACAAACTAAACCAAAACCCCTTGGTGAGTCCTTATATCCTTCCTTTCCTCCGCAATGTCTTCGTAATAAGGTAAGGTCCCATAGCTTTTTGTTCACATGTACCCTCCTCTTAAATTTTTTCACCTTGTATAAATGTAAGCCAAACCTATTAATTAATTTAGATTTATATAGTATTTTATCTCTTTTGTCTCATTAGGTTTCTTCATCCATTTTTCAACTTGTTTGATCTTTAGATAGAACATTAAATTTTATTAACTACACAAAACTACAAATCTATTTGAATCAACCTTGTTTTCTTTAGAATTCTAACAGTATGTAAATAAGTTATATATATGTATGTATACACCCTGCAATGTTGCTATGCTGTGTCTTTTTATCAAGAGAGGCACAGCGCCAGTTGCAGGGGACATGAACACCATGCTCACATCCTGGAACATGGACCTGTGTCTTGTTTCATCATAAAACATGGGACAGTTTAAAATAGCAATCTTATCCTGCTGCCCCTTTTCTAAAGCTAATCACTGCAAAAATTCAGAAATCAATCAATTATCAATCATGTGCTGTGATTAGTTGCTTTTATTTTGGTTGATCAATCACATTTATTGACATGAAATTGACAACAGATTAAATTGATTGATTCTCTTTCAGAAGCTCAGTGATTTATTTGTTCCCTTACTTACTAATTTCTGTATGTTATAAGTAGTTATTGTAGTGCTAAGAGCAGTGCTCATAGATAGTTTAAAAAGCCATTTCTTTTTACTATTTTAGCTTTCAAATAAAATAGGTTTGTTTATTAACATAAGTTATTTATCAACACATTAAAAAAATATGTTCAACTATTTTTACTTTTTGCATTTTAATAAAATGTTGCATCATCATAAATAAAAAATGTTATCAGATAAAAAAAAGACATTTGTTAGCTGACACATCCTGTGTAATACACAATTTTAAAAAAAATGATATTGAAGCTGAATTCTACTCTAAAATAATTAATTTAATTTCTAATGAATAGTGGTCATTAGAATTGCCTATAATTAATTATTTTAATAAGACGGAGACTAAATTTCAAGCATGATGATGATGTAAACTGGTAAAATGCATAATCCAGGCAGCATCTGATTCTGGATAATCATAAACTACCCAGTACCCAATTATTCCCCGCTTGACATTGAGTTTCTGGACACCGGTGTATTAATATTTATTTATATTGTATTGTAATTTAAAATTAATTATAGCTTTGTCATAAATAAAGTATATAAAACATCATTATAGGTGAGAGAGAACTAGTAGAGTTCCTGACTGAAGAGATTGTGGCGGAGCGCAAGGCACAGAAAGTTAAGGTGCTGCCTACAGAACTTGAAGGCTTTGTTATTTGCGGAGATGGTGCTGAGGTTGTACTGTCCAAGCAACTCAAAGATGAACTGTAAGTATACGACAAAAACTTAAGGGGCCTGCTCGACAATGAGTCTGCATGACTGCGTCGTTTGCGTCAGGTCTTAAGCGCGAAACATATTATAAGCTGCGATTTAGTGTCGTCGTACAGGGTCATCTTCGGGCGCCCCGCAATATGAACCCTGCCTTAATAGCAATAGGGTTTAAAACAGTTACACTGCGCCTCAAACATTTGCTTCGGACATCTGAGCGCTTAAGTGTAACCGTTTTAAACCCTATTGCTCTAACAGTAGGGTTCATATTGCGAGGCGCCCGTCGACGACTGTGCACACTAAGTCGCGACAGTCGGCCGCGTCCGTAAGTCGCGGCGGTCGGTCGCGTCCATAAGTCGCGACTTATAATGTGCTTCGTGCTTCAGTCGCGTTGAGGTTATTAGCCATCATATATAAATAATAACTTTATCCCCTCACAATTGCCACGCTCGGCTTCGCCTTCTCATGGCATGTCCGGGTGCCAAGTGTGGGGTACATTAATGCAGTCAAGTAGAATACCACTAAGCCTTATGCTAGTGAGTATGGAACAGTACTGCTACAAAAATAATAATGTAATACCTAACTTAAACTGGGGTCACGTTCATTAGTTCTTGAGCTTCCCGTGTAAAAAACTCTGTTAGGCTAAATATACAGAGCATTATAAAAATACAGATTCGTGTCTACTCGCGTAAAAAACTCGAGACACAAAATACCTTTTATCTCGACGTTTCGACCGTGTGCTTCACGAAGATGACAACTGCTCCGCCACTTCGGTCTATTCCTGACCACGGCCGGTGCAATTCGGCCGAAACGTCGGGATAAAACGTATTTTGTGCCTCTTACGCGAGAAGACGCGAATCTGTATTTTTATAATGTGTACAAATCGCGAAAGTTTAAAAACATTATACAGAGCATAGTTTTCGAAAAAGAAAGGAAAAATGTTCCTTATCAAAGTTGCACTGCAATGATTTCACTTTGATGGTCCCTGTTTTGTCATTCAATTTCAAAGTAACCCCAATTAGGAGTAGAATTTCTTACATAATTAGGGGTGTAATTTAATATTTTTATCTTCATCATGTAACATTGCAAACACCTCTATACTAAATGACGAAATAGTAAAACTTCTCAACTATTAAAAACCTGACGCAAAAAGGGATTATAAGTTTGAAATCTATTTCTGTCTGTGGTATCGTAGCTCCAAAACTGATGAATTTAATTCATCATCTATCCTTATTTGCTATCCGAAATTCGGATCAGATATACACCCAACAGTTGGGCACCCAACAGTTGGGCACCCAACTGTTTATAAATAGTACTGCAGATAGTTTGGATCGTATTTTCTCGAATTCGGATCGGACACATTGCGCAGCCGCCCTAAGCCATCTTATGCTCTTTACAGCATCAAAATAACCTTCAACGTAAATCACACGGTGGACTCTGACGACATCGAAGGCGAGGTTCAGCCAGAGAAGCAGGAGTTCGCGGAAATGAGGTCACGGCCCCAGTTTGAAGTGGACCTAATTCGCGGGGACACCACCCTCGGCTTCACCTGCTCCTACCTACAGGAGCCCCCAACCACAACTGCCGGCGCCGATGAGTACAGTATGTACAATTATTATTATGAGTTCAGTGTAATTGTAATATGTAATACTTAGATATAAATAGAATAGTCATTTTAAAAAAAAGTGAGAGTATAGGTTATTCCGTGGGGGTGAGGGGGGATTAAGAATACAATTCCCCGGGCAAGTGAGTCGATAAAACCTAACTCCACAGTTGTGCCCGATAATGGCAATAGGCTCGCCACCATGGGACTTAATACCAGATGCAAAACGTGAGTGTACAGATTGCTGTAATAGGTCCTCTGCTTAGATTGCACTGATTACAGGCGTGTACGCCTGTATTCCCCAAAGGATTAGGCAGAGGCTCGCCACCATGGAACTTAATACCAGATGCAAAACGTGAGTGTACAGATTGCTGTAATAGGTCCTCTGCTTAGATTGCACTGATTACAGGCGTGTGTATAAATGTATAACGTAATATTACGCCTGTATTCTCCAAAGGATTAGGCAGAGGTGTATAGTACACCCTCATTTCGCCGTTATGTTTAAGTCCCATGTAATAGGGGACGAGCCTATTGCCGTCAATCGGGCACAAAATACGGAAAATCCTAATAAAAATTTGCCTGGCCTGGAAAATTTTCCATCATTCTTGGCTTGATGCGAAAAAGACAATAAATTAATATTATATCAAACCATGACGTAATTTTGTTAATATATTTTTGTGTGACGTCCGTTTCCCGTTACTATCCCCTCACAATTGCCACGCTCGACTTCGCCTTCTCATGGCATGTCCGGGTGCCAAGTGTGGGGTACATTAACGCAGTCAAGTAGAATACCACTAAGCCTTATGCTAGTGAGTATGGAACAGTACTGCTACACACAAACTATAAACTCTTCATATTGAAGATATGGTTCGCCAAATTATTAGTTTCTATAGACCTATCTTCAATAAATACTTCAATATCTTCTATTGTCACATGCAACTAATCTTCTGTAATATAATGTGTAACATAATTAACGCTAACACACACTAACCCTCCAAAGTAGTATGATAAGAGTCGGCTACTGAATCAATTTCAGCCATTTTTCAAACATACTTTTTCAAGTTAGTCTTAAAGATAACGAAAATTGGACCTTATGCCAAGACCATAAGACTGGATTTTAAATGCAAAATAATTAAATATTCAAAAGTAAACAATGTTTAAAAACAAAAAATTCAATGTATGTATGATTGTTACTGAATATTCTAATTGGGGTGTTTGAATGTATGCGTTATTCTTGTTACATGTTGTAAAAGACTTCTTGTAATTGTAATGCAGCTAATTCACACATTTATTTCAATCGATCACTGTTATTTTTAAGGACATGTAGTAGTTAATCCTGTATGTCTGATCAACAGATGATGTCTTTGGTATTGACGAGCTGACGATCTACAAAGGTGCATGGAACGACAAGGTTTACGCAGTCGCCGGTGATGTGCTTGATGGGGTATGTATCCAATACTTTAATAATGAGAAAATGAGTTTTTCGTTATTATCCATAGTACATAATTGATTGTTATTTTAGACAAGTCTATTAGATACAAACAATTTTACGGATTATATCAGGTTCCTATTCTTTATTTTACGATTGTTAATTTAATGGATTGATCTGCTCGATGCGAGATTCGCAAGACCGGTCGATGTCGCGATGCTTGGGGGAGGCCTTTGTCCCTCAGTGGACGTCTTTCGGCTGAGTGATGATGATAATACGACTTGCTTGCCATTTTATATAAATCTCATGACAACATTTTTTTACTACATTCAAACACCTGCAGTTCTGCTCATATCGTGTTTGAAATAACGTGATTAGATTCCGACCACAATAATATCAAATTGGATATCAGTACGATTCCATGATATTCAATACTGAAGAATAAATTCGCCATGATAAATCATGCCACCATGGCCTCGCGGCTTAACACGCCCACTACTCGTGATCTTATGATCTTGAGTTCGATTCCGAGTCGCCCCATTTCTATGCCACACTTGATACTATAACACAAGTAGTTGTCAGGTGCCAAAATCGGGGTAAATTGATGCATGGAAGTGAAGTCGATCTCCCAATATGTTTGTGGGATATTCATTGATATGCTACATTTTTGTATTTATGAAAGTATGTTCAGTTTGATGCACAAAAACTGATTATATAGGTATATTATTTTGTGATATTGTTAATACTTTTAACTTTTTTTTTTATTTCAATGTTTATTTTGTGATATTTGCAATAAAAACAATATTTTAAAAGAAAGTACCTACCACCTACCTACTCCAATAACAAAATTTGATAAGAATAAATAAAAAAAATATCTCAAAAATAATGCAAATCTACTTGTTACTGGCTGCATACACAAACTTCTTTTTCCTTCTTATTTTTATTTTTTTTGTATTATCACGTATTTTCTAATTTCCAGTACTTATACGACTTGCTGATGAACCTGCTTGAGGAGAAAGGAATCAGCAACGATTTTGTCCAGAAGCTCTCCGACTTCAGCACGGCCTACGAGCACAGCTCCTACATACAGCTGCTGGAGTCAGTCTCGCAGTTCACCATCGCCAAAAAATAGATTTCGTTTCACAGGGTCATCTTTAATGAAAGAAATTAAGGTTCCACTGGCCAAAATTCAAAATAAAAGCTGGCTGAACATAGAAATCAATTCGACTATAAAGATAGCAGGGCATCTATAAATAGATTTCCGTTATCCAGCCCAAAAGGCCCGGTCTCCCACTAAGAAGCTTGTCTCCTTTTTTGCACCCTTAAATTTTTGTCTTTTGTCAACTAAAGATACAATCTACGTTAAACGTCCGTTTATTAAACTGATAAATCCATGTGAACGATTTTACAGGAAATAAATAAAACGAAATAATTTCTCTAGGTAATTTAAAATGTACAAAAAAAAATTACGTTGCCAAATAATATTTTAATTGTATCGAGAAACGTGATTTTCATTTAAATTAAGCATAATTTATTAGAAAAAAATTGAGTTTAGTTTATTGCCTGTGAAATCGTGTATATGGAGTACTTTCACCTGACGTTGTTATTTTTCTTTATATTGTTAAATACTGCCAACTTATTATTATAGTCCGGTTGACCTATGGCTATATCTGAACCTAGTTTGAGTTCTGACATATCTAAACCATTTGTGAGTTATCATCAAATTGTAAAAATCTTTGTTCTAAATGGTTTTGTCAGTAGTGAGATATAGAATTAGTTATGTTAGTGTATAATGCGAACTTTTTTAATGAGGCCATTTTAAAAGTAACTCACAAATTAATGTCAGGTTCAAAACATTTTGGAAAGATTTTCATCATGCAACTATCATATTTTTATTAAATGTATGATATTGCAATGAGTGAAGCATTTATGCTGTAGACAGCTTTAAAATAGTTTAGTTGTGTCATGGTGATGTTTTGTTTAATGTTAGCTTTATATTAGTTATTCTCTCAATAAAATTGTTCAAAAATGTTCCAATTAACTGGTGTTGTTTCGTTTCTTTTAATAACCCCTTCCTACGATCCAGGGGGTCTACTCCCTAAGCACGAAGTCCGTGGTTTCGGCCTTAATTACGCGTGTTTCCTACTCCCTATCACCTACGGACATACGATTATTTCGGGGCCCGAATTAAGAATGAATGACAACACGATTTGACAGTTGTCCCTACTACTGCCGATGTGTTTTTGCCCGTTCGAAAAGTGGAACTTGACACTTGTTTTGTTCACTCCTACGTTTCGGGCTACTTTCGGACGGGCGACTAACTTCGTTGACGGACTTTGGGAGTAGGTCCCCAGATACGAGCAGAAATGTGCGTGTAATGATTGTGAGTCTTCAATAGTGATGCATAATCAGTTATAGAAGCACAATATGACATAGCCGTGCAAGTCCCCATGGTAGATCTGGGCGGCTAATAATTTTCACATCGGGTGTTTTTTGATTTATTCCACTTTGCCCCACCTGCCGCCCCACTGGTGGGGCAAAGTGGAATAATTCTAATTGGAATAATTCGTTTTTTTTAATTATTCCACTTTGCCCCACCAGCCGCCCCACTGGTGGGGCAAAGTGGAATAATTACACGTCTTGCATAAATTTAGACCCATAATAACATTTCTAGAAACAATCCCGTATAAGAGTTTTCTAAACGTGGACTATTTTCAAAAATGGTAATAGGTACAGTGATTTTACTTTCTTACTTAACAGTTCTCTAAAGATAAACAACAAGCACGAAAGTAATCTAAAAAGAAAAGTTACGTACTTAACACAGTGTCTTTCAACATTGACGTTTGGCAGGATCGTCGAATAACGATGGAGCCATAAAAATTAAATTGAATTGAACAAGGAAGATTCGACTACAATCGATGAAAAACTTTTATGCTTGTTTCCCACGGTGCGTGATAACGCGACGCACGACACGAGCTCGCACCGACGTACCATGGAAGCGAGCTTAGCACATGAATAAAAAACTCAGTTGTTTATTCATGTGCTTTAAGTTCACCGCCGGTTTTTAGGGTTCCGTACGTACCCAAAGAGTAAAACGGGACCCTATTACTAAGACTCCGCTGTCCGGTCCGTCCGTCTGTTACCAGGCTGTATCTCATGAACCGTGATAGTTAGACAGGTGAAATTTTCACAGATGTAGGTATTTCTGTTGCCGCTATAACAACAAATACTAAAAAACATAATAAAATAAATATTTGAGGGGGCTCCCATGCAACAAACGTGATTTTTTTGCTGTTTTTATAGATAATGGTACGGAACACTTCGTGCGCGGGTCCGACTCGCACTTGGCTGGTTTTTTTCTTTGATTGATGTCAAAATCAAATTTTCCCGCGCGGCCACGATCAGTCAGCTGACAGCAGGGCGCATTCTCCATCAGCTGTTCCTGTTTGCTGTTCCATCAAAAACGTTTCTCTATCCCTCTCATAAACAGTTTTTTGTGCTTCTTTCCTTTCATTTCTTTGATGATAAAAAAGGATAACTACTATTTCCAGACTATATTTTATCATTTCACTTCAAATCAAAATCTTTGAGACCAATCAGAACGAATCTCCTACGTGAGCTTTGAAAACGAGCTTAGAATCGACCAATAGGAACGCAACTAGTAACGTGAAGTTGCTGCGATTCTCAGCTGCTGTCACCTCGGCGAGCAAAATGAAGCGAGTTTTCATTTATCGCTGCAAAATGGCTGACGCGTCTTCGTCGGCGATGCGCGCAAAGAAAATACCCGATAATTTGTACGAGCTGTGCCTGACGAATTTAGTGAACTACTTGCAGAAATCAAAGTGCGACAGAAATGTGCTCATCGGGCTGCCGGACAGCATCCGCATGGATGTATATTTCAAGGTGAGTTATGCCACACTTGGCTCGTTTTGCTCTTATCGTTAAAAAATACAGTGTACAGTAGGAATACCGTTATTATTGTCAGATATTGTGGTTGTTGGCGATAACATTGTTATCAGTGATGCGATGGGATCGATCGTGGAGGGTGTTTAGTTAGGTTTTTAGTACATAGTGACCGTGAACGTATGCAGTCCGTGTAGTTGGAGCTAGTCACTTTCACTGGTGCGCGTCGGCGGCACTGCACCGTCATACGATCCGCTCTTTGTTACGAAACACGTAGCTGTGCATCGGCAACGTGCGTCGATATCAATCTGCCCACTATTGTGTTTCATGCGGGCCATAAAAGTCCAATTTGTTGCTTTGTGTTGCAATAAAATGTTCGATTACGCACGCGTTCTCAAGCAGCCACTTCCTTGCACATAATGTTCAATATTTCAATTTAAAACCCCAGACGTTTATTATGCGATAATATTTCGCATGTTTATTCACAGTTTGACCCCCACTAGGCACCGATAATGATGTCTTGTCTGTGCTGAACAATAACATTTCGAGTAATAGATACTGCTGTATCAAATGTATTATAGAATTGGCACAGAACACATAATTTATCTGTAAAATTATGTATGCATGTAGGTTTATGAACACTTTATTCATTTATTGACTTGACTGTTCGCTAGCTACCTGGCAATAGATACTTAAAAAATATAACTATTAGTGGCTCAGTAATGTGTGCAGGCTGACACAATGAACTGATATACAGATCAACCTTTACTAACACAAAAATTTTGCTTCTCACTACAGAAATAACCAGAAAAATGTATTGTTTTGAAATCGTTAATACCCCATGAAACAGCTGCATATTTATACCATACAAAATGTAGTTTGAATTCCTATATGTATCTTATCCTAAAGTCATCAATTACTTTTGATTTATTTATTATCTTAGAAAGAATATCCATGGAGTTTCTTGCTGGCTCTTAACCATATATTATCCACCTAGTCTGATGTTTTAAAAGCACCTGATATCTGGTCTATCACTATCACTACATAGTATAAAACAAAGTCGCTTCCCGCTGTCTGTCCCTATGTATGCTTAAGTCTTTAAAACTACGCAACGGATTTTGATGCGGTTTTTTTTAATAGATAGAGTGACTCAAGAGGAAGGTTTTAAGCTATAAAACATACACATGCAAAGCCGGGGCGGGTCGCTAGTTTGCAATAAAAACATTGACGTGTGTGCTCAATGGAAGTGCAGTTCAAAACAGTATAGTATAATTCTTTCTTATTCATAAGTAAAATATAAACAATGGGTCAGATGCATTCCATCCAGCATAAGTCAGAAATACTTAATGGTCCGAGGTGGACTTTGTAAACTGAGCATGACAATTAAAACATCCTGCTCATGTTCCTAATCCAGTAGCTAAAAAAATAAATAAGCATGCTAAACAAATAGTTCTGTTTAATACTTTGTTTATTATTTGTTATTAGGTGTTAAACAGCCGATACCATGAAATGAAAAACGGGATAATTGGAAGGCCAAGTTTACAATTATTTTGCTCAAAATAGTATCAATTTTACCTAACATAACTGCTAGGTAACTAATACCCAGTAAGTTTTCTAGTTTTATTATTAAAACTTTGGAATATTTCCATGTCTTAATTTTTTTAAATACTTGATTGTTTTTTTTAAATATTTTGTTGTTTTTTAAATTTATTTTTTTCCTTTTTTATAACATTGTATTTAAAAATATGATTTAAAATTTATCTACAATGAATATACCAAATAAAAATTACTATCCTAACAAATTAGGAAATGACTTTCTGTGTAGTACAGTAGGCATACCTAGTTATCTGTTGTGTAGATAAATAATAGCTACAGTTATCAGACCACTCAAACGGATAAGAAACTAAACAACTATCTTTCTTTCTGTTTTGAGATATAAATAGAAATAGCTATCAACAATATCTTTTAGAACTGGATAGCAGCAAGCTGTAGTATTTAAATGAGAGGTGTTCCTTATGGGGAATAGCTTTACCTGCCAGTACTTCCTACAGCACAGATCTGTTCATAGTTTACAAACTGACTGGAAGATAAGATTAAAAAAAACCTTCTAACAATAATTTTGTAACAAAAATTATCTACTTAGGCAAACTTTCAATACCAAAATTCCTTACATTAGTATATCAATATTACAATTTTTATGATTTCGAATTTTGAATTTTAAATTATAGATTATATCTGGGTTAGAACTAATAATTAATAATAATGCTTATATAATTAATTATCATAATAAGTAGTTAATTAATATAAGCTTGAGGAAACATTGGAGTTTTAAAAGATCATAAAAGGAATTTAATTAGTCAGTGTTACAATTATGATGCATTTACAGTCCAACACCAAGTACAAAACAGAATTGTCTTAGCTCCATTATTAGTATTATTGGCTTAGGTCCATTAGCTATTTCAAACAAGGGTGTGTACAAATCGCATATCAAATAAGTTAGGTACTGCTGGGTCCCATACCATTGTATTTAATAAACAGGTACTGACCAATAACTACAAACTGTTAAACAATCAGGTTCGAGGACAAAACCTTGTATAAATAGCAAGATAACAATAACAAGGTGCACAAATATTGGCAATTAATTAACACTGTTTGGTTCAAACATTGACTGCAACGGCGTTGACAAAACAATACAAAGTCAATTCAGTTTGCCATAGAGACTGTATGTGATAACCTCAGATTTTTTATTTAGTATCTGTAGCAAAGGCTATGAATATACAGGGTGTTTGGCAGAACGTAGGACATACGAAAATGGTGGATAGGTCATCTGCTACTTACTCAGCCCTAATTTATTTGGCCCTGGCTCCCTGTTTTTTTTTTTTTAATGCAAGTTGAAATTAAGATTTACGTAAGTATTTTTTACATCTTTCTGTAAGTTTGAGGACTCAACTTTTTTTCTAGCTAACATCTGAATAAAGCAATAATTTTATAAGAATCTGCCAACATAAAAGAATAAAAAAATTTTACCCATTTTTAATAACAATTTTTTTTTTTTTTTAAACTTTGCCCCACACTAAGATTTCTCTTGTATCGTGGGTGCGTTTACAGACACAAATCTCATTATTATTATAATTACACTTTAAAGTTAAGAAAGTGGTGAAACTAGAAGAAAGCAAAACATTTTTCTTTTAAATATCCTGTGCCACATAAATTAGGGCGGAGTAAGTAGCAGATGACCCCACCTATCAACCATTTTCGTATGTTCAACGTTCTGCCAACCACCCTGTATTCTAAACAATAGCCCGCGAAACCTGCGATAAGTTAAGAAGTTAGGGCGGTTGAGCATTGCGTTCGAATCCGAGAAAATACGACCCAAATTAACTGCAATAGTATTGGTATGAACAGTTGTGTTTTGCATTCGATCTTTGGCTGGAAACCCTTTAGTCAGTACATCTATGCTAGAAGGCTGCCTCTGCGTTCAACAAACACTGTCACTTGTCGTGATTACGGGAATTACCTACCTCCTTTTTGGAGAGGCATAGGTATTATATGCAGCTGTCTTGTCTGGCTAGTACATACCATTGACCCGCGTCTTGGCTACCAGGATGCCGGTTCAAAACTTGGCATGTAACAAAGTGACTTGTTCTGTTAATCTAAGATACTACTGACATAATTATGGTGAACGAAAACATTATAAGGGAAACCTTTCCTTAATCGGCTGGAATCGCCAACACTATTTGAGCATGTGTTATTAATGCTGGTTCCTTCTCCATATGAGAACAGGTCTTTGCTTTTTCGTGGGACAATTACAGGCTTCAGGCCCCCGATTCAAAACCTTTTCGAAAAGCAGTTGTCGTCCGATTCGGTTTCTTATTTCCTTTCCTTTACAGCAGTTACGCACTGCACCCGATCTGAATCCGTGAAAATACGTTCCGAAGTAGCCATAGAACTATTTGTATGGTAGTTTACGCACTACATCCGGCATCCGTCATCCGATTTCTATCCGTCATCCGTGAGTCTCCAATTCGGAAGAAATATTTACGGACCGAAGTAGCCGTAGTAATGTTTGTATGTACGTTTTCGCACTACCTCGGATTCAAATCGGACGCCAAATGGATATGCCAAAGATGGCCCCTGAATTATTTGAATTTGGATCAGAGATCGGAATAGTGCGTAAGCAACATCCGAATTCGGTCCGAGATTTTTACTCTAGATCGGTATTTTCACAGATTCGGATCGGATGCAGTGCGTAAAGCAATATCCGAATTCGGTTTGAGTTTTTTATATCCGTATTTTCACGGATTCGGATCGGATGCAGTGCGTAATCGCTCTTACGATTCTCTTCACGAGAGAAAAAGATACAACAAACAGAATCGTTCGAAAGTTGAGTAATCGAGTCGTTCTGAATCACGGGGCAGGTCCACCTGCCCACGATGACATGGACATGAAGTTAGTCTTCATCGTAGTTCTCCTCCAGTCAATTGACGAAGCCTGCTTATTTGCTTAGTATTCTATTCTAGAAACCACAGTGACAACTGTGATGTGTGTCAATCAATGATAAATATATGCATTTGTTTAAGAATACAATATTTGCATACGTAAATAAAACACATTTGTTCATATAAATATACGCTGCGTACAATACATGTCATGTCACAATTTGTCAACTATTTCCTATTTGCATAAGGCCCCGCTTAGTTCTTATACCGGGACTAAGCTCCACGTCTCCATAAATAAGCTTTTAATCCTGACATACTAGGAGTTTTTCGAAGCGAGACACGTTCCGACTTCGTTTCTCAGCGAGGAAAACAGATAACATGAGACTCGCCCCGAGAAACTCTCCTAGTGGCTCCACATCTCCATAAACAAGCTTTTAATCCTGACTTACTATGGCAGTTTTTCGAAGCAAGACACGTTCAGGCTTCTTCTCGGCGAGAAAAACAGAGAACATGAGACTCGCTGCGTGAAGCTCCTAGTGGCTCCACGTATCCATAAACAAGCTTTTAATCCTGACTTACTAGGGCAGTTTTTCGAAGCGAGAAACGTTCCGACTTCTCGGCGAGAAAAACAGAGTAAACATGAGACTCGCTCCGAGAGACTCTACTAGTGGCTCCACGTCTCCATAAAGGAGCTTTAAATCCTGACTTACTAGGAGTTTTTCGAAGCGAGAAACGTTCCGACTTCGTTTCTCGGCGACGAAAACAGATAACATGAGACTCGCTCTGAAAAATTCTCCTCGTGGAGCGATACCTTCATTCATACGACAGATTTTAATCGGACTCCAAATGGTCGATGAAAAATGAATAAGTTTTAATATTGCGACAGCGATTGACTCAACTATTGTTGTGTCTTCAAAGAGGTGTGTCATTGACACCGCAAACACCTCAAACCGTCAGTCAATCTTATTAGCGGAGTCTCTTTGTCTTTGAACATTTAATTGTCCTGTGGTGACGCTGGTTTGGGATTCCTAAAAATCCTGTGAAATTATTTTGTCTGGGGAACTTTAAGCGTAGGCCTAGACTCAATTACTGTATCTGATATGCCGCAAGGGGCGAATCGATACACCAAAATAATTATTTAAATGTCAATTTTCCACTCGCCCCTTCGTAGGGGGCGAATCACTACAACAAAAAAATAAAAAACGGGGCGAGTGGAATATTTTAATCGAAAGGGGCAAGATCTAAGGGGCGAGCGGAGCCTGCAAACTACAGTACGGCTTGTTAGCGTAACCTGAGGGATGGAACCATACATTTTTTTAATAATATCGTTCTTTTCCTCATATCTAAATAAGTAGTAATGTTCATAGGTATGTAAAAGAATATTCTTGACATATTATCAGTCTTATACATATTATAAATTGATCTTAGCAAAGTAAATATTTTTCTTTTTACTGCCAAGGCTAACGGTCTTGTAATTTTCCTGTTTTGGTCTGCCAAATCACACGTTGTTGAGAAATAAAAACAGTTTTATCAGAAATTATACAACTGTTTTAGATTGTCAACTATGTAAATGACGCATTATAATGTTTAAATTAATATTATAGTCAAACTTATTAAGATACTAATGCAATAATATGGTCTAGCATTTTTTATTATTAGTTTCTAAACATTTTTAAAGGTCATAGAGCTTTTAATCAATCATCCTGTCTTACCTCTTGCTAGCATTATTATCGCAACCTACTATGCTAATATCGTACAACCAGTTACAACAACAGGGAACAAATGATAGAGCACTTGAATGAGAAGTTTTTTTTATTTAAATTTTACCTTCATTGAATTAAAGTTAAAGTTATGAATACAATTTTGCCTCATAAATCTAAATACAAATTAAAGGTGTTTTAAAAAAAAAGTATAAAACTTTAAAAAAACTCGACATTCCTAAACTGCCCTGTCATTTGTTTTCGACTTGAAGTTGAGTTTCGGGACATCCTGTATAGACCAGTTTCTCAAAAATATAAATAGTTTATTACCGATATAATATCTTGATTAAATAAACCTGAACTAAAATTTTACTGCTCCATTAGCTTATTTGTCTTATTGTCATGGTCTGTTACACAAGGAACTGGTTATCTGCTCATTATCAAGAGTATGACAAGTTACATAAGTCAGTTTGAGGTTCTAGTTTTATACAAAACGAGTACTGACTCACGTCTTTCGACCTGCCGGGGTAACATGCGCAGCGCGAGATAATTTTGTCGCCGTATTATCTGCGCCGAGACGAGATGAAGCGCAGTTCAGACTACGATATACTATTTCGCAATATAGCATGTTGCGTCGTAAGGGTCACACTATACGCTATATCGCAAGCTGGTCTACTATGTAGGTATAGCAAGTTATTTGACAGCGAACCGTCGGGCGACCGACGGGCCAGAAGTGAGGCGGAGCGGGGATCGGAGAATCGTACAATATAGCTCTGAGAATCGCTCAAGTTTATCGCGTACAGCAAATACTTTATAGCATAGCGTTGAGTGAACGTGTACACATAAAATGTATGCTGAGCGATATCGTTGTGTTATACAATATATGCTATATCTTATAGCGTAGTCTGAACTGCGCTTTAGCCATACATTATCTCGTATCGGCAAGAGATAATTGGACGGTAAAATTATCTCGCGCTGCGCATGTCAGGCTAGCAGTCAGCAGTGTTGTCCAAAGATTTTCACTTCATATTCCTTATCCATAGTTTTCAGTTCTATTTCTTTGGCAGGTCAAGTCTGAATCTAGTTTCCCTTTCAAACAAAGGTACTCGACACATGTACACGATGAACAAAAACCTTCAATTGTCATGCCAGTGGTATTGGCACTATGGATGGACGAACAACAATGCATTGATGCAACGGTTGCTCAATGCGTTCACAATACCGTAGCTGTACGTTTAATATCGATAGGAGATTGTGTGTCGGTCTAGTTGTAAAGTGTAGACATGGCATGTGTCGGACATATCTTTGGTTATCGTTGTTGGTTCCTTCAAGCGTGTGTGCAGTTACTGCCTGATTTCAAAAACTAAGTAATAACTAACGCACTAACCTTCGGTTTTTGAATGAGAATTCTAGGATAAAAAGCAGTACTTAAGTAACAGTTGAGTACAGACAAAGTTGTCAAAAAAATACGGATTTTAAAGCATTTTTTTGACATCTCCTTACTCAAATACTACTTTAAGTATTGCTTATCTCGAATTCTCAATTCAGAAACCAGAGGTAAATGTAAATGAAGGAGGTCTTTGTATAGACTCAATTAATTTATTCACCTGACAGAACCGTGTTGCTTGGGAGTTTGTTGCGCCGTTTCTTCTTCACAGCATAAACACTAGGGAGCGGTGAAGGGAGGGCTTTTTTTTGGGGCCGTCTATCGTAAGATTGACGTTCAAATAGAACTAAATAATTCTAGTCTTATGTGTATTGAATAAATTAATTTTGAATTTGAAGTATGTTTCTATGGTGTGCATCTTTACAGGCCTAACATGCGCAGCTCGACATAATTTGTCGTTGCATTTCTCGTGCCGCGACGAGAGAGAAAATAGTATGCGACGACAAATTGATTTGGCGCGCCTCAGGTTAAGCTTGCTGGTGACAACATTTTGAGTAGAAAAAGATCTTTCGTGTGTGATTAAAATGCGTGCGAGGTGCGAAATGATAATCTCATTTTATTTCGATATAAATATATTCCAACTGTGCATAGGTCAAGGATCATTGAATGTATTTAATTTCTCTTTTGTTTACACAAAAACATTGTGCAATTTGCACATGGTACATCTGCATCGACATATAGAAACTAATTAAGTACTTAGAACTACTAATGCAACCAAACAAGGCCATAGACAGTCACATTATTTTTCCTCATGGGCTAAAGAATTCTAAACAACTGACTTGAAGTTCATTGACACTGCAACTGGAGGTGTACACAATGAGTTTATATTTTGCAATGGTTTATAGACCTTTGAAAATTAGGTTGCATTTTCTATCATCAGCAGATCTATTATTTATTGCCAAGGCTTCATTGAAAACATGCTTGGTAGAGATGGGACTATCATAGACAAACTTGGACTAGTAACCCAGCCCAGTTTGCTAGTCCATTGCTTATTTATAGTTGTCTTATGTAAATAAGCATAAATAAACATTTAAATGTTTGTATAACAGGTAAACAACCCTTTCATCGTAAACATTTTGCTTTATGAATCGATCAAATATACACATTTTTTATAATATCTCATCATTGTCTCACACTTGTTTTTTATTTATAAATGTGTATTTATTTTTAATTGATTTTTAAAGCAAAATTAATGTTTCACAATCAAAGATCTGCACCTTACGAAATTTTAATGGCCGGACTATCTGGTATCATCCATCCGCTCTACCCACGCTGACTTACTTATGAGTGGAATCAAAAGCCTGCGCCTATATACTGTTATTTTTCCCTCCAACGTTTTCATTACAGACAGAACTTTTCAAAGCAAAAAAAATCTAATAGCTAGCCATACACGCACGGATATGCCCGCTGGATCTGCCCAACAGACGTGCCTGGCGGGCAGATCGGTGCGTGTATGGTGAAAATAGACACGGATATGCCCGCCGGATGCCTGCCCGCTGCCCGTGCTCAAAACGACTGGATCGGGTACGGGGAAGTCAGATCCGAGTACCAACCGTGCGTGTATGCGTAGCGGCGGATGTGCCCGCCGAATTGCGCCTCAGTCGAGCACTAATGCTTTGGTAGTGTACACGAAATCACGGATCCGATCTGAGTCGGGCCCGGCGGCCAAATCTGTACGTGTGTGGCGAAATCACGGATCGGATCCGAGTTGCGCCTGTCGGTCAAATTCGTGCGTGTATGGCTAGCTAATACCTTTTGCCCCCTAATTCAGATCGTTTTGATAAGTTCGTCTTCCACCGACTCGGTTTGGTATATCGTTTTCACTCGTTACTAGAATCGAAGACAAACCGGGATAGCGAACATATCGAAACGTTCTGAACCACGGAGTAGGTACAAAATTATACTCTCGAATTCGCGAAAGGCATTCAATTGTCATGCGACCAAGCGAACGCATCGAAAGTGTCTGCGCATCAGAATACTGATCGATTTCCATACAAAAAGCATCGTTCTCATTTTCCTCAATAGAAAGTTATTTATTACGTAGCGAGATAAAATTATGATAATCCTTAGTGATGTAACGGACATTAGTGATGTGGTTGATGATGTAAAATGTTATGAGATGTTGCTGGTTCAGCGAAAGTAGGTGTTTGATGTTATACTTTTTCTTGGGGCAAGGATCCGGTTTGGTAACTGTTCGTGATTATAAGAAAACTTACGATCAGATAATTGGATCCTTCATCCATGTTTGGTTAACGGTTTTTACGACACAACCGCTGCGTGAACTTTGCATTCCGCAGGAAAGACAGATTTTATAGTAGGTATGATGTAACCAGCGACCTATACTCAGCCTCCTTCTTGTGTTCACATTGCAATAGCAACTAAATTTCGGTTATAATTTTCATTTTGAAAGTTAGGTGCCTTTTTATTTAATAAGGTTGTTGGACGGGTTGACCGCCCACCTGATACTGGTTACCGCCTCCTATACATATACACCTACAACACCAATAGTATTCCTAATGCGTTGACAACCTTACGCGGCGTCTTATGTAGGCGCGACACGCGAATTCAATGCGATGCGGTGCGAAGCGGTGGCTTTGTCCTACCAGCTCGCGAATCGCCCGCCGCACATTGCCACCATTCAGTGGCACTGTACGGTACCGCATCCAGTTCTCGCGAAAATATCAAGCCAATTGATCGCGTTCGCTTCGTTTCGCGCCGCGCCGCACCGCACTCCACGTGCGTTTGGTCACGTAGGCCACTTCAATTGGTATCGACTGTTTGTTGTTTTCGCGTCGCGCCGCGCTGCTTCGCGTCGCTTCTAGATCGCTCACATAGGATGCCACGTTAGAGATAAAGTTGGAAAGTATCATGTGCCTGTAATTTCACAGGCATCAATACCATCCAAACCGAAACACCAATGCTGCTTGTCGGCAGAAATATGGTGGTAGTACGTCCCCGGACGAACTCTTGAACAAGCTCTACTACTGCTCAAATATCCTGTGTTTAAAAGACGAGTACTTAGTTATTATAATTACTAGTGGCATAACAATTACATACGCACTACTGAATTTATTATTCGTTTCGCGTATGTTTGAAGCGTTACAAATTCAAGCGTAAAGCGGCTTGAAACAGGAAAATTGAATACAACAAACGCGATCTTGGCATTATTTCAATGCTGTTATATTTCCTGAGTTTGGCAAGTTATTTTAAGGAGCATCTTTAACAGTGTACCTTTTGAACCTGGGGGGCTAATAAAGTCATATAAAATAATTCCAAGTTGACTGCACATCCAGTCGCAATTGCAAACTTTGCTACTGCCAATACAGCTTGAAAGCAGTCAAGATGCAGTCAGTGCACCTGGGACTGCAATTGGACTGCATATTTAGTCGGCATGCATGCCGACTGGAGATGCAGTTCTTCTTCTATCGTGTCGGCACGAGCTATACGAGAATACGTGATGCCTAGGTGAAAAGGTTAGCCAGTCAGCAAGGTTGGTAGTGGCACATGAGTAGATAAACGGAACAGAGACAAAGCTTCATACAACCGCGCGAATCGGTCGCACTACTACAAGCACACGGGGTATGTGTGCGTGACCACTGGCCGCTTGTCGCGTACGCAGCGAGACTGAAAAAAACCGGTTTACGCTGGCACAGCCAGTTGACAATCTCAGGGTTAGTGCGACGCACGTTGTTTGTTGCAAGTTTGAATATTTTATTGTAAAAACGTGGTATTTCATTATTGATAATGGTTGTTTATTGTATTGTGTGTACAAATAGTACTCGAAAAAATAACAATATATCATACATTAATTATCCCAAAGAGTACAATAGGTAAGTAAATATTTGATTATTACTTTTTCAAGTAAGTACCTTTATTTTATTGTATGATCCTTTTTTTAATAAGAAGAGGGTATCACACGGTGTGTTTTTGCCTTTTTATTGTTATAAACGTATTAAAGATTGTAAAGATATGCCATGTGAGCATTTTCCGTTAGATTATGTACTTAAAAAAACGATGTGTTCAGAAGTTTCAGAACTTACCACACCATTAAAAGAAACAATAAATTATTAATAAAACAAAAATTATAAAAAGAAAATTATTAGAGTAAGTTTGTAAAGTATTCTATTGTGGAGAAACGAGGATGGATGCTGAGCTAAAGGAGAGATGATGTTGCTGCCAAGGTTGCGAAGGTTGCGAATGACGTCACCAGTGTGGAAACACTGTCTGTGAGATCACGTCGGGGTCACCAATGTGGAGGAACGAGGTGTGGTGTTCCTCCAACCAAAGGGCCTCCTTCTACCAGGCGGAGTCTTGTGCCTGGCGGGCTACTGCCCAACGATCAATGTTGGGTAGTTATATAAAGGGTGGAAACGTTAAGTGTCAACAGGCGATTATTCCGTCAGTCTAGGAAATATTTCAGAACTATCTCTCTCTATCGTGTCGGCACGAGCTATACAAGAATAGCTCATACTGTGGTGAAAAGATTAGCCAGTCAGCAAGGTTGGTAGCGGGGCTGACTGCCCAGGGTGCGCCGGACGTACTGAAGTACCGTCACTCGTGGAGGCTCTTTTCATGCACCCCATTTCAGAATCAAAACTAGACTGCCTAGCAACTAAAATAACATAAATATTTTTGGAAAAATAACCGCCGTAAATCGAGAATTTTGATATTACCTGCTTCCGTACATTTAGTATGACATTTTTGTTCATGAGAGGCAAGAAGCTTATAATTTTTTTGCATTTTATTTTCGAGCTTAATTGTTTACTGAATGACAGAATTAATAAAAACTCAATAAAATAATGGATAGTAGGTATTTCTTTCTTGTACCTATTGACAAAATCGGTAACATTTTTATTTAGACTTTTAATCAATTGAACTGGCAGAAAACGAAAAAAATAAGTTACAAAAAAATTGCTATGAGTTCCAAATTAAAAAAAAAGTTGCTCTAAAGGATTTTTTATTTAATTAATAAAAAGAAAACCTAATACCTATTCCGTCAAAGCGTAGGCAGAGGAGTTCTGATATACAGCCACAAGTTTGTCATGACGGTATTTAGCGCCATTTAATAAGGAAAATAATTGTCGTTGAACTATTCGTATTTGTATTAGTTGAACAAATTGGTTGCAATACTATTATTATTTATTAAACATGAAAATAATAGGCTATCGCATTACGTAGGCAATCTGGAACTACAAAATCTGTCCATTTTATATTCGAAATCCTGGGTTAGATTTAGGTAATGCTCAGGAATCTGGTGATATGAAGCTTTATTACAAAGATGACTAAGATAGACCGAAGTCGAGTAAGGCTAAATCCGCCGCCATATTAATAGTAAAGAAGAGAGGGACTAAGTAGGTATGACTGGTATGATCAATTGAAAGAAATTCTCATACTAAATATATGGAGGGAGCGAAAGACAAATTTTCAATATCTGGCTTTTCTTTTTCCTGAAGTTATTTATATTATTTTACTCTCCATGTAGCCTAGTTTAGATAATAGCCTTAACTTTTTAAATATCTCTAAAATTGACGAAAACATCGTTTCTTGACACTTAACGATTCCGCCCTGTGCTATCTGCCTGTCGAATGTTGATATCGCGATGCAGGATAATTCGCATGTGGCGTGATAGATGTCGCCACACTATCATACTGAATAATAAAACTATTTGACAAATGTTTAGTATAATTTGTTTTGAACTATTGTGACAACCCTACCAAAATATGTAACAGTTTTGCACGTTCTTAGGAAGCTTTGTCTCTGTTCCGTTTATCTACTCATGTGGTAGTGGTAGCAGGGCTGACTGCCCAGGGTGGGGTGGACGTACTTAAGTATCGTCACGCGGAGGGTCTTTTCCTGCATCCCAAATGAGATGCAGTTTACTTGCACTTATGTTATCGAATAAGAAACAAAATATGGTTAATTAAATGTGACGTTATTAGCTCCTCTGATTTTTCATACCTATAGGCGAACGATAGATATACAACAGTCTTCTTCCTCCTAGCCTTTGCTATCTTGGGCTCAGCTTCCAATCTAACCAGATGCGGCTGATAACACGTAGTTTACACGGAGCGACTACCATCAGACCTCCGCAACTCAGTTACTGGGCAATGCCGATAGTCTAACGTTAGACTATTTGTCAGAGTTTCGGTCTTCTGACTATCCGTAAATACTGTCATATAGATAGATATATAACAGTCTGCCTCTGAATTATCTTTCACGGATCAGTCACATCACAGGTGTGAATATTGCTTATACCTACTTTTTTGCTTAGAAACTCCAAAAGCGTGGATTTTTCCAATTTGCGCGTCCTTGCGACTTTAATGAGAGCCAATATTTTGTGAGCCTTATTTGCTTCGGCTTGTATAACGAAGAATGTTTTCCTAATTGTTCAGATTAGTCACAATTCCGTTGGTTTTGGCGACTGTGTTTGCATTCCTTGATAACAAACGTCCACTCTCATGTTTGAATGTCTGATTACGGTTAATCTTGTATTTATTAGCCGACTGTGTGACAGCAGAGGCAGGGTTATGTTTTTAAATTGGCTCATTATAAACCGATTTGGAATACTAGTTTTTAATTTGAATTCTGTTGCCATATCAACATTTCTAGCGTGCATTGAGATTGATTTAGTTTTAATGCTAAATAAGGATTATAATTATATTGCATCATATTTTACTAGTATCCGGGGAATACTGGATGCGAGAAGCACAGGACCGGTCGATGTGGCGATGCTCAGGGTCGGACTGGGCCTAAGGGGCCCGGGTGGCATTATGACTGGGCTCGCCGCCCGCCTAGAATCAGCGCAGATCATACCACCTTCATGTCAACCAATAAACTAAATGACAATAATAATCGAATAGGCAAGAGATTTTGGAAGTGTTTATTTTCAAAGACATACATTTTTATGAAAAAAGTTCCAATTGTAAATTATAATATTACTAAAACAAGCCAATCATTTTTTTTTTCTAAAAGGGCAAATATTTTAACTCGCCTACACGGGCTTCCAGACGGGAGGGGGGCCCGCGCACGCTAGGGCCCGGATGGCGAACGCCACCCTAACTCTATGGCCAGTCCGACACTGGTGATTCTTTGGGTAAACCGATGTCCAGCAATGGACGTCTTCCGGCTGAACGATGATGATGATTTTACTAGTGTAGCATTTGGAAAAATACGGTGAAGGAGCTTTACATAGAGTACAAAAAATCTGTACAACAACTCTCTAAAATAATACCAAACAAACTTGTTTATATTATGCTTTCACTACTGCAAACCGGACAAGGTTTCGACCACATCTGACAAATATTGACAAAAACTTAGACGAAAGAATTCGCAGATTTTTTTGTTTGCAAACACTTCAGGATAGGCTATGTTCAGATGTGACGATTGTAAACATGCGAGCGTGATTTGAATTTTGAAGATGGTCTGATGATGCGTTTATAAATAGACGAAGAGGAAGCAGGGGGCGGTCAACGATGTCACTGGCTTTCAATGGAATCCATAGTTCTCTGGTTATTATTGTAAAAATAGTTTGGAACGTTTATACGCCGATCATCTATTAACAGATTGATATTAACTATCTGTCATAACAACTATTGAACGTCAATATTTTTAGGCACTATCTCTGGTTAATTTCCGTCAATTTAACGCAGTGTAATGAGTAATGACCATTCATTTCTATCAACTTCAATGGAAGATTTTGTCGAGATTATGAGGAAATATTAATGGACAATTTTTTTTTTTGTTCACGAGTCTTCTTATTTGTTAGGTAGGTATTTATTAGCAAAAGGCAAAAACACCCGTCACTTTCAATTTTGAAAGTATTAGCTCTTGATTTCTAAATGCTAGCACTTGACACCCTCTTGAACCAAAATAAACATAATTAGAATTAAATTAAAAAATTAAAAGTATGCGATTTCGCGGAAGTCTGAATGATTTTGATCTTCTAAACCCATTAGTGTATTATCGTAATTATAATAAGAAACAACATTAAATAAACATACATATGTTAGTCATTTTTATCTGACTTAATTTGAATTTTAATCTCAATACCCATTTTAATTAATTCGAAATACCTATTTTTATTATTTTGACATTACATTAAACATTAGAATATAACTGTTTGACTAATTAATATCCTGCAATTAATTTTATGTAAATTTATGCATGCCAGCTCCTGGCGAATCATGTAATGCCGCATAATCACTATGTAACACCATTTTATACCATGATTCATGCAAATAAAATTTCATTTCATTTAAAATGTTGCCAGTTAAACCGGAAAAAGCTAGTCGTAATTTACAAAATGAATCCAATTGGCATTTTCTCGATCTGTCTACTGTCAGTGAATCACATGACAAGCCGCTTTCGTCTGCAAACTGTCACGCAGAATAGGTTCAAAGATTTTTATCTGAAACTTTTCCCAATAGCTCCCTCTATATCATCATTTAAATCTTTTTGCCCTGCCCAAGTGCCCATACATACGTACAAACGCCAGCAGGTCAAGCTACCTGAAACTGTCAAATTTTCCCAATCAACCTTGCACCTAATGCTTTCGCGATAAAGATGAAAATCTATAAAAGAAATTTGACAGATTGTAGTAGGTTGATGTGCTGGCGTCTGAACAGTATAATCAGCCCATTACTGTCCCACTGCTAGGCACGGGACTCTTCTCTGAATAAGAAGGGTTTTAGGATTTAGTTTACCACGCTTGCCTGGTGAGGGTTGGCGGACTACACACTCCATAGAGAACTTCATGGAGCCTTCTCAGGTGTGCAGGTTTCTTCACGATGTTTTCCCCACCGTTAACGCAAGTGATACTCAAATTTTGATCCGCATATGAATTTGAAAAGTCACGAGGTTCGGCCCAGATTCAAACTCGGACCCTCGTGCATGGAAAGCAACCGTTCAACCACTATACTATCATTGCTATGCAAGTGCCCATTCTTTTGACAATATTACATATCGTCCCCTTAGAGCAGTCTTTCTCAAAGTGGGCGATAACGCCCCCTTGTGGGCTAGTAGTCTACAGGGCGCAGCGGTAAAAAGTAATTATTGCGATTGTGATTTATAAGATGTAGTAAAGTTAAAAAAAACAGGGGGCGCTAGAAAATAATTGATTTTCAAAGTGGGCGGGTAGATGAAAAAAGTTTGAGAACCTCTGCCTTAGAGTGAAAACCTTGGGAATGCGTTTGATAACTGCACGGTTCCTGTGGGCTTTCACGTGGACGAAGTCGCGGGCAAAAGCTAGTCAATTATATTTATTACCAATTTTATATACCCAATAGAGGCTTAATTTCAGTGCCTACAAATAAATTTCGCATAGAGAGGCTCTCTTATAATTATGGTACACACGGCTACACATCAAGCTATACATTTCCAGTTTACACTGACCTCTCACTGTAAGGAAATCCTATGCAATGCGCGATCAGCTTATACTGGAAATGTGTAGCTTGATCTGTAGCCGTGTGTACATATATGTCGTGATAAAATAAAAATGACCAAATTGCATTCCCGAGGTTATCAATCTTAAGGCGACGATATTCGTCCAGACAGCAGACACAATAGTTAAACAATGCCGCGAATCATAATGTGATTCACAGTACAGGGAAAGGGTAAAGATACTCACAGGAGAGAAGAAAGTACCTACGTCATTTGTAGGCAACGTATTAAAATATCTTTTGTTTGAAGAAAAGCTAAACCGAATCCCTACAGTCTTGATAAACTACTTCAAGGCCTGATTCGGATTGTGGATCGAAGAGCTTATTTATTAATAGGCGAGGCGGTCACCCAGGTCGGGCTAAGTGAAGGACGCCAGTTGACGCCACCCCTGGCATTTGCTCGATGGATGGATTATGTTGACGCTTATTTCATAATATTAACCTTTGCATATTTGATTGTTCTTTTGTTAGCTACTAGAGTAACCTCTGTATAGGAAATGATTTAACCTTACTAATATTATAAATGCGAAAGTGAGTTTGTTTGTTTGTTACCTTTTCACATCTAAACCACTGAACCTATCATCCTGAAATTTTGCATATACTTTGTCAGGTGTACAGAAACGGACATAGGGTACCTTCCATCCCGAAAAAATGTACTGTTCCCGAGGAAAATAACAATAACGTCATAGATGGCGCCACGATAGAAAGAAGAAGAAAGAAAAAATATTTATTGTGGACTCACACAGGCAGTTACAGAACAAAAACAATATACAAAAGGAAAAAGGATAAACATTTAAAACTACCTGCACGAGGCCAAAAAAGGCTCCTATCTCAGCATAATGCTGCGACATTTAAAAAAAAAACAAAATGTCGCAACGCTGGTTTTCTGACAGGACCTTAGTGATGCCACGGGCAATAACGAAACAAATAGATAAATTATTGTAAATATTAAAATACTAATAGATAAAAACAATAAATAGTTTATCATCAACATATGTGTTCCGTGTGTGTGTAGTAATATTAAATAATATTAAACAAAATAAATAAATAAACGTTAGCCAGAAAAATAAATAATCTAATACGGACGAATCCATCGCTCGGCGCATCCACATCATTTGTCTATGGATTGTCTATGAATCCATAGACAAACGACAATGGAATCGGCGCAGGCGCCGACCGGTTGTCACTTGATTAAACAAGAATAAAATATCAAAATAGAGACTTTAGTAGTGTGCTAATAGTTTTTTTGAGCTTAATTAACGCGAGCGAAGCCGCGGGCAAAAGCTAGTTCTAAATAAAAACATATTAGGGGCAATAAGAAATTGAAACTGCCTCAATCAATTTGATGATAAAAGTAAACAATAGAAATTACGTTTAAAAATTAAGTTATATATTTATTTAAATAAAAAATAAATGATTTCCAATTGCATTCTACGTTTGTAGATTATATGAATAAAACATGACTATTTGAAAAACCATTTTTTTAATTTCCTGCGCATTTTTTACCTTTTTATCGAATTGATTTTGACGAGACTAATAAATGGATTACTTAACATATTTACCAGACAGTGCAACATCATTCAGGGTCATGTTTTGCATGCATGCATACCGGAAAACATTCCATACCGACCGATCAAATATAATTGAATCGTATAGCCCTGTTGACAGCTCATCTAATTAACAGTTTATTACAAATACACATGTCACCTATTTGTTCATTCATAAGACTACAGGTTACTGCATCGTTATCTTCTTATCACAGTTTATCACCCTTGCGACTACAGATGTGATGATTACGTAACCGATAGCTTTAGTTATACGAGTGTATGTAGGCAGCCATACGTTAACCTGAAAGGCTTCTTATGTATGGATAAATGTCCCGTCGTGTCACCCGTACAAGCGATCTGTTTATCATCGAACAGCCAATCAAACTCCGCTGTTAAGATTTTAAAATGAAGTAGATCTTAGGTACAACGCTGGGCGAGCGCAGTCGCGATCAGCCCTCTGATTCAGAACGATAAATATTTTTTTACTCTTTTTCTCTCATTACGAGAATTGTAGACGAAACGAGATAACCGAAGCGGTCGACAACTGCTTTTCGAGAAGGTTCTGAATCAGGGGGCAGGAGGCTAATATCGTCGCATTTAGTTATTCATATTGCATTTCATATTCGTAATCATTAACTGCTAGTATGCACATCCAGTCTACATTTGTCACGCAGTTTACACTGACTGCATTTTAACTCCTTCAAGCTGCATTTGGCAGTCGCATAGTTTGCAGTTACGACTGGATGAGAAGTCCACTTGGAACTTGAAATATGACTCACACAATGTGCCGTTATTATCCTCCTGATCAGGTATAACCGTCAGGTATACCTATGCGTGTATGGTCATCAATAAACTCAAGTATTGCACATTTTCGTTGGTGAAATGAGGAAAATGCAACAGTAATACTCGAGTACACTCACACTGAGTATTGAGATTCCCAGTTCCATTATCGATATTATATTGTTCGATGACTGTAGCGGGGTCGATAAAAAATACAATCGAGCTGTGAATATCGATCATGTTTTTTGCGCTACTATTAACGTTCAAGCAGGTATTATTAGAAGTCCCTAGTGGCATAATAGTCCAGTCATTATAGTAAGTTCACCTCGGAATTCGAGATACCCAGCTGTAAGTCTGTAAATACTTGTATATTAACACCCTAAACGTTGTCTCAAAACCTACATATGGTAGGGTGTACGCAACTATTAAATTTCAAGGTCAAAGGTCACAAAAATCGGTTTTTTGCGCTTTTTTTGTAAATATCTCATTTCCTATGGGTTTTTTGCTATTTGTATGTATTATCAATATTGTATAATACAAAATTCTCTACAAATTTTGCCTAAAAAATTTTTTATACGGTGAACTGTTTTCGAAATAGAGGGCGGAGAGCGCGCGGTCACAGAATCACTTCGGGTCAACCGGTGCCTCCGTTCGAAAACGCGCCATATATAGTTGATGAACTATCGATAAATCAATGATTATAAATATTTGTAAATTTTTATTAACTACTATATTATATTTTATCATTTTTTTCTTAACCTATCCACTTTTTATTCAGTATTAATTTATTTAACAACACTTACCTGCCCATGTAATTGCAGAATTGTTAATGAAAATATAGGAATTATATTTGAATTTTAACCTAATTAATATTAATAACTTCTTACATGATGAAAAAAAAAACAAATAAATTAATCTTTTTATTAAAAAATGTCATTCAATACATTTATTTTTATTAAAAGTAAAAAAATGGAATAAAGGGTACAAAAACTACAATTTATAATTTTAATCATCTTCTTCCTCTTCATCGTCGTCTTCCGGCTGCTGGTAAATTTCAAACTGGTCTTCATTATCATGGTATTCATTAAGTTCTTCCATGATTTCGGGGTCAAAGGTTCCATCTTCGTTAATGTCGCTCTGATATGGGAGAGTATTGAGACAAGCTTGCCCATTACATTAGCCACAAACTAAAGAGCATTGCAAGCTCGCTTTCCTGCATCCGCATCGCGAACCACAACCACTCTTGCAGTTGCAGAACATTGTATTTAGCAAATCTTCTGGAGCAGGTGGTAAAATTGTCATAATAGGCTTCAGAAAATCGTTTCGCATTGCCCAACCCCATACCTGGGGTTCCAAATCATGCCCTAACCAAGTTTGAACTTGATAATATACACGTTTGAAATGTTGATGAGCAGCTGCACTTGTTGGTGGAATTCTTGAAAGCTGCACAGGTTTATTAAGTTTTGTAGACTTGACGTAATGCATATAACGAAGATGATCGAGACTTTTCACAGATTTCGGAGCATTATAGACTGCCAATAAGGTTTGAGTTCCACTCTCTAATAATCTCTGGGCCGAACAATTTTCTTCCTCAAATGCTGCAGCTAGTTCATCCAAATTTGTCAGTTTCTCAAAAACTTTTAAAAATGATTTATCGATAGTTCATCAACTATATATGGCGCGTTTTCGACCGGCGGCACCGGTTGACCCGAAATGATTCTGTGACCGCGCGCTCTCCGCCCTCTATCTCGAAAACGGTTCACCGTATAAAAAAAAATCTAAGCAAAATTTGTAGAGAATTTTGTATTCTACAATATTGAAAATACATACAAATAGCAAAAAACCCATAGAAAATGAGATAATTACAAAAAAAGCGCAAAAAGCCGATTTTTGTGACCTTTGACCTTGAAATTTAATAGTTGCGTACACCCTACCATATGTAGGTTTTGAGACAACGTTTAGGATGACAATATACAAGTATTTACAGACTTACAGCTGGGTATCTCGAATTCCGAGATTCTTACCTAATTTAAGCTTAAATGACTGGACTATAAGTAGTATTGTGGTTTCAATCACAATATTGCCACAGATCGCAATACTGATTGAGTCATTAGCGGAGCTTGAATAGGTTTTCTTTTTGAGGTCAATAAACTGAAGTATTATGGTAATAATGGACATGCATGAAAAACACATTACTGTATCTATGATAAAGAGGTTTTTTTGTTATTATTATTAGCCTTGGCCGCGATTGACCCTAGTAGCACCTGACGGTAACTGCAGACAGGGACTAAGATGAAGCAAATGAATCCAAGTAACAGAAATACAGAGGGATTCCCCTATACCCCTCTGACTCTCATATACACACGGAACAGAGTAAACTGCTTGGCGCCGGACTTTAATGTGAGTCTGAGTGACTAGTCTCAACTGACGGCGCCATGTATCAGCATCGTTCAACCATTTCGTAGGGAACCAAACGTTCCAACACACACGGCACCATTAGTGGGAGATTTGAGTGAGCATGACATACTCTAACCGCCAGATACCAAGTAAAGTTTTTAGTTTCGTAAATGGTTACATGTACAATACGTATAAAGATAACTGCAGTTGGACGTCATCATACACGAAATACTGGTAAAACTTCGGTCGTAACGGTAAATTGATGACTTATTGATCACATTTTGAATTTATAAACATTTTTAACCTTTTACTAAAGTTACATCAAGATACGCTACCAGAGTTTCTCAAACTTGTTCGTCTACCGCCCCTTTTGAGAATCAATTACTTTCTAGCGCCCCCTTTTTGTACGTTTACCACCTCTTAATAATCACAATCGCAATCATTTATTTTATCGCCTTTACCGCCCCCTGCAAACCTTAGCGCCCACAAGGGGGCGTTAGCGCCCACTTTGAGAAAGACAGCGCGACGTCATCAAAAATGTTGTACCAACTTTCTTTTTTAATTATTTTCGGTCTTCCCATCTTAGTCATGTGTTTCTAAGAAATTGAGGAGTCACAGGTTTAACCTAAGTTAGAACTGAGCGAGTAATTTGAAATTCGTGCTAAAACTTTTCCTACAAAACATCCTTATAGGTATTCACACATACATTCAATTCTTGTGGTTTTTTACTACGAGAATATTCACGAACTAATTTTTTTCCGTCATTCTGTTACATAATATCTTTATGATAATGATATCGGTGATGGACGGTGTGTAAGTATTTGTTAAGAAGGTTCTGGATGTTAGGGAGAATTGATACCACAACCACACCACATAAACGTATAAACACACCACATACATGAACGTAAAGAATAGCACTACCCCATCTCTTCCCATAGGATTCACTAGAGGATGGGCAGCAGCGTTCTCTGAGTACTAACAACCGTATTGCGATCGCCAACCCGCCTGCCAAGCGTGGCGCGGCCAACATGGCTTGGGGGAGGCCTACGTCCAGCAGTGGACCTTTTCAGATGATGATGAACCATTCCACATCGCAGCGACAAAAAGTGGTCACGTGTGAATAGTATCGCTGCAGCTTTGGCGACAAATTGTGGTCCGTGTGAATTAAACTATTCATTTTCATACAAATTAGTGGCTGCCCACGTGTTGTTGTTGTGGTGTACTTATGAGTCTCCGTCTCTTGCGCCATCTTCGGAAAAAGTCAGTTTTGCAATAACCAACAATAAATTATGTCGTATGATTCTTTATTTGAATATCGCAGACAGTTTATGTTGTATTATTTAAATTCCGTTTATTCATTAGCTTATTAGTTTACATTTTTAAATATGTCTGGGTTCGAACCACAGGTCGGGCTAAGTGTTATTGGGTTTTTCCGTGTGGAATTTGTCAGTAGCGGCCCGGAGTCTGGATTTGGGCCTGGTTGATGGCAATAGACTCGATCCCTATTACATGGGATTTAAACATAATTGCGAAATGAGGGTGTGCTATACACTTCTGCCTAGTCCTTCGGGGAATACAGGCGTGATGATGTTGTATAAATATTTCTATAAAAAATATAAAAACAAATAATAGTCCACCGACATAAGGAATAGGGTCCAAGCTGTTTTATTTAAATATTATTATGCAAACGCCGCGATCTTTTGCTTCCCATCTTTATCTTTTCAATCCAATCTTCATCAATATTTATAGAACCAAAACTTCCTTTACATAATAATCTGCTATGTAGACATCATTCATTATTCAACAAACCAGACAGAACTGTAAAACGAGATTACATTTTTCTGACGAAAACGTGACCGAGTTTTAAAAAGTTTCTTTGTAAAAAAAAAGGTTTGCGACGTACAGAAGGCGTGTCCGAGTGATCCGGTCGAAATGTTAACAGCCATGGAGATATTATAAGGCAATCCTTTACCGTTAGATATCTGCCCGGCCGTCTCGGTTACCGCTACACCGATTAGCATTTTAGGTGAAGGCAAACCGGCCATGTGAACTGAACGACGTGTTCCAACGGAAATAGCACCTTATTTAATTCAGCTTAAAGTAGGAATTTAAATGAATATGGGTTACAGAAAGAAAGTCGATCATTTAAAAGAAAAATATTATTGATACGGAATGAATTGTGCTGTATGACGTTTCACTGACAGCAGAGGTGACGTTTTTTGGATCAATCAATGATGAATAGGATTAACTTGTTCAATCGATTGACGCATCTTAATTGAATGATTATTCGTGATAAAAGTTTTACTTTTTAATTGGCTGTTGGATTAAGAGATTTGTTTTCGATCTCTATGGTGTGCAAAAATCGTTCAGAAATGTTAATTTAGTATTCGATTTTAGTTTTACATAAGAGCGCTGCTGTAATGATTACATTATGCTAAATGTTAGTTTAAGCGTTTAAGGAATGTGTATTACGAAACCATTTTTGTTTGTTATTTTTTTTTTATTATTTGTCGCTCATCATGGTAAGCGCAAAAAGGGTCTAAGATGGTACATGCGAATCCAAGTAACAGAGATATAGAGGGACTCCCCTAAACCCCTCTGGCCCGGTCACGATCCACCGAGCTCTCCCGTCGTAGAGCCGGTCGTCTCTTCAGTCTCCGCAATCACACCGATAATTCAGCCCTCATTAAGCTAAGTCCTCGCCAGCAACGCCCTAAGCCGAGGTCAGAGTCCCACTAGGGGTCGCCCTTAGTGCTGTTGTTGTAGGTAGTCATGATGTTAGTGTAGTACAAGTAGTTAGCTTAGGTTAAGTATTTTACTTCCCCCCCATTGGCTGGAGACCCTTCAGGTCTCGCCAATAACTGCCCGGTTACGTAGAAGGGGTCCCCAAGGACCATCTACAGCAGTCAAAAAGAAAAAGAAAAACCCCTCTGGCTCTTAAACACGGAACACTAAACTGATTGGCGCGACTTTGACATGATTTTTATTTCTGTGAATAAATCTGTTATGGATACTTACAAGTCAATTTTTATATGTTTTTTTTTAAGACTATATGGCGCCGTCATTTCCTATCTGACTAGCTCTGAGAAGAAAAGCCGAAACAAACTCAGAGGTCAAGGTCTCTTCTGAAGTCCAGACGTTGTTGAATAAAATATATGCGAGTGTAACAATGTAGGGTAACGTCTGGAATGGCCTTTTGAGGAAAGAGTCAACGCAACTTCGAGTTGAACGTTTTTTTTTGTCGTGTGTAAATCCTCATAGATACCCTCCGCCCAGGGAAAGCGAAGGGTTATGCCGGACTCTTACTGGCTAAAAACCCACCGTGTTCCTTCTCCTGACCTATGGCCTGGGTCGCGGGATTCGCAGCTGCATACACCGCAACCCCAGCAGGCCTCGGTCCGCCAGCTCCTGGCGGACCTCTCTTTCTGTGGGGCTTTGCTTTTTTTTGTCGTGTGTAAATCCTCATAGATACCCTCCGCCCAGGGAAAGCGAAGGGTTATGCCGGACTCTTACTGGCTAAAAACCCACCGTGTTCCTTCTCCTGACCTATGGCCTGGGTCGCGGGATTCGCAGCTGCATACACCGCAACCCCAGCAGGCCTCGGTCCGCCAGCTCCTGGCGGACCTCTCTTTCTGTGGGGCTTTGCCCCACATCCTCCTGAGAGGCGCGCGTGGAACACGGCGCGCCGCCTTCTCGGGCCTGTTACTGGTCGGGCGACGGGTCCTCTAACCCGCCGCTCAACTTTTGAGTTGACCTGTCCCAACTTACGGCACGCATACATCAGCCATCGATGACAACTGCTTACTACCAAATATCGCAATACGGCATATTTTATAAGGGGGCGCAGTTTCTAAACAGTCTGTCAATACGCCAGGACGAGATTAGCTAAAAATGGCAATAAAGGAGGTCATTGCTCTTATCATCCGTGAGTCATGAATTGTCAGTAGGTAGGTATTGTAATAAACGCGCCTCCACAACGCAACGGTACAAGAAGCTAAGCGCTAAAATGCATGACCTACACTCGTTATTATTTTTGTGAAAGTTTCAGAGAATCTATTATATTTTTCAAGGTTTTATTTTATATCTTTTGTAAAGAAGTGACGGAATGATTGCGAATTTGGTTTGGACTAAAAAATCGTGTACCCCTTATTATAAAAGATGGTTTCAACCAAGACCAAGGTAAACACATATTTTAAAAATACCAATCACTTTCTAATGTCATGTATAGAAAATAGACAGGGCTATTTTAAAACCTGGGTTTTTCTTAGATCAACTCGCGTGATAAGAGGGTTAAGGTTTTTGAAATTTTCTTGTTCAGCTCAACAAGGAACTTGGGAATACCTTCATCAGTGGTAGATCCAGCAGCGCAAGAGGCGGTCAAAGCTCACCTAGCTACCGTCTGCTACTAGCATTTTTTTTTATAAATGTACTAGCTCTACCCGGCATGCGTTGCAATGCTCTTTTTCCTACTTACTACCTACTACTTACCTACAGGTTACCTACTTTCAGAAACAAAATCAAAATAGTAGTAACAAACAGTTAAAACCGTTCTCATGCATGCCGTAAACAAATAAAGAATATGGACACACCTACTGAGATAATTTGTTTTTTTTTTTAAATGTCAAAATTTTCTTTCATAAGAACCTTGTCCTGGCAATTACGAACACAACAACAAAAGTTTTAGCGAAATCGCTCCAGCCGCTCATGCGTGATGTCGTGACCAAGGGAAATAGGGATTCATTTTTATAAATATAGAAGATGTGATACGGGGCATGGTAATGGTCGTCAGCTCAGAGGGTGGTAAAGTTCCACGTGACCAGGGGGCCCCTGCCACTGATCGTCATCTTGGAAATGTTGGAATAACCTTACTACGAGAAAAACAGTTATGATGTCATTCAAGGTTTTTCACAAAATCTATACATATAAAAGGAGAAGCTGACTGACTGACTGATCTATCAACGCACAGCCTAAACCGCTGGGGTTAGAAAGTGGACATTTTGACAGTAGGTTCCTTTTGTAACGTAAGGCATCCACTAAGAAGGGATTTTTCGAAATTCAACCCCTAAGGGAGTTGGAGGGGATGAAAGTTTGTATGGAAAATCGTCACTTAACGGGTTCAAAATTTCATGCATGCGAAGCTGCGGGCGAAAGCTAGTACCTAAATAATTGTCATTGAATGGGTCATGTCGGCTGTCATAATTTTAGTATCTAGTTATAGATAAATTCATTCAAATTCAATCTTAATCGACCGTTTCACCGCGCGAATGCATTTAAAATTTTGCAGACAAGAATCTTATAATTTGACTATCGGGTTATTGAACTCATTGCCAAACAAGTCACGATACTCTAAGTTAAAAAATAAAATTGTTTTTGTTGACTGTCATAAAACGTTTTTATAAATAATTAGATTACAATGTAGTTCCGCACTGATTTAAAAAAAAAACAAAAAAAACATCGGATGCGTAACATCCCACGCTATTAAGCTGTTTGAGGAAAAGAGGTATTTTATTAAATGTAAAGAGATGGGCTGGGGCTGTCAGTTTTCCCGCCAAGTTTCTGCTAAACGAGGACCACTTACGGGAGAATTCACACGAACAACAACCACACCACATCGCAGCGACAAAAAGTGGTCAAGCAGTGGTTACGTGTGAATAGTATCACTGCAGCTTCTTGCAGTTGCGTTGTGGTAACTACAAAATGTCGATGTGGTTGCGTTGTCGCTAGTATTTGCGATGTGATTACGTTGTGGCTAGTGTTTGCAGACAGACAGATCGACTCTGGCTTCAGGAGTGCACGCGGTTTCGTTGCGTCGACGCAACGTTGTGTTTGCGAGGTGGCCGGCCGCTAGTGCACGGTATCGCTGGTGGTTAAATTGTGGTTGTGATGTAGTCGGTATCGCCCACAGGTTGAATTTTGCGGCAAAATGTGGTTCGTGTGAATTAAACTACATTTTCATACAAATTAATGCCAGCCCACGTGCTGTTGTTGTTGTGGTGTAGTTGTGGTACGTGTGTAACAAGCCTTAGGCTGGTATTCACCAACATTAAATATCAGGTTAAACAACCATTACACTTGAGTATATTTTTCGAGTAAACGGTTATTATTAGACAAAGCACAGTTGGTTCCACCCACCCACGCATCGACTAACGGCCATTGTCAAGTTACTTATGCATATATCGACGGTTTTGCGTTACTAGAGATATTTGGCATACGCTCCTTGGAAGTCATTTCTATCTCTAATAAAAAGCAAACCGCCGATAGATGGGTTCTTGAAAACGATTGTAAACTTTATAACCGACAGTGCAATTGAATGATTTCATGCACATAAATGTATGTAAACTATATAGTGAATAGTAGGTAGGTACGCACTTAACTATATAAAATATGATAAGGGTTCCGAGGTCAGTTGAAACCAATAAAACAATATAATTGCTATTTTGTTATATTGATAATTTTGGTTCCGGATCTATTTCATAAAAAGCAGTGATACCCTAGTGGTTAAACGGTTGCCTTCCATGCAGGGGGGTTCCTCCACTCCACACACAGGCAAGCGATCAACCACTGAGCTCAACCCAGGACCGTACCTCTGACCTTTCGAATTCATGGTGCTCTACTAATTACTTTCGTTAACGGTGAAGGAAGACATATTTATGATTAATTACGGTTTCGAAACTAGTCGGGTAATCCCGAAAAATGCACGTGAGTAAACCGTAATTCATCATAAATATGAATGTGTCTCACGAAAGTTATAATACAAAAAGAAGGAAGACATCATGAGGAAATCTGCACACCTGAAATGCTCCAAAAATTTCTCGAAACTTCTGCGAGAATTTCTCGAATTTTTCGCACTAGGTCAGCGTTGTGCCCAGGTGGGACTGTCAAGGCTATGCTATGCATTTTATAACAACACGCATGTGATTCCTACAGCGGTGGGAAGGGTTTCACTTTTCCCAACGGTTCGCCATCACTTAGCTCATACCATTTATCAAAACTCTGTAATAGAAAAACTTAGAAACAATTTATCAGACTGAAGAACCCGAACTATCACTTAATTTAGCAAACCAATAAACAAGATGGAATGATAATCCCACTATTTTGCAACGATATTCCTTTTTTTTTGTATTATAACTTTAGTGAGACACTTTCTCTCCTCCTCAACTCCTCGCCGAGTGTTCAGCTCATAAAGGGCTCCGTTTGGCTCCGAAACTAGTCGGGCAATCCCGAAAATGCACGTGAGTAAACCGTAACTAATCATAAATACGATATTCCTTCTCTGAGCGTATTTCCATCATTTTCCAAGGTATGATTAAAAGCTGTTGTTACACTGATTGGCATTCCAAACACTTCAGGAGCAGAAACCATAATACCGTCTGACGTCCTTCAAATCCCGAGGTCGACCAAAGTTTAAATTATAACGGTTTCTATGTTAAAAGGCTCGGAAAATTGTTTACGTAAACACAGTCGTTGGAATTTTCCGAAGAGTTGTGCAATGTACACGTTGAGAGATGATGAAAGGGACCTGTAATGTCACGTGGGAATTGTTCTCTAGGTTTGTAAGCATGAAGTATTTTGTTTTGATAGGAATGGGTTGCGCGAAAGATGAGAATGTGGGTAGAAAGGAAGTGAACATTGAGATGACGGTTGATGGAGATGTATTGGAGAAAAAGACATTCTGCGCAGACCACAAATAAATTGGGATGATTGATGTTCGTGTTCATTTGAATCTAGGAAGGGATCTAGATAATTCGCCATAAACTATGCTACGACATATTTTGAACTTTACGTATTTTTCGGAATTGGCAATCACGCAGTTTGAGGATTACAGTGATGCAAAATACCTTGTTACCTTTTAAAATAAATCTGTATCACGGTTATCAAGAAGTCTTCTTATGATGTGTGAATGACAAGTCCGAAAAATATGTTTTATAATTGAAATGCCAGAGTTTGCTTTATTAGATCTCAGAACTTTTCACGGCAAAAGATTCGCGAAGCTAGTCCTTTATTACATGAATGTTTTTGTGGGGATCATTATTTACTTGTAGGTGGTTAGCACCAGAAACATTCACTATCATAATTGTTTATAAATTTCTTAGAACAATGAGATAATTACTCAAACGATAAACTTACGTAAGTATTGTTGTCTTGATATTTCTTTATTTATTTTCCTCTGGTCATATTATTCCTTTTATAAAGCTTGATCTCCAAATGTCATTAGTTTAGCGAACATATTTACTTATATTACATGTTAATGATCTGTCACCGTCGATATTGCGTTTATTAAAAAAAAAAATAGAATTAGCACTAAACTGGTATAGCGAGAACTAAAAACTTGGTCCTCTCTCGTTTTTTAGCGTCCAATCAAACTAAAATAAATACATAAAACCGGCCAAGTAAAATAAAATAAAGTGCGAGCCGGAGTCACGCATAAGGGTTCCGTACCATTATCTATAAAACGGCAATAAAATTCCCGTTTGTTGTATGGGAGCCCCCTTAAACATTTATTTTATACTGTTTTTTAGTATTTTTTGTTATAGCGGCAACAGAAATACATCATCTGTGAAAATTTCAACTGTCTAACTATCACGGTTCATGAGATACAGCCTGGTGACAGACGGACGGACGGACAGCGGAGTCGTAGTAATAGGGTCCCGTTTTACCCTTTGGGTACAGAAGCCTAAAAAGAATAAAAAAGGGAAGTTTAAAATTTCGCCACGCAATATTTTACGATACTACAGCGTTTGCGTTAAATCTATGAATGAACAACAAAAACACGAACGCAATAGTAGCATTAGCTACCTACAAAATCTCCAGCCTCTGTTCATTTCAAAACGTGGGTGTTTGTTCAATCGTTATCATCGGTTACCTTGAAACTCCTTTCTACTGGTTTCGGTTGGAAACTGGTTGCCGTTTGGAAGCTATCGAGCTAACATCGAACGAGAAACACGTGATGTGTAACCACCTTTCGCTTTTCAAGGGGAATTTCTCTAGCAGACAAGTGTTAAGGCGACGCGCTATAGAAAACAGCAATATTTTCATGCTAGTTTATTTTTAAAACATGGAAAAAACAAAGTCAACCAAGTTGAAACCAAGGACTACATTGTATCAGAAAAATTGTTATGCCATGTGTACCTATCCAGATATTTAATAAAATACCAGAACCAATTAAGGAGCTTCCACTAGTACAGTTTAAGAAAAGCCTTAAAAACTGGCTACCAGACAAATCACATTATAAGGTAAATGAATTATTCTGACATCATTTGTGACATTTTTTTTTTCATTGTACTTTTAATTTACAATAATTGATACATTTTTAAATTTTTACATGTCATTTTGTGGCAAAATAAAAGAACTATTGTAAACCACTCAACACCATAATGTACTCTATTTTAAGTGGAATAAATTTCATTTCATATCAACAATCGGTTCTAATGAGGCCGGAGTCTAGAGAAGACCCCTCTTACGATAAGCCTCGTGTCCATGACCAGTCTTTTTTTGTATCAGGCCCTTGTTCCATTAAGCGAGAGCTTCTCAAGGTACAGGTCGAGGCTCTTCGCTGGAAATTTACTGATATACTACTAAGAGGAAAGTTTCATCTGTATCTCATATTAATATAGTAACCTATTAAAATAACCGGTATTATTTATATCCGTAAGATTACTGTTGCCAGTTACAACATAAATTATTACATAACAAGAGAAACACGAGTATTATTAATTGTAAGTTCAGGTGTCAAAATGATATCACTTTCGTAAAGAAAACAAAGCCCGAAAATGATAGGAGTTGCCATGTCATGGATACGTTAAAATGAAATAAAACTTTTTCTTTTATAGTGGGCAACACTCAGGCTGAGATCTGTAGCGTACTTTGGCTAAAACTTGACTTACGTAAAATGGACCATTATTTTGGTTTGGCTTTTAGTCTTAAGTTTTTGCTAAGTCGTCGATTTCGTGGACAAGCACTTGCTAAGCGCGCACTTAGAGGTAGTCGAAGATTGCTATATGAATGTCGACTTTGTATTCAGCCGAAAGTAAAGTTTGAGCAAAGTCTAAGTACGCTTTGTAGTTCTCAGCCTGAATTTGCACTTTGTCTAAACATTATGGTCTACTGGGTATTATGTTCCAACGCCAAATGAAGCAATTACAGTGGTACTAAGGTAATTGTGACTGGCTATTTTTGCTCCATGAAGCGAGTCTATTGGCTCCCAAGGGCAAAGACCTCTCTATTTGAAGTTATCAGCGCAAGATAATTGACGCCGACAGTTTCCGACCGCAATACGCTATACATTACTATTTTAAAAAATTAAACAGAAAAATAAACATGTTATTTTGTTAACATTTGTTGTATAATGATGAATTTGTTTGTTTTGCTTTTATATGAACACACTAGTTGTGCTCTCGCGGCTCCGTCCGCGTTATATGTATTTTTAAGGTTCCGTACCCAAAGGGTAAAACGGGACCCTATTACTAAGACTCCGCTGTCCGTCTGTCACCAGGCTGTATCTCATGAACCGTGATAGTTAGACAGTTGAAATTTTCACATGTGATGTATTTCTGTTGCCGCTATAACAACAAATACTAAAAAACAGAATAAAATAAATATTTAAGGGGCTTCCATCCATACAACAAACGTGTTTTTTTTTGCCGTTTTTATAATAATGGTACGGAACTTTTCGAGCGTGAGTCCGACTCGCACTTGGCTGGTTTTATGTTTACTATGTCAGGATCTTTCGCGCATGTTCCATTAACAACAGTGTACGAAGTTTCAACTCAATTGGATGAACGATGCACAAACGTATAAAAACGAACACACAAACAAACATTAAGTTTTATACAAGAACATAACTGACTTTTTCCCATCGTTCTTTGCTCATGAATCAATTGGTAAATGTTCACGGCCATGGTCTGCAGTGGACTATGGCATACCATGGATGACGCAATTAAAACAATGGTCATTCAAATCTATAACTATTGACAGTATCGACTAAAACCATACTTTCGTTTCAGTTATTTTAGGGCAAGCATTTTCCCTCTATGTGTAAAACATTACCCGCAGCGTGTCACTTTAAATTCAAGGATAAATCAGTCACATTTCACATGAATAACGATTGTAGAGACTCGTCAAATAATAAAGAATCACGGCGAGTCCCATACTTTGATTTGTACAGAAAAATAAAGAATTTTAGAGAAGTTGGAATGTCGTTATAATCAATCTTTGGTGCCTAAAGAGTAGCTTTAGGTATTTAAAATATTTTTATAACCCGCAATAAAAATATAATTTATTTTATGATTCCTAACTTAACATTGGGCTAATTTCTGAACGCGGCAACATTGACAGGTGATTAGTATGACATGTTCAGAAATTAACTCAATTTCAAAAGAGTTTTGTTTGGAATATTAAATTTTATTCCGGGGTTCTAAAATTATTTTAAATGCTAATAGATATTCTTTAGGAAGCAAGGATCAATGGTAAAACTAATCCAACTTCTCTCATCATCTGCCTAGCCTTTTCCCAACTATGTTGGGGTCGGCTTCCAGTCGAACCGGATGCAGCTGAATATCAGTATTTTACATGGAGCGACTGCCTATCAGACCTCCACAACCCAGTAACTGGGTAATACGATACTCTTGGTAAGACTGGTTGTCAGACTTTCTGGCTTCTGACCAACAGTAACGACTGTCAAAGATCTACAAATGACAGCCGGGACCAACGGCTTTGCGTGCTTTCCGAGGCACGGAGGAAACTCGCTATGGTAAATGGTCACCCATCCACAGACCAACCTCGGCAAGCGTGGCTTAACCCGGAAGATCGGTCTATGCGGCTGTAATTATTTAGCCACGAGCTCCTCCAACTAATCCAACTTCTCTAAAAATCTTTATTTTTTTGTACAAATCCTGCCATGATTCTTTCATACTGCAGGCAATAAACAAACTTTCGCGTTTTATTTTTAAGACGGGTGTCGCCTTAACGCGCGGTGCAGGTCGCGCGCAGCTCCGCGAAATTTCACTTTCGCTTGCTTACATAAACCTCTTCGACCTTTTATCGACAATCACGCGATTTGTAATTTACGCCGCGTTTGTGTGCAACGCATTATGTGGTGAACACTGCAACTTTGTAAAATTTATGAGGAAATATATTTTGTTCCTGGACTCAATTGTAACATTGTAAAGCGTAGTTCAGACTACGCTATACTATTTCGAATAACGTCGCCCGGGAGTGAAAACCTTGGGGATACATTTGGTCATTGCCCGGTTCCTGTGGGCTTTAACGCGGAATAACTCGCGGGCAAAAGCTAGTCAACTATATTTATTATGAATTTTATATACCCAATAAAGGCTAGTTTCAGTGCCTACAAACTAACTTCGCATAGAGCGGCTCTCTTGTAAGATATAGTCCTATACGTCGTGATAAAATAAAAATTACCAAATTGCATTCCCATTATCGCGTACAGCAAGCCGATACTATAGCGTTGTGTGAACGTGTCCATATAAAATGTATGCTGAGCGATATCGTTATGCTATATGTATATTATAGCGTTGTCTGAACTGCGCTTTAAAGAAAGTTTTGTAGTAAAAAGAAGTAATACGTTGCGATCTTGTTCGATGTACAAAGTCTCCTCAATAATGTATCGCTTGTATCAAGATAATTTATTTTTGATTTCTTTGTAACATTGCATACTCCCCTATTGGGATCAAAACATTTACAATAAGGTACAATATTGTGGGGTGCATGAAAAAACCCTCCACGAGTGATGATACTTAAGTATGTGCTGACTGGCTAATCTTTTCACCTCGGCATGAGCTATTTTTGTATAGCTCGTGCTGATACGAGAGATGAAGAGGCAATATTGTAAAAATAGTTAGTAGAGGTGATGCTTTACAGATAGTGTTGTACCCCTTGGGCAACTCTTTATAGGGATTATAAAAAATTATGTATGAAATTATCAAATCGTATCGCACTTAATACTTCTATGACCAGGACCATTTTACTCAGCGCAATCGGGGGGGGGGGGGGGGGGGGGTGTTACGGTGGTTTATAACAGAATATGTACGATCCAGTCATTCGATCGATACAGGTACTTTTGTATCGATCCAAAATATCGAAGTATCGAATCATGTTGTATCGATACTGTAAAGTATCGGATCGTGCATCACTAAACTCTTATGCCCACTCTGCGCTTCACCTTATTCGGGTAAAAAGCAACATAAAATGTCTCCGCTCGTATTATTATCAGTTCGATACATTTGCATCAGTTGTAAATGTCAAGTGACAATTATGTAAAAATCTCACACACGTATCATATCAACATGTTTGATGAGCATGCTATTAGTGATGATAACGTATAAGTACGTTAGAGGGACGCTACTTAGATACATATTGTTGACATTATTGTTCTGAATGGCAATTATTGGAATGGTTCTTACTTCAGCAGAAAAGTACGCGTAAAATAACTTTGCCTCTCTGAAGTGAGGAACGGAACGCTCAAAGCCTGTTTACAGAGCGGTAGAGTTATTTTATGAGTACCGAATGACGTTGCCTCTCTGAATTGAGGAACTGAACGCTCAAATCCTGATTTCAGAGAGTTAGATTCGGCGAGGAAACGTTGGAGTTTTAAAAAAAAGACACGTCTTTACAGTGTGAAAGACTGATTTCAGTATGGAGCTTATAACTAAGGAAGTTCACAAATGAATTCTTATTTTAACTTAATATTATTAATATTACTTTGGTGTAATGTTCGGCGTGTGAGCAGACGACGCGACGGTTTGACAGCGTTAGGGTGCTTTTCCATCAGAGATATGCTATGCAACGTTGCTATGGATGCATTGGTCCACATAGCATAGCACTGGTGGAAACTGATTCAACTAAGCCACGTTTTTTATGTGGAAGGATGCGTGCTATGGATTCGAGCTATGGATGGTTGCGAGTGGTGTAGCTATGTGCTGTGCAGAGCAGTGTACCTACAGTAGGCACGTTTGACATAACATCACGCCTCTATTCCCCGAAGGGTGCGGCAGTGGTGTATAGTAGGCCCTTCAAGCTATCCACAACCATCTTCTTTTAGAATTGGGCTCCAGTCATGCTATATAAACATTATCGTGAGGTATGATAATCTATACATATAATAAATCTGTAGACATGGCGTGTCTGTACATAGCAAATATTTTGAAAAAACCTGGTTGGGATGTTAAACTATAACCAATAGAACCCATTTTTAACATTTTTGGAATTTTTGTCTGTTTGTCTGTTTATCTGTTTGTCTGTTTGTCTGTTTATCTGTTTGTTTGTTCAAGCATCACGTAAAAACAACTGATCCAATGTTGTTGACTTTTATAAATAAATATTGTGCTTATCTCCAAGTAACATATGTTTTTTGTTTCATCGCAATCGGTTCACGCAATCAAAAGTTATGCGAATTTTAAGTTTTCTAGAAGATCTTAGCATGTATTTGTGTATACTTACCATTTCTTTTCAATAGATGGCGTTACGTGTATCAAATCACGTTGTGAGGAAATATAATCAACGAATATATTACTATTCTCAGTCTACGAACGGTCTATTGAAATGCTATCCGAAGAAGGTACTAACTAAGCTTTTATAAAAAAAACGAAAATAATGTTATTTAAAATTTATTAGGTACCTACCTACCTATCTATCTGAATGGCAGTGGAAGAGAAATACATTCAATTTCATAAGCGAGTGTAGGTATTCTAAATTTTTAATTGTGCAAGGCAATACGATAGATTAATTTGAAATACTCATATATTTTATTATGAATACTTAAATACGTAGGTATTTATAAATCTATTTACTATTAATAAAATTCAAAGTGCACTTTGTCTGTAATTAAATATTTTTTCCAAAATTTCGATTCGGTGGTACTATACTATCGATAAAGAAACCATTACATTTTTTTTTAGAATTATTGTGTCTGTTTGTCTTTCCGTCTGGACATCACGTAAAATCCCGTGGATGGATTTTGATGGGACTTTCGCTAATGTGTTGCGTAAAGAGCGACAATTTTGCTACTACATATATCATCACGCTATTGTTCATAGGAGCCGAGCAGCGGAACATTATTTCCACATACTGCGAAGTATAAGCTTAATATTCGGATCGTAAAATCGCGTGAATCGATTTTGATGGGCCTGCGCTTATGCTGGTATATAAACTATCACGCTATTGCTCATAGATGCCGAGCACCGGAACATTATTTCCATACACTGCGTAGTATAAGCTGTAGACTGAAGTAAATGCTGCAGTGAACGGTCGCTGGCTCAGTGTCCTGCGTTAAAACCTCACTTTAAAAAAATACACTTTTTGTAATTTTTTTGGAATGTTTTTATGTATTTTATTTTGTTCATTGTTGTCAGAACTATTCAAAGCCTGTCGTCGCCGTTTTATTAAGTTTATTTAAGCCTTAAGTAATGTCCCAAAACACATAACGATGAAGGGAAAGTATTTTAAATATTAAAAATTGCAAATTTCACTCAAAGGTGACTTCATTTTATTTTTAAAAGTAAGAAATATTGCCTTTACTGATTTTTTTGCCTGAACCGGGAATCAAACTGACAAAGCTATACCATCTGCAAAGGCACCTGTTGAAAATATCTTTATGGTCAATAATCAGGATCAAAACTCTCCAACAAACTCACTGTCTTAAATTGAACGAAGTGGAAAAAATAAGAACTACTTAACAACAAATAATAAGTGCTTGAATTTAAATGTACATAAGTTAGTCAATTTTGGTTTTATGGTCTTCCATCAATTTGAGACACAATGTTTATTGGAGCGATTTGATCCGTATTATTGACCCTATCGATTGGTGAAATAAAAATACAGATGATATTTTTTCGCATTTGGGTTGGTTCGATTTCCAGATCAAACTTTTTGAAATCTTTGAAAGCAGTACCTATTTCTAACTTATAAAAATAAAATGAAGTCTTCTATAGGTGAATTTTTTATAAATTTAAAGTACTTTCCTATTCCATACCTCGAATGAAATCATTTTATAGACTGCACTGCGTAAAATATTTTGATTTAGTTCTTCACATCGTTTATCACAATAAATATCAATATTCAATTATAATCCATTTTAGCAAGGAAATGTATGGAAATAAGCAACGCATTTTTAGTATTATGGTTATATGAACCTTTACGGTCAATCAAGAAGAGCTGAAACTCTACCTAAAGAAATGGTTTAAAAGATATATGTGCCTTGGTAGGACACCTTTGTCTATTATTATAATAAATGGAATACATGTACACTATTTAGTTGCTGCGACACAATGTTGTTTTCCGAGTTCCACGCGGACGGAGTCGCGGGCACAGCTAGTACTTAAATAAAAATGTAATAACAGACGGCCATTGATTGTCAAGACTACTTATGGTTTACCTATTTAATTGGTTACAATCATCTATCAGATATGTTCAATGATTGCTTTTGCCTTAACGAGTGACTAATCTCTTTATAAAACTACCAAACGAGCTTCTTGTTATGTTCATAATCAATATGATGATAGTTACGATGTGAATTATATACAAGGTGTCCCAAAAAGAAGTGTGAAGCGGAAGTGCAGATAGAGGTACATACCCGAATCATTCCCATGTAGGTACCTATGTTCCGCGATTTTTTGGTAGTTTTCGACATTTTTGATCATAGTGTCATGAATGAATAGTTGAGAAAAATGCGTGTTTTTTATATTAGATTCTCTAATCATACCATTTAGAAAAAATAAGTATTCACATCACTAAGATCAAAAATTTCATTAAAGTCAGACTTTGGTTAAAACATGAAAAGAAGTCATAACTCGAAAACTACAAAAAATCGCAGAGCTTGTTTAACAAATTATTTAAATAAACAATGCTGTGTTATCAATTAATTGTCTGTATAATAATAGTCGTCATAATTATTATCGCAATCTTAAAAGATTTTATTTTGTAATGGAAAAAGTTTGTTTAAGATAATGTTTGATAGGTTTAAGTATGTTTAATTATAATTTGTTAGCTGTCCTCGCGTAATAAGTTTATTTTTATTATGTCAGAAGCAGTTGCTCTTGAGTTTTCCGAAATTCATCGTTATGGCTTATCGACAGATAGGCGTTCTTAGGGCACGAGTGTCAGTGACATTTTGTTTTATTTTTAATGTTATGTGTGAATGTCGTAGTTACAGTGTAGAATGCATATGACTGAGACCCTCCCCCCGCAAAAAAATATAGACTTTTTTGCATTGAAAGAGAACGAAATGGCCACTTCCGACTGCGACGTCGACTGCGTTGCTCTGTCAGAAGCCTTCGCGGGCGTTCGCACAACATCTCACCAAAGTTTCATCGCAATCAGATGAATGTTATAGGAACGCATATGGACCAACAAATAAACATTCATTTTTGGCCTACATTATACTCCATTGCATATAAAATTAGACAAAAATGGCCTAACTAGGAACTCTTCTTCAGACATCTTTGGTTCATTTCTTCAAGTAGGTATAGTTTCAGCTCCTCTTGATTGACCGTTAAGGTTCATAAAATCATAATACCGTGTTGAATCCCTGCTTATTTCTATACATTTCCTTGCTAAATTGCATTTTATTTGTCTATGTTAAGATAGATAGGTATAATAATTTATTATATGTATTACGAATTATACCTATATAACAGTTTCCGGTGATTACACAAAACAAATATTCAGTTATCAACTTTATGGGTAATAGGTAAATAAATTACAAATACACACATCAAAAGTGTCTAGGGATCAACATATATTTTTGCAATAACTTTTCTCCTGATTGATATTAATTAAAATTTTCTTTAAGGATTCATCAAATAAAGTGTTTTCGTTTGTCACAGTAACGATAAACCAAGTCACCTTTGCATTAATAAAGAAATTTGCCATTTTCCTAATAAAGGGATTTTTGACATTTGAACCACTAACACAAAAGTTCGAAAAAAAGACTGAAATAACAGTTTTCTTTAAAATTTTATTGGGTAACTTAAACAATTAATAATCCGTGTTTCTACCGCGAACACTAACAACACAAGAACATCGGTTTGGCATACTCAAAATGAGTTCATCCAAATCACGCTGTGGAATGGCCGCCCATGTTCGTTGCAACAACAAAAAAAGGTCTTCTTGCGACTGGATACCCTCCATATTCGGCAGAGCTCTTCTCTGTAGCATATCCCATGCATGCTCAATCGGGTTCAAGTCTGGCGACTGAGCAGGCCAGGGCAGGACATTGATGTTAGCTGCGGCGAGAGTCTGTCTTACAACTCTTGCGGTGTGCGGTCGTGCATTATCATGCATTAACTGAAATAAGGGACCGATTTGCGCTTGTAGAGGAACGATGACGTCTGATACAATCGTCTCAGCATAAATTTGAGCGTTGAGGTTGCCTCTGATCCAAATCAACTCAGTTCTTCCGCCGATCCAAATACCCGCCCATACCATGATGGTTCCACCACTATAAGGATGGACTTCCTGGCAGGATTTTAATCGCTGTTGGCGTCCAGGGGTTCTCCAGTGTCGTATACGTCTTGTATCCGGTCTCATACCAAAACGAGACTCATCAGAAAAGCACACGAAACGCCATTGTTCTTCTGCCCAATTTCTGTGTCCAAGAGCCCATTGATATCGAATCCTACGATTGTGCATTGCTATAGGTGGTACCCGTAGCGGTCTTCGGGAATGAAGGTTCACTTCATGCAAGCGGTTTCTGACTGTTTGGTCGCTAATTAAGTTCCCTGAAGAGTGATGAAGCCTCACGGCTAACATCATGGCGGTTATTGTTGGAGCTCTTCGAGTTAAGATTTGAATGTATCGGTCTTGTCTCCGTGTGGTGCAGCGATACCGTCCTCCATGGCGCTCAGCCACGGTACCAGTGCTTCGGTAACGTGTCCAAAGTCGACTGATAACACTCTGACTTGTATTCAGAGCTAAAGCCACAGTACGTTGCCGGGAACCAGCTTCTATCATTCCCACGGCTCTGAGCATTTCTTCCCTGCTTAAATGACGTCGCCGCTCCATAATAACGTTGGTTTTAATCAGTAGTAGGGAAACAGTAGCACTAATAATGTCTTCAATGCGTTGTATGTTTTTATAGGGAAAATATTGACAGCTGATTTTCATCTTTTACTCGAATTTGATTCACAGTTCCTGATTCAAATTATGAAATGCACCAAAAAGGATCCATATAAATTTATAAAATCATAAATTTATTACAAAGCCACATCTCAATCTCAAGAAATCCGCATAAAAATGCTTGATCCCTAGACACTTTTGATGTGTGTATTTTAGGTTCAAAGTTTCGAATTTACTAATATTTATTTAGCATACACGTGAATCAAACCTGAAAGTAATTGGTGAAAATGACGAATCGGCATTATGAATTTATTTTATTCATAGTAAATCATCATCATTCAACCGAAAGACGTCCACTGCTGGACCTATATTCAGCATTATTACTGTTGGGGGAGGCATGTACACACGGCTACACATCAAGCTATACATATCCAGTTTACATTGACCTCTCACTGTAAGGAAATCCTATACAATGCGAGATCAGCTTATACTGGAAATATATAGCTTGATCTGTAGCCGTGTGTACTCAGAGAACGCTGCTGCCCATCCTCTAGTGAATCGCTTAGTTGCCTTTTACGACAACCTAGAGGGTAGAGATGGGGAAGTACTATTCTTTAAGTCCGGCACTACACGAGATAATAATATACAATGTACCTATTCATAGTAAATATCTACTTAATAGTTATATTTTTAAATACATACCTTATAAAATACACAAAATATGCATTTAAAAATAACAAATATACTAAGCATTGAATATAATTATTACTATTACTCAATTTTTTACTTTGTATGATACACCTGTATAAATACGACAATGTGTTGTATTAATGGGGTCTTTAACATAAAACAAAGTAACTAAGGTCTTTAACATGATTATGATTCATGCCCTGCCTTTATTTCTTGGAAAGGTACAGGAATATAAAGACTGCTAAGTAATATATTTTTTCCTTTCCTGGATGGGTGTAATATTACTTGTACTATTTATTCTGTGGTATAAGTATGACAGACGAACCATTAAGTTTAGGATAAACAGAGTACCTACGATAATTTTTTGATGGTTTTTGGTGTTCGAAAATTTCTACAACACTTGACTAAAATGTTGTACGTATGAAATTTCAATATGTTGTGTGTTGACAGAAATAATGTTTTTTTCTGAAGTGGCGCCGCTTTCGGTGGGGGAAGCGCCTTAAGGTAGCTGCCCTAAGTCTCAACAAGATTCCCCTCAGGAAAATCGATAGAGCAGAAAGGAAACTTGTGCGTCTACAGTCTAGACAGCAGCTGTATTATACAAGGATTGAACGGTTTTAATATCTGCTTTCCCCGTTATATAATTTTTTATTGATCCTTGTGTTATTACTTATTATTATACATATACACACGACTCGTGACTGTGTCACGTTTTTATTTAATAAATAAGACACGATATGTAAAACTTATCATGGTACAACAATGATAATAATGTTGTTTATTTTTCTTTGCAGGTAATAACATTGAATATTAAATCTTCATGTGACCCGCTTTACGCTGCCTGTCGAGATTTCGGTAATGTACATACACTACATATATTTATTAATATTTTAGTACACACGTTTTTCTACTAATTTAGTTGTAGGTATGTACAACTGGCGAGCCGTAAGCTGAGCTTTGCATTTGTGTGAATGCACATAGAATCGATTGCCAAAAAGCAGTATAAACCGGTTTAAACCAAGCAAAGGACGTGTCTGCATTCATTCTCACACAAATTCAAAGCTCAGCTTAAGCCTCGCGGACGATACAGTGATAATTACGTTAGCACTTTACATTTTTTCATCGTAAAAAACAGTTGATCACGAGTGACGGTGTTCATGAACATTAATAGTAACTCTCTGGTTAAACAACTGTTTACTTAAAATTCTAGTGTATTCTTCTAGTAATCGATTGTTTAATCAGAGAATTAATGTTGGTGAACGACAGACTGACTCGTGATACGTGCTCTTATAACTCTAACAACATTTGTTTGGTCGAACGAGTTTTTTGTCTGAGACGCAAACGTTTATAGGTAGCTAACGATACTACTGCGTTTACGTTAAACATATTCATTCAGTAATAAAAGAAAACGCAAACGCAATAGCCTACTAAACATACATTTATGCTTCTGATAGTATAAATTAGGAATGCAATTGGTTTTTCTGGAATCCTGTTTAGTTTTTGTCTCATTCGAAACTTTACTGTGCACTCGATCAAATAGACGATGCTTGATTACGTCCGGCGCACCCTGGGCAGTCAGCCCCGCTACCAATCTTGCAGACTGGCTAATCTTTTCACTACGGCATCACCTATTGTCGTATAGCTCGTGCTGACACGAGAGGAAGAGGAGGAGCACTCGATAAAGTCAAGTTAACTAACATTTACGAGTGTTGCACTATTGGTGCAGAACAGGTCAGAGGGCTAATAACGTTCATCATCATCATCATATCAGCCTATTGCCGTCCACTGCTGAACGTAGGCCTCCCCCAGAGATCGCCAACCATCCCGGTCTTGGGCAGCCCGCATCCATCCGCTGTCAGCCACCTTCTTCAAATCGTCTGTCCGTCGTGCCGCAGGGCGTCCCACACTACGCTTGCCCAAACGCGGTCTCCACTCTAACACGTGTCTGCTCCATCTACCATCTGTCCGCCTGCAGACATGGCCGGCCCACTTCCACTTCTATAACGTTACATTTGGTGAATCACATTCAGTCAGCAATTGTCACGTAGTTGCCCTCACCGCGTCCTAATTACCTTTAAGCTGCTTTTTGCAGTTGCATAGTTTGCAGTTGCGACTGGATGTGTAGTTCACTTGTAGTTATGATTGATTTACGAATGAAATATGATTCATCAAATGTGACGTCATTAGCCCCTCAGATCGTCAAGTCGGGCTTGACAACGGTATAGGTGGACTATTCAACTAGTCGTACATAGTACTTCCAATGACTCAACAAGCAAACTGTTTACCCATACGGCCGCCATGTTTACGCCTAACTAACAGTTACGCGTTACGTAAATAACTATAGCTGCTATTAAACGTTTAATTTTGTGCTAAAATGCTTTAACTGCGTGCTTTACGAGCGTTTGATTTATTTTTGGAATTTTAGATTTAAATGCTTGAAACGGCAGATGCTTGTTAGACCCAGTAGTCTGTAAGTCTACCGAAAGAGCTGTTTCTTAATTCGAAAAGAAAGTAGCTCTTCATCCTCCTTTCCTGTTGTTCCCCTGCGTCAAATCCACTAGCAAGTTTTACTGCGCAACTCGCTTAGCTGGTAAAACTTGCAGAAGTCGACTTGCTGCGGGTGTGTGCATAGGTTGAAAGTCAATTGCAGAAGTAAAGTCGCGCACTAAAACATGATATTGGATTTAGTGCTTTAGGTTTAGTTCTAACTGCCTTCTCTTGCTTCTAATCGACTAGAACCAGGCTTAACTACATACTTCAGCTTTTAGCCCTGACAACAACATGAAGGCTGTCTATGTAGCGCCAGTACCACTTTTGTGCATAGACAACAAACATCAACAACATTTTGGGTCAAACGTCAAAGTCATATCGAGTAACTGGGCGTTTATCGAGTCGCCTTATCGATATGTGCAGTAAAATAGGTTATTGCTCTCGATAGCTGCGTTCACAATTTCCTATTTAAATAGGTTTTTATTGTGCAATTATGTGTGCTGTTACAAAACATTGTGACTAATATGCATGAGGCAAACTCGTGACCTGAACGACGCACAAACGGCTTTCTATAAAAAAATACTAATAATGTGTGTCCTATACATTACTAAGGTTCATGCTAATGATTTGTTGTGTATAAGAAGTTCGTTTCAATGTTTTAAACGGGCTCCTAACCAAACAGGTTGTTAATCCATACATAGCTAATAGAAATCTGATGGCTGTTTAACTTTTTTGTGCCCTTTAGGCTTGCTACACACTGAGACCGTAACTGCATGATGTTTCGTACCTTCATCGATTTTGTCAAGCATGCAAGCATGCCCCCAAGACTAGGCAATCATTTTAGATGGTTTTTGAAAAAACTTCTTAAAAAAACCTTGTTTAAGTTTTAGCACTTAATGTTATGTATGAAAAACTACAAGGCCTCGTTTGTCATACAATACGTTTATGGGATGCCACATTTATGGTACCTATTTGTCAATGTCTTTTATGAAACATAGACCTCTTCACAGGTGGCTAAAATAACGGTCTTGCCGGGTTAACGTGCGTAACGCAACATGATATGTATTTTCGTCGCATTATCTCGTGCCGAGACGAGAGGATGTATGACTTATTGCGTCTCGGTACGAGATAATGTTTGCCTATCATAACATTGATATTAACATCATGAGGGTTGTCTTTCGCAAACCGATCGATTATACTGTACGTCACGCTCGTAATCGAAAAGAAAAAAATAATTCTTGAATTGACCTTACAGCACGTACTTCTAAATAAATAGGACTCATTTTAGATCCACATCGTAAGTGCCGTTTTCAGCATTCTTAAAAGGATGACAAGATAAATAAAAAAGTCAAATGTTGAAATTTAGATGACGTACGTTTTGTAGCTCCTCTAGAGAGCTCGCAGGCCGTAAGTTCTTTAATACGGGTCTATGAGTACCCACATACTACGCTAATGTACCCATGCTACGTTGCAAATCGTGTTAGTAACTTCCGTGTAGTTTGCCTTATTCCAAATCCGTCATAAGAGTCGTTAGCACCCGTTTTTTGCTCAGGTTGAACCGAGTTCTTCGTTTCCTGAAGTTTTTGTGGTAACTTAGTAAAGCTAATTTAGATATCGCGTTTGTTTTAAAGACTTGGCGCTTTTTTTTTTGTTCTGATTTGAGAATGAGTAGACAATTTAACATGTCAGCTAGTTGACACAATGAAATGAGGGAGACATGGTTATCATCATCATCATCATTCAGCCGAAAGACGTCCACTGCTGGACCTGGACATAGGCCACCCCCAAAAAGGGGGGTTGGCCGTAATCGCCACGCTTGGCAGGCGGGTTGGCGATCGCAGTATGGTTGTTAAAGTACTCAGAGAACGCTGATGCCCATCCTCTAGAGAATCCCTTAGTCGCCTTTTACGACACCCACGGGAAGAGATGGGGTAGTGCTATTCTTTAAGTCCGGGCACTACACGAGACAAAATACTTAACCTAAGCTAACTACTTATACTACACTAACATCATGACTACTAGCAACAACAGCACTAAGGGCGACCCCTAGTGGGACTCGGACCTCGCGTTGCTGGCGGGGGTTCTTGGGGAGACAGCTCAATGAAGGCTAAATTATCGGTGTGAGCGTTACTGATGTATAAACCGGTAGTATATCTATCTGCCTACCCTTTTCCCAAATATGTTGGAGTCAGCTGCTAGTCTAACCAGAAGCGGCTGAATACCAGTATTTTACACGGAGCGACTGCCATCAGACCTCCGCAACCCATTTAGGTACTGGATAATGCCGATATCCTAAAGTTAGACCGGTTATCAGGCTTTCGGGCTTCTGACTACCCGTAACGACTGTCAAAGTTATACGTATAACACCCGAGACCGACGGCTTAACGTGGTCTCCGAGGCAACCAGGCGTTTCGATATGTAACGAACGGGCACCCATCCACAGACTAACCGCGGTATTATTTTATAAACACGTGTGGAAGAAGTCTATTGTCTTGCAGCCAAATGTGCACTTGTTGCATAGGTACGTAGTCCTGAATGTTGGTCGTTGTATCCGTAAACCAATTACTATCCACATCAAAACACTTGATCCAGTGATCGGTGCGTTGACCGCATTGCTGGCATACGATATCGATGCATTGGCTGAACCTACCAGACGGGACCAGAGGGATTACCATAAATGTTAATCAAGATTATTAATATACATTACTGCCGCAACAAGTAGGCTGTAGGTCTTGGCAAGTACTGATTTTTATATAACTTTCACACTTTCGCAGCACCTGTCACGATTCCATATACTCTGTTGTCCTATTGTGCGCGCACGCATAAGGACCACACACGGTACACACACCGCCGGTACACTTACATACGGCTGTTATTAACTTGCGTTAATGTGTGTCATGCGTTTCACACAAGTCTAGACTGGGCCGTATCTAGGCAATATGCGCTAGACATTCTAGGTTCTGCCAACTCGGTAACCGGGTGGCCTGCTTGCACACTTGCGCGAGCGCACCTTTTTGTACGCGCCGTACGCGTTTACGGAGATCGTTGGTCACAATTATGTTTGTTAATTACCTGGCTCCGGGTTCTGGGAAAATATGTGCTATGTGGATTTATTAGAAGTCCGACTGGTTGGTGTTTTTAGGTCTTGGTTTTAAAGATCGCGGATGTCGTTGCTCATGCGCAGCCTCACGTTTATGGGTGAAGCATATATGGTAGTTACTTGAGGGGTGTGCCGTGTGGGTGCTGCCTGAACCTTTGTCGATTGATTTCAAACTAAAAGGTTGTATGAGGTGGCTTCTGGAACTTGGTACGCTATAGCACCAGTTTATTATTATATGGTATTCCCAAAACATCAAAGAGAATAAAACCACAGTCTTTGCAAAACATGGTCGATTTCGTATAAGCAAATGTTTGTTTTGGTTTCCAAATATGCTTTAATAAAGCTAAATCCCGTTCGGAGTTAATCTATACCAGCTAGATTATGTGGATTTAAGGAATTACTTGAATTCGTTTACACTCTTCAGTGTAAGTTTCCAATACAAAGGTTTCAAGAATTAAAGCGTTATCTCCTAATTACAATTCAGCAAGCATAACCTATAATCTGGACAGGGAAGTTGCCGATATTGATTGAAATCCGACGTATGTACAACACTGGTTAGTAAAACATTTTGGCGGTATGCTCGTATGAATGATAAGTAGCACTCGTCTGTTGACAGTTGAGGAAGTTGATTTAATGTTTTTATATTAGGTGTCTTGTGTTGGGTCACGGTTTTGCACGACTATGGTGCCCGGACCCGGACAATAATCACTCGCCACAACCCCAAGTTACAAGTAGCCGGCCACAAGCCGCGGAATAACAATTCCAAATATTATATTGGCGATATTTATGAGTGTATTTATTACATACTGTATTTTTGTCGACCATTGATAAACAACTTATCTTTTGTTTGACAAAATTACAGTAAAATGTGATGTTTTAAAATGTAAATATACATATATACCTACACATAAATTTAATTTTAGGCATCGCATACTGTTTGTTTTTTATTGCATGATGTGGTCTCCTATAATTGAAGGAGCACATGGATTTTTGTTTTTGTCCTTTATTAGCATGTAAGGTGTATTCTTTGTTGGAGATCCTAATAAAATAAATACAATGCAATATTAGGTACAGGCAATTTATAAAATAACTTCTGAAAGATGTTCATGTTTCACGTAAAAAAATAAAATCTGTAAAAAATAATAATTTTGTTCGCCGACGATTGCATTCATCTCAAACAAAACATTCAAACATACAGGCGTTTCAGAAATCCAATCATCAATTTATACATGGTGTACAGTGTGCAGTATCCCAAGGCACTTTGTACTTTGAATATTTTTTTATTGGGCATCTGCTCCGAACGCGAGACAATCAGAATCGAACATCTTTATCATGATATGATGGTCCTTTGACCATCAAGATTTTTTTTTGACCATTGAGTTCTTTATCTCCCGAATAATAAGTAGGGTTATGTTAGGGAGAAGTTCAGGGGGCTAATAACGACACATTTGGTGAAGCATATTTCGTTTCATATTTGTAATCATAACTACAAGTGGGCTGCACATCCAGTCGGCAGTAGTTACGCAGTTGCATTGACATGCAAATTGCCTTCAAGCTGCATTTAGCAGTTTCAAAGTTTGCAGTTACTACTACGAAATATGTTTCACCAAATGTGACGTTATTAGACCACCTGAATGCAATTCAATCCATAACATCACAAAAACCGCGATCAAAAACATGTTGTTAATATTCTCAAAACAAATATTCACGTAAAACGAATAATTCGTTTCAATTGCGATGACGTCAAAACGAAGGCGCCGAGATTCCTCCACGATCACAGAGCTGCTATCACCATCAATCTAACCACAAAATAGGATAGTACAAGAAGGCCCACTTTTGCCAATAGTATACGATAAGTAACTCGCACATAAATAGTTGTTACTTCCGCAGCAGTGACAATTTATCTAAGTACAGGAGTGCAACAATTTCACGCGGTATCAGGCTGCCGCTGGTCAGCCTTGCTAGAATTTACCACAGACCGGTGGCAGGCAGCCATGTCAGCGGTGCCAACAGGCTGGTACAGCAATCATCAACTCGTTTACCAAGGCCAAGCTTTTGACAGCGAGCAATATCTCGTAGGAAAGGCCTGTCTAGAACCACTGCTCTTGTAAATTGCACGTTTTTTATGTTTTTGCTTCGTTCGGGGTTGAGCTGCTTTCTATTCATGGTCATTTCAAATTAACTGCAGGAAATTCACAGGGTTAATAAGTACCATTAAAAGAACACATTCAAATAAAAATAAAACACCTAAATTGTTTATAAGATTACAGTAGGTATAATATGTAGGTACCTACTCCGTGCGCGCTCTTCGCTACTGTTTATCTTGTTATCTAATTATCTAAAGTTTGTGTATTTTTTTTATTTGAACGTGTTGTTTTAATGATACCTATACCTAGTAACCCTATAAAGTTTCGCCAGTTAATTCGAAGTAACCCCGTATAATCTCTTTCTCCATAATAATGGTGTAGACTAGACCTTCTGTATTTATTTGGTGCTACATCACCATCAATCTCCAGTGTTTACCTGGTTGCAACGTCGATACATTGTATATTGTAGCTGGGCTATTATTAGATCTGGGGAAACTCCACTGTGGACCTGTGGCATTGATGGAAAACCTAATGTATACAGATGTTGACCGTATACACTCTCGTGTTTACGTGCTATTCGAGAATAGCTCATGCCGTGCTGAAAAATTAGCCAGTCAGCAAGGTTGGTAGCGGGGCTGACTGCCCAGGGTGCGCCGAAGGTAGGTAATTGAGGGTCTTGACTGAAGAATTTGGGAAAGGTATTTTAGGCAACTTGAAACTATGAAAACCTGTATTAGGGCTTGTACACAAAACTGCGATGCGATGCGATACGACTCCGCATGGCAGCAAAATATGGTGGTGTGGTTCTATGTAGCTCGCAGATTTTTGCAATGCGACGTCGCATCGCTGTTTTGTGTACAAGCCCTTAATCAATGTTGGTGAATCTGTTATCGAGAGTCTGGTAGAGCGTTAGAGTTTATTTTACTATTGCGCAGAAAAAACACTTAACAACTTTTTGGTAACAATTTTTAGTATGGGGTTTTTATCGCCAAAATAATGGGCTTTGAATTTGGTTGTGCCAGATATTCTTGCCAGTAAGATAAGTTTTAGTCGACCTTGTATAAACAACAGTAAAAAAACTTGACTTTGCTGTACTTGAAATATGCGTTTCTTTCAATATCGATATTGTATTATCATGAATGACACTCATTCATTGAATATTAACCTGCCTATTTGTTTAATTAAATTTTTTTGTTTACTATGAATAATATTATAGGTATTTAAATTGTCATTGCAAAAATGAAATAAACAATGACATTATTAACCTATCGATATCATAACAAATTGTTAATTTAACAATTTTCCTTAAACGATTACAACATTATGGACCTAATAGGTATCAACTATAACGAACATAATTGATCACAAAGAAGTATCAGATCGTTGTTTGCAAAATGCAGCATTTTGCACAAAATATTTTAGTAGTACAACTGGCGAGGCGTAAGCTGTGCTTTGCGTTTGTGTGAGTGCACATAGAATCGATTGCCAAAAAGCAGTGTAAACCGGTTTAAACCAAGCAAAGGACGTGTCTGCATTCATTCTCATACAAATGCAAAGCTCAGCTTAGGCCTCGCGGACGGTACCTACTACCTAAAAAGCAATACTAAAAATAAGGCTTATTTGCTACGGTTTATGTAGGTACTAAAAAAAAGGCTTATGTACCTACATAAGCCTTTTTTTTAGTTTTGTGGTAAAAAATTTGCCACATTGCACATGATTGCAATTTTTGTTCTGTTGCACTACTTGCACTTGAAACTCAATGTTTTGCAATTTTCATTATTTTTGCGTTTAAATATTTTTGTTTATGACGCACATACCTTTTGTGCATAAGTACAATGGTTATGGATTCCAACAGCGAAGACAATATCCCTACTAACCTAACATATGCACTGCGAGATAATTTTGTGGTCGAATTATCTTGTGCCGAGATAGGATAATATATGGCTTATCTAGTTTCACCACGAGATAATGCGACAAAATTATCTCCCGCTGCGAATGTTAGATAGGCTGGATATCATAGTGAATAATGATGAGTTATTATTTGCTTGACGATAAGCTATTGATTCAGCACTGTCGGTGATTTGAAATCAAATATCACGAGAAATCAAACGCGTCATAGTTGTGCACATACAAACGTTCAAGTGTTGTCTATTACTAGACCTCGTGAACTTACAAGTGGCTTCTTATGCCACAAAAACTACACCGTTATTTATACAAGGTTAGTCGGAAAGGGAAACAGAAATAGCTGTAAAAAGATCTCAAAAAAAATCGCTTAAATCTATCTATTTCCAGTTATGATCAGCTGTGTTTATAGTTTAGGTCATATTTGGGGTCATGAATCAGAAGCACTATTTTCTGAATTTGTAACCAAAGCAAGGATGAAGAAATTTTTAAAAAACTTGAATAAAATTCGTGCTGCATGAAAATAAAATTTTGAAATTTTAACAGACATCAGCAGCGATCGGAAAAAGGTGAGCTAATTTACCTAAACTTCAAAGAACACAGACAAAAACTGGAGACTAGCTTACGACAACATTTTTTTTCGTGAATATTATTCCGTGTTTCGGGACATCACTAAAGTACATTTAATATTAATATTAATGTTAATAGTACAGAAAACAATTAAATTCGTTTCCTATTTTTGCTTCCCAAAATTGTCACAAAACCAGATGACACATTTTTCATTGTTTTTAAAAAGAGATTGTTTACTGTTTTCAAAAAAGGAGATTGTCTTTTATTTTTTGAAAACAAATGAAAGAAAATCTGAGAGAAAATTCTCCCGAAAAAATAAATTGTCGTAAGCAAGTCTCCAGTTTTTGTCTCTGTTCTTTGAAGTTTAGGTAAATTAGCTCACCCTTTTCCGATCACTGGTCATCAGTGATACTTTAAGTGGCCTGCGGATTAGTACCCCCTTTCTGACTAACCCTGTATACTACTACGATACTCATATAGTAAACACAACTAATGCTAGGTTTGTGTGTGTGCACAACGAAACATTATCGAGTTCGCGACCCAAGTGATTCCTTGTACGTATCGCAATTCGTGTCGTAGTCTAAATACACGCTATCGTCGTGTGTGCATTGCTTAACATTGTCAACACGACTATCAACCGGTTCACACTACGATCAGATAATAACAAATTAAATAAGCTAACTCTGTTACCCAAGTTTTGGCTTCGTTAATCTGTTATGTAGGTTTTGGCTCTGAACGGCGTTGACCGGGTCACGTTGTGCAAGCTGGCGCGGGGTCAAGGTCGTTACACATACGTCTGTGCGTTGTGGCATAAAATCAATTGTGTGTTTGTGGTTTGTCGTTTGGCTTCTGTATTCTATTGAGAGATTCCTCATCTCAATTCAACCGTATTTTTTATATTATTATCTCAGAAACTAGAGCATCACTTTGACCCGCATGAGCTGTTATTACGGTAATAGATATACAGGGTAAACGAATTCGTGTAATTCCTTCAAACCACATGATCTATTAATGATATAGATTAAACCCGCACGGAAGACAGGTAGATAAAAAAAAAATTGTTTCTTGCTGTTGGGGTAAGTCATCGTATCTTACCACCTAATAAGGTTTCATTAAAAAAAATAAGCAAACATATTTTTTGCAAAGAAATAACTTTATTTCATAGAACATTTCGATGCCACGCATAAATGAATGAAAGCACGGCGATACAGCTAGCAGGCACGACTAGCACGATATCGCTCCGTGCAGTTAATTAACTAGGGGAGCTAAAATGACTTAGAAAAAGAAAATCAGGGTAGTTTTATGAAATTTATTTTTGCTGATTCTGAAAGATACCCGTGCTTGGTCAATCTGTGTGTCACTAGTAGATCACGCGGTCTGAAGGAATTACACGAATTCTCCTGTGTAATATGAATAGTCCTGTGGAGGGACACATGTCCATGGTTGTATTATAATTATGTCATATGTATGGTCAGATCCTATTCCTCCATCTTCTTACAAAAACAACAACATAGAACATAACAGCGGCAGGGTTCAACCCGTATGTGTCGTGTATTGCGGCAATAGTGCGGCGAATGACCGAGTTGCTTTGTGCAAGCTGACGGGGTCAAGGTCACGTGTCTGTGATAGGTATACGTCCGGTGTGCTGTGGCTTTTGTTATTACTGTGTGCCTGGTAAACTAATCAGTGTCATACACTTGGTGTATCGAAGTCGAAGAAGTCCCAGTGAATGATGAAGCTAAAAGCGACGTGTGACGCTACTGGAACTGTTGTGAATCTTATTTGAAAACCCATGTCGTTGCTGTGGAACCAATTATGTATAACAATGAAGTGGTGTTAAAGAGATTGATTTCAGTTCATTCGTGCATATTGTTCGAGTTGTTTGTCAATTTGTTTTTATATTTAAATGTGTATTGTGTACTTATGTATACTAGCAAATTAATGTGCATAATAAATAAATAATATTTCGACATATAAATAAAGTGACCGGTTGCGTCCCGCGTGGTATAAATTAACACTGTCACCTTTGAACGTTCGGACTGGAGTCTTAACCTTACTTTCGTATCATTACTCATTTGCATGGCCATTACTAACTCTGTAATTGTAAAAACAAAACTGTTATAAGAGTGTGCCTCGAAACGATTTTTTTTTTTCTTTGGAGTATCACAGTCATGAACGCCATTGCCATCGCAGTTCAGTACTCGTGAAAACTATCCAAAATACAATGCACGGACCTACGCCTTCTACATCCAGTCTAACCCAGCTGCTTTATTTTAGGTGATCGGAAAGAAAATAAAAGTTTTAACCAGAAAAGTAATAACAGTAACTTTAACAGAGAAGTAACTTTAACAGAAAAGTAGGATTTTGTCTTACCACTAAGGCTAATTAAGTCTTGTCTTCCCTCGTTGACCCAAGACTAGATCGTGTTTGTAAACGACGCAACAACATAATCGTTCAGGGGTGATTCTTTCATTACCGTTATAGCTAATATCAGTATGTCAGGATTGCGAGTAAGGTAAATATAGTAAATAAAACCAACATAGACTCTCCACCACTGAGAGTACTTGTATTTGGGTTATTATTAGAAACGTGAACTAGATCACAATATAATACTTTACACAATTATTACAAGATCATAAAATAAGGATAAGCTAGACAGATATAAAAGGTCAGACTTCTACAGCTGATCTACACAGAATGCTCTCGCTTCGTCGAATGACCACCGCCTTTATAACATCGGGTGCGTTGATCCATATCGACGACTACCTTCCTTTGTCAACATTGCCCAGCGCTACCCGCTACCGATAACATGTTTGAAATTTTGGCACAAGAATATAATGTAGTGTGACAACCTCATCGAAGCCTATTGGTTCATCCATGCTCAAAATGTCTTCGGCCAATCACATGACCTGGTTATCTTAAAAAGGGAATCTAACACAGCAATATAATTGGACCATAGCAGCAGCTTACTATCTACCACCACAGCAGACACAGGCCCCACAGGTGTGAGTCGACCTTGTAAAGTTCAAGTGTCTGTCGGAGCGGTTATTGCCAGTTCACAGCGCGCTGACTCAGCCTTTGTCTGCAAGCCATTGTTGCTTCATTGACGCGTCCGGTTCGATAGAAGCCGAGCTATTTTTGATTAGATTGGTCCTTGTGAAACTCATAAATCTGTTGTGAGGAAGAAGTTGAATGGATATTACGTGGCAGATCATTAGCTTGTAGTTCCGTAGAGTTATTGTTAGGCTATCGTAGCGAGATTTTCGGGATAGACTAACTTTCCGTGTTTCGTTTATACAAGGTTAGTCGGAAAAGGGTAACTAATCCGAAAGGGTATTAAAGTACCCATAATAATGAATAACATTTGTTCTACAACTTTCCACAAAAGTCAATAGTTTAAGAGAAATACCTGTTCAAAGATTTCATAAAAAATACGTTAAAATCTACATATCTATCTTTAGCTATGATCAGCTGTATTTAAATTTTAGGTCATATTTGGGATCACGAATCGGAAGCTCCATTTTCTGAATTCGTAACTAAAGCAGGGAAGAAGAATTTTTGAAAAAAACTAAAATTTGAATCATTTTTTGTGGAAATAAACATTAAGTATCGAATTTTGAAATTTTAGCACTTGCTTTAAAACAGTCATCAGTGATACTTAAGTGGGCTGTGGATTAGTACCCCCTTTCCGACTAACCTTGTAGGTATAATAATTTATCAAAACCCCTTTTTGACCCCTTATGATATTGCAGTACCAAGATGTCAACTTGGACAGACTACTTACGTTGAAACTACCAAACCAAGACAGCAAATCCAAAGATCTGTAATCTGTTAATTTTAAACTTATTAAACACCATCAAGTGATAATTGACTTTATCAGCAACCTTAAGTGAAAGTAACCTTTCTTCTGCAACTGATTCACAACATCTAGATCTCTGGAACTTTGTTGTGTAAGGTGCGCTTGCGCAGTCTTGCCCAGTGTGGCGGCGGCCGGCGCTCGTGTCGAGGTCGCCACCCACACCATCGCTTATCGATATTGAATTTGAATTAGTGTCGTTTATACCTTTAAAACACAATAACGTTGGTATTCAACGAATGTGGTTAGATGAAAAACCGATTAACTTTGGTCTTTAGCAGTCTATTTTATCTACGGATTTAAGCCTTGAGCCCGAATAAACGCTTTAATAAAGATAATTCAATTTAGATTGCAGTTTTAGTTGGAAATTCAGGCAGATTTCTTTCAAGGCTGTAATTTGTATTAATTCCGTACACGAGGTCCTTGTTTGTTTACATTGTTGGCAAGCCGTTGGGTTTTGATAGAATTTAATTTTATGCCTTTTTATAACCCCGGATAATGCTGAATTGTTTGCTTGGTTTTAGGAAATTTTCGTTTTGTTTTTTTCGAGGCTGTACAGCAGTATTATTTCAGGACAGGAATTATATTTATTTTAAAATGGATGAACCATTTTCATTTTATATTTCCATGTATAAAATAATTCATAAAAATACAATTCATGTATTACAGTTATGTTCACACGTTAAAAGAATGAAAGTGAAAACCGCGACCTTTCTCACGGTATCTGCCATCAGTTTGAATATAATTCTTCCATTCAATTACTATGGTATAGTTTCAAAACAAGAAACCGGTAAAAAAAACAATCGGATTGGTGTCAGTAAGACTTGATCGTCTCCACTGTTTAAATAAGTTTTTTTTTTCTACATTAGCACAGGGTTGGCTATCTGAAAAGAACTGCTTGTGTTCTCATTGAGGATACGCGAGTTCCTACGTGACTATGATATTACCTATTTGGAAAATTTCCAGATTTCAACGCCTCAGTGCACCATTGTCCCCTAAATGCAGCCTTAATTTTACAAGATATTCGTCTTAATAATGATAGACATATCTTCACAGTTCCCATATACCATAACTGGGAAAAATAACCTGAATTTGTTTGACAAGAAAACAAAAATATTTTCAGATCAGCAGAGCCACATTTTCTAGGAAACTAGGTCTAGTGTAATAAAGTTTGAATGACTATGTCTGTGGCTGGTAGCATACTGAAAATATCATCTGTTTAATTGTTTATTGACGCCAGATGGAGAGACGACTAATACCGCGGCCTCACATTGGCCGTATTTATACCAATATAATAATGTCTTGGCGCCAATGCACCAATATGTGCTTGCACTCAAAGTTGAATCCAATGTGTGGCCGCGGTATAAAACATCCTCACTTACAAGTGAAATTTCATCGGTTTCTTTGTTTATTGACGCCAGATGAGAAGACAACAAACAACTAAAACATACAGAGTTTTACAAGTGAAGACTTTGTAGAGGAGATGGATAGCTTGAGGTGTCGTATGGTAGTATAATGATAGAAATTGTTCATCTCTTCTTCATACAACCCGGTTATTGTTGCCTGGTTAATTGAATTGCTAGTCTGGGATATAAGCCCGTCTGCAGATCAACCCAGCTTGAAGTATCGGCCGTGAAGCGCAACATTTTTTGTTATTTTTTGCTCCGCCTTTAACAATTAAAATTTTATTTTGTGAAGCATGCGGCTCCCTTGATTTCAAATATACACCTTTTATAGCGTGTTTGACCTTCCAAAATTTTGCACAAGAAGCAATCTGTATTATTTCTTTAGAATTATCTTCAGAATGTTCTTATCTTCAGAAGATTACTGAAATAAATCAAAAGTTACGTAGAGAAACTTGGCTTACAGTCGTTTCAATGTAGCGTTCTTGTACGTAACATCTTTATTTAGTGCTAAACTATTAATACACTGTTTAATACATACGAGTATTTACATTGACCCAAGTATATGAATCTCGAAATAAGTTTTAGGTTTGAAAAGGGACTAGGTGATTATCTGTGCATTCTGGCTTATTTGTAATAGGGCTTGAGTGCTGCATATCACTTAAGAAATTCGATTATATCAATTAAAATTCCGATAGAATCACACTACGAAGCCCTGGCTTCCCTAGATTTTGGAGAATATGTATATCCAGGAAATGGCGCTAGCAAAAAAACAGACGAATGCTTCCTAGAATGAATGTGCATAAAAGCCTGTTAAACGCTGCAATAAAATCATGTAAGTAATAAAGTCATTCAACCTACAGATGTTTTGAAACATGTACTCGGTATTATTACCTTACCGACGACAGTTGTGTCACGATGAATGTAATGGTATGACGTCATCAGTAAGTAATTGTTATATGTATTATTTAAGCGTAATCTCTGCACATAATCTCGCGTGTATGCGATGTGTATCATCATCACAGGTATTATCCACGACGAATAAAACATGCTTAGAATTATTTAATAATTTATTTATAATCAGTAATTTAAAATGTAGACTGCATCTTAGTCGTCTAGGAGATTTTGTTCACATGCATAATATGCACAATTGACCCACACCTTGGTCTATCAACAGTGCTCGACATAGGAGTAGCTATATTAGAGGATTCTGGACCACCTATAAACCAGTATAAGTAGACCCCTATTGGTATCTAGTTTGGTAGAAGCGGTGGACTATGTTATACTGGTTTTGGTGTAAATATGGTTGTAACAGGAAGTGAGCGTAGATAAAGATGAATGCTGCTTCTCCTAAAATCGCTAATGCTCATAAGCATCATGGTGGTCACTACGCTTGGCAGCTAGGTTGGTAAACTAGTCCTCCCCAGGCAGCGCTGACAGGCAACAGTGCTCCCAGGGAGGGATGTCTGACAAGTTCGGTCGATAGCACGCCATCTGTCGGTCTTCAGTGTACTTAAATATCCAAATTACTTTTTTATAGCAATATTAAAGACGCTTCGAGTTATTTCGTGACTGACGGACGTTTTTTATCGGAACATTTACATTTTACAACATGTTTTACGATTTTGACTACTTAATTAAGTTGTAAACTGTTCGCAAAGAATCTAAGTTTTATACTTTGTAAAGAGAAAATTTGATCTCCCTAACAAAGTAAATAATTAATGCCTTGGAACTTTAGTTTTTGCGGTACCGCGAAAGCGTGATATTTATGAAGCCAAACCGTTTATAAAATAGACACTGTATTTACTTTCTAACAAATTTTGTAAGGAAATAATTTAATGGGTAACATGATATCCCATTCTGTTTAATATTTCCGTTCGTTTTTGACCTTTTCAGCACTTTTTGACGTACAAAATATTTAACAAATACAGCAGGCTTACAGACCCAACATCCTTAACTCTCAAAAGCTTCAAACTGAAAACAAACAACAAAGCCATGATTGTTGGAACAAAACAATGTTTCCTTATTACGTGAATAGTCAACTTGCGGTCTGGTTTATTGTGGCCTGAATGCTGAAGGGTAAATGTTAAAGTTTGGGTGAATACAGCATAATGAAAAACATGTATAAGCCCTTGGTCCTCTATTGTGCCTCTTACGTCGAAAGAACGTAGATTAAATTGACACTCACGAAAATAAGATTGTGTACAAAATAATGTAAGGATACACGAATTTGTGCATCGTGGCTGGATCGCTGTATACAGTCATACAGTGAACTGCAATAAGCTAAGATTGTGCATTGTGGCAAAAGTAGCAGTTTTAGGAAACGTTGAGCAGTGTGCAGCATACAACTGGCGAGGCGTAAGCTGAGCTCTGCATTTGAATGCAGACGCGTTTATACTGCTTTTTGGCAATCGATTCTATGTGCACTTGTGAGTGCACATAGAATCGATTGCCAAAAAGCAGTATAAACTGGTTTAAACCAAACAAAGGACGCGCCTACATTCATTCTCACACAAATGCAAAACTCACCTTAGCCCTCGCGGACGGTACCAGTATGTAAATCTATTGGTTTTACCTGAAATAAATATCTATTCTATAGCAAAATAATTGTTTGTAATAATAATACATAATTTAGGATGTTAAGTTGAATGTCTAACTAGCCCTACTAACCGTTTTTTTTAAAACCGTAATATAATACTATTATGGTTAAAAACTATATTAGAAAAAACTAGATTTCATCGAACTTTCCGGACCCAAGCGGTGAAAATCGATATCGCCATGTTGCACAGAAAAACTGTGCAAGCGTGCCGATTGTGACGATATTATTCCTCAGGGTCATTCGTGGCAGCAGTCTAGTTTTGTGTAAAATACCTTACATATTGTTATTATGTTAAATACATACTTCTAAATGTATTGTGTATGTCTACGTAAATCTTTACAATCATGACATAATAAAGCATAATTGTTGCAACATAGTTTAACAATAACAAGAGTTAACATTATACGTAGTCAGGCTCTTAGGCGATTAGTACGATAATTGTAGTGTAAATAATTTAATGTTAATGCCACACTTAAAATGCTTTAATGAGGTATTGTGTGAGTGTTGTTATTGAGTAATATCAATGTTATCTGTTATTATGGTGTTTGTATCCTTTGAGGAATAAACTGTTTAAAATGTAGGTATGTCAAGATATTTGCCAGCGATATCCTCCTTCAGCACATATATCATACTGTCCATCAGCAAAGCTTCACGACCGTTCATTACAGCAGTCTGGGCGCTCACTCCGAAAATCGAACTACGATGTTTCGACTGATGGATCGCACGTTTCCCAACCACGAAATTGGGAGCCTACTCCCTAAGTCCGTCAACGAAATTAGTCGCTCGTCCGAAAGTAGCCCAAAACGTAGGAGTGAACAAAACAAGTGTCAAGTTCAACTTTTCGGACGGGCAAAAACACAACGGTAGTAGGGACAACTGTCAAATCGTGTTGTCATTCATTCTTAGTTCGGGCCCCGAAATAATCGTATGTCCATAGGGAGTAGGAATCGCTCGTAACTAAGGCCGAAATCACGGACTTCGTGCTTAGGTAGTAGACGGTGTTTCGGATCCCACGATAGATTCGATTTTCGCTATTTGATATTTTGTCTTTCGTTAACCCTACTCCCAAATGTTAATTAACATCTAGTAGTTCGTTGTTTGTCAATACGTTGATCGTATATTTATAAGTTTGATGTTCGTCGTTATGTATTCATTTCGACCGAAACTTCGACGTTCGTTATTCGGAGTAGACGACACGGGTTGTACCTATCGTTTCGTTTCACGACTGAACGGTTCATAGAAATATATGATGCTCCAAGTCGTTCTCGTTACCCCATTTTGTCGTGTCGTTAAAGTTTCATTCCATTCTTTACGATACATGTTCAGTATGTCACATCTACGGGCTAATATATCTTTAAATGAAAATGTATGGAACTCTGTAATAGCATTTACCTTTACCAGAAATGATATCACAGTGATATTTATCAAAATATATATTTAACATTTATAAATATTTCAACGTCTTCATTCAAGCATTTTCCCGGCCTATTGTTACAATCTGATTTGTTTAATTAAAGGAATTGGCTGTGCATTGTGCATTTACTGGACAGTGCACTTTGGACTGGACTTAGTTATTCACACACTCCAAAAGAAAACTTCGATTCCACAATAGCTTGTTATTTTAAAACCAGTAACATAGAGTTGAAGCTAAGCAGAAAATCTCAAGTATTTAATAAACATGCCAATCAAAAACAAATTGATCGATCAGGTAGAAAATGTAGTCAGGTATTCATATTATTCATAATCAATTTACAATTAAATACACAAACATTTACACAACATTGACCGTTGACGGGCACTGCGGGTAAACGCACTGATCGAATGATTCCAATGACTCAATCTCACGGTCACATGATTTGGTATCCTATTACGACGGAGCCAGTCTCTCAGTCAATTGATTAAAATTACTAAGATACTCGGTCAATTGAAAGGTCTTCTCTCGATGTGTGTATTGATTTTTCTCTCTAACGGGTAGAGGTCAAGGTGATACCGGTACTAAGATGTGTTCTATATAGAGTTGGGCACTCAGCACATGTGCTAGCACGTTTGTATCGACTCACTTTGTCAAAAAGAGTCACTCGCACACTTGATTTAGATGTGCTACCACAGTTGAATGTTGCAAACTTAATAAAACGAGTGATTCACTGTGACTGAGTGCCTCTACAGAGGAGCGCAAGGCGAGCTCGTTCGTGAGGGAGCGAGCGAGACAGAACAGCGGTGAGCCTGTCAGCCGGCGGACACATACGAGTAGACACGAACACGATGCCTCGCGGCAGCGGCACTCAGCCTCGCCTCAATCGTGCAAGCACAGTGTGCTAGCACACTTGAGAAAAAGAGTGCCTCGCACGATCCTCAATAAAAATGTGTGTGCTACCCAACTCTAGTTCTATATGTGTCGCCTCAGAAATACCAACTTCAAAAATGATATGCAATTCAGTGGTACCAACTTCAACACGTAATCTAATTTTGTTTATAAATAGTTCTTGGTTGCTACTCGATATTTATCAGTAGCATAGTAACGTTTCCCTAAGTGGGCCAGACCTATTAATTTCGTAAGATGGATCTCAAACATTCTCAATGACATACATTTTGAATCTGATTTTGTACATAAGCACTGAATCATAATAAAAATAGTATTAGGCTTTGTTACACGTCTTACACGCGCTTATAGATAAACTCTAATATACACTTCTCATCAAAAAAATCGAAACACTTCCGAAATTATCTTTGTGGCGACAATTAAACAAAAAATAAGCATTAATTCACTATAGAAAACACATAATTTAGTAGCTGGAAATTTGGCCTTTACAATGGTGTACGAAACTTCCAAAAAATTGATTTTTTTTTTTAAATTTTTATCCTTTAAATGAATGGAACATTGTTTTGAGATGAACGTGTGTTTAGAGTTGGAGTATATTTGTCGTGCAAAAAACGCAAAATAACGCATTACTTTAAAATTTTCTGTTTGTAATTTGTTGATTAGGCTCTGTGACGTCTAAAAAAAGTTTTTTTTCTAACACACATGCATACTTCACCCGCACCAGCCGCCTAAGTAGTGGCATTGCTGGATTCTGGGACTAGTCAGCGTGTTGTGGCTGCAAGATTGCATCTAAGCCACTTGTCTGTTCAAAGAGTGTACCAACGCTATCGGGAGACTGGCTTATTTACGCGCCATCCAGGATCTGGTAGGAATCGGGTCACTTTTGAGTGAGACGGCCGATTTATTGTAACCGTTTGTTTGCAAAATCGACGCCTTCGCGCTTTTCAACTGCAGCAGCAGCTCCTTATTGTACGAAGGGCGACTGTAAGTGGCTCTACGATTTGAAGAAGATTGAAGGAAAGTAGACTGGTACCACACAAGCCAGCTAATGGGTCAAAATTAATAACAGACCATCGAAGAGCTCACCAAAAAAAAATCGAAACACCTCGCAAGTTTTTGTTTTGAATGGATTATTAGAAAACCATGTTTTTTTTTTAAAATAAATACTAAATGCCATTTAATAGTAGGTAGCATAAGGTTTAGAATTCCTTATGTTGATGTTCCATAATTTTACTCTCGTCAGAAAAGAGAACCTTGCTCATTTGTAGGTTTGAACAATTTAAGTGCACAAGTGCAAAGTTAAGGCGCGCTCTTCAATGGTCTGTTGTTAATTTTGGCTCATTAGCTGGCTTTTGTGGTACCAGTCTACGTTCCTTCAATCTTCTTCAAATCGTAGAGTCACTTACAGTCGCCCTTCGAACTACTCGGAACTGCTGCTGCAGTTGAAAAGCGCGAAGGCGTCGATTTCGCAAACAAACGGTTGCAATAAACCGGCCGTCTCACGCAGAAGTGACCCGATTCCTACCAGATGCTGGATGGCGTGTAAATAAACCAGTCTCCCGGTAGCGTTGGTACACTTTATGAACAGACAAGAGGCTTAGATGCAAGATTGCAGCCACAACACGCTGACTAGTCCCAGAATCCAGCAATGCCACTTCTTGGGCGGCTGCTGCGGGTGAAGTCTGCATGTGTGTTAGAAAAAAAACGTTTTAACAGACGTCACAGAGCCTAATCAACAAATTACAAACAGAAAATTTTAAAGTAATGCGTTATTTTGCGTTTTTTGCACGACAAATGTACTCCAACTCTAAACACACGTTTATCTCAAAACAATGTTCCATTCATTTATAAGGATAAAAATTGAAAAAAAAAAACAAATTTTTGGAAGTTTCGTACACCATTGTAAAGGCCAAACTTCCAGCTACTAAATTATGTTTTTTCTACAATGAATTAATGCTTGTTTTTTGTTTAATTGTCGCCACAAAGATATTTCGGAAGTGTTTCTATTTTTTTGATGAGAAGTGTACTTACTATATCTTTTCTTCCATTAGTAAATCAGTAAAGCTTCTTATCTAATTCCAAACAAGTTTACCTATACGTCACGACAATTACCTTATCATAACTAGTCGTGTTTTGCCTAGATCAGCTGTTTGAGCGCATTATTCAGGCAACGTTTCCATGGCAACAACGGTCTTTTCCTTAAATTTCTTACTACAATCTACATAGACTATATACAGTGAGAATTACGTAATTTTTGTCATAATATATTCAGTTGTCAAATACTGATTCTGTCTTGTTAGAGATTAGAGACCTATTTTCAAAATCTAATTGTACAAAACACAAACCATTGTCAACCATTGTGCATTCTGGCCAAATGAATCCTCAAAAATATCTATTGTTTGTAAACATTTATTCGTGTACCAGAAACCTGTAATGTTCTCGTTTCTGGGGTCAAAGTCGAACGTTCATTGATTTGTTAATCATGAGTAATGCCCCTAATTACTATCGTGTGTTTACATTCTAATTTACGATTGTGTAATCGTTTTCGTCTGTCCTCATTATATACTTTCCATTCAACTTTAGAGAATTTACATATAGTTTCTGAAAGAGCTAACTGGATAGTTTATTATTATAGAACTCTAACACAACTTTTCATGTTAGTATGACTATTGATTTGCATTCTTCGGGCTTTTAATACGTGACTTCGACCGATATCAACGCAGTCAACACCATAACGGTCACCATCACACATAACTTGGACTTCTGCCTACCACTTATGGAAGAAGAACGTGACAAATGACTACGACTATTGTATGCAACTTGCAAGCAGGTATCGTACACAATGATGGGCTAAATATTATTTAGATCATTGTTTTCAATTCGATACATTTATTTAATTACGTACATACCTATAAATGACTCATTCTTGATATGCAAATAAAGACGCATAAGAGATAGGTACTTTTTAAAGAAGCATTTAATGTTGTTCATCAGACTGGAACGAATTAATTGGGTGTCGGAGAATCGATAAGCTCGCCAAAAACAACGCAGTCAGACTAATTTCACCAAACGTCATGAAACATTCCATGGCATTTGTTGGTATTAGTCTAGAATTGCTTAAAAAAAATGGCCGTATCTCTTGGGATTATGGGGTTGTATAAGGTATCTATACACTAAATCGCCAGGTTGCACAGCCATGTATGCATTGGCCAGCTGTTTTGCTCCTGTGCAGCGTGGCAACCTATTTATATTTTAGTTAACTGTTTAGAAAAATAAACTATGTAAAATTCAATCAATCATGATGTGCGTATATCAGGCGAACGTTTACCGCCTGATTGTGCAAATTTAATCTGATTTCTATGCTATACTATGCTGATCTGCAGCAATATCTGCCTCTAAACCACTGAAAAACCAGAGCTACACATTCAAGATAATAACTCATTCCTCGATAACCTTTGAAGTAAGAGCTTAAGACAGTTTAATCTTAAGCTTTTAACTTACTTTGTTTTTTAAGACATTTCCTAGAAGGCCTTTAAAGGACATGGAACAAAACGTACCCACCTTGTAGCAAATTGAGACTAGTACCATTAGAAAGGTCTTTAAAAATACATAAATATTTACTATGGCGGCCACTCTGTATCTAACGGGAGAAAAAAGTTATTCGACGTTGAAATATGCTGAAAACACTTTGTGAATTCACCCCGTGCGCAGTCAATCATATCCCTTGAACTAGCCCAATATTCTGCTATAGGTACCTACATATACGTAGGTGTATCTTTACACCCTCGTATGCACCTAAACATATTAAATACAACATATAAACAGTATAAAAACATGTGGCGGCATCTATCCACGCCACATGCGAACTAGCGAACTATCCTACATCGCGCAATCAAGATTTAACACGCAGATAGTATATATACAACCTCCCAACATCAACCGTTGGGCAGTAGCCCGCCAGGCACAAGACTCCGCCTGGTTGGAGGATCCTCCCTTTGGTTGGAGGAACACCACACCTCGTTCCTCCACAAACATACTAAATATATTTTGCTATAGAGTAGGTTTCCTAATGGGAATCGGGAATGCATACATGAATGAGGTTCCCGGATGGAAAACTAAACAGGAACACGGGAGGAGGAATACGCTCAACTCTACCGCACTTTCTGAAGCTTAAAGGTTCGCGCATATTATGACGGGCCGCAGCGGGTCGGGTCGCAGCGTAAAAATCCGCTCAAATCGCTTGTATGTATTTTATATGAACTATCGCACACTATGCCGGGGCGCAGCGGGCCGCACATTCCGCCGCGGATTTTGGTTGAGTGCGATACGGCCCGCTCCGCCCCGCTGCGACCCAAAATAATGTGCGCGAACCTTAACACAACCAAAAATCCACATTACACACACAAAACGGAAGGAAACTACAAACATGTGCATACGCCGAATGTAGAAGCCATTTTAAATAAAAATATTTATATTATTGCAAAACTTAAAAAAAATACAAGATATTCTATGATTATCCAAATGAATATTTTTTTATTAATTAGGCCGTGCATATGTGAAACTTAATAAAAAAAAATATCACTGATTACTTAGTTTTTAAAAAAAATCGAAAAAATAAACTTCGTCGGTCAACAATACCATTTAGTGATGATGTTTATTTTGTGTACCTTAATAAATAAACAAACTGTACTAAAATGAATTTTAATTAATATTTTCCGTAGCAAAAAGTAAACCTTAGGAAGCTGGGTCAGTCTCTCTCTATGAAACAGAACGACTGGTTATTCATTGGGCCTATAAAATAATTATTATAACACTACATAGATGATTGAAAATGCAAAATAGAAGTGGTCATAACTTCGGTCTCCCATTCATTCATTCATTCGTTCATTCATTTTTGAGTTGTTCACTTAAGCTTTTTCTAAATGACACCTAGTCTAAAATGCTACAAGGTGGGTACGGGTTCCAAACAAAATTACCCATTGTTCTTTGTGTACATTGTAAGCGAGACGGAAATCACACAATTTTGTTCGGATAATCTCGCAGCATACATTTTAGTTTATTGTGACCCACAACGTCCTGATTGCACCGATAACTTACAAAGTGTGTGAATAAACTTAGTAGAAGTGAGGAAATGTAACTCTTTATACATTGTCTTTGGCAGATGAGACATTTAAAATTTATAAACCGTCGAAGTGTCCTTTTATGTACTCGTACACTGTTGATCATGGGGATCGATCATAAACAGCTATGAATAGCGCTCACGGGGGATATTGCCATAATTATATCTCTTAGCCGACAATTAGTGATCGCGATGTAATGTTATTTATATCCAGCTTTACTTAAAATACCCTATTTCTTCGGGTCGGGAACCAGATAAGAATATTTTTATTTTAATCAAATAATGTTTTGACTCGTTCACATTCGTCGTCTTTATCATCAAAGTATTATCATCCTCAGAGTGTTGACATTCCTGAGAGTAATTGTGACAAAAAAAAAACAAGATATCTATTGGTTGATAAGTTCTTCGCCAGCACGAAGCACATGTTGATAAAAAATAATCAAGTAACCCTCCAATGGTCTTAGTCATAATGGCGCTGAGTAACCAGTTAAAAACACTGTCTTTGAAAGGACTATATTGTAAGGTTGCTTTTATTTACTACTGCTGATATAACGGCACTCAGCAGCACATTGAATGAAAACAAAACTAAAACAAAGCCAATAAAGTGCCTACTGCACTCGCGCAGGTGAGCCGATATTCATTAAAACGTATGGACTAATAAAAACACTGTACAATGTATGTAGGAACCACAAAGTACTACAATATATGGAGTTTGTTGTCCAACGCTTATCGACTGAGACATTGTCCTATAATGTGTGAGCTGCAAGTGAAAACGGAATAGCGGTGTCAAACTTTATATGAGTCAAAAGAATTGACCGGGGCGCGGGGTTATGTATGCGCGCGCTAAACTTACACATAAGACTGGTGGGTTACCATGATCTGTTAGTACAGGAATGTTTTAAGACTATTCCGAGAGTGGGAAAGTGACAGCGCTAGACAGCTCTCTAGCGCCATCTCTTACCCACTCTCGGAATAATACTAAAACATTCCTGCACTAACAGACCATGGTAACCCCCCTGTGTTCTGCTTAGACTTTTCCTTACTATGTTGGGGTCAGCTTCCAGTCTAACCAGATGCAGCTGAATACCTGTATTTTACACGGAGCGACTGCCATCAGAACTCCGCAACCCAGTTACTGAGCAATAAAAAAAAATTATAAAGAAATAAAATATGTTTATTTCAGGCATTATTGCCCATATTTTGTTAGTAACATTAAAAACTTATATCTATGTTAATATATATTAATTGAGATATTTGCCGGGACTGTTCGATGCACCGTTTACATGCACATGAGTATGCACCCAGTGCTGCATTATTGGACAGTCCGGCTTATCACCAATAACTTTGAGAATGGTGCAATGCCGATATCCTAAGGTTACACCAGTTGTCAGACTTTCGGGCTTCTGACTGCCCATAAAGAGTTACACACAGAACTTAGTTTGACATATTTTTTCTATGAAAAAGCTGTCAAAACATCAAACTTATTGCTCAGATTAAAATTATGTGACGATTGAAATTCGACTTCCATCTACGATATGGTCAGCTTAAAAAAAGAAAAATAATCTAAGCAAAATAGAAATAGGTCTATTGTTTTCCGCTTGCCGCTTCTACCAAACACCCCGGACAAATGAGTAAAGAATGTATAGTACTTTTTACAATGTTTGGCTTCAGAAACGCGTTCGTTGACATAAGACATTGCTTTTATGGCGCTATATAGGACGGGCCTGTTGCCAACGGGATTCCAGCTTTACTTTGTTGATGTTGTTGTTTCATAGTTACAAACAAAGTACTCGTAGTAACTAAGTACACGCGAGCCAGTTCTCTTTAGGGATTGGTAATAACTGAATGATGAATGGTTTTGCAAGCTGGCTGGCCAATTAAATTATGTTCATTGCTGTCTTACTTGGACACAATTGGCAGGCTTGGTACAGAGGTTTTCTTCTTGTTAACATCTTAGTTCAGGCAATATCTGATTGAGTATATGTTTTCAAGCACGTTCCCTTTGGTACGCAGAGAGAACTTACCTCCGGTTTCTGAATTGAGAATTCGAGATAAGCAATACTTAAGTAGTATTTGAGTAGGTACGGAGTTGTCCAAAAAATGCTTTAAAATCCGTCATTGTTTTGGCAACTCCGTACTCAAATATTACTTAAGTACTGTTTATCCTAGTATTCTCATTTCAGAAACCGGAGGATAGTCTAACACATCCATGCGTTCTTCCTGTAGCTACAAAAATATTTTATGTTATCGGAATGTGTCAACGGCAGGTATAATTAACAATGAGATGACCTAACATTATGCCCACTGTTTAGTTATATAACCATTGTATTATGCACATAATAAATTTAATATATTTTGTTTCAGATGCTGCAGGAGAAGCGCCTGTGCATCCTGGGCGCGGAACTCTCCGAGCTGGATATATTTGAACGGCTGATGCGGTTCGCAGGCTCACAGCTAAGATTGCTGCAGTGTTTCCAGGTTAGTATTTACAAAGAAAACAATAATCATTGCTAATTTGATCGTAAAGGAATATAATAACAAAATGTGCATTCTGGATGGAGGACTGTGCAAGCTGGCTTAGAGCGCTTACGCACTGCATCCGAGCAGAATCCGTGAAAATACGTCCCGAAGTAGTCATAGAACTATTTGTATGGTAGTTTACGCACTAGATCCGAGTTCAGTCATCCGATTTCTCTCCGTCATCCTTGAGTCTCCAATTCGGAAGAAATATTGACGGACCGAAGTAGCCGTAGTTTTGCATTACCTCGGATTGAAATCGGAAATATGCCAAAGATAGCCCGTGAATTGCTTGGATTTGGATCAGAGATCGGATTCGTGCGTAAGCAATATCCGAATTCGGTCCGAGATTTTTAGACTCTAGATCCGTATTTTCACGAATTCGGATCGGATGCAGTGCGAAAAGCAGTATCCGAATTCGGTCCGAGTTTTTTATATCCGTATTTTCTCGGATCCAGATCGGATGCAGTGCGTAACCGCTCTTAAGCTGTTCTTTAATCTTTTGTGTACGGACTTAAATCTGTGCATTTTTCAAATATCGCTACCAATTTTACAAGTTACGTTTAAAGTAAGTTCCTCGCTCATTAGTCCCGAAATATCACTCTAAAAGGTTATTTCCCTCCCACGTTGAAAGGAATGATGTAGCCGTCTGCAAACAAATAAATCTCGAGTCACGTAGCACAATCAATAGTAAACAGAGCTGTGTTTACGACGGCGCAATGTCATACTCATCACAACGGTAGAGATGCACGCGCGACTCAACACTAGGGCTGACACGAACAAGCATAACATATGATCATTAATCATTCTTACGTCATAGTCTTGTCTACTGAGTTATTTTTGGTCTTGGGTGGGATTTACCCACGCCTGTTTACGGGCTTCCCATTTAAGATGGTCATAGCACGTAGATCCTCAGTTACAAGCATCAGTAGCATAAAAAGGCCCATTTAGATGGAGAGAGTTTCTCGACTCGAAGATACGATTATCGAAAGAACATTTAAAAAGTTTCTTCGTGTAAACATTCACGATTATCGCCCTTCCCCTTGGGCGACAATTGCCTCGCAATAGAATATATCTGTCTCCGTGTAAACAGAACTAAATCACTGAAGTCTGAACTCGAATGGCAAAACTCGCACTCAAAAACGGTTCAAACCGATTTGTACGATACTCGTATGAACTTGAAAAAATGTCATACGAGATCGTGTTGATACAAGTCGAGAACTCGTAAGCAAGAATCTTCTTACTATAATTTTCGCTGTGTAAACAGTCACAGTAATTTATCGCCTAGCGAAAAATTACTTGCGAATCTCGTATAACATAATCATAGGCGAGAATTTAGTTCTTGCCTGTATGTAAACATTATGATACAATAATCTTATGGCGATTATTGCTTGCGATAGTAGCATACGATTTCTCGCCAAGAAACGTTCGAGAAACTCTCTCCATCTAAATGGGCCTGAGTCGTCACTGCGAGTCCAAAGACATGAAATTGAACACATTGCATTATTGATAAAATCATCAATGTATAAATACTCGTGTTATTAAAAGAATAACTCATTTTTTAACTTATTGAAGACACTTATTATATCATTTAAACCATTTATTTTGCCACACACACAAGATATTATATAAAACAGTAAAGGCCCATTTAGATGGAGAGAGTTTCTCGACTCGAACATATGATTATCGAAAGAACATTTTAAAAGTTTCTTCGTGTAAACATTCACGATTATCGCCCTTCCCCTTGGGCGACAATTGCCTCGCAATAGAATATATCTGTCTCCGTGTAAACAGAACTTAATCACTGAACTCGAATGGTAAAACTCGCACTCAAAAACGGTTCAAACCGATTTGTACGATACTCGTATGAACTTGAAAAATGTCATACGAGATCGTGTTTATACAAGTCGAGAACTCGTAAGCAAGAATCTTCTTACTATAATTTTCGCTGTGTAAACAGTCACAGTAATTTATCGCCAAGCGAAAAATTACTTGCGAATCTCGTATGACATAATCATAGGCGAGAATTTAGTTCTTGCCTGTATGTAAACATTATGATACAATAATCTTATGGCGATTATTGCTTGCGATAGTAGCATACGATTTCTCGCCAAGAAACGTTCGAGAAACTCTCTCCATCTAAATGGGCCTTAATGCAACACATTTAAAAGATATAATCGGTGTGTGGCAAGGAATCCAGCTCAGTATTCGCTGTGCATACAGCACAGCACTGATTTTCACCTGGTCCTTGCCATTTTTGTATCAACATAATAAATTATACGCGCACTTCATGCAATACGCAAATAAGCAAACAAACTAAAAATAACAAAAAAAAAATAATACACAATTATCTCATAAGTAGGTACAGCAACAATCATAATGGTACCAAGAAAATGTGAATCGACCCACAGTACATCATCATCCTCCTGCCCTTATCCGAACTTATTTGTTGTCGGCGCAGCATGTATTTTTCTTCCATACATCTCTATTGGCCGTCATCTCAGTACGCTTATTAAGGATTAATTAGTCATAATATGTCGTTCAAAATGTATTTGAATTGATGCCAAACTGATGTGAGGTCGACGCTTCTTATCACTTACATAATCGAAATGTAATATATTTAAAACCCATTATTTAGACAACCCTACCAGTAATAGCGATTGTTAGACTCGAATAGAGTCTGCAGGCGCAATCAATTTAGCTGTTATATCATCAATATGGATGCTGCGTTTCCATACCCCTAATATTAGTGTGCTGAATGCAATTTAGAACAAGATTGATTTAGATTGACTCAAGGCGCTATGAGTGCAAATCTATGTAAGCAACGTTTATGGAATAATTATTAACTAGTAACATTGAGAAGAGGTTAAAACATCATCATCATCTTCCTGCCCTTATCCCATGTTACTTGGGGTCGGCGCAACACGTTTTCTTCTTCCATTCCGTCCTGTCAACCGTCATGCTATCACTGACTCCCTTCTCTTTCATATCATTCTTCACACAATCCATCCATCTTATTTTTGGCCTCCCTCTACCTCTCCATCCATCCACATTTATATTCATAACTCTTTTGGTCACATGTGTTTCATCCCTCCTCAAACGGTTCCCTTTCAACTTTTCTGTCACTGGCGCTACTTTCAAACTTCCTCTAATATACTCATTCCTGACCTTATGCATTCTGGTCACTCCACACATCCATCTCAACATTCTCATCTCCGCTACATGCAATCTCTTCTTTTGAAGAGGTTAAAACCTAGTCTTGTATAAAATTAAAATCATTATGAAAATGATGCTTTTCATTTATATCCGTAACAAATCCGTGAGCACAAAGACAGAGTTTATCCGTGAGGTTTTTTTAATAATAAATTTATCATGTCAGCTCATACAAATGATTTGTAATGATAAATAGCCTATAATTACCATTGCATTGTATTCTAAAAAGCTACTAAGTATATAACGCCATGTCTTTGTCCCCAGGCAGTGATAGAGCACGGTTCAAAGCTGTCATCTGAGCTGGCTATCAGCTACCTGGCTAAGTGTGAGTGCGGCACGCGCTCCCGGGACTCGCTCATACATCTTGGACTTAGACTCGGTAAGTACTAAGCTACGATAGTAGATACCTGGGCTTATACCTTTTTTAATCAGAGACGTCATATCCTTCGTCACTACCGTCGTCAAGCCGCTTAGTGACCGTATTTAAACGATAACGCTGCTGACCGTCATCGGTTCAGCATTCGAATTGCAAAGGAGGACCGGACAAATTGATCTTCATGACCAATAAGAACCACACATGATGTCATTAGATAGATATTTTAATATACTGCAATAATTACTAAACCGGCTCATTTGAAGTTGCTGTGTGAAAAAAGTTATGGCGATGTTTCGTAGGTCAGGTTAGGTAATTTTTTCTTTTATCTTGTTAGGTAATAAAAAACAAGTAGATTGAGTAAACAGTGTTTTTAATTATAAACCGTCATCCATAATAATCGGTAAAAACGTACTTTGTGCACCTATTTCTTTAGATGTGATTTTGGAAGACGGTAAATAATTATAACACTGTTTACGCAATCTTGTTGTTTTTTATTACCTAACAAAAATACCGCCATCGATTACGGTTGGTAGAGCCTCGTTGAACTAAGACGTTAAAGGAAACCAAATGTAGGCATCCCTCTTACACCCTGCTAAACAGGTGTCTAGACAGCAGTCAGCCTTCAAGACTTTACCGTGGAGCTTAACGACTTAGACCGATCGATTTGTGCGCTCGCCATTCAAGCGTCTCTTACATATTTGTTCAGTTGTGCAGAAAATGCCAGTCTGCACAGAGCGTTAATATTAGCCTACAATAAATCAATTCCGAGTGTATCCGGCGCCCAAAGCAACCCACAGTCGTAATAAGGAACCGAGGACATTAAAAATTGCACGCACATTAGTCGCCCACAGGATTACATCATGTACTTCTGAATTAAAGATTAGTGGATATTACAGTGTCGTATGATGAGTACGGAGCTACACTATCATATATCTAGAATCATATATGTATAGGATCTTATCTTAAATGACCTCTAGAGTCATATTTTTGTATGGCGAAATGATTCGTATGTCTATATTACATTGTCATATACAAGGTGTAACATAAGTGTACAACCTCTTAAGGGGTCACTGTACTCATCATTATGAACAACTTTTACTATGGGACCAAACCGGAAATCGCGAAAGAAAAATCAGCTGTTCCCTACATTTTGACGAGTTATGCGAACATTAATGTAGGGAACAGCTGATTTTTTTATCGCGATTTGAGCTTTGGTGCCATAGTAAAAGTTGTTCATAATGATGAGTACAGTGACCTCTTAAGAGGTTGTATACTTATTTATGACTCATACCCTTATGACCCTTGTATATATGACTCATAGATCTATGATAGTGATAACGTATCGACTTCATCGAATGTAGTAAGAAGCAAGCAAGCATGTTAAGAGCGTATACGCCGTTCGGCATTTCATACAAATTTTCAAGTCCTTGGTTTTCGATATGACTGAACCGATTTTAATGAAACTTCATACCCATCAGCAAAATACATAGGACCAAAAAGTTAGTAGAAAACATTTTCGAAAAATAGTGTTACAGTTAAATTAGACCGATTTTAAATTTTCCATACATACAGAAATTTCCAATTATCTTTTTTTTAAGTAAGACATTTCGAAAATGTTTTCTACTAACTTTTTAGACCTAAGTATCCTGCTTATGTGTGTGAAGTTTCATCAAAATCGGTTCAGTTATTACGAAAAACAAAGACTTGAAAATTAGTATGAAATGCCGTACGGCATACACGCTCTTAAGCTCGGAGTTCCATTTGCAGTGCAGCCAATAGGTATGCATTACTTCTCGTCTATTGTGACATGATTAAGATACCTCTTACCGACATTGGCAATCTGAAGATCTGCTTTATTAGACCTCTGTATGAATTTATTGATTAAATTTGTTTTTACTAATAAATGGTTATTATTCGTTTGTTTCAGGCGGTTTCCTGAACGAGGCTGGCTGGTACGCGGACGCTCAGCGAGTACTGCTGCGTTGTCGCGATCTTTGTCTAGCACAGCCGCAGACTACGCACTACAAGAGACTCACACTAGAATGCTGTCATAGGTAAGCCTGACTCCGAAACTTGTTGGAGAAAAGTTGCAAAGAAAAAAAAGTTGCGTAAAGCCGTGTACGCACGAACGAACATGAACTACTATGAAGGTGTTCGCCGAACACACTGTTCGGTAGTGGTACGCACGTGCAAACAATGTGTTCGATATTCGTGTTCGCGATGTTCGTGTTCGATCGTGCGTATACGGCTTAATGTGTCTAGAATACACGATTAATAAGTGTTATATTTTGTCATTACCTTCGTTTAAAGATGATTTGTCATCATATCTCCTCTTTTTACAGACTATTCTAAGGCTGGTGATTACCAACATTAATTATCTGGTAGTACAAGTGTTTATCTAAAAAATATGTAAATTTTTCGAGTAAATGGCCGTTATAGTTACTAGAGAGTTTATGTTTGTGAATAGCAGTCCAAATAAAGTGTGGTTAAGAAACTATTTGATAGCACCCGAAAGCATGCGAAAACTGAAAAGATGAAAGCGTGTTTACGCATTTATACAAAATGCTTATTTTCTCCGACTGAATTGCGAATTGATGATATGTACAGATAATTTAATTTATTGATCAGTACTGTGCTCTTGAACAATCTTTTAATTGAATAAGTTAAATTAAATATATTAATAAAATAATTAAAATGACGACACGTTTGGTGCAGTGGCTAAGCGATTGACTGCTGTGCTGCGTGTCGCGGGGTTCGATTCCCATACGGAACAAAAATTTGTATGGCCTACAGATAGTTGTTCCGGGTCTGGGCGTTTGTGTACGTGAGATTTGTGTCTGTAAACGCACCCACGATACAAGAGAAATCTTAGTGTGGGGCAACGTTTTACATAAAAAAAATTAATAAAAAAACAAAATTAATTCTAGCGGTCTTATTCCCAAGCCAGACGAAACGTGTTACAAGATTTTACTATTACAAATCTCTATCACGACCCACCTAACGATATTATTATTGGCATAGTTGTACATTTCACCTCAACCTTTTAGAGATCAGAGGTGTACCGATTATGTTCTTTAATTTCCTAACAGCAAAGTGCTCATAATCGTGCTCTTATGGTCTTTAGTTCGAGTAAATGTGTTAACGTATTATGATATTGTGCGAGCATTTGCATAATTGATGCACATATTAACTGTTATATAACGGTTAATACATAGCGTAATCTAGGTAGCGTGTGGTCCGTTCCGCTATGCAAGAAATGTTTCAGACTACGGAAATTACGATTCTATGAAGTAGATTGTTGATTTCAACAGATTTCACTCATCCGTTTACTCTGTGGCACTGCGAGCCACGTATTTCAGACGTAGTGACTGTTATTGGAAAAGTTTTGTAACCTGCGGTCATTCTAGATTACTCTGTGCAAGCTGCCGCATTTTTCTGTGCAGCCTGCCGTATTTTTCTGTGATGCCTGGCGTACATTACATTAGCCCCGGAATATAAAACTAAAACAATGAACTGCTCGGATTGTGGCATTTTAAATCTTCTGCTACGTATGTATTTACAATACCAAGACGCTGCCGCTGTTTCCTTTCCCTTGACTATGTTTTATTAAAGATCCCCCCTCTTTACTGAGTCCTGAACGATATCTATACCATACATACATATACGACGTGTTACAAAAATACCCCTAAAGCCGAAAGGGGATTAAAAGGTCCCTTGTAAAGAGTCTATTGGCAATAATTTAAAATAAAAGAAGGAAACAAAAAAAAAAAAAGAAAATGGACAAATCATAAAATAAAATCATCACTGAAACGCAACCCTACCCAGAAAGTTATTTACATTCTTACCTAATTTCCTCTGAGAGGTAAATGACAACAACCATAAAAGACTACTTGATTAACATTTTCATTTTTAAGGGGAATTATGTAACACGTTGTATATTCACGCCTGCAATCCCCAAAGAGGTAAGCAAAGGTGTTCTCCTATTACAGATATCTGCAGTACTTTTCGCCTCTTGTAACTCCCATGTAGTTAGGTGCCGAGCCTGTTGTCACTTTTCGGCACAATTAGGGTGGCATGTTCGTAGTCTTGCGACCCGTTGCCCGGCAATGGAAGGGGAATTGTATTCTGAATCCGTCCCCCCACGGATTATCTAAACCAATAACATTTTAATTTTCTCTTCTAGGTTACTAAACACACAGTCAGCGTATTGCTGCTTCCCAGCTGCGGCGGAGACGTACGCGCTGGCGCTGCAACTGCTCGGCATGCCGGATGACGTCACCGCGGAGTTACCCAACGGACCGTTCGCGGTCGCCGAGACTTGCGACAAGGCGCTGCAGACTGATGACGACAGCTTTGTCAGCAGGTGAGTGTGGAGGAAGTTTTGGATTCAGAGGTCAGGAGCCGACAACTAAAAATGATACTATACTCTTTTCACCCAAAGATGAGTCCTAACAACTCGGTTATTTCGTAAATTGTAGCTGTAAGAAGGCTGCTATCGTAAAAACTTAAACGACATTATCAAAAACCGTACAATAGCTATATTAACTTAGTTTTTGAAATCCAATGAAAGTTGTAATACCATTTTTTTTAAAAGAGTTTCTTTTCCTTCTCTTCTCCATTGGACCTACTACTTGGAACCGTGCACCTTGTGTGGATCTTTCAAAGCACCATTAATTTGGTCAAATAAAAATTACTTTTACTTTGATACAGTTAAATGATAGTACCTAATTAAAAATTATTAGTTAAGCAAATGTGTTCTTCTTCCATTACAGAATCTGTACACCCACGTTTTGTCTCTTTTATCAAGTCCCATGTAATAGGTGGCAATAGATGGCAATCCCATGTAATATATGGTACAGTTATGGTACCAGGTTCCTCGCTTTTTACGACTCGCGTTCCCGGCGGCGGAGGAAATTGTATTCTTTTAATTTGTCCCTCCACGAACAACCTGGTTTCATGACCTTTCAATAACTTATACCAATATAATGTATTGTGGTGCAGTGCGGGCATCTCGTGCGGGTCGTGCGGGGGCTCGGTGGGCGCGGGGGCGTGGGGCGCGGGGGGGCTGGCGGCGCGCGTCTGTAAGGAGTTCAGCGCGCTGTTCTTCGTGCGCTGCGACTACTCCGCAGCGTACGCCTGGTCCATGCGCGCGCTGAAGCTGCTCACACCGCATACACCGCCCAAGTAACTATACGTGGAGCAAAAAGCTTATTACCACTCTGAATGTAGGATTCCCCTACTAAGGATTAAGGCAAGGAGGGAAGGAACCATCCTGACTGGCTAATTATAACCCTAGCCGCCCTTACCACACTTTCCTAAATCCTAGTAAAGATTCCTAAATTCAGAGTAGTGTAATAAGCCTTTAATGGTTGAAAATAAGTCTTTATAGAAAAACATAAACACTTTTAATTCTATGAAAAACAATTCTTAAATGCAATCAACAGGTTTACAATCAATCGACTTGATAAATTACTGCTATATACTTTTTGTTTCAAAGGTGTGAAAAACAAAACTGAAATAAATCAAATCCAAGACTCATTCTTATACTTTTCCAACTGACCTCAATATAAAATTATGTAGATATATTTGATTGCGACAAAAAAATTCTTAGGCATTTGACTGCACAACTTTTGCCCAGCAAGCGTAGCATGACCACCATAAACAAGAGTTTTGTCGACGAAAGAATAAACAAAATGAGATATCGTCAAGAATTACAATAAAATTAATTTTAAAAAACCCCCATCGCAATTAACAAAACAGCTGATGACCCTGAAACGGCTGAACCGATTTTGATAAAACATGTCTAAGAACCACCGCTAGAAAACCAGCTTTTAAATAAAAAAAACCGCACCTAAATCGGTTCACCCGTTTAAGAGCTATGGTGCCACAGACAGACACACAGACAGACAGACACACATAGCGGTAAAACTTGCGTCGGGGGTTAAAAAAAACCTTGTTTACGGTGGTCATGCTACACCTGCAGATACTATCTCCCCAAAACACAGATAGATAATAACACAAAAGTAAACGATACACATTATTATCGCAGGATAACGATCGAAGTCCTCCGCGCGTGCGGCAAGGCGTGTGTAGTGAAGCGTCGCTTCGGTTCAGCGGGAGTGCTGGTGAGACAAGCTGTAGCACTGGCCCGTCGCGCCTTCGGGCCGCATCACCCGCGCTACGCGGCCGCACTGCTCGATCTCGGGTTCTATCTGCTCAACATCGACTCTATTGTGCACAGCGTGGCTGTCTATGAGGTACTGTATCATTATAATACTTGATATGTAACTTAAGACCCAATTAGTCTACAGAATAGGCATGTTGACAGCATCAATAAATTGCAAATCTAATTAGTCCGCCAATTAGAGTTTTGAAAAATAATCGACACGTATTTTTTCTTTTGTTAAATCTATGAATATTTGGAACGATAAAACGCATCAAAACTCAAGAGTGGGGGCTTGTGACGTCAGAAGCAAGTAAAAATTGTACTTGCTTGTGAGGTTTTGCCAATTTTAAAAGTGTCGTATCTTCGTCAATTTTGGTTTACGTAACAAAAGAAAAAATACGGGTCAAATATTTTTTGTTAATCTAACTGACGGACTTATTAGTTTTTTTTCAGTCAAATACCTTATTGCGTTTTCAGACCATAATTCCTAAATATTGACAAACCACGCGTGTTCATAAAACTAAAAAAAATACAATATACATTTTTTTGTACAATTATTGAGTTTAAAAATAAACTCGCAGTCACTTACACAGTGTTTTACGTAGATATCAATAACAAAGACTTGTTACTGCCCCCAGGAGGCGCTGTGCACCCTCCGTCGCGTGTTCGGTCGCAGCAGCCTGCACGTGGCGACGGCGCAGGAGGACCTCGCGTACGCGCTCTACGTGCTCGAGTACTCCTCGGGACGGTTCTACAAGGCGCGGGACCACGCAGAGAGGGCCATCAGGATCATTGAGGTGAGCGCACAGGATACTGGGGGTCTACTCTCCCCAGGAGGCGCTGTGCACCCTCCGTCGCGTGTTCGGTCGCAGCAGCCTGCACGTGGCGACGGCGCAGGAGGACCTCGCGTACGCGCTCTACGTGCTCGAGTACTCCTCGGGACGGTTCTACAAGGCGCGGGACCACGCAGAGAGGGCCATCAGGATCATTGAGGTGAGCGCACAGGATACTGGGGGTCTACTCTCCCCAGGAGGCGCTGTGCACCCTCCGTCGCGTGTTCGGTCGCAGCAGCCTGCACGTGGCGACGGCGCAGGAGGACCTCGCGTACGCGCTCTACGTGCTCGAGTACTCCTCGGGACGGTTCTACAAGGCGCGGGACCACGCAGAGAGGGCCATCAGGATCATTGAGGTGAGCGCACAGGATACTGGGGGTCTACTCTCCCCAGGAGGCGCTGTGCACCCTCCGTCGCGTGTTCGGTCGCAGCAGCCTGCACGTGGCGACGGCGCAGGAGGACCTCGCGTACGCGCTCTACGTGCTCGAGTACTCCTCGGGACGGTTCTACAAGGCGCGGGACCACGCAGAGAGGGCCATCAGGATCATTGAGGTGAGCGCACAGGATACTGGGGGTCTACTCTCCCCAGGAGGCGCTGTGCACCCTCCGTCGCGTGTTCGGTCGCAGCAGCCTGCACGTGGCGACGGCGCAGGAGGACCTCGCGTACGCGCTCTACGTGCTCGAGTACTCCTCGGGACGGTTCTACAAGGCGCGGGACCACGCAGAGAGGGCCATCAGGATCATTGAGGTGAGCGCACAGGATACTGGGGGTCTACTCTCCCCAGGAGGCGCTGTGCACCCTCCGTCGCGTGTTCGGTCGCAGCAGCCTGCACGTGGCGACGGCGCAGGAGGACCTCGCGTACGCGCTCTACGTGCTCGAGTACTCCTCGGGACGGTTCTACAAGGCGCGGGACCACGCAGAGAGGGCCATCAGGATCATTGAGGTGAGCGCACAGGATACTGGGGGTCTACTCTCCCCAGGAGGCGCTGTGCACCCTCCGTCGCGTGTTCGGTCGCAGCAGCCTGCACGTGGCGACGGCGCAGGAGGACCTCGCGTACGCGCTCTACGTGCTCGAGTACTCCTCGGGACGGTTCTACAAGGCGCGGGACCACGCAGAGAGGGCCATCAGGATCATTGAGGTGAGCGCACAGGATACTGGGGGTCTACTCTCCCCAGGAGGCGCTGTGCACCCTCCGTCGCGTGTTCGGTCGCAGCAGCCTGCACGTGGCGACGGCGCAGGAGGACCTCGCGTACGCGCTCTACGTGCTCGAGTACTCCTCGGGACGGTTCTACAAGGCGCGGGACCACGCAGAGAGGGCCATCAGGATCATTGAGGTGAGCGCACAGGATACTGGGGGTCTACTCTCCCCAGGAGGCGCTGTGCACCCTCCGTCGCGTGTTCGGTCGCAGCAGCCTGCACGTGGCGACGGCGCAGGAGGACCTCGCGTACGCGCTCTACGTGCTCGAGTACTCCTCGGGACGGTTCTACAAGGCGCGGGACCACGCAGAGAGGGCCATCAGGATCATTGAGGTGAGCGCACAGGATACTGGGGGTCTACTCTCCCCAGGAGGCGCTGTGCACCCTCCGTCGCGTGTTCGGTCGCAGCAGCCTGCACGTGGCGACGGCGCAGGAGGACCTCGCGTACGCGCTCTACGTGCTCGAGTACTCCTCGGGACGGTTCTACAAGGCGCGGGACCACGCAGAGAGGGCCATCAGGATCATTGAGGTGAGCGCACAGGATACTGGGGGTCTACTCTCCCCAGGAGGCGCTGTGCACCCTCCGTCGCGTGTTCGGTCGCAGCAGCCTGCACGTGGCGACGGCGCAGGAGGACCTCGCGTACGCGCTCTACGTGCTCGAGTACTCCTCGGGACGGTTCTACAAGGCGCGGGACCACGCAGAGAGGGCCATCAGGATCATTGAGGTGAGCGCACAGGATACTGGGGGTCTACTCTCCCCAGGAGGCGCTGTGCACCCTCCGTCGCGTGTTCGGTCGCAGCAGCCTGCACGTGGCGACGGCGCAGGAGGACCTCGCGTACGCGCTCTACGTGCTCGAGTACTCCTCGGGACGGTTCTACAAGGCGCGGGACCACGCAGAGAGGGCCATCAGGATCATTGAGGTGAGCGCACAGGATACTGGGGGTCTACTCTCCCCAGGAGGCGCTGTGCACCCTCCGTCGCGTGTTCGGTCGCAGCAGCCTGCACGTGGCGACGGCGCAGGAGGACCTCGCGTACGCGCTCTACGTGCTCGAGTACTCCTCGGGACGGTTCTACAAGGCGCGGGACCACGCAGAGAGGGCCATCAGGATCATTGAGGTGAGCGCACAGGATACTGGGGGTCTACTCTCCCCAGGAGGCGCTGTGCACCCTCCGTCGCGTGTTCGGTCGCAGCAGCCTGCACGTGGCGACGGCGCAGGAGGACCTCGCGTACGCGCTCTACGTGCTCGAGTACTCCTCGGGACGGTTCTACAAGGCGCGGGACCACGCAGAGAGGGCCATCAGGATCATTGAGGTGAGCGCACAGGATACTGGGGGTCTACTCTCCCCAGGAGGCGCTGTGCACCCTCCGTCGCGTGTTCGGTCGCAGCAGCCTGCACGTGGCGACGGCGCAGGAGGACCTCGCGTACGCGCTCTACGTGCTCGAGTACTCCTCGGGACGGTTCTACAAGGCGCGGGACCACGCAGAGAGGGCCATCAGGATCATTGAGGTGAGCGCACAGGATACTGGGGGTCTACTCTCCCCAGGAGGCGCTGTGCACCCTCCGTCGCGTGTTCGGTCGCAGCAGCCTGCACGTGGCGACGGCGCAGGAGGACCTCGCGTACGCGCTCTACGTGCTCGAGTACTCCTCGGGACGGTTCTACAAGGCGCGGGACCACGCAGAGAGGGCCATCAGGATCATTGAGGTGAGCGCACAGGATACTGGGGGTCTACTCTCCCCAGGAGGCGCTGTGCACCCTCCGTCGCGTGTTCGGTCGCAGCAGCCTGCACGTGGCGACGGCGCAGGAGGACCTCGCGTACGCGCTCTACGTGCTCGAGTACTCCTCGGGACGGTTCTACAAGGCGCGGGACCACGCAGAGAGGGCCATCAGGATCATTGAGGTGAGCGCACAGGATACTGGGGGTCTACTCTCCCCAGGAGGCGCTGTGCACCCTCCGTCGCGTGTTCGGTCGCAGCAGCCTGCACGTGGCGACGGCGCAGGAGGACCTCGCGTACGCGCTCTACGTGCTCGAGTACTCCTCGGGACGGTTCTACAAGGCGCGGGACCACGCAGAGAGGGCCATCAGGATCATTGAGGTGAGCGCACAGGATACTGGGGGTCTACTCTCCCCAGGAGGCGCTGTGCACCCTCCGTCGCGTGTTCGGTCGCAGCAGCCTGCACGTGGCGACGGCGCAGGAGGACCTCGCGTACGCGCTCTACGTGCTCGAGTACTCCTCGGGACGGTTCTACAAGGCGCGGGACCACGCAGAGAGGGCCATCAGGATCATTGAGGTGAGCGCACAGGATACTGGGGGTCTACTCTCCCCAGGAGGCGCTGTGCACCCTCCGTCGCGTGTTCGGTCGCAGCAGCCTGCACGTGGCGACGGCGCAGGAGGACCTCGCGTACGCGCTCTACGTGCTCGAGTACTCCTCGGGACGGTTCTACAAGGCGCGGGACCACGCAGAGAGGGCCATCAGGATCATTGAGGTGAGCGCACAGGATACTGGGGGTCTACTCTCCCCAGGAGGCGCTGTGCACCCTCCGTCGCGTGTTCGGTCGCAGCAGCCTGCACGTGGCGACGGCGCAGGAGGACCTCGCGTACGCGCTCTACGTGCTCGAGTACTCCTCGGGACGGTTCTACAAGGCGCGGGACCACGCAGAGAGGGCCATCAGGATCATTGAGGTGAGCGCACAGGATACTGGGGGTCTACTCTCCCCAGGAGGCGCTGTGCACCCTCCGTCGCGTGTTCGGTCGCAGCAGCCTGCACGTGGCGACGGCGCAGGAGGACCTCGCGTACGCGCTCTACGTGCTCGAGTACTCCTCGGGACGGTTCTACAAGGCGCGGGACCACGCAGAGAGGGCCATCAGGATCATTGAGGTGAGCGCACAGGATACTGGGGGTCTACTCTCCCCAGGAGGCGCTGTGCACCCTCCGTCGCGTGTTCGGTCGCAGCAGCCTGCACGTGGCGACGGCGCAGGAGGACCTCGCGTACGCGCTCTACGTGCTCGAGTACTCCTCGGGACGGTTCTACAAGGCGCGGGACCACGCAGAGAGGGCCATCAGGATCATTGAGGTGAGCGCACAGGATACTGGGGGTCTACTCTCCCCAGGAGGCGCTGTGCACCCTCCGTCGCGTGTTCGGTCGCAGCAGCCTGCACGTGGCGACGGCGCAGGAGGACCTCGCGTACGCGCTCTACGTGCTCGAGTACTCCTCGGGACGGTTCTACAAGGCGCGGGACCACGCAGAGAGGGCCATCAGGATCATTGAGGTGAGCGCACAGGATACTGGGGGTCTACTCTCCCCAGGAGGCGCTGTGCACCCTCCGTCGCGTGTTCGGTCGCAGCAGCCTGCACGTGGCGACGGCGCAGGAGGACCTCGCGTACGCGCTCTACGTGCTCGAGTACTCCTCGGGACGGTTCTACAAGGCGCGGGACCACGCAGAGAGGGCCATCAGGATCATTGAGGTGAGCGCACAGGATACTGGGGGTCTACTCTCCCCAGGAGGCGCTGTGCACCCTCCGTCGCGTGTTCGGTCGCAGCAGCCTGCACGTGGCGACGGCGCAGGAGGACCTCGCGTACGCGCTCTACGTGCTCGAGTACTCCTCGGGACGGTTCTACAAGGCGCGGGACCACGCAGAGAGGGCCATCAGGATCATTGAGGTGAGCGCACAGGATACTGGGGGTCTACTCTCCCCAGGAGGCGCTGTGCACCCTCCGTCGCGTGTTCGGTCGCAGCAGCCTGCACGTGGCGACGGCGCAGGAGGACCTCGCGTACGCGCTCTACGTGCTCGAGTACTCCTCGGGACGGTTCTACAAGGCGCGGGACCACGCAGAGAGGGCCATCAGGATCATTGAGGTGAGCGCACAGGATACTGGGGGTCTACTCTCCCCAGGAGGCGCTGTGCACCCTCCGTCGCGTGTTCGGTCGCAGCAGCCTGCACGTGGCGACGGCGCAGGAGGACCTCGCGTACGCGCTCTACGTGCTCGAGTACTCCTCGGGACGGTTCTACAAGGCGCGGGACCACGCAGAGAGGGCCATCAGGATCATTGAGGTGAGCGCACAGGATACTGGGGGTCTACTCTCCCCAGGAGGCGCTGTGCACCCTCCGTCGCGTGTTCGGTCGCAGCAGCCTGCACGTGGCGACGGCGCAGGAGGACCTCGCGTACGCGCTCTACGTGCTCGAGTACTCCTCGGGACGGTTCTACAAGGCGCGGGACCACGCAGAGAGGGCCATCAGGATCATTGAGGTGAGCGCACAGGATACTGGGGGTCTACTCTCCCCAGGAGGCGCTGTGCACCCTCCGTCGCGTGTTCGGTCGCAGCAGCCTGCACGTGGCGACGGCGCAGGAGGACCTCGCGTACGCGCTCTACGTGCTCGAGTACTCCTCGGGACGGTTCTACAAGGCGCGGGACCACGCAGAGAGGGCCATCAGGATCATTGAGGTGAGCGCACAGGATACTGGGGGTCTACTCTCCCCAGGAGGCGCTGTGCACCCTCCGTCGCGTGTTCGGTCGCAGCAGCCTGCACGTGGCGACGGCGCAGGAGGACCTCGCGTACGCGCTCTACGTGCTCGAGTACTCCTCGGGACGGTTCTACAAGGCGCGGGACCACGCAGAGAGGGCCATCAGGATCATTGAGGTGAGCGCACAGGATACTGGGGGTCTACTCTCCCCAGGAGGCGCTGTGCACCCTCCGTCGCGTGTTCGGTCGCAGCAGCCTGCACGTGGCGACGGCGCAGGAGGACCTCGCGTACGCGCTCTACGTGCTCGAGTACTCCTCGGGACGGTTCTACAAGGCGCGGGACCACGCAGAGAGGGCCATCAGGATCATTGAGGTGAGCGCACAGGATACTGGGGGTCTACTCTCCCCAGGAGGCGCTGTGCACCCTCCGTCGCGTGTTCGGTCGCAGCAGCCTGCACGTGGCGACGGCGCAGGAGGACCTCGCGTACGCGCTCTACGTGCTCGAGTACTCCTCGGGACGGTTCTACAAGGCGCGGGACCACGCAGAGAGGGCCATCAGGATCATTGAGGTGAGCGCACAGGATACTGGGGGTCTACTCTCCCCAGGAGGCGCTGTGCACCCTCCGTCGCGTGTTCGGTCGCAGCAGCCTGCACGTGGCGACGGCGCAGGAGGACCTCGCGTACGCGCTCTACGTGCTCGAGTACTCCTCGGGACGGTTCTACAAGGCGCGGGACCACGCAGAGAGGGCCATCAGGATCATTGAGGTGAGCGCACAGGATACTGGGGGTCTACTCTCCCCAGGAGGCGCTGTGCACCCTCCGTCGCGTGTTCGGTCGCAGCAGCCTGCACGTGGCGACGGCGCAGGAGGACCTCGCGTACGCGCTCTACGTGCTCGAGTACTCCTCGGGACGGTTCTACAAGGCGCGGGACCACGCAGAGAGGGCCATCAGGATCATTGAGGTGAGCGCACAGGATACTGGGGGTCTACTCTCCCCAGGAGGCGCTGTGCACCCTCCGTCGCGTGTTCGGTCGCAGCAGCCTGCACGTGGCGACGGCGCAGGAGGACCTCGCGTACGCGCTCTACGTGCTCGAGTACTCCTCGGGACGGTTCTACAAGGCGCGGGACCACGCAGAGAGGGCCATCAGGATCATTGAGGTGAGCGCACAGGATACTGGGGGTCTACTCTCCCCAGGAGGCGCTGTGCACCCTCCGTCGCGTGTTCGGTCGCAGCAGCCTGCACGTGGCGACGGCGCAGGAGGACCTCGCGTACGCGCTCTACGTGCTCGAGTACTCCTCGGGACGGTTCTACAAGGCGCGGGACCACGCAGAGAGGGCCATCAGGATCATTGAGGTGAGCGCACAGGATACTGGGGGTCTACTCTCCCCAGGAGGCGCTGTGCACCCTCCGTCGCGTGTTCGGTCGCAGCAGCCTGCACGTGGCGACGGCGCAGGAGGACCTCGCGTACGCGCTCTACGTGCTCGAGTACTCCTCGGGACGGTTCTACAAGGCGCGGGACCACGCAGAGAGGGCCATCAGGATCATTGAGGTGAGCGCACAGGATACTGGGGGTCTACTCTCCCCAGGAGGCGCTGTGCACCCTCCGTCGCGTGTTCGGTCGCAGCAGCCTGCACGTGGCGACGGCGCAGGAGGACCTCGCGTACGCGCTCTACGTGCTCGAGTACTCCTCGGGACGGTTCTACAAGGCGCGGGACCACGCAGAGAGGGCCATCAGGATCATTGAGGTGAGCGCACAGGATACTGGGGGTCTACTCTCCCCAGGAGGCGCTGTGCACCCTCCGTCGCGTGTTCGGTCGCAGCAGCCTGCACGTGGCGACGGCGCAGGAGGACCTCGCGTACGCGCTCTACGTGCTCGAGTACTCCTCGGGACGGTTCTACAAGGCGCGGGACCACGCAGAGAGGGCCATCAGGATCATTGAGGTGAGCGCACAGGATACTGGGGGTCTACTCTCCCCAGGAGGCGCTGTGCACCCTCCGTCGCGTGTTCGGTCGCAGCAGCCTGCACGTGGCGACGGCGCAGGAGGACCTCGCGTACGCGCTCTACGTGCTCGAGTACTCCTCGGGACGGTTCTACAAGGCGCGGGACCACGCAGAGAGGGCCATCAGGATCATTGAGGTGAGCGCACAGGATACTGGGGGTCTACTCTCCCCAGGAGGCGCTGTGCACCCTCCGTCGCGTGTTCGGTCGCAGCAGCCTGCACGTGGCGACGGCGCAGGAGGACCTCGCGTACGCGCTCTACGTGCTCGAGTACTCCTCGGGACGGTTCTACAAGGCGCGGGACCACGCAGAGAGGGCCATCAGGATCATTGAGGTGAGCGCACAGGATACTGGGGGTCTACTCTCCCCAGGAGGCGCTGTGCACCCTCCGTCGCGTGTTCGGTCGCAGCAGCCTGCACGTGGCGACGGCGCAGGAGGACCTCGCGTACGCGCTCTACGTGCTCGAGTACTCCTCGGGACGGTTCTACAAGGCGCGGGACCACGCAGAGAGGGCCATCAGGATCATTGAGGTGAGCGCACAGGATACTGGGGGTCTACTCTCCCCAGGAGGCGCTGTGCACCCTCCGTCGCGTGTTCGGTCGCAGCAGCCTGCACGTGGCGACGGCGCAGGAGGACCTCGCGTACGCGCTCTACGTGCTCGAGTACTCCTCGGGACGGTTCTACAAGGCGCGGGACCACGCAGAGAGGGCCATCAGGATCATTGAGGTGAGCGCACAGGATACTGGGGGTCTACTCTCCCCAGGAGGCGCTGTGCACCCTCCGTCGCGTGTTCGGTCGCAGCAGCCTGCACGTGGCGACGGCGCAGGAGGACCTCGCGTACGCGCTCTACGTGCTCGAGTACTCCTCGGGACGGTTCTACAAGGCGCGGGACCACGCAGAGAGGGCCATCAGGATCATTGAGGTGAGCGCACAGGATACTGGGGGTCTACTCTCCCCAGGAGGCGCTGTGCACCCTCCGTCGCGTGTTCGGTCGCAGCAGCCTGCACGTGGCGACGGCGCAGGAGGACCTCGCGTACGCGCTCTACGTGCTCGAGTACTCCTCGGGACGGTTCTACAAGGCGCGGGACCACGCAGAGAGGGCCATCAGGATCATTGAGGTGAGCGCACAGGATACTGGGGGTCTACTCTCCCCAGGAGGCGCTGTGCACCCTCCGTCGCGTGTTCGGTCGCAGCAGCCTGCACGTGGCGACGGCGCAGGAGGACCTCGCGTACGCGCTCTACGTGCTCGAGTACTCCTCGGGACGGTTCTACAAGGCGCGGGACCACGCAGAGAGGGCCATCAGGATCATTGAGGTGAGCGCACAGGATACTGGGGGTCTACTCTCCCCAGGAGGCGCTGTGCACCCTCCGTCGCGTGTTCGGTCGCAGCAGCCTGCACGTGGCGACGGCGCAGGAGGACCTCGCGTACGCGCTCTACGTGCTCGAGTACTCCTCGGGACGGTTCTACAAGACGCGGGACCACGCAGAGAGGGCCATCAGGATCATTGAGGTGAGCGCACAGGATACTGGGGGTCTACTCTCCCCAGGAGGCGCTGTGCACCCTCCGTCGCGTGTTCGGTCGCAGCAGCCTGCACGTGGCGACGGCGCAGGAGGACCTCGCGTACGCGCTCTACGTGCTCGAGTACTCCTCGGGACGGTTCTACAAGGCGCGGGACCACGCAGAGAGGGCCATCAGGATCATTGAGGTGAGCGCACAGGATACTGGGGGTCTACTCTCCCCAGGAGGCGCTGTGCACCCTCCGTCGCGTGTTCGGTCGCAGCAGCCTGCACGTGGCGACGGCGCAGGAGGACCTCGCGTACGCGCTCTACGTGCTCGAGTACTCCTCGGGACGGTTCTACAAGGCGCGGGACCACGCAGAGAGGGCCATCAGGATCATTGAGGTGAGCGCACAGGATACTGGGGGTCTACTCTCCCCAGGAGGCGCTGTGCACCCTCCGTCGCGTGTTCGGTCGCAGCAGCCTGCACGTGGCGACGGCGCAGGAGGACCTCGCGTACGCGCTCTACGTGCTCGAGTACTCCTCGGGACGGTTCTACAAGGCGCGGGACCACGCAGAGAGGGCCATCAGGATCATTGAGGTGAGCGCACAGGATACTGGGGGTCTACTCTCCCCAGGAGGCGCTGTGCACCCTCCGTCGCGTGTTCGGTCGCAGCAGCCTGCACGTGGCGACGGCGCAGGAGGACCTCGCGTACGCGCTCTACGTGCTCGAGTACTCCTCGGGACGGTTCTACAAGGCGCGGGACCACGCAGAGAGGGCCATCAGGATCATTGAGGTGAGCGCACAGGATACTGGGGGTCTACTCTCCCCAGGAGGCGCTGTGCACCCTCCGTCGCGTGTTCGGTCGCAGCAGCCTGCACGTGGCGACGGCGCAGGAGGACCTCGCGTACGCGCTCTACGTGCTCGAGTACTCCTCGGGACGGTTCTACAAGGCGCGGGACCACGCAGAGAGGGCCATCAGGATCATTGAGGTGAGCGCACAGGATACTGGGGGTCTACTCTCCCCAGGAGGCGCTGTGCACCCTCCGTCGCGTGTTCGGTCGCAGCAGCCTGCACGTGGCGACGGCGCAGGAGGACCTCGCGTACGCGCTCTACGTGCTCGAGTACTCCTCGGGACGGTTCTACAAGGCGCGGGACCACGCAGAGAGGGCCATCAGGATCATTGAGGTGAGCGCACAGGATACTGGGGGTCTACTCTCCCCAGGAGGCGCTGTGCACCCTCCGTCGCGTGTTCGGTCGCAGCAGCCTGCACGTGGCGACGGCGCAGGAGGACCTCGCGTACGCGCTCTACGTGCTCGAGTACTCCTCGGGACGGTTCTACAAGGCGCGGGACCACGCAGAGAGGGCCATCAGGATCATTGAGGTGAGCGCACAGGATACTGGGGGTCTACTCTCCCCAGGAGGCGCTGTGCACCCTCCGTCGCGTGTTCGGTCGCAGCAGCCTGCACGTGGCGACGGCGCAGGAGGACCTCGCGTACGCGCTCTACGTGCTCGAGTACTCCTCGGGACGGTTCTACAAGGCGCGGGACCACGCAGAGAGGGCCATCAGGATCATTGAGGTGAGCGCACAGGATACTGGGGGTCTACTCTCCCCAGGAGGCGCTGTGCACCCTCCGTCGCGTGTTCGGTCGCAGCAGCCTGCACGTGGCGACGGCGCAGGAGGACCTCGCGTACGCGCTCTACGTGCTCGAGTACTCCTCGGGACGGTTCTACAAGGCGCGGGACCACGCAGAGAGGGCCATCAGGATCATTGAGGTGAGCGCACAGGATACTGGGGGTCTACTCTCCCCAGGAGGCGCTGTGCACCCTCCGTCGCGTGTTCGGTCGCAGCAGCCTGCACGTGGCGACGGCGCAGGAGGACCTCGCGTACGCGCTCTACGTGCTCGAGTACTCCTCGGGACGGTTCTACAAGGCGCGGGACCACGCAGAGAGGGCCATCAGGATCATTGAGGTGAGCGCACAGGATACTGGGGGTCTACTCTCCCCAGGAGGCGCTGTGCACCCTCCGTCGCGTGTTCGGTCGCAGCAGCCTGCACGTGGCGACGGCGCAGGAGGACCTCGCGTACGCGCTCTACGTGCTCGAGTACTCCTCGGGACGGTTCTACAAGGCGCGGGACCACGCAGAGAGGGCCATCAGGATCATTGAGGTGAGCGCACAGGATACTGGGGGTCTACTCTCCCCAGGAGGCGCTGTGCACCCTCCGTCGCGTGTTCGGTCGCAGCAGCCTGCACGTGGCGACGGCGCAGGAGGACCTCGCGTACGCGCTCTACGTGCTCGAGTACTCCTCGGGACGGTTCTACAAGGCGCGGGACCACGCAGAGAGGGCCATCAGGATCATTGAGGTGAGCGCACAGGATACTGGGGGTCTACTCTCCCCAGGAGGCGCTGTGCACCCTCCGTCGCGTGTTCGGTCGCAGCAGCCTGCACGTGGCGACGGCGCAGGAGGACCTCGCGTACGCGCTCTACGTGCTCGAGTACTCCTCGGGACGGTTCTACAAGGCGCGGGACCACGCAGAGAGGGCCATCAGGATCATTGAGGTGAGCGCACACGATACTGGGGGTCTACTTTCTAAGCACCAAGTCCGTAGTTTCGGTCTTAGTTACGACCGTTTCCTACTCCCTATCACCTACGGACATACGATTATTTCGGGGCCCGAACTAAGATTGAATGACAGCACGATTTCACAGTTGTCCCTACTACTGATGTGTTTTTGCCCGTCCGAAAAGTTGAACTTGACACTTGTTTTGTTCACTCCTACGTTTCGGGGTACTTTCGGACGGGCGACTAACTTCGTTAACGGACTTAGGGAGTAGGCTCCCTGAACCGTGACTGAACTGCTTTGTTCTTGTAGTCGCAAGCGCGACTGCTGAACGTAAAGTCCTGGATTCGATCCCTAGGTCGGGCAAAATGATATTGGGCTTTTCCGTGTGGAATTTCTCAGTAGCAGCCTGGAGTCTAGATTTGTGCCCGGTTGATGGAAATAGGCTCGCCCCCTATTGGGACTTAAACATAACGCCAAAATGAGGGTCTTTTCGGGGAATAGAGGCTTTGTTACATTATTCGTGAAAAGTTCCTAACTTATACATACGAGTTTTTTCTGATTTGAACAATGGTATAATAATAATATGTTTCACTGGTATTCTCTTCCCGTGACAGCTAGGTCACGTGATTGACCTAAGACTACGTCATCAGCTGGGAGTGCTTCCACTATGTATAAATAAATTACCCGAGCAAGATGCATTTTTTCACATATTTGCTTCTTTGGAGAAGCAATTTTGAACTAGTAATTTTATATAGTTTACTTTTTAACTAAATAGATGAATAACATGAAATAGAAAATGGTTAGGCTAGTTAGCAATTTATTTAATATTTATTATGAATTAAAAATCTCCTTTATTGTATTGTAGATGTAATCAATGGCAGCATTGATCGTGACATCAAAATATCGAATGTTTGTTTCAATGAAACAAACATTCGATATTTTGAACACTCGATGTATTGAGTGTTCGATTGATTGAATGTTCGATTTATTAACCATTCGATGAAATGAATGTTCGACTATTTGAACATTCGATTTATAGTGTTCGATCAATTGATTTTCGATGTTTTGGCATTCGATATGGCGTAGTACACCCATATATGTGTATCCTTTGTTGGAGATCCCAAATAACATACATACATACATACATACACTCACGCCTTTTTCCCATGGGGGTAGGCAGAAACTGTAGAACGCCACATGCTACGATCCTTACATACTCCTTTCGCTTCGTCCACGGTCATACATCTTGTCATACATGCACGCTGGTTGAAAGTACTACGCACCTGTCCTTTTTGAAGAACATCACCAATAACATCAATGTATGTCCTTCTAGGGCGTCCTCTACTGGCGTTTCCACTGACATTCGCCTTATAAATTCCTTTTGTTAATCGCCGTTCACTCAATCTTTCAACATGCCCAAACCACCGAAGCATACCCCTTTCAATTTTTGTCACTACATCATCTTTTAAACCGCAACTTTGTCTTATCACATCATTCCTCACTCTATCATTCAAAGTTACACCGCACATACTTCGCAAGGAACGCATTTCCACGGCATTTATTCTACTTTCATGACTCTTCTTCCAAGACCAACATTCACTTCCATACATAAGCGTTGGTACCAGTACACCATTATGGACAGCCAGCCGTGCCTTTTTGGACATCGACTGGTTAGCCACAACCGCATGCATAGCACCATTCACTTTATTTCCCGCATTTGCTCTCCTTTCCACATCTTCATCAATCTTACCATCTCTTGTAAACATACTTCCCAAATAAACAAACTCATTCACCTGTTCAATACTTTCATCTCCAATCTTTACCTTACACCCAGATACATCTGCATCTCTTTCAAAAACCATTACTTTCGTCTTACTTATATTAATTTTCATCCCTTTCCTCTTATATGCTTCGTTCATCACAGTTACCATGTCTTGCAACCCTTCCACTGATGATGCAAGCAGAACTTGATCATCTGCATAGAGAAGACATTTGACAGGCAACTCATTCATTTTCAATCCACAATCACTCCCTTTTAAATCTGTCAAACAACTATCCATGTATAGGTTGAACAGCCATGGTGACGCTACACAACCCTGTCTAACACCCCTTGAGATGCCAAACCAGTCTGTGAACGCCCCATTTATCCTAATACAAGCACTGGAATCCCTGTACAGCGATTTCAGTGCCCGCACCAAGCGCCAGTCCACCCCATACGTAGACAGTGTTGACCACAATTCTTCCCTCCACACACTATCATAAGCCTTCTCCAAATCAACGAAAGCGCAATACACTTTCTTGTGCTTTGCCAGATGTTTCTCGGCTATGCATCTTAAGGAGAAGATCTGATCCATACACCCCATTCCCTCTCTAAATCCTGCCTGAACATCCCATACTTTCTCGTCTGTTATTCTTATCACTCTATTAATTAAAACTTTCGCATATAGTTTGCCGACTACACTCAAAAGGCTAATGCCGCGGTAGTTTTTACACTCTTGCTGTGAACCCTTTCCCTTATATAGTGGTACGATTACCGCTTTGCACCAATCGCTTGGCACTTGGCCGTATCTCCAACATATATTAAAGATCCGGTACAGCAGGCTTGCTACCACCCCGTCACCTCCCTTAAGCATTTCGACAGACACTCTGTCATACCCAGCTGCTTTTCCAATTTTCATACCTTTCAGCGCTTTTACAATTTCATCCATCTGAATCATATTTTCATCATCTGTTACTTCCATATCAATGTCTGACCCACTTGCTTCCGCCCAGTTACCCACTCTTTGCACACTGTCCTGCCAACACAATAAACTTTAAAAATATTCCTTCCAGCGTTCCAAAACCTTACATTCTTCACTTAACAAGCATCCATCTCCTCCTCTAATTATATTCATACTTGATGATCCCGAAACTCCACGAGCCAATCTTACTTGTTTCCAGAACAGTTTAACATTGACTCTGAAGTTGTCGGAGAACTTCCTACTATACTTTTCTTTCCTTTCATTCTTCTTCGTCTTTACTATATCTTTTACTTCCGCCTTTATTTCGGTGTATCTTTTCTTCACTCTTTCCACATCGTCATTCATATTCGTTGCCTGATTCATCCTTATTATGGCTTTAAAGGCTAATAAATTTAGCCACGCTTCTTTCTTCTTCCGTACCACCTCTTTAACTTCATCGTCTACCCAACAATCATTCGTTCTCGTCTCATTCTTCCTTTTCGCCACACCGCATACTTTTGTGGCCACTTGGACCATACTGTTTTTCAATACATCCCATACTTCTTCTACACTATGATCATTTATTCCTTCCAACATCTCATTCGTCTTTTCTTTTAGTTCCCTCTTATATTCCTCTTTCACTTTTAATTCTTGCAACATTTCTACTTTTATTCTCTCAAGTGCGGTCACAGAAGCTCGTACCCGATGACGCCAATGCTTAAACAGACCATGTATTCGACACATGACCAAATAATGATCGGTCCCCACATTGACACCCCGATACGCTCTTGCATCTGTGACTTTACTCTTCAGTCTTTCGTCAACAACCACAAGGTCAATCATGCTTCTGCTGTCTTGCCTTTCCCACGTATACATGTGAATCTCTCTGTGATTAAACATGGTGTTCATTACAGAAAGATTCTTCTCCAAACATATTTCTAACAAACTCATTCCGTTCTCATTCACCCTTTTATCCCCAAACACACCCAGTATACTTTCATAGCCTTTCCTTTTAACACCTACCCAGCCATTGAAATCACCAAGCATAACAATCTTTTCATTCACTCTACACTCATTCACAATACCTCTAATACTATCCCAGAATGCCTCTCTTTCCGAAAGCGGGGTTCCCATGTCAGGTGCATAAACACATATTACGAAAATATGGTTTAAACCCACCATGGCTCTGACCCACAGAATTCTGGGACTTACACACGCATAATCTTTCACACATTTCATCATCCGTTCTGAGAGAACAATCCCCACACCCTGACAAGCCCTATGTGCCTCTGGGACACCAGACCAGATTGTGGTTAAGGAACCGTGTTTGGATATGTCCACTCCCTTTCTTTTCGTCTCATTCAAACAAAGTGCATCTATTCTTTTTTCATTCACCAAGTCACATACTTCATCTATCTTCTCTTTTATACCTCCCTGGACATTCAATGTAGCGAAGCGACATTCTGCAGCTCGCTTTTCGCCCCGTGAGAACATTTGACGTGGTGTGTGGCGAGCATCACCGCCGATTCCGAGTTTTTTATTTAAATTCGAACTCATTTTGTTCCCACGAATAGCTAGGGAAGTATTTGTCCGCCTCTACAGGGCCCCGCGTGTAGAGGTACCAAATCCCAAATAAATAAATAAATAAATAAATAACGTGTTTCTATTATTTTCAGAACCTGGTGCCCCCGGACCACTTGTTGCTTGCGTCGGCCAAGCGGGTGAAGGCGCTCATACTGGAGGAGATCGCGCTCGACACACCCGCGGGGCAGGACATGAGCGGTAAGCGCATACACACTTTTATTATTGTTCATATTAGCGTTAAGGTTTGGGGCGCATGTTGCATGGGACTTGAACATAACTGCCTAATGGGGAATATGCATGTAATTCAAAACACTTTTATTATTTAATAATAAAAGTGTTAACACAACAACAAAAAGTGTTAAAACAAAAACATTGTACAGGAGTTAAAAAACAAATTGCATTATTTTTTACATCTTTTAACGCATTAGTCATTTTACAATTCATTATTTTATGTAACTTTTTTTTTGTGGAACGGAACGCAGTCTCGAAACGCGTCGTTTTCGAAAATGCCGGAAGTGATATTAAAATCCACGTGAATAAATCTTTAAATAATCTTTTCTTTGCAAACTGATTGGTTTCTCACTGAGGTAAGTTAGTAAGTGCGATTTCTGCTTGAATAAAGCAGAAGAAATAATTTAATTTATGTGATGTTTGGCTAAAAAAAGATGTAAACAAAGCAGTATCGTGGATTATGACGTCACATTATGGCCGCCACAATAAAGACTGTTTGAACCGTAGAAGAAAATTGTTGAAGTTAAATAATTGTTTTGAGCAACAAACAATAGTAACATTTGACTTTTAATCCTTTTTCTGGGTTTATATTACTGTGCTTTATTGATTAAGAGAAAAAAAATATTACATGCATATTCCCTATTAGGGTATACTATACACCTCTGCCCACCCCTTCAGGGAATATCGGCGTGATGTTATATTATTGACGTTATATTTAGCCTACTAAGAGCGGTTACGCACTGCATCCTAGAAAATACGGGGATATTGCTTTTCGCAATTTATCCGATCCGATTTCGTGAAAATACGGATCTAGAGTCTAAAAAACTCGGACCGAATTCGGATATTGCTAACGCACTAATCCGATCTCCGATCCAAATCCAAGCAATTCAGGGGCCATCTTTACAGTCCGATTTGAATCCGAGGTAATGCGAAAGCGTTCATACAAAAAGTGCTACGGCTACTTCGGCCCGTCAATATTTCTTCTGAATTAGAGACTGACTGAGAGAAATCGGATGACGGAAGCCGGATCTAGTGCGTAAACTACCATACAAATAGTTCTATGACTTCGGAACGTATTTTCACGGATTCGGATCGGATACAATGCGTAACCGTTCTTACGTGTAGAACTTGTTTATGAAGCACCTTAAACTTTGTCATCATCATCCAAAGAATGAAATTATTCACTACTGAGTATTCTCTCTAGAGCTCCTTTCAATCACGATAACCGTATTTGTCCCTTGCTAGGTCCAATTTCAACCTAGTGCTGCCGGTTGAAAAAGTCATTAAACCCTTAATCGGGCATGCGGTTTTAAGAAAAGTAAATAACAAACAATTTGGATTTTTTTTATAAACTACAAAAAGAGGAAAAAAAATTTTTTTTTAATATTTATTTTTTACTCAAGAAAATATGTAATAAAAAATGTTATTTTACCAAAAATAAAAATATAAGAAAGAAGACATCGCAACATACTCCAAAAAAGTTGGTGGGGAAATTGTTCCCTGTGCCCGATTAAGGGTACTTACTGCCTACTAAAAACGCTTTTTTTTATATTATTTTGAAATTTACAGCTATTGTACAAAAAAGTAATGAAAATATTCTAGATCTGAAAGACCAAAGTATTTTTTTATCATTTTTGTTTAATAAAGATATTTATTTCACCGTAAATATAATACACGAGATTTTAACATATTATAAAATGAGTTCTTCTATTTATTACAGTTGTCTCACTGCTGGGCAAAGTCCTCCCCCATTTTATATATAACGCGTTTTGTTTCGGTTCGGGTTTTGAAGTAACATTGGGGGGTAGAAATATTTTGGTATACCATTAATGCCTAATAGAATTGCAGACATAATCGTTATAGTTGCCAGATTTTTGTTTATAATGCCATAATTTTATCCATTGACAGCTCCTAGTCTGCTAGAAGAGTCGGAGGCGTTACACAAGGCGGCGCTGGCGTTGTCCATGATGGCGTTTGGAGAGAAGAACGTGCAGACTGCTAAACATTACGGCAACCTGGGCAGACTGTACCAGAGCATGCAGAAGTTCCAGGTTAGATGATAAAGCATTTAAAAGACTGAGAAGTTCGATATCCCCATAAATATAAAAATATTAACTAGGCTACCCTTCAGTCTTGAATTTTGTGTAGTTTTGAGAGTTTTCCATTGTTCAAAAACATCCTCTCATGCGGCTCGGTCTTCCTGTAATACGAGTTTGCAAATTACGAAAACGGGCTAAACGGGAAAAAAATATTTTTCGTGTTTTCGCTAAACTGAACAATACACTTCTCTCTGGTGAATGTGTAATACCCCGGCTACACGCTCCGACTTACCTGCACAGTCGTGACTGTTCAAAAAGACGGAATACCGTACAGTGACCACACGTGCAGGTAAGATCGTGCAAACTGGACTGTGCAAACCTCATAGTGTTTTGAGAGCTAGTCACGTCACGATGTGCGACTTCTTAAATCACTCATTGTGTCGTCGAAAATAATTTTGGCGGACTGAAACGCGGCTCAAATGACCGGCCACACGCTGCAAGCCACAACTGCGCAGTCTAATCTTCAGCATGTCAACGATTGCACAAGCCGCGCTTTCGGTCCTGCGCGAGCTACCGTGTTGCCGTCCACACGTGCGGTCTTACCTGCGCTAACTGGTTTATGCAGGCATGCTCGCAGGCAACACGGAGCGTGTAGCCAGGCCATAACGTGAGATACGAGTTTTCTTAATTTGCAAAACCGATCACTTCCGAACTGAGTGCGACTTCATGATCACGAATGTTTTTAGTACTGCAGTAAAAACTGATCTTTACTCTGACAAAATGAGTGTGAGAGGCGCGAAAATGAGCGACTGCCATAGGTTGTTCGATCAGGTACATTGAGTTACTTGTAAGTTGTGTTCTAGGGGTACGGTTCTCCCGGTACGACTGGAAAAATAGCTGACTAGTCAGTGGAGTGCTGAGTTAAATAGAAATAAATAAACCAGTTATGCATACAAATTATTTGTTAAATTTCCAGGACGCAGAGACAATGCACCTGAAGGCGATAGCTATAAAGGAGGAGCTCCTCGGGCCGGAGGACTACGAGGTGGGACTCAGCATCGGACACCTCGCGTCACTCTACAACTACCACATGAACATGCACTGCGCCGCTGAGAAGCTCTACCTGCGATCTATATCTATCAGTGAGTATATGTACAGAAATACCTAATTAAAATGTAAAAAAATAACAACTACACTTGAGAGGAAATTGAGCTACTTCTTTTTTCACGTGTCCTGGTTATTAGTTTTGGTTTCATGAATTATATAATTCAAAATACAAAAAACTACCCTCATTGAAGGTTATCAAATAACCTTTTAGGCGATATATGTTTAGAATTGATCTGTTCCGTAGTACCAAAAATAATAACAATTATACGTACGTGAAAAATAGAAGTGGCTCGATTTATTTTCTCCCAACTATTTATTGGAAGTCAGCTGTCAATCTAAGCAAATACGATCGAATATCAGTATTTTACACGGAGTTCTTTGGACATTTGATATACTATTTGACTTTGGTAATAACTCACTGATGGAAGACACTATAGTGCGTTCAATCCACTATGACCTGCCCCACACCTTGTTGTGTTCGGTAGCCGCGTAGTGCGTATACACACATACCTTATTATTATCTCATTAGTGTGCGTATAACATGTAACTATTGTTTGGCGATAGAAGTAGAACTAACACTAGCAATTTATAATGGACACTTGCACTGTAGCTATTTAGACAAAGAGTGCGGCGCGTTTTCGTGGATTGAACTATCTGTATACCAAAACATGACCTAATTATAATTGAAATCTATCAAAGTTCCGTATCATAAGGCTTCGATTTCATAGCGCATAGATGTGCTGAATACATGATGATTAACGAATACAACAATACATTTCAGGCTTGAAGTTATTCGGCGAGCGGTATTCGGGACTGGAGTATGACTACCGCGGGCTGGTGCACGTGTTCACACAACTGAAGCGACACGACCGCGCTAACCACTACAACAGACTGCTGCAGCACTGGCAGGGTATGTAGCACACTTGTTCTAGTATAGTATAACGAGTAGATGCATGATTCTAACTTCATAGGATACATAGACCAGTCTCCAGTAGTGTGACAGCTTTTGAATTAGCAAATTGTACTAAAATACACGAATTCCGCAGGATAAATTATCACCCCCTCCCCCCTGCGTAAGTAGGGTCCGCAAGTTCACCTAAGGGTATAAATATACTAAATACAATACAATACATTTATTCGCCACAAGATATCGTATACAAGGATATTTACAAAATTGTTATAAGTCCATCATATCTAGCCATTTCAAAGGCATGCGAATTTTTAAAATTGTTTTCATTACAATTATCAATTATTTAAATACTACTGTTTACATTATTACCTATTTATTACATTAATTAATTATTTCAAAAATTATATATTATCATAGCCATGTCACAATCAATATTAAGTTATACATTTCACAATATTATCAAATTATTAGGATTTATTTGCAAAAAAGTCTTCAATAGTGTAGAAAGAACGGACTGTAAGCCATTTTTTTAAATGTCTTCATTTGCATTACTGGTAGTTCTCTAATGGCTTTGGGGACTGTATTAAATATTTTATGCGAGCCTGCATACTAGAAAGATTTCAAAGTATCAAGATCGTTGTTTTTTTTTGTATAAATTAGTAAATACCCTTGTTATCGATTTTAAAATGTCATCACCATTAAACAAATTTGCTGTCATGGGCGTTACACTTAACCACTAAAACGCAGTTATGAAGATATTGCCATTATCACCATGTGTGGGAAACTGATTGGTGATCGGACTATATTGTTATTAGACAAAAGTATTCTATACAAATAGTCATATTAGTTAGTCCTAATTTCCATTCACACGATTTTCCTTCCCCACAGAACTGCGGGAACAGTCTAAAGCGGAGCAGCAGCCGGCCCTGGGCGACGAGCAGATCATCCCGCTGTCGGAGCTGCACGCCAAGTTCTTCGGTCCCAACGACTGAGCGCGCGCTTGCCCAGCGCTGGGCAACACACACGCACTGAGACACGCTCCACCGTCCCACCGTCCCAACGCGAACGTGCGGACGTTAAATATTTTGTGAAACCGACGGGACTATTAAATATTTTAAGGCTTTATTGACTACGGAAAATTGTCTGTTTATTGTAGAGTGTACTCTGAGTTCGAATGACGCGACGACGATATGCGAGGTTTCATTTAATGTGCGACTGTGCCTGATACATAGTAAAATGCACAATAGCGTATAAAATTATTGTAAGTATACTATAAATTGTCGAATTTTAGCACAAATGAGACCTCGATCGCTATCTAGAACGGGTTTTGTGAAGTCGGTACTGAGTGGGATATTGTACAGATGGCTCGTTATAATACTCAAACAAGTTATCTCTGTGTTCTAGCTTTTATACTCAAAACGACGACACGTAGGAATATTGCTATGTATGCACAACGCACATGAACGTCGAGAGAGATATGTTTATTGTGAGGGCTCTAAACCTGCTCAATTTGTAAATACGTAATATTAATAATAAATTAAACAGCTTTGCAAAACCCGAGCTAGCTACAGTTAGGACCGGGACACATTATCGTGTCTCAGAGTATAACGCCAAAGGCTATAAGCTAAGTCATAAATTGTAAAAAATATAGGCCGTATTTTATGTGGTTGGGCCTAAATATTTGTCTGATTGTTTGTATTTTGCGTTATAATGAGCTGTAGTGTGTGCCGGCCTTAACTCAGTGATGCGCGTAATATAATGATACATGCAACCTTATGAGCTCGTGCGAATAGGGACTGACGACTGTTTCGGTAGCTTACTGCGTATGTTCCTCAATATACACTGAATTACAATATCAAAACTATTTGTTCACATTAACATAACCGATATCAACATATTACATTTCACAAGATAACGTAATGTTTTTAAAAAGACTTAAGATTGTAAAAAATACTGTGCAGAATTTAATAGCATCCAGTGATCACTAAATCTTAAACAAATTTATATCAGAACACGAACTAAAATATTGTATGCTACCGTTTTTCACTGCTCTTCATCCTAAAAGTCAACTTAGGTGATTACAAAACATTTAATTAAATATTGAAGAGGCCATAATGAAGTGTTAATAAATATATTTGATAATGTAATATCAGCATGTGATGTTATTGTGTACGCATTTCGTGTAAATTTACATTAGTTATTGTTGCTTTGCGTAAATTAGTTTTAGTGATTCGATGTATGTATGAATGTGCAATCTTTGACTTGAAATTTTGTATATATTGTTTGTTTTTTTGCCAATGTTGCCAGTTGCGGTCACAGCTCAGTTAATACGGGAATACTGTAACGCATAATAATTACAAGTCAATCTTGAAATTATAAATAGTATTTCAGTATGAATCTTCTCTTTGCATGAAACTGTATACAATATAAATAATTATTTAAACCTCACTGCCGTCATAATATTTAAATATTGTCTTGTATCATTGTATAAATATCAGAAGTTATAAAGTAGTTCAGTAGGAAAGAAAAACATATCTATTTTCGCTTTGCAAAGACCTATATAAAGAAGTTGTATTTGTTAACAAAATGCACAGTATAATGTTGAAGTGGATGACGTATCAAAATTTTATTTTCTTACATTCACAGCTTGATGTGTTTACAAGTATTTTTATGAAAGTTTATATACATATTGTAATGTTAGAATCAGTTAACGGATGGCTGTTACGTGCGAATGGCGTGCGATTAAATAAGTTTTATGAACATACATTGCCTTTTGATTTTATCCTAACTACAACCGTTTGAGATCGATAACTGCGTAGCTAAGACAAAGGCCCTGCGCAGACGGCACACTTTTTGTGCGATCGAGTCTGCGGCGCACAAAAAGTCTGCATGGCGCGCAAAAAGTCGGTCGCGGATTTTTAACAGACTCAACGCACACGACGCACATCTTCGATCATTTTGTCGGCAGAGCTGTAGGGACGTAGACGCTATGGAAATCGTGCAAAGATCGCGAAGTATTATTTTATACATGAAGTACAGAAAAAGAAGAAGAAATAGAGAATTTTGGGTACATCTTATACTTTCGGAAAGATTACTGAAGGGACAGTTCCATACTAAACATTCAATTCTGAAACAACATCCGGCAAATTTTTCAAATTTTATAAAATGTCTGTTACTACATTTGATGAGTTGCTATTTATTTTAAGACCTGCTTTGACTCATTCAGAAACAACAATGAGGAGGTGAATTAACATAGTTACATCGACCTCTGGCGCCATGATAATAGATCGCGTGCGTTACGTCCACCCCTAGCAAATGCAGATTGCCGACTAAAGTGTGCGCCGTCTGCGTTAGCGCGCGTTGAAGCAAACGTTCAATTTTTTTCACACACTTTTTGTGCGGAGCGGCGCGCCGCGGCGCGGTGCGGTCTGCCCGAATTACACGGATTTTTTGTGCGCCGGACTTTTTGCGCGTCGTGTGCGTTACTGCATATAATTGCATAGGTTCTATTTTCACAGACTAAAAAGTGCGTCACGGATAGTCTGTCGTCTGCGCAGGGCCAAATAGTAACTGATAGGATTTCTTATTGCACGATTTCGTATGTCCCTCCCCATACCAGTATTTACGCAATTAGTCTAGTTAAAATACCAGTTAAAATTAGAGTTGAGAGTGGGGTTACTCATAAACTGAAACACAAAACTTACATTAATATTTTATTCGTAAAAATTAAAGCTAAAAAGATTACAATAAAGATTCGAAATAGTGGAATGCAAACGTTCCAATACCTTTTTATAAATAAATAAATAGAGCCAATTATGTAACTTTATAATATGTACTACCAAAACGCTACTGACATTTGTGAATAATTGATATTAAAATGAAACCAGTAGTAGGATAAAATCTGGCGCCCACTAGGCTCGCCGAGTCGAGTCGAATAGAACCGCAATAATTCGCCTCCTATACATTTACTATAAAACTGCGTCGATCAGCGACGAGCCGAGACGCGCCGAGTCGTATAACTCGCGCGCATCGCTTGTCACGCGAATTTCTGTATTAACGACTTGCGATTACTGGCCGTTTCGCCTCACACGGAACAAATGCGACTCGACTCGATTCGACGTGTTTCGGCTGTAGTCGACGCTAGGCTTAAGAATTGCATAAATCATCATCTCCCTATCCTTATCCCACACTATGTGAAGTCGGTATAACATGTATTCCTCTACCATCCTCTATCAACCGTCATAATATTTGCATAAATATCCTCTGATAAAACAATTTGTAGTGAACTATAGGCACTGCTAAGGCTGCATCGTGTAATAGTATCTAATGTATCGTTGTTTTATTCTTATTTTAGCTACAAGCGTAATAAGCATACATTAGTAATTCAGTCGTATACTTCGGGGGTTATCGCCAATCGAAGAGAATCTTCTTTCTGTTTTGAAAATGAGTTGGGGTCACATCTGTTTCTACAAGATGATCAATCAATGTTTTAATAATTAAAAAGTTATCGCTGTTTTTAAATTTACTTTAGGTAAATCCAATGTTACTTTTTCCCAAACACTATCTCATCTTATCTATACTCAATTCTTGCTAGTTATAAGGTGCTAAAAAATGAACGCTCAAAAATTTTAATTATTGTTTGATTTGTATGGAAAGTTATAAAAAATTACGTGAAAATCGAAAAAAATGTTCTACGAAAGTTGTTCAAAATTCTTGGAGTATTTTTTTAACATCTTGTATTTTATTAGATTTAATAAATCAGCTGCCTTCGTCTGCTTATTTGAGCTTAAATTAAAACTTGTCTTAAATCTTAAAACATTATGCACTACGGGTTTAGGTCCGTCGACCGTATACATAAATATTATTGAAACAATCAACTGCCAAAAACACGAATAGATGCAAACTATCTCACAAGGACAACTTGAGTACACATAAAATATCTTATTCTAAGCTGCACGCGACAAAAAAGCGTTTATTTTGTAGAGCAATAAACAAATGGAGCGCTAAAATGCAAGCGAACTCTGTAGACATCGTTCTACCGCCAATTAATGCATCGTCCAATGTCGGACGAACGGTCCCTCCACGTGCCTCACAAACTGCGCGAGTTTGATTGTAGAGAAATATGCCTTTTAGCACTCCATCCGTTTATCTTCGTAATCTTCGCTGGTTTAAGCAGGTCCCAGGAGTGCGACCAGGGCGCGCTTGTAGTCTCCAGAAGTCTCGCCCTGCTGGCGTGTCGCAAAAACCAAGATGGCGTTACCAAGTAGTTCCGTGAGACGTCAATAGATGGCGTTGTGTTCAGAGTAGTGAAGTGTCGAACGATGCGCATGCGGCGTGCGGAAAGAGAAAACGCGACATGATTAGTATTTTGTGACTTTTTAGACCCGTAATCAATATAATTTTAATAATAAATTTGTATTATCGTCAAATAATTAGGTGATCGTTACGGGTCTTGGAAATGTGGGTTATTTACTTGTTCAGACAGGATATTTAGCATAATATACTAAATATATAGATAAATAAATAAATGCACATGATTTTAATAGCTCAACTGCAACTTCATAAACTAAGGAATAATAGTATGAACTACTCTCTCTATTCTCTACGACATATTTTAAACTATAAATCGATGTTTTTCAGCAAATACAGGCATAATACTATCTATTATATTCTTATAACAAAATGATCTCACCTCCTTTTCCATTCACGGTGGCACAGAGTTACAAAAAGGTGAAAAATATTAAACCACATTACATACAACATAAAAGTAATGGTTCAATTCATAACATTAACATCGAAAGCAGAGATTAACCCGATGAAGAATAAACATAAAAATATATGATACTATTCCTAATATTTCTCGAGAGATTTTTCATAGACGAAGAAGTTCAAGAATATTTTCATGCTTAGAATAGCATAGATAAATAAGCATTACTTTCATGCTCATAATGTGCTTTAATAATTGTGTAAGCGAAAATAATAAAGACCCTTTCAATTTAGGGCTAGACTCACAGACCGAACAGACTTTGCTAAGTAAATTAATCGTTTCATACGAACATGAACCTTATTTCCATAAGGATAATGTTCATATTGAGATAAGCGAATGTGAATAAGCGTTTCATACGAATATGAACATTAATGTAAAACTAATAATGTTCATACTCGTCTGAAACGTTTATTTAGCAAAGTAAAGTCTAAGAGCGGTCTGTGAATGTCGACCTTAGGGAGGATAATTTTCCTAATTGGATCACAGATCATCATCTGCCTAGCCTTTTCCCAACTATATTGGGGTCGGCTTCCAGTCGAACCGGATGCAGCTGAATATCAGTATTTTACATGGAGCGACTGCCTATCAGACCTCCACAACCCAGTAACTGGGTAATACGATACTCTTGGTAAGACTGGTTGTCAGACTTTCTGGCTTCTGACCAACAGTAACGACTGTCAAAGATCTACAAATGACAGCCGGGACCAACGGTTTTACGTGCTTTCCGAGGCACGGAGGAAACTCGCTATGGTAAATGGTCACCCATCCACAGACGAAGAAGCGTGGCTTAACCCGGAAGATCGGTCTATGCGGCTGTAATTATTTAGCCACGAGCTCCTCCTAATTGGATCACAGATAACTAAATATAAGAGAGTTGGAGAATCTTTTCCATTAACAGAGTGATTATGGGTGATTGTAGTATAATGCTGGTAGAGTTTCATATTATTTATTTTGGGACTATAAAACATACTCATCTCCATAAACCAACTATTTTTTCAGTGTAAGCTGAGCTTGACCATTGCAAAGTATAAACAGCAAGTGCTTTTCTACTGCCAACGTGAGTGCAGTGCAATTGAAGCTTCCGACCAATACAAAAAGGGGCAGTGATTGAAATGATCAATAAAATAAATAGCAATATTGTGTATTAATTGATGCCAATTTGGAAGTGAAAAACCTTGAAACATGTTTTGGATATTATTTTTATAAATGTGCAGTTTAATAAGGAGTTTTCAGTATAGTATAGTACTGAGAGACCAGCTAGCCTAATATACGCAGTGCTAAATAATTTTGTCGTGGAGTTATCTTGTGCTGAGACGAAATAGTGCATGAGTCATTGTAATGGTTTAGAGAAAACGTTTGAGCCAGTATGAGATCAATATCAGTACTAGCTGATCGAGAACGAACCGAGAGTGAACTCCCAGTCGAAAGTTAATATCAAGCAATTACAAACATTTCGACCGATTAGTTCGACTCGCGACCTCGCCACGTGTTCAGCTCATGATTAAAAGGGCTCCCTTTGGGTCCGAAACTAGTCGGGCAATCCCGAAAAATGCACGTGAGTAAATCGTAACTAATCATAAATATGAATATGTCTCACGAAAGTTATAATACAAAAAGCTACAATCATTTTTTCACTTCCAAAGCAGTAAGGCATTCTAAGTAATGCAGATAAAAGAGAGTGAAGTAATAAGATTCCACCACCACCCCACCATCCACAAATTGCACATACCGATAGGTCACTATGGAGCGTCTTATCATACAATCTCTCGTACTCGGCCTTGATGCCGCCGAGGTCCAACTCGGACCGGTTCACGATCACCCTGACCAGGATCTCGTCTTCAGTGCCAGCACCCTGCATAGCGTTGCGGAGCCTGGCCGCGAACCAGGCGGGAGCATTCTCCACACATTCAACTGAAAGAAGGAGAGGAGTCGTATAATACGTACCCTGACTTCGCTTTCCAGGGTCTTATCGTACAGTCTTTCGTATTCTGTTTTGATGGCCCCCAGGTCGATCTCGGAGCGACTGACGATGATTCTGATGAGGGTCCGGTCGTTGGTGCCGAGGCCTTGCATCGCGTTTCGGAGACGCGTCGCGAACCATGCCGCTGCACTTTCCACGCACTCCACTGAAAATATTTGGGCGGCGAAAAGATGGGTTACTTTAGATGCACATGAAGCACATGGGCAGGGCAAGAATAGGTAAATAGTCTAGATTCAGCTAACTTGGTACCGATGTCTGCTTAAATAGGCAGACTAATGCCTACTTGTACTTATTTGGGCCTCAAAATAAGCACAATTTTCCCATATCCCCCCTTTTTGCACTTCCAAATTTGGTTAAAAGATTAATATATAGTGTTTGACTGAGCTGCTTTGCTCTACCCTGGATATAATCCTGGCTACGTTCATAATAGAGTATGTTTTTTGTTCACAGTCTTAAGGAAATTTAAATAATGTTCTCTATATTAGCTTCTAGTGTTATAAACTTTATAGTTTCTAACAGGATTTGCCAAAGATTCCGCATTAAGCGCCAGAGTCATTGCTTGACACTCCATATATTGCCGGCAAACCGTTATGTCGGTAGGCGTGCTGGAATTTATTATGAATGTCTAAGTTAGCTTCTATTACAACTACCGATAAATAAATAAGTTTATAAGCGCTTGGTAGCAAGGTTGAAGCTTCAGGAAGGCTTAAGTAGGCTTTTATACGGAAAAGCCTGCTGAAACATGCAACTACGTTAACCAGGACAATCGTTTGGGAGCCCATATCCATCACTGATTACCGGATTTTATAATGTCAGGTATATGTAGATAGACATAAATGGAGATGTCTGAAGAAATGGTCTTTGGGAGTCTTTATAAACATAGAGAAAATTACACTCTCCCGAAAGCAAGTTCTGCCTGTTATAACAGGTTCGGATAAAGTGATGTCAGACAAAAAAAAACAATCTAATGAACTATAATAATTTAATCTATCTCAGTATAAGTTTTACACATTCTCATAGTTTCAATAATCCTTATCAAAACACAAAGGGGGTCACACTACAACCTAACCATATCAAAAACAGCGTAATTCGAGCACAATAGCATTAATAGTCTCTTCCGCTGTGACGAGACGTGCGTCACCGTCGAGGCATAGAATTAATGTGACACACAATTGTCTCAATTACTCTATCTTATGCGATACGACGCGGTATTGGCACGCGCATGCGCCACATATTTTATTTATAGGTAGTCCGGATTGTAGAAGCTCGAAGTTTTTATAAAATTATGATAATTTGGATTTCTAGTGACTTCTTTGTTGGTTTTGACTAGCTAATGAGCTTAATGTATGAAAGTGCCGTGTGCTGCAGTGCTAGGCCCCGATTATGGAGACAAGGGAACCACCGTGCACTCCGTCGACTGTCATTACATACAACTACAACTCAAATATTATGCGCGTAAAAGCGTGTCTTGACGCTAATACATCGTCCTAATTATGTTTGAGTTATACGCTTAACGCCTCGCTTCACGGTCCTCGTCTCCATATATCCATCCATCATAATTTGATTATCACTTGCATTAATGGTGAAGGAAAACATCGTGAGGAAACACACACACCTGAGAGGGCTCCAAAGAGTTCTTATAAACGGGGCCTTAAGAAGACGTAGATCAGATTGCAATTGCAATCGCAATTTGATGCAGGTGTTGGTGTTGCTGGCCATCAACCAGACAAAAGAGCATCCACGAGTGACGATACTTAAGTACGTCCGGCGCACGCTGGGCAGTCAGCCCCGCTACCAACCTTGCTGACTGGCTAATCTTTTTATTACGGCATACGCTATCCTCATATAACTTGTGCACGAGACAAGAAAAATAACGCTGTAACCTCTTATGAAAACCATAAGAATGCCAAGACAGGGATGACAACATAAAGCATAGCATAATCAGCCTATTACAGTCCCACTGCTGGACACGGGCCTCTTCTCAGAATGAGAAGGATTTAGGCCTAGGACGTATACATAAGTGAAGCAGGTAACCAGCACCGACCTACCAGCGCTTATCGGTACTGGTCCGTGCAGGTAACCGCTATATAAAGGAAACGGATAGAAGCAGGGGCTGGCATTTTTTAACAAAAATACGCCTTGTTCCCTTGCAAATACAGCAACAAATGACGGCTTACCAGCGCTGATCGGAGCAGCAGGCTTACTCCCGACAGGATCGAGTTTTGAATCGAGTCGACTTAGTGTCAATTCTTACTCTTGAAATCGACAAAAGCGCACAATCGTGCACCGGCTCGAATAAAAATTAACGACTGTTTTTGATATTTGTTAGTTTTAAATCAAACCTCAGCACAGTCGTGCAGTTTTGTCGATTTCAAGAGTAAGAATTGACACTAAGTCAACTCGATTCAAAACTCGATCCTGTCGTTAGTAAGCCTGCAAGTCGGAACTTGTTGGCGCAGTTCGGAGCTTGTCGGCGCTGGTTCGCCACACAGTATTATAGAGACTACCTGCGCGGACCAGTACCGACAAGCGCTGGCAGATCGGCGCCGGCAGCCCGCTTTCTACGTGTATACCCACGCTGGCCTGGTGCTTGTTGGCGGACTACACACCATGGAGTTGTTTATTTATCTATATAGCTAAATGGGTATGTTACATACCGATGGCTGAAAGAGCTTCCTTCAGTTCGCCGTCGATTTCCGCCTTGATGGCCTGCTCGATGGTGCGACCTGAGATGTTCTTATACTCCTCGAAGATCTGACGCAGCTGGGCGAAACTCTCGTGGGCCAGGATCTGTTCAACGACAAGCAGTTATATTAGACTAAGTGCACAGTAGACATATATGCTAAAGCAGTACCTCAACTTACTATAATCTCAAGAACTGAAACGCTCACAAAGACACGCTCTGTATACTGAGTAGTTTTTTGTTTTTGTATGGAACTGTATCCCGAAAATACCTTATTTGTCTTGTTGCAGTGCGTGTCTGTGTGAGTGTGTCAAATCGGACGATTGTAGGTAGTTGAAGTACTGCTTTAGCTTATGTCTACTGTGCTAAGTGTCTCCTCACACTTATCAACGCGGAATTGGCTTAGGCCGGTCGGAAAAGCTTAGTCTACGGGCATAAAGGGTGGAACCGAGGTCGTTCGCCTCGGCTCGGTGCGGACCGACCTAGGCCGATAAGTATGGGGAGATCCTAAGTCTAATATAACTGCTTAGCTGCTTAGTCTCTACAGTAGTTAAAACTAAATTGTATTAGTATGTCCACTTTCTTTTAATGATATCATACATTCATGTTTTATTTATTTTTTGGTAGGTAATACATTTTAAGACATTTATTTTTAATCGATGACTCAGATTTTAAAGTATTATGGCCGGTTTCACGTCATAGGCATAATTTCTAATTTCCTCGTCACACGCAACAGTAGTACAACTTCAATAATTACACCCTACCTCCTTACTATTACTACGCACATGAGCGACGACGCGCAGTGCAGTTAGAAAATTGCATAATGACAAAACAAAATGTTTACGTTAACAGATAATGATTCAAAAATTAAAGAATAATGCTTGCTTACCCTGTTGAAAACTTCTTCATCGGTCCCCCACTTGGCCTCTCCCGCATCAAACAGCGCTTGCGCATCTTCCCTCGCCTTCTCTGGGTTGACGCCGACCTCCTCGTTGCGCGCACCCTGTCGCACAGACTATGTCAACACGTAGGCAACGCTCTTATCACGCCTTGGGTGAGGTGATCAGTATTAATGTGTAAGAGGATTGTATTTGGGAAAATCGTAACAATCAGAAATGTACAGTGAGTCTGAAATATCATCTTGACTGCGTAAAACATCATGCAAGTATTCGCGCAATCGATTTTTTAGGAATAAAATGGCGTTGTTTAATTTATGTTACTCACGTGCATTTTTCGGGTTTGCCCGACTAGTTTCGGACCCAAACGAACCCCTCAGTCATAAGCTGAACACCCGGCCAGGTCGCGAGTCGAACTGTTTGGGTTCGAAACTAGTTAGGAAATCCCGAAAAAAGCACGTGAGTAAACCGTAACTAATCATAAATATGAATTGTGTCTCACGAAAGTTATTAATACAATAAAATATATGTTTTTAAATTGATACTATTGTCACAGATATTTAAACAATGGACAAAATACAGAGGATTTCACAAATTACTATAAAAAGACAAAAATGCATTCTTAACAAGTCAAAGTAAATGGCATGCTAGACAAAATACAAGACGTTTACAATAATAAATCACAATAAATATCGATTTCAACGTCAGCCCACAAATGTCTAATAACCGCGAAATACTACACCAATCCAATGTATCACATCTCAGAACTTTATGATACAAAATAGATAGTTAGTAGTGATAGTACTGGTACTGAACCAAAAAGGAAAGAGTGTATTCACAGATGTTTGACAAAAATACAGTTCGGAGTTAATATCTTGAACCGTCAACTAGGAAAATGAATTTAAAGAAAATACATTGAATTTATTTTTAAACCATTTGATTATACGAAATTTGTCCAATTTTGACATAATAGAAGTAAACTATGAACATCAAAAATTCATTTCAGTATACAATTTACTACACTACAAATTCTACATTATACTGACCTTGAGAGACATGCAAAGGCAAACTCATCAGACATGTTAGTCTAGTTTCAACTACCAATTTATAACTCTACGTCCTACTAATAACGTGTTTGTTTGTGAGTTTGTCAATCAATCACGGCTTGGGTCAATTCATACTAGCGGAAAGTCGAAGCGCATCGAAGCGTTAATCTGAAACTTAACATGGCAAATTCACCCTTATCTCCACAACGTAATGCACATATTATATTTCTAGAAGACGTGCGAATACGCGCGCATTCGACGGTATTCGTCTTCTTTTTAACCGACTTCAAAAAGGAAGAGGTTCTCAATTCGGATGTTTATATATTTTTTTTGTATGTTCGGACGTAACTCCGTCATATACAGGGTGGTAATTTGAAATGGGGCATGAAGGGCAACTACCTTAATCATTGTAGCTATAGGAAAACGTTCTGAGAAGACCACCCCTAACTTTTGGGATAATTTAAATCGGCATTCACAGATTTTGAAAAAAAAGTACAGTCAGCGAGAAAAAGGGCTGTTTTCACAAAACTTTTTTATGATGCCAATCGATCCCATATCCCATAAGGATCAAAAGACTCTTCCGGACCAACTGAAGTTGGAGTACTAGAAAAGTCAGAAAACGCAAAAAACTTATTTGAGATGGGGTAGTTATAAGGGCAGCTACCTTAAACGTTGTGGCTAGAGGAAAATGTTCCTAAGAGACTGTCCATATTTTTTGAAAATATTTCGAACTGCATTCACAGATTTTGAAAATAAAATAATTTTTTTTTTCGGCATAAGCGTCACTTTTGACAAAAATTGTTTTTCTTGATTTCTGACGTTTCTCGTACTTTAACCTGAGTAGGTCCGGAAGAGTATTTTGATCCTTATGGGAAATAGGATCGATTGGCATCATAAAAAAGTTTTGTGAGAACTGACCATTTTTTTTTATGACTGTACCAATTTTTTTTTTCAATTTCTTTTTCTGAAATTTGAAATAATGTCAAAACTTATGGCCAGTTTGCTATCAACATTTTCCTGTAGCGACAACAATTAAGGTAGCTGCCCTTATAAATAACCCATCTCAAATAGTTTTTTGCTATTTCTGACGTTTCTAGTACTCAAACCTCAGTTGGTCCGGAAAAGTTTTTTGATCCTTAAGGGAAATGGGATCGATTGGCATCATAAAAAAGTTTTGTGAAAACAGCCCTTTTTCTCGCTGACTGTACTTTTTTTTCAAAATCTGTGAATGCCGATTGAAATTATCTCAAAAGTTAGGGGTGGTCTTCTAAGAACGTTTTTCTGTAGCTACAATGGTTAAGGTAGTTGCCCTTCATGCCCCATCTCAAATTACCACCCTGTATAAACTTTGGATTTGCAAAATTCTTTTTTTGTTTGAAATAGTATTCTCCCGAGATGGTCCCATTTAAATTTGGCGAAGATCTGATGAAGACCCTCGGAGATTAACAATGGAACTCTTCAATGGATAACAGCAAATTACCCGGGATTGCTGTAATTGCATGTTTGTGTATTATTTATGCCACTTAAAATAGAAAAATAAAATAACTTAACATAAAAACCGACTTAAAAAAAAACTAAAACGAGTAAAATCATTACCATATTATAAAACTAACAGTTTCAGAAGTCGGTGCCTTCAATTTAGTTCAGTGTAAAATTGCACCGACTTCTGAAACTGTTAGTTTTTTATCTCGGAAGAAATATGTGAATTACGTTACGTTATGGAGGCACAATGGAGGTAAGGGTGAATTTGCCATGTTAAGTTTCAAATTAACGCTTCGATGCGCTTCGAGTCTGCGCTACTACGAATTGACACTTAACGGCTGAACGGATTTTGATGAAATTTGGTACACAAGTAGACCATGACCTGGATTAGAACATAGGGATACTTTTTATCCGGGTTCATGAAGTAGTTCCATTAGGAGGCGAGTGAAACCACGAGCAATAACTATAAACAATATAGCACACTGTACACACAATATTTACAAATAAATTACTGATCACAACACTCCAAGGTCATAAAATAGTGAGCGAAAGCGAAGTCGAAAGAAAATTAATGGTGCGTGCCGCAATCAGAGTGGTCCTTTCACAGGGCTCGCCCTATTCAAGCCCATTGTGCAATTTGTATGGGCGTCTTCACTTTCATTAATAAGGTAGTGAGTCGTTGAATGAGTCTGTTTCTCACGGTATAAATAATGGACGATTGGCACACAGGTTCTGGGGTATAGAGGAAAGTAATGATACTTGGCGTCCTATTTTACATTTTATTTCTCTTATTGTTTTTGTATAGTAAAATGAATTTAATACCATCGCAGAAGTAGCGTTAGGCCTATAAAATTAGACTTAGTCTTCTGCGATATTTACGATACCGAAAAACGTGAACAAAAAGTTGGCTTTCGATCAACCTTATCAGTATCACCCTTATTACGAAAGATGGTCTAAGAAAAACCTAGGTTTTAAAATAGCCCCGTCTCTTTTTATTATGTGACATGAGAAAGTGATGGGTATATTTTAAATCTGGGTTTAGCTTAGTCTTGGTTTAAACCATCTTTTGTAATAAGGGGGTCAAAGTCTTAATTTGTTTATTTTAATTTCCATGCAAAAATATCTCTTTAATTTATTTAAAAAAAACTACAGCCCTGATACAGTTACGAATTCAGGAAATGGAGCTACTAATCCAAGCCTTCAAATATGATCTATAATGTAAACACAGCTGAATATCTGGCTATTTGCGCGTATTTTTTATAAAATCTTTGAACGGCTATATCACTAAAACTACTGTCTTTTGGGGAAAGTTGTAGAACAAAAGTTATTCATTATTTTCGGTAGTTTAATACCTTATCGGATTAGTACCCCATTGCCGTATACTCAACTCTTATGTTATTCAAGCGTTACGTGCAAAAGAAAACATCGCTAAAGCTTCATCTAAATACATTTAGTCCAGTCGTTAATTGTCATTGTTAGTACCGTTCCCAAAGTAAATCGTACATGCTTTCATGCAATATACCACCAATGTGATACCCATGGGTATAGCCAGACTGGGGCGGATGGGGCACTTGCCCCACCATGGGACAGGGATGGATAGGTAAATAGTCTAGATCCAGTCAACTCCCTATCCTCCAGTTGCTGATTTACGAATTCTAGGATAAGCAGTAACTAAGTAACATTTGAGTACGGAGTTGTAAAAAAAATGCTTTAAAATCCCTGCTTATCCTGAATTCTTAACTCGGAAACCGGCTGTAAGTCTACTTAAATAGGGAGACAAGTGCCTGAATATGCTTATTTGGGCAAAATTACCCTATATTCTGCACTTCCAGATTTAGTGTAAAGATAATAATTTACTGTTTCTCTGAGCGGTTTGCCCCCTGGACAAAATCCTGGCTACACCCAAGGTGGTATCGCTTATTTTTAGTTATCATGTAAATAAAACTATGATCATAAAAAATATACTGCTTATATTAACGTCAGAGCAAGTTTTCTGCAGTAATCAAACATGGTGACAAAGTAACAATAGCCAACGATTACGTTGTGAAATAAGTGATTAACTTGTTACTTAACAGGTTTTTTTTTTCTCGGTTGTTTGGCACTGGGAGGTTGAATTGATAAAATAATTACCTTTGTTACATTGTTTATTTTTTTCTTGTTTCGGCTTGGATAAAATTATCTACTTTTTTGTTTTATTTTGTAGAGAATTACAAATATTAATCAAAGAGACAGAGATTTAATTGTTGCTGAGGAATTTGTTCCCAGCGTAAACACTACCTAGAGCCCGTGGTAAAAAGCGGTATTTCAAAAAAAGATGATTCATATGGTATTGGATAGCATAAAGAAATACGCCTCCAGAATTAAGGCAAATAGCGGTATCTTATTTAAAACATTCTCGCACAACACAAAAAAGTTTTCCCTATCTCAGTTTTACTACGAAAACTAAGTTTACAAAACTTAATTTTCTCGAAACTAGCTTTCCCTGAGATACCGCTTTTGCGTTTAGCCCGGCAGGCTAGGAAGCGGTAAAGAATGGACCAATTTATGGGCTGTCAATTGTAATTTTGACTGATTTTCAATCCAGTTTAAATGAGTTTCGATTTTGATAGTATTTTCCATCAAAAATCAAACAGATATTCGAACGTGTTAAGTTAGTCCCACGCTACATCATTCTTACATTATTTTAACACAAAGAAGTACATTGCATGCGTATTGACATCGTATAACATAGTACTCACAGTCACGATGAGGGTCAGCAGACGACGGAAGTCACCTGACGTCTCGGAGCACATGTGCTCAGCAAGAGGGCGGTCATACACTGCACATAGAAGATAATTTTAATGTAATTCATAGTAAGAAACGATTCAAGGTATCAATCAATCCATCAATAGCCCAAAACTCTAATATTTATTCAGTTAATAGGTTGCTTTCAACACTTGGCGACTTTTCACATGCTCCGGTTGCCGGGTACCCGGTGGCCAAGTGTTTTGTCTTGTAGGCTCGCTGTCACTCGTACCGGCTTAATTTACCCGGCAGGCGGTGGCCGGGTGCGCGCCGGAACCACCACGTAGTGTGTCCGGTAGTTGTCTGCCGGTTAGCTGGCAGCCGGACTCATAGTGGTGTATGGGGCACAACGCAAGCTTTTACACGCGCCGACCGGCCAGTTTCAGAACTACAACCTCGGAGATACGACTGCAGCCGGGTCGTGTGTAAGCTCATAATGGCATTGGATACCCGATACCCGGCCATCGGAACATGTGAAAAGGCGCTTCTACAAATAACTTTACTAGGTGGCTCCGGTCTTTCCTAACGTAAGTTTAGTTGGGAAGAAAGGTTTAAACAAACTCAGGGTTCTCATTGTTTTGTATATTATAAGTCTAGACATTTTTTTATTTGGTTTCGTGAGCTCGGTGTTGGTTTGTATACGGTTTGAGCTGACTGTCCCCGACTGATGGCCCCCATCATGCAGCGACCCTGTTTAAGAGAGCTACATGACAATAAAATGCCAGGCCCATCATCAATCAACTCAGAACATTGTAGTCAACTGCTGAATAGAAGTTTCTCCTAAGCTCCAACGTTCAATCAATCAAGCAGTCTTTGGAAAAAAGTTGTTTTTCTTAGAGTCGTCTCTGTCATTAATTAGATCGATAAATGCGATATTTTTTGTCGAGAGTTTCTGTTCTGGTTTTGGTGTTTCGTACCAAAATTGGCAACACAGACAACTTATTTATGTAATCAGTCTGAGACGAGTGTTTCACGGTTTACAAAAAATACTGTCTTTTGTGTTCTTTTGTATAAATATTATTGAGTAAAGGTTGTTGAACGTTGTCTAACATGACTCATAGACAATAACGAGTACGTCAAAGTGTTACAAAACCGAGAAGCCTGCAAAACCATAATTATTTACGTCCGCCTTTGTCGTTGGATCTCGGGGCCTAACATGGAAATATGAATTAGACTAATTTCCATAAGGCCTATTTTTCAATTGTCCGATAACTTATCCTAGGAGTTTTGACAGGTTTTTTAGGCAAAAGCTGTCTAAGCGTGATATTAATTTATCCCTCACGTAGAAGTTATCTGAGGAAAAGTCAGCCCTGCGAAGTATAGGTACTGAATTCGGCTTAGGTACAGCCCACATCAGTATACAGGCAGACATTATCGTTATTGGACAAATAGTCTAACTCAGTAGCGTTATCCTAAAGTTTAGTAAAACTTTAGGATAACGTTAATTTCGTGCTGTCACTGTCATTTCGCCTTAAAGTGACAGTGACAGCACGAAACTTAACGGCAACTTAAAATTGACTAGCGTCAGTAGCGTGTCAGTAATTGGCCTTATACGTATCATAATTAAATACTCACTCTTCTCATAAGCCTCCACGATGGCCGCGATCTCCGGCTTGGTCCTGGTGCACAGGATCTCGACTAGGGTGTCTTCATCTGTCCCGAGGCCGGACATGCACTTGTTCAACTCCTTACACAGGTACTCCTCCGGAGGCATCATCAGCGCCACTATCACGTCTTCGAAGTGACCGCCCAGCTCCGACTTCAGGTCCTCGATGATGTCCTAGATCAAAATGATGAGTTTAAAACTATAGGCATTAGGCAGTCACTTTGTTGCTTACGTCAGAAGTATCTATGATATATCCGATGGCCTGGCTGTCTACGATAGCCTTGTTTTATCGTAATCAATCTTCAAAATGCGCAATCTATAAGACATTTTAGTATTATTATACTGTACTAGTTGTACCCGGCATGCGTTGCAATGCACTTTTTCCTACTTACTACCTACCTAGCTACCTACTACTTACCTACCTTCAGAAACAAAATCAAAATAGCAACAAAAAGTTAAAACCATTTTCATGCATGCGGTAAACAAATGAAGAATGGGCCATACTGAGATCATTTCGTTTTTTTTTAAATATCAAAATTTTCTTTCATAAGAACCTTCTAATGACAATTATATTACACAACAAAAAAAAAATTGCGAAATCGGTCCAGCCGCTCACGCCTGATGCCGTGACCAAGGAAAATAGGGATTCATTTTTATATACATATATATAGATTAGCTACATCATCCGCGGCTTTGCCTACGGTAACATAAGGTTACTGCTCATCACCCACGTTCAATAGCGTGAGCTTTAACTGGATCTGTCCAGTAAACTTGGCGTAAAGCTCAAAGATACAAACAGACAATTCTAAAATCGACAATTTTGGCATCACAATCGTTCTTAGGATGCGTTGCGCTTACTTTGTTTCCAAAAATATTTAATGTTCAGTTTTAGCAACGTTACGATTTTATAATATGTATAGATCTAGAACAAAGTCTATTTAAGATTTTAATAACATCTCATCAGTGGTCTTGACCTCGAAAAAACTACTAATAGGTATCTCAATACAAACACCTTAACTATGTACTACTACTAAGGTGTGATTATCATGGAAAAACGCCAAGCATGACTAATATGATGACGAAGCCATGGAACGTAGCGACCTTGATAGTAGATTACGTGTATCTAGCGCACGCCACCACCAGTCTACCGCTCCATGTAATATGCATAGCAATTTAAAATGGTTTGTCGTTTTTAAATAATCAATAAACAATAAAACGTGCTAGTATGGGGCATGGGGAAGTAAATTAACCACGAAAGTAAATAAAATTGCCTCCATGAGTCATGATCCTGAAGTACGTCCGACGCACCTTGGGTGGTTAGCCCCGCTACCGACCTTGCTTACTGGCTTGAAATTACCAGTTTCTGGCGACGGGGCTGATGTTTCTACCCCTGCTCTTTGTTTCTTTCTTTTGTTTCTTTTTAAAAAACGTTGCCCCACACTAAGATTTCTCTTGTATCGTGGGTGCGTTTACAGACACAAATCTCACAAACAAACGCCCAGACCCGAAACAACCATCTGTAGGCCATACAAATTTTTGTTCCGTGTGGGAATCGAACCCACGACCCGTAGCGCAGAAGCCAATCACTTAGCCACTGCACCAAATGGGTCGTCAAAGTCTTTAAAGCGGGTGTAGATCATAGCATGGCCTATTAAGGCAGCCAGGCGATTGTGAAATATTCTACAACTTCGCTTTAAGGCGCCTTTATAGTAGATGAAGCCTCTTACTGAACAAATATAAACACACACCTAGACACACCTACGAGTACAATTACTTTATTACACAAATTCAGATGAGTTATTCATTAATTCATAGTTTTTTTATTTAATTCTATACAACGTAACGCCACATCTCGTTGGTGTCTGCGATGCGATACAAGTCCTGAGCTTTAGTGCAGAAACCACTGTTAATCACGCCTTTATTAATGTTTTAGGGAAATAAACATATAATATTATTAGATTACTTATCCAAAAGCCTTCGATTAACTTTCAAAGTTTTTACATCTCAATAAAACCTATATTATTAAAAGCTCGTAGTGGATACGGCCGATGTTTAGTCGCGTAATATTTTTAAAACCTGAGTCATTTACTCTCGTTCGTTCTCACGACTGTGTATTCTAATTAATCATTGACCTTACCAAAGTCTAAAGTAGATAATATTATGAATATTTTAATTTGCGTGAACATGAGTACACACCATCGTAAAGTGTACATATTTTTTCTAAACGAATGAACGAATTTGTACCTAAGTAATTTTTGTACTTACACCAGATTTTAAAAGGGGCGCGCTTCGGTACCATAGATAACGTTTCGCAGTTTTTTCTAGTATATCAGTCGAGGTTTAGGGTACCTACTTTCAGAAAAAAGAAACCATGAACTCTTTATTCTGTACAACTTTTACTATGGAACAAACTGAACATTCGTGAAAAATAAAACAGCTGTTCTGTATACAAAATATTCAATATTGTTTAACAAAATGTATGGAACGGCTGTTTTCAGATGTAAAGCGAACTTATTTACTTAACTCACGCCTACATTCACATTTCACCGTTATGTTTTACGTCCCATGTAATAGGGAGCGAGCCTATTGCCATCGACCAGGCACGACCGACCGGGATGCTACTGAGAAATTCCACACGGAAAAACCCAATAACACTTTGCCCGACCTGGGGATCGAACCCAAGACCTAACGCTCAGCAGTCGCGCTTGCAACCGCTAGATCAGCGAGGCAGTCTTATTTGTACTATTTAACTGAAATTGATGATAGCAGAAAGGTAAATTAAATACTTAACACACGAGCGGAGCCCCGGACACAGGTAGTCAACTATCATTGCTATCTTGTGAGGCCCTAAGCACAGTAGACATATAAGCTAAAGCAGTACCTCAACTTACTATAATCTCAAGAATTGAAACACTCACACAGACACGCTCTGTATACTGAGTAGTTTTTTGTTTTTGTATGGAACTGTATCCCGAAAATACCTTATTTGTCTTGTTGCATTTTTGTGTGAGTGTGTCAAATCGGACGATTGTAGGTAGTTGAAGCACTACTTTAGCTTATATGTCTACTGTGCCCTAAGCTACTTGACGTAAGTAATGGAAGTCATTGCTCTTCCGTAGTTCCATCATCCGTTATGACGAGCGATTACTCACGTCCTATCATCATAGTGAATCTTTTGATATATTTAGATGTGATTGAGAGTAATGAGTAACAGTTTTCCACGACATTGACTATGAAGTCTAGATTCTGATAGTGTAAATATTTTCAGTTATGACGTTTGATGTTGCACTCATCTGTGCAAATATATAATTGCAAGTTATAGATTAAATGTCTATTGTTTACGATATTAAAGATGTGTATAGCTACAGTCTAGCTCAGCGGTTCCCAGACTTTTTTTCCTCAGGTGGACCCCCTGTAGCTACATTTCTACCATATTACCATGTAAAATGTGAAGATTAGATCTTTTTGTCACGCCAACGTAGACTCCCGTCGAGTCTCCCGTGGACCCCTGGGGGTCCACCTGGACCACTTTGGGAACCTCTGGTCTAGCTTTACAGTATTTATGTGAATCTAGATTTTTTCATTAGTGTCGTGGTGGCCTGGTAGTTACAGACCCGCTGGTTAAGTACCAGGTTGCGGGTTCAAAGCCAGGCATGTACCAATGTGACTTTTTCAATGGTTAATCTAAGACGCCACTGGCATACGGTGAAGGAAAACATCGTGAGGAAACCTGGACTTAGGTCTCAAATGTCCCTTAGGTCCCAACCCGCAGTGAGCAAGCGTGGTGATCAATGCTCGTTTCTTCTCTGTATGAGAAGAGGCCTTTGCCCTGCAGTGGCACAGTTACAGGCTTATGTTTTTTTATGTGTTTTTAGATTTTTTCATATACGCGAGTTATTGTACGCAAGTGTTCGCTTTGTTCGTAAAACTTTCAGAAGGCGACTTGCTGCGGGTGTGACCACTTTGAAAGTCGGTTGCACAAGTCAACTTACGCAGTAAGAGTCAAAATACACGTCCGATAGTTGCTTCCGGGAGCCGGATCCGACTATCTGATCGGATTCATGAAATACACGTACGATTCTCGTGTCTGATTTTTTCTGTATGACGACGACGCCCGGACGATGCTTACGATTCTGACATCCGATAGTCTGATCGTATGTGTAATTCATGTTCAGACAAATGTATGACGCGGAGGTCTTCAGATAGTCTGATCAGACTATAGGAGGCAAGTATCGGACGTTTATTTGGGCTCTAAAACTTGCTAGTGAATTTGGCATTGGAGGTTAAGATCAGAGGTTAAGATCTCTTTTAAAGTCCAAACATTGTGGTATATAAACTATGCATGTGTAACAATGTATGGCAATGTCTGAAATGGCTTTTTTGAGGAAAGAGTCATAGCAGGTTTAAGTTGAGTTATTACATTAGTGCACTTACCCTGCCATACTCATGGGTGAAGGCCTTAGCGATGGCCTGTCGCTGGGCATTGGACCGAGTGGTCAGGATCTCGATGATGGCCTGCTCATCAGTGCCGAAGCCCTTCATGGCGGCTCGGAGCGCCGCCGCATCCTCCGTCGCGTTGAAGTTGGGTACGCCGACTACAGTTGGTTCACGCTAAAATGAGAAAAGGTTTGTAATGTCATGTGTAAAATTGTCTCTACTGTCATAATGGTTAAATTGTCGTAGCATGACCAGCATGGCTGAGGGAGGGGTGAGGAGATCTGTCGCCCGACCAGTAACAGGCCGAGGAAAGCGGCGCGCCGTGTTCCACGCGCACCAATTAGGACAACCAAAGGAGTAGCCTCCTTTGGTAGCCCTTCTGAGTGGTGCACGCCCCCCAAACTAACCAAACAGGTTAGGCTAGGCCCCACCTAAGGCGTGGTTCGACAAAGTCTGTCGGACCAAGACTTGCCGGGGTCGCGGTGAATGGACTAGTGAATCCCGCGGCTCGGCTATTGGTCCTCGGAGGAACACCATGGTAATTTTAGCCGGTAAGAATCCGGCGTAAATCTTCACACTCCCCAGGGCGGACGGAACCCAAGAGGATTAAAGATAGTTCAACCTACGAACACTCCATGAAGAGTGAGAGTACACGCGATTTAGACGAAGAGTGGGGCGCAGCTTCTTGGATTGAACGTATAAGTCGCGCGGAGAAGGTTTGCCGATAGCCTCATGACGTCACGCGTCGATGGCCGGTACGATTAGTAGGTAGGCCAGACGAGCGCGGGTAGCGGTCGGAGAAGTGGGAGGGGCAGTCATCGGCAAACCTTCTGCGCGCGACTAGTACTTAAACTTATACACAACGTAAAACAAAGGGTTCGTGTTCACACTGAACACCAAATTTCAAATTGAGCATGATAACTGATAAAAGTTCTCTTTACATTACCTTACTTGGGAGCAAATAAATCGTTATTATTTTTGGTACCTAATATGGAACAGATCAATTCGAAACATATATCGCCTAAAAGGTTATTATTTGATAACCTTTACAATGAGGGTAGTTTTTTGTCAGCTTAGTAATTTCGTCCTCCACTGTGCTCAATTTCAGGTGATGGTGAACCTCTGAGTTCTTTATGAACCAGGGAGCGTTGGCTATTTGTTTTATGATGGCTTATATAATCCATGAAACCAAAACTAATAACCAGGATACGTGAAAAAAGGAGTGGCTCAATTTATTTGCTCAAAAGTGTATTTGGGAATCACACCTGTGATGTCAAATTTTAGGTAATGTGGCTATCCCTCAATGTCAGTCTTTGACCTATATTATAAACAGCCACACCTTGTCTGGCGTAATTTATGGAGTTTATGATTGACCCTTGGGATACTGACTGCGTTTAGTGTAATTAATATTACTCATGACAAAAGAAGTAAATTATTCTTTTGTGAAGTTTTTATCTTTAGGCATGTCTCTACTGCTCACGACACGAAGAGACAAACAGTTTTTTTTTAAATATATATATACCTTTGCCCCACACTGAGATTTCTCTTGTATCGTGGGTGCGTTTACAGATAGAAATCTTCACATGCATAAACAGCCAGGGGGCCTGCTCCCTAAGTCCGACAACGAAGTAAGTAAAGTAGGCCGAAACGTAGGAGTGAACAAAACAAGTGTCAAGCTCAACTTTTCGGACGGGCAAAAACACATCGGTAATAGGGACAACTGTCAAATCGTGTTAAACTGAAAAAATCCGCAGTAATCTCGCGTTAAAATATATACCTATTGATATTGATCTATAAATGCAAATTATTTATGTCTGGTGATTGATAGCTACAACAGATAAAATCGTTTCTGCCTTAATTTTTAACAAAATTCTGAATTAAATGCTTTTTTTATGTAGCGGGTATTTGGGGGGGGGGGGGGGCTTGCCCTGGGTGATGATGACTCTTGCTTCGCACTGGCCATAGGTACATTTCTGTGAACTGTTTACTCACAAAACGACATGACTAATGTCGTAGTAAATGGTTCCTAGAAATATATGATGCATAGAGACATTTTGTCGCGACGAGTCCGGCCGCGGAAAAAACGGCCTTATTTCTGACTAGGCCACATTGAAACTTTAATACTAGGATCACCCATTTACATATCATTAGATAAATGGTCATTTATGAGGGATCAACATTGCATGGTCATCATTTAAGCGACATAATAAATGATGTGTGAATCATTGTCATTAAAATTCAAATTCCGTAGGTACTATAATCAAGCTATACATTTCAAGTATAAGCCAATCTCGCATTGTATAGGTTTCCATAGAATGAACGCTTGATACATAGCCGTGTGTACTACATACTATGAATATTCATCATTTATGAATGGATTCCAGTGTGTGGAATCCAAAGTACTTGTAATAATACTATTACATGCAATAAAGTACAATTAGTGTGGCTTCTTGTACTAAGTACAAGTTTACTTTATTACTTAGTTGAAACGTTGAAACTTGTAAGTTCATTTTACTTGTTTTTTTTAGCACTAGTAAGATAGGGTAAGGTATAAGGGAGGGCTTTTTTGGGGAAAGTAATTCTAATCTATTTTGCATAAATGAGGTTTGAGTATAGTCAAATACTTTTGTAATGGGATTTGTGATTTCTTGTTGTCATCTGTAGAATGTGCTTAAGATAAAAAAGAAATGCACTACTTGTTGTCAACTTTCACTAAGTAAGTACTGAGTTATTTAATTTTAGAGATCTTATCAATGACTTCTGCTTTCTAAACTGCTTTGTTGTTGTCTCATGCCTCAAGTAAACTTTCTTTTTTAAAACTTTTTTAAAAGATTGGGTTTTTAAGTATTTCAATATGTAAAAGTTATCATTCATGTTTCTGTTTTTATTAAATTAAGTAAATCATTTGGAAATATAATCATATCTGTAATCATATAATATCAACTAAAATAAAGAAACGTTACAAAAAGAACTACTTTTATGTGGGATAAAAATCATTAACCTCCTTAGTTGCAAGGTAACTAAACTTAAATTAAATTCAACTCATTAAGTAGTGTTTATTACAGTACTAACAGTCATAATCAAGAATGTTTACAAAGTTCAGGGGCAATCAAAACCTGTTTCACACGATTTCATTACAACTTTTTTTAAATTCAGGGCCACATATTACCAAAAAAAAAAAAGATTAGGCTGTAAGGCTTTAACTGTGCCTTGCTGTGCCTTGTTTAAATTATGAGGCAGAACTATCTATAGACAATAGCATCTCTATCTTTGGCGCTCGATATTCAATTCGGTACATAATTGTTTACTAGGAGACGGCCGGGTCAAGGTTGCGAGTCCTACCCTATGCCCTAATTTGTATTCTGATGTCATTGGGAACCGCCCTATGCCGTAACGTGGGTGATACCAGGAAATAGGTGGTGAAGCAATCAAATACTCACTTGGTACCCCATCTTTAGAGTTGACGTAGCGTTTCTCGGTATCACAAAAAGACGATGCAATGCACCGAAGATACAAATGAGATTTTAAAGGAATAGATCGTTCACAAACACAAGCTCACGGGATTTCTGCAAATAAAACCGGCAGTTGTAATTACTTTGCTCGAACACTTAATTATTTACGTAATTAAATTCAATTAAACGCGAGCCGACGACACAACGACTTACCGCTTCTAAGGAAACTGTCACTGTCAAAAAAGTGTCAGACTTGACAAAGGCATCGTCAGTTTGGGGAATAATAGAGGTGAGCGACTTTTCTTTCTTACAGACTTAATAGTAACGTTGTTAGTCGATTGCGATCATTAAAATCGACTACAAGCAATTGTAAAGCCGAAACAAACTGTCGGACGTGGACGTGACGTGATTGATGTTTTTTAATTAAAGCCCAGCCCAGTCAGTTTTGCGCCGGACGTTCGAATCACAGATTAGTGAATTATGTTTACGAGTCCGAATACTCCAAGGAGTTTCTTGTATTAGTACATTTACTTCTATTCTATGGAATACTCAAGGAACTCAAGGTCTTAGAAAAAAGAACGGAAGACTTATTGTTATTATCGATAGTTTGTACGTGTAGATGATATAAATACTATATCAAAACAATGATTATGTATCCCATTGGCTGGAGACCCTTCAGGTATCGCCAATAACTGCCCGGTTACGTAGAAATGGTCCCCTAGGACCACATATAGCAGTCCAATAGAAAAAAAGAATGATTATGTAGGTACTTAAAGTACTACAGGTAATTTGTCATATTAAGGCCGCCATTGATTGTGATTTTTTGTCACGGTGACTTTTTGTTACCCAAGTCGAATGTTATGAAGATATTTAAATGGGAGTGCGCTCACTATGTTGACGTGACATTACGGTCACAAATATATATTTTCATAGAATTCGACTTGGTAACAAAATGTCACCATGACAAAAAATCACAATGAGCGCCCGGCCTTAGAAGATGCAAATGGGTGACGGTCTCTTTGGAGGATCAGGTCAAAGAGAATGTAACTAGTCTTAGAGCATATACCTACTAGCCTACTGGTAGATCAGGTCTCAGGAGGTCAAAGTAAACAATTGATACATTTCTTATACATTTTATTTAAAAAATACCTAATAAATAAAAAGACATACAGGCAGATTTCATATCCAGAATATCCAGTAAAGTCTAACTTAGGTATCCTAAAACATAATAGATAAATTATGTAAAAAATTATATTACGATTTTATTTATACACAATCATAAACAATAGTCACGGAAGTACACATTACACTCCTAAAATAATAAAATTTTAATTTTTATCGCGTAGTATTTCTAGACTACGGCTACTTTGGGCAATTTTATTACATTATAAATTATGTCAATTCAATGAGCTAAACCCCATACAGTATAATTAAGTCTATTTCTTCCTTGTTTTCGTCGTGGTCTGATGAAGAAACTTTATCGGACGAAGTTTCTTCGTCAGACCCCGCATAAATAATTTACCATCTAATTCCAATTTTCTCTTCGTTTATAACATGGTTATTGCATCCTGCCCACTTAGGCTCGATTTCCACCAAAGCGGAGAGGAGACAAGAGGAAATGTGTTTTGAATAACCAATCAGATTTCATTATTTCCACATCTCTTCGCTTAGCTTCGGTGGAAATGGATCAAGCGGAGAAGACAGGAGATGTGTCATTTTTCTATAGAATTTTGTGCGAGCGAGCAAGCGGCGCGGCAGAGCGTAGATGTGTGTAATCGGGCGGCTGGGCGGAGTCCGCGCTTGCGCGCCTCTTTCCTCGCTGCCTTCTCACACTCGAACTGACTGATTTAGAGCTCTCACAGCTCACATCTCCGCTACGCACAGCTCACATCTCCTCTTCGCTACGCATCTCGTCTCCGTTTTGGTGGATACCGGGCCTTATTGCCGATTCCCATGATTTACCGAGCGTTTTTGGTTAAAATTAAAACTCTTTTATCTTTATCAATAATGAAGCAAAGATCCCATTAGCTTTGCATAGTAGGGGAGTCTACTATACGTTAGTAGCTAGGTATCACTGGTAGAATTAGCTTACTACTCTTACAAGTCTATTGTTATGCCCAGTTTGGCAATAAAAAATGCTACTATTGGTAAGCAAAACAATTCGTTATTGGCCATAGGAATCGGGCATTAGACTTTCCGATTGTTGCCCTCTCCTATCAACTTCTTCATCTGTATCACATACCAATATTTACATTAAAACTTTTATAAATTTTTATTTAATCCTCTTCGGGGCCATCCATAAATTACGTCACACGTAAAGGGGCTGGAGGGGGTAGACGAAGTTTGACAATTGTGTGACAAGGGGTGGGAGGGTTTTAAATTTCGTGACGTCACATTTGGAAATCTAATAGGTCTATCTAGGAATTAGGTAAATGGAAATAAAATTAATTTCGGATTTGCTGTTTTAATTTAATAACTTCTAGATGTAAAATTGCAAAATATGTGACGTCACGCTAGGGAGGGGGGAGTCTCACAGTGACCAGCTGTGACAAGGACAAAAAATCATGAAATTCGTGTGACGTAATTAATGGATGGCCTTATAAGCTACACGCTTAAATCATGTTTGTACACCTTTCTCCGTGGTAATGATATAAATAAAGAGCAGGTCTTCAAATCACTGCCACACCACGATCCGGTAATCTCTTTCGATGCTGTCAACGTAGTACCCATTCATGAACGGACTCGGCAGTGCGTCGGTCAACTAAAAGAAACATTTCATTAATCCCTGTTCACTGTTCTATGTACGTGGTGAGAAAAGGAGGCGAATAAAGCCACGTATTCACTTGTAAACAAATGTTTCAGATACAAGTTGGCAGAAGTTTCAGAAACATCACGTAAATGTTTGTAGAAACAAAGTTTCGGTGCTTTTGCCATCAAAAACTGTCAGTAGTGTTTACCGTAACATGTATCAATGTTTCAGAAACACCTACATTCTTGTTTCTGAAACAGTGTTATTAACAAAAGTTTACTAGTGAAAGGCTTTAAGAAACAGTTTTTAAAAGCGTTAAGTGGACAAAAGTGTTAACTAGCAAATAGTTCAAATGTAGTATCGGGCATTTCCGTCCGTGTGGTGCCGGAAGTAAAGAATAACACTACCCCATCACTTCCCATGGGTGTCGTAAAAGGCGACTAAGGGATTTACTAGAGGATGGGCAGCAGCGTTCTCTGAGTATTTTCACAATTATACTGCGATCGCCAACCCGTCTGCCAAGCGTGGCGATTATGGCAAACCCCCCCCAACATTGCTTAGGGGAGGCCTATGTCCAGCAGTGTTACAGGCGTACTGATTCGGGGCTTGTGGAACACAAGTGAAACACACGGAGTCTGATGTAATAACTGATTTAATTAAAGTTTGGTAAAGCTTATATACAACTTAGAATACAATACAGTGGTTATTTAACGTAACGTCTGTGTTTTAATAATGAATCAACTGTTCCCAAGAACAGAGCGCGGTCAAAGGTTTCCTAATCAGTGATTTCATTCATTCACAATTTAGTACTTACGATATAATACAATGATAAGTTATTTAAAATATTTTTGTTTTAATAATAAATCAAACTATTACCAAAAGTAAAGAGCGATCAAGGGTTTTTCTAATCAATGATTCTATTCATTAACAATGCAGTACAATGGTATATTATTTTAGAATATTTGTGTTTTAATAATAAATCAAACTATTACAAAAAGTAGAGAGCGGTCAAGGGGTTTTCTAGTCAATGATTCTATTCATTCACAATATAGTACAATGGATTTATTGTATTTAGAGTGTTAGCCATAATCATCTCTTGTTGATTTACTATGTGTGAAAAAAAAGGGTAATTAGAGTAAGGGTTGGTTACAGCAGTGGACGTTTTTCGGCTGAAAACGATCTGTCTGTTGGTATGTTTGAGCTTCACGCCAATACTACTAAACAGATTTAGTTGAAATTTGGCAAAAATGACCGTTAAAGAGCGGGTCAGAACATAGGGTATAAATTATCACGCTACTGAATTTTTGTGAAGAGCAGTCACCTGTGGCAGTCACCTTATGTTTCCGTAGGCAAAGCCGCGGGTACAGCTAGTATATAATAAAAACAAAGCCTTGTATTTTACTAACTTTATCGCCAATTTCTTAGCAGAACTTCTTTATGAAGGGCAGACCTTACAACGAGCCATGATTGCACCTTATATGAGCAGACGTCAAAAGTATACGAAGATTCAAAGCCGCGCTTGCGTGATTGACTAACAGCGCTAGCGCACGTGTTATCATTAAAATACAAGTCATGTATCTTTGTCAGGACTTTACGGGATTGTATTAATAAAAGTTATATTTACGTATCAAAAATTTAATAACATCAATATTTAGTCTTCTCATTAATTTTTAACTTATCTACTTATCCTACTTTAAAGTCCAACGCCTCATTTCACACACAAAATGTAGACGACTAAACAAAAATATTTGCCAAGAAAAAATAATATTATTTACCTATCTACAATAACATTTCAGCCGATATACTTAATAAGAAATAATTTCTAGGAACACAATATAATTTTCCCAATTTTTTTAATATGGCAACCCTCTTTTTTTGTACAATTTTGAGCTTTTTCTTTCAAAATTTGGATTATTAAACTTAGTAGTCCAGTAATGGGCAGCGCTAGGTTTAAATACACTTCATATTTTTTATCAATTTTGTCGTCTACAAACTTTCCAATATATTACTTTAATTTTGTTTTTTTATCTAACATCACAGACATCGACATTGTTCTTTATTATGACAGAAGACGTATAACTATTTGCTTGTGCGTAAAAAGGCACTTATTCCAATTATTTATTTTAGTTTTTACATTAAAGTCCTTTGTAGAAAAGTCCAAAATTATAATAACATTAGCTTTCAACATAGCATCACAAGTTCAAAATCTTTTTTCCTCTCCTAGGAACGTCATACTGCCGGCGTGAGCGACGGGGTTGATGACGTCATGACAATGACGTGTCATCAAGTCGCTCCAAGTGTTACCATCTTCTATGCCAGTGCTTTCTCTTCATGCCGGATAACAGGGACTGGGGAAGAGGCACCAGTGTTATGAACAATATTTTATGCGGATGCACTTATAATATACACCGTGCAATTTGATTGGCTAAAAAAACTTTCAGCGCTGACTAAACCAAAACCAAGTTGAACCCAGAGTTAAAAATATATACCCATCACTGTCTAACGTTGTATAACAAAAAGAGACGGAGCTATTGGCCCCGCTCGTTAAAGAACTTTCATTCCCCGCAACTTTAAAGAAGTCGGGTTTTTCTTAGACCATCTTTGGAAATTTAAATCCCCCTTGGATTTAATTTCCATCTTTCCATGCATCATGATAAGTAATTTACTCCAGTTACTGAAAAGGCAAAGCAAATATTAACTAACCAGTTGAAATCTTCCTATACTAACGCCTAGTGTCCGAAAGGCTGATCAATTAATTTTGTTGTCAAATCTCATTTCAAGCAATGTGATTGGTTGTTAGAATTTTTGGAGAACCAATCACTTGATATGAAATTTGACAACAGAGTAAAGTGATCGGTCTGTGACACCGGGCGTTAGTATGGGAAGATGATTTCCCTTATTATAAAAGTTGTTTGTTATATTGATTATATTCACCTCTGAGAACTTTCAGAAAGTTCCCTACAGTGCAACAAATCTAAGAAACACCTTTTGACAGCTGTCAGATTATCAGATATATTGGACTAGGCAAGTCTTCGGAGTGGGAGGAGCCGCGCCGTGCCCTCATCTCAGGAGTAGGTGGTGACCTGTCGCTGCCGGCCGTGGTCTAGTCGATGGTCGGCAGCGAGGAGTCCTGGGACGCGGTGGTGTCCTTCTGCGACACGGTCATATCGCAGAAGGAGGATGTGGAAAGGGAGAGGGAGTTGACCTCCACTCACCCAGACCGCAGCAGTCGCATTGGGCGTCGGCGGAGGGCGGACAACGCCCTCTTCCAGCCCCCCTAAATGGGTCCAGGGGCGACGGACTTAGGGAAGACCGTCGCTTCCCACACATCAGGACCCCAGGCAGCGGCGCGAAATGTTCCAAGCGCGCTCCTCTTAGACGTCGCGGGGTGAGTCTAAAACCTCACTCCCCCGCTAACCCGAAGAGGCCCGCTAAGGCGGGCCTGCACCAGCCGGAAACTGCGGGGGTGTCGTACGTTCCCGCGACCCCCGGCGCATGTGTTAGATGGAACACCGGGGTGGTTTTAGTCAGTAAGAGTCAGACAGACCCCTCCGCCCACCCCAGTACGGAGGACATCCAGGAGAATATCAAAACCGCAAAAAAAAAAGCTTGTCTTCAGCGTCGTGATTGGCCGCCGAATTTGATCATTAGCTAGATCGGATTGCTCGGCGAGCTTCCGTTAAGACACTAGTCATCATCGTCATTTAGCCGAAAGATGTCCACTGCTGGACATAGGCCTCCCCCAAAAGGGGGGGTTTGCCATAATCACCACGCTTGGCAGGCGGGTTGGCGATCGCAGTATGATTGTTAAAGTACACACAAGCAGACACGAGTGGTCTAATGCGAAAAGTCAAAAGGTATCTCTTAGATTTGTTGCACTGTAGCTAGTAAAATACACGGTGTATTGATATAGCATGCGCTTTGGTGTCCCCTTTTATTCAACACGACTGGCATACATACAAAAGTAATTATAAATGCAAGCTATCGTAAAGATAGGATCAATCCCTTATATGTTGTTAACTTTTCCGTGGGGGCTGATCAGTGAAGTTAAATCCTGGATACTCTAGACCTTTTTTCATTCATTAATCACCGGAGTCGCAGAAGTATAAAAAAACCATAGAGTGTAATTTTCCCCTACCGGGGTGCGGTGAATGCAAAAGCGAATCCCGTGATCCCAGCCTTACATCCTCTGAAGAACACAGTAAGAGTTCGACATAACCCTCTGCCTTCCTCAGGGTTGGAGGGTATTGATGAGGATTTCCTGACTTTACAAGAAGAGTGTAATTCCCCAGTCCATGCAATCCAACACGAAATGTTACAATTTAAGCAGCGAGGTTAGCTCTTACAATATCCTTTTATTACAACATGTGATTTTAAGTGAGTCCAAAATTTTATTCATCATGCAAATACACAAGGCTTTGTTTTATTATACTATTAGACAAAAGTTGAAAGATAGCTGGCTCCTTCACACAATAAGAGCGGTTACGCACTGCATCCGATCCGAATCCGTGAAAATACGTTCCGAAGTCATAGCACTATTTGTATGGTAGTTTACGCACTAGATTCGACTTCCGTCATCCCATTTCTCCTTCATCCGTGAGTCTCCAATTCGGAAGAAATATTGACGGACCGAAGTAGCCGTAGTACTGTTTGTATGAACGCTTTCGCATTACCTCGGATTCAAATCGTACATATGCCAAAGATGGCCTCTGAATTGCTTGGATTTGGATCAGAGATAAGGTTAGTGCGTAAGCAATATCCGAATTCGGTCCGAGATTTTTAGACTCTAGATCTGTATTTTCACGAATTCTGATCGGATGCAGTGCGAAAAGCAATGTCCGAATTCGGTATGAGTTTTTTATATCCGTATTTTCTCGGATCCGAATCGGATGCAGTGCGTAACCACTCTAAACCATCCTACACGTGCATATTTATTGCAAGATATTTAAAGTTATGCGAGCCATAAAGGATTCCAACACATAAATCTATTTGGTTTTACCAATAAAGTAATAATAATTAAAGTTTTTTTTTTCAAATATTTTGTTAATGAACAAGTTTTGCCAGGCCAATTAATTAGCGGTGGCACTCTAAAGCATGTACCTATATGACTTGGCACTATAGTGACTATGGGTGAGTTTTTGAAATAAGGATATAGGGAAATGTCTAACAGCTCATATTTCAGAAATAAAAAAATGCAGTGTCTCTAAAATCAAGCTCAAGACTCCTTTAATGACGTCTGGCCCTGCAGTCTTATCTCAAAAACTAGCCCTGTATAGCTTAGCGCTAAAAATGGAGTACTTAGACGACACTCGCTTGTCAAGTGCTATCGATAAATAACGTCTCTGTTCTAGAGTTAATAAAAATAGTAACTCACCATACTTGTGTTAGATTTATTCGGCGCCTGATTTGTTTCTGGTTTAACTTCTTCGTCATCGAGGATACAACCTGGAAAAAAAGACAATTTTGTATCATAATTTATAAGGATCTACTTAGATCTATTAGGAGGGGATCGTGGCTAATTAAGAACCGCGAGGATCATATCCACGCTTGAAAGGCAAAAATTACCAAGCGACATGTTGGCACTTTGCACTTTAAAGTTTTATTTAAGTTCATAATCTTTAAACGCCAGTTTATTATAAGCCTTTAAACAGCACTTAATATTCGTTGGAATCAAGTAGTTATGAGAAAAAGGTTTTTTTTTATTATTATTTTTCCAAAAAATAAAACTTTAAAGTGCTTTATTGTAAAGTTGCCAACATGTCGCTGGGTAATTTTTGCCTTTCAAGCGTCGATATGATTTGCAAGGTTAAGCTGCACTTGCCGCGGTCAGACCGTGGATGGGTGACTATTCGTTACACATCAAGACTGACTGTGCCTCGGAGAGCACGTTTCGCCGTCGGTCCCTGGTGTTATACGAATACCTATGACAGCCCTTACGAGTAGTGAGAAGCCCGAAAGTCTGACAAACGGTCTAAGCTTAGGATATCGCCATTGCCCAGTAACTGGGTTTCGAAGGTCTGATGGCAATCGCACGTAAAATACTGGTATTCAGCAGCATCTGGTTAGATTAGAAGGTGACCCAACATAGTTGGGCAAAGGATAAGCAGAACGAACGAGATTTTAAAATTACATTTTGAGTAATTCATTTATTAATTTCTTTGCACTTAATTATGTAATTCAGTGCATGGATACTGGATCATATAGCAGTAATGCACAAGTATGCTACTTTAATTACCTACAGTTAATACTCCTACACCATTTTTTTTCATGGAAGAGGACTTTTGGCCTCAGAGAGTGGTTTTCTGTCGCTTCCGCGGACAAGTGCCACACGATCGCACAGTGAATGACTGTTATCGGTAGCGGATAGCGCTGGGCAATGTTGAAAAAGGAAGGTAGTCGTCAATATGGATCAACGCACCCGATGTTATAAAGGCGGTGGTCATTCGACGAAGCGGGAGCATTCCGTGTTGATCAGCTGAAGAAGTCTGACCTTTTATATCTGACTAGCTTGTCCTTATTTTATGATCTTGTAATAATTGTGTAAAGTAATATATTGTGATCTAGTTTATGTTACTAATACTAACCCAAATACAAGTACTCTCAGTGGTGGAGAGTCTATGTTGGTTTTATTTACTGTGTTTACCTTGCTCGCAATCCTGACATACCGATATTAGCTATAACTGTAATGATAGAATCACCCCTGAACGATTATGTAGTTGTGTCTTTTACATGACATAGTGCGTGAAGTGTTTCTACTATCATAGGCTTATGTTTTATTACTAACATAAACTGTATTATTTAATAAATGTTAGGTTGTAAGGTATCTTATGGGCCAAAGTAGCTTAAAAATAAAGAGTTTATTATTATTTGTTTGTAACCCTTACACACGGAATCATAAGCTGATATACACCCATCTTCGAACGTTGTTATTGTGTAAACTCAGATTAAGCAAACATCGTGGAAATATAATGTATATGTAAACAAAACATATTTTTGTCAACTATTTATTTCAGACTTGCCGAAAAAACGAAAACATTTAGTCTCTATAATATCTAGATATTTATATTTAAAAGGAACCGCGCAGACATAATAAACTAGATAAAGTTTGAATATCGTGTGTATCTAGGACATATTAATTAATAAAGTTCATCCGTGTCGAGGAGTCTATCGTTAAATATACAATTTGAAATGTAAATAATCTGCTTGCTTACTACGCGGTAACAAAGTTCGTTAGTACAGTGAGCGTAGTGTAACTGATTGCTGTTCATTGACTCGAGATGGGTCGTTAGCACTAGTAGTTTTTATGTCAAGTTTTTATTGTTAGCTGTAGGTATCCGCGGTTTCTGACTGCGTGAACCCTTTGTAGTTTTCAGAGAAATAACCTATCTCGCCTTAGAGTGAAAACCTCGCGAATACAATGTCGACATTTTTATTTTATCACGACGTATACGTACTATTATTATTTATCAATTATTTTGTAGGCACTGAAATTAATCCTTAAGCTTTTGCCCGCGACTTCCTCCACGTGAAAGCCCACAGGAACCGTGCAATGGCCAAATGCATTCCCGAGGTTTTCACTCTAAGACGACGCTATGTGTTAACCCAGGACACATTCTTACCAAATCCTTTATTTGTGATTGGTGTTACACTACCGAAAATTTGACGATTTGTTAAATACTCAATACTGTCAACAAAAATATCCCCTTTTGTAATACCACCCCTCCTCTACGAATGGCAGCCATTTTGATTATTCACCTATTGACCTGCCCAGGGGGAAAATTCGACTAACAAAATTGTTGCCAAACGCGAACTACAACCGTCAGTCAGTTTTTGTTTACGAAAACTGTCAAAACGATTAGTTTTGTTTTTGTGTCAATTTGACAGCCTGTAAATTGAAAACTATCTGAATGAATTGGTTCGGTTGCAAATTATCAAGATTTCTTTTAGGAGATTTGGGCTCCTGTAATGTAGTTGGTACTAGGAGTGCTAAGGTTTCATTTTTTTTATTTGCAATCTGTCCTTTCCTCATCTATTTCATTAAAGAATTATCTCAGCTATTGCTTAAATTCATAAAAAATTGGAAAATAAAAAAAATGCTTTTTATTTACTTCCTTTTTTACCGACTTCCTGCCGAATAGTTTAAAATAGTCAATAAATACAAGAACATACATATATAGTCTCGCATAGATTAGGAATCCGTTACCCCACTGATATGTTATATCGAGAGACTAGAGTGCTTACGGTGCGCCAACTATTTATTATGGCAGTGGTACTTAAGTTCCATAAAACTGCAGCTGCAACAGTGGTTGCGGACCAGCGTTCGCGTAGAAAGCCTAAGTGGAACAGAGTCTCGTGCAAACTTAAGTTTGGAAATAAAGCATTCTCACGTACTGGGCCACATCTGTATGATAGGGTAAATAAAAAGATAAATATCCTCCCCATGACCAAGTTTGGGTGCAAAAAAGAAGTCCAGAATTGGTTACTCGGACTTAATTATGACGAAACAGAAAACCTACTTACAATTGGGTATTAACCTACACACCAACACACACAAACTAACACTCATCATAACATACACACCTTAAGTTACCTTTTAGTTTTTAGTTATGTCTTTATGATTGGAACCTCGAACCGTTGCATTTGATGTATTACAACAAAAACCATATTTGTCGAGAGAGACTGGATCCTGCGACACAGGGTATCCTAGTGCAGGATCCAGTGTCACATCTTAATATTGTAACATGTTACGTTATGAAACAATATTTTTTTTTATTATTTATTATTATACAATAAACAAAGTGTAGGTCCCGAAAAATAGACCATCTCGAGATGTAAGAAGGGATACGATAATTCGAGTATCATAATTATCACTCCAATATCTTAGGAATCAAAAATTCTTCTCGTGTCAGCTGTGAAAGTCAACGAAAGAAGCCACGTCTGGAGGATCGGTAGCAGCGTTCTATGCACCCATTCTCCCACCACTATTCGTTGTAGTGTCGATGGACATGATAATCCAAAAAAAAAGAGAAAATAACGTTTATTATTAATATAGATGTCGCTCGCGGCTTCGCCCGCGTAAATGTCGTTTATCGCAAATTCCGTTTTTTTTTTTCTCTCCTTTATTATACATGTATTGTACATACAAAACTTTCTCTTCAATTATTCTGTTTATTGATGAAAACCGCATCAAATTCCGTTGAATAGTTTAAAAGATCAGCGTACAGACGGCGGGAAGCGACTTTGTTTTATTATTTATACTATGTAGAGAAGAGTATACCAAAACAATGAACTTAACATATTTGAAGTCCTTTGAACTTAAACATTATTGTATAAACAAACCTAAATACATCACTCAAAACAAACGGGATAGCCACGACTATAATACATTAACCGTAAAGATATTAATTACAACATATTGTAATCACTAGCCTAAATACTGTGAATGTCAGTGCAAACAAGTCACTGAGACGAAAATATTATGACCTTTAGATAAACATTAGTTGATAAGTGTTGCTATATGGGTTGTTTTTATTTAGGTATGTGTTTTCCTTGTACAGACAAAAATAAATTATCGTAATAAAAATATATGTTATCGATAACGGGTAGCACTGGGCAATGTTGACAAAAGAAGGTAGTCGTCGATATGGATGAACGCACCCGAGGTTATAAAGGCGGTGGTCATTCGACGAAGCGGGAGCATTCCGTGTTGATCAGCTGAAGAAGTCTGACCTTTTATATCTGATTAGCTTGTCCTTATTTTATGATCTTGTAATAATTGTGTAAAGTAATATATTGTGATCTAGTTCATGTTACTAATACTAACCCAAATACAAGTACTCTTAGTGGTGGAGAGTCTATGTTGGTTTTATTTACTGAGTTTACCTTGCTCGCAATCCTGATATACCGATATTAGCTATAACTGTAATGATAGAATCACCCCTGAACGATTATGTTGTAATGTCATTTACATATACGAGATGCACAAGGCTAGTTTTTTAAATAAACAAGCATTGCCTACCTCATGGAAATTGTTTCCCGACGCCTACAGGGTGTTAACGAATTCGTGTAATTCCTTCAAACCACATTATCGATTAATGGTATAAATTAACCCCGCACGGGATTTAGATTGATTAAAAATAAACTTTTTTCTTCCAAAATATTTTTTTGATGTGATAGAAAATTTCGATGCCTTGCATAAATTAATGAAGGCACGCCAACACAACTGACGGGCACGACTAGCGCTATATCGCTCCACGCAGTCAGTTAACTTGGGACGCTTAAATTACTCAGATACAGAATACCATGGTTCATTTTTTGTTTTTTTTATTGTTACTTCTGAAAAAAACCTATGCAGGGTCAATCAGTGTCACCAGTAGATCACGCGGTTTGAAGGAATTACACGAATTCGTTTACAACCTGTATACAGGCCTAACACTGTTCATTTTTTTTCAGAAAAACAAAAAATACTGTTTTTCCTTTTCAGAGTCATTTCAGCGCACCGAGTTAGCTGACTGCACGGAACGATATGGCGCTAGTCGTGCCTGCCAGATGTGTCGCCGTGCTTTTGACTCATTAATGCGAGGCATCGAAAAGTAATATCACAAAAAAAAACATTCTTTATTTTTATTGAAACCTTATAAGGTGCTTTATACAGGATGTTAACGAATTCGTGTAATTCCTTCAAACCGCGTGATCTACTGGTGAAATAGATTAAGCGAAAACGGGAATTTTTGAAAACGAAACAAAATAAAAATTCAAAAAAAAAATTGGTTTTCTATTTCTGAATCATTTTAGAGCCTTGAGTTATCTGACTGCAAAGGGCGATATCGCATTAGTCGTGCCTGCCAGCCGTGTCGCCGTACTTTCACCAATTTATGCGTGGCATCGAAATGTTCACAAACATAAATTTATTATTTTGCAAAAAAAAAAGAACTTATTTTTTTACTGAATCCTTATTAGGTGGTTTAGATACGATTGGTAACAAAGCCGCATGAAAAAAAAAGTTTTTTTTATTTTTAATCAAGCTAAATCTCGTGCGGGACCTGTCTACACCAGTAGTAGATTATGTGGTTTTAAGAAATTACACGAATTCGTTAACATCCTGTATAAGATCACTCAGACCAAAAGCAAGAAAAAAAAAAGGTCAAAAATCATGAAATTCGTGTGACGTAATTTATGGATGGCTCCTAACAAAGCTACTAACAATGATAGCAAAAAACAACATACTCACTTTGATGAGGCAGCGTCAACCAAAACTGTGACTTCAAAGTGTGTCGTAGCCCGGGAGGTAGACCAAGCCCCTTCTCACTGTTCACCGACGCTGCCAGAATCTTCGCCGCATCGACGAGCAGCGAGGCTTGCCACGACGCCGCGTATATTAGCCGCATCGACGACTGAGCTGCCGTCGAACAGATCATGGGGTAGAGGGATTGGTGGCGACGGAGGTTGTAGAATGATATACCTGTAATATAATGCATTGGAATAAGTATGCGAAGATATGAAGCTACTCATCTCTTTAAAGGAGACGACAGCCCTATTTTTTTATTTCTCGGACTCTAATGAAACTTACTTCTGGACATAGGTCTTGGTAAGAGGTATACAATGTGTCCAGTCATGGACTAGCGATATTCTAGGTACTTGTATAACAACTATTCTAGTACACAAATACACCAACAACCACCGTAGCCAAACGAAACGTTTGTTCGCTGAAAAAGTACTAAAAGTTTTAAAACAAATTGTCAGCTAAAATACAAACTATTTGAATTAGGTTATTTGAAAAGTACTAATAAAATGCTTGTAAGAAATATTATGACTATCTGGGCTGAAAGCGTCAAAACAAAATAGGGTCCCGCTGGCATGATAAAAGTTTTGCAGGTGCATTCCTTATAAAATAACCAGCTGGCATGATAAAAGTTTTGCAGGTGCATTCCTCATAAAACAATAATAATTTTTAAATTAAATTAAGGTATTTTTAAGGTACTAATACACCGCTAAACGAGACCATATAAGATTGGTCTGAAAACCTTCAAAGAGCGGAGGGTCCTGCTGGAAAATAATTTAAGATTTTACTAGCAATTAATGCAGGCAGGAGGATGATGATGAATTCTCTTGTCATTTTAAAACGACAGGATCTCTCAAGTGGCACTTGGGCCGTAGATCCCAAGTTCCTTTTTTTATAACTTTACTATCCTTAAAGATTTTACGAGCGCAACCAGTGTACAACAGTAAGTACTTGTAGTTGAGTAATTAAGTATCTATTTCATTTATCTGCGTGTCAAGAATGTTTTGGTTGTACGACATGTTTCTTATCTCCACAGTACTAACATGTACATGAGAATAGAGGTCATGTACCATGCAGTAGGCTCGGGCAGAAAACTGATTACATTGGATTATTGGATTTGCATTACATAAAGCTCTTAGCAGAGATTTCTTTAGAAGCAGAATCTTTGCACTCTTTCGTATATAATTAAATAAATGCTGGTATTTTTTCACATCCGTTCCGTGTGGTGCTAGACATAAAGAATAGCACAACCCTATCTCTTCCCGTGGGTGTCGTAAAAGGAGACTAAGCGATTCACTAGAAAATGGGCAGCAGCGTTCTCTGAGTATTTAAACAACCATACTGCGATCGCCAACCCGCCTGCCAAGCGTGGCGACTAAGGCAGCCATGGCTTGGGGGAGGCCTATGTCCCGAGAAGGCCCGAGAAGGCGGCGCGCTGTGTTCCGTGCGCGCCTCTCAGGAGGACGTGAGGCAAGGCCCCACAGAGGAAGAGGTCTGCCAGGGGCTGGCGGACCGAGGCCTGCCGGGGTCGCGGTGCATGCAGCTGCGAATCCCGCGACCTCGGCCATGGGTCAGGAGAAGGAACACCGTGGGTTTTTAGCCGGTAAGAGTCCGGCATACCCCTTCGCCTTTCCCGGGCGAAGGGCATTCATGAGGACTTTCCCACGAAAATAATAATAAAAAGGCCTATATCCAGCAGTGGACGTCTTTCGGCTGAATTATGTTTTTTTTTACATTATATTAAACTGCTTGCAGATTTGTTGCCTTTTGTTGATGGACAAGCTGCGACAACATTCTATGGAGTTTACGAGTCTAAATTTTATTAGAAAGGCGAAGAAACAGATGTTCTGGCCAAACTTAATAATTTTTCGTCAACAATGTATAATCTACCCAAGGGACTCGTCTAGACCGTAGGACGTTGTCGCATCTTGTCGATGAGCAAAATCCAACAAATCTGTAGGTAGTAATGTAAAAAATAAGGAGCATTTATTTATTTATGTATACTGAAAAACAGTGGTTGTTACAGCGATTACGCACTGCATCCGATCCGGATCCGTGAAAATAAGAATGTAAAAAACTCGGCCCGAATTCGGATATTGTTTTGCGCACTTCATCCGATCCGAATACGTGAAAATACGAATCTACAGTCTAAAAAACTCGGACCGAATTCGGATATCGCTTACGCACTTATCTGATCTCCGATCCAAATTCAAACAATTCAGGGGTCATCTTTAGTATATCCATTTGGCGTTTGATTTGAATCAGAGGTAACGCGAAAGCGTTCGTACAAACAGTACTACGGCTTCTTCGGTCCGTTAATTTTTCTTCCGAATTGAAAACTCAAGGATGACGGAGAGAAATCGGATGACGGAAGTCGGATCTAGTGCGTAAACTACCATACAAATAGTTCTATGACTACTTCGGAACGTATTTTCTCGGATTCGGATCGGATGCAGTGCGTAACCGTTCTTTGTCACAATTTATCACGAAAGATGGGCATGACTGTACAGGTTCAATGTGCATTTACTCATTCTATTAATCATGCTTATCTTGGAGCTATCGTTTGAATATTAAGACTTGACCTACAGACGACATAGTACGATCACTTTATTATCGATATCAGCTAGAAACACAACTGATATGAAACTGTAAACAAATAAATATAAACAATACTACAGCGTAAGTCATATACGACCATACTACTACAATTATAATTATACCGTGGGTGCATTAAAAGGGCCTATGGGCTCCGAAAAATTAATGTCGAAGTTTCGGTTCAAACCGAAACTACGACGAACACCGAACGTATGTAAACACGATCAAAGTATTGACAAAAACAAACTACTAGATGTCAATTAACATTTGAGAGTAGGGTAGGTGAACGAAAGACAAAATGACAAGTTGCGAAAATCATATTGATTGTCAGCTCCGAAACACTTTCGTGGTTGGAAAACGTGCGATCCGTCAGCCGACACTTCGTAGTTCGATTTTATTTCGAGGATAGATACATTTTACCGTATTTATTAACAGACTTCAAAAAGGAGGAGGTTCTCAATTCGGTTGAATTTTTTTTAATTAACCGACTTCAAAAAGTTTGAGGTTCTCAATTCGGTTGTATTTTTTTATTTTTTATGTTTGTTACCTCATATCTCCGTCATTTATTAACCGATTTGGAAAATTATTTTTTTTGTTCGAAAGGGTATACTTCCCGATTGGTGCCATATAAATATTGTTATGATTAGACCATTAAACTTCAGAGATATGGAACGGAACTCCTCATCGGATCAAAGCAAAATTCTCAAATTACTAATATTGCTTTGTTTATATTTGTTGTTGGGAACTGACTACTGGAAAAGAGGAGGGGGTGCGCCGCAATGCGGCTTGCCGCGCCGCAGCCCCAAAACAACCAGAGCGGTTGACGGCTGGCCGCAAATCAGTGCGTCACTATCATGCGGTTTCATGTAAAAATCGATGGGCGGCGTGCCGCTTGCGGCAGGCCGACAGTTTGCCAACAGTTTACCCTTGGGAATTGAAACTTGGCCCGTTTATTAACTTCCGGATTAACATCGCCATATAGCGACATCAAAAAAAAGCTATGAACAACTTACCTTGTGATTTCCTATTAAGATAAAACTCCAGCGTGCCCTGCCATAGATCGACCTTCACGCCTATGATGCTGCCCTTGCAGAAGCCCGTGTTATCTCTGCTGACCGTGGCGTTGTGTCGCAGGGCGCCTGTGTACGAGAGCCCGTAGGACTCCGCGTCGCGGCCCAGGAAGGAGGTGAAGGTGAATAAGGAGTCGGCCATGTCCACTTTGTTGGTGCCGATGCCTACCATCTGTAAATAAGGGATGGTTAGAATTAAATGATAGGTTTTGTGAGTTTTTTTGTTTTTCGGTACTTAATAAATTAATTAACTTTAGTACTTCCTTGTAAACAATACCTTAGGTTGAACTGGCAACATTTATAAATTATCGTGTGAGTGGATAAGAAACTTCTCACTTCACAACCCTCCCCGACAAATAAGACATACGGCGAGAAGGGTATGGTATGACAAAAGTCGCAACGCCGCGTTCATAGGACTTGTTACCATAGATATTTTTCGATTTGTGAATTTCCGTAAATAATGAATATTTCGAAAATTAATCTTTATTCAACAAACTATATTCTAGCTTTTCTTCTCCAATTAGGCATCGGAATCGAAGGTTAAAATCTTTCGGGTACCTCGGGCCCACGGTGTATATTGGGGTCAGCTTTCAGTCTAACCAAATGCAGCTGAACACCAATATTTTACACGGAGCCACTACCGTCAGACCTCCGCAACTCAATTATTGGGCAATGCCGATATCCTAAGGTTAGACCGGTTGTCAGACTTTCTGGCTTCTGACTACCCGTAACGACTGTCATAGTCATAGGCATTAGTATGGCACCCAGGATCGACGATTTAACGTGTTCTCGAGGCACGGAGGTAGGGTTACCAGATGGAACATTTTAAAGTCCGGAGAAAAAGCATGATTTCCATTTAAGAATCCTGAGATTTTGTCGCAATTTGCGAATTTTGTCGCAAACATAATTTACAACTTTGTGGGAAAAAAAATCAAATTATTATTGCTTTTGTGCACTGGATATCATTCGCCCATCCCTCCCACGCATCGCCTCGCTTGTATGTATAAAAAAACAAGTTCTAAGTATGGAGCCCCGGTATCCCGGTAACCCACATCGCCTCGTCGCTCGGCGTCCACTCGTTGTCAGCAGGTGGTTCACGGGTGGACGCCGCGTTATCACCAGTAAACGTCGCGAGGGCAACCAGAGGAGTCGTCGGAGGAGTCCACTCGTGTGCAGCGCGCGGTTCACTCGGGACTTGTGCGTTGGCAATGCGCAGCAACGCAAGGCAAGCATGCGAGCAGCGAGGTGTCACCGACCGAGTGGTCAACTTGTCGTCCACGAGAGGACGGCATATGCCCGAGGCGATCCGGTGACGCTATGGAGTTGATATAGTGAGCGCACATCCATACAAGTTCACATAACGAATACTAAACGCACGAGGCGAGGCGATGCGGGTCGGACGCCGGGTGGCTCTAATGAGCTGTGACCTTTACAGAGTAGTTATATTAAATAGGCCCCTAGGCATCCTCATATGATATGCCTGTAATGTAAGTGCTGTTACTACGTTTTTTGACAAAGAGCCAAAATGCGAAATAACTGATTAATGTTTAGGAAACAACAAAAACCTATTAGAAAACCCTCTAATGATTTTTCACTTTGGCAAAACGCCACAATGTCAATGTTGAATGTTGATCAACAAGTTGAAACAAATGTGTTGAATGTGAATTGTTTTTCTAGAATTATTATTTTAAATAGAACACTTGACCTTCGTTTACCTTCCGTAAATAACGAGATATATGTACAGGTATTTAAACCTTATTTAAAGTATGTTAAGGTATGAATTATATTGACAATGTTTCGCGTGGTCATTATCATCGGCATATCAGTCCGTACATGTCTACTACTAAAGATAAATCTTCTAATAGATCACTACCATTATAAACGGTTGTAAGGCTTTGCATTATAACCAGTGATCGGAAAAAGGTGAGCTAATTTACCTAAACTTCAAAGAACAGAGACAAAAAGTGGAGACTTCCTTATTTATTTATTTATTTATTTATTGTTCACAAAATCCACAGCTCTTTGAAATCTTATTCTATAACATATAACTAGTCTTACAGCCAATTACGGATTTACAATTTAATATCTATACATATAATACATGCAGCAGAAACGAACATACAGAGTGAAGTGAACTGCTAGAACCATCTAAGCATTGCTAAGTGTACAGTGTGGGTGAGTGTGTAAGAGTGCATGAGGAGTTGCAAATGGGTGTGTGAATGTACTATAGTGGTGTGTGGTGATAGTCTGTATACCTTCTATTCAATTATATTTATTTAATCCCGCGTGTCGTCCGAGGACGACACCACCATTGTTTATCTATTGTGTCTATAATTATAATTACGGTGATTGAGAGATTTAGATTTATTTGTCAGTTCGTCACACACTGCCGTTATTAATTGTTTCCTGAAAATACCTTTTTTTGTATTAAATATATCAAGATGAGAGAATTTTTTGTTAAAATTATTTAGCATCCTACCAATCACTGAATTTTGAGCGTAGTTTGTACCACTATGTGGTACATCGAATAACTGCGTGTGCCTAGTCCGTCGAGACGGAGCACTGAATCTCATAACTAAATTATTTAAAACGGTACTGTCGATGTTCCCACCACAGACATTATAAAGAAATAGCATGTCCAGAATCATACGTCTGTTCTCCAGTGGTAGCATATTATGATGTTTGCATGATAGCAGATAATCGTTAGATCTGAAACCAGTGCGATAATTAATATATTTAACAAATTTAGATTGTATTGATTCTATTTGCTGTATATAAACCAAGTAGTGCGGATTCCAAATATTACTGCAGTATTCTAAAATACTGCGTATGTACGCATAATAAAGTACCTTGATGCAGTTTATATCAGTAAACAATTTACATGTACGCATAATAAATCCTAGGTTTTTGTATGCCTTGCCGACGATACAGGACACATGCTCCGAATACAGAAGTTTTGAGTCCAGGACGACACCAAGATCCCTAATAACATTGCAACGCACAATATTGCCACCACTAAGATTGTAGCTGTAGTTAATGAGATTTCGTTTCCTAGTAAAGGTTATAGTCTGACATTTGCTTACGTTCAAATTGATTCTATTGATAATATAGTAATTAGATAATCTATTTAAGTCATTTTGTAGCTTCTCACAGTCGTTCTTATTTCTTATAGTCATAAAGATCTTGGTGTCGTCAGCATACATCAGGAACCCTGCATCAAGAACATGTGCTCCTATATCGTATAGGTAGGCAGAGTATAAAAGAGGTGCCAAAATTGAGCCCTGAGGCACTCCAGATGGTATGGTTACGCAGTTAGACCTTATTCCGCCCACTGTAACAATTTGAGACCGATTCCTAAGGTATGACTCGAGCCATCTGAGCAAGTTACCGCGAATTCCAAGCTCTTGCAGCTTACGTAGAAGGATGTCGTGATCCACGCGATCGAAGGCTTTTTCGAAGTCCGTGTAGATCACGTCAACCTGCCCACCACCATCCATATCACGGACCACATTTTCGAGAAATACTGCTAAGTTGGTATTAGTAGACCGCCCCTTAATAAAACCGTGCTGTTGTTGCGGAATTAATTTAGATATGGTAGGATAAATAAAGTTGTGTACTATTTTCTCCATTACTTTTCCCAAAACATTTAGAATTGATATGGGACGATAATTTTCTATGGAGTTTTTGCAACCTTTTTTATGAATGGGCACAATGTGCGCAGTTTTCCAAATAGTTGGACAGTATCCCTCACGAAAACATCTATCAAAAATATAAGTGACTGGTAAAGAGAGCGATTTGGCACATTTAACGAAGAAGAGAGGGGGTATAGTGTCACTTCCTGGACCCTTTGACGTATCCAGATTCTCCAGGAGTTTCAGGACACTGGCATTGTCAATGGTCAGGCTGTGCAGTGTGCTGCCGTATGTTTCACAGTCAGTTGAGAAAGGAGTGTAAGTCACGAGCCTACTGCTAAAATTCTTATAGAAAAAACAATTAAAAGCATTACAGATTTCGGCCTCACTAGTTAATTGATTATTATCATATGTCATGTATTTAGGATAACTACTTTTATTTTTCTTTCTAGCTTTAACGTACGCCCAGAAATATTTAGGTGAAGTTTTTATGTTCTCTTGTGATCTGTATACATAATTCTTATGACACTCCATTTGCATCTTCTTTTGTCGATCCCTTAACAAAGAAAAAGTAGCGTAATCTTGGGGGTTTTCATATTTTTTCCATTGCTTATGCGCTTTAGACTTTTCCTTAATAACATTAATTAGTGCTCGACTGTACCAGACAGGGTAGCTATAGGTACCCCCAATGGTGACTTTTGGTACATATTTATCAATAATTGTTTTAATCACCGAATAGAACATTTCTATTATACGCTCAAGTTGTTTATCATTACTACAGACCAATCCCCAATCACACTTTTGTAATTCTTTGTTAATGGCTTCATAATTTCCCTTCTTATAAACATGTTTTTGAAATAACTTGAGTTTCAAGGGAGGAATTAAAATATCTGCAGCGTTAATAATAATTGCAGGGTGAAACGCATCTTCCGGAACCAATGGACAGCTCGATTCTATAATAGTATTAGGAAAATTGGCAAAAACTAAATCCAGAGTATGATTATGAGAGTTGGTGAAAAAGTTAGATTGATTCAAACCGCAGAACAGCATTGTGTTAATAAGGTGAGACGCAGAGTTTTGCACCTCAACGGCGCCCTTCTTCAGCACTACAGGCTGTTTACTTGTCCAGTCAATACAAGGTAAGTTGAAATCGCCCAATATGAGAAAATAATCGTTAGGATTCTGATCAATTACCTCAGATATCACCCGTGTTAATAATTGAATACGTTCCGGTATCGCGCGATCTGGCGGTAGGTAAACAGTTGCAATGTGCAGATTGCGCTTTACAGCGAGCGATCGAGCGGGAATAGTAACCCAAATGCATTCAAGGTCAGGTTGATCCCACTCGGGCCGCACGCGCGCTTGCAAACGCGAAGCACAGGCAATCATCACCCCGCCGCCTAGCGAGCCGCGATCGCGTCTAAATAAATCATAACTATCATTACATAGCTCCGAGTCTAAAATGCCGTCATGTAGCCAGGTCTCGGTAAACATTAAGATGTCACTATTTGATGATAGTATGTTCTCATAAAAAGTATTAGTCTTAGTGCGCAAACCCCGCACGTTTTGATAAAAAAATTGTATGTAATCATTATTAAGCTTGGGCATCGCTAATGAATAGTTGCCGCGATGATTCATAAAATAATATAGTGACACCTGCGTCCGAGTTACCAACACGACTGCGCACATTGTTATATTTATGTATACCAATTAAAGATAGGTCTCCATAAGAATGCGACAGTAAAGTTTGAGTAAAGGTATTGTATGTTTGATGTATGTATGTATGTATGTTTGTGTTGTGTTGTGTGAAGAGTAAATGTGTTATGATGAAAGAATTACTTTGTTGTGGGTAATGTTTTGTGAAGTGTTGTATGGTAATTATGCCGTAGAAATAAGTCTTATAAAAGTGGGTGTTTTTGTAGTGGTAATAATAATAATAGAAATGCAAAGTGGCATCTAGCATAGCTAAACCAAAACTTGATAAACTAGTACTGGTACAAAATAAGAGAAGATAACAAGATGAGATAACAATATATATCATTAAGTAACGTTTTTTAGGTCTTCCTCTGACAGCACAAGGATATGCTGAGACCCGTCTACCCTTCTTAAATAGATTCGACAGTTTTTTGTCCATATATATTTATAGTTAAGTTCATTAGCTTTGAGCTTGCATTGTTTTAACAAATTTTTATTGTATTTGGTGAGGTGTTCATTGACGTATACCTTAGATTTATGTGGTGTTATTGTCTGAAGACCTAGGTCATGCAGATTGATACCTCGCAGCTTCCGTGCTGCAGCCACTATCGCGTCCTTTGTGCTGCGTTGCTTGAGTCTAACAACTATGTTCCTTGGCAGATTAGAGTTATTATGCTGCTGTGTTTGGACCCGGTGGGCGAATTCGATGTCCTCACTTTTAATAGGAACTCCGACATGTTCAGCAATCTTCAACACTATGTCCACAGTTTGCTCCTCCTTATTTTCAGGTAACCCGGAGATCTCAACGTTTTGTAGGCGAACCCATTGGTCTTGACGCACCTGTTCAATCTCCAGCCGACGAAGACGAGTCTCGACGTTGTGAACGTTGTTACGGAGTGCCTGATTTTCTTCCCGTAATGCTTTTAATTCAGCGTTATTGGATGCCATATGTTTCATAACGTCATCATATTTGGCGCTAATAAACTTAACCGATTTATCGAGTTCAGCCATTTGCGATTGCATTTTGTGAAACTCTGGTGTTAGCATATCGCGAATGATAATGGGTAGCTCCAAGCGTATCGCATCAAGCACTTCCGTTGACCCTGCAGAGGGACTGCACAGAGGCAGGCCCGATGATGTACTCGCCTTTCTTATGGTCACATTTTGGGTTTGACTACAGTCTGTTACTTGCGGTTCAGTAGTATTAGCTGGTGTATCCTGATTTTTAGATTGCCCTTTGTTGCATTTGGGGCATTTCCAGGACTTAACGGTAGTCGCAGAAGCATCAGCTGTTAAGTTAGCACACAGCAGATGATAGTGACCACCGCAGAGTTTCTTTGAACATGTTACCTTATCCGCCGCTGATATCGAGGTTTTACATTCCATGCATTTGTTCATTCTGTTGTCGGAGTTGAAGAAAGGGTAACAAGTATGAACAATTTGATAATGATGGTAGGTAAGTTGAAAATATTTCTTCGCTGAGATGGATACGTAATCGGTACGAGTGCACACGATGCGCCCCGAAATCCGCGGTGTTGTTAGTCGTTGCCACGACAAGGATGAAAAATATGTGTCCGTTTCCTTTACTCGCGGGGGTGAGGGGTCACACGCTGCACTTAGTCGCTGGACAAGCCTGCGTTCGACAAACACTGTACTTTGGAACTTATGCACTCACGTATAATGTCTATAATTGAGATTACGGATATGCGTAGACTATGAGCGAAATCAACAACACGTCTGTATTCTGAGCAATACCAACGATGAATCCCTTACAACATTTTTTTTCGGGAAAATTATTCCGTGTTTCGGGACATCACTAAATTACCTACATTTAATATTAATGTTATTAATACAGACAACAATTGAATTCGTTTCCTGTTTTTGTTAATACAAATATGCAAATGCCGAAAACCAAAGTGCTATCAATGGCTTGCTTATAGCTTCCTACTTCCTTGCCCTCTGTCCAGCAGAAAATATCGATTGGCCGAGTTGATGCTTGTCATTTATTTTATCACATACCTAATTATACAGGGCAGGGTGTAAACGAATTCGTGTAATTCCTTAAAAACACAATGATCTATTACTGATGTAGATTGAAGATGCACAGGAGGTAGCCGGATTAATAAAAAAACCTTTTTTTTTCGATAAGTGTAAGTGGTCGTATCTAAACCATCTGGAATCAACAAAAAAAAAAGCAAAAAAGAAATAGCAAATTATTTTTTTAAGTGCTTCGTCATTTCGGTACCACGCGTAATTTAAAATGACTCAGTAATAAAAAAACAAGTTTCGTTTTTGTATTTTTTTTTAGTTGATTTAAAAAAAGTCTCATTTCGGGTTAATCTCTGTCACCTGATCACGTGGTATGAAGGCATTACACGAATTTGTTTACACCCTGTATTAACGAGGTAATGCATCAAATTGTTATTACAGGTGTGAGGTGTAAGTGCGCACTTGTGAGTTGTGACATCACGTGTTTGTATTGGAAATCAAAAGAAATACGTTAGTGTAAAATATTGTAAACAATGTCTGCTGTTTGACAACACTGGGATTAAAATAATACTAGAGGTGTAATAGTTCCGTGTGGTGCCGGATGTTAAGAATAGCACTACCCCACCTCTTCCTATGGGTGTAGTAAAAGGCGACTAAGGGATTTATAGAGGATGGGCAGCAGCGTTCTCTGAGTATTTTAACAAACATACTGTGATCGCCAATCCGCCTGCCAAGCGTGGCGATTATGGCAAACCCCCCCAATTGGGGGAGGCCTATGTCCAGCAGTGGACATCTTTCGGCTGAATCATCATACTAGAGGTCGCTCGCGTCCTCGCCCGCGTGGATATCGTTTATCGCTCGTATTCGGGATAAAAGTAGCCTATGCCCTTCTTCAGGTTCCAGACTATCTCTGTACCAAGTTTCATGAAAATCGGTTCAGCGGTTTAGGCGTGAAAGCGTAAAAGACAGAGTTACTTTCGCAATTATAATATTATAGTATGGATTGTCGCCGGAAATTTCACTTGGCGTAAAGGACAAGACCATGTCCCTTACGCCAATTGAGATTTCCAGTATCGATGACCTCAATGTAATCATCAGAAGAATGTTTTCTCTAAACTATGTTTGATGGATTGAATCATCAACCATGAGGTGCATGAACAGAGCCTGAACCAGTGACGATACTTAAGTACGTCCGGCGCACCCTGGGCAGTCAGCCTCGCTACCAACCTTGCCGACTGGCTAATCTTTTCACCACAGCATGAGCTATTTTATCGTGTAGCTCGTGCTGACACGAGAGAAGATAATCAACCTAGCCTATTCTCAAACTGTTGAGATTGTATTTCAGTTTCCAGATAAAACGCAGTTCAGTAAAACATGCAGATTATTGTAGAATGCACTCGATCGCAGCCTAAATAAAGATTACTCAGTTATAAATAAATACGTACGCAAAATGATTACAGCTAGACAGACATTGAGCCAAACAGTAGATAAGATTATTTTCACGAATGAAGTTTTATTGCTGAAAGATATCTACTAATACCACACTCTCAATCTGAAGGTTGATTCTGGAGTAGTCTGGCGATATACCTATGATTACGGAGTATGTACGTTCTCTTCGATGTATATTCAAAAAACTGGAGGCGTATTAGTAAGTTCATTATTAGTTATTTTATCGAAGATATTTAATGATTCTTCTTGGTCTTCTGCAGACCAACTCCGGAATCTTTAGAGCCACCAAGTCGAGGTGTTATTGGTTTTGTGGCGATATCTATCACGCCACTTGCGAACTACGCAACACACCAGTAGTGTAGACGACTACAGCGACATTAACGACAAATCTCATAGATGACAGTTCCTACATCGCGCTATCATGATTTAACACGCAAATTGTATATGTACATACAATCGCCCAACATTAACCGTTAGGCAGCAGCCCGCCAGGCATAAGACTCCGCCTGGTTAGAGGATCCTCCCTTTGGTTGGAGGAACACCACACCTGGTTCCTCCACACATTGAAGGTGAACCGATTAAACTCGACTGCACTGTGGCGGTGGCACTGCCGTGTCCCCTGATTATCCTGCTACCTAATCCACATTCAACACCACTTCGCGGAAGAGGTTGCTGTATGGGTGGTGTACACACACAATACTGTCACTGGTGTATTAGAATTTAAACCTTAATGTAGTAGTGAGCTCCTTCTAGAAGAGTTTGTCTGGGGAAATAACATCACGGTACCTATTTCTGCCGCAAAACAGCATTGCTTACTGTCTTCCGGATTGAAGAGAGCCAGTGAAAATACAGCCACATTCCAGCTTTTCCAGCTCGAGGCTAATTATCAAGCGCGCAGATTATGATTTGCAATATTAAACTGGGCTTGCCGCGGTCAGTCCCTGGATGGGTGAAGGTTCGTTTCACATCGAGACCCCGCCGTGCCTCGGAGTGTCATGCGAATACCTATGACACTCATTAAGGTGGATACAGACTGCGAGGCATGCGCCGCGAACGGCACACAACCAATGCCTCGCAAGGTGTGTACCTTCATATTCGTGGCGAGGCATGTGCTACGCACGAGCGAGGGCGAGCCAACGTATGTCGGCAAACGCTTCAAGATCAAAGCGCCTCAGTGCGAGCATTACATTAGTTGTGGACGTAGTCGCGTTTGCACGTTCGAGGTGTGCGCCGCGTACGATTTCCAACCACGCCTCGACTGAGAAAATGAAACTGCGCCTGTGCGTAGCACATGCCTCACCACAAACATGAAGACAGACAAACGAGGCATTTGCTTCGCACGCGATGGCTCGACCCGAGCATAATATGTTGGTATATTTTTTCGACACGCACGCCTCATACTGAGGCATTCGTTGTGCGCCGTTCGCGGCGCATGCCTCGCAATGTCTGTATCCACCTCTACGGGTAGCCAGAAGGTCAAAAGTATGACAACCGGTCCAACCTTAAGATATCGGCATTGCCTAATAACTGGGTTGGATCTGATGGCAATCGCTTCGTGTAAAATACTGGTATTCAGTCACATCGGGTTAGACTGTAACTGACCCCAACATGATTAGGAAAAGGCTAGGCAGAACATTCGAACTTTTTAACTTGCCTCCAAGGTTGGCAAACCAGCACTTCTCTTGGTGTTGTAGGTGCATATAGCCGGCGTGGTAACCACTTTCCACCGCGGACTGTCGGCCTGTTTACCAACCTATTACATAGTAAAATAACACCAAAAGTTTACTAAGTGTACTCACAATGTCAGTTCCATAAGGCTCCGTCAGCATCTTCACTTCCCAATAATAATGGAAGTCGTTCACTAACGGCGTGTCACCCTTCACAGCAGCTGTACCGGAGCTGTAGAACGGGTGGAAGGTCACCTGCTTCTGGTCGGGACACATCATCACCCAGCTGGTGGCTGTGCTGTTTGGCATCTCCCATCGCCATTCGCTTACTGAAAGAAATGATTTAATATTACAAATATTGGCAGATTAGGGCTAGGAGTGACTGGATTGAACTTCGACGGATACTACGTTCAAAAACGGAACTGGGACAACAAGACTCAACGTCGACACGATGGAAATTGGAAATTCGATACGACTCATCTTCAACAGGATTACTTAAGACTTGTCGCAGTTCCGTCTTTCCACGTAGTATATGTCAAACTTCAGTCTTACACTGTAGAGCTAGGTTTTAAAGGTACAATATTTTGAGTGGACCAGCAAGCCACTCTGTGCTGTTATGGTTGACGTATGGAACGATAGGGAAACTTATATGCCAAAGATGGTTTGGCGTCTGATTTGAATACGAGGTAATGCGAAAGCGTTCATACAAACAGTACTACGGCTACTTCGATCCGTCAATTGTTCTTCCGAATTAGAAACTCACGGATGACGGATGCCGGATGTAGTGCGTAAACTACCATACAAATAGTTCTATGGCTACTTCGGAACGTATTTTCACGGATTCGGATCGGATGCAGTGCGTAACCGCTGTTAATAAGTCAAAGGTGTCTGAAATAATATGAGATTATTATTATTATCACTACACATCATACTATAAGTCCCCCGCCGCAACTGTTTGTCTTTGCGTGATTTTCTCCGTAATTACTGAACTGATTTCGTTTCCATTTTCATGATTGGATAGGTTGATTCTTGGGGAAGGTTTATGTGTATAACTTATTTAAACGTGTTGTTTACCGTGTATTAGCTAGATGATTTTTGTCAAGCAAATCGAAAAAATCATTGATTAAAACTGATGAAAAATCATTGATTAAAACTAATGAAAAATAGCAAGTAACTTAATGGTACCCGTACGAAGTCGGGTCGGGTCGCTAGTCTTGTATGAATTATTTATGTAACTTTATTATCTCTTTTTTTTTTCATTAAAAGAAGAAAGGAAAATCATAGATCATTGCCCTACAATATAGTGTAATGACCAGGGAGCGGAATCTCATGGCAAACCAATTGAAAGGTGATAGAGACGGGTCATAATTTTTTTGCGAGTATTCAAGCTATCGATACTTTCTAGTTTTTAACTTTATTTTTATTAACTTAACAATACTTTTTATTATGATTCTTTACACTTTGATAATCTGTAATGACAAATAAATAAAACGTTGTCTTATCCATCAAATAATTCTGATAACTACTACGACTCGGGAAGTTTACCCTATAGACACTATTATGATATTTGGTCTCTTTTGATAATGGTACTATAGCATGGTAATCAAAATGAAAAATTAATTACGTCATACCTATTTCAATTTGACATTTCGTGTTGATCTATTATTTTGTGTTTCTAAAAAATGGCTAATATGTCTGTCCGTAAATCTGTCTTCTCAGCTGTTAAAAAGTATCGATAGCTTGAATACTCGATAAAAAATTATGACCCGTCTCTATCACCTTTCAATTGTTTTGCCATGAGATTCCGCTCCCTGGTAACGACCTATGATCTAAGGCCTAGATTAACTGCTTGGATTTTGACTGTACAGCAAAAACTTTCTTGTTCACAATCTGAAACGTTATGATGAGCTAGAAATGTATAGATATTGAAAACTAGCATTACGTTCTATGAACTTTCTTTCTGCATTATCATTTCAAGGTTCTAACTGATAAGATAAACTTTCACAAAGGTTGACAATTAATAATCTATGTTACAATGTTATTGTGCATCATTAATTAGTTTATTGGACTGAGATAACTTTCTAATTACACATAAGTTACTTCGTCTGTACTTCTGTAGGTACAGTACGACACAATTAAGAAGTTGCATTGGTAAACTTTGTAAACCCAAACACTTCGGACTGAGTGCAACATCAAGACTAGGCATGAAAATTGCCGGCAATATTGCGAAAGTTGCCAAAACTGCCGCGAATGTTTCCAATCCTGCCGGCAACATTGGCAAGAAACGTGTAAATAGAAAACGTATTTTACTTTATATAATTGCATAGTAGGATATAATTGCGGTTTGCAGGGTGCTAGTTTTTATACGTGCCTACATTATCCAAGCAAAAATTTTTGTTTTTGCATTTATTTTCTTACTGATAAACTAAAGAAAAGAAACAGGCTATCCACGATACTTCATTGGTGATGAAACCATAACTATTTTGGAGAAATGATCTTTTTTTTCTACTTTCTTATATGAAACCACACCTGTATGTAAGAAAGTATAACATGTATATGTATACATATCTGTATGTATATAAGGGTCAAACCTTGCAAGACGATTTGATCAGCAACAACAAGTTGATGTTTTTAACTGACTTCAAAAGAGGAGGTTCTTTATTCGACCCGTATGTATGTATGTCCGCGATTTTCTCAAAACCTACTGATCCGATTTAGAAAATTCTTTTAACGACACGATTTTTCAAGTGGCTAAGCGACTAGTGTGGGGTAACGTACCAACGTAGTATTCAACATTCAAGTTATCGTAAATCGAAATAAGGGTACAAGGGGAACATTCGGTATTAATACCCTCTGTATTTGTTTATAAAATTTATAAGTGAAATTCTCAAAAAACTATGGGTTCAGCTATCATGAAGTTACCAGTGTCCTAGTTTAACTTTATCTTCACATATTTGCATTGATAATTAGAAATTAAGTATAATTAACAATATGTATACCATACAGGCTTACCAGTAATACGTATAATTACACCATTACATAAAACCTCATGAGCGCATAAACATTAAAAATGGCATTTGAAAAAACTTATGTAATCTGGCAATTTTGGCAACTTTCGGGCAATATTGACCAATATTGCCGGTAATATTGGAAACTTTCCTAGTAAGTTTCGGAAACATTCGGCAATTTTCATCCCTATCAAGACCACAAATCTACACCAGCAATTTACACTTTGCAAAAATTTAGATCAATTTCTGTTTTTAATGCCGTATTGTTTATCTTATGGACTATAAATTAATATAAAATAAAAAATATAGAAATCCATCTATATTAAATGAATCCCTATTTCCCTTAGTCACGGCATCACGCGTGATATGAGCGATTGGACAGATTTCGCAAATGTTTTTTTGTTGTGTACGTAATTGTCAGGAGAAGGTTCTTATGAAAGAAAATATTGATATTTAAAAAAAAAAACGAAATTATCTCAGTATGTCCATATTATTCATTTGTTTACTGCATGCATGAAAATGGTTTTAACTTTTTGTTAGGTACTATTTTGATTTTGTTTCTGAAGGTAGTAAAGTGTAATTAATATACATCTATGTAATAATGTGCCAAAATATATTGTGCTTTTCGTAGATATAGATTTAAATTTAAAGATTATAGCTGCGTGTGGTTATTCAAAGATTATTATAGAAAATTCATCATAATATATACATATATCTAGCTATACCTTATATTAAAATATATTACAGCTACATGTGTATTAAGTACAGGTTTTTTTTTATATTTAAGTAACCCTTTACCCCTCTCTATGATTTTTCCTGTATCATGGGTGTGTTTACAGACACAAATCTTCACATGCACAAACGCCCAGACCCAGAATAACTATCTGTATGCCATACAAATATTTGTTATATGCAGGAATCAAACCCATGACCCGTAGCGCAGAAGCCACTAGCTTAGCCACTGCACCAAATGTGTTGTTAATTCAATCAAACAATTGGAGCCTTTATTTCTGTCAGGCAACCTTAACTTTAATCCATTTTACACAAATGAGTTTTTTAGTTTGAGTTTCATAGATAGGCGCTAAGTTTAAAAAATTAATTTATACAAAGTGTAACATAAATAAGAGCGATTATGCACTGCATCCAATCCGAATCCGTGAAAATACGGAAGTAGCCATAGAACTATTTGTATGGTAGTTTACGCACTACATCCGGCATTCGTCATCCGATTTCTATCCGTCATTCGTGAGTTTCTAATTCGGAAGAACAATTGACGGACGAATTGTTTGAATGTGAATCAGAGATCGGAATATTGCGTAAGTAACATCCGAATTCGGTCCGAGATTTTTACTCTAGATCGGTATTTTCACGGATTCGGATCGGATGCAGTGCGTAAAGCAATATCCGAATTCGGTCCGAGTTTTTTATATCCGTATTTTCACGGATTCGGATCGGATGCAGTGCGTAAAGCAATATCCGAATTCGGTCCGAGTTTTTTATATCCGTATTTTCACGGATTCGGATCGGATGCAGTGCGTAATCGCTGTTAGTGTACAACCTCTTAAGGGGTCACTGTACTCATCATTATGAACAACTTTTAGTGTGACCAAACGTAAAATCGCGAACAAAAAAAACAGCTGTTCCCTACATTTTGACGAGTTATGCGAACATTAATGTAGGGAACAGCTGTTTTTTTTTCGCGATTTCTGATTTATTCCCATAGTAAAAGTTGTTCATAATGATGAGTACAGTGAGCCCTTAAGAGGTTGTACATTTATTTATGTTACACCTTATAGATGTGAACATTATTATTGATTTTGAAAATACTCTTTTTAAATCATTTTTACAACTGAAATTATAAACAAATGTTGCATCATTATTAAAAATTCAAAACAATTTAAAAAGTTCTTCAACACTGATAATAAGCCTTTACTATTTTTTACCTAAAATCTTCACATGCCAACAAGGCATGTTATTATGATATTCAGATACAGGGCCGGAGGGCAATAGTAGCTTTAGCACTAGCGTGTCCACAAGATAGCGAGTTTTTGAATTAATTTTTTTTTTATTAATAAACTTTTACAAAAAAGTGTGCAGATAGCCACAGTAGTATTAGTTAGGTCTTATAATAATGGTTATATTAATGTCTAAGTCTATAGTAGTGTATAACTTATATTAATTACAGGTACAAGAAAAGTTAACTCTCCAATAAGAATGTTTCATATAAGAAAAAAAAATTGACATCCATTTGGATGAAGAGAAGAGAAAAAAGTTAACATCCACAAGGTAGTATTTTAAAAACATTTCAATGGGTTTAAATCTGGCCCTGTTCAGATGCAGTTGATAGTCTTAATAACATAAATTGACGTACTAATCTGCCCACAATTGGGCATAGTATGCCACTACAAAGTTCAACGCAAGATTAGTCCTGACATTGCAGTAATTGTTTCGTAAATTCTATCCATAAGGAGAATGCTATCGAAAAAATGCTAATGACATCATTATAAACCATAAAATAGCTATACATACAACACAAGTTTTTTTTTTTTTTAATGTTTATTTGATAACATTTTGTAGAGAAACATATTATGTCTATAAAAAATAAACTTTAAAAAAAAGTAAAAACCGACTTCAAAGAAATACTAAAAGGAGTAAAATAATCACCATAATATAAAATTAACAGTTTCAGAAGTCGGTGGCTTCTATTTGCTTCAGTGTAGAGTTGCACCGACTTCTGAAACTGTTAATTTTATATTATGGTGATTATTTTACTCCTTTTAGTATTTCTTTGAAGTCGGTTTTTACTTTTTTTTAAAGTTTATTTTTTATTGAATACGTTTTAGTGTCATAATTTTAACCCCCTCCTTCGTAACCCTTCTTTTTGGCTTTGACGTAGTCGGGCATAAAAAGTCCTTTCAAATGATACCTTACACGATATAATGAAAACATTCCAAAGGGGGGGAGGGGGGTACAAGCACCCCCTCCTCTTTTCAAGTAGTCAGTTCCCAACAACAAATATAAACAAAGCAATATTAGTAATTTGAGAATTTTGCTTTGATCCGATGAGGAGTTCCGTTCCATATCTGTGAAGTTCATGGTCTAATCATAACAAAATTTAAATGGGACCAATCGGAAAGTATACCCTTTCGAACAAAACAAGAATTTTTCAAATCGGTTCATAAATGACGGAGATATGAGGTAACACACATAAAAAATAATAAAAAAAAAAATACAACCGAATTGAGAACCTCCTCCTTTTTGAAGTCGGTTAAAAATACCTTTTTTTATCAACAAACCATCTGGATCGTTTAGTTTGCAAATACCTTGATTAAGCTAACTTAGCTTGTATATGTATTTATACTAGTATTCAAATGATAATATTGAAGTTCCTAATATTATTATTGTTGTGAAAGTTCATGTTAGAAAAGTCCTTGAAACAACAAACCTGTCACACAACTTCTAAAAATTCTTACGATGATGTCGAAATCGGTAGGTAGGTAATTATTTTACGATTATGTAAATAAATAACATTGTTATCACAAATCTGTAACCGTTTCTATAGTTGGAATTCTACCAGCGATCTTCAAGATAGTTTTATAGAACTCGGAAATATACTATTGGTGTGGGTGTCAAATATGTTTTAAATTCCCCATGAATACTTACTGTCAGCGTGTTCCCCACAGTTGCAGCCGCTAGGGTGCTCCCATGATGTAGGTCTGCTCTCATTCCAACACTGGCAATAGGGCTTCGCTGACCTCTGACGGTCATCACTATTCCTATGTCTAGTTGTCAGCATTTTGTGCCGCTTATAACCACCTAGCACTCACAAAGACACGAATAACAACTTCAATTGCTCACGTAAAATGTAATTCACAAAACACAACTCATGTCAGCGTCAACTGAAAACTGAAAACTTGCGAAACGAGAATGTGAACAGAAAAAAAAATAGAATTTATTTTGCTGCCGTTGGGTTGATTTCATTGATTGATGACATTTGAAAATTCAGTGTAGAGCGGAGGGGGTATTTATACACTTTGGTCGTTCAGAAACATTTCTTTACCAAGAACAATTAATATTTTAAAATTGTGCACATGTATTTATTTAATTTTATAATTTAACTATCATTATTTAGTATAAATATAATGAAGACCATTAAGATTATTTGGAAACACTAGTTTAGCAGAGTTATTGCCAGCGGTTCATCTTAATTTTTTTGTACGTTGTTTCTGAACGAACACGCATGTGTAGAAGTTTCCGGAAATGTCCATTTATTTTAAGAGGTAAATTTAAATTATATTATTACTTTTATCAATGTAGTTGCGCAAATAAATGTTTAATATAACTCTGATTAAAAAATATTACCAAATACAGCTTTTTATGCAAATCCTTTTAATTTGTGTGCATTAATTGGAACAATGTTTAGCTTCTTAAAATATTGTTTTAAACAAATACATGACTTTCTGTACACATAAAACAAAAAAAGATTTTTGATATCTTATTAGTGTTCAGAATTTTGTTAGGACCGTGATAAATTAGTAAATAATAAATATATTGATACCTATTGATTGCCAAATGATGGTGAAGTTGGTAGTGCTGATTGTTTTGCTAAGCGCGCGCACCCCGCCCCCGCCCACAAATGGCTGTCAAGTGCAAAAGTGAATTGATGATTTATTTTATTATATTTTAAAAATATAACAGTGTAGTTTTATGTCCTAGTTTATTAGCCATGTATTTAGATAGTGTAAATATTTTAAATTAAGTAAGAAGGTTTTATATTGCCGTGTTAGTGCGAATATATCGTGCGAATACTTATGAATGGAAAAAATATTAGGAATATATTTGATAATTAATTCCCAGCTGATCTTAGTCCGTGACCTCAATAATAAGTTGGAAAAATATAAATAGAAAGGTAAGGTATTTTTCTGTGGTTTTCGTTTTCTCTCTAATGGTACCGTTTAGCTATGAAAAGGATTTTATTTAGTACTAATAATTCGAGAAAAAAGGCGTCGCTAGAGGCAGAAAATCTTATTTTATAAACACATACATTCAACTGTGACTATCATATTCAGCCAGATGAAGTAGTGCAGTATTACCAATACAAGAAAATTAGTCTTTAAGCTTCTTCTCTCACAAAAGGTAAGGAGATCTCAAGTTGAACTAGGTGTGACATAGTGACAATTTTAAAATAGGTCACTATAGGTCAACCCATTGTCTGCAAGCATACAATAACAGATCCCTACCCACAGCTGACTTCTTATCTTTGTTTGGTGTAATCAAACTCTTGTGTTACTCAGTTTGAATTTGTGCAGTGAAGTTTTAAGGATTTCAATAAAAGAGGTGATAGGTAACAATAAATAATTTGAAACAATATAATAAATCAAAATCATTTGTTGACAATGATTCAAAAACCAATACTACTAATGGCTCTGCTATACCTAGTTTTTGTGTATTTGAACAACATCCCAGTTCAATAATTTATCATCAAACATGATCAAACTGATGCCAATATTTATGCTGTAAAAGTTTCTTCTAATACTATCATCACTCTATAGGCACATGTATTGTTTTGTACATGGATATCCAAAATAATTTGATGTCTGCTAGATCTTGTACAACTATTAAAGCTCCAGACAAGATGTCTGTCAGTGCCACAATGGCTCTCCATGAGTCTGCTACGTCTAGGGTTACCATTTAGAAATTTGAAAAGTCCTGACAAAAAGCCTGACATTTAAATAAAAGTCTGGACATTTTAGTCACAAAATGCAAACATACGAAGATTTATTGTTTGATCTTGGTAAGTTGATTGTTAAAGATTTATATTTTGTTTTTAGATGAATGAGAAGTTAATAAAGATTAAAAAGTTATTTGATATTACATAAGTAAGTTTCATTAAGTACTTGTATTCCATCTAAGCCAAAAAATCCAGACAAATTATATGTAGAGCCGGACAAAGTCTGGACAAAAGTCTAGAAGTCCGGACAAATCTGGACGGATGGTAACCCTAGCGGCGTCCCACTGCTGTGAAAAGGTGTCCTACGGGTGAGTGATTGGGGGGTCAATAAATGGGTTAGGATTAGGTATAAACACATCTCACATACAAAATCACCGAGACACCATATCTAGGGACTGGCAATAGGGGGGGCTGCAAGGGGCACAGGAACTAGAGTGGTGCAAATTATAATACATTAAATACATATTAAGGTACAAGTCTGAGATGGGCTGCAAACTGCAGACTGCAACCGCAGACCGCAAGTCGCCATCGGAATAACGCCTTTAAGGTGTGCACTTTAAAGGTGCTATTCCGACAGCGACTGCAAAACTGCAACCGCAGATCGCACCACAAGCGATACTACTTTTGCAGTTTGCGGTCTGCAGCCCGTCTCGCACTTGTACCTTTAACTGAAAAAATCTGCAGCATATCTCGTGTTAAAGTATGATATGAATTATGTCTGGAGACAATAGCAACAAATATCAGATAAAATCATTACTGCCTTCATTTTTAACAAAATTCTTAATTAAATGCCTTTTTTTTATTTAGTGTGTGTTTTTGGGCGGCGCTGTATTTGGTCCATACCCTGGTCGCTAATGACCCTAGCTACGACACTGGTTAAACATCAGACCATGTTCCTTATACACCATATCAACAAGTAAATTCTCCTTGCAGATACATACAATGATCCAATGTGCTGTACACTAAAGGCATTGTACGACCACTGATATTCCTTCAGCAGCTAGCACCGAGGCGTTCCAATGCATTTTTGGATAGATAAACGCAGCCAGTGTGCCTACACCGGCCGCCATCGTGTTCCATCTTCACTTTCTGCTGGTATGTAAATATTTCTTTATTGAATTTATTCTCAGCTTAACTGATTGCTGAGATTTCTGCCCTACTAATACCACAGTCTACCTGTCTTACTCCTTACAGTCGGTCAACGTAGAACATTGTCGCAGAGCAATCGTGCGGGGGGTTGCAGGGTGAAGAGGGTGGAGGTTATGTCCCGAGTAGCCATACTGCATACTTAGGACATAACCTCCGCCCCTACATAATTTTGACATTTCATAGGACCTGTCAAATGTATGGGACCCACTGTATGTAGTAAGTAGGTAGACTGTGCTAATACTATAAATGAGACATCCCTGTTTTATGACGACAGGGCGAGCGCGGGGTCGCGTGTGCGCTAGCGGGGGCGGGGGCCGCAAGGGCATGGCGGCGCCCGTGCACCGCTTCGCCGCCGTCGACTGCCCGCCGCGCCGCCCGCACCGCTCGCACCGACATGCTGGGTACGTCACAGTAGTATGCAGTGCTTCTCCCTAAGGGCCATCAAAGGCGTATGTAGAATGGTCTGGTGCCCACCCCAGGATGTTGGGTTACTGATCCGAAATTCTAGGCTGGACACTTAAATAACTTCACACAAAAACAGTTTCAATCAAATGTGGGGCCAGGCCTCCCTTGGAAAATAACCCTAGATACGCGTATGAGGGCCATGTAGCACCGGTGATGTTGCTGCCCGCTTTGAGGCTTGAGTTGGTGAGCTGGGTTGTATACTGACATCAGCTGTTAGTCGTCCTAGCTTTGATGGTCACCGGCCACTATAAACTTGGCGATTGGGGAAGCAACATGTTATAGTGTGCAGTCCCAAGTATGACTTGTCCAAGAGACAGACAGCCAAATCACGTAATAAATAACTCTTTAGGCCCCCGCCGATGCCGGCGGTACACGCAACGCGTCGACAAAATGATGAGCCCAGCTTATACGTGGAAATACCTGCCGAGCCGCCGCAACCCACCATCGCGAGCCTCGCGGCCGCACGCTCCGTGACGCCCGACACGTTGCTACGTACCGCAGCCCTAGGGCTCCACCACTCGCCCATGATGGCGCCGCATCTCAAGTTCGGCATGCTGGTCTCGTTCGCGCTGGCTACTGTGTTCTTAGCCGGAGCCAAGTACTATTTCGACCGGCAGGTGAGCGTGAGTCTATTTTTGATATTTACTTATAGAATAAGTTATAGTTTAGAGAAGAGAATGAGAGTGAAAAACATAACCCTGTCTTTGCTGTCGCGTAGTCGGGTAAAAATAGAGAAGATGTTTTTTTGAATGCCTTGAAAGGGACTCTGCTTGAATATTAATGCCTGTTTGTACTTGAATTATAATGTGAAGCGCCAAAGCCACTAGCAAGTTTTTCTGTGCAGGATATTGCACTCCATTGCTCGCTTAGCTCGTAAAACTTGCAGAATTATAAAAGTATAGATCGGGTCTACTCGCGTAAAAACTTTAAGAGGCACAAAATACCTTTTTTTTATCCCGACGTTTTTTTATCACGGGTAGACTGAAGTGGCTGAGCAGTTGTCATATTCGTGAAGCAACGATATTTTCATCTACCCTCACTCGATCTTGATTTTTTTATTAAGTTATCGTCGGTACTTCGACACACCACACTAACGACGTCTTTATACTCGCCTAAACCGTCCCGTCGACGATAACATTTGCTGATGACCGGATTCCATGATGTTGATAGTTTGTATCCATCTTCCCGATTTAAATTCTTGTATTTCTTAATTTCAATCGCTTCACGTACAATTCTGGGATAATAGTGACGATCGGTGGAGAGGATTTTTGGACAGTGTAATTCTATCCAGTGATTGGAACCGGACTCCAGAACATGCTCGGCTATCGCGGACTTATTTATCTGGCGGTTCTTGACTGCGGCGATATGTTCCTTGACCCGTTCTGGTATTGCAATAAAGAATAAAGAACATGTTCTTTTGGTCTGCCTGATATAAGAACTACCGCAACTGCAGTCAATCTTGTAGACGCCAGGTGTCTGTTGTGCCTCTTAACCCGGCGTCATGGGGGTTGGGTCTGTGCGACCCGTCACATTTTATTGCGCTTGTAGTTCGGTTACTATGCGTGCGACGTTGCCGTCCTTCTCAATAGCTGGAACTGTTGAGTTGTTCTATGCATCTCAAGCAACATGTTAGTGGTGGCACAGCCGCAGTGGGAGTTACACGTGCACGAAATTGAATTAGGTATGTGAGACCCATCCCCGCAGTCAGTTTTGTGCTGACTGTACCAAAGATATGAAGTGTTTTTTTTTTTCTTAAGTTATTTTAGTGGTCTACAAAAAAGTGCCATTAAAATATTAAGACTGATTGTTAAATTAATAATGTAATTACATTTATATAGAAGAGAATTTTTTTGTTGACATTTGTCGTTATTTTTTTGAAATTTCATTTATGTGATTAAAACATAAATATAATATGATATTTGTGTTTCATTTATTTACTTAGATACCTAAAAACTTAACATGAATAATAATAACTTTATTATTTGTACAGTATTGGAATAATTCTGACATTAATAAACGGGTCGGTGAGACCCACCCCAACGTCCGTGTAACACTTTTCCACCCCCATGACGCCGGGTTAAAGTTTTTACGCGAGTAGAACCGATCTATACTTTTATGTGTACAAATCGCGAAAGTTTAAAAACTTGCAGAAGTCGCCTTGCAGCAGGTGTGTCCATAGATTGACAGTAAATTGCACAAGTCAACTTGCACATTATCAATTGCTAGTAGATTTGGCGCTTGAGACATTTGAGCGTCAAGAAATCTACCAATCGAGGAAGACTCCATCTCATAGTGATCATGATCCCACATTAGACTGGATTAAAACTAATTGAAAAAAATATAGCTGATTTGTCTCCTATATTTCATTCAAAATGATATACCGTCCGCGAGGCCTAAGCTGAGCTTTGCATTTGTGTGAGAATGAATGCAGACGCGTCCTTTGCTTGGTTTAAACCGGTTTATACTGCTTTTTGGCAATCGATTCTATGTGCACTCACACGAATGCAAAGCTCAGCATACGCCTCGCCAGTTGTACTAGTTTTTCGTCAGTATTTTCAAAATAATTTCATCGATATTTGGACGTTCCTAGTAATTTTTAAATATATTGTATGTAGGTAATAGTTATACATCTAAAGCTAATAAACTGAGTGTAAAATATTATGTAAATTAAATAGATGCCGGTCATCTTGCGAATATTGCAAGTAAATATTTATATTCAGAGAAAAAGCATTTGTTCGTAGTTTGTAAAAAATATATTTTTGGACGTACTTTTCGGTAGTAGATTGCTTCGTTCGCTAACCTTTTGACCTAGCTACGTAACACAATACGTTCTAACCTGGGCATTGGTTTTTAAATTACGTTTTAAAATGGCAAGTTGTTTATATCAGTATAGTATAATCACTTTGCGTGTTTCACGGTGAAAAAAATGTGTAGGCAGGCACGTAACCCGCGACCTTTGTTAAATAAATGGAGCTTAAGTACCACGATGCATGATGTACGACACGGACGCACGTCCACGCTGGATGGCAGACTCCATAATTATGGTCCTGTATGCATGTCGTGCAAGTATTCAGTATTATGGAGGGTGCTGTCAGGCAGCGACGTGCGTCCGTGACGTCCATAATGCATGTTGGCAACGTGAGTGAGGGCAATTGATAAGGATTTGTAACTACAAATCCTTACCAATTGGTCTAATGGGACAAAGACAAGTCCTAGCATTCGGAATCGAGATTTCGCAAGGATTCCAAAAGGTTTTACCTTTTTATTTGAGTTTATGGCTGTTCTTACTTAAAGACTATTTTTGATCCGGAAGGTTTGACTGCATACTAATATCGTTAAATCCAAGTATCAAGTCCCATCCAATCAAGTGCAATAACTTGACTATTTTGCTATGATCCAGAAGACCCTGACTGTATACTAACTACTTTATAAAGTGTCAAAACCAGTGAGTGCACTAATTTGCGCAGTAAAGCTTGCTAGTGGATTCGGCGTTTAATTGAACTGCAATCTGTCTGTGTGAACCTTAAGGTTGAGCCAATATTTCCGATTTGCTAGTACGACAGCCTGATCTTCTTGTTTGAATATTGGAATACGTAAAAGACGAATGCTGACAATTGATCCAAAAAATCTGAAGCCAATCATTCAATTGTGTGCGATGGTATTTCGATTCAAATATCCTCAAGCAGATCGCAAACATTGGGTCGGCCCTAGGTGTATAAGTTCCCATGTATGTACCTGTACGTCGTTGTGTAGGTGATACGTGAGCGTGGCGGGTCGGGCGGGGGCGGCGAGGCGAGCGTGGTGTGCGCGGCTGTAGCGTGCGTGTGCGGCGTGGGCTGCGCGCTGTCACTGTGCCGCGCGCGGCCCCCGCCCCCGCTGCCGCCTGACCGTGTGTCCTCCACCGCGCAGCGGGACCGACACGTACGTATTTCGACTATAACACTCGCCTACTTGACTTACAACTTTCCTGAAAAGTTTAAAGTCATGCTTGTTGGGTAGTTGCAATTCCACCACTTTCGCTCAGTCGATCGCTGCTATACAATGCTAATGTGCTAGGTATATGTTGTAATACAACCCGAGACGGCATTTTTTTACTTTTAACACATCATCATCATTCAGCCGAACGACGTCCACTGCTGGACATAGGGGTCCCCCAAACAATGTTGGGAAGGGGGGGGGGGGGTTGCCATAATCGCCACGCTTGGCAGGCGGGTTGGCGATCGCAGTATGGTTGTTAAAGTATTAACTGCTGCCCATCCTTAAGTGAATTCCATAGTCGCCTTTTACGATACCCAGGGGAAGAGATGGGGTATTCTTTACGGACGTAAAGAATAGCAGTGGCATTTTTTACTTTGTAACACAATTTGTTTCATTCCTTCAGCCACCACCATCAGAACCATCGGACGACATATCGCTCGCGACCCTCCTGCAATCGTCCGAGCGGTCGCAGCCCGCCACAGAGTCCCCGGAGGCGCCGCCCCCGTACAAGATCGCAGTCCTAATGCCCGGCCGTGAGTCTAGCCCTCCGCCCCCCGCGTACAGTTCGCTCAGCTAGCTAGCGGCGCCCGTGAGCCAGGAGTTCATCATATAGACTGCACAAGAGGGTAAGGTTTTACTAACATACCAATTTTTCAAGACACCAATAATACAAGTTTTTGCAGAAAAGAAATTGTATTATTATTTTATAATTTATGGCAACTCTAACGGGTTGAGTAAAAAATTTGCCAGTTAAAAAAAAATGGTAGCTTTAGTAAAAAAAAACAATGGAATGATTTGCAAGCAACAAAACTTTGTTTTGACGCGTTTGCGAGACAGCTTGCCAATTTAAGAGGCTGATATCAACATTGCATTTTATGAAAATGGATTTATGTGTGGCTTCCAATAGTACTTATTGAATTTTAAAAATAATAAGTGGAAGCTAATAGCCAAATATTATATTAGCCATTGAGATATAGTTTAAATGCCACGATCTCAATAAATATAAGCCGCCAAATCCACCAGCAAGTGAATTGTGCAAGTTATTGCAGCAAGTGCTCGCTTAGTTCGTAAAACTACCAGAAGTCGACTTGCTGCGGCGTGTCCATGGTTAAAAGATTTGGCGCTTCAAAGAAGTGTTTTTCATTACATATTTTTACACTTAATATTAAATTTAGCTAAACCCAAGTATAGTAAATCTACCCCGAACCTTACCCTTTAATGTAGTCTATATGTTAACAATTATATCCTGACTCACGACTATCACCATTATAATCACCAAAATGATCTTATAATCCCCACGATCACCCTTTTCCAATTTTCCCACCCTTACCTAAGATTCCAAGGAATTTCTTCCTTTCCTGATATTAAAAATTATGGCACTGTTCAATAACAATTTTTGAAGCAATGGTAGTGTTTTTGACCATTATCAAAGAAATTAAATAGTCCAATCTGAATACTTATTTGGTTTTGATAACCCTGGCAATAGCCAGGATTTATAAAATGTCTTCAAAACAAAAGATGTATTATGCAATACTTTTTATGGGGAATTTTAACAACATTGATTCTGTCATATTGTTAGTTGGTCATTTTTAGATAATAATGATTGTTATTAACCTTTACGGTTAACGGTTAGGTTAAGAAGGTAGAATAAGCAAGGAAAAATAATGACAGCTCTTGCTTACTTAACAAAAATATTGGCAAGAAATGTCAAAAAAAATTGGTGACAGAATTAATGCCTTAAAATTCTCCATAAAAACACTTGATTTTGGACCTACAATCGATGGCATTAAACTAACAGAAGTGAGAATTGTAAACGATTGAAGTAGTCAATATGGATATTACCCGGACAATTAATGAGTTTAAAGAGAGTCCACAACGGTTGGTCAATGTTGATAATTATTGTCAACAAGACGTCTTTCTGTCCGTAACTACTAGACCGATCTCGATGTAATTATCGTCATTACATAGATAGTATTTTAGGAGTGTAACCAATCATCACGCAATGGTTCATAAGTCGATTTTAAATGTAAATAACAATAAATACGGTGTTCAACGATCGGCAAAAAAAAATTGAAATATTTTTTAGAATTGTCTCGGATCTAGTTTTGTATCGCATATAACGATAGAGAGATAATCTTAAACCCCATTTATTCTGTACATGTTTAGTATAGTATATATAGTTTTAGTATGTCTGTGGTAAGAAAACATGTATTTATATGTGCTGATATTATTGCCTACTGGAGTAGGGTTACCAGACGACAGGAATTTTCTTGACATGTCCGGAATTTTGGACGTCTGTCAGGGAAACAGGGAAAAACTGTAACGATCAGGATTTTTTGAAATTGTAAGGTGAATGTATGAGTAATACAAAAATATTTAAGTATTAATCATTCTGCGCATATTTTGAAAACTTCGTTGTCTTCACATACAACGTTCAGAAAAAAATACAGGAAATTTACTGAAAGGTCAGGGACGTTGTCAGGAAATCTTATTATTTGATCTGGTAACCCTATATTGGAGGGCTAATAACGTCACACTTGGTTGAATAATTTTCTTTGCATATTCTTAATCATAACTGCGAGTGGGCTGCACATCGAATCGGCAGTAGTCAAGCAGTTGCACTGACTACATCTTAAGGTACAAGTCCGAGATGGGCTACAAACTGCAGACTGCACACAAGTCGCCATCGGAATAGCGCCTTTAAGGGGTGCACTTTAAAGGTGCTATTCCGACAGCGACTGCAAAAATTCAACCGCAGATCGCACCGCAAGCCTTTTGCAGTTTGCCCTGACTTGTGCCCTTAATTGCCATCAAACTGCATTTAGCAGTTGCGACTGGATGTGCACTCCAAATGTGACGTTGTTAGCCCCTCAGATGTCCTAATTTTACACCTGATTTGCAGAATATACTAACTTAAAACGTCCTAACTAGCAGAAATCCTGCCAGATTGTTTTGGCAGATTAGGTGTAAAATAGGTCATTTTTAAGCACTCGTACCATTAAAATAGCACGATAGTGCACAGCCAATTCCATTATAATAATACCTGCAGAATTTTACAGAATACAAGGGTTGCCAGGTGAAGACAATTTAATATTGCCAGACTTTAAAAAATAAATACGCTTGGTAGTTTTTCGAAAGCGTGTTCGTGCACTTCAATTTATCCGAGCTTTTTAACACATAACGTATTAAAAAAAAGTCTGTCTAAATTAGAATATTAACTGAAACGTTATTCAGATTCATTTATCATTAAAATAAAACCTTTTTGCATCTGGCAACTCGAAACAAGTAATTCTTAAGTTCAGCAGGACATTTAAATAGATCATAAATGGTGAATTGATAACAATACGTTTGCGGTGTTGTACTTTTGTATATTTGAGGGTTACGGGGTGACCAGAACTGGGTTGGGGTATTGACGCACAATGAAAAGTTACTAGGTTAGAAGTTCTGGTTATCCTATAAAGACTGCAGTGAAATGTTTATGTATATTTTGTTTCCTGTCCGTTTTAAAAAAAACTGGCTCCATTATTACGAAAGGTGGTTTAGACCAAGACTATTTAAAATATACCCATCACTTTCTAACATCATAATGAGATGGGCTATTTTAAAACCTGAGTAATTCTAATGTATTTTGAATAAATGAGTTTTGAAGTTTGAAGTTTGACCTGGGTTTTTCTTAGACCATCTTTTGGAATAAGGGAGTTGGAGTCGTACTACAAAAGTTTAGATTTTTAAACCGTGTTTAACGTCTAACTTCTTACACAAAAAAAGATGTTACGCCTTATTTAGGCTAAAACAAGATTTTGTGATAAAACTGTTTGTTTTAGACACAACTAAGAAGTTACATCGATGTACCTGATCGAACAACCAATGGCAGTCGCTCAATTTCATGCCACTCACACTTATTGCATCAGCGTAAAGATATTTTTTTACTGCAGTACTAATAAAAAATAGGGAGTGCGTCCGCTGCCGGCGCCGGTTGCCATTACGAGTGCCGGCGCCGGTTGCTAAACTGGCTGCCGGCGCAGCGCTGACTACATACACTGTTTTAGACACCTTCAAGGCCTCTTCAAACCCTTCATGAGACGAGTACTCGTCACCCACTTTCATTTTCACAATAAAAACAAATGAAAAACTTAAGGGGATGTTTGTAAGATTGTTTGGGTTTCCAAAGCAGAGTCGATGGGGGCTTCGTTCGCTCTCTCACTCTAGCTCCCGTCATCCCCTTCGAACCTAACCTATCCGCGTCGGGGTGCCCCAAAATAGCGAGCTCGCTCTTGAAATTAGTCAGTTGGAAGACAAGTTACAGTGCTTGGCCAAAATCTACCCTACCTTTCAACTAACATACCTACCAAAAAACTTATTACCGCCGCCGGCGCCGGTGTTCATTATGGGTGCCGGCAGCCGATGTTTTTAATCTCGGCTGCCGGCAGTAATGTACCGCCGGTTCCCAATGGCGTTATTTTTGGGTGCCGGCGCCGGTAGCGGAGGCACTCCCTAAAAATTATGATCTTGAAGTCGCACTCAGTTTGGAAGTGATCGGTTTTACGAAGTTGGCCGATGGGACTTCTTAGTTGTATTGTACTGTAACTAGTTGATAGGACAGATCTATAAAGGATGGTTTTTTTTTTGGAAAGTGTACTTTATCAATTTATGATGGAATATTCGAGAACGTATACAAGAAGTATGGCACCGCAAAATAAATATAATAATAACATAAGTCTAGTCATGTTAGCTCTAATGAATGTGATGTTATTTAGTTGAAGTTTTACTTTGTTGGCGTTTGCAATATTATTGTTTTACAAGTGATCCTTTTATAGAAAAGGACTGGTCGGTTCGTCTTTTATAACAGACGCTTCGTTATTAAAGATTGTATATCTGTGATATGGTTGTTTTATTTATAAAATCATTCAGGTTACCTGAATAGTAAGGGCTCTTACACACCACGTTTTTTTCAGGCGCTGTCGACGCGCGTCGCTCGCAACTATAACGCGCTGCAATCGCGATGTTATCGCAACCAATTTACCTATTCACACGTTCATAAAATTGTAGTATGCAGACGACTTTTTCGCGAGCGTCGACGCGCTCGCCGTATCCCAGTAGTTCCATTCTCTAGTTCCATTATGGGACTACTGGGATTTTTTTCTCCCAGTAGTTCCATGGAACTAGAATACTTTTTAATCTAATCCCATTAGTTCCATTAAGTACAGTTGAATGGTAATTAAATATGGTAAGAACAATAATCCTACCTATTTACCTACGTGCAATATGTGAACTGGCCTATATTATTATTACATGCATTTGGCAGATTTCAGATTTATAAGGAAAATAGACATTTATTATCAATAATTTATTTGGCGTGCTGGTCTTAAATTATGGTTTAGGCACTTGTGAAATTTTGTAAGGGTGTAAAAATACTAGAGGTAAAAACTTTTTACCTCTAGTATTTTTACACCCTTACTAAAGTTCACAAGTGTTTTTACCTCTAGTATTTTTATACCCTTACAAAATTTCACTAGTGCCTAAACCATAATTTAAGACCAGCGAGCAAAAGCAACAACGGAAAATAATAGGTATAGCATGCACGCCAAATAAATTATTGACGGTATAAGTATGTCTATTTTCCATAAAAATCTGAAATCTGCCAAATGCACGTAATAATAATATAGGCCAGTTCACATATTGCACGTAGGTAAATAGGTAGGATTATTGTTCTGACCATATTTAATTACCATTCAACTGTACTAAATGGAACTAATGGGATTAGATTAAAAAGTATTCTAGTTCCATGGAACTACTGGGAGAAAATAATCCCAGTAGTCCCATGATGGAACTAGAGAATGGAACTACTGGGATACGGCGATTGTTCTGACCATATTTAATTACCATTCAACTGTACTAAATGGAACTAATGGGATTAGATTAAAAAGTATTCTAGTTCCATGGAACTACTGGGAGAAAATAATCCCAGTAGTCCCATGATGGAACTAGAGAATGGAACTACTGGGATACGGCGGACGGCGCTCGTAGCACGGAGTCACATCGATACAGACGCGCTGGCACAGCGCGTCTCTTTAGCTGCAAACACATACGTACAGCGCGTTTTATTTTGCAAGGAGAGCTACTTACGCGCGTCTGTAGCGCGATACACGCTCCTTTACGCGCGTGCTACACGCGTTTTACTTTGCAAGGAGAGTTGCTCACGCACGTCTGTAGCGCGTTTCTCATGAGTTTGCAGCGATGCAATCGCAAGTAATCTGCCTATTTCAAGTTTAGCAGTGCCGACAACGCGCGATATCAAGATGAGCGTCGACGGCGCCTGAAAAAAACGTGGTGTGTAAGAGCTCTAATGCTTATAAAATCTCCAGACAGGTTACCAGATAGCTGGAAATCAATAAGCTACTTCACGAGTCATACAGTCAGCATCTTAAGATTTCGTTTTTGAAATTAATTAAAGTTCTAAACAATTACTTAACATCACGCCTTGTATTCCCCGAAGGGTTAGGCAGAGGTGTATAGTACACCCACATTTCACCGTTATGTTTCATGTCCCATGTAATAGGGGGCGAGCCTATTGCCATCAACCGGGCACAAATCTAGACTTGGGCTGCTACTAAGAAATTCCACACTGAAAAACCCAAACCCAATAACACTGCCCGACAGTGGCGAAGGGTGAATTTTCTTGAAAGGGAAGCCGGACCAAAAAAATGCTTACCTTGCTCAAGTGGGATGCGTAAATTCCAGTAACTACTCGTTTCGAAAGGGAAGCCGATAGGAATCAAGTTGTATGGAGCCTTCGCCACTGCTGCCCGACCTGGGGATCGAACCCATTAACCTCATGCGCAGTAGGTCACTCTCGCGGCAACTAGACCAACGAGGCAATCAAACAATGTTGCTCTAAACAATGTTGGTAAAAAATAGCAAGTTTGTATTCAAGTACTGTAATTATAGACACAATCGTAGGTCGACGTCTGTGGTCTAGTGGTTCGAGTGTCGGACTGCTGATCACGAGGTCGTGGGTTTGATTCCCACATGACGCAAATATTTATGTGATGAACATAAGTGTTTGTGTTGGTCTGGGTCTTTCTTATGTATTATATGGGTGTTTCTTATGTATGTATTTACAAAAAAAAGTATATAAGTATTATTATATCCATTGTCTAGTACCCATAGTACAAGCTCTGCTTAGTTTGGGACTAGATGGTGCTGTGTGAAAAATGTCCTAAAAATATTAATAAAAAAATAATAATTAATAAATAAACAATGGCAGGTGTCGGCCTGGGACGACGGCGGGGTGTTACCGGTTAAACTACTTTTGAAATACAGTGATCATTAACTTCTGGTGCGGACTGTAGACTCGTAAATGGAAAACTGATTTAAAAAAAGTTTTAAACAACTGGTATTAATATTTTACATTCAACTGTTAAATATAAACCGAAGTTCAAAAATATATGTTACTTAGAGCAACATTTTATTTCGCTAGAATTTTTGAAGAGGAAATCGAGAACACATGGATAAGTAAATAAAGTCATATTTTGATGCTCACATTATTATATATTTTCTATTTTTCATATAACATTAAGTACAGTGATTGTGTCAAATAAATTATTATAATTACAATTAACACTAAAAGCGGGCCACAGTGGAATTTTTACTTACTATTTTAAAACATAATAATTTTAAACATAGTCTGTTGGTATATTTTATCTAAGACATTATTTCAGTTGAAAAAAATATATTTGCGAGTATTGAAATGGCTAGTTTTGTTATTAAATCCATATTTATGTCCAAGTAATGGTCTAAGTAAAACCGAGGTTTTAAAATAGCCCGACACATAACATCTAGCCTGTATTCCCCAAATGGGGCCGTCCATTAATCACGTGAGGCTCGAAAAGGGGGGGAGGGGGTTTGGCAAAAATCACGAAATATCACAAGGGGGGAGGGGGGTGTAGTAAGATATCACGTGTATTTTTTCGTCAAACGCGCGATTTCTAAACCGGAAAGCGAAAATTTTTATGCCAGTCAAAAACAACCTGCAACCTTTCTGTCTAGACATTTTTATCATGGTCCTTAATTTCAGAATAAAATTAGATTATACTTTATACCTGTATTTAAAGATAATATTCTAAAAAATTTAAGATTCTTTGTAGGTACTAAAAAGTACACGTGATTTTGGGTGGGGGAGGGGGGGTAGTCTTAAACCTCTCACCACGTATCACCAAGGGGGAGGGGGGGGTTAAAAAATGCTAAAAAAACATCACGTGATTAAGGGACGGCCCCAGAAGATTGGGCAGAGGTGTTTAATACATCCTCATTTTTCCGTTATGTTTAAGTCCGATGTAATAGGGGGCGAGCGTATTACCATGAATCGGGCACAAATCCAGACTCCGGACTGCTACCAATAAATTCCACACCGAAAAAATAACACTTCCCGACCCCGTGATCGAACCCAGGACCTCACGTTCAGCTGTCGCCCCGTCAGTTTTTGTTATATGACGTCTGGGTGTACCTTAGTCTTGATTTAAACCATCTCTCGGAGTAAGTGGGATTAAGAATTCAATAGTTACGTTTAAATTATTTTAATTGTATATCAATACATATAATATTTTTTCGTAATTTTTAAGGATTTATTACATTTAGCATAAAATTCTCTCATTAAAGTGGTCCACTAAGGCCCCTATTAATTTACATAAAGAATTAGTGTGATAGTGCACGGAACGTGACGAATAATGCCGACTTCACACGACACTACTTTGCTAGAGATTTTAAAGCGTAGGACACATGGGTTTGATGTTGGCGTAAGAATTATAAATGGTGTTATAAGCACTGGTACAGTTCTTGCTCCGATACATGAGCTTTGTTTTTGTGCAAGTACACATGCGCACGCGCTGTATGCACGAAAAAACATGTAAATGTATACCTTAAATTCGTTTTTTTAGATATTCATGCTCTGTATTTGGTGTCGTGTGAACCGGCCATAACACAAACAAGTATATAACTATTAAAATTTGGTGATAAATTCATATAAACTATTTTACATTTAATTCTCAATAACATTACAGATATTCAATTCAATAATCATAAAAATAAACCCATCACATGGAATGTATGTACATCATAATTGTTTTTTGTCATAAGCCTCGTTAATTTGTCATTATTATAAAATCAATATAATATAAAATTAAAATAATTCGATTTCAAAATAATCTGCATATATAAAAATATTAATTTTGTTGCGAAATTCATATCTTTTTATACGGTATTAGTTGTGATAAAAATAATTATCTATACATTACTGTTTAAATAAACTAATGGTAGTAGTTCAAAGTGGTCGTGAATGACCCCATTTGTATATTATAATAATAACTCAATCAATTTAGTAGGAAACTCACTATTGGATCTTGTACAGTCAGCAAAGAAAGTAGGTTAATGATTACAAAAATGTTTAAAAAAAAACGGAACAGCCCGCCGATTCAGAGTCTTTTCGACAAACAGTTGTAGTCCGATTCGGTCTATTATCTAGTTTAAAAAAAAAAACATAAAACGAATGTTTCGACGACTGATTTATCAATCGTTCTGAATCGGGGGGAAGATGTATCACATGAAATGCTGGAAGGCAGTGTTTTGAATAATTTTGTATCAATTATGTTGTAACAGTGTTAATCAACTTTCGTTGTTGACCGTATCACGTACAGCAGTCGGTAATAGTCTGTTCACACGAACTTTATATTGTATTCATATTTATGATTACAGGTCTAGCGCATAACTGAGTCAGTGGCTGAGGTAGCTGCGCAGTGCGGGAGCGGTATGGTGACGCGACGCGAGAGCTCACTGACTCGTCATTTTGTGACAACTGTCACCCCTCCCGCACTGCGCAGCTACCTCAGGCACTAACTCAGTTATGCGCTAGACCTGTAGTTATGGTTTACTTACGAACTCGACTTGCGACCAGCTCGACGCGCGTGTTCAGCTCATGATTAAGGGCTCCAATTGGGTCCGAAACTAGTCGAAAAATGCGCGTGAGTAAACCATAACTAATAATAAATATGAATGTGTCTCACAAAAGTTATAATTTTGTATTCAATGAAAACTGAACGAGGGTTTTCCCAACGTCAGCATTGTCATGTGATTGGTTTAGGGGACTTTTAAATTGGACGGTTGCCGTCGAGCTGCACCCGTGCCGCAGCGGTGCGGTTGTCGAGCTGTAAACGTCGGTTGTGTTTTTACATACAGTTGATGCGACGAGAGAGTAGTGTGACGCCCGACCTGCTGCCGTGCGTGCGCGGTACGGACGACGCACTGCTCGTACAACAACCGTCTAATTTGAAAGCGCCCTTAGAGCGGTAACCTCGACCGTGTACCCGTATAGATAGGCTCTAAAAGAAAAAAAAAACATTCATTCATAATTATAGAAATTCATCTATGATTACACAGATTAAAAATATGACTAGCTGTCACCTTTAAGTTATATATTTATACACGTAAAGCGTTCATAAGACATGGTCCGTTACATCTGAAATGATTCAATTGACTAAAGTAAAAAGGCTAAATAGATGCCATTTCATTAATATCTCAAATTATAAGAATATATTATTGTATCTAACTAAAATCTAATTATGTCTTCAATAACACACACAGCTCATTATATTTGAAATTAAAAAGATAATTATAATCCAGTCCAAGTAATAACAATGGAAGATAGCTTTCGGCTACATATTCAATAAATAGATTTTATTAAATATTTATCATCTTCAGTTCAAATAAGTAATAATATAATTCATAAAACATTTGGATATTCATCTCGTTATTCGGGAAAACCTTCAACGATATATTCGACGAATCTTTCAGTAGAGGTCTATAGTGCCATGCCAATACTTTGGTATTAGATATGCAATCTGATCAAATACACAACAAGTATGTATTGAAAATCTAAGTCTGACGCCAGACGAATGTAATTTACTTTGCGTAAAGCGAGTCGCGCCATTTCGGTTACGTTCGGTTTCATACAATATCGCTATTCTTGTCACACGACGAAGCCAAATGAGTCCGTTAAATCCTTCCAACCAATTACATCGACTCATTTTGCGCGGCGTAAATTACACTCGTTTGGGCTCAGCCTAATTGCAAAGGAGCTTCACATACCAAACGCGACAGCCGCCGCTTCTAAAGTACAATTTCATGTGTAATCAGCCCATTACTGTCCAATTGGACACGGTGCTCAGAATGAGCAGGGTTGAGGCATTACTCAACCACGTCGGCCTGATGCGAATTAGCGGTCCACACACCATGTAGAAGTTTAGGGAACTCTATGAAGTACAGTACCATATTGCTGGCATATTCTTCATCTCGACTATAAATTAGACATAGTTATGCAAACACGTTCCGACCCACCAGTCTGTCAAAATTAAGTTAATGGCTTAGTAGTAAATACTTTTTAAAACACCCTTCATCAAATAGTAAAAACATTCCAGTCCTTAAGTTATTATTCTCTTATTTCCAAGGATCCAACCCACAAAAGAAAACAACCCAATCACTAAATTGTCACTATCTCAATTTGAACTTGCTGTGGGTTGGAACATTTTTGCATAACTACGTCCAATTATTCAGTATAGCACTATAGCCCCATTTCAAAATTTAAAAACCGTCTGTACCGATGGTAACCGTCTCAATAACTCAGCACAAGTGGGAGGTGCGGCGTGGTTGACGACCAAAATTCGGCAGACGCTGTCGCCACGCCGCATTTGGTGTGTAAAGCTCCTTACAGCTAGTTTAACAACAGCACAAGTACAGTTGTATATTGACATACTTTCTCCTACGATCGCCAACAAAAGTATTCGAACATTCTCCAGTAATTCAGCAATTCACGTGTATTTTACATATTATGATACAGACAATTTTACCTATCAACCAAACTTCTCAACATACAACCAAAAACAGTTATTCAATAAGTAATTCTTCACCGGCCGAGCGGTGTTTGGAGATCATCACGCCGGTATCGTAATAGAGGGTCAGCAGGACAGCAGCTATGTTGATGACGATGGAGAGTCGTAGCCTGATGATCACACCCGTTGGATCTCGAAGAGTTTTACATCCGTGTCGTACCATATTGGTGGATCTACGTTACTGTGGTGGAAATAATAATACATAAGAAGATATTAAACCAGGTGCGTTAAAGCATGATCTGTTTAAGTAAGCAAAGGTGACCTGGCAAAGGGTTGGGAAAATATTAACAAAAAAGATGGAATTCGATTTGTGATATTTAAAGGAATTAAAAGAGGTAGAATCTTGACTAATACCACCGTTGATTTCGTTCTCTAAACTATAAGAATTTGGGAGAGGATCTGAAAACTAGTGACCAGGGCCGGATTAACCTAAAGGCAACGGAAGCAACTGCCTATGGACTCAGCGTCGCTTAGGAGCCCCGAGCACAGAATAAATAGTACCCCCGAGGCCCTTTTTGGTGTAAAATATTCCTCAAAGTAATTTAATTTAATGCATTCGTTTTACGCAGGCTAAGTTCCAAACGTTGACAAGGCCTGAACGCGGTTACGATACCTTTAAAATAAAAGGATACCTTTTTCTTATAAAGGTTAGGTCATACAAAAATTTAACCTTTTTACCGAAAAACATCGAGTGACGAGTGGATCATACTAATGAAACATCGATGTTATCTGAAGCCTCATAAAAAGGATAGGGTGGCGAGGTGGTTCATCAAAGAAAACCCTAATTTAAAAAGTTACTGAAATATACCGTTTCGCATTTTCAGACTGTACTTTTCGGTACCGAAATATATTTAAGTATCGTTATATTTGGGTAACCAGAATTTAGTGGTATGACGTAACCGTATTTTAAAGGTATCTTAATTTTCCGGTTGTTCAGGCCTTGTTGAAAACATTGATAATATTGAGACAAAGCTAAGATGATGATGAGAACATACGAGTAGCTGAGCATTCCGTTACATTAACGTATAGTCTGGTTGAAACGGATACCGGTGTGGAGAAACCAGGTGTGGTGTTCCTCCAACCAAAGGGAGGATCCTCCAACCAGGCGGAGTCTTGTGCCTGGCGGGCTACTGCCCAACAGTTGATGTTGGGAGGTTGTATATATACTATCTGCGTGTTAAATCTTGATTGCGCGATGTAGGATAGTTCGCATGTGGCGAGATAGATGCCGCCACACCGGAAAATAAAACAATTGAAAAAACAAGAAAGGCATAATTAGAGTTACCGTATATAAATGACTCCCCAGAGGTATGTCCTGAACCAGGCGGCGGTGCCGGCGTTGGCTTGGTACTTGCGGATGAGGATGGGGTGCGGCACCGGCAGCAGCCCCACCAGCGTGCCGTGCTGCAGGAAGCGCAGGATCTCCGACTCGTCCGTCAGACCCCTAAGGGATAACGTAAAGCTTTATTGTAATACACTTTCGTGTTGCATGCTAACAATTGTTACTAAACAGAAATTAAAACGAATATTTCTTTATTTGCCCGACTTTTCAACTAGATTGCATCGATTGTCGTCAGGAGTAGTGCAACACAGTCGAAACGTCGGGCGTCAAAGTTAAATTCGCGTTAATTCATCTTTATTTCTGTATTCATTCACAAAATTAGGTATGTAGATACATTAAATCGCAATTATTATTGAGGTCCACGTTCAAATCTGTAGAGTTTGAAAAAGTCCGCATGGCACCCTGATGCCGTACCGCTGACTGAAGAAGCTCGAACGGCCACTGAATGACCCACCATCCAACCAAAATAACTCTAGCCAACACCATTGATAGTACTGAGCCTAAGGCATAAGAATAAATAACTGGAAGCGATACTCCTTTGTGAAACTGCTTCACAAACACCTAGTTCCCCCCTCAGCCCTTACGTCCTACTGTCGCCTACTGTTACTCCAGAGCGCAGTACTTCTGTTATTAAATATTTTCGTACAAAACGCATACGAGACGGCGCGTAGACTGACTTGTTGATTAAAGTCTCACACCGGCGCCACACGTTGCCGCCAACGCTCGTACCAACGTTGGTCGGTTAATTTCGTGAGGCGTCCACACGTTGGCTATTATATCAGTTCTGTCCCGCCAGAGCCAACGTGAAGACGTCCGATACAGAAATCAAAATTGCTCTAAGCGCTTTTACAATGCTGTGTGCCAATTATAATTTATATTTGTTACTGAAAAAAAAAGCCACGTCAAAGAAGATGGTGGATGACGATACAATATACAGGGTGTTAACGAAATCGTGTAATTCCTTCAAACCGCGTGATCTACTGGTGACACAGATTAACCCTAAATGGGAATTTTCGAAATCGAACAAAAAAAAAAAAAAAATTTTGGTTTTCAATTTCTGAGTCTTTTTAGAGCCTTGAGTTATCTGACTGCAAAGAGCGATATCGCGTTGGTCGTTCCTGCCAGCCGTGTCGCCGTACTTTCATTAATTTATGCGTGGCATCGAAATGTTCACACAAATAAAATATTTTTTTGCAAAAAAAAAAAAACTTTTTTTTTACTGAATCCTTATTAGGTGGTTTAGATACGATCGGTAACAAAGCCGCATGAAAAAAAAAGATTTTTTTATTTTTATTTTTAATCAAGCTAAATCCCGTGCGGGGCCTGTCTACACCAGTAGTAGATCATGTGGTTTTTTCGAATAACGAATTCGTTAACACCCTGTATTATTGGCTGAGCCTGGTAAACTTCTAAAAATTCGATAACTTTTTCATTTGTCCATGCGGGTTTTTTGAGGGTGAGGGGTGAGGATGGCATTCTCGCTTGTCGTGCGCTCTCGATTCGTGTTGCAACAGGACTGAGCAAAGAGCCAACGTGTGTACGTATCGCGAACGTTGGCGCAGATTCCTTTGATAAAACCGACACGCTTCGGCCAACTCCCAACGCTTGTCCCAACGTTGGCGCCAACACTATTTACTAGATCCACACGTTGGACGAGTGGCGTTGGAACTAACGTTGGGGCCAACGTATGGAGCCGGCCTCAAGTACTGTAATTACAGACGCAATACATAAACAATGGCACTGACGAACCGGTTCGTCGGTCGGGCCGCTAGCGGTTAAGCCAACACAAGATGGTAATTTAGACGGCTATTGTCGTGATCTTGAACGCGTTTGGAGCGCGAGTTTCACTTCTATACGATTATAAGTTATGCCTGAGGTCATCAATCTGCTTGCCCAGCTACTATCAGCATGACTCCTATCCTCGATTAATCAATGTAGTACAGTAAGTGAGTAGTGACTAACTTGTCGATGCATATCTTCTCAACTTGCGGCACCAGCACTTGCAGCAGGCGCATGATGGTCTGCAGCGGCAGCTTGCCGCGCCAGCTCGACACCCACTCGGCCGTGGGGCGCCACTCGCCGCCGCTCTCCAGCTCACGACGACCCGTACTACTTACTTGGATGCTGTTTCTCTGTAATAAACATCAAATAACATCACGCCTTATTCCCCGAAGGGTTGGCAGAGGTGTATAGTACACCCTCATTTCGCTGTTACGTGTAAATCCCATGTAATAACGGGCGAGCCTATTGTCATTCACAGGGCACAAATCCAAAGTTCGGGCTGCTACTAAGAAATTGGACGCGGAAAGACCCAATAACATTTTGCCCCACCTGGAGATCGAACCCCGGACCTCACGCTCAGCAGTCGCGTTTGCGACCGCTAGACCAACGAGGCAGTAAAATAATATAATAGCTTTGCAAATGGAAACAACATTGATTCGATGTTGTGTCTGCAGGAAACTAAAGATGCTATCTATAGCTCTGCTAAACAAGCCTAAGGTTTCACATTCGACCACTGGTTTCTGAACGGAAGCTCATCGAGCAATTCTAATCACGACATCGAAGACATGCCTAGTCCAATAAATCTGACAAAAGGTATTTTCAAGATCTGTTGCACTGTAGTGACTATATGCCGAAGTTAATTGTTCATTGCTAAATGCACTGCCAAGTTTGATTGCGCAACTGGACTTCTGTAATCGACTTTCAAACTGCTGATAACCCGCAGCAAGACGACTTCTAAAAGTTTTACAAGTTAAGCGAGCGAGTGCAATGACCTGCGCAGTAAAACTTACTAGTGGATTTGGCGTTTCTAGCTAAATACGGATCGATTAGGTATCTCAAATCAAGGGAGCTTTTTCGAATGCCTTGCTATTAGTCACATTTACTGATACTATTTCATATAATTACTATTCATATCAGATCAGATAATTTTAGGAACAGCCCCCGATTTTGAACCTTTTCGATAAGTAGTTGTCAACCGATTCGGTTTATTATCTCGTTCCGTCTACGATTCTCGTGACGAGAGAAAAAGAGATAGCTTATCGAATCGTTCGACAATTAACATGGAATGGTTCTGAATCAGGGGGCAGAACCGGTTCCACATAAATTTCAAAATTAATACGATAAACAACACAACTCACATGCGCCACAGTCCTTTTCTCATTATCATCATCTGCATCAGCGTCATCGGGCCGATCTTCTCCATCAGGTCCGGCTCTCTGCGGCAGCAGTCTATCCCGGGGCTCCCGACTGTCTCCGTCACCGTCCAGCGGCATGTTGGACGAGTCGGGCGCGTCGGACGCGTCGGTGGAGTCGGCCGGATCGATGGAGTCGCCCTCTAGTCGTTGTGGCGGCGGGTGGGCGGACTCGCGTTCGGTCATTGTACTGATAGCTGCGTAACAGAAAGCTGTCGTTGTTTTTATTGTTGATAGCTGGACATATTGGATTCGGGAACTTTGATTCTTGCCTTGGACTAATACTCTTTTTATTTACAAATATCGTCCTGCCAGGCTCGTGTCGTTGGATTAATAATAATATAATAATAAATAATAAAATTTTATTTCAAAAAATACACATGAACAATATTTATTACCATTGGCCCCAAACTAGGCAAGCCTGTATCTTGGGTACCAATAAATGGATTTACCAGTAAGTAAAATTAACAAACAAACATTAGCTTCAAAAACAAAAAATATTAAATTATTAAAACATGTAGTGGGTACAGGTACACTGTGTCCCACTGTAAAATAAAATAAAATATGTAACGCAAAGAGTATTAAAGAGTATTATTTTTAACAAACAGAATCAAAATCAGTATAAAATAAAAGTATTGTGTATCCGTGTGCTGGTGTGTGTGTTCGTGAGTGCGTGTGCAGGTGCGTGACTGTTAGAGCGTTTGCGTAAGTGAGTGTGTACGTGTGTGTATGCGTGTGTGTGTGCGTGTGTGAATGTTTGTGCGTGTATTTTGCGTGCATGAGTGCATGTGACTGCGTGAGTTCATGTGTGGAGTTATGTGCCATATCTATTTAATAATATTTAAAATGTCTTCTGTCTCCTCATAAGATAAACTAAGTAACCAGGCTATTAATTTTTTCCTGATTTGATAACGGGAGCAGTTGCTGACGTTACAGTGTTTGGTAACAGCATTGTACACATATGGATGGAGAAAATGAGGGAGTCTTTGTGCAAAAGTTGACATGACCGCGGGAATTGGAACTCTAAATTTGCGTTTCCTTCGTAGATCATCTAAATCATTCCGTTTTGAGATACTTATGTGAGTCTTATTTGTAGCGTTTAATATGTATAGTTTTCTTACACTCAGCAGCGAGGCTTCTGCGTAGAGTGTTTTTGTTGGAAAGCGGTATGGTTTGCGCAACATAGTTTTTAGAACGGCGCGTTGTGCTCTTTCGAGGTCCAGTAAATAGGTTTTTGCAGCTCCTCCCCAAATGGTGATACAATATTGTATTAACGACTGGCACAAGGCTGCATAAACAAGTCTCTTCACATCAAAAGAAGCACTATCGCGTATCATTTTCATAATGTAAATTTGTTTTCGGACACGCTTTACTAATTCCCTAATTTGCGGTTTGAAAGATAGATGTTGATCTATAATTACTCCTAGGTATCTTATTTCATCTACTTTATCGATGTGACTACATGAACAATGAGTATCTTTATTGATTGTGTTGAAACATGAACCGTCGTGAATTTTCAGATGCCACAGTGGTACTTTGGTAGCTTGAGTTTTTCTAAAGGCAATATATTTGGTCTTCTTAACATTCAGATTATCTCGTCCGAACCGAAATAATCTATGGGTTATCTTCTGCGAAGGTAAAATTATCTCGCACGCATTACGCATGTTAGCCCAGCTGACTTCCATCGGTGAGAATTTTCATGCCTCACAAAGTTGCAACTATGTATTTTTTACATATTTCAAAGCCAACCTCGGCTTTCTCCTGTGAATCTGAGTCTCGTTTTTAAGTGCTTTCGAGTAATTTGAAGATTGTATCACGCCTGAAGCCTTAGGCCTCGTTTATAGAGACGCAGGAAACACTGTTTCATGCATACAACTACAATTCAAGCAACAAGCGTGGAAAAACCCTGTATGTTGTACGAATTAAAAGCTGTTTCCAACACCTTTGCTGCCCCTGTCAAATGTTAAAAGCTAGGAAAAAATCATGTTATAAATGTGTACTAAAAGAGTAGATTTGGGGTGCATTTCAAGAGCCTCCACGAGTGACGATACTCAAGTTCGTCCGGCGTACCCTTTTTTTTTTTTTTTTTATCCTGGGAAAATCCTCATGGATACCCTTCGCCGGGGGAAGGCGAAGGGTTATGCCGGACTCTTACCGGCTAAAAACCCACGGTGTTCCTACTCCTGACCCTTGGCCGGGGTCACGGGATTCGCAGCTGCATGCACCGCAACCCCGGCAGGCCTCGGTCCGCCAGCCCCTGGCGGACCTCTCCTTCTGTGGGGCCTTGCCCCACGTCCTCCTGAGAGGCGCGCACGGAACACATGCGCGCCGCCTTCTCGGGCCTGTTACTGGTCGGGCGACGGGTCCCCTAACCCGTCGCCCGCAGGCCACACACTAGGGTGGCCGGAGATCGTCGCGCGCCCTCCGGCGGCGCCCGGTGCGTCTGGCGCGGGAAGGGAGAGTGGCCGTCGCCTCTCTCTCCCTCTCCGCTCCCTCCTTGGTCGCCATCACCACCTCGCAAAAGGAGGTGACGGCTTCCCACGCACTCTCGCTCCCGACCATGGACAGAACCACGGCCGGAAGCGAGAGGTCACCACCGATCGCCGCGACTAGTTCACGGCGCTGCGTCGCCCACGCACGGCACTCCTGCAACGTGTGCAGCGCCGTGTCTTCCGGGCAGTCGACGCAGTGGTGACATCCGGGCGTCTGCTCCCGGCCTATGCGACACAGGTACTTCCCGAAACATCCATGTCCCGAAAGCACCTGCGTCAGCCGGAAGCTGAGGGCGTCATGCCGCCTCTCCAGCCACTCCTCCATAACGGGTCTTACCGCCGCTATTGCGGCGTGCCCTGCGCTGGGTTGCGCAAGTCGTTCTCTCCACTCGGCCACTAGGATCTGGCGGAGCTCACTCCGCTCAGGCGCCTCCTCGCGCTGACGATATCTCAGCGCGAGGGCCCTCGCCTCCAGATCCCAGGGCATCGATCCGGCTAGGAGGCTCGCCGCCTCGAAGGAGATCGTACGGTACCCCCTTATCACCCTGACGGCCATCGCGCGCTGCGGTCTGCGCAGGATTGCGACGTTGCGCGCCGTCAAGGTGTCCGCCCATATTGGCGCCCCATATAGGGCCATGGACCGTACGATCCCCGCGTAGAGCCTCCGGCAGGAGGTGTTGGGGCCCCCCAGATTGGGCAGCAGCCGCGACAATGCAGCCGCTGTGCCCATCAACTTTGGCGTCAATTGCCGAAAGTGAGGCCCAAAGTTCCACCGGCCGTCGAGGACAAGTCCTAGGTACTTCATCGTCGACTCGACGCCGATGCGAACACCTCCCACTGTGATGTGGGATCCCGAGGGTGGTCCCTTCCGGGGCCCGTGGAAACACAGGGCCTCGGACTTCTGCAAGGCCACCTCGAGACCCAACCGCCGGATCCTTGTGACGACCTGCGCAACCCCAGCTGTCGCCAGTACGGCTGCCTCGCGGTGCGTCCTCCCCCGCGCCGTGACTAGCGTGTCATCGGCGTAGCAAGTCACGCCGACGCCGCGGAGGAACGCACCGCGAAGCACCCAGTCGTATCCGATGTTCCACAGGAGTGGGCCCAGAACCGATCCCTGCGGAACACCGCACGACATCTCTCGTCGACTCCATCCTCCCCGACCCGGGTAGATGACGGCTCTCTGCGTCAGGTAGGCCCCGACAATGCGCCGGAGGTAAGTCGGCACCCGATGGTGTTCGAGTGCCGCTCTAATGCAACTCCAGGGCAAGGTGTTGAAGGCGTTGGCGATGTCTAGAGACACCGCCAAGACGACCTCGCCCCGGGTAACTGCCTCCTCCGCCTGAGCCCTCACGCGCATGATTGCGTCCACTGTGGAGCGCCCCCGGCGGAAACCGAACTGGCTGTCCGCCAGATCCGGCCCCACCCCAGTCATGTGCGTGACGAGGCGGTCTGCAATTACTCTTTCGAAGAGCTTGCCCACCTCGTCCAGCAACACGATGGGGCGGTACGCAGACGGTGAGTCTACGGGGCGCCCCTCCTTCTTGAGCAGGACCAGCTTGCCAGTTTTCCACCGGAGTGGAAACTGGCCCTGCTCGCAACATGCGCTCAAGAGCCCCCTCAGTCGGGGCCCGAGAGCCTTGAGAGCCAGGACCCATGCACGGCCAGGTATGCCGTCGGGCCCCGGGGCGGTGTTCTTGGCCTGAAGCCTTTTCACCGCCGCTCTCAGCTCTACCCGGGTCACTTCAGGCACGTCGTCGTCGTCGTCCGCGTCAGGCGCCAATGAAGGCGGAACCATTGGCGGTGGCGTATGCTCCGCCCTCGAAGGGAACAGAGCGCTCACCACTCCCTCCAGAAGCTGAGGTCGGAGACTCTGGGTCAGTGGGGGGGCCCACGGACGAAGTTTGCCCCGTACCATAAGGTATGGGCGCCCCCACGGGTTTCGGTCCAGAGTCTCTAGCAATGCCTCGTGAGCCGCAATTTTGGCCCGCGAGATAGCATTCTGGAGGGCGATCTTCGCCTCTCTGTACCCCTCGTACAGCTCCGCCTCCGCGGTTGCCGTATCCGGGCCGCGAAGACGCCTCCTGCGGAGCCTGGCGTACTGGCGTCGCGCTTCCACGCAGGCGTGGCGCAGGAAATCTATGTCCTGCGACCACCAGTACACCTGGCGCTTTGCAGGCGCGGTCCGGACTCGAGGCATCGCCGTATCGCAGATATGCGACACGGCCTCCCGGAACCACTCCGCCTCCTCGTGTCCGGCGTACCCTGGGCATTCAGCCCCGCTACCAACCTTGTTGATTGGCTAATCTTTTCACCATGGTATGAGCTACTCTCATATAGCTCGTGTCGACACCAGTAGACAAGGTTTTGTGACGGAAGAATAGATAAAATGACATAAGCACAATAGCAATACGTCATTTTGCCTATTTTTTCATCGACAAAACCCTTGTCTACGATGATCATGATACGCCTCAAAAAGAAGAATGTGTACTAACCAGGTGTCTCCGCGAGCGTTGGGTTGAGAGTCCCGGGCTCGGCAGGTTGCGCGGGCCTGGAACCTTCCATCGGAGTCTCCGCCACCGACTCGGCGCTGCGAGACCTAACAAGTAACACAACGTCATTTATTAGCCTGAAGATGATGTTGTTAATTTTTTAAGGACGCTGCCGGTTTTTATATAGGGTGACTGGTAATTAGTGACCGATACTTTAACACATGATTGTACTCATGATATCAAACAACTTTCCCGAAGAAACATTTTTTTTATTTTATTTTTTTCATTTAAAATTTAATAATAAACCGTCACGGAATGGACGCGGCTCTTTATGTGAAAATTTTTTTTTTTTTGTTTTATAAATAATGTTTCTTTGGGAAAGTTGTTTGTTATCATGAGTACAATCATGTGTTAAAGTATCGGTCACTAATTACCAGTCACCCTATATAGACACTTATCTGAAAGGCTGACCAGCCTCCGATTCAGAACCTTTTCGATAAGCTGTTGTCGAACGATTCGGTAAGCTATCTCTTTTTCTCTCGTTACGAGAATCATAGACGGAACGAGATAACAATTAAACCAAGTCGGTCGACAACTGCTTATCTAAGTGTCTAAACATACTATGCCGAAGATACGCGACCGAAGTTCGGCATGATTACGTCTGCAATGCTATTTGAATTACTGACGCCACATTATGTCAAAACTACGTCGCGTTATAGCGTACAGCCGAACTTCGGTCGGGCGTAATTTCAGCAATAATTCGGCGGCAACGTATTCTGTAGAGCACACATTATACGCGACCGAAGTTCGGTTAGATTGCCGACGAAGATCCGGGGTGGGTAGCAGCGGGAGGCAGCATGCTCGCGCCCCGCGTGTCCGCCCACAAGTTTGTGCAATTGAATTTCTGCCGCGTAAGTTCGGCACTTAGGTGTGTCATATCAGTCGAATACGTTGGAACATAAAATCAGCCGCGGAACTTCGGTCGCGTATCTTCGGCATAGTGTGTTTGGACACTAAAAGCTTCTGAATCGGGAGGCAGTGTAAAAATTAATAAATCAGCTGTCAAATTTCAAGTAATGTGATTGGTTGTTAGTATTTTGGTCAACCAATCACATCCGTTGACATTTTGAGCATTATCGCCGCATTTATTCGCCGCAAGCATTATAGCAATGCTCAAAATGTAACAATAAATAATAATCTAACAGGGAGCATCTTAAGACTTGACCAGCCTTTCTGATGGAGAGTTAATCTAGATTTTAGTGCATAAAAATGATGATTAAGTTTATTTTTATTTGGTAAAATTATTATCTAAACATTTTTTAGTCTTGCATTTAATTAGTCAAAACATAGCTGTTAGTACGCGTTTCTAGCAGTGTTACAAATGAATTACGTGCTTTATTATTTTTTTAATCTGAGTACAAAACTTGCAAAGTAATATTTATTATGTGTTTTTTTATGAATTAATTAGTTGTACGATGGTACAAAACTGTCGTCGTCACTTGCAACTTTAATACCCCAAGCGGATGACGGGCAGCACTGGCTCTGACGTCACCGCGGTGTCTAGCATTACTTCACCTTGTAGAGGTTTGTGGTCAGCAGTCGACTGCTGTAGGCTGAATAGTGAATAGGTAGATTATAATCATTCATATTTAATTGAAAACACGGGATACCTGTGTCCAGCATTCTTTCTTTCTTTTTTATAATGAAGGGAGTGTGTGAGATACTATTGTAGATAGATATATACCTTACTGTTTACTAAAAGAAATAAAACAGAAGGAATACATATAATTAAGAACACCAGTTCACCGATATCACACTCTTACCAGGGCTAAAAAGGTGCCCCTTGCAAGGTGCATAAACAAAAAAAAAGTTAAAAATGACATAGTTACGAGGACTGGATGCGGTTGCGTTTGAATTAGAAAATTGCTCTATATACGAATTTTGCAGGAGTAATTAAACTCCCGCCCCCGTAAGCAGGGCCCGCACCACTAGTTAGAGTACGGCTCTACAGATCCTAAATACGATCCCTGACTTTAACTGCTTAGGCCTTAATACACCAGAAACGAGGAGAAATACCTAATAGTAAAATTTAGCCTGATCTGGAAATACAATCTAGTCAGGGAACTCTCTGGTGACAAGAGTCTTTGGCAAAAGGACATAACAAACCAAACCGGTATACAACTGAGTTATCAATACTTCCAGAATCAAGGGGCTGAACCACTAAAGAAGAAGGGTCACGGCCCATAGGAAATTTACCCAGGCCCGACACAAAAGGAACTTATCTCAGTTATTTTGTTATATTAAATATAACAGAAATAAATTAACACTATTCTGAATATCAGTGGCTAACTCCTATAAATTGCCATTTGATTTTGTTCAGACAAAATATTTTAAAATTATTTTTATTAACGAATAGAAATAACGGTTTTATTTTTGTTCCACAAACGGCACTGAGATAAAGTTATTATTATTGATAAGGTCAAACTCGGTGTGTTTAGTACCTAACTACCAAAATATTCCACTATCTAGCCAGCTTCTTAATTATACCGTAATCTCTAATCTGCAATGAATCACCGATTAAGACGATTTTAATGAACCTTAACTCGATTGTTATACTAGAAGTTTAAAAATTACATAATCCAGCTCCATCACCAGGTCACCTGGATAATTCCATAACTATTGTATCGTCATTAAGTTTTTGTAGGTAAATAGGTATTAAAAAAATGTATATCGCCTGAACAAAAACATAAGGCAATTTTTTGATGTTAGCCATTGATTTTGAATATAAAAAATATATATTTTAGCAATGCATAAAATAAAATAAAAACTGAGATATGTATCTTTCGTGTCGGGTCTGGGTCACAAATGACCGTTCTTCTTTAATGGGTAATTAAAAAAGAAAGAAAAACATTAATTTGGCTGTTATACGTAGTTCAGAAGTTGAGTAGTATCTCACCTGGGTAATGTAGTCTTATGGTGCACGAGTCCCTTGGCGCGTCCGGCCGCCAGCGAGCGCGCGATGGCTCCGTGCTCGTGCGGCAGGTTGGCCAGGTTGTGGAACACGCCACGCTTGCGGATTATTGTGTACACCAGGTTAGAGTTACCTACGGGAGATGGGTCAACGTTATACCATTGGAATATAGTTTAAGTTGTTAATAGACATGTTACGTAGGTTGCGCGAAATCATAATAACGGCAATAGCCCAGCGGCTATGGTGTCGGACCGTCTGGTGAAAGATTGGAGGTAGGTGTGTGTTAATCCTCATTGTTAAAAACATTAAAAAAGATCCCTTTAAGAATTCCATCAAAAATCCAACCCAAGGAAAGTGTACTGAATCTACAAAGATTATTGTCTTTACGCTATTTGAAATACTGTTAGGAGCAAAAAAATCGAGCCACTCCTTTTTTCACGTGTCCTGTTTTTTAGTTTTGGTTTCATGAATTATATAATTCAAAAACAAAACCCTACTCTCATTGTAAAGGTTATCAAATAACCTTTTAGGTGATATATGTTTAGAATTGATCTGTTCCATAATAACAATTATACCTACGTGAAAAATAGAAGTGGCTCGGTTTATTTGCACCCAAGTATATTTATCATTATTATTTTTTCCAATTTCCCCTTCCGTTTGTAATTTTACGACAATCCCTTTCTTCTCTTTTTAATTCCTTCAACATACTAGGTACTTATCTACCTACTTACCATCAAACTGGTACTGTATCATATTGTTGAACATCTCCAACAGAAAGAACACGAGATGATGATGATGCGCCTGTGAGAACAGGAACCACGGAGTACTGAATGCTTCCAACAGATGGAGGAGCTTCGTTGACGCCACCATCGATAAGGTCTTTAGGTACGGAGACACTGAGGACACAGGAGTAAATATATTAATAACAGTTTAAAATATATTTCGAGGTTACCCTGAACAGTACAATCGAAGCGCGGATCTTATGAAGATGCAAATCGGCTGCTCTAAGCATAAAAAGTAAGCGATATGAGTTTAATTTTCTTGCAATTTCTCCAGAACGTATTTCTATGTATATTTTTGTCACTGTGCGAATTGTATTTTAAAATTAATTGAACATCCAATAATGTAGCATTGACAATGCAAAAACAAAGAAACTGAGAATCAATTACTTTATTTTTAACCCCCGACGCAAAAAAGGGGTGTTATAAGTTTGACCGCTATGTGTGTCTGTCTGTGGCACCGTAGCTCTTAAACGGGTAAACGGCGGTTTTTTTTTAATAGTAGCAGTATGTCCGATACTATGGTTTTGCTTTTTCAGGCTATCAAAAGAAAGTACTTAGAAAAATATCAAAAATACATTGTTGTCGTTATGAAATTCTGAATTCAACAGTTTAAATAACTCAGTTACAGTACGCGTAAAAAAAACTGTGCCCCTCCGAAGGGACGAACAGAACGCTTAAAGCCTATTTTAAGAGTGGCAAAGTTAATTTACGAGTACCAAATAACTTTGCCCCTCTGAAGTGAGGAATAGCACAAAGCCAAAGCCTAGCCATAGCATAAAGCCTGTTTTCAGAAAGGAAAAGTTATTTTACGCGTACTGTAATGTCCTTTACTTTATTTAGTATAGAACAGCCGAGTTCCAACTGGCGAGGCGTAAGCTGAGCTTTGCATTTGTGTGAGTGCACATAGAATCGATTGCCAAAAAGCAGTATAAACCGGTTTAAACCAAGCAAAGGTCGCGTCTGCATTGATTCCAGAGATGTGAATTATTTGAAATACATGTATTTAAAATACAAATACAAAATGCAAAATACCTATTTTTATTTTGCATTTGAAATACTTTTTTTCAAAATGTATTTTCTATTTTATTTGAAATACTTTTTAAAAATATTTAATATTTGTAAAATGCAAAATGGTTTTGTTAATTTTTTTAATTCATGTTTCATATTTTTCATTCTTAAATTCTTGTTATTTACTTTAAAGAGTATTTGTGCCAAGTTTCAAGTTTATAAATACTGGAAATAAGATTTTTCAAATAAAGTTTATCACCCCTTTTCACTCCCTTAGAGTGCGCATTCGCTATAAAAACAACTACTCTCCAAATTTCAAGTTTCTACCTTTAGCGGTTTAGGCTGTGCGAGAATCTTACATTAGGACTTGTTCTTTATATGCATGTATGTGTATGTAGATGATTTTTCCAATCTTTAAATCGCTATATCTCATGAATGATGATTCGCAGATTTAACATGAAAGAGGAACTCTTTGATTAAATACTAGTGTTAAAATCAGTGAAAAAAGGTATTTTATTTGAAAAACCTATTTTGAAAATACGTATTTTGCATTTTGTATTTAAATACTTTCATTGAAAACCATTTTGTATTTTTATTTGAAATAAAAATATAACCAAGCATTTGCATTTTGAATTTAAATACTTTTAATATACTATTTTGCACATCTCTGATTGATTCTCACACAAATGCAAAGCTTATGCCTCGCCAATTGTACATTATTGTCTAATGTCTATATTTTTTTATTTTTAAAATATTTCTGGCTTGTTTTTGTATACAATAAAGAGTATTCGATGTTGTTAAATACACGCATATCATAATTATAACACTCACCATTAACAAGGATAGTGAGCAAGCAGTCGAACAGCGGCTGCAGTCTCTGGTGTCCTGTCGTGATTATCTTATGAAACACAACCACCAGCAGGTCCGCGTGTGATCCAGTGAACACGGGGATGTCCATCGGCACTGTGGCGGTGTAAGGCTTATTCAGACGAACGCCTAAGTTCCTTTCACCGGATAACAGGAGCAGGATAAATACGCCGATGTGCATGAGGCCTACGCGAGCTAGAATGGAAGGAGAATTTGAGTAATCTAGATTGAAGAATACATGGATATTAATGTTCATGAAAACATTTTAGTTAAACAAGTATTAAAATAAAAACAGTTTACTGTGTTTCGTCGTGTGTATGTGAGAGCCAGAGGGGTATAGGATAATCTTAGAACCCGACTGCGCTTATCATCTGCTGCGCTAACATGCACAGATCAACATAATTTTGCCGATACGAGATAAGCCATGCATTATCTCGTCTAAGCACGAAATAATGCGACAGCAAAAATTATGTCGCGTTGCGCATATTAGATTTGCAGGTGCGACTGGGTCAAACACAAAAAATGGAAAGAATTAAAAAAAAACTGGCGAGTCTTGCAAAGGAAAAAAAATTAAAACAAAACTCACTTTTAACAAAATAAGGATCATGGATGTAGCCAAGGCAGGTTGAAACCATAGAAACGGAATAAAAATGTCAGCTATAAGGCGGAATTTAAAAGCTCGTAAATGCAATGTTAACTTACATTGGTCAGCGCGTGAGTCGTTAAGGTGATACAATATTGGTACTAAAACTTCTAGCACATCGCTGCTCTTCAGAACGTAGTACATGAATTTCTGAAACAAGAGTATAAAGTCAGCATAGCATAATTAACCCATTCTTATCCCACTGCTGGGCATGGGCTTCTTCTCAGAATGAGAGGGGTATAAGTCTTAGGCCTGAATTCCTCTGTCGCTGACGTCGGTCGCGTACCGTCAGTCGCGTAGCGCGCTGGCCATCAGCGCCAATGAAAACATCCGTAGTGCGATACCGACCGCTACCGACCGTTCCACGGTACAGGCGTCTCCAAGTGGATTTGGGATAATTATGAACCCGTTTATAAATTGTTTAGTTGCTACAGCATACTTACGCAAGCGGAGACGGCGTCAATGTAGAAAAAGATATCACATTCACCCAATTGTTGCTGATATCGGGGGACGAACGGTGAATTTTCTACATTATTTGAAAAGCTACGTCAGGACGAGGAAAAGTTCTTTAATTATATTAGAATGAAAGTAAAATTTTTGATGAAATTTATACGCGCGCGCGTACCATTTAGCCGACGGTCGAGAACAAAGTGAGGACGCTCATAGCGTTCTATAGCGCGTCAGTCGACCGACGTACGCGGCGCTGACGAGCGAGACCGACGCGTAGCAACTCGCGCGCCGCTGATGTCAGCGTCACAGTGTGGTGCTATATAGAACACAACGTGTATTCGTACGCGCGACCGACGTCAGCGACAGAGGAATTCAGGCCTTAGTCCACTTTGTTGGTCTGGTGCGGGTTGGCGGACTGGTATACACCATCGAGATTTTTTGTAGCCCTCTCAGGTACCGTCCGCGAGGCCTCGCGCTGATGCAAATGACACAAATGCAAAGCATTTGTGTGAGAATGAAATGAATGCAGACGCGTCCTTTATACACCACGGGCCTGAGGTACCCGAAAGATTTTAACCACGCCTTTCTGATGCTATTAAGAGTCAAATGTGACATCAACAAAAGACGAAAAAAAAAAAAAAAAAAAAAAATTTTGTTTTTCTTTTCCTAATGAATAAATTAACTTTAGTGCTTCCGTGTAAACAATACCTTAGGTTGAACTGGCAACATTTATAAATTATCGTGTGAGTGGATAAGAAACTTCTCACTTCACAACCCTCCCCGTCAAATAAGACATAGGTACGGCGAGAGGGATAAGGTATGACAAAAGTCGCAACACCGCGTTCCTGGGACTCGTTACCATAGATATTTTTCGATTTGTGAATTTCATTAAATAATGAATATTTCGAAAATTAAGCGTTTTTCAACAAACTATATAATTATAGCTTTTCTTCTCCAATTAGGCATCGGAATCGAAGGTTAAAATCTTTCGAGTACCTCGGGCCCACGGTGTAGAATAATATAATATAATAAATTCTTTATTTCACTGAAAAGATTTGTACAGTAAACTTTGCTTGGTTTAAACCGGTTTATACTGCTTTTTGGCAATCGATTCTATGTGCACTCACACAAAAGCAAAGCTCAGCTTACGCCTCGCCAGTTGTATGCAGGTTTCCTCACGATGTTTCCCTTCACCGTTAACGCAAATGATTATAAAATTCTGATCCGCACATTAATTTGAAAACGTAGAGGTGTGGGCTAGTGTTGAACTCAGACCCTCGATGGACCAAGGAAGGCAATTGTTCAACCGCTAAGCTATCACTGCATCTTGTCAGCATTCTTTGCGTAGTACTTACTATGGCGAAGTTATAAAAAATATATTTGGTTTTGACTATCTACAGTGATGTACCTTAGTAATGATTTGGGTTAGTCTTAATCATGATGCACTAATAATATTATAAATGTCAAAATTTGTTTGTCTGTCTATTTGTTACTTCACTATCAACTACTGAACCAATTTTGATGAAACTTAGTACAGAGATAGCCTTAATACCAGAGAAGAACATAGGAGACTTAGGAGCCGTCTCCACGAGCGAGAGAATCGCGGTATTATCGTCGTGCCACGTATTTCTATACACTCTCTTAGAACGTGTGTCCACACGGCGATGTTATCGCGGCGATAGTTAGTATTGAATTTGATGGCACGGCGAGAATATCGCCGCGATTCACTCGCTCGTGGAGATGGCGCCTTAGAGATGGACAAGCGGATATACACCTTAAAAAATAAAAAGTTAATAATCGTTTTTACCCTATTGTTTTTATGATTATTTATCTGAGCAAAAACCTAAGAATCCACCTGTAGCTACTTTTTATATACGACGCGGGTAAAGCCGCGAGCGTCAGCGACTTTTATGTAAAGGTTAAGTTGAATTTGATAAGAACAGATGAAGAGCAAGAAACCTCATTTTAAAGCCACCGGGCAGTCATCTTTAGCTTCAGACTTGACTTTTCTTGATTTTGGAAAGAAAACACAGCCATTTTAGCAGGTAGTTTTATATTAAGCTGCCTCTCACTTACCTTATTGTAGTCGCACATCTTCCAGAAAAGCACTAACAACTCCTGATGCAGGTTCACCTTCTTAGCTGAATTCGGCAGATAGGTCTGCGCCAGCGGATTGTTCAGGAGCCTGGTAACTCCTCGCAGGATGAACTGGAAATCCTCATCACGGTGGATCCGGGACAGGTAGTTGATAAAGAGATTGTCTGGAAGAGTCTGTAATAAAAGTGATTATTGTAATATTTTTGTTTTTTGAGTATTATTATTTGATTAGTATATTCCCGGTCATACCGTCATCATCTGTTTCATTGGTCCCAGCAGAGGCTGGTAACACAAACAGGAATACATCATTAAATAAAGCCATGTTACTTTTTAGCGGGCCTGCCTGATTCAGAACGACTCGATGTACATTCAGCATCATCGGACAAACAGACTCTTCAAAATGATCTGAACAACCAAGAAAATTAAACTATATCTCAATGATACAACGGATGTTTCAGAATGAACACAGTACACGACAACTGTTACTCTGATAAGAATTTTATACCATTGAAATAAAGTTTAATTTCTTTAGCTGTTTAGGTAATTATGAACAGCCTGTTCGTCCCTATATATTTGATGCTGACTGTATCAGTTGTCAAACGATTCGATTTGCTATCTCTTTTTCTCTCGTTACGAGAATCGTAGACGAAACGAGACAACGGACCGAATCGGTCGACAGTTTATCGAAATGGTTCTGAATGTGGCTGATGTTTTCGTAACTATAAATCATGTGTCTGAGTTTTAATGCATATGAGATTTGTTTCTAAATGAACCCAACCACGGTACGAGGAGAAATGTTAGTGAGAGGAACTTTTACGAAGAGTAACAAGTCTGTAGGGGGATAGATAAAAACAATTCCTCTCCGTCGCCGAGCAAGCGAGTCGTTAGGCTCAATTTACGCCGCCGCGGAATGGAATGGAATGGAAGCGTCAATTTCGCCTCATGACCCTAGAAGGCGCGCGAATTCGCGAGAATGCTCAAGAATTCCCGCGCATTCCAGCGAATCATCATCATAAACGCTTGGCACCGCACTACTGTGACCGTCTCGACCGACTCCCCGTTCGCGCCACTTGCCGCGGATTCCACAGACGGCGCCGACAGTAGCTAGGGGAATTCTCGAGAATGCGCGAGAATTCCCCGGAAGACGCGCGACCTTGTTTTGGCTCGTATTTAGTTTGTACTTTATACAATTGACATAACGTTCATTATGCTACGTACAATTTCGTTGCAAAAAGTCGCTTTCATTCCATTCCGCGCCGGTGTAAAATGAGCCGAGTCGACGAACCTGGCAACATAAATGTGCCCGAAAAATGCCGAGAGGCTCGCCAGCTATTTCATGCAACTTAATACCAAAGACGAAACAGGGAACGAAGGGGATTACAGACATGAATATATGTATGTAATAACGTTTACATCCTGAACAAAGATCAACATACTTTACGAGATATTTCAAAATATTGTACGCATGTGTAAACTTGGTTCGCTAAAATAGTGGCGTAAGACGCTGCCGAGTCTTATTATAAACACAGATGGTGGTTCCGAGGACACTTTTAGTAATGAAGAATAGGGTAAGCAATATTCATTTTATTTTTGACTAGAGGTCGGTCGTGACCTCGCCTGCGTGGGTGTCGTTTATTGTGCATTCCGTATTTTTCAGGATAAACGAAGCTTATGTCCTTCTCCAGGGCCGGATTAACCCAATTAGGGCCCCTAGGCAATGCAATTCCCGGGCCCCTTTTCGTTACCCTTTTCTTACCTTTTAAAATACATTTTTTCTATTACAAAAGTCGAGTCGATCAGATCAACTCCTTTGGTATCCTGTTACTTCAATCTCTAAAAGTCAAAGTCTAACTCATCAGCCGACCGCGCGCCTGCTGCGTTCCGAATTAACGCTTACCTTGCCTATATCGTCAAATACAGCTATTTTTAGTTCTACTATGTATGAAGTATTTCATCAACTGACAACATGCGTCGAAAAAAAAGAATGATATTGAGGAAAAATACAAATTTTCAAAAAAAAAAGAAATCGTTCTTTGAAACATTTTTTTCTTGGTGCGTGCACGGGCCCCTAGTCGATGCGGGGCCCCATCCGCCTTATGGATAATTCGGCCCTGTCCTTCTCCAGATTCCAGACTATCTCTGTACCAAATTTCATCCAAATAATTTCAGCGGTTTAGGCGTGAAAGGCTCATAGACAGACAGAATTACTTTCGCATTTATAATATTGGTAGGGATTTTAAAAAATCAGCCACCTAGTCTATTACATTCCTGCATGCCGTTTGGGTGTACCGCTACTATTTGAGCGAACTGAATTTATTGAGTTAGTTTTTCTAAGAAAACTGGTCAATTTTGTGTGTAAGTTATCTTTACTTACTTCTTCCGATTCTTCGTTGATTGCATTACTTGTGTCATGGTCCAATGTCACTATCAGCACTTGAAGAGACACCTGCAAGAGTTTATAGTTTTGAGTTTCTGAAAGCGTATGTGTAATTTGTACTATCTGAAAGCGAATCTGTGAATGTAGAAGAGACCCACAGTAGGGTAGTAAAAATTTTGTTATGTTAATTAGAAATATCTAAAATTAAAAAAAAAAATGCCCATATATGTTGATAAGCGATTTGATTGTTTCCTAGACAAAAACGTCATACTTCATGAACTACATCGTAACTTCACATCACTCCGTACAATGTTTGTTTCGTGCGACAAGGACAAAAAAAATCCCCTCCAAAAACTAAAAGGGTCCTTTTATACCTTCGTCGTAATAATATAAAATTCTTGGACATTTTTTAAAGTAGTCATCTACCCTGTTCTATAACAACATGCGTGTTTGTTTAGTTATCAATATGTATGAATTATGGTTGTTTAACTGAAATAGCTTTTAAATCTATTGTCATCTCTATTCATTGGCAAACAAATAACAAGGACAGGTATAATTTAATAAGTGTTTAAAAATGACAATATTTTTTTAGTAAAAGGGTTTTCTTACTTCAACGAGCGGCTCAAGAGTGTCGGCGAACAGCAGGTGGTTGTACGGCAAGCCAAGTCCCACTGGGTCATATGAACATACTGTGTTCACTAGAGATGTAAAGAGAGGTAGTGCGTGACGATTCTCCGGACTTGTCAGATAGCTGCATAAGAAGAATAGAGATTTGGAACAAGTCAAAATAAAGAAAAACTCAAAAGCATTTAGCAATAAATTAAGCTTGCTGAAAGACTTTAGTTTATATCCTATGCCTACTGCACAACGCAAACAAGTTTATAGTCAGAATTTTCAATGTTGTGCCAAGCCTTTTTACAACTAAACTGGGGTCAAGGGGCCTACTCCCTAAGTCCGTCAACGAAGTTAGTTGCCCGTCCGAAAGTAGGCCGACACGTAGGATCGAACAAAACAAGTGTCAAGTTCAACTTTTTGGACGGGCAAAAACACATCGGTAGTAGGGACAACTGTCAAATCGTGTTGTCATTCATTCTTGGTTCGGGCCCCGAAATAATCGTATGTCCGTAGGTGATAGGGAGTAGGAAACGCTGACCCCAACAAAGTTGAGAAAAGGCTAGGCAGTTTTTTTTTTTTATATAAATCATCAATACTACAATATTTTCGCTAATCTTTACACATATCAACTCACGCAATCCACTTATTATGATGCGAAGCTGCGTGTGAAGCAGGCTTGTATATAGTTTCGCTGAAGCAAGTCAGCATCAGTCGCAGGAGTTCCGTCCTGGCTGCTTCATGCGTTGACACGCGAGGAGGGGACCGCGCGAAACCAACGCCACCTGCCCAGATGTACTCGCAGCTGTCCAGGGATGATAACTCTTCGGCCCGTTCCTGGATTGAAGAAAGGTGGATAAGTAATTTGGAGATAGTACTCTATTTACTAAAGGATGGGCAGCAGCGTTCTCTGAGTATTTTAACAACCATACTGCGATCGCCAACCCGCCTGCCAAGCGTGGCGATTATGGCAACCGCCCCCCCCTCCAACATGGATGATAGCTTGGGGGAGACCTGTCCTGCAGAGGACGTCTTTCGGCTGAATGATGATGATGATGACTCTCTAGGGCATTATTGGAGGAAAAGATATATTTTGATCTTCGAGCTAGCTTTGTCCTAGCTCAGTGCTGTAAGACCTAAAGATTACAGTGCAGGAAAATTTCCTTTCCCAAATTGACAAAAGATTATTACCTACAACTGAAAAAGGTTTACACCTTAAATGCGTTTTTTCTTTTGCAGATGCAGTTTTCGCTCGAATGCAGCTTATCCAAAACCTTCTTCCTCATACCGCATTTTTATCAAGCGGAGGACCGCACGCTGACCGTCTTACAATGCGAGCACCAAAAGCGGACGGAACCCACGTCCGCACCCACATCCGCATAACACAGAAAACGCCCTATATCTAAGGTGCCATCTCCACGGGTAGAATTGCCAGGTCTTAAAAGGAAAAGTGTGACAGACCAGCCAGTTTAGCCGGACATTTGGGTAAAAAGGCCGGAGTGAACTACACCGAGCGAAGCGACTAGTGTAGGGTGGAGATGAAGAGTGGCGGGGCGGCGGGAGCGCGGAGAGTACAGTGCTAGTCCGCTCGCTTGCGCGTGCGATACAAAGTGAGGCGGGTGGAGCGGAAACCAACACATGACAAATGTAAAAAAAAATGTTCAAATTTAAAAAGCCGGACAGGCCGGACACCGTCTAATTTGGCCGCACACGCAACCAAAAAGCGTGTCTGAGTCCGGCTTTATCCGGATGCCTGGCAACGCTATCCACGAGCGAGTGTGTCGCGGCGATAGTCGCCGTGCCATCAAATTCAATAGTAACTATCGCTACGATGATATCGCTGTGTGAAGATTGCTCGTGTAGGTGGCACCTCGTATAGATTTCGCCAAGGATACTGTGGCCCCGGATTTACTGACTTAGTGTTTCTTTATTATCATAATTATTATAAAGTTGTCGTGTTTTAAGTGTTTCCTTATTTGCCCGACTAGGGATAGATAGGTAGGATTTACTAATAACGTCACATTCTTTACAACTGGTGTAGCAGACGTGCTCAGGAGATCCTGGGGCCGTCTGTTACATTATTACAGTTATCTTTTAATAGACTGCTCCGATCTTAAAAGGAAACTTTCCGAATCCCAAAAGAGTCAGACTTTTTTTTTTTTATTTATTACTTGGTCTTCATTTGGCCGCCATCTCGCCTGATGTAAAGCGATGATGCGGTCTACGATGGAGCACGCTTGCCCAGAAGTAACCGATTCACTCGTGACTTGAAGACACCCAGATTGTAGCTGTCGGGGAACACCCACTCGGGCAGCGCATTCCACTGTTTGGCGGTTTTCACAATGAAAGTGGAATCAAAGCGCTTCGTTCGGGTTTTTGGTATATCAACCATGAACCGATGGCGCTTTTTCGTGCTTCTGGCCGTCCGATAGAAAAATGGGCAGGGGGGTATCAGATCATGCAGGTCTGAAGCACATTTAAAACAATTTACACGCAGCGCACACAAATCAGCGTACCAATCAATATAAAGTAGCAATCAGACAGTAAAATCAATGCACTGTAAGGCGTGACCTTCATCAGACATTATTTAAGTGGTGAGACCTTGGCTACAATGCGCTACTAGCTAACGTAATTGCTTCCTTGCTGAATTCGGCACAGATACCGAAAAAGGCAAGTACTCGTATTAAGAAGATGATCAGCGCGCAGATGATAAGATGATGTAGAATATTTGGGCAGCAGCGCCCTCATGCGTGTCTGCTGGTACATACATACGGCTATCACCAATCTTACAATATTCCATGAGAACATACGAATGTTATTACAAATTACAAAAGGAGTGTTTGCCGGTATATTAAATTAGGTGAATTTTTATAGGCATCCGATTACCCTTACGATCGTCATAGTTGTTGTCATGACAACCGGGGAACCTAATCTTACCTTGCAGCGTATTCGATTGCAACGGCACACCACTGCTGAAATTACGCGCGAACTAATTTACGCTTTTGCAGAATTGACTTCGAATCGTATGATAAGATTTTTCGAAAGATTCGGGCGACGTTTTTCGCAAAATTTTCGCAATATACAAAGAATACGTTATTGCTGAATCTTCGTTCGACCGACGCGACGTTCAGAATATTAGAGTTCAAAAGCTCGGCAGAATGGAACGTAATTCAGCTTGGTGTGTTTTGTGTGCTTCCTCTACTTCACTCTCAACACGCAAAATGATAAAGTACACTGATAAGGGATATCGTGGGAACTATTACTGGATTTATAATCTACCCACGCGTAATGCGTAGGTATTCTGATGGCATATTTTGCCTTTAAAAATCGACCGTTTGGAATAAAAAGGTTCCAACTAAGATTTTTTTTTAAATTGATGTTTTTGACGTAAAAAGGTTTCATGTGACCCTATGAAACCTTTTTACGTTAAAACTTTTTTTTTTAAATGTTGGAACCTTAGAATAATAACGCCTAGAAACCTAGTACGAGCACCAAAAGTGAAGCAACTCAAACTATGCCGGATACGGCAAAGTTAGCGAATCGAGCCGTCAGTGCTCAATGTCACGCTCTGTTGAACACAGCTCCCAAGAAATAATTCAAAACGACAATTTGTTGAGTATAAAGATGCTATAGCACATCTGGAAAACATAAAAATTACATAAAATTGCATTTCACATATTGATACTAACATTAAATCCATTATTTTTACGTAAATCGATCTCCAAATCAAAATTTTCTTAACCTAATTTATTACAACGAAGTGTTGCCAGTTGTAAAGAAAAATTACCCATAATACAGTAGACACTAACACTTGGAGTCTACTGTATTTGATGCCCATTTTATTGTAGAAAAACGTGATTATATGTTAAAAATAACAAACACATGGTCACAGCAGGGGGTCTACTCCCTAAGCACGAAGTCCGTGGTTTCGGCCTTAGTTACGAGCGTTTCCTACTCCCTATCACCTACGGACACACGATTATTTCAGGGCCCGAACTAAGAATGAATGACAACACGATTTGGCAGTTGTCCCTACTACCGATGTGTTTTTACCCATCCGAAAAGTTGAACTTGACACTGGTTTTGTTCACTTCTACGTTTCGGGTTACTTTCGGACGGACGACTAACTTTGTTGACGGACTTAGGGAGTAGGCCCCCAGACCCGGCTTAAAATTATAGGGTAAAGATTTTGAAATATTTAAAAAGTTATCATAATTTGCGAAGGTTTGTCGCGTATACATTAAACTAGTTTAAATAGATACACGACGTAGAGTCGCAAATTAATAAAATTATTCTAATTATAATTACGAGTTTAGTTAAAAACAACAATAAAACTTTTATAAAGTATTACGATAAGTATGTACCTACTTCTGACAGAATTTTTTATTAGTTAAAAAAATAGATTCATTACTTAAGTTACATACGTAACATTTTTTATATGCAATCTATGCTATGGCCCAAATACATACAATTTTCCCCCAATTTAGGGGAAATTATATTTTCGAGCAACATTTTTTTTACGTCTGTGTGCGTGTCAGTCTCCGTAATTACATGCCGCTCACTCACACATAATTACGAATGTTGCTTCAGTTTTTTGTAGGGAGCGTGTATGAGACTATCCTTCTAGGCGTTATTATTCTAAGGTTGGAACCCTTTTATTCCAAATGGTCGAAATACTGTAAGTATTGTAATATTTATAAAATTGGGTACAATCAAAAATCGAACCACTTATTTGCAGATAACTGAGGATTCGGGAAAAGATCAGAAAGAGATTTTGGAATTCCTTGCACTATTTTTGAATACTGCTAACAAGAAGTTTAACTAATTTCACGATTGTTAGGAGGTTCTTTTCTCCCTTGCCCTTACCACCGGTAGCTTGGACCCTGTTCCTAAGCCAGCAGGCACCTATTTTTAATATTCTTAAATGTTTTATTTTTAATACAAAACGTTATGTTAACAGAATAAATATGATATATTTACAGGCCTGCTAATATTTCTCAGCACTTGAAATGAAGGAGCTTGAAACGTAGATAGGTAAGACTTTTGAAAAGTACCTAATTCAAAAAAAAACCAAAAGTCAACATCAAGCCGGGAACGAGTGATAGGGAAGATTAAAAACGTACATTAAAAAAAAGTTTAATAGTTTTTGAGTTTCAAAGTCAAATCTAACTATTAAATGTGTTCTTTTTTTTAAAGTATAGGTACTACTTTTAATTCTTTTAATATATTTTTTGAACAGTCATAATCTGCCTTATCTCGACTTGACGTCAAGTTTCGGGACATCCTGTACATTCCTAAAATGGCAAAGCACTAACATTTAATTAGTAACCCGAACTTAACACTTACTACACATGTAACGGATAAGTGGTTTCCGATGTCGTCACTGTTACTAGGATAGTCCATTAGCAATTACCAACAAAGAGGTGTTGCGATCAATACCCTAGATAAGATAAAATGTTATCTATGAATCAATACTTACGGGACCGGCGCGCTTCGTGGTGGCAACTGTGAAGTCAGGGCAGAACAGAAGATCCTGTGGATAAATATTTATGTCAGAGATATTTTTAGAGATATTTTATTGTATTATCGTCCGTGTGGTGCCGGACGTAAATAATAGTACTACCCCGTCTCTTCCCATGGGTGTGGTAAAAGGCGACTAAGAGCGTTTGTCCATCGCCGCCGTCACCGAGAAACGAGATTATTTCGGATCGAGTTCGGAACGATGTGACGGCGATCGTGTGCCCACCGCGACCGGTCTCGGTGGACTCGGTGGTTCCCAACATAGGACAAAAATCCGTGCACCAGCGCCGTCAATCTCGGATGTAGTGGACAAGAGCAGACGTGTTTTGTATTGCCGGCATTTCGGTTCGTCACAATCTCGGCGGAGTTCTAGCGGTAGCGCCGAACTACTCACAATCTCGGTGGCCGAGATGACGGCGCTCGGATGACGGACTTGCGGTGGACACGCATCCATAGTAATGTATGAATCGCTACTTCGGCAACGTCATCTCGTTCTCGGTGACGGCGGCGCTGAGCACCACCAATACGGACCGAGGCAGTGGACCGGATTGGTAGTGCTCATCAAAACTAACAGTATGTTGGTATGATGAACGAACTAGGTCTTGACCCCATGGGACGTAGTGGAGGAGTCAGTGGGGCCCTTAAGTTAAAAAGTTTGGAGATCTCTGCACTAGAGGATGGGCAGCAGCGTTCTCTGAGTACTTTAACAACCATACTGCGATCGCCAACCCGCCTGCCAAGCGTGGCGACTATGGCAACCCCCCCCCCCCCCCCCCCCCTTTTGGGAGAGGCATATGTCCAACAGTGGTCGACTGGATGATGATGATTTATTGCCCTCACATGTTCTGTCTAGCCCCTCAACCCAGTTATTAGGCAATGCCGATATCCTGAGGATAATCTGTTACCCACAGACACTTTTACAAGTCAATATAATGTTTTTTCAAGACTAGATGGCGCCGTCATTTCCTCGCTGACTAGGAAGATTCTAGAAGGTCTCTTTTAAAATCCAGACATACATCCGGTTTCTGAATTGAGATTTCCAGATAAGCAATACTTAAGTAGTATTTGAGTACGGAGTTGTCAAAAAAATGCTTGAAAATCCGTCATTTTTTTGACAACTCCGTACTCAAATGTTACTTAAGTACTGCTTCCTAGAATTCTGAAATCAAAAACCGGATGATAGTGACAATGTCTGGAATGGCCTTTTGAGGAAAGAGCCATAGCAGCTTTGAGTTGACCTGTCCAAACTGAGGGCACCTTTGAAACAGACATCGTGTAGCTCCACCTTATTTTATAATAAGTCTGGATATTAAATTGTGATTTTAGTGTTGTGTGTAAAAAGCAGTAATACTGTATTTTCATTAGCAATCTCAGGATGTGTGATATCGGAGCGAAGATTGTGTTTATTATCTGTTACACGCGACAACCGGTGAAAGGCATGAATAACCTGCATCTGAAAAATTTCTTGTAATAGCCAATTCAAAACAGAGACGTGCCTAATTGTGGGATTCAATTGCCCGAAAGAAAGACTAATGAATCAATGAACATGGTTGCCTAGGCAACTAACCTCTAAGTCAAACAAAGTGAACAAACTTTTTTCACCACAGGCCAGAAAACGCAAGAAATGAGGAAGGGGGAGAGAATAAAAAAAAACTCGCAAATCTAACATTTTTGTATTTATGATTAATTACGATTTACTCACGTGCATTTTTCGGGATTGCCCGAAACATTTTTGGCTCAAATAATTACGGCTATTTGTTATAACATTTTATAATTATCTATATATTTATTTTATACCAATTTGTGTCGATAAGGCTGCAAATACATATTTCCAAAGGCCATGCACTCGTGCTTTAAAAAGGAGGGTTGGCGGGCAGTGGCGTAGCTATGTAACCAAGGGCCCCGGGGCAAAAATTAAATTGGGGCCCTATTTAAACTAAATTAAATACCTACTTTGAAGGTGCAAAACTACTTCATCATCAACTTCTTATACCCACTGCAGGGCATAAAGCAAACCTGTTTATTAGCATTATGTATAACGCAACAGATAATTATTTAATCGTAATTCCTATTAATATTATAAAATATGTGTTTGTTTGTTTGTCACCCTTTCACGTAAAAGTCGTTGGTTAGGGGCCAAAAATTCTTTATTCAGCTAGGATATTAAGTATATAACTTTTTTGAACGTCGTTCATGGAGGCCGAGGGGCCCCTCGAGCTTGGGGGGCCCGGTGCGCTGCACCGCCTAGCCATACGGTAGCTACGCCACTGTTGGCGGGACGGATTAAAACCCTTCGTGGGCCGCGCTTTGCCCACCCCTGCTCTCACTTATTAAAGAGAAACAATTTAGTAGATATACAAGTGAAGGATACTTACACAGACAGCATTAATGAGCGACTGAGCCAGAGGCACCGACTCGTTCTCAGCAGCGGCCGGCAGAGAAGACCAGAAGAAACCATGCCACTCCGGTTCTTCAAGCATGTAGGGTAACACCCTTGTCAGGAGACGGGCGCAGTTTAAAGCTGAAATAGAACAAGGTGTGAGATATAACCCGCGACACGTAAAATGAGCGCTAATGGCACAGTAGATACGGTAGCTGACGACACGTATGGTGCAGTGGCTAAGCGATTGGCTTCTGCGCTACGGGTCGTGGGTTCGATTCCCACACGGAACAAAAATTTGTATGGCCTACAGATGGTTGTTTCGGGTCTGGGCGTTTGTGTATGTGAGATTTGTGTCTGTAAACGCAACCACGATACAAGAGAAATCTTAGTCTGGGGAAAAGTTAAAAAATATAACATAAATAAGCTAAAGGTACAATTCCGTGCATCGCGGCCGATCGCAGCCGCGCGCGGTCTATTGCGTGCGGCTGACGCGCGCGGTCTATTGCGTGCGGCTGACGCACGCGGCCAATGCGTCAATAGTCAGAGTATGAAAATGTACGGCACCGCTTCCGAAGTCTGCGACAGACGCGTGCGGCTAACGATAGATTAGTCAGTATACTATAGACACGACTATTGACGCATTAGCCGCGCGCGTCAGACGCACGCGATCGATCGCGCGCGGCTGCGATCGATCGCGATGCACGGAATTGTACCTTAAAGCAGTACCTCAACTACCTATAATCTAAAATATATAGCAGATATATAAATATCTATTGTGCTAAAGGTCAACCACAATAGGTGACTTACCGGTTTACTAATTCCACATTTACAATAAACATTACTATTACTTCTCCTACTAATATTATAAACGTGAAATTTTGGATTTTTGTGAATTTGGATGTTTATTAATCAATCATGCATTAATGGCTGAACAGATTTGGATGAAATTTGGCACACAGGTAAACTTTGATCTGGATTAGGACATGGTATAAGTTTTATCTGGGCCCATGAAGTAATTCCTTTAGGATGTGGTTGAAACGCCGGCAATAGCTAGTAATATATGTATAAATCAATAAATGCAAGTTCTTTCGTGCGCAACTGTACCCATGCGCAGACACATCCCTTGCATCCATAGCTCTTTTTACCGTGACGCAACCTGTACTTACTTGAATATGGGACTTCATAGATTGCACCAACAATCATACTTAGCATTTATATCAATACCAAAAAAGACAGAAATAAATTGGGCATTAGATAGTTGAATATATAAATCGTCGCTCGGGAGTGAAAACCTCGGGAATGCAATTTGGTCATTTTTATTTTATCACGACGTCATCATCATCTGCCTAGCCTTTTCCCAACTATGTTGGGGTCGGCTTCCAGTCGAACCGGATGCAGCTGAATATCAGTATTTTACATGGAGCGACTGCCTATCAGGCCTCCACAACCCAGTAACTGGGTAATACGATACTCTTGGTAAGACTGGTTGTCAGACTTTCTGGCTTCTGACCAACAGTAACGACTGTCAAAGATCTACAATGACAGCCGGGACCAACGGCTTTACGTGCTTTCCGAGGCACGGAGGAAACTCGCTATGGTAAATGGTCACCCATCCACAGACCAACCTCGGCAAGCGTGGCTTAACCCGGAAGATCGGTCTATGCGGCTGTAATCATTTAGCCACGAGCTCCTCTTTTAATTTTATCACGACGTATAGGGACTTTATCTTATAAGAGAGCCGCTCTATGTGAAATTAGTTTGTAGGCACTGAAACTAGCCTTTATTGGGTATATAACATTCGTAATAAATATAATTGACTAGCTTTTGCCCGCGACTTATTCCGCGTGAAAGCCCACAGGAACCTTGCAATGACCAAATGCATTCCCGAGGTTTTCACTCCCGGGCGACGAAATATAAAGTTCATTAACATGTGCAAGGAGTTTTGACTCCTAATATTTTATTTTAAAAAAGTAGAAACTCAATAGGACATGTGATAGGTGAATATTGCCTTCATAGATAAGCCAAAACTAAGTCAAGATATAATAAACTGGTTTTAAAACCGTAGAGGGTTGCCAGTTATACTGGTCAGAGGATATACCGTTAGCTATTCCATATACATCCATACTGAAGGAAATTAACAGAAAATCAGCACTGGGTATTTGCTAGGGTTGCCAACCTTTTTTGACAAAAAAAACGTTTCTTATTGTTTGAACAGGGAAAAAAAAAGTATTTGGAAGAAAAAAAAAGTATTTTTCAAAGGACAGTGCCTGCCTTCTAGTTCGGAGGAATGTGCGGGATTATAGGTTTTACAATAAGATTTAAAAATTAAGACCTAAATTAGCCAAGCCAAGCCAAGCCAAGGTAAAATTTTCTGAAAAAAACATTGAGTGTAGATATTGCTTCCGTTTTGCCTTTTGAATAATTTCTCTTTTTTTTTACGTTTTTTTTCATCGTAGTACGTTCTGTTTTAACTATTTATATTATGTATGTTTATAACTTTCAGTACCTACTACCTATATGAGTGTTTCGTTTTACACATCACAGTACAAATTGGAAATAAAGTATTTTAGCATACTTTATTTGTATGCAAAAGTATAAAGAATATTTATCGAAAATAAAGTAGGATACGTTTTTATAAAGTATGGTTGGCAACCTTATGTCTAGCATATGCTGCATTGGTGACCCTTTCAGCATGGGTATAAACATAAAATGTGTGTTTTATTCTTTTTTATGTTTTTATTTAAATTTTTAATGCCTTCATTGTGTCCTTTGCTGAATAAAATTTATTATCATTTGTTAGTTCTATTGGGCTATTGTTGGTATCTTCATTATTTATTTACTATTGATCACTACATCATATTGGGTGACTCCCATCATAGAGTAACCTACTGTGTACATAGTACAGAGACTAGCCTAGCTAAAGCATCATTACAGTCTACATAGTCTTCAACAGACATGGTTGGAGGGTGACAGGGATGCAATTTCTATCCCCCTTATTACAAAAGATGGTTTAAACCAAGACTAAGGTAAGCCCAGGTTTAAAATATACCCATCACTTTCTCATGTCATATAACAAAAAGAGACGAGGGTACCCTAAAACCAGGGTTTTTCTTAGACCATCTTTTGTAATAAGGCCCTATTCCCCTTATTACAAAAAATGGTTTAAACCAAGACTAAGGTAAACCCAGGTTTAAAATATACCCATCACTTTCTTATGTCATATAACAAAGAGAGACGGGGCTACCCTAAAACCAGGGTTTTTCTTAGACTATCTTTTGTAATAAGGCCCTATATGTGTTTGAGAAACTGGTCTATTATAACAGTGGTTCCCAACTGGAGGTCCGTGAGAGCGTCAGGAGTGGTCCTGCAGCACATACTCTTAATTCATATCACTATTAAGTTGAATGAATATGTTAAAAAGTATTAAAGTTTCTTTTCGGATTAATATGGTTTATTTTTTAACCTTCTGGTCCCTGTTAACAACAGAACAATCATAGTGGTCCTTGGTCGAATAAAGGTCTGAAAACACTGTATTGGACTAATCTCTAAGCCCCCTGGCTCTTGTGCTCTATCATGGATAAGGCACTTAAGCTATACTCTACCTTCACTGTATTATTTCATATAAGCTGAATACAGGATAACACCATTCAATTGGCAATAGACAAGGACATCAGGGAATTATCACAATGTATTTGTAGATTTCTTATTCTCCTATTGATGCAAGAGTGTTTTCCCGTTTAAAAAAAATATGTATTTTTATGTAGCAAATAATATTGCCTATCATGATTCATGGTCACTAAAGCTGGTATGTACTTAGAATATTTCCTATGAATCATGACAAAAACAAATCCAGTCCATAGAATCTTTACAGTATTAATTACAGTTTGGGGCATTTGAAACAATGACCGAGTTCTGCACTAACAAAAATATATAACTTTTTCTTAATAATTCGCTATTATTGCATCTTGATAAAATAAAAGGTACAATAATAGTAATACAACCAAAAAAATAATATGACCCTTCTGTCAATGGTTTTAAGGTAAAGATATCTATAGCATAAGTCGTAGCGTAAGTAAGGTAAGTCTTACCAGTCTGCTGTTCCCTCTGCGTCCTGCAACTGCTGTCGACCATCTTCACCAGCTTTTCTACAGCCTTGTATACTAATGTTGCGAGATTATTGGGAGATTCTTCCCGTAACGCCCGGATTTCCGCACCAGGCACCAGTGCGAACACATCCTGGACGTTGGTCACGCTCTCTGACCAGAACTGGTCCCAAAAACTATCGTCCGAAGACTCAATAGGCTAAAATGAAATCATTACATCAATACTTTAACATCAACTTAGTAAATATAAAATTTATACCAGATTTGAAACACTTACTTGTGTTTTTGATGTGAGCTGTACGACAGCTTTTCTAAAGTTCAGTTTTGTGTCAGCGTTACCCATTATTTCAATTTCTAATTGTTTAGATACAATAAATCCATCGCAACGTAAGTTTTCATAAAAACAATGAAAAATGACAAACTGACAGATCGATGACAGAAGACGACGTGTCAAAGACAAATCTTGAATTTTCAATTCAACGTTTTGGACCTGGAACTAGATTTACAGCTGGAAATCAGATAAAAATCTTACGTAATAAATTATTATATGGTAATAATTGAATAAGTTTTTTTAGTTAATCTAAAAAAAAAGGCTTTGTAAAAAATATTAATCGACAATTAAACACTTTTTTTTTTGACATCTATTTGATATTGATCTGTGCGTAGTTTAATCTTTTGTCTTGTTCTTGTCTATGAATATCGAGTGTTGCTGTGCTAACAAAATTTTCGCTAGAACTAGGGAATTTAATGGACTTACAGCGGACTCAATTCTGGTTTTTGCGAGAAATAATGTCTAGGGTCTTCTGACAACTTTTTGGAGGATTAAATTGACGCTATGTTTTTTAAATTTAGAAACTCAAAATGTATGACTTGCCAAACATAATTAATTCGATAAATTATTGTTTTTCTAAAGTAATTATGATTCTTTTATACAGAAATCGAACGTTTTCCTAAAATAGTATTTTAAGGCACTGATTGACATCATGATTGTGGAATAAGAACAGGTTTTAGGATCAATAAGCTTAACCGCTAACGGCCCGAGCGACGAACCGGTTCGTCAGAGTCATTGTTTATTAATTGTATCTATAATGTACCTACTTGAGACTTTAAATAGTTATTTATTTACTGGCCATGATTCAAATTCAAGAAACTGAAGTTTGTTTTGGAACATTAAACATGGCGTTTAGTGACATTATTACCAATGCTGCGACCCTATATTTTTTTTTTTTTTTTTTTTTTTTTTTTTTTTTTTTTTTTTTTTTTTTAAAACGTTGCCCCGCACTAAGATTTCTCTTGTATCGTGGGTGCGTTTACAAACACAAATCTCACAAACAAACGCCCAGACCCGGAACAACCATCTGTAGGCCATACAAATTTTTGTTCCGTGTGGGAATCGAACCCACGACCCGTAGCGCAGAAGCCAATCGCTTAGCCACTGCACCAAACGTGTCGTCATTTTATAATTAAAACACATGCGTTCAGAAATCGTTTGTTAGTTCATAGAATGCTATTCTATAAAATTGTATAGTCACTGAGAATAAGGTATTTAGTATGTCATAAGCAATCAAGACTACCGGGTCTACCCCTCGATTTAGAACGATTCGATTTGTTAGTTGTCGAACGATTCGGTAAGCTATCTCTTTTTCTCGCGTTACGAGAATCGTAAACTGAACGCATTATCAGAACAAATCAGTGGACAACAGCTTATCGAGAAGCTTCTGAATCGGGGGTTGAAAGGTTAGCGATATCTAGCGATCTTTCAGCGAACGTTTTTTTCCAAATCTAGCGGAATTTTTAACACTGACGAGCGAGCGCTTGCGACTTTAAATTTTGTGGGACGGCAACACCACACCAATCAAATCATTTTCGAATTTTTCGAAGTCGAAAATGGCTGCTGCAAATATTGTTCGCAGTGCTCTAAGTGGATTATTACGAAAATCCACTACATATAGAACACCGGTAGTATGCCGGCTCTCGACTGTTGTTCTTCAGCAAAAATATAGTGCAGTTAATGCTGCCATTAAGACATACAACTCCCAGTATCTTCAAAATGGGGTAAGGGTCTTATCAGTCAATAAAACATACATTTTTCGTACACAGTGATTTATTTAGGTCGGATATGTGCTGGTAAGGATTTTAATATCATCTGCAACTCCAAGTATCTATAGATTAGTCTTTGTTAAAATATAACCTCAATCTTATTGCATAACAAATGTGTACAGTGTTACCCAAACTGTTTAGGTACAACGAACACAACAATACTCGTCGGGCGGGCACCCGAAGCCCTCGCCAGAGGAAATAGAGGAACGAGTGATGAAAGTTTGCAAGGCTTACGACAAACTCGCTAGTGTTAAGGTACATGCATAAAATTTATTTCCACAATCTGTTTCAGGCCCAGAATATCAGTGTCCGTAACTACAGCGGCGGACCCCCACTCACATTAGAGCTTATTAAAAGTAGAGTGCTACTTGTTCTGCAACTTTATGATAAAGTTGATCCTAAAAAGGTAGCCTTTACTAAAATTATTTATGTTCTAATAAACATGCCAAACTTGCGAAACATGTATTGTCCTTCCACAAAATTGTGTTTACAATACAGGGCTTAAACATCTTTAGCCTGGCTGCATATACAGGATGTCCCTGGAAGTATGGATCAAATCGAATAGGGGAGTGGGTAATGTCATTTCCAAACTTTTTAACGCTGAGAATGTCGATGCAATTTTTTACAGTTCAAAAGTTATGACCAATTACTTATTGTTTTTTTTTTCAATCACTTTGCATGGAAAAACGTCTTAAAAAAACTATCAGAGCTATCATTTTTTTTCAGGACTTTGGCGAACAGTAGGCCTTTCTTGTGGTAATACTTTTACGCAGCTAGAAAACATGTGTTCAATAAGAAAAAAACATTTACTGCAAAGGCTTTTTTGGTCTAGCAAAAATTTTACTCAAGTTTTTACTACTACAAGTTTTGAAATGACCTTGCCTATGCCCCTATTTGATTTGATCCATACTTCCAGGGACACCCTTCATAATAATAAATTTTCTGTCAGTTTTTCTTACAATGTGTGGCCGAGCTTATTATATATGGAGTTTGTCACTGTTTTAACAAGTGTCAAACCTTTTGTAGTATGTTCTGTAATGTCTATGCTTGCCGCCTTTGTTTGAACTTCAGAACTGAATAACAAATTTTACTAACAATTTTTTCTCTGTTCCAGCTCAGTGTAGACTGCCACTTTATAAATGACCTTGGTCTGGACTCCTTGGATCATGTGGAGGTCATAATGGCAATGGAAGACGAATTTGGCTTTGAAATCCCTGATGGGGATGCGGAGAGGCTGGTTAGGCCTAAAGACATCATCCAATATATTGCAGACAAAGAGGATGTTTATGAATAAAAAAACAAGTAGCATTGTCTCTGGAATTTAAGGCCAGTTGTGCACAATGCCAATTGAAAGTAAATTAGGGAAATTGCAAATGGTTTAGATACAACTGGTCTTAGATTTCAGACATTGGGCTTAGGATTTAGTTTGTTTTATTTAACTTGTAATTCAAAATAAGAATGAACAATGTGAACTATGCTTATCCGCCATCATTCTCTGGAGTTGTATAAAGTGTAAATTCTGTTTTTATTGATTATATGCCTGTTAGAGTAGATCATTTGGTCAATATCAATACCTGAATGAATAAATTGATTCAACTACTCATGGCAATTGTTTTTTTTCCAAGTCTTACAACTAATTGAAAAGCAATTCATGTAACTACTGCATTTGCCATTTATTATCACTTGTCCTTAGTAGAAGATGAATATTTATGTCTTTGTATCAATCATTGAATAACATGGATATTGAAAATGGTTAGCTTATTTTTTTCTTCTATTATCATTCTATCACCCAACATACAACTATAATCACATAATCCCAGAAATATTTTGGTGTTTAGTAAAGAACTCTACTCTTTTGAAGTCAAGATATCCACTTTTTGTTCCTTACCAGGATATGGCCAGTTCTGTTTTTATCCACCTCAAATTAACAATACCATTTTCTCAACTCTTCGTGTCTTAAGATACTATGGCCTGCGGCTTCGCCTGCGTGGATGTCGTTTATCGCGTCTTTGCATTTTTCGGAATAAAAGTAGCCTACGTCCCTCTCAGAGTTCCAGACTATCTCTGTGCCAAGTTTCATCAAAATCGGTTCTGTAGTTTAGTCGTGAGGTGGTAATAGAGAGGGCTGTTGTCAACTGTCTCGACAAGTCTGACCACCAAAAAAACGTATTTTCTGCCCTAGAAAAATTTATTGTATCTCCTGTAAGTAGTTTGTTTCCGATTAAGTTTTGATATCGTTTTTAGGGTTCCCTACCCCTATCGTTTTTAGGTTACCCTTTGGGTACGGAACCCTATTACTAAGACTCCGCTGTCCGTCCCTCTCACCAGGCTGTATCTCATGAACCGAGATAGTTAGACAGTTGAAATTTTCACAGATGATGTAGCATATAACAACAAATACTAAAAAACAGAATAGAATCAATATTTAAGGGGTCTCCCATACAACAAACGTGTTTTTTTGCCGTTTTTATTGATAATGGTACGGAACCCTTCGTGCGCGAGTCCGACTCGCACTTGGCCGGTTTTTTAACCTATACATTTCGAATAATCAGAAGTAATTTGGAATCATTTAATTTCTGTATTAAAACTGCGAAAATTCTGAAATTTTAGGATAGGTACCGGGAATTTCGGTAAACCGTCCTATTTATGGGTAAACTAAATTCCCTCAATTCATCGGTAATTCAATCCCAGTTTTAAATTGTACGCCATCATGCCATCTGACCTTTCTTTATGAAAATGTGATCTAGCTGATAATGCTGGACTGTGTACGCTTTATCAAATGACCACCGTTTATTCATTTAGTATCAGTCTTTCGCAAAGCTTCTAGATGGCGTTGTTTTCAAAATAATTCATTCTTATCAGGGACAGTCAACCTATGTACCTACCAAAATAGTTTGTTTACGCAAGTTAAAACAGCTTTCCAATTCCATTAAAACCACAACTTCATACCAAAAATTTAAAATACCTACTTCCAACTCTTCCCAGTCTCAGGTAGCTATATGTATACTATGGAACAAAGAAAATGGAATATCACTGCCAGGTTCAAAATTCCATCAAGTTATGTTCATTTTTTCTAATCGAAAATTATTATTGTTGCATAATGGCCGAAATGAATGCTCAAGTATAAATAAATAAACATTACCATCTTCCGTGAAGTGCGAATTTATTCCTTGATAAAATAGGTAGGTACTTCTGTCTGCCTACATATTGAATAGGTAGTTATTTTTCCCAGAGCAGAGAGAGATTGGCTCACAATGCTTATCAGCCAACAGCGCAACATGAACTGATAACAAATATACTACGTTTTGGAGGCCTTGTGTAAATATGCGTTTTTATAATACGTAAAAACCGTTACTGAGAACCTCTTTGATCTAACGCCTATTGGACGCAAGTGCGGCTGTAGAGTGGAAGGCTTTAGTTCATTTCTTAAGATATTATAGGTGGGTTTCTGTAAGCGGACTCAGTCGAGTTTATATATTAGTAGAGGTCGCCCGCGTGGATGTCGTTTATCGCGTACCTACTGCGCGTTTTTCAAGATAAAAGTCGGTCATGTCCCGGGTTCCCGGCTCTCTGTACCAAGTTTCATCAAAATCCGTTTAGTACTTCAGTCGTGATGAGTTGACAGACAGTTACTTTTGCATTTATAATTATTTACTTGGGAGCAAATAAATCGAGCCACTTCTATTTTTCACGTATAATTGTTATTATTTTTGGTACCTATTAGGAAACAGATCAATTTTAAACTTAGATCGCCTAAAAGCTTATTTGATGATAACCTTTGCAATGAGGGTAGTTTTTTGTCAACTTCAACCAAAACTAATAAGCAGGACACGTGAAAAAATGAGTGGCTCGATTTATTTGCTCCCAAGTGTAGTAAGGATTAATTTTGTTTTTGATAATGCTTGCGTTCCAAGCAGGAGGGTCAGAGATCGGTCACGCACGGCTCGCATCTGTTGACTTTTCAAATTCACGTGCGGATCAGAATTTGATCATCACTTACGCATCGTAAAGAAACCTGTCCCCCAAGTGTGAGTTTTTTTCGTTAACTACTGTAGTTGCGTCACGCCACAAATGTATGAAAATTTAGACAGCGTCTCTAGGCGTGGCGTTCAATACTACTATTCGTGCGTAAATTGAAAGCCGCGCATATAGGCCTAGAGCCGCTGTCTAAATTTTCATACATTTTTGGAGTGACGCAACTACAATACGGCCGACGTATCTTTGCGAGTCCGAAGTTAGTTGTTTGGTTGCGCAATGAATCTTTTAGAAACGAAATTGTCTACTGCGCAGCTAACTTCAGACCCGCCAAGATAAGTCGGCCGTATTGTACAGTACCGTACTTAGTTGACGAAAAAAACTCAGACAGCGTACTGGGCGGCTAATAACGTAACATTTGTCGCCGTTAACGGGACAGATCGAACTTTTTATTCCAGTTTGTTCCCCTAACTGGGGCCAGACCGGAATAATTCAATCATATTCGTAATCATAATTTGCACATCCAGTCGGCAGTTGTCACTCAGTTGCACTGACTGCATCTTAATTGTTTTCAAGTTGCATAGTTTGTAGATGTCACTGGATAAGCAGTCCATTCGCAGTTATGAATATAATATGAAACGAAATATGATTTACCAAATGTGTGGGGTATTAGGCTGAGCATCCCCCAGAGCTGTGCTAAGCTGCGTAGCGAGGAATGTATTTTGTAAGCACCAATAGAATCACTTCATTTACCTAGCTTCGCTTTGCGCAGCTCTGGTGGATATGGGATTAGCGGACCGAGGTTTTTGTTCATACAAAACAAGCGAGAAATGCGAGCGAGGGATGTGTTGCTAGGAATGTGTGCGAGGATTTGAAAATATGCGCCTACCAGCCAGTCAATAGATGGTGTTTGGAAGAGGTAGATGATCATTTGTAGATATTAACATATTACGCATTACACATTCCTCGCACAGCTCTGATGGAAAGGGTCACACCGTTTCACATCCTCGCTACACATTTTCGCACCGCACATTTTCCTCGCACAGCTCTGGTGGATGTCCAGCCTTATTAGCCCGCTTGCACATCCGAGAGGGCTCCAATAAGTTCGACGTGGTGTATGTATAGTACTTCAAGCCAGTATGGTAGACTAAGAGCGATTACGCACTGCATCGCATCCGATCCGAATCCGTGAAAATACGGATATAAAAAACTCGGACCGAATTCGGATATTGCTTTACGCACTGCATCCGATCCGAATCCGTGAAAATCTCGGACCGAATTCGGATGTTGCTTACGAACTATTCGGATCTCTGATCAAAATTCAAACAATTCAGGCTACTTCGGTCCGTCAATTGGTCTTCCGAATTAGAAACTCACGGATGACGGATGCCGCATGTAGTGCGTAAACTACCATACAAATAGTTCTATGGGTACTTCGGAACGTATTTTCTCGGATTCGGATCGGATGCAGTGCGTAACCGCTGTAAGGGTTAAACCCCTTCTCATGCTGGGCTGGCTACATTAACGGGCGAAGATTCGTGTCACGTTGGCGCGCTAAAACATCGTGTACGTACACTACATAGGTATGCGATGTTCTTGTCTACATTAGGCGGGCGAAGATTCATCGTGCCGGATGTGTCGTTCTCTGTTGCGCGGTCGAGACGTAGGCTGTAATTCAAAATGGAGGAAGTAGTGGCGTTGCACTATATGTCGGTAAATTATTATTTATTACAATTATACGAGTACCTATCAGCTACAAAATAATATGAAAAAAAGATGTAGGTGTAGCCACCCAAGCGAATATTATCGCGACAAATCCCTTTGATGCGCGCCAGTTTACTGATAGTGCCTCGATAGTACATCGTCTTCGTTGCAACGATCTACCCGGCCAGTCATCGCGTATTCGCCGTAGCCCCAGCAATATTCTGAGAAGAGACCAGTGGGACAGCAATGGGCAGACTTATTATGCGAAAAGTTCGGCCGCATCATGAAGGACCAAACAGTCTTATGCTAACTGTAACCGGATGAGTGCATCTGCCCACCCCGTTCAGGGGAATATAGGCGTGACCGTACATAACCGGTAATTTTGAACAGAATGAAACGACAAATTGAGAATCATAGTATTTATACAACTTTATTTTGATGAAATTTCACATAGATAAAGGAGATGGGACCAGAAATACGAAATGTAGTGCCATTTAAAAGTATTATCAGATTTGTTTGACTAGTCGGTAACAGTACAGACATGATGAGACAACATTCAGATTAATACACATTAATTATTTAACTATGGTTTCTATTAACAGAAATTATTTCAGTTATGTTAACATTTAGTATTAAAAAGTTTGTTGATTGAAATTACAACATTATTCCTGCATCTCCATTTATCTTTTGAACAGAAGGATACTCTCTAAGCATACAATAATAACATTTATATACAAACTAAGCTCGCAACATCTACGCACCTCACTGTTCTTACACACACATGCATGAGTCCATAGTTCTCAAATATATTACACCACTATGTACACGTTAATCCGAAGTTCGCAGCCTCGAGATATATTATTCTCTTATGAACAAAAAACAATTAAAATACTGATACTTCCAGTTTCGACCGCCTAAAATGGCGTAGTTCATGCTGACACGGACAACAACATTGTATTTACAAAATAAATAACAACAAAAATAATAATCCCGTCGCCGTCGGTGACGGAGTCTACTGCAGCTATCGCTACGAAACGCGATCACAACTACTGATTGTTCGATACAGTTTAGAATATTGAAACATGAAGTCCACTGGTTATAAAATTATCGTTCTTTAGCTCCTTCGCGCTCGGCAGTGCGCGCTATCTGAACCGGTTGGTACGCGCGCGAGCAGCTGAGCGCAGCCGACGAGCTGCACTGGGGTCCACTCGCGCCACTCGCACGACCGGCTGCAGCCAGTCGCCCAGCCCGTGCAACGCGCGCTTCTTCTTCTTAATATCCTTATCATCAGTCTCTGAACGCAATTTTCGTTCCTCTTTCTCCTCAGCTTTTGGCTTTTCCGCCGATAAAACCTCTTGTAATGTCTTATCTTTACTATCAGATATGTCCATCGGCTCAAATTTGTCATCTATCGTGTCCTCAGTAAGAGTCTTGTCTTGCGAGTCAGACTCGGAATTGGACTTTTCTATGATAGTTTTATCTTCTTTTTCAGTCTCTGATAGATTTGTGTCCTCCTCGCTGATGGTGTCCTGTGTCGTGTCGTCATCGGGTGGTTCTGCTGACGACCGGTCTAAACTGCTGTCCACTTTGCTTTCAGATTCAACACTGTTTGTTCTGGAACCCTTTTTAGTTTGCTTCTTTTTATTTGGCCAGCCGGTTCGGTTCTTCTTTTTGAATTTCCCGCGTCGGCCTTTCGGTCTTTCTGCGGCTTCCTTGATTTCGTTCCTGATTAGATCGCAGTTTTCGCACTCTGATACTAAGCTGGACACGTCGGGGACGTTCGTGGACGTGGTGACAGCGTTCTCGCCGTCCATGGCTTCGTCGGATACGTCGTACTCCGCCGCGTCTTCGAAAACTTCTGATAGGAATTGTTGTAGTCTTTCTGATGCTTCCTGAGTTTCTGAGACCACAGGATCAACTTTGAGGTTGCTGTGTGTATCGCTGATGGTGTCCTCTGACGCTGTCGACTTGGTGTCGTCAGCGTGTTTCCGTCGGTGTACCAGACCAGCGGAGCCGAGTATAGCTAGCGTGGAGGCGTGTTCCCTTGGCGATTTCCTTGGATGTCCCTCCAACGCCAGCAGTGCGGCCGTCCGCTTCCTTATTTTCTGTTTCTTCATGCCCCGCGTCCCGTAAGACCGTGATGGTCCCGGCTTTTCTTCTCGTTTCACTAAGTCACTCAATTGACAGCAATTTGGCTTCAATGGTGGTAACTGACCAATTTCATATGGTAACTTTGGCGACTTAGAATACAATGCTGTAACAAATGACAAAACACGTTAAAACACAACTCAAAATTAGTGTTATTTTATTAAAATTTATATTTCATCATGACAACTTACCAAAATACTGTGGTATGTTTTTAGTGAGCACCTTGTCTTCATCTTGCCGCTTGAAAGTCTCGAACCAGGGCTCACTGTGCGGCACAGATTCGAAGGCGAACTCTAACTGCTCCACAGCTGGGGTATACTTGAGCTTCCCATCCTCCCATTTCATACACCTCTCTATAGGTTCTTCTCTCAAGGGACTGATTTCAGCATCTGGTGGGGCCGGAGGTTCAACGGGTACCTGTTGTTCGACGACTTCTTGTGTCTCTGGCGGGGGTTCTGTCGTCTGTGTTTTACAAGGTACTCTTCTTCCCCGTTTCGCGACTGTGGGTGCCCGTTTTTTCCGTCGCCGTTTGTCTTCTGGCCAGCTGTCTTCTTCTGACGACTCTTCCTTGAGAGCGAGCGGTCGCGCTTGTCTCCGCCTCTCGATGGAAGGCGGCGGCGGCGGCGGAGTGCTTTTCCGTCGCGCGCTCAGCTCTTTGTCATCGTCGTCGTCGTCATCGTCAGAAGACGTGGAACTTGTCGAACTGGCGCGCTTCGGGAACATGAATTGTTCAGCTTCGTCGCTTAGTACCGACAGTTCTGACCGCCGCACCTTTCTAAACTTGACAACCAGAGGTTTTGTGCCGTTGCACGGGGGCGGGGAGTCTTTCCTTTTGCTCGCAAATCCGCCGCTCGACCGCAGTTTGGTACTGACGCCGACTACTTTGTAGTACTGGCGGTCTTCCGATAGTGCGTCGCTAGCACGCTTACTACAACGAGTGTTGTGTTTCCTCTCGTCCTCTACGACTCCGTTACGTCTCGGACTGAGGTTGCCGTTGACTGTAGAGTCTGGTGACTGTGATCGCTTCGACCGCTTGTTTTTGGGTGGCTCCACCTCTCCGTTGCACATTTTCCTGAGGGAGCGTCGCTCGCCGTTAATGGGCGTGGCTTTGTCCAGGAAGGTAGTGACGTCAGTGCCGGAGCCGATGAGCGAGTCGAGCGCGAGGAAGTTGGTGTGGTCCCTGACGAAGGCGAGGTGATGCGGCGAGCGCCGGTGCAGCGCCGCGTCCACGTAGTCAGTGTTGCACATCTCACAGTAACCACCTTTCACCTCTTTCTCTTCCCGTTCTTTGATTCTTGGACGACTTTTTCTCGTCATTCTGTAAAAAACATTTTACTATAAGAACACATTGAGTTATTCAAGTAATACACATTAGCACAACTACTACTTACTTCTGTATTGCAGTATCTTTAGTATTTTGATTAGTGTTAGTAATCTTTTCTGGCGTATCCTTTTTCTTTTCTTTTGGTGGGTCCGGCTCTAGTGATATCTCGGGCCATTCATCGAATTCCTTGTAAATAGGTCTGCACAACCTGGAATTGCACATTACAATTTAGTTATTTGGCAGTCCGGAATGAAAAGACGTACTGTTTCTTGTAAATGTAATATCATACTTGTCCAAAAATTCAATCTTGATAAAATGTTTAGTGAAGAGCGTGACATGCGCTTTGCGCGACGCCGTGAAGAATGTATCATACAGTTTATCCAATAGACTTATAGCCTGAAAGATTAATAAATATTTTGTAAAGATATATAATAATAAAGCAGCTTAATAAGATATACGTAAATAGAAATGTTAGTAGGAAAAGGAATTATTATTAGTTTTTAGACAGAGAAAGTAGCATGCATAGAATAGATATTAGATGGAAACAAGCTCTATGAAGACCTACATAATCTGACTACATTTATTTCATCTTATACAAACTGTATGGATAACAAACATACATTTTCTTAAATTACTACAATATTAATTAACAATAACAAAGGTATCAATTTCATGGATGTAAGAAAAGCAGCAAAATAAGAATAATCAAGCCTCTATTACTATTTTATTTACATAAAAGCAATACTTCTTGATATCGTCTGAAGAATGAATTGTTTGCCACATCTTATCCATGGTATAACAATACAGGTAATCTCTTCCAGTGACAGCTAGATCCCGTGACTGACCTATACTACGTCATAGCTACTGATGAACCAATAAGCTTCGTTGTCAAACTGTTGTTATTGGTGGGAAAATATCACAAATCGTGACGTAGATGCGTACATCGCGGGAAGAGACTACGAGGCGGATTTATATTATTATACCATGATGTTATCCATCAAACTAGCACCTTTTAGGTCAGAGCTTATCGTAATTTAGTGGTGCTTTAGTATGTGTACCTTCTGCACAGTAAGCTGTACGTATTTGTTGTTGGGCGAGATCTGAGGCGGGTCCGGCCGCACGCGCTCGAGCATGGCATCGGCGCGCGCGCGCCCCTCACGCCGCGCCCATCGCGCTCCCCCGCACGTCCACGCGCCCGCAGGACGATCGCGCACCACGTGCGTCACGAGAGATGTTAGGAATACTTCTTGTTGCTGCAAGGAAATACCACCGTTCATCATCAGGCCGTAAGTGTCCACTGCTGGACATAAGCAACAGGGTTGCCAACCCTCTGAATCTATCGCCAAACACTGAAAGTGTTCTGGCTCTCGAAGTTCCATAAAAATGACCCGAAATTTGAAACTCGCGCCTAATATAGTACATGCGGCGGTCGATCGCAATAATGGTGGCGCTGGCGAACGACTTCCGGTCGACAAATGGGGAACACTTCACATCTCCCCCCGCCGCGACCGATCACTCGCTACTTATCATGGGTAACCTGATAAAAAGTGTTTTTTGTCAATGTTTTTGTCTCGCTCCTGAAATTCGTTTCTACAGAGTTAGCAACCCTAGCAACAGCACTACAATGAGTAGTTGTGAGACATATTTGCTGTAATTACTACCTTGACAGATTGGGGATGACAGGATGTATTTATCAACATAGGGATACCATTCCAAAATTATTAAGAAATGCCTTCAAGGGTGCCTAAAATGTCTGATTGTCAAGGATGCCTAAAATGTCTGATTTTTCACAAAAAATCCTGTGGAATGTAAAAAGCTTAGTCTTATTCACTATATCACAATCTGGCCGCAAACCTGTCTACACCTTGAAAATGCCTGTCATATGGTAATATTTACATATAAGATAAATGCTGCCTACCCTATTGTATTCATGAGAATCATCATCTAACAAAGTCAGGGTTATACTTGGGAGTGGATAATATGAGGAGGAATGGCGCGAAGTGCCTGAATGTACGTCAGTTTGACAGTCAAAGCCATGTAATGTGAATCCTGTGGTCATATTACAACAGATGTTATGTTTCCAAGGAGAAATGAGGGATTAAGAACTTTAATTTCTTAACCTGGCTGTATGCAAAGTGTTTAGACTTCCTTTTGTTGTGGGAGAAGCAATGAGCAGCAGAGAAACAGAAAAAAAAATGGTAAAAATAAATTGACTAATTAATTTGAGGTAATTTATAATAACATTTAACTTTATTATCCCTATTGAATTATAGAATTGGTGTATTTGTACACTGACTCATTTGATAGGAGGTAATCAATATTTGGACATTGAAAACCAATTATCCTGGATAAAATTAATGTAGAGCTTTATAATTAATTTAAAACAGTACCAGTTTTGTTTATAAAATCAGCCATGTTTAATTTTCTGATCAGCAAATTTTTGTCTAATATCACAATGAATACAAATTTCTATCCATACTATATAAGTTCATGTTTACAATACAAATCTTTGTACCAGCATTTTTTAATCAATTCAGTCAATTTAATTTTCCGATTAATAAATTGTTGTCTAAGAAATGATAAAAATTCTAACATGTGGCCATATTACGTAAGTTTTTGTTTACAAATCTTCATTACAGGGCCAGATAACAAACTTTGAGTCTAATGCATGCATTATTTATTTTGTTTGTGACCAGCAACAGGTTGATGGTGAATTCTCAGAGTACCACATATTGGGAGTACACAATAAGACGAGAAACGGGCTAATTTATTTATATTCCTACATAATTATAAACATCAACTGGTTTTTTTGTAATATTTAACTCCTTACATGTGTAAAAAGTTTATTATTTAGGGGCTGTTCAAGTATTACGTAAGCACTATGGGGGGGTGGGGGGGTCTTTGTTTTGCTTATTTTGGATGACATGGGGGGTAGGGGAGTCTAGATGATGATTACGTCATCGGTAGTTATTTACTTTTTTACACGAATGGCAACCCTCACATTGTCTATGCTTGAAAAGTTTGTTATGTTCATAAGATTATAATATTTTTGTCCCTTACTCACTGTATCAGTAAAATCTAATCTTTATCCTAAATCTATTTTCTTATTTTTAAAATGATAATTATAATAAAAAAAATACATTTATAATTGAAAAATGTTTACATAAGCATGGGGGGAGGGGGTAAGAGCTTTGCTTACTTTTGCTGACAAGGGGGATGGGGGGGTAAATAATTGTAATAAATCTGCTTACGTAATATTTGAACGGCCCCTTAAGATAAAATTAATTTGAAACAAAACTTATTTATACCATGTCTGGCATAAACATGGTGATTATACTTGTAAACAATATTTTTTAAAAGGTTATTTTAATTCATCATTCATGTATTGAGATTCCAAACTCATGTGACACAACACATACATATTACATGTGGTATTTTTTGCATAAATGATAATAATATGTATTGGTTAATGAATTTATAATAAAGATTCTATCATATACTTTTAAGGAGGCATTGTGTGTGGTAGTATAAATATTATTATTTTGTTCTCTAGAATATTAAAAACTATTTTCTGTCTTCAGAATTAACATACTTATATGAGTAGTAAATAATGATGTGTTTTACACAAGTTTTGCAAATTTTTCAAACAAACTTATGCAACAAGTTGCCCTTAATTTTTGTGCTGTTTAGTACTTTTTAGTAAATAACTGCATGTCATACTTGTTGTGTTGTCTTGCTAACCTTGCAATTAACTAGTTATCATGTTCTAGACATACTTAGGTTGACTGTCAGCGCATAATAGACCAATTTTATGCATCTGTCAATGTGACAAAGTACATGATTTTTTTATAATAGGTCTAGTGATCATTTGTAATGTTTTTATCATACATATTTATATAACTGAGCATTCAAATATATTTAGAACTATCTTATTTTTAAGTCAATAAAAAACTACTGATGAGGTCTTACGAAAAATAAGTCATAATTAAATTAATGTTGCCAGTATTAAATTGTGAATAAGTATTTGCTTGTGTAAATAATTCTGGCAACTCCTATAAGAATTTTGTGTCAGCAAAGCAAAATGTTATTGTTTAGGTATCAGCAGTGACATTATGTGAAAGTCAGCATTGCAGCAGCCTGACCTAATACGCGTAATGTATGTGTCGCAACAGCTACCTACTCGATGCGAGTGACGGCGTTTGGTCACAGGGCATTCTCGGAATATGTTATTGAGCGATGCATGCGACGGCACAATGTAACGGGGCGGGCATCAGCGCCGCGAGTTATCGACGCGCTGGAACACACATCGGCGAGTTTTCCTTGAAATACGGTCGACACATCGAGCCGACGCCGGCGGGCCGCGCCATCGCGCCCTCCACGACTCGCGCCAACCGTCCCGCGCAAAAAAATAACACACCACACTACCACACACTAATGTCACCCTTAAGTCATTCTGCTTAAGATTCACATCCCCTTGAGTACGTGAAAGCAATATCAACTGTCAAAAATTAAGCGGACACACGCGTAACCCGAAGAAAACTACATTACAAACGACTTTTAAAATGGATGTAGTGCAACGCAGCGCGAGAGAGCGCGCCGCGCGGCCTCGGCCCGCTGCATTTCGCGGTGCCGCGGCGGCTCTAACGCGACCGTACAAAAGATGACCTAAAATTGAACGCAAGCTATGCAACCCACTGGCTACTCCAACTGTTTTTAAACTGTTTTCTAAACAATTCTGACACGATCCTTGTGTCGGTACGCACGTGTGGGAAATATACACTGTATATACTTACATAAAAGCCGTCCGCGAGGCCCCCGCGCTCCGCTTATCACAAAAATAAGTAACTATATACTAGTCACTCAGACGACCACTATGTTCGTCACTCATAGATTTACCTTCTATCGGTAAATGGTTTCAATTTGTCTGTTGCACACGTTGAATTATGTGATTGTGGACTAATTATGCAACGTTTGATACACTTTTTAAACGTATTTATACACAATTAATAAATAAAATCGAAAAAGTAACAACAAACACAAATCTGTCATACAAGATGGAGATATTTCACGCTAGTTTATGTTTTGGACACTAGAGGCGCTGTTGTCGGGTGGAAGGGGGGCCGCATCTCATTGGTCCGTTCAAATTGCGTTCCATCTCAAATAGAAATCTTTTCTTTTAAGTGATGTTTTCGCAAGTAAATTATGAATAATTTGTATAAATGTGAAAATTATAACATACAATTTAATAATCAATTTCATTATGTAAGGTTCGGGAAAAAGCGTGGTGTTTTTGAAATACTTAATAAATAGTAAGAATTTTGTCAAGTCCGAAAGGCATTCAAATCATGAAACTGAACGTAAATAACATGACCAAATGCAGAGTACCTGTTTATAAGCCATACAAACGAAAAAATACTGTTATCCCAGTTTTGGTCACACTACATTTATACATAACCAAAAATTATGTGGCATCGTATAGTACATAGGTATCGGCTAGGTACTTCATAGGAATAACAATTTTGGCGGTAAAAGCCTTGTGTACTTACCAAACCCATGTCTTGAATCCTGCGAGATATAGATCTGGCCAAACCATGGTCTTGAATATCCAAATAAAAACAGAAATTTCTCCTCACTGCAACACACCAATAGTATTACGAAAACCAAATATATCTACTGTTTTGGCAAAATAGGTCACATTGAAAATATGACGCACGCACCTCTATTATATTTTTCGTCTAAATTCAAAGTTGATACCATTTTTGTTATCAAAGGTATGGAGAATCCACTAACTTTTAGGACACATTATCAATGCACATGCATCTTTAGGTGCATTATGATTCATAACATTGGTATTTTTAATGAAATAATTATATAAGTTTACGATTCGACGAAGAAAATTAGGCAAAATACATTTCGTAAAAATACGTTTCGAACGTCGAAATGTCATTGACAGCTGTGACGAATAGAGAAAAGAGTTACTGTGGATCTATGGTAAATAATCGATACTGCAATCGATATGTCGATTAAGTTGTTGCTAAATAGTAATTATTCTCTAAATATTAGTTTTTGAATATTGAAAAACCATACAATTAAAAAAAAAGTGAAATGGTTTCGTATTATACTTTAATAATGTGTTTCGATCTAGTAAACTCAATTAATGTATCCTAGTATCCAAATGACAATGATAATCTAATGCATTATTTTTCCCAAATAAACACTCCAGACGCGTAGTTACGGAACCCCTACTGAATAACAAATAAAGATTCAATAAATGTAAATGTAAAATCAACTCCATTCGTTTCCATAGCCGCCGGGAACGGGACGCGTAGTATAGGTAGGCATCGGCAGTAGGTACATGACCGTCTATATAGTATTTTATTGATTGCTCACGTGTTTGTATGTAGACGTGGACGTTCATGTTACATAGTTATCTAGGTAGTAGGTACAGTAGGTACGCCCGCCCGGCCCGTTTATTTTGCACTGTAAAAGCGATGTAGGTCGCCCGGATGGATACCTGGAATCGAGCCTACGTACGTAGTTTAGGCTGCATTTTACGCATTTTGGGAGACGTAAAATGAACTTTAAAATTAATCTTATTTGACGTAGAGAATATTTTTTTATAAAATGCATAAAAATATTCTATGCGAACTTTACAGTACTGTTACGTAATTGTTCTAAATGGTTACTTCCTAATTAAGAAAATTACTAAAAATATTCCGCCAATGCATTGTGTATTCATTAAAATTACGAATGATTATACTTAATTAAATCTACTTTGAATATTTGGCTGGGACAAAAACATCACCAGTAATATTTTTAATTTTAGAATCACTTAAGCTGGAAGATAATACAGTAGGTAGTTATTAACTTGTTACTTATCTCGTATCTGAACAAAGGAACAACACAACAGTGCCTATTCGCTTGAAATGTAGTGATTCTTTTCTAGCAAAAACTATTTTAACGAAAACTAAATAAGTTTCTGATGCCTATGCCTATGCCTATGTGATAGCTTGAAGATATGTCTAATACGATTTAATTCCAGAACCCATTAAAGTAGGAGGTATCGTAATATTACAATTGAAACTGCAAGCTACAACAAGCTAGAACAAAGTCCTTATTATGAATGTTAATGTTGTTTGTCCTACCATATTATACTGTATTTGTGGTCATAATTTAATAAGTTACCTACGCTACGTAATGTCTAGCATGTTAGTACTAACATGATACTTGCCGTGCCATCTAGTTGAAATTAGGTGCGACGTTTGGTGCAAAATAATTATGACTGCTATTCGTCAATAGGTGGCGTTGTAACTGAATTCAAACTTGCACGAAATAAAAAAACCGTTGTGCTGAAAATACTGAAATAAATAATAGCTTTCTTGCCATAGCAACGTTTCTCATTCTTCAACAGGTTCAGTGCCGGGTGCCCTCCGGGAGGGCCACCTTCTAGTCGTATTCGCGATGCCAGGTGCTCGTGGAGGCCTCATTTTAAATGTAGGTTTTTCTTAGAAAATATACCGTTATAAAACAAGCAACAAGCCCCCGTGAAAATGTTATTGTACTACATAGTAACGTGTTTTATGACACGGTTTTAACCTAATGCCAAGAACTCTCCCCGAGGGTTCACTTTTAGCGCAAACGTAATGTCGAAGTCCTGGGTCCACTTGCAATATGTATATCTTAGACATGTTCAAAGTGCGGCATGGCGCGTGAGCTCTATGAAAAGTGAGGTGGACTCGAATGTGTTGAAGAATTTAGGTACCTACTACCTTATCGATAAGGGTCAACGAAAATAATAATTGGCAATTTTGCAAGCATTATTTTATTTTTGACGTTAAATGTACAAGTATAGTCAGGATGGTTCCTGCCTTCCTGACCCGCTTAGTTTAAATCTTAATTAGGCTTCCTAAATTCAGGGTAGCGTAATGATCCTTTTAATAAGGGTTGTCGTTATTCGTCTCTCGCTCACGCACGTTCATTGTCAGCTTAAGGTAGAGTTGCCAACCGTCCTGTTTTCCCCAGGTTTTTGTAGTGTCCTCGGATGTCCTGGATAGTTATTTAGCAGCGTCCTGGATTTTTAAAGCGCTCTGATAAGTTTGCAATTTAAGAATTTATTAGACATTAACCCAAGTTTAAAGAATTTGTTACAAACTAAAGCGTTTGTTTTATACAATGTCAATCGGAAAGGGGGTCCTAATCCGAAAGGGTGTTAAAGTAGCCGTATTATTGAATATCTTTAATTGTTCTACAACTTTCCCCAAAAGTCAATACTTTAAGAGAAATAGTTGTTCAAATATAGATTTCATGAAAAATACGCTAAAATCTATGTATTCTTAGCTATGTTTACATTGAAGGGCCTTTTTCTTGTCACGCGGGTTAGTGCCCACGTGCGTGCCTCACCCACTTGCGTGGCTCCTACAATTCACCTTTTCGTGCGTGTTTCACGCATCATAATAAACACATGTATGAAAAGGTGAAATTCAGGCGCCACGAATGCGATGCGGGTGAGGCACGCATGCGGGCACTAACCCGCGTGACAGGAAAAAGGCCCTTAGGTCATGTTTGGGGTCATAAATTAGAAACTTCATTTTCTGAATTGGGAACTAAAGCAGGGATGAAGAATTTTTGAAAAAACTAAAATAAAAATAATCTTGTACGCAAATGAAATTATCGAATTTTGAAATTTTAACAGTTGCTTTAAATGGTCATCAGTGATAATATTAATTTAACTGTTGCTATTGTATCCCTATCTAGTCTGTGCTGTTGCTACTCTATTACTGCGTCCTGTTTTCAAACTGAATTATTGTTCTGTTTTTTCTAACTTCAAATCCTAGTTTTTGAAATTTGGGGTTGGCAACTCTAGCGTAAGGCAACTAGTGAATTTGCCGTTTCTTGTATCATTCTTTAGGACAGTGTTCCGCAAAGGTACACCTACAAAATCTGGAAATTTTAGAGGTATATCATAGGACCGCGCTGTGTACAGTAGGTAGGTACCGGCCGCGAGGCCTAAGCTGAGCATTGTTTGCATTTGCGTAAGAATGAATGGAGACGCGTCCTTTGCTTGGTTTAAACCGGTTTACACTGCTTTTTGTAATCGATTCTATGTGCACTCACACAAATGCAAAGCTCAGCTTACGCCTCACCAGTTGTAGTCGGGACACACTTTGCGGAACACTGCTTTAAGAAATCGATTGCTCACGAAATTGGTTAGTTACAATACTAGAAGTTATTGCTCTGAGGTACAATACAACCAGAGTTGTAGATTTGGCAGCTCATGGCGACACCGTTATAAAAAATGTTTTTTTTTTTAACTTAGTTCCGGATTTCGTCGCTTACTTTAATATACTGGGCGCAATGTACGTTTCTGAGTTTTTTCTTTTACTATTGTACCCGTTTTATTTTTTATAGGTAGTTAAATAAAACACAAGGACCCACTTATATTAAACTTATATTTAAATAAAAGTTAAAATTATAATTTTACAATATTACATTTAATATACATAGCCACTTTGTAAAAATTCTTATGTATAGTTAAATATTATTTATAAATATGATAGGGTGATAGTAGCTAACTAGACAAAACGAGACGGCTTATAAAAATATATAAGCGTGGGGGCACATTATCGAGAATTCGCGCCATTTTCATACGCCATACTCGCGTTTGACGCTAGTAAGCGTTTAAAGCGCTTTTGAGAGCGGCTGGGCCGTGTGAGAAACGTCAAACGCAGCTAACCGAATAATCACAAAGCGCTGCAGCGCTGAAATAGTTAATTCTTAAAGAGCAAAGAGGCGGCAAATTTGAAAATATTTCGTCAGATTTCTGTTAAACAGAAACTAATAATCTCCAGATGTTGTGACCCCTCGCTATCTCTGAGTGAACGGTGATAAACGGTCGAGTGTATGTGAACGTATTTTAGGTATTTTTGTATCGTACAAAGACAGTAACATACTTAAAAATTTAAAAATCTAAACTCACTTAGCATCAGTCTCAAATTCGTCGACTTGACAGATTGTAGACAGTCACACATAACCACCACAAAACATTTTTTTATTTTCTTTTTTTATACTCGTTCACACAGGAAAGAAATACCCAAATGTCATTTTAATCTAAACTTTTGAACTAGCATGGACAATGTTTTTATTTCATTATCTACGGTGTCCTGTATATAATGTTAATGCGACTGGCTCTCCTCGCTTTGTTCACCGTTCGTCTCGCCGTTGACGACGGGCGGCATGGGCGGCTTTATAGGCGGCGCTGGTATCACCTGCGGAGAAAAAACTTATATCTTGCAATGGCGTTTAATTTACAATGTGCAACACGTGCAGACAAAACTCAAACAGTGATTTAGACATTGAATAGATGAAACATATATTTCGTAACACACTATACACATAATGACACACTGCGCTGGTGTCTCAATTAAAAAGGGGCTACATTGGGGGCACCAGTTTTTTTTTCTATGGGTCTTGTTCATGGGTAATCGATATTGGACTTTAACTGTAGGTATAGAAGAGCGGCCTCTTTCATACTGATGTCATTTAAAGAAAATCAGGTGAAACTGCTGGTGGACTGATATTCGAGTACACACGGCTACATATCAAGGCTATAAATTACCATTATGAGCTAATCTCGCATTGTATAGGTTTTTCTTACAATGAGAGGTCAGCTAATAGTGGAATGTATAGTTTGATATTTAATCGTGTAGCACCAATTTTTTTAACCCTGGCATTGGCAATAAAAGTTCGTAGTTCGTTACGTTTAAAAGCCGAAGAGCCGAAGAGTGGCTACACCTTAGTTTAGCCGGCTAGAACTTGCTTTTCCATTAAGGCAGATGATCCAACTTTATTAAGTAAGGTTGAATTAAAGAGGTTGGTAAAATTATGAGAAGCGGTAGTTCTTCTACCTCCGCGATAATTATTGGTTATGCATTCTGCGGAGGCGCGTTTGGATACATATAATTCTAGCCGTCTTAACTGACATTTAGCTGCTTTTCGGTTATGGCAAGCCACACGCTCAGTCCTGTCTTCAAGTTTGGTCGAACAACCAAATTGGTTTCAAAAATCGGTTAACAGACTGATAGTGCGTGTTGCCAGCCTGTTAGGCGTATCGTAACACACTACACTAAATTAAAACATTCAGACATTTTTATAAAAGTTTGGACACATGTTAAATCCGTGGTTTAACATTAAACTCCATACTTAAAATAATTTTTAAGCCCTGTTGAATTGCCTGTTGCCTAAACAACTGTTGAACACGATTTTGTGGTACCCCACACCCAAATGTATTTTTGTCTTATATGTATGTATTTTTTTATTCCGACACCATGGCAATGGATACATACAAATTATCACACCTTTTCTCCTGTAGGGGAGGTAGAAAGAAACTATAGGTCACCACGCTACACAGACTGTATCCAAATTCGTATAAACCGTAGTCTACTAGTGACAAAGACTAATTTAATTAGTAACAAAGACACGGATTTGACAAAAAACTAATTTCACAAAGAAAATATAGTGTTAGTCGTGTTCGGCCGTGCTTCTATTTATTGAGTGGCACTGAAATTTTCTACCACATGTAATTATTTCTGCTTATTATTTTACTTTAAGCCTTATCACGTTGATAAGATACAACGACTAACTACTAGCGCAAGACAAATTCCCCCTTATTACAAAAGATGGTTTAAACCAAGACTAAGGTAAACCCAGGTTTAAAATATACTCATCACTTTCTTATGTCATATAACAAAAAGAGACGGGGCTATTTTAAACGCTAGCTTTTCCTTAGACCATCTTTTGTAATAAGGGGGATTAAATTATATTTTTAATTAAGAAATCTTCCTTGCATGGTTAATTGATATCGATGTCGTGTACCGAATCGATAGATCATGTGATTTTAAGGAATTACACGAATTTGTTTACACCCTGCAGATTGTTACATACTTCTGAAACTTCATAACATGGAAGTCAATCCATGCTTTATTTAATTACTATACTAAAAATGTAACATTCAAACACTCAAAGATTGTTAGTTCCAATGCCTGGGGCCTAATTCTCCTAAAATAAATGTTGATAAATCACAACCGAACCAAGGCCGAACCGTTCATTCAGACAGTTCTCAATTTCAAAAGCTGTCGAATTGTTTGATACAAAAAACAAAATCAATCATTTTGAAAGTTTTCGAAAACAAAAACTGACTGACAGTTGTGGTTCGATTGCGTTTGGCAACAATTTATTTTAGGAGAATTGGGCCCCTGATTCTGATAAAATTTACTATGTATTAATGTATTCTATGACCTACAAATCTTTTTGTAATGAACTAATATAATGTTATCCATAGATATTTCATAATATCTATTATTTATGTATATTATTTCGACTCAAAAACTGAATGATTCGAAAGACTTTGAACAGTCCCAGATTCAGAACCTTTTCACTATGCAGTTGTCGACTGATTCAGTTTTTTATCTCGTTTCATCTATAATTCTCGTAACGAGAGAAAAAGAGACATCTTACCGAATCGACCGACCATTGACTAACGGCACAGTAGACATATAAGCTAAAGCAGTACTTCAACTACCTACAATCGTCGGATTTGACACACTCACACAGACACGCAATGCAACAAAACAAATAAGGTATTTTCGGGATACAGTTCCATACAAAAACAAAACACTACTCAGTATACAGAACGTGTCTGTGTGAGTGTTTCAATTCTTGAGATTATAGTAAGTTGAGGTACTGCTTTAGCTTATATGTCTACTGTGCTAATGGCTCATTTACATTAGGGCGTTTTTACCGATTCGGTTGCAGCCCGTATTCGGTTACCGACTAGTGTAAACGGGTTTTCGGTTAACCGAATTCGACTACAGCCCGTATTCGGTCACCGACTATTGTAAACAGGTTATCAGTTGGCCGTATTCGGCCGCAGACAGTTTTGGCGACTGAACATGGCTGATTTGTGTTAAAATTCCTTGTCGTTAATTATTTCTATCCATGATGATGCTTTCAACACGAGTGTACACAGTTCGGCTGTATGCGGTCGTCGAATCCGGTAAACCGACAACTTAAACGAATACTTAACGTAAACAGCCCAATTCGATGAATCAATTCGGTTAAACCGAATACGGTCGCCGCATTCGGTGACCGACTTAATGTAAACGCGCCATAATCATGTCGTTCTGAATCAGGAGGCAGGTCTGATTGTGTTGCTACCACGAAGACCTGCATCTACCCTTATAGGGAAAAGGAGCGGGAATAGAACGGTACGGTGTGGCACCAATATGGGGAGTACTGGTACAATATAACCACCTTTACCAATATATAAATAAACATATAAATAACCAAAAGAATACACACACTTAATTTTGAACGCAACAAATAAAACGTTTTTATTTAAAAAAAGAGCTGCAACCGCCGCAAGCATACACACACACAGATAACCACCACCTGTCAACTGTCACTTTTCCCGCCATTAGAAGAGTCAACTGTGTTGCTGTAAAAATCCATAATTCGTCGTGATGGAGTTTGACTAGTCATTATGCAAATTATATTCGAGTTCTAGAATCGATTCAAATAGACTGGTTACTGTTTTACCAAGGCTGCTTGTCTACAACAATAGGCATTAACAAAGATATTTGTTATCACGCTGAAAATATCACATCTGTATGCCAAACTGAAACTGAGACGTTTTCATTCTATAGAATTTGAAAAATAGCCCTAATTAGTTGCTTCTAGGCCACTGAGAATGGGGTAGGAAACTGGGTACCTAATGGCGCCACCATCGCTTGTTCCAAAGCAATTTCATTGGTTAAAGTTTATTTGACATTATTGTTAATGTCAACATAACTCGTTCCGATTGTGATTGGTGCCAACAGAGGTGTTTTACTTTCGTTTTGCGTTCGCCTCCGCATTGGAAGACGGCACAGGACACTGCCAACTCACAAGACAGATTAAAAACCTACCAAAAACTGCAGGGAGCAATATGATACGAGTGGACCAAGTTCCATAAATCTAATAGTATTATATTTTAAAAAAGTAGATACGTCATTGACGCGCCAAAAACGTCAACTCAAAAACGTCAATTGGCAGGTCTTGCAGATAGCTATCTCTTTCTCTCTCGTGCATTTTCCGTATCTCCGTCTTACTCATTAGAGATACTAGTGAAAATAATGCCGGATCGCATTTGAAACGCCATATTTTATGAACGTAAAATATCTATGGTATATATAAAATATTATTGCATAAATCCATCAATTTCATCCGCTGCAGTAAAATATTTTACTCCTATGGACCTTCACAGGTCCATTTGATGGGCTATGTGTCTGCGTCATGTCGCCCTTGTATGATTGACTCACATAAAAACAAAAAAAAAAACTGGAAAAGATTAATAATTAATTCCCGCAAATAATTAGCATGATCACTAGTTATTTTTCACTAAATTACGGGTTTTTACAACAACAGCTATACTACACCCATGCTATCTATGCTATGCTATGCTAGCTCATGCTTCAAACATTGCGTACTTGGACCTCAGCCGCATCTTCGTCGTCCTGTCAAATAAATTACTTTTTAATACTATTATAAGTTTGTTTATGGTTTTTGTGATCTGACATTACTATTGAGGAGTAGGTAATTCAGATTTTGAATGAAGAATTAGGAAATAAAAACGCGGGAATTGTGTTCGCGTGAATTTTAGAAAAAATATGCGTAATTATTAGTAATAAGGTTTAAACCACTTAGAAGAATTATATATTATCTGTTGAAAAATGTAATTTTAAAACAATATTATCGAATTCTGTAATTTCTTGATATTTATGTTATACCTATAATATTGACTTTCGACTTTGCTTTCCAGTGTTTATGCTTATCACTGAAAGGTTAACTGGTAGAAAACATAGGGCCTATGCACACGACGTCTTTTCGCGTTAACGCGCGTTAACGTCAAACTCCGTAAATAAAAATAATTTAATCACGTTTTTTCGTATGGAGCATGACGATAACGCCCGTCGACGGTGCGTAGAAAAGACGTCGTGTGCATCTGCCCTTAATGTTAAGTTCTCCTTTATAAATAAAGTTATCAATTATGTGTTTTATAATTGACTTTAATAATTGTTAGGAATAGTTAAGACCGGGTATTAACTAAGCGATAAAACACAAGTGTTTTTAGCAGTGTTGGTAAAGCCGACTATCGTGGTGGATTAACTGCTCGCGACAAATAGATAAAGCTGTTAACTAACTCAATTACTAATTACTTCGAGTATGCAACTATAACTATTGTGTGTCCTCAATAAGAGGTGGCTAGAACAAAAATCAATACAGAATTTCACAAAAAAAAACCTTTTGAAAATCTTTATTCATAAGATAAAGAATTTTTTGCGAACAATTATTTGTGGTTTGCTGACTCACATCAAAAATTGTAGTCAACACAAGATTTGTTCTTTGAGCAGGGCTCTGTTAGATCAAATTGACAAAGTTACCGAACATTGGGATTTGCTCATACTTCAGTAATTTTGACATACCAAACACGGGGCTAAAATACCAACTGGCAACACTGCCTTTGAGAAGGCTCCATAATGTTAGTAACGTGTCTTTTTAAAAGATTAGGAAGAACAACTTTATTTTTCAAAATTAATCTATAAGACAGAATTTATTTCTCACATAATATTCTTTTTTATAAAAGGTGTCTAGTAATTTTATTATGTACCTTTTGTGGGAGTTGATTTCTGTTAGCTCACCTCCTAATTGAGAGTTGGAAGTCTACATAATCCAGCACTAATTTTACCCATGGTATAATAATAAGCTACGCTTGGTATTCTCTTCCCGCAATGGCCTAAGACTACGTCATGAATGTCACGATCAGTGCTGCCATTAATTAACATCTCCAATACAATAAAGGAGATTTTTAATTCATAATAAATATTAAATAAATTGCTAACTAGCCTAACTATTTTCTATTTTGTGTTATTCATCTATTTAGTTAAAAAGTAAACTGTATAAAATTACTAGTTCAAAATTGCTTCTCCAAAGAAGCAAATATGTGAAAAAATGCATCTTGCTCGGGTAATTTATTTATACATAGTGGAAGCACCCCCAGCTGATGACGTATTCTTAGGCCATGCACGTAACCTAGCTGTCACGGAAAGAGAATACCAGTCATCATCATCTTCCTAGCCTTTTCCCAACTATGTTGGGGTCGGCTTCCAGTCGAACCGGATGCAGCTGAATATCAGTATTTTACATGGAGCGACTGCCTATCAGACCTCCACAACCCAGTAACTGGGTAATACGATACTCTTGGTAAGACTGGTTGTCAGACTTTCTGGCTTCTGACCAACAGTAACGACTGTCAAAGATCTACAAATGACAGCCGGGACCGACGGCTTTACGTGCTTTCCAAGGCACGGAGGAAACTCGCTATGGTAAATGGTCACCCATCCACAGACCAACCTCGGCAAGCGTGGCTTAACCCGGAAGATCGGTCTATGCGGCTGTAATTATTTAGCCACGAGCTCCTCTAATAATAGAAATAGAAAGAGAATACCAGTGAAACATATTATTATACCATGATTTTACCTATCTACAATTTCAAGTACAATCTGCTCGTCCAACTAGCTATACACACACACACACACACACGTGTTATACTCACAGAAGGTTTAGGTCGATGCGTGTCGACAGCCGGCACTGACAACTTGATGTGTTCCTCTCGGCAGCCGTACGCGACGGGCGTCAGTTTGATCACCGTGTGGAGAGGCACGTGCAGGTATGGGAGCTCCTCTGTTGGCACACATTTTACGATGGTCAAATCAACATTTTTTATTCCACATAAACCAATACAGGCGCTTATGAAAAGTCGAATTTAGGTGCACGGTTTCAAGTAGTCGTTTCCTATGGAGAAGAGCCGGCAAGAAACTCCATGGTTACTCTAGAATAACTTTAATAATTTCAGTGAATACAGTATTATGATTTAGGATAGTTATGACAGAACAATGTAATCTTGACCACATGATACACCAGTGACTAATGCAGAGTCAAGAGAAAAAAAAACTGGAGCCCATGTGAATAAAAGTAACTTATATAGGTCATAAAACTAACCGATAGCCAGAGCTAGAGCTCCTACATGTATGACAACCAAAGCCATTCACGTAAAATGCTATAGTTGTTGGTTAAACCAAATGAAATAGACATACTAGTTTACGAGATTGAGCGTAAGCGTAAAGAGCAATATCTTGCTTTCCACGAATACGAATTTCAGTTCTACTTGTTTTTTTTTATTATTAATCAACTTGTCACAAAACGACTTCTCTAACGACAGAAATGAAATCATGCAACTACCAAGGGAGCTAATAACGTCAATTTGGTGGATCATCTTTCGTTTATTGAAACCGCATTGTAACTGCATGCGGACTGTACATTCAATCGGCAGTTGCACTGACTTCTTAGCTGCCTTCAAATTGCATTTGACAGTTGCAGTTGCGGTCGAGATGTAGTCCGTCTGTCTAGGTACTTAAATAACTAAGTTATTGGTGCCAGTGGACTAGCTCTATGGTCCCAAATCACTTCCGAAGTTACCTCGAACATTTAGAGCGGTTAAGCATTGCATCCGATCCGGATCCGTGAACATACGGATATAAAAAACTCGGACCGAATTCGGATATTGCTTTTCGCACTGCATCCGATCCGAATTCGTGAAAATTCGGATCTAGTTTAAAAAATTCGGACCAAATTCGGATATTGCTTACGCACTAATCCGATCTGTGATCTAAATCCAAGCAATTCAGGGGCCATCTTTGGCATATATCCGATTTGAATCCGAGGTAATGCGAAAGCGTTCATACAAACAGTACTACAGCTACTTCGGTCCGTCAATATTTCTTCCGAATTGGAGACTCACGGATGACGGAGAGACATCGGATGATGGAAGTCGGATCTAGTGCGTAAACTACCATACAAATAGTTCTATGACTACTTCGGAACGTATTTTCACGGATTCGGATCGAATGCAGTGCGTAACTGCTCTTACCCCTTTTTAAAGATAGCAGCACTCACCAGCAGACTTATCCAAGAAGTAAGCGAGGAGACATCTCATGACTGCCTGGTGAGAGACGACGAGCACGTTCCCCTGCCGCTCCAGCTCCATGATGACGGGCTCCAGCCTCGCCACCAGGTCCTCGTAGCTCTCCCCCCGAGGGTAGCGGTATGCGAACTTGTTGGCGTCACGGGCGTTGAAGTCTGATGGGTATTTTTGCTGGATCTCTGCGTATGTCATCTCCTCGCATATGCCCTGGAATGGAGGAGGTTTAAAGGTATAAGTTTTGCAAGTTTTTGTAAGGCACAAAAAAAATTACATAATTATCTATTTTAATTACAGGATAATTATAAACAAATTTTTTTTGTTCGATCAATACATAACTGATCAGGAAGATACTAAAGTCTGATTCACAAGGAGAGTCGTTATGTTATTTTTATTCTCGTCGCCGAAAAAGACAAAATCAGTACGAGTTTCGCTTTAAGAAAAACTTCTAGTATGAACCAGCCTTAAAAATATTACGTTGTATAGTCGTGCCATTTAATGTACGAAAGGTAAACAAATCTTCGATCGTGAAACATTCATTTTTATTTAAGATTTAAGATCATGTTTAAACGATTGAAGAATAAATGTTAAGATTTTTTAAATCGATTATTCTGAACTGAATCGATTCAATCGCGACTCTTAGAGCAAAATTAATGTTTCGCAATCAAAGGTTTGTTTACAATATAAACAAAATTTTAATAGCCGGATTATAGTGATACACACGACAAATACAAGGCAATTTAGTACTCACCGCATCAATCTCATTTAGTGCCTTCCACCTTTCCTGTGGAGCCTTAACATCCTTCACGGTCTGTATGGCCCTCTTCATCCAAGACGTCCAGACCCTGAGGCCCGGGATCTGTTGCTGGTCGATGTAGTTAGCGAGAGCCTTGGCGTACTGCCGTCCCCGCGAGGATAGATCGCTGTCGCCGCCGATACGACCTACTATGTTGTGTGTGCTTTCACCGTGCTAGGGAAGGATAAAATAAGGTTTTTATTATTCGGCTGAGATTTGGTGAATTTTAAGCCAGTACACGAGTACCTTTTTGTAAGAAGTAGCCGCGTGGTGCGTATACACACATCTATTGTGTGGTGATAGAACTAACACAATAGCAATTTATAATGCACAATTTTACACTGTAGCGATTTAGACAAAGAGTGGGGCGCATCTTCGTGGATTGAACTGGGAATATGGAATCGCAATTTCGAAAAAAAACCCAGTCAGCTTCAGTATTAAAGTTTATGTACTTTTTTAACTTTGGGTTTTGAGCAAAGAGATTAAATATTTTTGAATGTGTTTGGATTGCAACTGAAAAGGAATAAATTTCGTCAATTCTTGAACGTTTTTACGCGGAGACTATTTTCCCCTTATTACAAAAGATGGTCTAAGAAAAACCTAGGTTTTAAAATAGCCCCGTCTCTTTTTGTTATATGACATAAGAAAGTGATGCATATATTTTAAACCTGGGTTTTCCTTAGTGGTTTAAACCATCTTTTGTAATAAGGCCCTTTGAGATCCTATGGAAAGACAAAAAACTATTGTTCAAGAATCTTCCAACGATCGAAAGGCAAGTGCTTCGAGCTAATTGGAAGCTGTTAAGGCTAAAAAATAAGATTAAAAGATTCGAGTTAAAAACATGCTAAAACACAATACAGTACATAAGAATCCTCAAGCGAAAAGGCTTGTTTAATGGATATTTATGATTAAACTCACCCTAGTCAAATAAATAGTCCTGGGCACGATATGTATATTCATAAGATAGTACACGATCCTGCTCTGTATGTGTCCCTCGTGTTTGTGCACGACCACCTTCTCCCCCGTGTCGTATATCTTCATGTAGCTGTACTCCGACTCCATGCTCTCGTCCAGAGGTTCGTACTTCTCCTTGTAATGCTCTATCCGCAGCAAGAAGTCGTTTAGCACGTTGTCAGTGTTTTGAATGTTTGTGTAGTCTGGGCTGCTTACTTTTACTTCCTGTGAGGGGAAATATCTGTTAGACTAGTGGGCAATCAGTTGAGCGAATGGTATTCTGGTTGCTAAGGCTAATATAATCATTAACAACATATTTTGGTTTAAACAAATGTCTTGTCAAATAGTCTGTTGAAAACAATTTTAGTTGTAAACAAAACTGAATCGTGTGTTATGGAATTAAGGTTGCTAATCTCAAAGTATGTTTATTCTATCTTGAAAATAGCTACTAATAATATTAGCTTGTAACTTTTCCACTGCAAGGCAAAGGCCTGTTCTTATACAGAGAAGGAATGAGTATTGATCACCACGCTTGCTCACTGCGGGTCGGCAATTTCCCTTCACTGTATATCGAAATAAATGGGTAATTACAGAGAATTCGTCCATTAGCAAATATAAACAAAGTTTTGTTGATTGTTCTACTTGGGCTACAAAAAATCCTCCTTTACGAAATAACCTGGTATAGTAGGTAGATTAACTTATCGAGTACTGTAATTATAGACACAATAGATAAACAATGGCACTGACGATCTGGATCGTCGGTTGGGACGTTAGCGGTTAAAGGTCTTCGAGACGAAAAGCCTTAACTCCACAGAGTCAAAAGAATATCCTAAAGGCACACATAGGATAGAACGCGATACAGAAAAAAAAAATAAGTGGAAGTGCCCTTATACTTTCTTTAGTTACGGGAACCAGCGTCGCCAAACTGACATATAATTATATTGAAAGATATCAAAGTTTTATACTTTATACACCTCTGTGAGATACAGTTTCGTCCTGCTATCATTTTTACACGTTAAATTTGCACAATAAGGCATGATTCTAATATTTTACGCATGAGTTCGACACTTCGTGTCACAGCAAGTATACATCAATAAATTGCAAATCTAGAGTTGAAAAGATCTAGTTAGAGTTTTGAAAAATAATGGACACGTATTTTTTCTTCTGTTAAATCTATGAATATTTGGAAAGATAAAGCGTATCAAAACTCGAGAGTGGGGGCTTGTGACATCAGAAGCAAGTAAAAATTGTACTTGCTTGAGACGTTTTGCCAATTTTAAAAATGTCGTATTTTCGTCAATTTTGGTTTACGTAACAAAAGAAAAAATACGGGTCTAATATTTTTTTTTATAATCTAACTGACGGACTAATTCGATTTTTTCAGTCAAATACCCTATTGCATGAGCCAGTGTTGTGACACACGCGCGATAGCTGCGTGTCTTCGCGCACTTCCAAGAGTAATCGCTTTTCTTTAGGTATCAATTTCCTGTAACACGCAACTTTCACTAGTCCTTAATATACCTCACCATAATATTCTGTTCAATAATCCTAGGGTCGTCACATATGGACTCCACGAAGAAGAGCTTGAAGCCCATCTTGTGAACCACGATGTCGCGGATCATGCGCCGCCGGTCTAGCGTCGAGTTCGTCGCGTCGAACACCTGGAGAAAAATAGCTTTGTGTTTATTAACATAGGGTTGAATTTCTTTTGTCACGAACTGCGGGCGTATTATCACTTTGTTTTATTTCAGGTAAGTATAGTAAATATTGCAACTTATCATGACTGCAATCAAAACACAGTGATAATATAAAGACATAATTAGAAGAATTCTAGATAAAATGTCTCGGGGAATTATTTGATAGTCTTGCTTGCAAATGCAACGAATTTAATTATTGGATTTCTCATAAAGGAACATAATAAAAAAACAAAATAACAACAAAGAAAACAGTACCCCAAGCGTGAGTTTTTTACGTTACTACTGTAGTTGCGTCACGCAAAATGTATGAAAATTTAGGCAGAGCCTCTAGCAGCGAATAGCGTGACTAAATAGTAGATTGTATCACAAGGGAGCAAAATAATATTTTTACGGCGAGGGCGCTTTTTTGAATCCAGAGCGAAGTGAGGGATTCTAGAGTAGAATCCCGAGCGTAGCGAGGGATTCTTTAGTAGAATCCTGAACGTAGCGAGGGATTCAAAGTATATCGCCCGAGCCAAAAATAATTTTGCGCCCGAGTGATACACTCTACTTTTCATCACCCACTATGAGAAAATAAAAGGCGCCTCATATTTTATTGTAATATTATTATTTAATAAAACAGAGTAACAACTAAATTGAAATTAAATAGTATCTAATAATAAAACAACTAAAAACTTATATTTACATTTGAGACGTTTTCGCAATTATGAAATTAATTTAACGCTAGCTGCTACGTTCTCATTCTTTATTATTAATTTATTTTTACACACATCAAAAGTGTCTAGGGATCAAGCATTTTTATGCGGATTTCTTGAGATTGAGATGTGGCTTTGTAATAAATTTATGATTTTATAAATTTATATGGATCCTTTTTGGTGCATTTCATAATTTGAATCAGGAACTGTGAATCAAATTCGAGTAAAAGATGAAAATCAGCTGTCAATATTTTCCCTATAAAAACATACAACGCATTGAAGACATTATTAGTGCTACTGTTTCCCTACTACTGATTAAAACCAACGTTATTATGGAGCGGCGACGTCATTTAAGCAGGGAAGAAATGCTCAGAGCCGTGGGAATGATAGAAGCTGGTTCCCGGCAACGTACTGTGGCTTTAGCTCTGAATACAAGTCAGAGTGTTATCAGTCGACTTTGGACACGTTACCGAAGCACTGGTACCGTGGCTGAGCGCCATGGAGGACGGTATCGCTGCACCACACGGAGACAAGACCGATACATTCAAATCTTAACTCGAAGAGCTCCAACAATAACCGCCATGATGTTAGCCGTGAGGCTTCATCACTCTTCAGGGAACTTAATTAGCGACCAAACAGTCAGAAACCGCTTGCATGAAGTGAACCTTCATTCCCGAAGACCGCTACGGGTACCACCTATAGCAATGCACAATCGTAGGATTCGATATCAATGGGCTCTTGGACACAGAAATTGGGCAGAAGAACAATGGCGTTTCGTGTGATTTTCTGATGAGTCTCGTTTTGGTATGAGACCGGATACAAGACGTATACGACACTGGAGAACCCCTGGACGCCAACAACGATTAAAATCCTGCCAGGAAGTCCATCCTTATAGTGGTGGAACCATCATGGTATGGGCGGGTATTTGGATCGGCGGAAGAACTGAGTTGATTTGGATCAGAGGCAACCTCAACGCTCAAATTTATGCTGAGACGATTGTATCAGACGTCATCGTTCCTCTACAAGCGCAAATCGGTCCCTTATTTCAGTTAATGCATGATAATGCACGACCGCACACCGCAAGAGTTGTAAGACAGACTCTCGCCGCAGCTAACATCAATGTCCTGCCCTGGCCTGCTCAGTCGCCAGACTTGAACCCGATTGAGCATGCATGGGATATGCTACAGAGAAGAGCTCTGCCGAATATGGAGGGTATCCAGTCGCAAGAAGACCTTTTTTTGTTGTTGCAACGAACATGGGCGGCCATTCCACAGCGTGATTTGGATGAACTCATTTTGAGTATGCCAAACCGATGTTCTTGTGTTGTTAGTGTTCGCGGTAGAAACACGGATTATTAATTGTTTAAGTTACCCAATAAAATTTTAAAGAAAACTGTTATTTCAGTCTTTTTTTCGAACTTTTGTGTTAGTGGTTCAAATGTCAAAAATCCCTTTATTAGGAAAATGGCAAATTTCTTTATTAATGCAAAGGTGACTTGGTTTATCGTTACTGTGAAAAACGAAAACACTTTATTTGATGAATCCTTAAAGAAAATTTTAATTAATATCAATCAGGAGAAAAGTTATTGCAAAAATATATGTTGATCCCTAGACACTTTTGATGTGTGTATAATCAGCAGGCGCGCGGCACCGGCGGCGCGACTATGGGCCGTCGTACCAGCCAGTCTTCAAACAATATTTGCGTTCGATTTCTTTGGCGCTGAACACTAAAATGTTCCAAATTCAAAAAGTGCGCGGCAAAGATAATTGCGGCGCACTTATTTAATAAAGAGGATTAAAAACTCATTCCTGCCCGCTAAAAGTTTCTTAATAGAAAACACCACCTTTGGGCGCACTTAAAGGCGAACCAAGTCGTCCTTTTCGAATAGGTGGGGTGAAAAATTGGTTTGACACTTATCATGGTAAACTATTCGTTACATTGTATAAGTTGTGATTAAATAAATTAATACGCACGGAAAACGCCTCATACATCGTCAATGTTTGAATTACGTTCTTTCTTTTTTTACGTTCTTTTTTCAAAACATTGCCCCACACTAGGATTTCTCCTGTAGGTATCGTAGGTGCGTTTACAGAAACAAAATTCACATAGGTACACCAATGCCCAGACTCGAAACAACTATCTGTAGGCCAGACAAATTTTTGTTCCGTGTGGGAATCGAACCCACGACCCGTAGCGCAGAAGTCAATCGCTTAGCCACTACACCAAACGTGTTGTCAATCAAGTTCTTATCTATCACCGTCCTTTTCTCGCAATGTCGTTACGAAGTTAAAGAGAGCACTTTTCTTGTTTTAGTTTAGTTGGTGAACAAGAGAATCGGCACCTTTCAAACATTATTAGTATTAGTCCTTCACTTGTAAGTGCTATACAAGCTCGTGGAGCTCGTGGCTAAATAATTACAGCCGCATAGACCGATCTTCCAGGTTAAGCCACGCTTGCCGAGGTTGATCTGTGGATGGGTGACCATTTACCATAGCGAGTTTCCTCCGTGCCTCGGAAAGCACGTAAAGCCGTTGGTCCCGGCTGTCATTTGTAGATCTTTGACAGTCGTTACTGTTGGTCAGAAGCCAGAAAGTCTGACAACCAGTCTTACCAAGAGTATCGTATTACCCAGTTACTGGGTTGTGGAGGTCTGATAGGCAGTTGCTCCATGTAAAATACTGATATTCAGCTGCATCCGGTTCGACTGGAAGCCGACCCCAACATAGTTGGGAAAAGGCTAGGCAGATGATGATGATGACTTGTAAGTGCTATACAAAACTTGGGAAAGTTCTATATCTAACAGTGAACTGCGATAGCCTGAGTTAATTGATTGATTCGCTCTAGTTGGTACTCACAGCGACCTCGCCGCCTTTGACCAGCCACTCGCAGACATCGTGCAACGCGTCCAGCGCACACTGCTGCCGTATCGCCATAGCCTCCTTGTTGTCTGCGCGGAAGAACTCATGGCTTGTGTATGCTGTTGTCGCATGCCGCCTGTACTCGCCTAGGTTGAATACTGCAATAAAAAAAGAGAATTGAGGAGGCTGTATAAGCATTTTTTTATGTTGCCCCACTCTAGGAATACTCCTGTATCGTGGGTGCGTTTACAGACACAAATCTTTACATGCGCAAATAACTAGACTGGGAAAATTTATCTGTGGGCCATAACAATACTTTTTTCGCGCGGGAATTGAGCCTTTTTGCGCAGCTGCCAAGCGCTCAGTCACTGTGCCAATCCTGTCGTCGTGTTTGTATGTACACTCGGCATCAAATATATCGGGACGAACAGACGTTCAAAAATTACCTAAACAACTAAAGTAATTCAACTTTATTTCGTGATCGTTGTTGTGTATTGTGTTCATTCCGAAACACACCTTGAATTATTAAGATATAGTTTAATTTTCTTAGTTGTTCAGATCATTTTGAACAGTCTGTTCGTCCCGATATATTTGATGCTGACTGTAAAATAACTTTGAGAGGAACCTTCATGTTTATGATTGTTTACACTTTTATACACTATTTTTTCTTGAAATCAAAAACGTACAAGGAAAACGAGATAGCAAACCGAATAGTTCGAAATCTGACATATCGAAACGGTTCTGAATCGGAGGCTGCTCAATTGGACCCGAAACTAGGGCAATTTCGGGCAATCCTGAAAAATGCACGTGTATAAAACCGTATTACCACAACGGTCCTATTCCAATCTGAAAACCAGCGCTGCGGCATTTTGTTTTTTTTTTAATGACGCAGCATTATTCTGAGATAGGAGCCTTTTTGGCCTCGTGAAGGTGGTAAAATATGTTATCCTTTTTTTTGTGTATTTCTTTTTTATTTCCGTAACTGCCTGTGCGAGTCTAAAATAAATATTTTTCATTTCTTTACCAAATAGTAACTGTTTAGGTTGTTACCTGTTCAAGAATTATATTGAGGCTGTATCAGTTATAACGTGCGTAACAGGCCTAGGTATATTATTTTTCTGTTTTGCGAGTTGGCCATGTAAATTGTATTGATATTGTATTACAGTTTTGAGTGCCCATAGTCGATCAGCATGAAATTCGACATAGATACACGTGACTTGCATGCTGCCAAAATAAGTGAAGATAGGTATACATATGGATATACGAACTTACAAACTTATATCTAGGCTAAAAATAGGTGACTGTATCGCGCCATGGCGGCAATACAAGTAACCGTTATAATTTTCCATAAGAGGCACTGTACAGATCGCAAATAAATCTATAAACGGAACTATTTTGTATACTTTTCAGTGCTGTTTTATCAGGCAATAAATATGTATGCAGACGGTCAAATTGATTTATATAGAACTATCGACTCGACCCGGCGTCGCTTGGTTAAGTTTTATAGCTTACCTTCCGAAAGAAATTAGGTTCAAAGATTCAAAGACTTATTGCATACTAACCTCCGGTTTCTGATTTGAGAATTCGGGATAAGCAAATTTATACTTAAGTAACATTTGAATATGGAGTTGTCAAAAAAATTACGGATTTTAAAGCATTTTTTTGACAACTTTGTAGTCTTTGTACTCAAATGTTACTTAAGTATTTGCTTATCCCGAATTCTCAAATCAGAAACCGGAGGTAAGTGTACATAATTCCCAGGTACCTAAATTAAGATGAAAACCGCAACAAAATCCATTCAGTAGTTTACAGGAAGTAAAAGGATAGACAGACGCGGAAAGCGACTTTAATTTTTACTATTTAGAGAAGAGAAGATAGGACTATCCAAAGTTCTATTAGAGAAATTATCTTTAAAGATACAATTTTAAATGTGTCATTAGTGGCACCATTTTTCGTACTCGGTTTGAGCAGAGCTTCATTTTGAAAAAATCCTCTAGGTACGTCAATGCAGTTAAATCGAAATAGTAAATTGCAATGCAGTAGCTGTTAACATTGATTATGCATTTAATTTATTTTTAAAATATGTCCTTCAGCAACAACTAATATAAACACGATACGGTGCCTCTTTTGACATCGCGTGACTTCATCAATCAATACGTTAGCATAGAAACTATTTAAGTCCAATTTAAATAAATAAGGATAGTCCTTGTAGTTCACGGATATGAATAAGCCATCCTTTCCCCTCTAGTGGGGATCATTTTTCACTGCCAAACCATTATTGACTTTGCGAACGTTTAAATAATATCGAAAATGAATTAACACAACTACAAGTCTTCAGAGCATCGAAGCGACTAGAGGCGACAGGTATGTATGCATGTCGATATAATTTAAATGCTAGCAAAGTCAATAATGGCTTGGCAGTGAAGTTGCTCTGCACTGCGCCAGATGCCAGATGAAGTCACACAGCTTCGCAGATTTAGACCAATCTATAGATTCCAACTGTAGAGCTGCGACGTCTCATTGGTCCAAATCTAGCTATGCGAAGTCGCAACGCAACGGAGCAGTGGCTTCACGCTAAGGCAGCAGCAATCCATCTACCAACCGTGTTGATTAGTGCAATTTGCCTGGCGTTATTAACCCAGCTCTCGTCAGGTAATGGGTTCCGCCGAAATAAACCCCTTTTTAGGCCTCGTATAAGGAGACGCTGAGCTTAGCGTGGCGCGTGATGTTGGGTGTATAGGTGCAAACATATGACGATGTATTAGAGCGTCTATGAAGACGGTCTGTTTGAGTTGTAGTCGTAATATGAGACAGTACACGGCGGAAAACGCGGCGAATCCCGCATCGCAATAAACGAGGCTTAAGCTCTAGCGTAGCCGTTATACACCTCGTGGCGTAGCAAGGATTTAATAACAGTAGACTAAAATAACTCAGCCGTCGTCGCTTCTTAATGCTTTTGGTTAGGGGTACATTCAAGAGCAGCACCAACCTCGCGGACTGGCTAATCTTTTCACCATGGCACCAACTCGTGCCAAGAAGAAGTGCTTTTGCTAGGGAGAAGAACCGAAGCAAACAATAACTCCCCAGCAACTATGACACTTTGAAAGGTCTTTTAGATTTCGGGGAAGACCAAGCGCTCCACTAAGCCTAATACAGCGTGTCCCAGAAAGTAGTGTCAAGCGGAAGTCCAGAGGTAGAACATCCTTTGAGGTACCCAAATCACCCCCATGTACGTTCCGCGATTTTTTGTAGTTTTCGAGTTATGAATGTTTTTCATGTTTTTTAATCGAACTCTGACTATAACGACATTTTTGATCATAGTGACGTGAATAGTTGAGATACATGAGTATTTTTTTTTTCTAAATTAGCTGATTAGTGACCCTTTCGAATGCATAAACATTTGTAACCATAGATGTAACGAATGCGTTAGAAAAAAATATTGAATTTTCATAAAGTTAAAATCCTGCATGTTTCCTACATCTTTGTGGGTGATTTAAAAATAAATCTCCCTAAACTTTTTTCGTCAAATGTATTTTAAAAACTTATCCATTTTATCAGCTATTTACCCTGTAAATTACATCGAGCTATCTCTACGACATCACAATAAAAATTTCATTCAAAGCATACAATATCGAAAATTCCAGTTGTAAAAGGGTGAATGAAAAATTGATTAAAACTAACTAAAAACTTCTTTTTTAGTAACCCTCGACGCAAAAAGAGGAGTGCTATAAGTTTAACGTGTGCGTCTGTGTGTCTGTCTGTGGCATCGTAGCTCCTAAACGGATTATGATTTAGTTTTTTCTTTTGTTTGAAAGGTGACTTTATCGAGAGTGTTCTTAGGTATGATTCAAGAAAATCTGTTCAGCCGTTTGAAGATCATCAGCTCTTTTCTGGTTGTCGAAGGAATATGAGCAACTTCTACTGGTCTGATCGTTTCGAAATTTACTATCCTGTGACTTCAATGATATTGATGACATGTGACAAGAAGGAGGTCATTACAAATTATGATAAACTTAAAGAATCAATAGGCACACAATACCTGTACTGTAAGTTGGGTATCGTGCTGTTTCAGATGATGCTTGAGTATCAGGTCAAGGTTACCATGTTATTGTATTATCATTGAAGTCACAGGATAGTAAATTTCGAATCGATCAGACCAGTAGAAGTTGCTCATATCCCTTCGACAACCAGAAAAGAGCTGATGATCTTCAAACGGCTGAACAGATTTTCTTGAATCATACCTAAGAACACTCGATAAAGTCACCTTTCAAACAAAAGAAAAAACTAAATCATAATCCGTTTAGGAGCTACGATGCCACAGACAGACACACAGACGCACACGTTAAACTTATAGCACCCCTCTTTTTGCGTCGAGGGTTACTAAAAAAAAAGTTTTTAGTTAGTTTTAATCAATTTTTCATTCACCCTTTTACAACTGGAATTTTCGATATTGTATGCTTTGAATGAAATTTTCATTGTGATGTCGTAGAGATAGCTCGATGTAATTTACAGGGTAAATAGCTGATAAAATGGATAAGTTTTTAAAATACATTTGACGAAAAAAGTTTAGGGAGATTTATTTTTAAATCACCCACAAAGATGTAGGAAACATGCAGGATTTTAACTTTATGAAAATTCAATATTTTTTTCTAACGCATTCGTTACATCTATGGTTACAAATGTTTATGCATTCGAAAGGGTCACTAATCAGCTAATTTAGAAAAAAAAATTACTCATGTATCTCAACTATTCACGTCACTATGATCAAAAATGTCGTTATAGTCAGAGTTCGATTAAAAAACATGAAAAACATTGATAACTCGAAAACTACAAAAAATCGCGGAACATACATGGGGGTGATTTGGATACCTCAAAGGACGTTCTACCTCTGGACTTCCGCTTGACACTACTTTCTGGGACACGCTGTATAATGGTTTTATTAGCCCTACTAATAAAGACTGATAGCATTAATTTTGTACAATAGATTATAACTCACCCCTAGTGTTGATCCCTATCCAGTTGAGGTATCTGGACAATTTCTTGGAGATGTATGTTTTGCCGCGCGCCGGCAAGCCGACCATCGCGATCACGTGTGGTATGTTCACATAGTTAGCGCGTTCACCTGAGAAAGAAGATAAACATAATTAAATAAGACAAAGATATAATATACGTAGTTGTTCGCTTAATAACCGCTCAATAAGTTGTGACAAGAATAACGCCGGCTTAACCATAATTTCCTTTGAGTTTAGGCTTGTTTATGGGATGGGCAGAATAAGGTGTGATTTTATAACTAAGTTATTAGTTTGAAAGAATAATACCTACTTCACAGAAAACGTCACACTATCTAGGGAGGGAGAGAGGCTTGGCAGCTGTCCTCCCGTAAGCATAGCATAATCAGCCAATTATTGTCCTACTACTGGGCATGAAAGGATCACTTCCGCTTTCTCTCAAAAGGAAACTCATGGACATGTGCATTCTCCCCACCCTCACCTATGGAGCGCAGACTTGGTCATTACCGAAACGTCAAAAGTCCGCACTCGGGGTCTGCCAGCGAGCAATGGAACTGAGTATTTTTGGAGTCAAACTTACAGACCGTATAAAGAACAGTAGGTATACTTCGTTCCAAAACTCAAATCGCAGACGTAGGTAACACAGCCGCTAAACTAAAGTGGAACGGGGCAGGCCACATCTGCCGCATGTCTAACAAAACTGGGCAAAAGTAGCCATTGACTGGGTTCCGAACAACAGGAACCGGCGACGCGGTCCCCAGAAGGGGATGGCGAGACGAATTTGACGTCTACTTAAAGGATTGGCCAGATAATGCAAAAGACCGGGAAAAATGGAAAGAGGGAAGGGAGGCCTTTGCCCTGCACAACAGGCTGATAATAAATAAAACTACAGTGCATTAGTGCATGAGCCTAGAATGAGAAGAGTTAACGCCTCAGTCCACCACGCAAACCTGGTGCCGGTTGGTGGACTACACTGAGAAATTTTTGAAGCCCTCTGCAGAGGTTTCCTCACGATGTTTTTTCTTCACCGTTATCACATTCGTGTCCGCACATAAATTAGAAAAGTCTAGGTTTTTTCTTATTTATTGTTATGTAATTGGTTGACAAACAGGTCGACGGCACACATGATGGTTCGTGGTTACTGCCGATTTTACACTTACAACCTAAAGAGGATTGCTGATGCGTTGCCAACATTAGAGACGAAGGTAAAAAGTCCTACGTGCCTTTTATTTTACCAGCATCTATACCCACTGGTATCGCTGCACTAGAGAGTATGTATTGTCTGCATAATAACATTTAACTGCGAATGCATTAGCTGCCTATCGAGTTTACGATGGCATTAAAAAATAATCGTGCAGAGATAACAATACTCTCTATTCTAGAATGAATTGTTTATTGCATCCTTATTTGGGATAGGTCTGTGAACAGTGCTCAATAATAAAATTTATGGATTGGCGTACATTTGTATCTATCTGCCTAACCTTTTCCCAACTACGTATCAGAGGGCCTACTCCCTAAGTCCGTCAACGAAGTTCGAAGCCCGTCCGAAAGTAGCCCGAAACGTAGGAATGAACAAAACAAGTGTCAAGTTCAACTTATCGGACGGGCAAAAACACATCGGTAGTAGGGACAACTGTCAAATCGTGTTGTCATTCATTCTTAGTTCGGGCCCCGAAATAACCGTATGTCCGTAGGTGATAGGGAGTAGGAAACGTTCTTAATTAAGGCCGAAACCACGGACTTCGTGCTTAGGGAGTAGACCTCCAAATGCGGCTGAATATCAGTATTTTACTCGGAGCGACTGCCAGCAATCTCCGCAACCCAGTTACTGGGCAATGCCGATATCCTAAGGTTAGACCGGTTGTCAGACTTTCAGGCTTTTGACTACTCGTAACGTATGCCACATGCACTGCACATTTTTATTAAAGTATAATTTAGTAAGTAACTCGAAGTATTAATTAGTTGTGAGGTTCAAACTACTAGTCACGCCACATTAATTATCTTTCGCCTCGAGTTACATAGTGCTACTTTTGCCAGTGTTATCCATAGTAGGTAATTACGCTTTAAATATAAATAAACTAGCTGTACCCGCACGCGTTGCAATGCACTTTTTCCTACCTACTACCTACCTACTACCTACCTACTACCTACCAACTACCTACCTACCGCGGAAGCTGAAGCACGACATCCCATGTCTGAGTATGGGAGGAGTCGACATTGGCATGTCAAATGAGATCAAGCTGCTCGGTCTCACCATCGACCACAAGTTGACCTTTAACACCCACGTCGCAAACGTCTGTTCCCGAGCCGTCGGTATATACAGGGTGGTAATTTGAAATGGGGCATGAAGGGCAGCTACCTTAACCATTGTAGCTACAGGAAAACGTTCGTAGAAGACTACCCCTAACTTTTGGGATAATTTCAATCGGCATTCACAGATTTTGAAAAAAAAGTACAGTCAGCGAGAAAAAAGGCTGTTTTCCCAAAACTTTTTTATGATGCCAATCGATCCCATTTCCCATAAGGATCAAAAGACCCTAGCGGACCAACTGAGGTTTGAGTACTAGAAACGTCAGAAACAATAAAAAACTATTTGAGATGGGTTAGTTATAAGGGCAGCTACCTTAATCGTTGTCGCTATAAGAAAATGTTGATAGAAGACTGGCCATAATTTCTGAAATTATTTCGAAATGCACAAAAAAAAGAGAAAAAAAAATTTGGTACAATCAGCAAAAAAATGGTCGGTTCACACAAAACTTTTTTTGTGATGCCAATCGATCCTATTTCCCATAAGGATCAAAATACTCTTCTGGACCTACTGAGGTTAGAGTACTAGAAACATCAGAAATCACGATAAACAACATTTCGTTAAAAGTTACGTTCACGCAGAAAAAAAAGTTTTTTTTTTATTTTCAAAATATGTGAATGCAGTTCGAAATGTTTTGAAAAATTATGGACAGTTTCTTAAGAACATTTTCCTGTAGCCACAACGATTAAGGTAGCTGCCCTTATTACTACCCCATCTCAAATAAGTTTTTTGCGATTTCTGACTTTTCTAGTACTCCAACCTCAGTTGGTCCGGAAGACTCTTTTGATCCTTATGTGAAATGGGATCGATTGGCATCATAAAAAAGTTTTGTGAAAACAGCCCGTTTTCTCGCTGACTGCACTTTTTTTTCAAAATCTGTGAATGCCGATTGAAATTATCCTAAAAGTTAGGGGTAGTCTTCTAAGAACGTTTTCCTATAGCTACAATGGTTAAGGTAGCTGCCCTTCATGCCCCATTTCAATTTACCACCCTGTATAAGCAGTTGTCGAGGGCTGCGAGGGTCAGTTGGGGTCTTCATCCGGAAGTGATCCGCTGCATTTACACAGCTGCAGTGGAGCCCATCGTCCTGTACGCGGCGAGTGCGTGGTCGCCGGCCGCGAACAAAGTCGGGGTGCAGAAGAAGCTGAACGCCGTCCAGAGGAGCTTCGCTCAAAAGCTGTGCCGTGCCTATCGCACGGTCTCCCTAATTGCAGCACTGGTGCTGGGTGGGATACTCCCTCTCGACCTCCGAATCCGGGAGGCGGCCTCGTTGTATGAGGCCAAGAAGGGGGTAGTGTCCCATCCCGCGCTGGCGGGCAGGGAGATCGAGCGAATGGCATCGGCGCTAGAGACACCACATCCGGCGGAGCAGAGGGACATGGAACTGCGACGCCTGGTAGACGAGGAACAATTTAATAACCACTGCGATTACGCGGTGCGAATCTTCACGGACGGCAGCAAGATCGAGGGTAAAGTCGGGGCCGCGCTATCAGTGTGGACTGGCGCGGCCGAGACGAAGACCCGAAAGCTTGTTCTGCCGTCCTATAGTACCGTCTACCAGGCTGAGCTCCTTGCCCTCTGTGAAGCCACCAAAGAAGTCCTCCGAAGGTCAGAGACGGCGTTCGCTATCTATGGCGACTCCATGGCAGCCCTCCAAACAGTCGTGAACCCCGAAGCCCTCCACCCCCTCGCAGTGGAAACAAGGGACGCCATCCGCCGCAGCAACATCCAGAACAAGAGCGTCTCCTTGTTCTGGATAAAAGCTCATGCGGGGCTGGAGGGTAACGAGAGAGCCGACTCGCTCGCGAAGGAGGCTGCCTTGAAGTCGAAGCGTGCACCCGACTACGACAGATGCCCGGTTTCATTCGCCAAGCGAATGATCCGAATGGAGACGCTGAGCGAATGGAACCGGAGATACTGTACGGGAGAAACGGCGGCCACCACTAAGCTGTTCTTTCCTTGTGCGATCGCGGCGTACAGGACGGTGAGGAAGATGGAGATGACCAAAGAACTGACCCAAGCCCTAACAGGGCACGGTGGGTTCTCCGAGTACTTGACCCGTTTCAAGTGCAAGGAGAATCCAGCGTGCGCCTGCGACCCCGACACGCAGGAGACAGTCCTCCACCTGCTGACGGAGTGCCCTGTGTATGGCTCCCACAGGCACAACCTTGAAATGGCGTTTGGAGACCAAATTTCTAAAGAAAAATTGAGCGCATACATTAGAGACAGAAAAAATAGAGACAAATTTATAGAATATATAGTTAAAATTGTTAAGAATGTAAATATTAGAAATAAATAGAATCATCAAGTCACGAGAAATAATAAATTTGATTTAATAGATATTGATATAGTTTTATAAATAGTATTAGAAATTAAAAGTTTGGATATAGATAAAAGTAGTATATATGAATAGCACAAAATAAGGAGGAAAAAGAATAACATACAGCCCATCGTAAAAGCCCTGCGTAACTTGTGCGGCAGGGGCTCACGCCGGGGCAGGAGTGTGGTTTTAGTCGGTAAGAGTCCGACACTACCCAAGCCATCTCATCCGTGAGGTGGCTTGGGTGTCCATGAGGATTTCCCACTCCTGCCAAAACAAAAAAAAAAAAAAAAAACTACCTACCTACCTACTACCTACTTACTACCTACCTGATATTTTTTTTTTTTTTTAATATCTAAATTTTCTTTCATAAGAACCTTCTCCTGAGAATTAAGAACAAAACAAAAAAAAAATTGCGAAATCGGTCCAGCCGTTCACGCGTGATGCGATGACCAAAGGAAACAGCGATTCATTTTTATATATGACGGATGAACATCTTCACAATCCTCATTAGCACTCATAACTGTGGGCTCCGGTGGATAGTGTTGGATACAGAAAATGCAATCGTACACTCAGATTATAATTCTAACAGTTATAATTAGGTACAGTAAATAGGCAAGCAAATATAACAAGCCACGTATCATAGAACACGAGATGGTTCAGCCGACCGCCAGCCATAGAGTACCCTGACATTCAAAACTCCAGCATAGAAGTAATAAGTACTACGCATAAAGTCCTTGTACTGAAGTCACTACTCGATGGTGCGCGCGTCACTAACTCCATCGAACGCCAACCAGATGGCGTTGGTGTCCTGGATACGACTCGATTCCGACACGGCCATCCTGCTTGCACACGTCCTCGTGTGATGGTTACCCTGCAAACAAATAGTCCACGAGAAAACTCTGTTCCGCTCGGTCTCTCCTGACCAAACTCTTAGATTTATCGGATCAGGGAAAATAGTGAAATTTTATACACATACTCTACAGTTTTATTTCAACCAAATCTTACTCTTTAACTTAATCAGGCACGGGAAATTGGGAATAATCGAATTTACAACAATCACTAGCCTGAGCCATGTACCACAGTCATTCGAATCACTCTTTAAAACTCTACTGCAACAGAAACCGCTAAGCTTACAGAAACTCTCGAGTAAAACCTCTAACGCCACGGCTCTCCAGCCGACCAGCAATCACATTGCTCTCACACATCCAGCGCATGGATCAAAACTTCTGTATGCATATCCATCAAGTGGATCGCCCGTGTGCATCACCCACTGACTACACACTATGGTCTCTTCAGACCCCGACCTCCGCCAGAGTTGCACGCGCACCGCGCACCCACGGACTACTTGAGTTTCCTCAAGAGACACCGATTTCTACCGGGCTACGACTACGTAACAACCACTGGTACGGTCGAACACAATACGGCCATTAGAATCCCTTACTCGACTTTCTATTACAACTTAAGCTTGCTCATCGTCATGAAAATCATTATCAACATCGACTGGTACATGACCTGCTGGCATCATGGAGCCGCGCGATTGGAGCAGAAATTAGAGGAAGTGGGTAACGGTCAGAATTTGTCGGGCAAAACATGCAACAAAATTTCAAGAGGGTGATCGTTAATCACTACACAACATAAAATCTGTTCTGTACTGAATACTCGCGTTTGACTAATACCAGTCAAAGCAACAACATTACTAACACGTTTACCACAAAATTTCGATGCAAAACTTTCTTTTACTAACGAGCATTCAGCACCAGAATCATAAGTAAAGCGTATGCATTCACCCTTGTGTTGTAACGTGCCCGATGGTGGTTGCACCACGCAGACATTGGCACGCCGCTCGCTCCGCGCTCCGCCGTCGCTCCGCTGGCCCCCGCCGTTGCCGTTGCCGCTGCCGCTGCATCTGCCGCTGCCGCCGCCGCTGCCGCTGCCGCTTCCGCTGCCGCCGCCGCTGCCGCCGCCGCTGCCGCTGCCGCTGCCGCTGCCGCCGCCGCCGCAGCTGCCACTGCCACTGCCGCTGCCGCCACTCGTACACCGGACGGCTATGTGACCCGACTTGCCGCATTTGAAGCACACCAATGGCTTTGCTGCCGACTACCGCACTGCTTGACTCGACGATGATGTAGGTCTTCCCCTCGTGTCTATCGGCTTGCTTCTGCACTCACTCCGCTTAAAGTAGTTATTACATTTGGCTGAATTAAGACGTCTTAATTCAGAAGGGCAAATTAGAAGCTTCTGATCACACTATCCTAAATTTAGTCAGTGTGACCATTTGTGGCAGATTTCTGCCATTTTGGCAGATTTCGCTCCAAAATTTTATCTGTGGCAGATCATGCTGACGATTCACAAAAGTGGCAGATTTAAATGATTTCATGACAATTCACATTACATAATTTGAATTATCTTTTTTAAAAGTATACAGTACATCAGGTTTTATATATGTATAATGAGATTACAAATGATTTTTTCGAACTGGCAACTTCTGTTTCATGGCCAAATTATACGGGGATTTCCCGCTTATTTAAACAAGTGCGTCAGATGATTATGTACTGTAATCAAACTGGAATACTTCTTTATTGATTTGGTTTCCAAGAGACTTGTTAGAATCAGGTGGAAGTAGCGCCACCAGCACATTTTTGAGTGTAGACAAATTTTGGGGAGCGATTGGAAAAATCCTGGACGCGAATGGGGCTACAAAATATCCAAATCCAAATATTACAAATTTCGCGAAAGCGTTATTATGTTTGCCGATGTCCAACGCTTTGTGCGAAAGAATCTTCTGTCTGGTGAATTTAAACAAAACAAAAATAAAGAATAGGTTCCTAAATCAACATGTATTGTGTCAGCTTTAATTACAACAAAAGACACGGCGACTGTGTCTCCTACATAACCAACTAAAAACATGATCAAAAAGATGTCGTCAAAATCTATGTATACCGAAAATTTTAAGGCAAATGCGGATACGTAGAGTAAGTAGTGTTTAAGTATAATAACGCATAAGAAAACTTAAATATTTTTATTGATTAAAGAAATTTCATTGAATTCATTGTGTATTTTTTTGTTTCCATATAGGCATATTTTTGGCATTTTTGGCGCAAAGTGTGGCAGATTTTGGCAGATTTTTTGCCCAGTCTGTGGCAGATTCGCCATTTATAAGATGGTCACACTTTAGTTACTGAATAAGTTGCCAGTTAAAGCGCGACGGAGTCGGACGTGTCGTTTGCGAGGATGGCTCCAGTATTATCCAGACAACAAAAAATTGGCCTTTGCCTAGCCCTGGCCTTTATTGTAGCCGATTCGTTTATATTTTATTTAAACTCAGTAGCACTTGGAAGCCCTCATTTCGTACATTTTTGTTCAGGAATTTTTTGTCATTTTTGTCCCAAAGATAGGGCATATCTTTATACAGCTCTAAAATATTGAGCACAACTTCTATTTCTTTCGTCATTTCGTAGGTACCCACGCTGCGCACCGCACTCGCACTACACTTTTTTATTCGGGAATACAAAATAAAACCATACGTCCTCACGCATCGACAGAAACTCAAAGGGGGGGGGGGGGACGTACTTGACGTAGGCGATCATTTTTCGCAAACACAAAAATCACATATTAATACCACAGTGTACCTACTTACTACATACAGTGGGTCAACGCCCACCCATACATTTGACAGGTCCTATGAAATGTCAAAATTGGTAACACTTGTCATAGGGTTGTCACATAAAACAAATTACACAAACTTTGTCAAACAAACGTCCAAATTAATTAACGTTTTATAGAAACAGTGACACGCAAAAAGAAAACCACGCATGCGTAATTTTGACGATTGACAAAATAATGCAAAGGTATGTAACAGCAATTTCGCCATCTTATCCTGGAATTTTCTAACAATATTTAAAACTACAAATTTTGTCGAGGTTACAGTCGCAGTGACTAACGCTTGCGGGGGTAGGTAAGAGTCATAAAATATTCCCAAATCCAAGAAGGAGCCATAGAAAATTACTTATTATTCATGGTTATTACTTCTATGGCTTTCGTGGATGCTGATGCTGGAAATAAAGTCTAAGTATTCCTCGATCATATACGGCGGTCAAAAAAAATTATCTGTTAAATGTAATTTGCCAGGTAAAACGTGGTCCCTATCTTGGTGTTTGAGAATGAATCTTGTTTTTGTAATCAGCGTCCCCGAAAATCATGGATTTGACACCCATGACGGTTAATTTGAAAATTTTCATGTCCGCCATCTTGAATATAGTTTTTGACCTCATTTTCGTCATCAGCATCCACGAAAACCATGGAAATGACACCCATGGTGGTTAAATTGAAATTTTAAAAGCCACCATCTTGGAAATGGATTTTGACCTCATTTTCAACATCAGTACCCCCGAAAACCATGGAAATGACACCCATGACGACTAATTTGACATTTTTACTGCCACCATCTTGGATTTCGATTTTGACTTCGTTTTCGGCATCCGCACCCCAGGAAACAATGGATTTGACACCCATGTCCACCAATTTACTAATTTTCATGGCTGCCATCTTGGATTTGGATTTTGACGTTATTTTCGGCATCAGTGACCCCGAAAACCGTGGAAATGACTTCCCACGAACAATCATTTGAAAATGTATGTATGCCGCCATCTTGGATTAGTAAACAGACTTTGTAATAAAATTATCGTAATAGGTACAACATACATACAATTAATATAATTTCTATGAACGATGTCAATCAAATTCGAAATCAAAAAGTGCGAGCCCTGGAATTTATGTCCCGAGTAGGTATGCAGTATGGCTACTCAGGACATAACCTTCGCTCCTTTACCCCGCAACCCCCCGCACGATTGCTCTGCGACAATGTTCTACGTTGACCGACTGTAAGGAGTTAGATATACGTAGACTGTGTTAATACCACAGTGTACCTACTTACTACATACAGTGGGTCAACACCCATAGATTTGACAGGTCCTATGAAATGTCAAAATTGGTAACACTTGTGAAAGGGTTGTCACATAAAATAAATTACACAAACTTTATCAAACCATCATCTGCCTAGCCTTTTCCCAACTATGTTGGGGTCGGCTTCCAGTCGAACAGGATGCAGCTGAATATCAGTATTTTACATGGAGCGACTGCCTATCAGACCTCCACAACCCAGTAACTGGGTAATACGATACTCGTGGTAAGACTGGTTGTCAGACTTTCTGGCTTCTGACCAACAGTAACGACTGCCAAAGATCTACAAATGACAGCCGGGACCAACGGCTTTACGTGCTTTCCGAGGCACGGAGGAAACTCGCTATGGTAAATGGTCACCCATCCACAGACCAACCTCGGCAAGCGTGGCTTAACCCGGAAGATCGGTCTATGCGGCTGTAATTATTTAGCCACGAGCTCCTCTTTATCAAACAAACGTCCAAATTAATTAAAGTTTTATAGAAACAGTGACACGCAAAAAGAAAACCACGCATGCGTAATTTTGACGATTGACAAAATAATGCAAAGGTATGTAGCAGCAGTTTCGCCATCTTATCCTGGAATATTCTAACAATATTTAAAACTACAAATTTTGTCGAGGTTACAGTCGCAGTGGCTAACGCTTGCGGGGGTAGGTAAGAGTCATAAATCATTCGCAAGTCTACGATGGAGTCATAGAAATTTACTTAATATTCATGGTTATTACTTCTATGGTTTTCGTGGGTGCTGATGCTGGAAATAAAGCCTAAGTATTCTTCGATAATAAAGGCGGTCAAAAAATTTTTCCAGTTAAATGAGATTTGCCAGGTAAAACGTGGTCCCTATCTTGGTATTTGAGAATTGATCTTGTTTTTGTAATCAGCGTCCCTGAAAATCATGGATTTGACACCCATGACGGCTAATTTGAATTTTTTTATGGCCGCCATCTTGCATATAGATTTTGACCTCATTTTCGGCATCAGCATCCCCGAAAACCATGAAAATGACACCCATGATGGTTAAATTGAAATTTTAATAGCCGCCATCTTGGAAATGGATTTTGACCTCAATTTCGGCATCAGTACCCCCGAAAACCATGGAAATGACACCCATGATGGTTAAATTGAAATTTTAATAGCCGCCATCTTGGAAATGGATTTTGACCTCATTTTCGGCTTCAGCATCCCCGAAAACCATGGAAATGACACCCATGATGGTTAAATTGAAATTTTAATAGCCGCCATCTTGGAAATGGATTTTGACCTCAATTTCGGCATCAGTACCCCCGAAAACCATGGAAATGACACCCGTGACGACGAATTTGACATTTTTGTAGCCGCCATCTTGGATTTCGATTTTGACCTCATTTTCGGCATCCGCACCCCAGAAAACCTTGGATTTGACATCCATGACGACTAATTTACTAATTTTCATGGCCGCCATCTTGGATTTGGATTTCGACGTTATTTTCGGCATCAGTGACCCCGGAAACCATGAAATTGACACCCAGGATGATTAAATGAGAATTTTCATGGCCGCCATCTTGGATTTGGATTTTGACGTCATTTTCGGCATCAGTGACCTCGAAAACCGTGGAAATGACTTCCCACGAACAATCATTTGAAAATGTATGTATGCCGCCATCTTGGATTAGTAAACAGACTTTATAATAATATTCTCGTAATAGGTACACATACATATCAATAATAAATTAATATAATTTCAATGAACGATATCAATCAAATTTAAAATCAAAAAGTGCGAGCCCTGGAATTTATGTCCCGAGTAGCAGTTTGGCTACTCGGGACATAACCTCCGCCCCTTCACCCCGCAACCCCCCGCACGATTGCTCTGTGACAATGTTCTACGTTGACCGACTGTAAGAAGTAAGATATAGGTAGACTGTGGTTAATACCATGCAAAAATCTACAAAGAATCTCGCGAGAGGGCTCTCTATTCCCATATATTACTATACTCTTTGGTCAAAATAAAACTATACATCCTCACGCAGCGACGGTCTATGGACGGAAGTTAGTAACTAAATGCGTTTACACCTTCCTAAATGCGTTTCTAAATAAGCTTCTAAATGATTTAGTCAGTCAGAAACCATCCTTGCTACTGAATTTAGGATCCTAGGTTGCTTATTGCGATTACACTTGACTTAATTCAGTAACGACTGAATTAAGACGTCTTAATTCAGCCAAATGTAATAAGCACTTAAGTCCGGTTTTTAAATTTCTTCAATGTCATTCCTGACATTCCGTGTCATTTGAGATAGCCATGGTGATTGTTGATGTTTCACCTGTCAGCGCCTTGCTGACCACCAGAATTAGTTTACCGCCGCTTGGTAGATCTTCAGAGAAACACAAATCTGCTGTCGCACACCATGATCTTGCGTCGGTATCTTGTTTATCAGGATCGAATGCAGGTAGTTCCTCATGGTAGGCTGGTTTTGATGATTGCAGCGTCTCAATCAGTGCTCGCATGTACTTGTTTTGTTCATGGCACGCCAGATGTTTGATTCCTTGTTCTGATCCAACACCGATCCCACTTCTGATGACGGATGAACATCTTCACAATCCTCATTAGCACTCATAACTGTGGGCTCCGGTGGATAGTGTTGGATACAGAAAATGCAATCGTACACTCAGATTATAATTCTAACAGTTATAATTAGGTACAGTAAATAGGCAAGCAAATATAACAAGCCACGTATCATAGAACACGAGATGGTTCAGCCGACCGCCAGCCATAGAGTACCCTGACATTCAAAACTCCAGCATAGAAGTAATAAGTACTACGCATAAAGTCCTTGTACTGAAGTCACTACTCGATGGTGCGCGCGTCACTAACTCCATCGAACGCCAACCAGATGGCGTTGGTGTCCTGGATACGACTCGATTCCGACATATATATAGATAGAAAGGTCCTGACTGACTGACTGATTGACTGACTCATCAACGCCCAGCCCAAACCCTTGGACCTACAAAGCTGAAATTTTGCACAGAGGTTCCCTTTATAATGTAGACAAGGAATAAGGAAGGATTTTTCGAAATTCAACCCCTAAGGGAGTTAAATAGAGGATGAACGTTTGTAAAATCGTCACTTAACGGGTTCAAAATTTCACGCAAGCGAAGTTGCGACCAAAAGCTAGTGCTTTAATAATGGAACTACAGTACGGATAAAATAACTTTGCCCTTCTATAGTGAGGATTAGAACGCTGAAAGCCTGTTTCAGAGGAGCAAAGTTATTTTACGTGCACCAAATAACTTTGCCCCTCTGAAGTTAGGATCAGAACGCTGAAAGCCTGTTTCAGAGCGGCAAAGTTATTTTACGCTTATTATAATTAAGTGATCAGCAAAATTATTATTTGGTCAACGACAAAAATCAGGAGACGACTCGGTTACGTTGAAGTTCCAAGTCATCGCAACACTGCACTTAGTGGTTATTTTCTTAAATAAACAGAACGACTCATTTTCGAATAATGCGCCGCAAATCATGCATCGCTGATCAATTTGTTTTTCGCTAATCAAGTTATTTTAAACGCCAATCAATATTATTTGAATGGCAAGCTCCAGGTGTGCTGTCTTGACTGATAAAATAGTGGTCCTTTGAGCCGGATACCTTAGCGGGCGTACACGCATCCGCCATCTTTTATTGTAACTAGCTACCTACCTATACAGGGTGTAAACGAATTCGTGTAATTCCTTCAAGCTGCATGATCTACTGGTGACACTGATTGACCCTGGATAAGTTTCTTCAAAAATTATTCTGTATCTCAAATAATTTTAGCGTCCCGAGTTAACTGAATGCGTGGAGCGATGTCGCGCTTGTCGTGTACATCAGCTGTGTCGCCGTGACTTCATTCATTTTATGCACGGCATCAAAATTTTCTATCACATTTTTTTTTATGTTCACAAAGAAATATTGATTGATTGATATTATTTGGGAAAAAAAACTTAATCAATCTAAATCCCTTGCGGGGCTAATCTACACCATTAATAGACCATGTGGTTTGAAGGAATTACACGAATTCGTTTACACCCTGTATAGAACTTATATTGAAGTCTGGTTTTATACAAAGTGTCCCAAAAAGTAGTGTCAAGCAGAAATCCAGAGGTACCTTTAGAGGTATCTGAATCACCCCCATATATTATGTTCCGCGATTTTTTATAGTTTAGAGTTGTGATTTATTTTCATGTTTTAACCAAACTCTCCACTATAAAGACATTTTTGATTAGCACACCCTGAGGTTGCCATTTAAACAAAATTCAATTTAATTGCTGATTGAACACATTCGAGTCCAGCACACTTTTCATAGAGCTCATATGCCATGCCGCCATACATATTGCTAGTGGACCTTCCAGGAGGGTCCACGTCATTACGTTTGCGCTAAGAGTGAACCCTCGAGGAGGGTTCCTGGCATTAGATTAAAAACCGTAAAAATACGCTACTACGTCGTAAAATAGGTGTTTGCTTCTTTCATGACGGTGCATTTTCCAAGAAAAACCTACATTAAAATGAGCCCTCCACGAGGGCACCCGGCATGGCGAATGCGACTACAGGGTGCCCTCCTGGAGGGCTCCCGGCACTGAACTGAAAATAGTAATATATTTGAAAAAGAAAACATGATTCACATAAAATGATTAGTAGTTTTATCTACTAGTACACCCGTGTGTACATGAGAATGTTTACAAGGAAACATGTGATACCTCTAGGTATCACAGGAGGTTATCATCAAATAACTACTTGTTTATGCTTAGTTTTATGATACAACTGATACTATAAGTAAATGTTTTGCTATATTGACTGTGCAGCATAATTACTGCTTAAGGCCTGCGCCCACTAACGGGACGGCGACGGATTTTCTTGATTCAAATAATTTTAATCTTTATTTTAATACTACTAGCTCTTGTATTTGCTAAGCACATCGCGGGAGAGTGCGTCGTGCCGCGGCATGCCGAAGCATCCCGCGGTACGGGAATTATGAGCACTAAGGGGTATTACTAAAGGTCACAGCTCATTAGAGCCACCGACCCGCATCGCCTCGCCTCGTGCGGTTAGTATTCTTTATATGAAATTATATGGATGTGCGCTCACTATATCAACTCGGTAGCGTCACCGGATCGCCTCGGGCGTATGCCGTCCACGAGTGGACGACGAGTTGACCACTCGGTGACAACTCGCTGCTAGCATGCTTGCCTTGCGTTGCTGCGCATTGCCAACGCACAAGTCCCGAGTGAACCGCGCGCTGCCATCGAGTGGACTCCTCCGACGACTCCTCTGGTTGACCACGCGACGTTTACTGGTGATAACGCGGCGTCCTCTCGTGAATCACCTGCTGACAACGAGTGGAAGCCAAGCGACGAGGCGATGCGGGTCGGGTGCCGGGTGGCTCTAATGAGCTGTGACCTTAAGGTTTAAAATTATTTGAGCTAAATAAATCCCTAGCCGTGCTGTCCCACCAGTGGGCGCAGGCCCTTAATATTAACATTCAAGTCCCAAGTACACAAGGACAGTTGATAATAGGTGCGAAATGAATAAGGTATTTGACTACTATTAAAAATGTACTTGATGTAGGTAATTGAGTATTATTTTATAGAAAGTGTAGAAAGAATGTATGTGAAAAAATAAATAAAATCGATGAAAAAATATAGAAGATACACGCTTTCGAAGGAGGAGGAGTGGAGGAGGTATTTTCTGTCCTTGTCACGCGAAACGGATATTGTACATAGTGATGTCACGTCACAATGAAGTTTTTAAGGTATGACGTCATACGTTAGTAGTGTTTTCTCTGTTTGCTGAACAATCTTAAATCGTTTATAACTTGGGCGTTTCATTAAATATTTCATTGTTTTTTAGGGTTCCGTACCCAAAGGGTAAAACGGGACCCTATTACTAAGACTCCGCTGTCCGTCCGTCCGTCTGTCACCAGGCTGTATCTCATGAACCGAACCAGGCTGTATCTCATGAAGTTAGACAGTTGAAATTTTCACAGATTATGTATTTCTGTTGCCGCTATAACAACAAGTACTAAAAAACAGAATAAAATAAATATTTAAGGGGGCTCCCATGCAACAAACGTGATTTTTTTGCCGTTTTTATAGATAATGGTACGGAACCCTTCGTGCGCGAGTCCGACTCGCACTTAGCCGGTTTTTTTACTGTTGCTTATTATTTTTGTAATAGTTTCGTGATTTTTAATAAGAAAGTAATTGTAAAATACCTTAATAGTTAATACACAATCAAGTTACTAAATATTATAATTAATTTTCTTAATTATGAACCAGTTCGAAATAAAGTAAACAGTATATGTGTTAATCTCAAGTAAATAGTAATCATGCATTATGTACACATCAACTGCATTCATTATGGACTGACCTTTGATTTCAAGTATTGTTTATTAATTATTAAGAAACTATTATTATCAACTAATGTATAACTATTGTTATAGTTTTAACTGTAAATAAGTGATTAAAGTTAAATAAAATGATATTTTAACAACAAAGTGTTATTGGGTTTTTCCGTGTGGAATTTCTCAGTAGCAGCCCGGAGTCTGGATTTGTGCCCGGTTGATGGCAATAGGCTCGCCCCTATTACATGGGACTTGAAACATAATGGCAAAATGAGGGTATACTATACAACCTCTGCCAACCCTTCAGGGGCACCTAATACCTCACTGCATTGCATAGTTATAGGGGAAAATTGGCCATCATGAAAACCAATTTCATATTTATTGTGCTATCAACTGTGATTTTTTTATTAAGTACCTCAATAAATCAATATTTGCGCTTGCAAAAATACTTAGAATAGATTATGACAGTAAACAGACATCATGACTTTCATACAAAAACACTGGCCTATAATACCCGAAGGGGTAAGCAGAGAAGTTCTCCTATTGGGGATTGTGGGTGTTTTATTACACATAATTGCAAATAATAAGAAAATTTACTCTTGTTAGGTACTTAACCTAACAAGAGTAAATTTTCTCAAGTAATTAAACATCCATGAAGATTTTTTCTTCACAAATATACCATCCCACTGTTGGGGAAAGGTCTTTCTTGTATCCATTTAGGTAATTAATAACTTTACCTACCCCAATATGGGTTTTAAGCAAAATCTTTAATATCCTTATATTTCCCTACAAAAGTAAACAAAACCACATAATTCTAAAATCAGAAATGTAATGTAGGTTGCAATATCATAAGAGCACTACCACATTAACAATTATATGCACTCAACACGAGTATGAATACAAAATCAATAACTTTACCCAACAAGGTTGGTGAGTGTTTCATAGGTCACACAGTTGAAAGTAATAAATCAAATGAGTATTAATTAATAACATTATTGCTATTATCTATGCTTCTTGATTTGTTTATCTGTACCTATGAGGCAGAATGCGTAATGATCTGTGCTTCTTATCAGGATAGAAAACATGAGATTCTTGATTTTTAAGAGACTATACATTTTAACCTGTTTTCGTTTGTTTGGGGATAAACTTGATAATTATGTCTACATTATAATCAATAGGCATTTGATTATTTTGTATCAACTTTATGTAGATATAAGAAATTCTATAATGCATTTCTAATTTAAGAGTAATTTGGCTTTCTAATTTTCTGAATCCATATTTCAAATAAGTTAGTAATTAAAACATTACATGACATACGTAAATTATGTGCAGGCAAACCGGTCTTACAGAAATAGGTATGCGAAGAAAACATTACTTATTAAATTATCTACTTAGGATTTCCTTATCTAAGTGTTTTAATGGAAAGTTCTAAGATATTTTGCTGTCTGTCAATTATAGACATGTACATCAAAACAATGTTCTATAATATTTTAACCCAGTTCCACGCATGTCTGATAGCTCTATTAGACACGTTAATTCGATTATGTCATTTATCTAACTGATAATAATCCATCACTCCGTATTATTAATTGGTTAACCAACACCTAACAGGAATGCCATTTTTGTCAAAAAAAAACACGTTATGAGACAGGTTGTAATGAACGGAAGGCTAAGAACTCGTCGCCGTATGAAATATGTGTGCTCTTGTGACGACAGCGTGTAAACTAGTGCTAAATTCTCCAACAGAATTCGCGAAACAGGAGTTTTCACTAACCATCACCAAAGTACTGCTTGTTGAGGTATTTCCATCCTTCGGCGCGCTTATCTTCCGAGTCCATAGTACGCTGATTTATATTCTATGGATGTTGGTAAAATAAATACGTCTTTTATTAATAAATTTAAATATTCACACCCGATCAACTCCGCCGACGGCAGTACGCGAACTGTCAATGTCAACGTGAAATCGATTGACAGTCGGTTTGGTTTACTAGGCATAGACAAGAGTCGTTTCAGCCACTTTTATTTTAGGACAGGTTTATTTTAATAGCAACCTTTTTTGGTGTTTGTTTTCTGCTGGAAAATAGGTTGTTGGTATCTTTTGCGTTTACATTGTTCCCTCAGAATATGGGTTGCAATTTTGACTTAGAATCAATATTGACTAAGAATAACCGATGTTGTAAAACAGCTGGCAATTTCGTATAAAAATGATGTGTATGCATATAATAAAAGTCACGTTGCTCCTTCCTACTGAGACAAGGTCTTATAAAACGCTTAATCAGTTATTTTATTCAATACTTAAGAGATTACGACAAAATTAAATGTAACCTCTGTAATATTGTTAGCAAGAGAAATGCGTCAGAGATCACGCCGTGTGTTGATGAAGCCAGTTGACGACATCCAGATGATAACCTTTATATAAATTGCATGATAACGCCTCATACCTAATTATTCCTCGTCGACTTAATAACTAATCGTTCCTAAGTCCACTAATAATGTATTTGAGTTGGTTTCTAGGTTCATATTGTATAAAAATTGTGATAGTGCGATGTTAGCTTCATAGATGTCGTTGACAGTAATTTTATATTGACACGAAACGTTACATGCCTATACCTACCCTACTTTTGTTTTACGAAACCGTTGTTTCGGGAACGAAAGAACTTTGTAGACATATATCACTAATCGATGGTTTAACTATAGCTTTAGGATGAAAGCCATTCAGTTTCACTTGCGGATATTGTTTGTGTGTTGGTTGTGTTAAGTTACAAGTAGTTAGAGCTGTGTGTAGATAAGTATAATGTGACCTAACCACACTAAATAGGATTTGAGAGGTGTTCTAGTCTCTCTTCCGTAATCCGCGAAAATTGGTTTAGACGCGAGACCGGTTTAACATAATCTTATTACCCAATAATGTATAGACAAGACACGGGAACATATATAAAAAACCCGTATTGTAGATAGTATTTGTAAGATATCAATATCGTAGCGATTATAAAGAGGTATACCCTAATTCCATAATTCAGATAATTTATGTAAACAAAGAAATGTCATTGTCAAAGTGACAGGTTAGTGGTACAAAACATTTTATCATTAAATTTATTATTAAATTTAAATTATAATTATAATTATTATATATATAATTATTTTATTATTAAATGTTTACTAAGTAATCATTTAAAATCAAGTTAATTTTAAGAACAATGCAAACAAAATACCGTAGCCAAACAATGTCTTGTGTAGTGTTTCGGAGACGCGCCTTATAATCACTTTAATCAGTCCATAGACGCATTCATCACCATAAGTTTTTCTGTGGCACTCATATATGTTCGAGGCCGCTTTTTAACAGGCGACAAAAAGTCGGGGGCGGCTGCCTTCGAGGGCCCCGGCTGAGGCTCCATTTGTCAAATAACAAATAAAACTTAACAAACAATTAAAAAAAAACAAGGAAATATAACAAACAACAACAAGATGAAAAACTTAACACGATGATGCACAATATTAACAAAATTAACAAACACGCAGCGAAAACGGGAAAAGAAAACGAATGTATTGAACAATAAACAACTTTGAGATTTTGTCAAAGGAAATTTGAAAATGTTTTGTACTCCTACAGTGTTACCAGTATCATAAAATACTTTATACCAGAAAATCTCCTTTTTTTAATAACTTTGTTGAAAACTGAAAATTTATAAAAGTAATTACGGTATGATATTTTTTAAATTATTATTTCTAAAACCAGTACATAAAAGAGAATCTAACCCTTTTTCTGGCATTTTCAGTGAATTACCATTAATAAAACATTTTTTGATCTGTTATCCCCTTTGTTTACATAAATTATCTGAGTTAGGAATTTAGGGTAAGTATATGTAGGTATTATAGCATGTAGTTATGAGGTGAGATAAAAAAAAAGAATTTTTGCTTAGTGTTTTTATTTCACGAAGACGCGTAGTGTGAGTTTAATAACAAAAGCATAAGGTTCATATTGCAATGATTTACGCGTCTTCGCGGCTTAAAAAGACTACCTAATTTAAATCTTGAAAAGTTAGTGCATTTCTCTTTTTGTAGGCCTCGTCGTTCCATTAATGATATTTTCAGGAATTCGTTTAAACGAGACTTCGAATCCTAAACAGTCTTCCTTCGGGAACCAGATAAGTCCAAGAGTGTGTTCTCCCTCATCTTGTTGATCCATTTTGAACTTTACAGCCGAAGTACCGAGGGATTCTTTTGGTAAACAATCCAAAACAGCTGTACAGTTACTTATTGTCCAGTTTCTTATTTCGAAGCCGCCTTGACTATGAATGTAAACAATATCCTCTGCGTAATGTTGTTTACATATTGCGTGAACAACGGCTGGCATTGACGATTGGAATCTGACCGAAATTTTGTTGTTGATAAATTGAGCGAAGAAGGGGGAACAATTAGCACCAAATATAAGTGACGTCATCGCATAGGTTTTCACAGGATCGCCTGGATTGTCTCGCCTTTGTGTGTCTTGATCTTCAGGAATAATCTTTACCCTGAGGAAATGATCCGTGATGTCGGCTGATGTAGTGATTTTATTTTCCCTGAATCTCAGCATTATTCCATACAGTGACATCAGTGGATCCCTTGGTGTACACAACCGGCTTAACATCTTGGCGTTTAGTGCATTCGAAGTGGCAGCTATAGCAATATCCTTAAGTGTCTGAGCTAATTGTGGAAAATCTGTAGGCGGCGTTGCACCGGGCAATATATGCGTAGTTGAGGATAGAACTACGGCGGCGGCGTTGCGGAATTCATCCGTGCAATGCTGACGCGGTGATGATGCCCCGGCACGTAAAGCCTCTTTAACGTCCTGCTGACTATGCTCAGGCCACTGTTCCACTTTTTGCGACACAACCACTGAAGACTTATCACAACTTTCGCGAGATTTTTGAGAACACTTTTCCTTTAGCGCGGCGATATCTGCCGCAAGTTTCTTCTCAATAATATCCATTTGTATCTTCGCAATAGCTTTTGCTGCTTCCAATTGTAATTGTTTCTTGCGAGCTTCGAACGACTTCTTACGTGAAACCATGGAGCCTTTTTTCGACGCAACAATAGATTTGTGGCAGCCAGCTTCAATTTTGAGGCTACCTCCTTTAATACCTTCGGATCTTGCATCATGTTTTGTTCCAGAGGTTCCTTCCTTGGCGGATTGTTCTTGCGATAGCTTCTCCTTTTCCTTTGCGCCACGAGTTTGTACCATCTTGTGTGACGGTGGAGAATTGAACATTCCAGAATTTGCCAGTCAATAACTAGGTGGTTGGTTCTTGATCTATGACGATCCGGCTCGAAGGACCAGCTTTGTAGACGACAGGAAGGATAAATGATGCAAGATTTTCGTATTTTTGGTCGTCCGGTAAACAAACGTGCGCCCAGTGCCGGTACACCGAAAAATGGTTCAATGGTTCATAGCCTACGCTGTTTTTGTTCTATTTATAACCTCGGTTACCCTGCCTCCCGCAGATTCCCCTTTGACACCTGGGCACGCACTTGAAGCCGACCGACCCGTTTATTACACAAGAAATTAATATAAACATAATTTTAGCTTAGGTTAACATACAATTCAATAACAGTAAGAATAAGGTGTATTGTGTCGGTAACAGTTAGTAAAATCTAAAAAAAACTGTGTCCGGTAGTGAATTTGCATTCACAAAATAGAAATAAAATACGTCTACCATAGCTACCTAAACACTTCCCAGTTCCTAAAAACATGTACTAAACCTAAACGCGGTGCACCCTGTCGCCCCGCTTCTTCGAGAGGCTTTGAAAACCAACAGATGGCAGAGTATGCATCCAAGTTGCCTGTCTGAAACCCTGGCCTATTTTTTTTGTGTCAATAAAATTATTATATTAATAATATTTTACGTTACCAGAGCGAAATGGATTGGATCGGGAGGCCAATATAGCTCAACCAAGGTTATTTTTTACTTTTTTCTTATAAGAATATCGCTCAAACGAGCGGGGTTGAGCTGCGATTCGTTAGCGATTTTCAACAATTTTGTTAGTAGATTTTGGCTCTTATTTTATGTCACTAAAGGGCTGTAGTTCAAGGCTCTGTAGCCCCTTGGCAGCAAGTTCTCAAGCCATTCATCGACGTCCTTTATCAACCTTTTCGGGGCCCGCATGTTCAGGGCCCCCGAGGCGCTGCGCTAATGGTAGCTCAAGCCCCGCACCAAAGCCATCAAATAACGGTCGTTGCTTCTTTGGATGGAGACTATTGAGCAGTGGACTGTGACAATTTATTAAAATAATAGTAATTGTATTTCAAGACACGTGTATACTGTGACGTCACGGCTGTTGCAATGGCTGAGCGATTGGCGTCTGCGCCACGGGTTGCCAGTTCGATTCTCGCACGGAACACATTATTTTTGTATGGGCTATAGATAGTTGTTCCGGGCGTTTGTGCATGTGAGATTTACTTATGTGAAATTCTAGAGTGCGGAAAAGTTTTAAATAAAAAAAATCATAAGACACAAGTTCAATTCAAATGAGAATTCCACGACAGAAAACAAGCCGAAGTAGAGGGAATACGCAAATCAGGTACACCAACCGCCATTACAGTAATCGATATGAATTGCAGAAGTTACCAATTCCTTTCGATGTAATTACGCTAGATGAAGCAAACCAGACGACCGTAATTTAAGTAACTAATTGTGTTAGCTTAATTTCAAGTTGGATGCTTCGGGGTCGCATCGCTAGATGGCATTAGTGGTCATTAGCGGGTAGCTGGGTAGTCAATTAATTTGTATAGCAACTTTTGCGACTTAAAAAGGTTTTCTACAGCAATCTTGTGACCTATTTATTTCAAACCGACCTCATTCACATAAATCGATTCCAGTTACACTGAAAAACACTAGGCGAAACTGCTTTCCATTACCTATTTAATATGACGTAGTACTTACATACTCCGCTGCGTACTCCGCACATATTTTCAAATGCAAATCACAAAAGCAAATGTTTACCAATACATCTGTGACGTCACTTGTCACGAACTGTCTATGAATGAAAGTGAACGATGTTCGGTGGGTGGGACGCGCTAATTTAGTTTGCATTTGCATGCAGTTGGCTACGTCATTTGATGCCCTTGACATTGTCAGTAGTCAATGTACTAAGTACATGAACTATTAATACGTTCAAGAGCAGTTCAATGAAAATTCCGAGTAGCGTGATGTGAGCTACTTCTTCCGTTCTAATCTGGGCATAAAACAGTAGATAGCGGAGTTAGGAGGTAGTGCTTGATGCAAGTTCTAAGTAATGTTAACTTCTGCTATAGAACATGTGCTTTCTAATAGCCAACTACAAACAGTTCTGTGAATACAACGAAACGAACGGTGTTAGAGATTATTGCCATTTCCAACAATATCGCCTCGCGTGGCACACCATAGGGTACTTCTCCTGTCTTCTTGGCATAGTTGCCTATTACGAAACACACAGGATAATAGAGCGTGTGGCCCTCTTCTGTATTCTGTTTTAGTCTATTCTCTACATTGCCGCAGTCTCTACTTCTTCAGTACGCCTCTTTCTAACCCCTCCGAGATTAAATGTACCTATTTACGTACTAGATACTCGGATAATTGACGCAATGTTGTGATTAAAATAGGCTATCAACTGTACTGTTGCATTCAAGTTTGGGCAGAGCCGACACACCTACACATCCCTAGAAATTTGGCTCTCACTGCCAGAGAAAGATCGGACGATCGAGATTATATTCATATATCTATTGTTAGTACAGATGCTGTAATATCTGGTGCCATTTAGGCAGATAGCATAACACCACGCCTGTATTCCCCGAAGGGCTAGGCAGAGGTGTATAGTATACCCTCATTTCGCCGTTAAGTTTAAGTCCAATGTAATAGGAGGCGAGCCTATTGCCATCAACCGTGCACAAATCTAGACTCCGGGCTGCTACTGAGAAATTCTCAAACCCAATAACACTTTGCCCGACCTGGGGATCGAACCCAGAGGGCCTACTCCCTAAGTCCGTCAACGAAGTTAGCCACCCGTCCGAAAGACCTATGTGAAGCTGGCAACTAAGTATCTAATAATTAATGTTTATGACTTCCATTCGATTGTACCACGTTTGTACCGGATTGTACCGCTTTTTTTTTCGTTTGTACCCTAAGGGGGTAAGAGATATAGGGGTTGGAAAATTCGTATAAAAAATGTAAAAAAATGGCAACTGGGTATATAATTATTAATGTTTATGACTTCCATTCGATTGTACCGCGTTTGTACCGGATTGTACCGCTTTCCAAATCGTTTGTACCCCAAGGACGTAAGAGATATAGGGGTTGAAAGTTTCGAATAAAAAATGGCAACTTGCGAGTTTACAATTATTGATGTTTATGACTTCCATTCGATTGTACCGCGTTTGTACCGGATTGTACCACTTTTCAAATCGTTTGTACCCTAAAAACGTAAGAGATATAGGGGTTGAAAGTTTCGAATAAAAAATGGCAACTTGCGAGTTTACAATTATTGATGTTTATGACTTCCATTCGATTGTACCGCGTTTGTACCGGATTGTACCGCTTTCCAAATCGTTTGTACCTTAAGGAGCTAAGAGATATAAGGGTTGAAAATTTCGAATAAAAAATGGAAACTTGTGGGTTTAGAATTAGTTTATGATTTTCATTTGATTGTACCACGTTTGTACCGGATCGTACCGCTTTTTTTTTCGTTTGTACCCTAAGGGGGTAAGAGATATAGGGGTTGGAAAATTCGTATAAAAAAATGTAAAAAAATGGCAACTGGGTATATAATTATTAATGTTTATGACTTCCATTCGATTGTACCGCGTTTGTACCGGATTGTACCGCTTTCCAAATCGTTTGTACCCTAAGGACGTAAGAGATATAGGGGTTGAAAGTTTCGAATAAAAAATGGCAACTTGCGAGTTTACAATTATTGATGTTTATGACTTCCATTTGATTGTACCGCGTTTGTACCGGATTGTACCGCTTTCCAAATCGTTTGTACCCTAAAGACGTAAGAGATATAGGGGTTGAAAGTTTCGAATAAAAATGGCAACTTGCGAGTTTACAATTATTGATGTTTATGACTTCCATTCGATTGTACCGCGTTTGTACCGGATTGTACCGCTTTCCAAATCGTTTGTACCTTAAGGAGCTAAGAGATATAAGGGTTGAAAATTTCGAATAAAAAATGGAAACTTGTGGGTTTAGAATTAGTTTCGATTTTCATTTGATTGTACCACGTTTGTACCGGATCGTACCGCTTTTTTTTTCGTTTGTACCCTAAGGGGGTAAGAGATATAGGGGTTGGAAAATTCGTATAAAAAATGTAAAAAAATGGCAACTGGGTATATAATTATTAATGTTTATGACTTCCATTCGGTTGTACCGCGTTTGTACCGGATTGTACCGCTTTCCAAATCGTTTGTACCCTAAGGACGTAAGAGATATAGGGGTTGAAAGTTTCGAATAAAAAATGGCAAATTGCGAGTTTACAATTATTGATGTTTATGACTTCCATTCGATTGTACCGCGTTTGTACCGGATTGTACCGCTTTCCAAATCGTTTGTACCCTAAGGACGTAAGAAATATAGGGGTTGAAAGTTTCGAATAAAAAATGGCAACTTGCGAGTTTACAATTATTGATGTTTATGACTTCCATTCGATTGTACTGCGTTTGCACCGGATTGTACCGCTTTCCAAATCGTTTGTACCCTAAGGGGGTAAGAGATATAGGGGTTGGAAAATTCGTATAAAAAATGTAGAAAAATGGCAACCGCGTGTATAATTATTAATGTTTATGGCTTCCCTTCGATTGTACCACGTTAGTACCGGATTGTACCGCTTGCCAAATCGTTTGTACCCTAAGGGGGTAAGAGATATAGGGGTTGGAAAATTCGTATAAAAAATGTAGAAAAATGGCAACCGGGTGTATAATTATTAATGTTTATGGCTTCCCTTCGATTGTACCACGTTAGTACCGGATGGTACCGCTTGCCAAATCGTTGGTACCCTAAGGGGGTAAGAAATATAGGGGTTGGTAACTTTGTAAAAAAAATGCGAGACTTGGTGGTTTACAATTATTAATGTTTATGACTTCGATTCGATTGTACTGCGTTTGTACCGGATTATACCGCTTTCCAAATCGTTTGTACCCTAAGGGGGTAAGAGATATAGGGGTTGGAAAATTCGTATAAAAAATGTAGAAAAATGGCAACCGGGTGTATAATTATTAATGTTTATGGCTTCCCTTCGATTGTACCACGTTAGTACCGGATTGTACCGCTTGCCAAATCGTTTGTACCCTAAGGGGGTAAGAAATATAGGGGTTGGTAACTTTGTAAAAAAAATGGAGACTTGGGGGTGTACAATTATTAATGTTTATGATTACCATTCGATTGTACCACGTTTGTACCGGATTGTACCGCTTTCCAAATCGAGTGTACCCTAAGGGCTTAAGAAATATAGGGGTTGGAAAATTCGTATAAAAAATGTAGAAAAATGGCAACCGGGTGCATAATTATTAATGTTTATGGCTTCCCTTCGATTGTACCCTGTAAGTACCGGATTGTACCGCTTTCCAAATCGTTTGTACCGTAAGGGGGTAAGAGATATAAGGGTTGGTAACTTTGTAAAAAAAATGGAGACTTGGGGGTTTACAATTATTAATGTTTATGACTTCCTTTCGACTGTTCTACGTTTGTACCGGATTGTACTGCTTTTCAAATCGTTTTTACCCTAAGGGGGTAAGAAATATAGGGGTTGGTAACTTTGTAACAAAAATGGAGACTTGGGGGTTTACAATTATTAATGTTTATGACTTCCATTCGACTGTTCTACGTTTGTACCGGATTGTACCACTTTCTAAATCGTTTGTACCCTAAGGGGGTAAGAGATATAGGGGTAGGAATATTTGAAAAAAAAAATGTATCTTGGGGGTGTACAATTATTAATGTTTATGACTTACATTCGATTGTAAGTCATAATTATATTACCCGATTGTAATCATATTACCCAGTTACTGGGTTGTGGAGGTCTGATAGGCAGTCGCTCCATGTAAAATACTGATAGTCAGCTGCATCCGGTTCGACTGGAAGCCGACCCCAACATAGTTGGGAAAAGGCTAGGCAGATGATGACTTACATTCGATTGTACCGTGTTTGTACCGGATCGTACTGCTTAACAAATTGTGTGTAACCGTAAGGGTGTAAGAGATATAGAGGTTGGTAACTTCGTGTAAGAAATGGTAACTGGGTATTCAATTTTTTTTATGACTTCCATTCGATTGTATCACGTTTGTGCCGGAACTCGCAAGTTGCCATTTTTTATTCGAAACTTTCAACCCCTACATTTCTTACGTCCTTAGGGTACAAACGATTTGGAAAGCGGTACAATCCGGTACAAACGTAGAACAGTCGAATGGAAGTCATAAACATTAATAATTGTAAACCACCAAGTCTCGCATTTTTTTTACAAAGTTACCAACCCCTATATTTCTTACCCCCTCAGGGTACAAACGATTTGGCAAGCGGTACAATCCGGTACTAACGTGGTACAATCGAAGGGAAGCCATAAACATTAATAATTATACACCCGGTTGCCATTTTTCTACATTTTTATACGAATTTTACAACCCCTATATCTCTTACCCCCTAAGGGTACAAACGATTTGGAAAGCGGTACAATCTGGTACAAACGCAGTACAATCGAATCGAAGTCATAAACATTAATAATTGTAGACCCCCAAGTCTCCATTTTTTATTCGAAGTTACCAACCCCTATATCTCTTACCCCCTTAAGGGTACAAACGATTTGGAAAGCGGTACAATCCGGTACAAACGCAGTACAATCGAATGGAAGTCATAAACATCAATAATTGTAAACTCCCAAGTCTCCATTTTTTTTACAAAGTTACCAACCCCTATATTTCTTACCCCCTCAGGGTACAAACGATTCGGAAAGCGGTACAATCCGGTACAAACGTAGAACAGTCGAATGGAAGTCATAAACATTAATAATTGTAAACCACCAAGTCTCGCATTTTTTTTACAAAGTTACCAACCCCTATATTTCTTACCCCCTTAGGGTACAAACGATTTGGCAAGCGGTACCATCCGGTACTAACGTGGTACAATCGAAGGGAAGCCATAAACATTAATAATTATACACCCGGTTGCCATTTTTCTACATTTTTATACGAATTTTACAACCCCTATATCTCTTACCCCCTTAGGGTACAAACGATTTGGAAAGCGGTACAATCCGGTGCAAACGCAGTACAATCGAATCGAAGTCATAAACATTAATAATTGTAAACCCCCAAGTCTTAATTTTTTTTACAAAGTTACCAACCCCTATATTTCTTACCCCCTTAGGGTACAAACGATTTGGCAAGCGGTACAATCCGGTACTAACGTGGTACAATCGAAGGGAAGCCATAAACATTAATAATTATACACCCGGTTGCCATTTTTCTACATTTTTTATACGAATTTTTCAACCCCTATATCTCTTACCCCCTTAGGGTACAAACGATTTGGAAAGCGGTACAATCCGGTACAAACGCATTACAATCGAATCGAAGTCATAAACATTAATAATTGTAAACCACCAAGTCTCGCATTTTTTTTACAAAGTTACCAACCCCTATATTTCTTACCCCCTTAGGGTACAAACGATTTGGCAAGCGGTACCATTCGGTACTAACGTGGTACAATCGAAGGGAAGCCATAAACATTAATAATTATACACCCGGTTGCCATTTTTCTACATTTTTTATACGAATTTTCCAACCCCTATATCTCTTACCCCCTTAGGGTACAAACGATTTGGAAAGCGGTACAATCCGGTGCAAACGCAGTACAATCGAATGGAAGTCATAAACATCAATAATTGTAAACTCGCAAGTTGCCATTTTTTATTCGAAACTTTCAACCCCTATATTTCTTACGTCCTTAGGGTACAAACGATTTGGAAAGCGGTACAATCCGGTACAAACGCGGTACAATCGAATGGAAGTCATAAACATCAATAATTGTAAACTCGCAAGTTGCCATTTTTTATTCGAAACTTTCAACCCCTATATCTCTTACGTCCTTAGGGTACAAACGATTTGGAAAGCGGTACAATCCGGTACAAACGCGGTACAATCGAATGGAAGTCATAAACATTAATAATTATATACCCAGTTGCCATTTTTTTACATTTTTTATACGAATTTTCCAACCCCTATATCTCTTACCCCCTTAGGGTACAAACGAAAAAAAAAGCGGTACGATCCGGTACAAACGTGGTACAATCAAATGAAAATCATAAACTAATTCTAAACCCACAAGTTTCCATTTTTTATTCGAAATTTTCAACCCTTATATCTCTTAGCTCCTTAAGGTACAAACGATTTGGAAAGCGGTACAATCCGGTACAAACGCGGTACAATCGAATGGAAGTCATAAACATTAATAATTGTAAACTCGCAAGTTGCCATTTTTTATTCGAAACTTTCAACCCCTATATTTCTTACGTCCTTAAGGTACAAACGATTTGGAAAGCGGTACAATCCGGTACAAACGCGGTACAATCGAATGGAAGTCATAAACATCAATAATTGTAAACTCGCAATTTGCCATTTTTTATTCGAAACTTTCAACCCCTATATCTCTTACGTCCTTAGGGTACAAACGATTTGGAAAGCGGTACAATCCGGTACTAACGTGGTACAATCGAAGGGAAGCCATAAACATTAATAATTATACACCCGGTTGCCATTTTTCTACATTTTTTATACGAATTTTCCAACCCCTATATCTCTTACCCCCTTAGGGTACAAACGAAAAAAAAAGCGGTACGATCCGGTACAAACGTGGTACAATCAAATGAAAATCGAAACTAATTCTAAACCCACAAGTTTCCATTTTTTATTCGAAATTTTCAACCCTTATATCTCTTAGCTCCTTAAGGTACAAACGATTTGGCAAGCGGTACAATCCGGTACTAACGTGGTACAATCGAAGGGAAGCCATAAACATTAATAATTATACACCCGGTTGCCATTTTTCTACATTTTTTTATACGAATTTTCCAACCCCTATATCTCTTACCCCCTTAGGGTACAAACGATTTGGAAAGCGGTACAATCCGGTGCAAACGCAGTACAATCGAATGGAAGTCATAAACATCAATAATTGTAAACTCGCAAGTTGCCATTTTTTATTCGAAACTTTCAACCCCTATATTTCTTACGTCCTTAGGGTACAAACGATTTGGAAAGCGGTACAATCCGGTACAAACGCGGTACAATCGAATGGAAGTCATAAACATCAATAATTGTAAACTCGCAATTTGCCATTTTTTATTCGAAACTTTCAACCCCTATATCTCTTACGTCCTTAGGGTACAAACGATTTGGAAAGCGGTACAATCCGGTACAAACGCGGTACAATCGAATGGAAGTCATAAACATTAATAATTATATACCCAGTTGCCATTTTTTTACATTTTTTATACGAATTTTCCAACCCCTATATCTCTTACCCCCTTAGGGTACAAACGAAAAAAAAAGCGGTACGATCCGGTACAAACGTGGTACAATCAAATGAAAATCATAAACTAATTCTAAACCCACAAGTTTCCATTTTTTATTCGAAATTTTCAACCCTTATATCTCTTAGCTCCTTAAGGTACAAACGATTTGGAAAGCGGTACAATCCGGTACAAACGCGGTACAATCGAATGGAAGTCATAAACATCAATAATTGTAAACTCGCAAGTTGCCATTTTTATTCGAAACTTTCAACCCCTATATCTCTTACGTCTTTAGGATACAAACGATTTGGAAAGCGGTACAATCCGGTACAAACGCGATACAATCAAATGGACGTCATAAACATCAATAATTGTAAACTCGCAAGTTGCCATTTTTTATTCGAAACTTTCAACCCCTATATCTCTTACGTCCTTAGGGTACAAACGATTTGGAAAGCGGTACAATCCGGTACAAACGTGGTACAATCGAATGGAAGTCATAAACATTAATAATTATATACCCAGTTGCCATTTTTTTACATTTTTTTATACGAATTTTCCAACCCCTATATCTCTTACCCCCTTAGGGTACAAACGAAAAAAAAAAGCGGTACGATCCGGTACAAACGTGGTACAATCAAATGAAAATCATAAACTAATTCTAAACCCACAAGTTTCCATTTTTTATTCGAAATTTTCAACCCTTATATCTCTTAGCTCCTTAAGGTACAAACGATTTGGAAAGCGGTACAATCCGGTACAAACGCGGTACAATCGAATGGAAGTCATAAACATCAATAATTGTAAACTCGCAAGTTGCCATTTTTTATTCGAAACTTTCAACCCCTATATCTCTTACGTTTTTAGGGTACAAACGATTTGAAAAGCGGTACAATCCGGTACAAACGCGGTACAATCGAATGGAAGTCATAAACATCAATAATTGTAAACTCGCAAGTTGCCATTTTTTATTCGAAACTTTCAACCCCTATATCTCTTACGTCCTTGGGGTACAAACGATTTGGAAAGCGGTACAATCCGGTACAAACGCGGTACAATCGAATGGAAGTCATAAACATTAATAATTATATACCCAGTTGCCATTTTTTTACATTTTTTATACGAATTTTCCAACCCCTATATCTCTTACCCCCTTAGGGTACAAACGAAAAAAAAAGCGGTACAATCCGGTACAAACGTGGTACAATCGAATGGAAGTCATAAACATTAATTATTAGATACTTAGTTGCCAGCTTCACATAGGTGTCCGAAAGTAGCCCGAAACGTAGGAGTGAACAAAACAAGTGTCAAGTTCAACTTTTCGGACGGGCAAAAACACATCGGTATTCTGTAGTAGGGACAACTGTCAAATCGTGTTGTCATTCATTCTTAGTTCGGGTTCCGAAATAATCATATGTCCGTAGGTGATAGGGAGTAGGAAACGCTCGTAACTAAGGCCGAAACCACGGACTTCGTGCTTAGGGAGTAGATCCCCAGGACCGTGAGCTCAGCAGTCGCACTTGCAACCACTAGACCAACGAGGCAGTCTTATTATGGCAGATATACATTTCTATATCTGGTACTATTAGTCCGGCTGCACGAATGCGCGTTCGCCGTTAGGTAATTGGATTTCCTGACGTCCGTTCGTAGCTCGGCTATTCAATGATCTCTGTGGCTCGGCTGTGTAGTAATCTGAAGGCTGGGAGCCTACTCCGAACAATGATCGTCGAAGTTTCCGATCGAAACAATACAACGACGAATAGCGAACTTATACACGATCAAAGTATTGTCAAACAACAAACTACTAGATGTCAATGAACATGTGGGAGTAGGGTGAACGAAAGACAAAGTGTCAAATCTCGAAAATCGAATCGATCGTCGAATCCGAAAGATTTTCGTGGTTGGGAAACGTGCAAGCCGAAACTTATTTCGATTTTCGGAGTAGACCCCCTGATCGCCTGATTGTTATGCTATCTTATTATGTCTCATGTTCTTTCAATAGCAGATTGGGTGGAATGGATGGTAGTTATATTGAATGCAATTACACGATAAGTTTAAACCCGCAAGTGTAATTTTCGCAAGTAGGTATCTAATAATAAGGATCGGTAGATAAGCTTCGTAAGCGCTTTTGTGCTTTATGGGTTACAACTCTATTAACGTAGCCGATGAGATACACCTAGATGTAGTACATACCTTATATCTTATCAACGATATGAACCTAGAAAATATCTACCTTACATTCTGGAAAGATAATGCCCGACCATCAAGTTTGGCTGGTGCTACAAGGCACAATAAAATCGACGAAGCTATTATCACTAATAGTGCGCTTGGAGGACATTACTAAACAATTTTAAGATAGGAACGTGTTTAGTTCTTTATGGCTATCTTTATAGCTAATAACTAGATTAGATAGAAGAAAGGTCTGTCAAATCACAATTATTATCTTTGTCGATTGTCACTTGTCACTTTTGATAGACAGCAATTGTGGCGGGCAAATAATATTGTTTCATTATATCGACTGGGGCTCGAAAAAGTTGGGATGGGGCTTATTGGCAATTTCTACTTCGATTACAGAATGTAATGTTGATTCAGAGGATTAGGTTAAGGGCTTTCCAATAGCTGTTGTTAATATAGCAAATGAGATAAACGCTATTAAAAATAGACAAGCAATTGCGACATGTATGGAACGAAAGCGTCCCGCTGTTAATCTAAAAGAAGAAAATTAAACTCTAGATTAGCTGAGGTACCTAGGTAATTAAAAGATGTCCTGTGGAAGATGAATTTGTACTACAGCTGAGTTTAACCAAGTGGATAAGCAAAGAAGCCATTGGGAAGAATGGAAAACGATTAATAAATGGAATGCCTGTGTGTTCCCCTGTGGATTTATTGATATCTGATAGTTTTCTGGGGAATCCTTAATATGTGAATGGCCTTCTAGCTTGATTTAGCATCAATAGCTTCTATTTCTATATATATTTAGCATTCATAATACAAAGACTGCCTCGTTGGTCTAGTGGTCGCAAGCGCGACTGCTGAGCGTGAGGTCTTGGGTTCGATCCCCAGGTCGGGCAAAGTGTTATTGGGTTTTTCCGTGTGGAATTTCTCAGTAGCAGCTCGGAATCTGGATTTGTGCCCGGTTGATGGCAATAGGCTCGCTCTCTATTACATGGGACTTAAACATAACGGCGAAACGTGGGTGTACCATACACCTCTGCCAACCCTTCGGGGAATAAGGCGTGAAGTTATGTTTATGTGTTGTGTCATAATACAAAGCTAATAATTTAATGTTCTTTAAAGACATTCAATTATTAGCTTTGTATTATGAAAGCTAAATATATTTAATGTCTTTATATTATTAGCTTGGACATTTAATTATTTGTATTGGACAAGAGACAACTTTCCGTAATTGTTTGCTCATAGTCTCCTGTCATGAAGCATCGCACGTGCACGATACGACAATCAGTCGGAAGGCGGGAAATACCGACGTCGATAAATTGGCAGCACATCAATCAATATTGTTTATACAGACAACCAATTTTGTTAATTGAAATATGGTTACCTAGTCTTGGTTACAGTGTCAATATTATACTCTGTTCAACGAGAAATGAGTCTTGACATAGCGGTAATTTCGTAAATTGCAGCCGCAAGGAGATTGCTATCGACAAAACGTAAACGACATCATCAAAAACCGTAAAATAGCTATATTATCCATGCTTTTTTTTAAATACTTTTTTGATATTTAATATCGTTTTGTAGGGAAACGCTAAGAGTCACCTTACGGTGAAAAGGGAATGGTAACAATAAATGAATGATTATTTTAGTTTATTTGTTGTATTTATAAATCTGCCAGGTGTTAATTAGATAATTTTTTCGTAATAGATCGAGTATTCCAATCCAACAAATAATTTTGTCGTCGCATTTTCTCGTGTCGAGACGAGATAATTATGATGCGCTGCGTATTTTAGGTTTGCTGACCCGGTATAACAGTTTTTATCCACATCGAGGGATGATAGTTAGCTTTTTTACAGGTAAGTACTTTCTGTTTTGTGCCAGTCTTTCGCTCTTGCCTACAACAAAGTTATAAAACAAAGTATGTCAATGGTATGGAGCAGTAATATTTGGTAACTGTACCTAATAGCCCAATTCTGTATGCCATAAATATAGTAGTAATTAGTCATTTAACGCTGTAAACATTTCTGTTGTTTTGAGTAGGTATATTAATGTTATGCATCACGTGCTTGAGTATTGACATAGTTGGCACGACCTGGATTTGTACTTATCCCGTAAAGAAAACGAGCGCAAAGATGAACGGTATTATAAAATCGATTCATTACCGCCAATAACGCTTTGATTGAAGATTGAGAAGATGTAACATGAATTTGAAAACAGAAAATAAAACGCTTCAAAGATTTTATGCTATCGTAAATTTTTTTTGGAGATTAATGTCCTCATATATTATAGACTAAAAAAATAGTAATAAGTTTGTAGCATGTTGTTTCAATGCGCCCTTTCAAAAATCTTAACGTCTAATGACAAAGTATGTTAGCAATTTACAGAGAACCTCAATGTCGAGCTCCACACCGTACGCGTAAAATAACTTTGCCTCTCTGAAACCAGGCTCTCAGAATTCTGTTCCACACTTCAGAGGAGCATAGTTATTTACCACGCAAAAATAATTTTGTCACTTTGAAACCAGACTAGGTATCAGCGTTCTGGGGGCTTACTATGTCCTCTTAAAGCTGGACAGAAGTTGCCTGGAAGTTGAACTGCCTTGCTTTTTTGTACTATGACATCGTTAGAGCAGGCCTGCGGCAGGCCTGCTACGTTGACATTTACGAAATCCGTTCACCTTTTTTTTTTGTATAGACTTTTTCTAAGTACCATGAACAAGCACCTTTAGTACTGTCACGGTACGATTTACAGCGATTCAGAAGCAGGCCTGTTTTTGAACGGAACTTGACTGGCTGGCATTTGAACGTTTTCATAAGAGGTGAATGGTAAGCCCCCTGGGGCCTAATTCTCCTAAAATAAATCTTGATAAATCACAACCGAACCAAGGCCGAACCGTTCATTCAGACAGTTCTCAATTTCAAAAGCTATCAAATTGTTTGACACAAAAAACAAAATCAATCATTTTGAAAGTTTTCGAAAACAAAAACTGACTGACGGTTGTGGTTCGATTGCGTTTGGCAACAATTTATTTTAGGAGAATTGGGCCCCTGTTCCTCGCATCAGAGATGCAAAGTTATTTTATTCGTATTGTAGTTAAACCGCAGAATATTCTATACGTAGTTAGAACTAACTGTGCAGTTTCTAAACATAGAGTAGCTAACGAACATGCGGAGACAGCAATGAATTGGATCATCAAGGAAATTGCAGCCTACACGATACCCACGCCCCGCCGTATCTGTCCGGTCATCCGACGCTGGGAATTACCGTCTACGACACAATAAAAATATAGTTTAATAACGTTATGTTTCCTTTTCACTATCGAGCTATCGTAGTAAGAATGTCAAGTTTTACGATGACCCGCGAAATATTTAAATTCTACTCGACCGTTTGATAGACATGTTGTTGTTATTTATTCTGAAAGTGAACAAAAAATTGGGGATGCCTCAAGGTAGTATTTTAGGACCGTTGTTCTTAATGCCGGATATTATTATTATATTATTATTTTAATTTCTTCCGTCGCCGGGTAAGTAGGTCGTAACAGGTGACTACCAATACAATTGTGTTAGAAAAATGGCAATAGGCTAGCCACCTATTACATGGGACTTAATACAAGGAGCGAAACGTGGGTGTACAGACTCTTGTAATAGGAGAACACCTCTGCTAACCCCTTTGGGGATCACAGGCGCGAGTGTTACGTAGGTATGTATTATTATTTTAACAATGTATTATATTACTTCTAGAATAGTTTGGAGTACCATTTTATGGACTCGAGAGTCGCCCATCATCCACCGCCTCGGACTCACCTCATTCCTTCCCTGACAGGGATTGATTGGATACTTGATGAACGTCAGTACATGAGCGAGACGCGGAAAATCCCTCCGTCCTGAGAGAGCTGTAAAACGGGACATCCCGCCAAAAGCGGGACGTCTGACAACACTGACGGTGATGCACCACATTCATACTCGACTTCATTCATATGTTCATAATCAACCAATCTGATATAATGTAGAAAGGTGCATGTTATGCTTGTATGGAATGCTATAATAAACGGCTATAGTAAGTTATAAACAACAACTACCGGCGCTCCATGGATGAAATTCGTGCCAAAACTGTACTACAATGAATTGCTTTGTGCTCTTAATCAATTTATCTTCTATTTATTTAAAGCAGACTGTCTCGTTGGTCTAGTGATTGTAAGCGTGACTGCTGAGCGTGAGATCCTGGGTTCGTTTCGTAGGTTGGGTAAAATGTTATTGGGTTTTCGCTGTGGAATTTTCTCAGTAGCAGCCCGGAGTTTGAATGTGTGCCCGATTGATGGCAGTAGGATCGCCCCCTATTACATGGAACTGATGGGACTTCAATATAACGGCGAAATGAGGATGTAGTATAAGTACACCTTTGCCCAATTCCTCAGTGAATACTGCGTGATGTTATTTTATTTTTATATCCTTCGATCAATAATCCTCTGATCGAAGTTTATATCAGATATTGATGATAATTCAAGTCGTAAGTGTCATTATATGAATTTTTGTCTATAATACCTCAAATATTTGAGAAGTCCCAGTATAAACATCGTTGTTGTCTCGTCAAATCTATACATATAATAAAACAGTAAAAAAACTGTGTCTGTACATTGAATATATTACAAAAAAAATAGTTGAGGGGGGTTTAGAAACAGTAATAGAGCACGAATCCAAAAAAAAAAATTCTGTCTGTTTGTCTGTGTGTCTGTTTGTTTGTACACGCTAATCTTCGGAACTACTGGACGGATTTGAATGATTATTTTTTTGTTGTATAGGTATTAAGTCTGGGCAACATATAGGCTATAATTTATCTTGGAATCTTGAATCCCTGATGCAGAACCGCAACAGACCAGCTAAACTATACGAGATACAAAAATGGTACCACAGCAAAAATTGTTCTACGTGATGAGCATTTTCTGCTGAGAGAATAAATTTGAAGATCTGGAACACCTGATATGGAACTCCAAGAGCCCAGCTACACTATAACATATATAGGAATGACGTCTTAGCAAGAGTTGTTCAACCTGATGAGCACTCTCTGTTGACGTATAAAAACTGAAGTTTGGAACACCTGTTGTGTAATTCCAAGCGTCCAGCTACACTATAACACATATAGGAATGACGTTTTAGCAAAAGTTGTTTGTTCTGATGGGCATTTCCTGTTGAATTATAAAAATCGAAGATCAGAAACATCTGATGTGGAAATAAAAGCTATCACTAATTTCACCGTATAATTATAAAATAACATAAGCTGGGAGTACCTCCACGCGGTGACAGCGGTAACAGTTAAGGACTGATTTTCGATGACGATGGTATATCATTGAAAATTTGACTCTACTGGCCAAAACTCCCATTTATTTTTTTATTTTATCGAATAAATATGCCTTCGGGCTTATGTTATTTCAGTGTTTAGTTTCCTTTTCCATTTATCTTCGTGACACGGTAGCCTACCTGGTAACGCAGGGGAGCAGTCACTTAGATTTTAATTGATCAGGTATCTTCACAATAAAACTATAACCATGCCTAGAAAGAGGTCAAATCTTTCCCAATGTTCCAAAAGAGCTAAAAGATTGAGGATCAGAAGATCCCAAGAATCTACCGAAGCGCGTCAGGAGAGACTTGATGCTGTTCGAGAACATCAGGCTGCAACTCGCTCCGTGGAAACCTCTTCGGATCGCGAAGCACGTCTGCGTTCTCAGCGTATTTACGCATCTACATCCAGATCTCTAGAGACCAGAGAAGAATATGATGCACGACTGACTGCTGATCGTGAACGTCATGCATTGTCTCGCGAGTCGGACACGTTCACGGATAGAGAATTGCGCTTGAGTTCCAAGCGTATCTACGCATTGACTTCTAGGTCTCTAGAGACAAGTGGGGAACGTGATGCGCGACTGACCGCTGATCGTGAACGTCATGCATTGTCTCGCGAGTCGGAGACGTTCACGGATAGAGAATTGTGCTTGTGTTCCAAGCGTATATACGCATTGACTTCTAGGTCTTTAGAGACAAGTGGGGAACGTGATGCGCGACTGACCGCTGATCGTGAACGTCACGCATTGTCTCGCGAGTCGGAGACGTTCACGGATAGAGAATTGCACTTGAGTTCCAAGCGTATCTACGCATTGACTTCTAGGTCTCTAGAGGCAAGTGGGGAACGTGATGCGCGACTGACCGCTGATCTTGAACGTCACGCATTGTCTCGCGAGTCGGAGACGTTCACGGATAGAAAATTGCGCTTGAATTCTCAGCGTATCTACGCATCTGCTTCTAGGTCTCTAGAGACAAGTGCGGAACGTGATGCGCGACTGTCCGCTGATCGTGAGCGACATGCACTGTCTCGCGAATCGGAAACGTTTACCGATACAGAATCACGCATGAGTTCTCAGCGTATTCGTACATCTACTAACAGGTCTTTTGAAACGAGTGATGAACGTGATGCGCGACTAACTGCTGATCGAGATTATCGTACATTGTCTCGAACATGCACACAACAAAATATTCATAATCAGTTAGAAAGTGAGAGAGAAAGAATTGCAGGAGTACGGCATGAAGAGACAGAAGAAGAGCGCAACGAACGTTTGAATTCTGATCGACTTCGACATTCTCTGAACAGAATGTCGATATCATCTGAAGAATCGGATGTGGACCAGCTAAAGTAGGTATAAGAGATAAAAAAATGGTGCCATAGCAAAAATTATTCCACGTGAAGAGCATTTTCTGCTGTGAGAATAAATTTGAAGATCTGGAACACCTGTTGTGGAACTCCAAAGCCCAGCGACACTTTATCAAATATGTATAGGAATGACGTCTTACCAAAAGTTGTTTAGTCTGATGGGCATTTCCTGTTAACTTACAAAAATGAAAGATCTGGAACGTCTCGAATCGTCTCGCGCATCCCGTTGTTTTCCCGTCCCCGGGCTCTTAGAATTCAACATCAGACGTTTCAGATCTTCGATTTTGACGACCCTGTTGTCGCTGGCATAAGCAACAGGATCCGTGTACGAAGTCGCGGGCAGAAGCTAGTAAATAATAAATGAGTAGTCAGTTACTTATAATAGCTAAACCTGTTACTATGTTTATGTGCGTCAATGTTGTTAATGTACTATAATTAATTTACAAACCAGATAGGGAAAAACCCTAGATTGTAAACATTGTATTGTATCTATGATTAGTTTTATAAATTTAGTTTCATCGCTTATTCTTTTTAGATATTTTTCGTTTTTTAATACTGCATCGGGCAGATGGCTTTGTTTTTCTAATTTGTTTTTAATTAAAAATACGTCGAACTAATAGGTGTTATCATCAAACTGATTGGTTACGGCGAATCCAGTTGGTTCCGAATTATTATCGTTAGAGCGATAGCGTAACGTTTAAACGTTTTGAACTTTGTGTTTTGGTTTTTTAGATTACCTACTTAAATAACTTTTGTTTATGTTTATTTTTGATATACAATGTTATTATCTCAGTAATTTAGCATTATTATATACCTACCTACCTATAAAGAAACGGGAACAACAGCACGTTAGGAAAATTAGTTAAAATAGGTACCTTTAACTAATTAGGCATCATTACGTACTGACTTATTGACCTATGTTTACATATTTTTCGGGCACAATTACGGTGCCAGGTAGTTCAATTTTCGGAGTAGGTCACTCCGAAAATTGAACTACGAGGTTTCGGTTGAGGGATCGCACGTTTTCCAACCACGAAAATGTTTCAGATGTGACAATCGATTCGATTTTCGCGATTTAACATTTTGTATTTCGTTCACCCTACTCTCAAATGTTAATTGAAATCTAGTAGTTCGTTGTTAAGCAATACCTTTATCGCATACTTATAATAAGTTCGATGTTTATCATAGTTTCGTTTCGAACCGAAACTTTGACGTTCGTTTTTCGGAGTAGGTTCATCACTAACGGGAATTGTTCCGTCCTTCCACCGACTACTTTGTTTAATAGTGGATAACATCGATACAAGCAATGCATTGTCCGCGTCTGTGTGTCTCTAGTCTCTATGAGATTATGACCAACACTGTAGCGATTCTAATCACAGCTTGCACATTACTTACATGACATTGCAAAAACATACTACTTGTTTACTAATTGTATACGTAAGTTCATGTGTAAAGCTGATGTAATAAGAGGTTGTGGGCATCAAGCATTGTATGTTATCATAGACAAGCAAGTTAGACAGGTTCTACATTAGCTGTATCAGTCAGGAATTCAGGACAGACGACTGGTGAAAGTTGCAGGGAGCTGTTTGATGCCGGTGTCCCGAATCGTTCGGTATGGTGATCCGTCTTTCGTCTGTTATACGCAGGCGCGGATCCAGCCGCCAATATAGGTTGTGGTCACAGCTGGTCGGAGTCACAGTCAAGTGATCTTTTAAAGTTTTACCAATATAGTTACGGGGTAAATGAGTTAAAAAAAGATTATGGAATAGCAAAAAATAAATCAAATTAATGACGAATACGTGTATCCATTATACGTCTCGTGTCTATGTCTTGTCTGTCTTTAGTAGAGCGGGGCTCGATCCGTGTAAACCCCGGCAGTTCGAAACCCTCTCTACTCCACTCTGTTTGTAAGCCCACCATGTTAGGTTCATCACGGTTTTTTTTTTTATTAAATACTTATTTGTGTAACTAAGGTCTCCCAGCTCTACTAAATTGTCGCTAAAGACGTGTAACTTGGCTACCGTCCGGAGTCCGGCTATCTTTCAGTTGACATAAGATTATAATGGGGGATTTACACGGGTCGATTTTAGCCGTGCGGCAAGTCACCAGTCAGATCGCTATAAAATCGAATCGCCACCCCATTTATACCGGTCGACAAAAATTGCATGCGACTTGTTCATTTTTAGCGGAACAACACAGCACAAAACACACCTCATGCGGCGGGCGATCGCCTGCAACTGACCATTTACACGGTCGATTTTAGTCACCCGTCGCATGCGGCTTGTCGCCGCACGGCAAAAGTTGGATGGCACCCAACATTGGGGCTTTCGATTTTAGTCACTTGCGGCCTAGTCGAATTGTCATGTAGACTGTCGATTTTCGCCGTGCGGCCTAGCCGTGCGGCGAAAATCGACCCGTGTAAATCCCATATAAGGCATAAATGAACTGGATATTCATTGTACATATACCACGTAGAAACAAACCGTTCATAAAGCACTTGACGTCGATAAGGTTTCTTAACTTACCTGATATCTAGCGATTACAAACTATTGTTTACACAGAGAGTTTATTGAGCTAGGCGTACCTAGGCTTAATGCGTCGTCCTACTCCTCCTAGTCTTTGATAAGTACCTATTTGTAACGTGTAAGGGAAGTTAGTGAAACAGAAAAAAAGATAAATGATAAATAATTAGATTATTTATTTGGTCGTTCACCGTTATGTTGAGTTGTCTTTGACTGATTTCAAATAATCATGGTATAATAAAATGCTACGCCATATTCTCTTCGTACGATGGTCCAAGACTACGTCGCAATAAGTGTTGCCATTGATTATTATTTATTGATTAGTTTTTTCAAAAAATATTCGTTCCTTCTTTAGTTACAAATTCAGAAAATGGTGCTTCTAATTCATGACCTCAATTATGACCTAAAATGTAGACAGCTGATCATTACTGAGGATAGATAGCCTTTAGCGTTTTTTTTTTTGAGATCTTTGATTATCTATTATTTCTCTTAAACTATTGACTTTTGGGAAAAATTGTAGAACAAAGGTTATTCATTATTATGGGTACTTTAACACCCTTTCGGATTAGTACCCCCTTTCCGACTAAACTTGTATATTAGGGGCAATCAAGGGGGGCGCCAAAATTGGATCTCGCTCCATCCAAAACTTACCTCGGACCAGCACTGATTGGGAGTTAGTATTTTAGTCAACCAATCACAGCAGTTGTCGTAAGATTTGACAAAGAATGGCCATTTTTAACCGACTTCAAAAAGGAGGAGGTTCTCAATTCGGTTGTATTTTTTTTTTTATTTTTTTTTTTATTTTTATTTTTTATGTTTGTTACCTCATATCTCCGGCATTTATGAACCGATTTGAAAAATTCTTTTTTTGTTCGAAAGGGTATACTTTCCGATTGGTCCCATTTAAATTTTGTTATGATCAGACCATGAACTTCAGAGATATGGAACGGAACTCCTCATCGGATCAAAGCAAAATTCTCAAACTACTAATATTGCTTTGTTTATATTTGTTGTTGTCAACTGACTTGAAAAGAGGAGGGGGTGCGTGTCCCCCCTCCCCCACTTTGGAATGTTTTCATTATATCGTGTAAGGTATCATTTGAAAGGATTTTTTATGCCCGACTACGTCAAAGCCAAAAAGAAGGGTTATGAAGGAGGGGGTAAAAATTATGAAACTAAAACGTATTTAATAAAAAATAAACTTTAAAAAAAAGTAAAAACCGACTTCAAAGAAATACTAAAAGGAGTAAAATAATTATCATAATATAAAATTAACAGTTTCAGAAGTCGGTGCAACTCTATACTGAAGCAAATAGAAGCCACCGACTTCTGAAACTGTTAATTTTATATTATGATAATTATTTTACTCCTTTTAGTATTTCTTTGAAGTCGGTTTTTACTTTTTTTTAAAGTTTATTTTTTATCGATAACCTATCTATCAGTGGTTCCCCTACCAGAGCGATAGAAATTTGACATGAGCTCACTAGAAGTAATGGACGCTGGCAGTAAAGTTGACGAGTTGCCATAAATGAAAAGTAAAGTAAGGCAAACCGGCGACTGAGGTTATTGAAAACGGCCATATATTGATCAGCTCTTCAGAACTCAGAGGTTAGATAAGTGATAAATGTTTATACATTAGAATATATAAAGTTTTCTGCACTCTACAGTATATTAGGTACAAGCCACAAATGAAAAATGTCTTGACTTTGTGACTCACTTACTCATTCCACGAAATTAATGGCAAAATCACATCTGCGGCCAAAAGTTAATTACCTACATCTAAATTTTTTCATGATTATTTCTATTGACTCGTTTAAAATTGGGACGGATTCGTAAAATTCAAAATGGCCGGTCTATAATAGTAGATTTGCATTCTTCCTCATATGTATGTATCGCTTACAATGCAGTGCTACAATAAGACATTATTTTCTAGCACTGAAGCAGTTATAGCTGTTTTATTTACTATAATCTAGTCCACATTTAATCAAATGTCTTTCTAAAAGGGTCCCAAAGTCTTTGCGCCCAAGGAGGCTGCGGTCATGGAGCTTTGGACTTAGAAATATGCAGTTCGAACTTTGAAATGATAAATGAGAACAAAATATTATGCACATTAAGTATTTATGACCCAATTTGATAAGTGAAGCGAATAGTCTGTGGAACTTATTTACAAAATTTTCATATGACGTCGGAGATAATATGAGTACAATGTTTGTTTATATGATAGAGTTAATCTATATAATTAAAGTTATCTAGAACAACTTTAATGACCTGTATTTACGCAAATTGAAGAAATGGAGAGCTCCTGTTCGCCTCCATAAAAAACACTTATAAATAAATAGGGAACTACTTTGAGGAATATATTGAATTCCTTTGATGGGCCTTTTGTGGACTACCGTAGGGCTATTGGCCATATTTACCTATGGTATTTCGGGCCTTCCTAAGTACCTCGTATCTATATTAGTTTCAAGTTCAACTAAAATTGATCTGAAATATGTAAAACTAAAACACAATGCCCAGACATTGGAACAAAAAGGTTTTCCATTTCCTTCTAGGTATCTACAGAACGTAATCTTTAAAAGTAAAGATAAAAGATAGCAGAAAAAGAAAACAACAGTATTTGGGATATTAAATTGTTGAAACTAACCCTCTTAGGAACTGGCATAAATTCGCATTTTCTTTTGTCCTTTGCCTCTGAGCGGCAGTAAAAGAAACGAATTACGAAAAAGGGAAAGTATTTTCTGAGCTTACTTTTATTGAAACTGCGAGCAGGAATTAATTAGATTAAATTCTCACAGAAATGAAAGCTTCTTCTTCCAGATGACGGTTAGACATCAATCATCGTACTTTTTTTTCCTATACTAGATGAAGTGGGACAACAAATAGGCTAGAAAAAAATAATTTGAAATAAAAGTAAAAACAGACAAAAAAAAAAAACTAAAAATAGTAAATAATGACCATAATATAAAAATTAACAGTTTCAAAAGTCGGAGGCTTTTATTTTTTTCAGTGTAGAATTGCACCAACTTCTGAAACTGTTAATTTTATATTAAGGTAATTATTTTACTGTTTTTAGTTTTTTCTTAATTCGGTTTTAGTTTTTTTATTAAATACGTTTTAGTGCCATAAATTATACGATATGACACGGTTGCGTAATCTTTCCAACAACCAGGTAGTATTCTTTAAGAGTTTTGTGTATTAATGTTGGTATAATTATCATGACGGCTCCTTACAAATACATACATACAATCTTCTTTATTCTTGGCTAATGTTTCTGGATGAATGACAGTTTAAACAGAGATTGAAAGTCCTCATCAAAACTTTTGCTGAAGGGAACCACAAACCAAAACGTCGTCTAAGTTTTTTTTTGTTTTCGTTGTTTTTTTTCAAAAAGCGCTGAATCAATTTTGATAAAATTTATATGGGGCCACCTCTGAAGTACTTATGGCCTACCAAACAAAAGAAGAATAATTAAAATCCATTCATAATTGGCGGAGATATCGAGTAACAAAAAAACAAAAAAAAAACATTCCGACGAATTGAGAATCTCCTTCTTTTTGAAATCGGTTAAAAAAAAGATGGATGCAGGCTCTTTTGCAGGTGACTAATAGAATATCAGAATTCTTTATAAAGTTTAAATAGATTCGGTTAAATATTGTTTGTATTTTGTTAGTTACTTAAATAAGAAACTACAAACAAAATGGTGGGAAGGAGATTAGTCTGTTTGTCAAATAAAAGAACATAATATTAACAAGCGTAATAAGGTGTCCACGTTTCTCGTCCATGCTAGATGTTATCACTACGTGTATACGTGTACAATGTACAGGCAATAAAATAAACTGTCTATGTACATTGCTGTGTACATAATGACGGGTCATCATCATTATGTACACAGCGTGATTAATAAATGTTTGTCTTACAAATGTTTACATGTATGTATTTTAAGAAGAATTGGTACTTGCAAAGTAAATGTATCAAAAGAAGTCTTAGAATGTTTGCTTGATACCTATACTAAGTACTATGTCTAATGATGAGTTTTAAGAATTAGGTGTTTGGACGGAGTTTCAAGTCTGTTTTTTTTTTTCTCTTGGACTTCTGTTGATGTATCCTTTTTACGTGACCGGGCAGTTATTGGCAAGACCTGAAGGGTCTCCCGCCAATGGGGGGAAGTAAAATACTTAACCTAAACTAACATCTTCATGGAGTTTCTTGCCGGCTCTTCTCCATATAAGCTACCTTTTGGAACCGTGCACGTAGTTTTGACGTTTTAAAAGTGCCTGTAATCTGGTCTATTTGAAATAATAAAAACTTTGACTTTGACTAACTACTTATACTACATTAACATCATGACTAGCTGCAGTAACAGCACTAGGGGCAACCCCTAGTGGGACTCGGACCTCGGCTTAGGGCGTTGCTGGCGGGGGTTGGGGGGAGACAGCTTGATGAGGGCTGAATTATCGGTGTGACTGCGGAGTCTGAAGAGACGACCGGCTCTACGACGGGAGAGCTCGGTGGATCGTGACCGGGTCCATTTTCTCCTGCGTTCCCAAGGTTTTTGTAGCATAAGATTAGAGCAACGTGGCCGACGACCATCCTTATCTACGTTACTCTATGTAGCATATCCAGCCCATTACTGTCCCACTGCTGGGCACGGACCACGTCTCAGTATGAGAAGGGTTTAGGCCAGTCTTTCTCAAAGTAGACGATAACGCCCCCTTGTGGGCGCTAGAGGCCTACAGGGGGGCGTTAAAAGGCGGTAAAAGTAATGATTGAGATTGTGATTCTTAAGATGTGGTAAAGTTAAAACATCTAGGGGGCGCTAGAAAATAATTGATTCTCAAAGTGGGCCGTAGACGAAATAAGTTTGAGAGTTAGGCCTTAGCCCACCACGCTGGCCTGGCGCAGGTTGGCGGACTACCACTGAGAATTTTATGTAGGTAGCTCTCTCAGGTGTGCAGGTTTCCTTACGATGCTTTCCTTTACCGTTAACTCAAGCGATAATCAAATTCTGATCTGCACATGAATGGCCGGGATCGTACTCAGCCTGCCTTTGTTGATTTGTTTCGAGATAAGGACTTCTAATTAGAAGCTTTGAGAAGAACCTACATAGGAACAAGGTTCTTACTTACTCAAGGATCAATTTATATCCAGTCAATCTCCAGTCAATACGTCTTTGGTGGACCTCGCTATAACAATGGAGACATAATCCTTCTCATAGTTCCTCCTTGATGTGTAGTTCTATTGCACTATTAGTATTTTGGATAAAATGAGGAGTGTCTCATCACTTTTATGTAATATCTAGCGACCCGCCCCGGCTTCGCACGTATACGTTTTATAGCTTAAAATCTTCCTCTTGAATCACTCTATCTATTAAAAAAAACTGCATCAAAATCCGTTGCGTAGTTTTAAAGATCTAAGCATACATAGGGGCAGACAGCGGGAAGCGACTTTGTTTTATACTATGTAGTGATTAGCTTGTTTCGACCAAAATTCATTTTCGGGACATTTTCCATAGACAAAAAGCCTCTTTTGGTGCAGTCTGAGATCGGAAATGAAAACGATTTAAAAAAAAAAACACAACGAAAAAAAAAACTCTCTGTACTCATTCCGGTTAGATAACAATAAAGACTTTGATGAACATTAAACATGTCATCAGCGCGTAGCAGCTGCTTTGATGTTCATAATAGTCATTTGGCACCAACAAACAATAATATGCTCTCATCCTGATTGCGTAGGTACTACTTAAACAATGTCTTTGTAAACAATTATTGAAGCACTTTAATCTTCATAATGTCTGTTGCGGACGGATTAAGAATATAATTCGGTAATTCCCCTCCGTTACCGGGTAAGCGAGTCTTAAGAGCTGAAAAAACTGGGGCGCTACTTCGAAAATCGAACTACGAAGTTTCGGCAGATAACGCACGTTTCTCAACCACGAAAGTGTTTCGGATCCGACGGTCGATTCGATTTTCGCGATTTGATGTTTTGTCTTTCGTTTACCCTACTCCCAAATGTCAATTGACGTCATCTAGTAGTTCGTTGTTTGACAATACTTTGATCGTATATTTATAAGTTCGATGTAAGTCTATAACCTCATTGTGTATGTCTATTGACTAAACTCGCATTACGATTAGCTTTCTTTTTTATTACTATCGTTACTCTCAAGATATCTTTATCTCATTCTTAATGTATAGTGATTTTCTTTGCACATTATATCGTTTTGATGACAATTAACCATGTCAGTTGTTTTATATAGTTTAGCGCCCTTTTTACCTTTTGTAAATGTGAGACCAAATTTTTCATTTTTCTTTTTTGGTTCCTTCACTTAATAATTCTACTTTGCTCTCATCTCATGACTGTACGCACTCAAATTGTTAAAGATATGGATTTTAAAAGAGTAAACCATGGAGTTTCTTGCTGGCTCTTCTCCATAGGAAACGACTTATTGGAACCGTGCACCTAAATTCGACTTTTCATAAGCGCCTGTATTGGTTTATGTGAAATAAAAACTTTTGATTTTGAGTCGTTGTTTCGTTTCGATCCGAAACTTTGACATTCGTTTTTCGGAGTTGGCCCCCTGACTCCACACTTGGGCCCGGAAAATGGCAGTAGGCTGGCCACCTATTACACAGCGAACCATGGATGTACAGACTCCTACAACAGGCGAACACCTCCGCTTTCCCTTCGGGGATTGTAAGCATGAATATATGTATCTATGTTATCTTCATAATGTAATTGACACGTCTACTAGATACTTCTACGTCTTTCAGCAAAATGCTATAACGAAAGCGTCCACGGTAATATCCACCAGACATTGCCATAACCATCGCGCTTGGCAAGATGATTGTTATTCGCACGTGTGAACTTATTTATAGACATGGAAGTTGATAAAACGTTGCCCCACACTGGGATTTGTTCTGTATCGTGGTTGCGTTTATAGACACAAATTTTCACACCTACACGGAACAACTTTAGGTCACAAAAATGTGTTCCGTTCGTCGTAAACTCGCGACCTCTACCCCAAGTGTGAGTTTTTTTCGTTAACTACTGTAGTTGCGTCACACCAAAAATGTATGAAAATTTAGGATAGAAAATCTCCATGATCAGGATGACGGGATCAGCTCAAGTCACTGGCAGTCACTCTCTCCGCTCGCTGCTGTTCGATGTGATTGTTTCAACTGCGTTACCTATTCTGTTATTCGTCCACTGTTTACCGGCTGTGTTTAATTGCTTTCATTGCCATTTCTAATGTTGGCGCAAAAAGTACCACGCACCTGAGTCATCATAGATGTTAGACAACAGCAAACATACCATATTAAGTTAAAAGAAATAGATTTAATTGATTAAATAGTTGAAAATAGCTCGATAGATGAGTATTTTTAATATGCACTATAACTTTTTTCTCCCTGGATAGATTTTTTTGTACCCATACAAAAAAAGTAAGCTTAGGTAATGAACTTTCAAATAAAATATACGCCATGCTCCGACGCCACTTGGGCCAGAGCCCAAACAAAAATGTCCGATCTCCTTTAGGCTGCGGCTCTAGGCGCCCCGTTCAATTTACGCTCGAATAGTAGTATTGAACGGGTCGCCTAGAGCCGCTGCCTAAATTTTCATACATTTTTGTCGTGACGCAACTACAGTAGTTAACGAAAAAAACTCACACTTGGGGTACAGTAGGGCAGAAGGCAATCGCTTAGCCACAGCACCAATGGTGCCGTCAAATGTTGAAATAATACTTTTAGCAATCCTCTCGATTCGAAATTGATAGTGAATTTAAAGTGGATTTTAGTTTGCCCATGCCTAGATTAAATAACTTAGGAAAGTTATCTGTTTCTAATCATCCTGACCATAACTGGGCAACGGCCTCACTACCATAACAGGTGTAAGGGATACCGAAAACTGAAACAGTGAATTCAGCTCATTATTCTGAATTGAAAATAAGTGGAATTTTTTCTCGGAACTTTCCGAATTTACCGGAAATTTCTAGTTTTCCTATATTTTGATGTATTTCAATTAATGTTTTGAAAGGTCATTATGCGTGTTACCAAAAATTTACACATTGAATTTAGCTCATTATTTTGAATTAAAAATTCGTGGAAAATATCAACGAATTTTCCGATTTATTAAAAAAACATTTCAATTTTGCTATATCCTGTGTGTCCTAATACAATCAGTTATTTAACATCAGAAAAATATAAAATTACTCAAAAGAAAAATCGGAAAAGTCTGTAAATTTTGAGAAAAATTTCAAATTATTTTCAATTCAGAATAATGTGGTGAATTCACTGTTTTCGGTACCTACACCATTTTTACACCCGGTATTTTCCCAAAATAAGTAGGTAACTACCTTGCTTATTTATAAAATTTTAAGGTGTAGCAAGTGTGTAAATATCTAAAACGTTTGCTTTGATCAATTTAAGCAACATAATTCAACAATGCACGTCCTGTACCAATTTATGCAGTATGATTCACGTGACATAAGTCATACAGAGTGGTTATATCCAGTAGAGTCGTGAACTAGTAATACACAGCACGTTGGAGGAGGATGCAACCGGTTCAACAGACTTGCACGCAAGGTCGATTGTGTAAAAGAAAAGATTATGACATTATTTATTTTTATCTTTTGTTATGCACTGTCACATCACTAACCTGGGTAGGACTTGTGCACACGAACAATGCCAATTTTTATTAAAAGTTACGCAATTTTTTTAACATGTTACATTTTATGATAAATACCTAATGATGATAAATTATATTTATTTCTGTAAATAGTGTTACAGACACTATTTACAGAAATAAATATAATTTATGATATATAAATATACAGCGTGTCCCAGAAAGTAGTGTCAAGCGGAAGTCCAGAGGTAGAACATCCTTTGAGGTACCCAAATCACCCCCATGTATGTTCCGCGATTTTTTGTAGTTTTCGAGTTATGAATGTTTTTCATGTTTTTTAATCAAACTCTGACTATAACGACACTTTTGATCATAGTGACGTAAATAGTTGAGATACATAAGTGATTTTTTATTCTAAATTAGCTGATTAGTGATCCTATCGAATGCACAAACATTTGTAACCATAGATGTAAGGAATGCGTTACAAAAAAATATTGAATTCTTATAAAGTTAAAATCCTGCATGTTTCCTAAATCTTTGTGGGTGATTTAAAAATAAATCTCCCTAAACTTTTTTTGTCAGATGTATTTTAAAAACTTATGTATTTCATCAGCTATTTACCCTGTAAATTTCATTGAGCTATCTCTACGACATCACAATAAAAATTTCATTCAAAGCATACAATATCGAAAATTCCACTTGTAAAAGGGTGAATGAAAAATTGATTAAAACTAACTAATAACGTCTTTTTTTAGTAACCCTCGACGCAAAAAGAGGGGTGTTATAAGTTTAACGTGTGTGTCTGTGTGTCTGTCTGTGGCATCGTAGCTCCTAAACGGATTTTGATTTAGTTTTTTCTTTTGTTTGAAAGGTGACTTTATCGAGAGTGTTCTTAGCCATGATTCAAGAAAATCTGTTCAGCCGTTTGAAGATCATCAGCTCTTTTCTGGTTGTTGAAGGGATATGAGCAACTTCTACTCGTCTGATCGATTCGAAATTTACTATCCTGTGACTTCAATGATATTACAATAACATGGTAACCTTGACCTGATACTCAAGCATCATCTGAAACAGCATGATACCCAACTTACAGTAGAGGTATTGTGTGCCTATTGATTCTTTAAGTTTATGATAAGTTGTAATGACCTCCTTCTCGTCACATGTCATAAATATCATTGAAGTCACAGGATAGTAAATTTCGAAACGATCAGATCAGTAGAAGTTGCTCATATCCCTTCGACAACCAGAAAAGAGCTGATGATCTTCAAACGGCTGAACAGATTTTCTTGAATCACAGCTAAGAATACTCTCGATAAAGTCACCTTTACGAGTAAAACAAAAGAAAAAACTAAATCAAAATCCGTTTAGTAGCTATGATGCCACAGACAAACACACAGACACACACGTTAAACTTATAACACCCCTCTTTTTGCGTCGAGGGTTACTAAAAAAAGACGTTATTAGTTAGTTTTAATCAATTTTTCATTCACCCTTTTACAAGTGGAATTTTCGATATTGTATGCTTTGAATGAATTTTTTATTATGATGTCGTAGAGATAGCTCGATGAAATTTACAGGGTAAATAGCTGATGAAATACATAAGTTTTTAAAATACATCTCACAAAAAAAGTTTAGGGAGATTTATTTTTAAATCACCCACAAATATTTAGGAAACATGCAGGATTTTAACTTTATGACAATTCAATATTTTTTTGTAACGCATTCCCTACATCTATGGTTACAAATGTTTGTGCATCCGATAGGGTCACTAATCAGCTAATTTAGAAAAAAAAAACACTTATGTATCTCAACTATTCACGTCACTATGATCAAATGTGTCGTTATAGTCAGAGTTTGATTAAAAAACATGAAAAACATTCATAACTCGAAAACTACAAAAAATCGCGGAACATACATGGGGGTGATTTGGGTACCTCAAAGGATGTTCTACCTCTGGACTTCCGCTTGACACTACTTTCTGGGACACGCTGTATAAATAACGGTTGTTAAAGGGGCCTTGACCTACAAAAAAGCCCGTGAAACTTTGGGCATATTCCCGACGGTTTTTGTTTTAATTAACGTAAGTAATAAGTAAATTAGTTTATTCCTCACTAAAATTTAATATGATACAAGCGTGTGTTGTTGGGCTGTGCAAGTTGGAAAGAGGAAGACCAAAGAAAAGAGAGATGATATGAATGAAAAGGGATTAAATGATACAGGCACGGATAATAGAGAAGAATGGACGAAGAAATAATTTTGCGCCGACCCTGAGTAACTTGGGATAAGGGCAAGCATATGGTATGTCTACATCTACACCCGTGCGCTTTCAATTCCTCTTGCGTCAAGCGTATGCAATATTGGTTGCCATAAGATGCATGCAGCTTATCGTCTACATCGGTGCGCCTCGGTCAGTCGTCAGTCGACATACAATAGACGGATCAGCGTGCGCTAGGGGCATGCGCTTTTGTCGAACTAGTATTAAGGCATGCGCTATTGCATGCGTCAGACGAAGACGCAAGATGAACGTGAAAGCGCACGCACTGGTGTACATATAGCTATAAGAAGTGTTGTTGGTCTGTAGTACTCGAACGTTTTGAATAAACCGCGAATCCGTCTGCAAATGTAGTTTTCATTCAGTATTTCGCAGAACAAAAGAAACATGTTATGTAAATCGGAAGAAAAACGTTAAAGATCATACACAAAAAGTTATAACTTATATGCAAGCATACTTTTTATCTCAACAATGTATGTCTCAAGTATCACAAAGGCATTCAGTTGCCAGTTCCCAGCTTAGTCTTTGTTCAAGTAAACTGCTGTTTTTGCTTCTTAGATATTTGCAACTGACACTGACAGCTGACACTTTTGAATAAACATAACGTCTTTTATTCCTGTAGGGTTATAACGGTCAGTTCTGTGTCCTACGGCTATCGAAGTATATCGAATAAAGTTAAACAGACATGTTAATGTAAGATTTAGATAATTTTAAGATAAAAAAATACAGCGTTATGAGGTAACTACTATGCATCGACGGCGACCCTATCGTTATTTGTTTTCGGGAATAATTATAACCCTGGGATAAAAACTGAAAAAAAATCTAAAGTAATTTAAATGGCCAAGGTTTATCTATCATTGCCTAGATAGTGAAACCACCAAAGGTTTCGATAAGGAAATGATATGGTGAATATTTGAAAAACATTAACAAAAATTAAGAATGTCATAATTATCATCCCAGATGTTTAGAACTCCAATTAAGTATTATAATGAAACTCAAACTATACCACTCGATCAAGCAATAAGACAAGAATACAAACAATCTGAAATTAATGTTAACAAAACAGAAGAACAAAGATTTGTTAAAAAAAATTAAGTCATTCGAATATTCACTCTGGTATTAAACTGCTGCCTAGCTGCCTACCCGAAAGTCTGACAACCGGTATATTGGCGTTGCCGCGTAACTGGGTTGTAGAGGTCTGATGGCAGTCGCTCCGTGTAAAATACTGGTGTTCAGCCACATCTGGTTATACTGGAAGCTGACCCCAACAGAGTTGGAAAAAGGGTAGGCAGAACATTAAAGAACCTTTGGTACAGAAATAATAAACAAAATTTTTTGGTCACGCCATTATCATCATCTAACATTGGTGACAATTCTCTTGTTCACCAACTAAAATAAAATTAGAGAATTGATATCTTTTACTAACAGATAGCGCGAGAAAAGGACGGTGATAGATAAGAACTAAGTTATGTCAAACTAGTTTACGCCTTGAACGTCACCGTGTTTTTAGTCGACACGTTTTGAGATGTCGTCTGGAAATGTTAGTTCGACTAAATTTGACAGCTCTAATTTACGTACGTCTCTTTCTTATTTTATCAGAGTGAAAAAGATGGCAAAAAACTAAGTTTAGTTTGTGCTTAACAGAATCGACACTATTGTGCTTTTTTGTAACTGATATTATAGGTACCTATTGCTCCCAAAATACCACGTCAATTGCCTCATAACACCTATTGTTGCCATGCTAAGTTATCAATTTATCATTGACTCAAATATGGCTATAGACATACTTGTCTGATAAGTTCAAAATATTGTGTTATTGATAAAATTGTTCTCAACGACTTATCTTGTTAATAATACTATCTATATGATTACATACTTTTATTTGTTTATTATTGTTTGAGTATTTAGTGTAGATTTAGATATCAATGTTTATTAGACGATGACCTTATACAAGTACGATAACATAAAAAAAAATGGCTCATTAAATAATTACTGTCTAGTGTTGATTGTCAGCGTCTATTGTTAATTTGATGATAATCAAAGAGTGTGAGAAAACTTAATTACCCATTTAATTATTGATTGTTTAACACACTCGAGTCCACCACACTTTTCATAGAGCTCATACGTCATCCCGCCATACATATTGCTAGTGGACCTTCCAGGAAGGTCCGCAGCGTTACGTTTGCGCTAAGAGTGAACCCTCGAGGAGGGTTCCTGGCATTAGGTTAAAAACCGTGAAAAATACGCTACTACGTCGTAAAATAGGTGTTTGCTTGTTTCATGACGGTGTATTTTCCAAGAAAACCTACATTCAAAATGAGCCCTCCACAGGGCACCAGGCATCGCGAATGCGACTACAGGGTGCCTTCTTGGAGGGCACACGGCACTGAACGTGTTAATATCAGGCTACAAAGGCCCAGATATATACATACATACCTTACAGACTAACACAACTACCTTATAGATAGATACATACCTTACAGACTAACAAACATATCAAAATAAATTACAACAACTAAAGCACTACTAATTAATTAACTAGGTTATTATTGGTGACAGCTCTCAGGTTACGATCTGGCCACATTCCGTCAAATATTTTCGCATATTTAATGCAAAAAGTAGCTTCTCCTAACTGCGAGGACTGTGGACGGATAGAGGACGTTTTACACTTTCTATGGGAGTGTATAGGTACGTAACGAAGCTTACAGATTTATGCATTTGGGTGTAGCCAGAGAAATGGATATTGGTGTTTGCAATAGTATCTTAGCAAAACCTATGTCAGGCGAGGCCAAAATTCTTTATAAATTAGCAGAACTAGGTCTTACTAAGCAATAACCCCATTTACTATGTATTTGTTTTTTCTTATTTTGTCTTACAGGGCAATGTGGTAGCTCAGCGACAAAGCCAATAATAAATAAATAAAAAAAAAAACTAGATAATTATTAGTGATACTGGGGTTTTCCGTATGGAATTTATCAGTAGCAGCCCGGAGTCTGCATTTGTGCTCGGTTTACGGCAATATGATATTGGGCGGCGAAATCCTACGGGGAACAAGCGTAGGCGTGATGTTATGCGTTAATTATCTAATTAATTAACCGCTAGCGGCCCGACCGACGAACCGGTTCGTCAGTGCCATTGTTTGTCTATAATTACAGTAGGTACTTTTGAGACTTTTAACAAATAATATTACTCTTCAAACACTTTTTTTTAGTTTCGCAAAATAAAGAGAATAAACGCAGTCGGTAATAGATAGTGACGGCTGTTACCTACAAAAATACCAGTTCATTTTCACTGTTATTTAAAACAGCTGTGTGGAACGTAATATTGGGAACAATGACCGGTCAGAATTAGTTTTTATTAATAGTGTTTACCAGACACAGTTCAATAGTCGTTGTAATTTGTAGAACTGGATTCATAGCATCAATCAGACTTTGCATTACGGTACTTTTTTAATGTGCATTATTTAGTAGCAGGTAGCGGTGCCATATTGTATGATTCGTTGTATTTTAAGATTTTTATGATTTTCTGGGGAAGTCACCACGCAATGAGTGTCTGAAGATGAACGGCGCCGTCGAGGTCAGCCCAGAAAGAGGTGCCGAGATGACCACCGGAGGATAGACGCGTACCGCGAGGGCTGGTGGTGGTGCAGAAAAAAAACTTGGAGGCCTTTGCCCAGCAGTGGGACAGTATGGGCTGACATAAAATGATTTTCCTTAACTGAGCAAGTTTTGCTGTATCTTTAGTAAGAATGCGTAGTTTCATGTAAATATATGACCTCTTTAAGCCACTTTCCTTAGTCGCGTTTACATTACATCACGAGATACAAGAAGAAGTTTCCGAGTCTACAAGGAGCGGCTGCAAAATACTGATATGGTAGAGAATGTCATTAAGTCCGCCCTTGGGATGCATTGAAAAGAGCCTGCACGAGTGACGATACCCAAGTAACGTCCGGCGTAATCTGGGCGTTCAGCCTCGCTACTAACCTTGCTGAATTGGTATAATCTTTTCACCACAGCATGAGCTATTCTCGTATAATTCGTACCGACACTAGAGAAGAATTCCGCTCTGCATTATTGTGCAGTATTCAATAAATAAATGACTCTACTAAAGGCCGGTTTTTTATCGTCAAATAACTTTTAGCTGAGGAATAAATATTTATTTATTTATTTATACTTCTATGCACTATGGTGGTACATAAGGCGGACTTAATGCCATAAGGCATTCTCTACCAGTCAACCTTTGGGTTAAAAAGAAAGGCATCGAAATAGGTACAGCAAAAAAATAAATAAAAAGAGTTGACAATTTTGAACTGAATACTTTTAATACGAATTCCTAAAATAAATATAAATTACATAAATAATAAGACGGTTTGACAAAAGCTGTCAAAACGTCAAACTTATTTCTTTGAAAAATTGGCCCTAAAACAAAATAAAATGTCCGTTACCACTTACCACTGTCTATAACTCCAAATCTTGAAACGTGTTCAAAACACGGTTCTAATTCTAATGCCTACCTACTCAAGGCACAATGTCGTCGGTTTAATGACTTCATCCAAAAAAAAACAATGAGCAAAGTCTATGTCAATAAACATGTATATTACGCGCTGTTTGTTATGGCAACGGTTTACATTACACAATTTTGTTGTGTGGTTATCTCGGTCGCGCCACGCGGTCGACTCGTGATTTTTCACTCACATTATCGGCCGACGCAGCTGCCCGGGTAAATTAAATACCTACATCGTGTATAAATACAGGTTTTTAGCTTATTGATCGCTGTCTAGGCGTACGAAAGTCTGTTCTTTGTTCGCAGAGGAATTCGGAACACGAATTACTTACTTTCTAGGTCAAGGACGCGTCGCGGTAGGTAGCAGAATTTAAATTGATAATTTTTGAGGCCGTTTCGCATGTAAAGTCATTTCCAATATTAAGTTGTGAGACAACATTTAATAAAGTAAATTCAATAAAGGTTTTTGTTGAAAATCTCTTGGTAACGTTTAAAAAGACACCAAACTTATCGAGCAATATGCTGATTCGTGTGATATAAAATAATGGATAAGTCCTAGTAATAATAGTTACTAGCCTGTAGGTAACTGTTCCACGGTAGGGTAAAAGTTGTCGCGATCAGAGAACGAGCCAGCATTGAAAAATTAAATAGGTATGTTGACAGCATCAATAAATTGCAAATCTAATTAATCCGCCGGTTAGAGTTATGAAAAATAATAGACACAAATTTTTTCTTTTGTTAAATCTATTAATATTTGGAAAGATAAAACGCATCAAAATCAAAACTCGAGAGTGGGGGCTTGTGAGTGTGACGTCAGAAGCAAGTAGAAATTGTACTTGCTTGTGAAGTTTTCCCAATTTTAAAAGTGTCGTATCTTCGTCAATTTTAGTTTACGCAACAAAAGAAAATATACGGGCATTGACTTAGAAATACGGGTCAAATATTTTTTGATAATCTAACTGACGAACTAATTAGATTTTTTCAGTCAAATACCCTATTGTGAAAAAAAAACTCAATACAATTATGAATTCTGTAATCAACCTTGTAACCTATTTGCGTTTAACCTTTGTTTTCATGATTTCTACTCACACAATAAAATTAAATCCTGAGGACTCGTACGCAGTTCTAACTACGCAGTATTTTTATTACCTACGACTACAAACATCAATAAGTAACGCTTATGATTTATTTACAAAAGTATGTCATGGTCATGGATCCTATAATAACAATTTATGATTGCAATAACTGGTTCATTTAAAAAACGCAGTCTCTGGAAAAAACAAGTGCTTTGTGCACTCCTGCGCATAAACAGTGCTGGCTAGGCTAGACACCGAATGCAGAAGCGCAAGAAAAAGTGTACACTTAACATTTTCTGTAAGCCAGTTTTGCCATACCACTGTGGAAACTTTAACAATACTAAAATACTTATTATTCTTAAAAAAATACCGACCGGATTGAGAACCTCCTCCTTTTTTTGAAGTCGGTTAAAAATGCAATGGACTCAGAAGAATTTTAAAAACGGGATTTTCTACTCCTCGAGGGTTTTAAGATGAAGAGAAGGTTATATAATGCAAAGTGTTTAACTTGACAGATGTAAAAACTCGGAGGGACTTGTTCAGGGCCATTATTTAAATTGAATAATCTGTGAAAGAACATACCCAATTTATTTATAACTTTTATTGCTGGATTTTAAAAGCGCAAATACTCGAATAGACTTACGCTTTGCGATCTTTATAGCGCAACTTGGGAGAAGCCTATATCCAGCTATAACCAGGAGGTCATTTCATTACTACTAAATTATTTAAAATCGCAATCGAACCGCAGCTGAACCACAGCTGTTTGTTTTTTTTTCTTATAGAGATAACGGTCAAGCGGCCGAGGTTTAGCTGTAGTTCGACTGCAATTTTAAACAAATTAAGAAAACTAAATTATTTAAAATCGCAATCGAACCGCAGCTGAACCACAGCTGTTTGTTTTTTTTTCTTATAGAGATAACGGTCAAACGGCCGAGGTTTAGCTGCAGTTCGATTGCAATTTTAAACAAATTAAGAAAATTGGCTTCCATTTCAATGTTCCTGATTTGATACTGACTAGAAATCATTCGTAACAAGATATTGCAAGAATGGCTCAGAGAACAGAACACAATAAAAACAAAATTATCTTCAAATGTTTTATCAAAATATTTACTATCCGGTCTGTTGCGTTTAGTCGCATCTCCGCCGCTATTGACGTATTCACGTCCTCAACTCATGTCCATAGCTCAAACTATGAGAATATGCTATAAATACACCAGCTAAACATAGAACTGTGGTCACTGCCACTGCAAATGGAGAATCGAGAGCTATTGTGATGAATTTGTTGTTCATTTTGGTTAAAATTATAGATTTTCTTATCATCAGCAGTACTATTTTTACCACTTGTGACGGTGCAGTGGTGAAGACTGGCGGGGTGCGCCTATATAAGGCCCAGCACGCTGCACTTCGTCCTCTTAAGTACTGCATCTACACCTGAAGACCCTGGACTCCTCGTATCGTATTGTCTATAGAACCACGCCCTGTAAACTAGTCTAATCTTGTAACTATTTGTGAAATAAATACTACATGGTTAAAAGTGTTTTCCTTAATATTCTTATGTAAGTACACTCCTGCATTAATCTGCTTCTTGCTAGATTCTGATTTTATGTGCACATGCTCGTTAAGGGTTGTCTCTTCAAGCCACCCTTAACCCGCTAAGCGTGACACACTACCTACTCGGATAATGTTAAGAGTAGCTATATAGGTATTAATAGTTTCTTCGATAGATTTCCTGAAGAGAGCAATGATTTATCGTTTATGGAATCTAACAATACAGATAAAGCAATAATTAAATTCATTCTTGATTGACAAGTAGAAACTAAAGCAATAATGACTCTGCTGAGATTGGGATATCCTGAAAGATCGCTCCAAGAGATAAACTCTCTATTTTTCTAGTTGCAATTTGCAAAGCAATGTCTGCATTTATGTTTTATTAAATTAAATCTACCGTAAAGTACTGTACGTAAAGAATAGCACTACCCTATCTCTTCCCATGGGTGCGACTAAGGGATTCACTAGAGGATAAGCAGCAGCGTTCTCTCAGTACTTTAACAACCATACTGCGATCGCCAACCCGCCTGCCAAGCGTGGCGATTACGGCAAACCCCCGCAACATGCCTTGGGGTAAGCCTATGTCCAGCAGTGGACGTTTTTCGGCTGAATGATGTTGATGAAATTAAATCTTGTAAATATTTGTGTGATAGTAACGCTTTTAGAACTTGTTAAGCCCTTTGTTTACAATGCAATACCACAAGCTCTATTGCATCAATTGTTCCTATCATAAGTTGGCTCTGTGCCAGTTTCAGTTATGTTAGTGCATCTACAATATCGGTTTTCAAATTTTCTTTGGCATTGAATGTAATTCGTTCTATAGTGTTTACCATTTTCATGGGTACTTACTATTTTATTTATTTATTTTGGTACGATTATTACATCATTATTCTGTTATATTAGAAACGTTATTTAGTTATTCAAATATTTCAATAAATTCAATACAGCCTAAAATATTGTTTTGGGTGACGTACCTATTTAACGTTACATAAATCGAATGATAAAGTTTAGTTGTTAAACTTTTACGGGTGTTTCAATAATAAAATAACAGTTCCGTGTAGTTCCGTTTACGAGTAGCATCACTCAAACTGTCAATATTACATGCCACTAGAGAGGCGATTTATTAAATCAAGCTCTTTAAATCTACTAGCAAAATAATCAAGTGCTTGCTTATGAGCGATTCCTATAATTTACTGAGCGTTATTAATTAAGACTGTTGTATCTTTACCAATAATGAAGCAAAGACCCCGATAACTTTACTGGGGAGACCCTTCCAAACTATAGTAGTTATCACAGGAAAAAAATGCTTGCGAGTCTATGTATATGAGTTTGGCAGCAAAAAAGCAATTATTGGCAAGCAAAACGATTCGTTTTTGGATAAAAGAACCGGGCATTACCGACTCGGTAATAGTTGCAGAAGTCGATTTGCTGCGGGTGTGTCTACAGTTAAAGTCGGTTGCAGAAGTCAACTTGTGTACTTTACCCAGTGTCATTTACCCAGCGTCAAATAACTTACTGCGATCACTAATCCGCCTGGCAAACATGGATTAAATGGCAATATACAGGGTGTCCCTGGAAGTATGGATCAAATCGAATAGGGGCGTGGGCAATGTCATTTCCAAACTTTTTAACCCTGAGAATGTCGGTGCAATTTTATGCGGTTCAAAAGTTATGACCAATTATTGTTTTTTTTTCAATCACTTCGCATGAAAAAAAATCATAAAAAACTATCAGAGCTATTATTTTTTTAGTACTTTGGCGAACAGTAGGCCTTTATTGTAGTAATACTTTTACGCAGCTAGAAAACATGTGTTCAATAAGAAAAAACACATACTATAAAGTCTTTTTTGGTCTGGCAAAAAGTTTACTCATGTTTTTACTACTACAAGTTTTGAAATGACCACGCTCCTATTCGATTTGATCCATACTTCCAGGGACACCCTGTATCTCTAAGATCCTTCCTTTATAAAGATGAGTGTTTCTAATTTCGATAGAGGAAAAATTTGACCAGCAGCGCGGCAGCGGGGCAATTTAACTTACAATATTCATCAGATGTTTTGTTCTGATTTTGTTGTTACTATTTGACAGTTTATGTAAAAGAAAACCGTTTTAATGAACGGTTCGGGTTCGGTTGCGATTTAAACGTTTCTATATGTGGAATTAGCTCCCTGATAAGGTCCATCATTTAAGTGGGAACGGAAAACATTGCTTTTCGCGTAATTTGGAGGTTTTGAATATGTAAATAATGAATATCGCCATTTGTATACGATACTCGTTAGAAACAATACGCGTACGCGTATGCTAATGAACTTGAACATCTGACTCGCCGTGACCCGAAACGTAAAATTAGTCACTAAATGAATGATTATTATCATTCAGGATGTAGTTTGGCGACAAAATTAACTATAAAATCAGCTTATTTAATAAGAAAAAATAAGGTATTTCTGGGGGTGTCCTGCGCCATATCGAATTCTAAATACTCGAATAATTGATTGACGACTATTCATCGAATGTCCAAAACGTCTCCTTAGAGTGAAAATCTCGGGAATGCATTTGGTCATTGCACGATTCCTATGGGCTTTCACGCGGACGAAGTCGGGGGTAAAAGCTAGTCAATTATATGAATGAATGAATGATTTATTTACTTAAAATTTCTTAACGCTAAGTACATTGCCCCACAAAACTGCTTACGCAGTTTAACTGTGAGATCGTTGAGTCTCTCTTACATTAAAACATAATATCAGGTAAGTACATCAATAACCTATAAATACTTAATACCTATACTAACATAGGATCTAATAAATATTTTTTGAGTTTATGTGCGAATTTAACTTTATTATCTTCTTGTCTGATGTCAGCAGGCAAGGTGTTTAATAAATAGGGAACGCGTTTTTTTAAAGTTCTGTCGCCATAGTAGTTACTAACTCTGGGTACATCATATTTAACTGCTGTCATCGACCTGGTAGTATACCTGTTAGAAACTAGTGAGTATATGTATTTATTACGAATGTTATATACCCAATAAAGGCTACTTTCAGTGCTTACAAACTAGTTTTGCATAGAGCGGATCTCTTATTAGTACCTATACTTTGAGATAAAATAAAATTACCAAATTGCATTCCGGAGTTTATCATTCTAAGGCGACAACATAGTCAAACGTTAATTTTAATATCGAAAGTTTAGCAATCACACAATCAATACATCGACTGTTCAAAATATCGAATATACCAAGCATTTTTAGTTCAACAAAATTTAACAGAGTTTTTTTGTTGGGAAAAAGGAAAACGGAAAAAAAATTACATAGGAATTTGGCAGTAAATATAACAACACAGTAGGTATACACATTTAGTAAACAAACACTAAAAAATAGACTGTATTTGTCTATTGTAGGTATTGTAAATCCACGAGGTACGTCTTGGCACCGCTTGGCGCCAAATGTAGCGTTAGCATTTGGCATATTTCCGTAATGCAGTAAGTAAGTATAATACTACCTACCATACATAGGTGATGTAAGTGCAAGTTTTGAGTATACATAGAATATTGATCCATACTAGGTACTTATTGGTTCATAAGCAGAAGAATAAGATGCTATATTAAACAAAACAGTTACTGCATTGTAAGCACTGTACGGCACACTTTGGTTCTTATTCTAAGGGCACAATAATATAAGCATAGATATTAATGAGGGCCAATTTGTGGTTGAAAATTCGCTAGGCAGCGCCACTGTAGACTGAGGTGAAAATTACAAAACTGATATTAAAACACGTATTTAGACTGTAGAATTGATCTGAAATAAGATTTACATATCATAATGATTGTAACCCACAATTCCCTGACTTTCAATTCTTATGCCATATTTTCCTCATACTACGAAATAAAAAGAATTAGGTCACTTCCGAAACCTTCGGGCGACCTTCATGAGACAGAGGTCGTACTGCATGATATAGCTAAGAAAACATGACCTTCAGAAAGCCGCCGACATTGTTCGCAGGATCGATATAGTCAGCATTCCTTGTTTCTACAATATTAGAGCAAATCTCTGCTGTGTACTGTATAAAGAGGGATATAATCCTGTTATCCACAACGCTACCTGCTTACTTATCAAGTTATCATACATATATTCCTCGCGCTACATCCTATCCTTTATCCGCGCTATCCTTGACACTGTCATCGATTTTTCGTATTGCGAACGTGCCCTTTGTCAAAAAGATTACAAATGTAGGTATTATCGCTATCTCTTTCTCTCATTCGGCAACCTTGACGAATTATTTTACTTAAGCGCATCTTTGTAACACTTCAGTTGCCTAAATAAAAATCGTAGATCAGCCGCAAATTGGTATACCTATTCCTAAATAAGTGAGCAGAAATAGAAAAAAAACGAGGTCAGGTGAGGGCTTAGATCTGAGGTGACTCTGTCTAGACTCAAGGACTAATTGGAAATGAAATAACTTGATAGTAATAAATAAATTGCGTGCTGTTTCATCACCTTATTACTTTTGAAGATATCGAGTCCTACGTCTATGAATTGAACAATGAATCACCTTGTTGAATCATTTGGTAACTAGGCTTAACCGAGCTCCTAACACATAAGGAGTGTTAAAAAGTAAATTCTAAGAATTTTGTGGAGTTACTCAAAATCAAATTTGATTTGTATGGAAAATATTTAAAAATATGAAAATTTAGAAAAGGGTTCATTTTAATTAACATCCTGTATAATAATCATACGGTCCTTGTGTTATCCGTCTCTCGCAATGCTAAGGTGTGTCGACTTTTCTTTCTTGTTTTTTTTTCTTATATTTTTCGGGTCCCAAAATAGCTCCTTGGGGCATGCCGAAATTCTTTGTTTAAACTTGAGATAGGTCATCGGCAGTGGTAAGAATGTCTTGTATGCTTATTACGATTAATGTTCATGTCAAGATGATTAATCATTATGATTGAAAACGAGATAACAAGTAAATTGAAACACAATAGGGAGACAGATAGTTCGATACCAATCGTAATACTGTTAGATTGAAAATGAGTGTTCGCAATTTCGAATTATTGAAACAGCTGCGGACTCGGCAAATTGAATTGTCGAGAAAATTCTCGTTAAGTTACTATGGTTTTCAGCTTGTCTTTAGGTATTAATTTAAATAACTTGCCTTTAATAATACTTTATTTATAATAAATGATAAAGTTCATTAAAAGAGTTTCTCCCTAGGAATCGGAGCCTACTTAAATCTATTTTAGTATGTCTATTATTTAAAATACCTTCTCCTTTTTTAATAAGGTGCTACTTAATCTTCTATAAATAAATCCAGATTTTAATTAAGTATTTACAAATCGTTAATTAAGTAAGAAATGTAACCTCATAATTTGAGTCGACGCGACCGTAGATTAATCCAGAGACGTGCAGATTTCACAGTAAACAGTAACTCATACAACGACGAAATGGCAATTATCTAAACATACAATAAAATTATAACGATGTTGTACACAGCAACTGCACATTAAGTATTTTTGGAAAATAGTAACTGCAAATCCTAAGAATGATAATGATGCAAGAATCGTCACTCTCCGCGCTAACTGTCGTATCTAGCAATTGATAAATTTTTCTGTAGTTGCGTTATCTGTGGCTTTATTAGGTATTGAATTAATAACTTTTTTATATTGCTCTTGGCTTGGTTAGTAGTTGCCCTAAAGCCAAGCTAAGGTATCTATTTATTTATTTCTATTCATTTGAAGCAGATACGTCACTCTGTGAGAATTTCTCTGAAAAATTATCAATTGCTAGTTACGACAGTTAGCGCGGAGTGTAGTTTTTGGTTTTTTGTCTGTTTGTAATACAAACTTTGTATGTTTGAGCTTCACGCCAGTGCTACTGGACAGATTTAGTTGAAATTTGGCAGCCACATCCGTTAAAGAGCGGGTCAGGTTATAAGGTACAAATTATCACGCTACTGATTGTGGGTAGCAGTAACCTTGTTTCCGTAGGCAAAAGTGCGCTCTACCCAAATGTTTGTTATACCGAACATTGCCAAATAAAATTCATTCAGAAAGAAATAACTATCAGTTATTTATCATTTATCAGGTAGTTGTAAGAATTTAGTAGGATTACTTGCCAATACAACACTATCTCGAGTAGGTACGATTATTATCAGTACCTATACCGCGTATCGTCGTCACAGATGTACCTCGTGCTTCCGATTACACAAAGTGGGGCAACTAAGTAGAAATCGGAATCGATTTGAGAATAATTATTAGATCTAGAAATTGATTTCTATTTTATTATCAATTCATACACATCTCAAACTAGCTAACCCAGCGAACTTCGTACCGCCATTTTTTTATAGCGAAGATTTAAAAAAAAAATTACCTTGTCATGACAATAAAAAAAAAATATCTTACATAATTTGGTAATTAACTAGTTCAGAAGTTATGCCAGTACTTACAATACTTACATACATTTCGGCGATTCATTAATATTTATTAATCGGAAAGGGGTCATCTAAGTTAATTTAGTCTAGTTTTTAAAATGAATAATAGATAATAGCTCTATTGAATTAAAGTTTTATAAATAAAATTCCTACATAGATTAAATTATTTATGCCTATACCTATTATGTATCACTTCATTGTGTTTATTTATGTGTAAAACCGGTCAGACAGGTATTATTAATCCAATGAGCGATCGGTTAAAGTCACATGACTACGGTAACACTTTTTCTAGATAGATTGTGGGTCAACGAAACAAGTGGCCGCGGTTCTAGGGTCAAATAGGATATAAGCGGATAAATATTTCATTTATTTTAATATTTTGAATAGGTAATAAGCTAATCTTTCAAAAATGTTATGATATGTCTTAATTATACAGAGTGTACTCAGGGGCGGCAGTCTCGACATGTATCGCTATCACTTATCGACCGAAATCGGTAGTTAAGTGATAGTGATGTATCGAGTCAGTTTAACTATGGATAGGTGATTGTGTCATCGAGTTATAGAATTGAAGTATTCGAATGCTCGCAACTCGAGTAAAGATTTCGATTATTCATAGTAGGTACACGAAAACAAAACCAAGTACTTAAATCGCGACCTTATGTTGTTGCCCATAAAGTCAATTCGTCGGGACCCCTCTCTTCCAAAAAATGCAGGTTGTTGTTGTGTACCTGTTTGTTTTTGTTGTGATCGCGAGAGTTTGATTGTCAAGTTGCATTTTAAGAATTATTGGTGCGTACTGATCCGAAAGGGTGTTAAAGTACACATAATAATGAATAACTTTTATTCTACCAATTTCCCTAAAAGTAAATACTTTAAGAGAAATAGCTGTTCAAAAATTTCACAAAAATACGCTAAAATCCTCAGTTATAACATTGAAACATTTTAGGTCATATTTGGGGTCACGAAATAGAAACTCCTTTTTCTGATTTCGTAACTGAAGCAGGAATGTTGAATTTTTAAAAAAACTAAAATAAAAATTCATTTCCATGCAAAATGATAGAATTTTGAAATTTTAACACTTGCTTTAAAACTGTCATCAGTGATACTTTAAGTGGCTTGCGAATTAGTACCCCCTTTCCAACTAACCTTGTATGTTAACATTAAAGTGACATTCGTTTCGAAGCAATTGATCTGTTACGTGTTGGACAGTGGAAATGAGTACCTATCGTACATTTGCTTTTTTTTTATTTTGGCCCCTAGAAAACAAATTAGAATAATATGTTTATGATTATACAGTGTATCAGACAGTAAGTAATATGATTTCCAATTATTTAGTAGATATTTAAACTGTTTACGTTTTTTTATTTTTATTGACTGATCAATAAAACTGATTTGTATTTTGTGACCCATATTTTGTATTTTTGCTTGTGTTTTTGGAAGTGAGAAACATTAGAGTAGTCGAATCCTATGAAGTACTTGAGTACCTGACGCAGTACTCACGCCTAGATTCGAGTCAGTGACTCGAGTTTTGAATCGATTCTCTTTTTAACGAGTACTAATTTAATCAAATACCATTAATGGCCATCTCGGCACATCACTATTTAAGTCATTATTGACAATTTTTTTATTGATTTTTGTCGGAAACGTAGCGAATTCAACTGTCAAGTTTACGATTTAACGTCATTTTAGCGAATAACTTTGCGAGCAAATTGGAAAGCCCGCAAAGTATTCATTACGATCGATAAGCTGTGCAAGAGATTTTTTATTTGAAAATAAACGTTTATCTGCTTATAAGGTGCTGTAGTTGTAGCAGTAGTCTCAGGCTTTATCGGGTATCAAAAGAGATGCTTAACAAGCTCATCAATAAAAAATAATTTTAAAAATAACGTTTATTAGCAACCAAAATGAACTACGACCATCTCTTCAACGATTTTCCACGAAATCACAAGCCAGTGCCTCTGTTTATTTTATTTTATTGAGCCGTTTCAAATATTGTTCAGCTCTGCAGCAAATTTCTTCCACTCCAACTCAAAATTCACCTTTCCTTGATGAACAGTAAATCATCTTCTGGCTAAAAACGGTCGAGCATCTTATTTCGCCAGCAATACTTCTATATGGTTACTTGAAGGACGTGTTGTACGTCTACGTCTAAAACATGAATTCAAACGTAAACATTATTAAGGTAAAAAGTGTACAACAAACGACATTATAGGGCGCTTTAAATTTAGACGGTTGGTGTCGGTCCTCCTCCCCCAAGACGACCCTCTGACCCCGTGCCGCAGCGGTGCGGATGTCGTGCTGCGGACGGGTGGTTGTGTTTTTGTATACAGTTGATGAGACGAGAGAGCAGTGCGTAGTCCGTACTGCCGCCGTGCGTGCACGATACAGACAACACAAGCCGCCCATCCGCACACCGCTGCACCGCACGACTGCAGTCCGACACCGACAGTTTAAATTTAAAGCGCCCATAGACTTACAATAGGTGTTGAAGATACCTACTTACTTTCTTACATTCTACGACAACGCACCCGCGTGCTGCCGTGAAATGATATGAAATTTTATATATATGAGTCGGTATGACTATCACCCATTGTCTGTTTTGTCTAATAACTAAACTAAAACAATTTTCAATAATTAAAATTCACAAAAAAGAGCACATGACACATAACAACAAAGTGACAATTGACAAATACTGTGACATTTGCTAGTGTTGCAAGGAATGAAACTTGTATGTCCATTTATAAGGTATTTTGTACTTCAAACGGTAAAGAAATATAATTTCAATGTAAAATAGGTGTTGCAATTATAGTTTTATGTAATTTATTTCTATTTTTATATTTTTTAATATTTATTATGATAAAATCATCTTTACCAATCTTCCTCAAAATTTTGGGAGTTTTTTCAACAGGCATCATTTCCCCATAAGAATACTGCACTATGAATACCGTTTTTCGGAGGCTTACCGATCGCTATCTCATGTCGAGACTGCTGCCCCTGGTCAGGTTAAATTACTTGAGTTTTAAACAAAACATAACGTTGTACGTTCTAAACACAAACAATAAAAAATAAAAAACAATATGTCGATGAAGACACGCAAATCTAGAAAAAATATTTAGCTTTTATTTTTATATGTAGTTTTATTTATACAGCGTGATTACTTTTAGTTTTACACAGCGAACATACCTAACTCTATTTCCCTCAACAAATAAAGTGCAGTTACATTATTTTTTTGGATACTATCCCAAGGTTTTTAGTAAATTATTTTGAGAAATAATTAAATCTTACACGAATCAAATAAAAAATATTGTATTTGTGATAAAAAAGCCACATTATTTAGCAATAAACTAGTAGGATGATAGTACTAATTATCCTCAACAATATTTAATCATAAACACTATAATAAATATGTCATAATCATAAATAAGCATTGTACTCGTACTACAATGCTTTTTATAATAAACTAGCTGTACCCGCATGCGTTGCAATGCACTTTTTCCTACTTACTACCTACCTACTACCTACCTACTACCTACCTACTACCTACCTACTACCTACCTACTACCTACCTACTACCTACCTACTACCTACCTACTACCTACCTACTACCTACCTACTACCTACCTACTACCTACCTACTACCTACCTACTACCTACCTACTACCTACCTACTACCTACCTACTACCTACCTACTACCTACCTACTACCTACCTACTACCTACCTACTACCTACCTACTACCTACCTACTACCTACCTACTACCTACCTACTACCTACCTACTACCTACCTACTACCTACCTACTACCTACCTACTACCTACCTACTACCTACCTACTACCTACCTACTACCTACCTACTACCTACCTACTACCTACCTACTACCTACCTACTACCTACCTACTACCTACCTACTACCTACCTACTACCTACCTACTACCTACCTACTACCTACCTACTACCTACCTACTACCTACCTACTACCTACCTACTACCTACCTACTACCTACCTACTACCTACCTACTACCTACCTACTACCTACCTACTACCTACCTACTACCTACCTACTACCTACCTACTACCTACCTACTACCTACCTACTACCTACCTACTACCTACCTACTACCTACCTACTACCTACCTACTACCTACCTACTACCTACCTACTACCTACCTACTACCTACCTACTACCTACCTACTACCTACCTACTACCTACCTACTACCTACCTACTACCTACCTACTACCTACCTACTACCTACCTACTACCTACCTACTACCTACCTACTACCTACCTACTACCTACCTACTACCTACCTACTACCTACCTACTACCTACCTACTACCTACCTACTACCTACCTACTACCTACCTACTACCTACCTACTACCTACCTACTACCTACCTACTACCTACCTACATGATGTCGAACGGGATAAAAAGTATCCTATGTCCTTCTCCTGGCTCTAAACTACCTCCCTGCCAATTTTCAGCTAAATCGGTTCAGCCGTTCTTGAGTTATAAGTGAAGTAACTAACACGACTTTCTTTTATATATATAGATTCTATTCCGATTTCATTAAAAACGAATGTAACAAAAGAATCAATTTGAAAAATAACTGAGAGTAGTGGCAGGTTGATCATAATATCAATAGATAAGAAATCCACTCGGTTCGTCGGGGCTATAAATAAATATTATTAACATGAAGTAATAGATTGAAGCCTATCTTGTAAATGCTTAAGTCAGTTTAATGGTTCTTAAAAGAACAAGTCGTATAATAGCGTTATGATACCAAGAATTACTAAAGTATGATAAAGATAAAGGTAAACGTTATTGAAGAACGATTTCGCGGAATTTTTAGATAATTATTACTATTTTCTCGTTTGAAAAAAGATGCGAGTTTAAAAAAAAAAGTTTCTAGAATCTCTGGTTGAGCAAGCCAGCCAGTAGGTAGGTACTCTACTATTTTTTTTTAAATACTGCGTCTTCCTAGAAGTATAGGGACCAAAAAATGGACGGGACGAGGTAAATTTACCGAATATCACGTCTCGTGATGAAGTCCAATAAGAATGTTTGATTTTAATTAATTATTCTACAAGAAACAAGAGTACTTATAAGAATTCAATTAATTATTCTTAGTACACAATCGTCCCATCTATCGTCCTCTTGTGCATGTTGTTAAACCGCAGTTAAATAAAATACCGCTACTATAACGACTCCTAAGTTGTTTATAATCGATACACATTACAACGTTGTGAGAGAAAAAAAAAGAGTTAGTCGAGTTCCCGAGTGAACGCATTGCAAATTAGCGGTAGTGAACGTCCGCGGGAAGAAACGTCGGGCCTGCAGCTGTCACAAACTCGCGCGTCCGGCGTATTTTTAGTCCGACAGAACTATTATTCTAGAGTAGCGGTTATAGTTACCTCGTATAGGGAACGGCTTCGTCATAATAGTCTCCGTTGTCGGCGGCAGCAGCCGCTGAGTCTCCGGCGACATCACACTTGGACACAGATTCAACTCATGTTTTTTGCTATCACTACCACTATTTACGCCGCCGCGAAGTCGCAGCGACGGCGATCCGTTTACCACATCCATCTGCGTGCACTATCCGGGCATGACTGAGAAACGGACGGAATCGAGTCGAGTTGTGCCGCGCGCGCTCGCAATGTGCGCTGTCCACGCTACAGCTGATTGTAGAGCTCTATTGAATAAGGTGTCGGTTGAGACGGCGATATCTTTGTATATATGCATCTGTGTCTTGCATGGGCGCTGTGGGGACGACATGGCGACATTCAAGTGCAAGGGCAATCAGGCGAGCAGGGCGAGCGTCGTCCACCGTCATCGCGTCACGCACCTCACCGCGCATGGAGTTGGGCAGCTTGCCATCAAACTAAACGTAAACACTTCCCGAACGACGCTGTACTCTGTATTCCTGATGTATAGGTATGGGATAGATATTAACGATCCGTTCGGATAGGTACGCTCACTGAATCGCGAAATTGACGATTTAGGGGGAATGTAGTCATAGTGCGCAAGAAAATTGGAAGCCAAGACAATTGAACATCTATTGATGATTTAGTTACGTCCAGGAATAAACATAAATAAAACTTGAGAATGGGTACCTATTCTGAATGATAAGTCATAACATGATCCTATTGACATCAGTATGTGTACCTAATAGTCATCAGAACACGCTTCATTCGAAATTTCTAAGCATTGTTTTCTTAGGGCTACGTGCCAAAAAGGTTCCGACATAGGTCCTATTGTTCTTATTCTTACATACAATCAAATAAATTTTCTCAAACAATAACTTGGAACAGGATGTAAAAAGGAAAAATATATACAAATAGGTCAAAATGAGAAACGAGGCTCTTTTTTGAAGTCGGTTAAAAAGGCATGTTTGGTATATAAGGAGCAGATTCTATTGAGTCTAGCCTAGAATGGAATTTAGGCAATATTGAAAAGGGAAATAAAAAAAAACCTGTACAACCTGTCTAGAAAGAAGAATCTATTCAGCCCCCCGATTCAGAGCCTTTTCGATAAGCAGTTGTCGACCGAATCGGTGTTTTATCTCGTTTCACCTACGATTCGGTAACGAGAGAAAAAGAGATAGCAAATCGAATCCTTCGACAACAGCTGACTAACGAATCATTCTGAATCAGGGGACTATTCCAGATCCTAGTCATGACTTCCATCAACTTTCGTTCCAAATAAGTTCCAGGCACCATTTTCTTTTCTTTTTTTTTCTGGAGGAGAATAAATTCTCCACTAGCGAGCTGCTACGACCATATATTTCTGATTTGGAATTCCCTAGCTAATTTCAAATGTAACTATAATGTATTTATCAATAAGGTTAATTCAACAGATAGTGTTATTGACATTAAAAATAAATTAGGTACCTAAACAATATCAGGGGATTTCCTGTTTATGTGGAAATGTGGCAATGAATAAATCCGATGTCTTATCTACAGTTATAAAAACTAATCACATGGGTAATTAATTGTGTTTTGTTTGCTCTAGTGTTGTGTTGTATTTTGTGAGATATTCTCTGAGAGTCTCTACCTCTTTTTCAAATGAAACAAACGATATACCTACCTAATAGTTCTGGCTTGCATCATTTTATCATACATTGCATGATGCTTCACATTCTTTGTTTCTAAGTCAGATTAGTCACAGAGGTTTTTTAACATTTTATAAGAATACCCAAATCAAGTAAGTAGGTAGGTGCTTTATACTTTTGCAAACTCCATCCATCCAAAATTTAAGTGCTGGGCACTTGTCGGTGTAGCAATCTCCATCTTTCTCTGTCCAAAGCCAATTCCTTCACTTCTCTGTATGTTGTACTGTCTTTTCCTTCAACTGGTCTGTGTACTTTCTTCTTGGTCTATCTCGTTTTCTTTTTTGACTTTAACTTATCTTCTATGATGTTGGTTATAAAGCTGTCGTGTCGTAATAAGTGGCCAATCATGTTCCCCATTCGTCTTTCTATATGTTCTAAAATTTGCTTTTTCTCTTTGATTCTACTTAGAATCTCTTCATTGGTTATTTTTCTGTCCATGACGTTCTTTACATCCGACGCCAGCACTACATTTCGAAAGCTTCCAGCCCTATCGCAAACTTCATTTCGTCGTCGTTTGTCTTTTGCAAATAGTTTAGAAATTAGAAGGTGAACCAATGTGGTCTTCTTCTCTCGTGTCGGTATGGGCTAAACGAGAACTGTGATGAAAAGATTAGCCAGTCAGCAAGTTAGAAGCGAAGCTGACTGCCTAGGGTGCGCCGGACGTACCTACTTACTTGGGTATCGATAGTTGTGCACCACCCCAATGACAGTTCTAGTGAATGCACTAATGTGATGGACGTTGTTTATAGAGTCGCTACACTGACACGTGGATCATGTGTCGTAGATACATTAGTACTTGCCTGTCTAATGTCCCGAGAACCAAGCTAGATGATATCTTTAAGCCAGCCGGTAAGAATTAGCGTAGAATAGTGCAAAGGAGTAGTGGAGTGCATTATGAAGAGGCCTTATTCCAACAGTGAAAGGCATCATACCGAAGATGATAGAAAAAATCCGTGGGGGACGGAATAAGTATACAATTCCCCTCCGTTACAGGGCAAGTGAGTCGTTAGAGGCGACGAACCTGGCATCATAATTGTGCCCAAAAACTGGCTTTAGGCTCGCCACCTATTTACATGGGACTTAATGCAAAAGGCAAAATGTGGGTGTACACTAGGGCATGCAAACCGATAATCGATTATCGATAATTTACCGATAATCGTTTAATTTTAGCAAGCGATAATTATCGAAAACTTTCGATAAAAATACCGATAAACGATAAAAGTTAAAAATATATTAAAAAGGATTCAATTCATTTCGTAACGACGTCATGTCGTTCGTTTTGTTCGGATTAAACGCGTGCGATTTGTTGCGGCCGTAAAGCTATGCTGCTATATCATCTTGAGCCTGCCTACCCATAGCATTCCTCGCTCGCCTGCCGCTAGGCATGAATTTCATGTCTCAAATCACATCTAAAATCGGTTACCATCCAAACATCGGATGACATCGATGTGATGTTTACAGATAACCGGTTTGACCACGTCTAAACAACTACGATCATTTCTCGATTTCAGATTCACCCAACCAACCGAACAACGAAATCGTAATAAACAGATATCGGTTTTACATTCATCTAAAATCTAAAATCCAAACATCTAAAGCAACCTCTATGTAGTGAGAAAGAGATGAAGCGAATATTGTATCTGTTAATTCGTTGCAAACCGAATGTTTCGTAGGCGCTATTCTTTAATCTATCTGCTTAAAAATATTTTTAAAATAGTTATTGTTGCAGTGAAAAAAAGGTCACATTTTGTTTGTGAAGATACAAAAGTTATTACTTATTTGGAATTATTTGTAGTTATTAGCCAGTATTTGCAAAATAATAACTTTGGCTATTGTTATTGAGACTAATAAGCGGTGCAACGCGCCGGTGGACTTCTTTAATATATATTTTCTAATTGCTTCAATTGTAGCAATATTGTAAATATTTAATTGATAGTATTTGTGGATATAAAGGTAAATAATTTAGATTTAATGTTAAATATTTAAAAATATGTAATTTTTTGTAAATTGTACCGACCTGAATTCAGGTTATTCTATTTACTACAGAATATTACATCTAAATATCTAAACGAATACTATCTAACAACTGCCACCAACTAATCAAACGTATTTGTACTCTGTAGTTGCACATAAATGTCCGTCGACATCGATATCTAAAAACCGATGTTGACATCGATGAAAAATCTAAACATCGGATGAACAACCTTTGCCGAAAAAAAACGATATTACCCATCTCTAATTCTCTACCCGCCGCGCATTCATTTTAATAAACTTTAAATAATTGTTTTACGTTTTTAGATAACTCTGTAAGAAATAAGAAAATGACTGATACTAATCAGTCATTTTCTCTCTATCTTGCTAAATGTCAATTATTTTGTAGAGCCCAGTTGATTAATATTGTTAACGAATAATGATTATTTTGTTCAAAAAAAGCAAAAAAGTGGTTTAAAAGATCTTTTAAACTTAAGTAATTTGATTAAATAAATCATATTTTATTGATTAAAACCTTTTTTTTTAATGTTTCGGGGTTTCATTGAAGTAATACCATCATTTCAATCCGAGAAATACACGTTTTCATAGATTATTATAAAAACCGGTAATTATCGGTATTTATCGGAAAAAATCCCGATAAAAATCGGATTATCGATTATCGAAAACTTTCGATAATTGCATGCCCTAGTGTACACACGGCTACACTTCAAGCTACACAAAACCAGTATAAGCTGACCGTTACTGTGCGAAAAGATTATACAAAGCGACGCCAAGATAAACTGGTTTTGTATAGCTTGATGTGTAGCCGTGTGTACATACAATACAGCCGACGTATCTTGGCAAGTCTGGGGGCCTACTCCCTAAGTCCGTCAACGAAGTTAGTCGCCCGTCCGAAAGTAGCCCGAAACGTTGCAGTGAACAAAACAAGTGTCAAGTTCAACTCTTCGGACGAAAAAAAAAAACACATCGGTAGTAGGGACAACTGTCAAATCGTGTTGTCATTCATTCTTAGTTCGGGCCCCGAAATAACCGTAGGTGGGTGAATTTCAACAAGAGATTTTTATATGTCATTTCGGTGGGATTTTTTTATTTCAATGCTACCTACATATTTTTAGTGACAAATAAAACTTTAGCCTATTTTATAACATTGTGCGTGAGTGGACATCAAGTTTCATCAAAACTTACATAAATATTTAAGGATGAATTTTTAAGAGTCCACTGAAATGAAAAGTGTCTACCGAAATGATAAAAATGACCACCGAAATGATAGACTGTGCACCGGAATGAAATAAATCCACCGAAATGATACAGCTAAGAACAACCGTGCCGGGCAGCCAGGGTTCCGTACTTTGTTAGGTTTGATTTCCACAAATTTTAGATAAACACTGAGACAGGACAGTACACAGTTATTTTAATATCATCATTAATATATAGATATTACAGTTAGTATTACATATATCATTCTTTGAGGTTACAATAACCTCAAAGAATGATATTAATGTAATGTTTATTATGATATTAATGAATTGTTTCTTTACTTATTTATATAAGTAAAGAAACAATTCACAACAACAACCAGAAAAATTACCAAAGGTTATCCTTTGGTAATTTTTCTGGTTGTTGTTGTGTGAAAATGTTGGAAAACTTTATCGTAAATCCTGGTAACCATACATAAATATTTTTGTTTGTTTATGAACTAATACTAATTTACTTGATATATTTTCAAAAGAGTGAACGAAGCGCGATTAGAAAGCTTTTAGTTTCTGATTAATATGATGGCTGCATTTGTAAGTTATGAAATTAATAGTAATACATAATGTGTACCTGTTGCACTAAGAGAAAAATGCTAGGTATAATTTAGTTAAATTGGTAACGATACGAGAATAGTGTTTCTACAGGTATATAAGTAAAACTTCTAAAATTAAATCAACTTTTATATTTTGAAAACACAATAAATGAATAAAAAACATTATAAAAATATCTTAGTAGTAATAGCTTAATCCTTTTACATAAACGTATGAAACATAACAGAAACCTGAAATTGAGATCACATTATTCTTAAATTACTACAACAATAAAGAAACGTACCTACATATCTAAATAGAACAAAAACCAACAGCGTTTTGTTCTACCTAATTACTTATACATAATTGCGAATTATAGTTACTCCAATAAAACAGTCTTTCTGGGTACTTATATGCCATATTACACAACAAATACACCCGAATAATCTAATCTACACTCTAGGTAAAAATACATTACAAAACGATGACTTTGTATTTGACACAAGGATCTCTAAAACTTTATGGTTTTATCATTTCTGAGATACGTTTCATTCCGGTGGACTGTTATTGGTATAACAGTCCACCGAATCCACTGAAATGATAACACTGAGATGATAAAATAGAGGTTAGTTCTACATTTAACTCCGAAATAAAATTATTAAAAAAATATGAACACTACTCAAACAAAACAGTACTTACGGCGAATTTAATACACAATTTTGAAACAAATTAAACGAATCTAGCACGAGTTATAACAGTCACCGAAATGAAACTATTTTTGTCCCCATGTTACTGAAATGATAAACTTACTTTTTTGGCGGGAAACCGCAGGACGTTGGGACCGGTGCGTTCGCGCCGAGACCTTGAGCCGGACTGATGCGAAGTGAGGAAAGGTGAGAGGGGCGTAACCACGCAATGTTGACATGGCTATTCTACTAAAACTTACTGTCCTCTGAAATGATAACTTTTTTCCAGACAAAAGTTGACTGCCTGTCAAATCCATGAGAAAGAAGATAAACAAACAAAAATAGTTTTATTTGATCGAATATATTATAATTTAATGATAACAAAATCGATTTAATTCCATATTATGAATGTATTGGCAGGGGAAGGTATTTTATGAGCGGAATTGGGTTCAGGACAGGCCACCGTGATGATAAAATAACACTTTGATATATTTTTTTTTGGTATATTGGAGAATAGAAATCAATGATTTTTTTTTGTCAAGGTAGAGAAATACTTAAGTTGTTGAGAAAAAATATATTAAATAAAAAATCAGCACATTGCACTACCGTTCTCAGGTTTGCCGTGTATTTTTTTTGCTTGGGCAATTCACCCAGGTGATAGGGAGTAGGAAACGCTCGTAACTAAGGCCGAAACCACGGACTTCGTGCTTAGGGAGTAGACCCCCTGAAGCTAGTTATTTGGCTGCGCAATGAATCTTTTAGAAACGAAATTGTCTACTGCGCAGCTAATCAGCTAACTTCAGACTCGCCAAGATACGTCGGCCGTATATATTGTACTCCTGTAATTAGGAAAACACTTCTGCTTTCCTCTTCGGGGATTATTGGCGAGGTATATGTTGTTTATATGATAAAAAAAGTACTGGTGTTTGAACTGATCGAGGTGATGTACATACTGAGTGCGTATCACGGCTAATGTGCGGCGTAGGGATATTCCAGGAAAATAACAATTGCATTGACGACATGGCGTATCATTGCAACTGCGCGATGGCTGAGTCAGCGCTGGCGCAACTTTAACAGCTTCTTACCTATCATTGTTTCATTATCATCATCATAGGTATCAGTCGATGGCTCAGTAATCGAAGTACTTATTGATATCCTTTTGTCCCTAATCCTTCTTTTATAAATGTTTACTACACAAATATTAACTTATTACCTAAGTAAAATCTTTTTGTATCAAAGTTTGATTGTACGGAATTGCTCTTGAAACTCCAAAGAAATTACCTCTTCAAACATAAACTGCTACATCGATTCCTTTCATACGAGCCGGTAAAAATCCACTAATTTTGAACGCCGATCTTTAACCGTAACAGATTCTGATACAATGTGTGTAGTTAATTTTCTTTAACTTCCAAGTCAAAAAAATCTCATCTTGGCATATTTTTTTAACGTATTTATAGTAGTTATTAGTTGATAAGTTAAGTTCAGCACTAACTTTTTATTTAAATCTGACTTTGATAAACAGCTTGGCGTATGGTCTTAAAAGCTTGACGTTCAAAAGGGCATGGGCCTCCAGATGACCGCTACTGCGAACGGTCGGAGGTGAATTGACCCTTCGTTCTCATAATATGATGACACGCGTGGCAGACGAATCGATTATCTTATCACAGTTTGGTAGGACGATGCTAGCGATCCTCTTGACGTCATCAGTCGTCTTTTATGACACAAGTATGGCAGATTTTTGCCGAGAAAAAAAAGTCTCGTATGAATGATGACACCTTTGGCAAGCAAGTGTAAGGTCGACCGAGAGACCTTGTAATAGAGCGCTGTCATTTATTTTGACGGCGGGCGATCAAAATGAGAAATTCGTTGTACGTAGACGTAGCGTCCATTATTCTTCATTCTTATTTAGCTTTATTATGATTCAATCATATTTTACACATTATTATATTATCATATCATAACATAACGCCTGTATTTCCCAAATGGTTGGGCAGAGGTGTATAGTACCTACACCCAAATTTCGCCGTTATGTTTAAGTCCCATGTAATAGAGGGAGAGCCTATTGCCATTAATCGGGCACAAATCCGGACTCCAGGCTGCTACTGAGAAATACCACACGGAAAAAACCAGTAACACTTTGTCCAACCTGGGGTTCGAACCCAAGACCTCACGCTCAGTCTGTATGTCTGTCTGCCTGTTTGTGGCATCGTTACTCTGAAACCGAATTTTGCAACGGTCGAACCGATTTCCATCAAACGTGGCTTATAATCTGAATAAACCAGCTTTCGAGCAAAAAAATATCTTTACGATATCGAGTCATCCCTTTCGGAGTTACGATGCTACAAATAGACATACAGACAGCCATACAGACAGACGGACAGACATAGGTTTCAAACTTATAAAACATTCTTCTTTTCGGGTTGTGAGGTGTCAGAAGAACTCCTAAACATAATACATAATGCCATAAAACGTGGCAACGCTGCCAGCCTTCTGGGCACGTTACCAGTGGACAGCGAGGCGGAGGAATACTTTGATGCAATCTTTTAGTTTATATTGATAGTTTAGTCTACTTTTTTACTTTAGATTTAGTTTAGATTTATATTGATAATTGAGGTTAAAAATGTTAGAAATAAAATATCTTGTATTGTATATTTAATCATATTAAAAATACATAATAATATCCACAATTTAGGATTGACGGAAAATTTGCCAGGCTTTTTTGCGACCTGGCGACTGGGCTATAATACAGATTCTTTTAAACATCAATACCTACATTTTCACCATGGACACAATATGAAACTTGTGGTCAATTGACTATCATGTTACTTATTAATAGCTTCCGAACGAGAACAAAGGCTGCCTTCATGATGCAACGCAATACTAACCTAGTCATACGATAATTAATTACTTACATTCTGTGAACGTTCAATAGAAATATTGATAAGTTATTGGCAAGTGTTAATTATAAAGTCACTAAGAAAACAATTGTCATTAGACTGCTAAACTTATGGTTCGGGATACAATGTCCAAGTCGGTCATCATACCTACAATTTAGTTTTCAAAGTGCTGAGTGCGAGTTTGCAAATTACGAATAAGGCAATAGTTTTCTACTTTCTACTATCTCTCGTCTCGTACACAACCGCAAGAAACAGAGACAAATATTCATATTATTCAGATTCATATCATTTAGATTTGTGAGTTCACGATTTGTTCTTCGTTTTCGTCATTTACAAACTGGAACTGGGCACTCTAATAGACCCTATTTACCGTAAGATGAGTCCAGGGGGGTTACCATGATCTGTTACAGCAGGATTGTTTTAATATTATTACGAGGGTGGGTAAGAGATGGCGCTAGAGAGCTGTCTAGCGCTGTCACTTTCCCACTCTCGTAATAATATTAAAACAATCCTGTTGTAACAGATCATGGTAACGTAACCACCCTGAAGTTTCTCTACAAAACTTTACCAATGTTACCATACAAAGAATCCTAACTTCCTAACTAAGTATAATATTATAAATGCGAAAGTGAGTTTGTTTGTTTGTAACCTTTTCACGCCAACCACTGAACCGATCATGCTGAAATTTTTCATATAGGTACGTTGTCAGTTGTACAGAAACGGGCATAGGGTACCTTTCATCCCGAAAAAAAAGTACTGTTCCCGAGGACAACAACAATAACGATAATAGATGGCGCCACGTGTCTTTCGAGATAAGATTGAATTATATGTATTATTAAAGAAACGTTAGTAGTGTGTTAAGAGTTTTTATAACGCGAGAGAAGTCGCGGGCAAAAGCTAGTATCAAATATAATACAACGTACATACATACATATACTTACGTCTTTAATCCCCAAAAGGGTAAGCGGAGGAGTTCTCCTATTACAAGTGTCTAAAAACCCATGTTTCGCTTCTTGTATTAAGTCCTATGTAAATAGGTGGCTAGCCTATTGTTATATTTCGGTCACAATAATAATTATGGTGCCAGCTTCGACGCCTCTTACGACGACCTACCAGGCGACAGAGGGGTACAATTCGCCTACAATTCATAATCTATCCCCCTACGGACGAGATGGTAGACAAGGGTGAAATTATAAAGAGTTGTTCTACGGGCAACTGATGATCAACTGGGTATTGAAGACTAACCTGGTCCTTTGAAGAGTCTAAGAATAACTCCATACCTCAATAACTCTGACACTTAAAAGTTGTCAAAACTTTTTAAAACGATCTAACTTTGCTTCCTAAGCTCTGACATCATTTCGACGATTTCTTGCAAACGTGAACGTGAGTGCTCTCTTGTACCCGTCGCGTGGCAACCATCACGTACCGACCAAACTTTAGCGTACTATTGCACAACAGTTTAAGTAACCGTGTCACATATCTCCGTCATACGTGATTAAACACGCGTTAACATCTAGTTTTGGTGATAAAGTGATTTTCAAATAGGTTTTTTGTGAGTCATATTTTAGTAGTGACAACCCTATTGATTTTTTAGTAAAATTACTTAGTAGGAAGGTGAAATAGTATAATAACATCCAAAATGAATATGTTTCGAACATTCCTAGACTCTATACCAAAAAACCGTTCGGAAATTGTGGAAGATTTAGAGATTCCGGATATAACCTTGAGTCCGTATGTCTGGACGGAGCCGGAGGACTCCATCTACGAGAGGAGTGATAGTTTCCTCACGGACAGTATGGGCTTGGGGGAATGCGACAGAGGAACACTTAGCACAGACTCGAGTATTCCACTGTCCAGGGCTATGACTGACTCCGAGATTGACTACGAGTTTTACAAACGGGTAGTTATGTCTTGTACATACGGCTACGGTCAGCTTATACTCTAGGTTTATAAGCGGACCTCTCTTTGTACGGAAATCAATTCGAGATCAGTTAATGGGCGGATTTTTTAAAAAGTGTATATATTTTATAATGAAGGTTTTAAACGTTTCCTCTGACTAACTTTTTGATGAATTCGTTGCATGTTTTTCTATATAACTTTTTATTTGTTATTATGATGACGAGGCCCTCACAGACGACGTGGATGTGGAAAGGGAAAACAGGGCATTGTCAGTTAGAGCTAATATGCTGGCCCGTAGGTTTGCACGATGCACTGCACACGTGAAAATAACTTTATTTAAGGCATTCTGTCAGTCATTTTATACGTGCAGCCTATGGGTGAAGCATACGCAGAAGACTTATAGTGCCCTGCGTGTCCAATACAATAACGCGTTCCGGATGTTGATGGGGTTGCCACGTTTTTGTAGCGCATCAGGTATGTTTGCAGACGCACAAGTAGGTAGATGGCTTTACAGCAATACATCGCAAAAGAATAGCGTCCCTGATGCGCCGCCGCTTGCGGGGCAGCCCCAACAGTTTCCTGTAACTCATAAGCAGAAAGAATGGACACGGACTGCTCCTTCATGGAGCACTGGACAAAATTACGTGTTCGGTATTCTTAATATTCCATTATTGTTATTTATTATTTTTTAAATTAATTAATGTATGGATGATTTATAATTATTGTAATTTATCTGAAATAAAATGATTGAATTGAATTGAATTATTCATTAACATTATATGATCAACTAGTAATCAGTGACGATTAAAACAGTTATAAAGAAAAACATGCAACGAATTCATCAAAAAGTTAGTCAGAGGAAACGTTTAAAACCTTCATTATAAATTATGTACACTTTTTAAAAAATCCGCCCTAATACTGGACACGTACAGCTTGATATGTAGCCGTGCGTGCGTACCCCATAGAAAAATCGAACTTGGTTATTTCTCTTTGCCCGGCTTGAAAATCGAACACTCAGCCTGATCGCTGACCGTATATGGGCCATTTATTTGCTCGAGATACATTTTTAATCGTCATTTGTTTTTAGCATTACCCAAAAATTAAGGAACCTTTCAATTTCAATATGACGTCATATTGTTAAATAAGGGTTACCGAAATATTTCGAAACCGTTTTTTTTCAGTAGCGAAATTTTGAGGTTAAGCATACCGGTATATTTCGGTAGAAGCAAAATACACAAGTTCTAACGTTTTCGACCCTCCCCCCGAATTGACTCCGCCCCGTCTCGTATGTTTTTCGGTATTGAAATCTTAAAAAGGTTAAACAACGGTATAGTCGAACCTTTATTTATAAAGGTATCGGTATAGCTCAACCTTTACTTTAACCGGTACCGATATATTTTTGAGGTATCTTAACCTCTAACCGTAACCGCTTTCAGTCCCTGGTTTTTAGGCCATAAACCGATCGTTAACTGCAGCTACAAACATAAATAGCGATCAACTGTGTTTCGAGCAACTTGGTGACCGAAGTGCGGTCAGCCCCAGGGCCTATTTCCTGTGACGCGGGTTCGTGCCTGTTCCGCATGCATGGCGTTCGCGTGTAGGTTCGTACACAATACCTAATGTAATTTTAGCAACTTGTGATAAATACCTGGTTATTTGCAGTTCAAGAGACACAACTTTAGTGACCCGTGGGACCACGTGAGGGCTGCCATGGATGCCTTCCCACCGGACTATCTCGCTTCCCTTAACAGGTTATTTATTCTTCTTTTTTTCTCATGTCGGTACGAGCTGTAATTGTGAGAATAGCTCCTGCCGTGGTCTTCTTCTTATCGTGTCAGCACGAGCTATACGAAAATAGCTCATGCTGTGGTGAAAAGATTAGAAAGTTAGCAAGGTTGGTAGCGTGGCCCAGAGTGCGCGGGACGTACTTATGTATCGTCACTCGTGGAGGCTCTTTTCATACACCCTAACTTGTTATGTTTATTATAGTTCTAAAAATTATTAACACACAAATATGCAAATTACCAAGTTAAAGTCATTTATAGAAGTGAGAGAGTTAGAAATCATCTTGTAAGACTTTTTAGATTAGACGAAACGTTTTACGAATCACGTACACTCATCGTCCAAACTTGAACAGGCAAAATTTCGCCACACAATCATAGAATAAAATCAAATAATGAAATGATTCATAGATAGGTATGGGTCTGATTGCTTAAATGTTAGCGTTGAAATCGCATCGCGGTCACGTCTCTCTAATTCTATCTTAGGTACTGTTGGGACCATAATAGAACATAATAACTGAATAGGTAGTTGTTAGACTTTCGCCACTGAAAAAAGCGTCTTCTCTATTATTCAATACAAGAAAAATCTTGAAATCAAAGAGATAATTGACGAAGCTAAGTCTAAGTCTCGCTTGAGTCAGATATATCATATTAAGAAGTTATCTACTTAAATAATACCTATACTGCTTTCATTTACCTTCACTTAGGACTTGGCCTGCTCCGAGCTGGAAACAGAGAGGCATGCATCACGATAGATTCGTTCAGATACTTATTCGCAGTTTCGCAGCTCTTACTCTCCAGACATGATTCATTTGCATTTAAATCAACATCATATTTTAATGCGACATCTGCTGCAGATTTTTTCAGCCTTAATGGTATTGAGCGGCCTAATTTGCGCCCCTGGTATCCGCCCGTTAGATACGACACTGCCTATTGCGAAACCTCTAACCTCAACAACTCATGATCTTCATCGCATCAGTTGTAGACGTCGGCTGTCAAACATCGTGCCTCCCAAGAACTGCTGTAATTAATGCTCACATTACCCTAATCACCGCGATTGGAAGATGAATTGGTTTTCTTCTTCTTAACTCAAACTCAAAACTCATTCATTCAAAATAGACTAAAATTACTGAATTCTTTTTGAACGTCAGGTTTACAATATTATAGACATCCCACAAAAAAGCCCTGTCTTCACCGCTTCGTAGTGTTTTTGCTGTGAAGAAGAAACGGCGCAACAAACTCCCCAGCAACACAGATATGTCTGTCAAGTGAATAAATGAATTGACTCAATACAACGAAAATCCAAATATTTTTATATGGTAGGTAAAATAACAAATAAAGTAAGTATACAGAGTGTTAACGAATTCGTGTAATTCCTTCAAACCGCACGATCTACTGGTGACACTGATTGACCCTGCACAAGTTTTTTTCAGAATCAACAAAAAAAAGGTTTCAAAATATGAACCATCGCATTCTGTATCTGAGTAATTTTAGCGTTCCAAGTTAACTGACTGCGTGGAGCGATATCGCGCTAGTCATGCCCGTCAGCTGTGTGGCCGTGCCTTCAGTAGTAGGGATTCGCCGCTACCTCCGCACTCCTGCAACAGCTCCCTTTAGCGTGCTCCGTCGTCAACGTGTGGTACTACCCGCGAATAAACTTCATATAAACTTAATTACATACGCGAATAAACTTAATTGGCTGGAACCGCGAATCAAGTTAATTACATACGCGAATCAAGTATATATAAAGTACATTCAATAGTAATAACATCATCATGAAATGGGTTCACCGATTCTGGAGCATAGTAGTAGGAATTCACCGAAACCTCCGCTTTATATCAAACGCGAATAAACTTTATATCAAGCGTGAATTAAGTTTATATCAAACGCGAATAAAGTTTATATAACACGCGAATGCACTTTATATCAAGCGCGAATTAAGATTATATAAAACGCGAATAAAGTTTATATAAAACGCGAATTAACTTTATATCAATCGCGAATTTCGTTTATATCAAGCGCGGATCAACTTTATTCAAATTGCGAATACACTTCATACCGAACACACATGCACATCATGTCAAATTCACACCTGAATTTACTTTATTATTACGATGATTAACTTTATCACATGCTCTTGTTATCGGGATCAGTGTTGATTACACATGTTCCAACCAACGTTGACGGACTCACACGAAGTATTATACAGGTACTTCTTTTTTATGATGCCTCTTGTTAAATCTCTTAGGCGCACATTACCTTTTTTTTTTCGTCTTGTCGGGTATTGTGAAACAAAGAAGTTTTTATTTTGGGTCGTTGTAAAGATTAATGGGTACGATTGTATGCAGTATTGATTTTCAAAACTATTGTTATATTGATGTGGGTCGTCCTGTGACGACGGGCGGTACTCCAAATCTCTTAGGAGCACATCCATCTTGTCGGGTATTGTTACACAAAGAAGTTTCTCAACAATTATATTAACATGTCTGGACGTGATTTTTACATACATGTTGATTCCTGTCTTTGGGTGTCCTGGGTGGGGCATTACCGTTATGACCAATATAAAAGAGATGACCAAATGCATACAGCATCTTATTGTGCTCTGTGCTCTACACCATACGCGATCTCCAGTTGTGTTTAGAAGTGTTAAAATAGTAAAACTGCTGCTGTATAGTTCCGTGTTGTAATAGTGAATCTGCTGAATAATGGCTGTAAGTACCTTGTTGATATGTCATATTTACTGTTGATAATTATGTGTGTGTGTGTGTGTGTATATAATATTTATATTTATGTGTCCATCATGTTCCTACACTCGTCCCTTAACCATTTTTTTCAATATCGCTTTTTAATTGTTTCAGTTCTCTGAAAATACTTTCAAGAGCTATTGTTAGTATCGATAACCCAAGTAACGAGGAACCTACACTTGTCTTCAAAGTGAAACAAACAATAATCGTGAAGAAGATAACATGGATGCGGATACCGTCGTAGTTGATCTCCAAGGATTTAAAGATATAAAAAATAACTTTATTGTTAAAGAATTAGCCATTGCAAGTCAGGAGCATACACAGACGTTCTTAGTGAAACCTCCACATTCATTCAATTATCTTACAGAAGAAGAAAAGAAACAAGTAAGATGGATACAAAGAAATCGAGGAATTTACTGGAGTGACGGCTACATAGACTATAGAGAGTTTCAACGTGTAATCTTACCACATCTAGAAAATAAAAAAATTATTACAAAAGGTTTGGAAAAGATTAAGTGGATTAAAGACTTATGTGCAAACTGTGAAGTGATCGACATAGGTGAGAAGGGATGTTCTAATTTATCAACATTAAAAAGAAAGTATTGTAAATATAAAACTAATTTTAATTGCGTTGATCATAAGATGAACTGTTCATTAAATAACGCTGTGTGTATAAGAAAATGGTATGCTGATAATAACATGTCCGTATTTAATTTATTTTAATAAAATAATTCGTCTACATAATGGTTGTTTTCTTTAAAAATATTCAAGGTAACCTGGTTTAGTTCGAGTACCTATGGGTTAGAGTAAATGAAACAAATTTAAAATACATTATTTACTGTTATCAATATTACAGAAAAGCTTATGTTCTAAAATATGAATGAAACATCTTATCCACTAACAAATCATTGAATAATTTGTTACTTGTAAATAATTTTACAAAATCCAGCATTGAACATCCATGAAATTTATGTAGTAAATACATTAGACAGTACTCCCCACAAACCAAGGTAAAATCATTCTGAATTCTTTTTGTGTTCCAGTTCCATCTTTTGCAATTCCTTTTTAAGAATTGAAGATAATATCCTGTTGGAGCCCGTCCGTAGGAATCAAAATATTGGCCAACACCATTCAGATCAATATTTAACGCTACCCAGTGTGACCCCAGTTTATCTTCCGTATCCAAGTTGCCTATTATATATGTTGGTACCTGAGTATATAACGGCAACCTATTTGCAGCATACACATTGCCTGCTAGTCCTTTATGAATTTTTTTGAAGTGTTTCTGTATCTCTATTGTATCCATGTTATTATACTTTTAAACAATCGGTAAGAGCTAAGATAGTACCTATCTTTGTTATGGATGACGTGTGAATGTTATATTTTAGTTTGGTTAGAAAATATGAATACTATCAGTTGTGAATTAATTAATTGTTGTAAAGTATTTCAAGGCTGGCACGATCATGTTTGATTAAAAGCCTCAAAACATTAATAAAAAAAGATTAAAAAAAAAAGTATTTCAATTGTTTCATTTGCTATATTAGGTATAGAGGGAGGTAAATAAAAAAAATAGAAGTAGTTTTCACATAATTGTTTATTAATCATTAAGTTTATACAGTTTCTTCTTACATCTTATTCTTAACTACTATAGTCTACAGATAGTCCGGTCAAATTAGACATTTCAAAGTGCAATAATTCGCATAGAGCTGAAAATTGGTACGAATGTTTGGAACACCATTATAAATCAAATGTAAAAAGTCCCCAGCGATCCCACACTTGCAAAAAAAAATATTCAAGGTCAAAGTTCGCAAATATGGGTTTTTTGCGTTTTTTAGCCAAACGGTGAGTTGTATGATAAAAATAGGTCAGACAAAAATTATAGATTATGCAATTCTCTATAAGAATTGTCTACAATTTTTCTCCTAAACGTCACCGATTCTGAGATATAATGGTTGAAAAAGTTGTATTCTTTATCACTGATATCGTACGAATCCTCTTCTGATGGCGATTAACATGTACCTGTTGTCAAGGTCAGTCGTGCTCCAATGTTGAATCACCATCAGAAGAGGATTCGTACAATATCAGTGAGGAGACATCTGATACATCGCTGTTAGACCAATTTACTTACACCCAGCAGGACGAAGAAGAACAAGCAGAAGAAGAAGTACAAGAAGACGAACAAGAAGAAGAGGAAGCAGAATTATCAGATGATTATGAATGAGACGGATAATTTGACCAAATTTTTTAGAATTCATACGGCTTTCATCATTTCCAATAGTACCAGTTTTTATATATTTTGAATTAGTATTGAATTAAACAGGATCACAATAGATTGTGGAATAGGCCTATTGGAGAAACCACGTTAAAAAAACGCGCCAAGTACACTACCTTCCAGGTAGCGTGGAAACGCATATTATAAAGATTACAACTTTTTCAACCATTATATCTCAGAAACGGTGACGTTTAGGAGAAAAATTTTAGACAATTCTTATAGAGAATTGCATAATCTATAATGTTTGTCTGACCTATTTTTATCATAAAACTTACCGTTTGGTTAAAAAACGCAAAAAACCCATATTTGCGAACTTTGACCTTGAATTTTTTTTTTTGCAAGTGTGGGATCGCTGGGGACTTTTTACAATTGATTTATAATGGTGTTCCGAACATTCGTACCAATTTTCAGCTCTATGCGAATTTCTGTTAACCTACCCCTATTTTTTGAGCTAACTTGACCGGACTAAGATACATTTCTGTTTTTGTCTATTTCAATAATATTATCAAACTCTGCATAAACAACACAGTTAATTGTTTGTATAAGTGATGACTCAAAACGAACTTCTAATCGAACACTACCATGTCTTATAAGATTCCAATGACCTGACGAATTAGCTGATAAATCAGGGGTTAAATCGAATGCTAGCAGACAATAACCTTTAGCATATTGCTCACGAGAGATAGCATTACCTTCATTAAGAAAATGTATGCCAGTTCCTGAGAATAGGGTATGGTAAGCTGTTGTAAAAATGTTATTATCAAAAGATGGTTGCAAAGCTTTTGAAGGTATTTGTTGTCCATCAATGTATAAGCTAAAAGTATTGATACAATAATTTTCAAAATTAAATGGATTTTTAATAAGATTGCCATTAAATGCAGCATTACTTACAAACCCAACTATACATCTTTTGGGTACCTGTCCGAGAAAAATATTATCAAGAGTTTTTCCTTGAACACCAGATGGTATTGTTAAAACTTTGACTTCAGCTCGAGTAATAGGATATTTAGCTGTTGTAGAAGCTAAAACATTCTGATGTGCAAGTAATACAGTTGGGTTAATTCGTGCCCTACGAACAATAAGAGTGGCATCGGTAATACACACTTTAAATTTTGCATCGGTTGATGAAGCCATTAAATTAAAATTCTCTCTTGAACGAACCAATTTCACACACATTTCAACACCATTAATCAAAAACTTTTCCTGATTGAATAAATCACCATGAAGATGTCCAATCATTTCTATTTCTTTACTTTCAGTTGTGAGTTCTTGTCTTTTAATAAATCCATCATTTTTGTCATCTGTGGAATTCATTTTCCCTGCTGTATCTTCATACCAGAGACCGCAAGTAAGATGAGATTGTTTAGCTGCAGGAGCGTAGTTTAAAAGAGTTTCTATGTAAGCTCGGTAAGCATATGTATTGTTTGGTGGTGATACAAGTTTTTGATTTAAATAAACATCAAGTTGACTGAAGAGTGAATGCAACCAATTATTTACGGGGGCTACAACTGTAGTTGATGTCAAGTTTGTTGAATCCTGATTTAATATCTTGGCTTTTATATGAAGTAAAGTATGCGACAGATCTATATAGTCATCACCTGTCCCCGGAATTTGAAACTCAATAGGTCCATTATCAGCAAGAGACGAAATTGGTTTATAATGAATCCACAATCCATTTTCAATACTTGTTTGTGTTGATGGTAAAGCAAATAAATCCAATTCTGATTTAACACACTCACAAGAGTGATGGTGGAGAAAAGACATAATTAATTTGTAAATATATCTTTGATATTATTATTTTGTTTTGTCCTGGATTTTTTGATTGCTTTCACTTTAGCAGTTATTCGTGGAATGAATGAAGACAATCGTTTTCTTTTGGTTATATACCCAGACCCAGACAAGTTGAATCTATCAATTTTGTTATCTGCTTTTCTTTTTAAATTTGAACCAACTTCCTTAAGGCGGGCTTTAATTGAGTCTTCCATAGGACGTGCTTGAACCATATCGGTCAAAAGACCAACTCCGGCATTTAATGCCTCTTTACCAATAACCCGAGCACCACTTGAAAGTAAAGGTAAAACTGATCTAAACAATCCACCTAGGAAGCTTCCAATGCCATGACCACGCTGGTATGCTGATCCTCTATAAATTACTCCAATACCTGATCCAGCTTGATTTGAATAATATGTTTCGTAAGGACATTTGGTATGATTATGATGAGAATACATTATAATTTTTGGAAATGTAGTTTAATACACACAGTTCCGAATTGGAATGGTATTTTTTGCCCCGTACTTGATCTTATATCAATTTCTAATATATCAAATCCCCTTCGCATAACAGGTAAGTAATGAGGTGGTGAGAAAACATGCATCCTATTTGCGCCATAAATATATTTTGATGGATCTAAAGATATGATTCTCAACAAAGGAGTCATAACGTCACCCACAATCTGAGGTTCAATAATATCACAGTAAACAAATAATTGCGATGGCAACCCCAAGTTTAAATTAGCAGGATACTTTCCAAAATTTCGTTCAACAAGATTTTTACTCGGTTCAATTCCCAGTTGCAAACTCAATGTGGGTGATAATGTTACCGACGATATTGATTTATCATTAATCGAAACAAATACGAATTTTGATACCTCATCGTAAGTAAATTCTATTTTCTCTTTAATACTGTTTAATGCTGTTAAAACATGGTTAATGTTGTCATAATTCGTGGCTGGAATATGCTTTTTATAGTACACTGTCGATGGTTTTTCTTCAGTAGGCACTAACATGTTTTTTGTAATATAAATAATATTTTCATGGTTTTGTACAGTAAACATGGTGCATGGATATTGAAACTCAACAACTCCAACGGACCATTCGCCTTCCAATTTAATAGGTTTCGGTAATTTCGTTGTAAAATTTGTAGTCTTATTATCAGGGAAGTATTCCATCGAACTATTACTAAGTAAGGTTAGATAAAAACTTTCTTTATTCATATTTCTTTTAAATCTGTAGCTAAAATCCAACTGTTAAATTTATCTGGATAACCTCTCCACTTCACTAACACTTCTTTTCTGTTACCTGAGTATCGAGAACGAATTATTTTATCTATTTTATAATTTAAAGTGGGGTTATAAGATACCTTTTGTAATTCTCTTTCATAAAAAGTGCCAACTATTGGTTCGTTTTGTAAATCTGTTATTGTATAAACAATCCATGGAGATCTATGAATTATTGAGGATATAATAAATATTTCATCGCTCCAATTCGATTCATAACCCTTTTGGAATATATGCTTATATTTTGTTATTCGAACGTAATCACTCACATTAAATTTTGGTTGTGAACCATTTAACGAAATTTTGTTTGCTCCTCTATCGTAGAGATTAGTCCAAACTGTCATAATATTGTTAGAATTTACATCACATGGACACATCTTAATACTGGAGTGCATACTGTGATTATAGGAATATATTAAATCTTGTAGAACGTCTAAGTACTTATATGTGTTATTATGAGTGAAATATCGCCACATTTTCATTTTCAAGGTTCTTTGAAATCGTTCGACAATGCTGGCTTTTATGTCAGGATTGTTAGTGGTATAGTAATTAATCCGTTTAGATTTAAAGTATTGTTGTACATCTTTTGAAACAAATTCAGTACCTTTGTCAGATTGTATGTGTGTAGGAGTTGTTTTAGCTTCAGTAAATATACTTTCGAAACATTCTTTCGAAGTGTCTGAATTTTTCTTTTTCATTGGTCTAGCAAAGGCATATTTACTAAAGACATCAATAACACAAAGTATATAGTTAAAACCTTCATTATATTGAGAGTAAGATCGCATATCACTCAAATCAGCTTGCCATAATTCATTAATATTTGATAAAATATATTTATTTCGCGGGAATTTCTTCCGAACAGGTTTGTGTAACGTGTATGTTTCTTGTGATTGTAACCATTTTTTTACTTGTTCTTTGTCCATTTTACCCCTCATAGCTGTTGTTAGTTTATCTATACTACTATAGCCAGCAGGATTTGACGGATCATAATATATTCTATTAATTTCTTCTAGTATGGAGTCCATTTTTCCCAATCAATCTTTTTCTTTATTTTCTTTATGTGCTTCTTATCTGTACTACTTGGTGTAGAAAATTCCGCAGCTTCTGATATTTGACTTAGATCTTTCGTATGGAGTTGATTGATAAACTCATATCTCTTTGGGTTACCAATGTAAGTCAGTGGTACTTTAATATCTTTTAACGCTTTAGCAAATCTGTCCCACCCTACCGGGTCACTTTTTTTCAATGGTCTTAGTGAGTCATTTACTAAGTCAACAATATTACTGCCAGGAATTTTTTCATTATCTATCATTACTGTACCTTCGTCATCCCATTGTATTTTACTTTTACTTGTTTCAACTAAATTTAATAATAGCTCACCTTTTTTATTATACGTTTTTGGTATTAAACTAAGTATTTGGGTTGTTGTGTAGATTGGTTTTGTTTTAAAATTATCTTCTGCTTTCTTAACAGGTTCACTCTCTCTCAACGAAGCTTCGTTACTAACTATATTTTTGAGGTCCATTTCCTTATTTTTATAACTATTCTTAGATTCATTTGTATCATCGTTGGAGGTGTCATTATAAATTGGCAGTTTGTAAGGCTGACGGTCTTCTTCAGCAAAATGAAGATATCTTTGTAGAGTTTGCAAATATAACATCCACTTTTTTCGATCTTCTGTGTTACTATTCATAATATTTTGCATTTCAGTGTCTAATCGAGATAAATTATTGTTACCTGTTTTTTCTTGTTTTAATTTTTCTATTAATCCAGGTTCTATAAGTAACATCTTTTTTGCATTTTCCATATTAACTTTGTCCAAAACAATTTACTAATGCGCCTAGAATTGATCCTATTATGATCGGTAAGAAAGCTCCTCCTTTTTGAATGATTATATTTTTTCTTAGTTTAGTTTTACACTTCCGCACCAATTTGCGGAGAATATTTTTACATTTATTTAATTTCTTCTTTTCTTGATCTTTGAGTGGTACCTTTCCTTGTAGAACGTTATGAACGCATTCACAAATAAAATTTATTTCTTCGTCATCACAAGCTTTTATTAATGCTTTTTGATATTTTGGTTTAAGTGTATGTAATGCGTTTAACAAATTTTTATGCGTTGTTAGTCTACGATGCATTGTTAACAAATGATTGGAACTGTTTGATTGTTTGAGTATTTAAACCCCTTTGTAGGTATGTATACTATGCAATACCCATTATATGGGAATATATTTGACTTGATGCGACACAAGTCATTAGTATTCTGTTTTAAATCGATTAGTAAATATCCATGGGCTTCTGAAGTAGCATTTTTGTAAGCATCTTCAATAAATTTTGGATTATCTGGAGATACCTGTCGTGCTAAATATCGTATTTGAGTTTTATCACGAGGATTTTTGAAATAAATTATGTAACTTGAATTTAAAGAAATGTCTCTTTGTCCTTTACCCTGGTGAAATAAATTTTGTGTTATATAAAACACGCTTAAATTTCTGTGATGACTACCTTTAGTAAATATGTCAACAATTCTACCATCTGCTTCTCTCATTAGATCATCTATTATAACAAGATGCGGTCTCTCGCCATCAAACATGTTAAGGTTAGGAATACCTTGATGATAGTTGACATTTTGTAAATTATATAAAGGTTGCATTTCGTCAAAGCACCACGTAATCTGATCAAAATCGCGATTACATATTTCTTTCATAGATTTTATGAAATCTGTCACAAACTTTGATTTTCCACAACCACTTGGACCTGCGACTATCGCAGTAAAAGGATGAAAAAAATGGAACATTTTAAATGCACGTGTGAATCCTAAAGGTATATTAGAATGAATAAAACATATTGTTAAAGTTAAAGGTATTATATTTGATTTCAAATGTTTAAATAAATCTAAACTTTTATGAATGTACAAGTAAAGCTATGTATAAAACTACAACACATATTTACAGATAGGTACATATTTGTTTACACACATTTACAGGCACATATTTAAGTAGTACAGGAAATAATGTTAAAATTAAATGTTCTTTATTTTATAATGACCCCAAGCAAGAGTGTCAGTAGAATTTTCTAATAAATATCGTTTTGTATCACTGTATGATAGTGATATTTTGTTAATTTTTTGAGTATATATAGCGTGTTTAATTGATTTAAATCTTAACATTTCATTATACTGAATTTTCTTTTCGAATAAACATGTTTTATAATCATTTAAAATAAATTTATTTGTTATACATTTATTAATACCTTTTGCTTTAGCTACAAATTTATTTTGTATGTCCATTGCATACATTTTTGCACGAAGTCCTACAAACTCTTTAAGAATTTTACCATTATTTTCATCTTTAAAAAAACCTAATCGCTTTTTATTTATTAATGGTAAACCATATTCATTATTGGGGGGATAGTCAGACGTATCAAAGTAATATTCTAAGTTTTCTTTAATATCGTTATAAAAATTATCGGTAAATAATTGATAAATTAAACTATCAGTGTCAGTATAAAGAAGTTTAAGATTATCTTGATATTTTGATTTCATGAAATCGTAATGAAATTGATACATTAACGTTTTTGATAGATCTAATATACAAAATCCAAGGTAAATTGGTTTGTTAAATAAAACTTTAGTTTTATTTAATTGTACTGCAACTAAATCTTCAGAAAATATTGAAAGACTGTGAAATTCAGGTCTTGCTATCAAAGATTGAACTCCTTGGGTTTTCCCACGATTCAACCAGTGGTTGACTAACTTAACGTTTACTCGTTTATTTACATTTTCCATTGTTTTACCAAAAACTGAATTGTTCATAAGTTTAAAAAAATCTTTTTCAAAATCTGAAGTTGCCATCGAACGCATGTGTGTATTTAAATCTATGTAACTTTTTAACCACGCTGATTGTTTAAATTTAAGAATTCTATGAACTTTAAGTAATCGTAAACCTTTATTTAAACATTGTTTAAGATTCCTGTAATGAATAACATAGTTCTTTTTATCATTTAAATTTGGGGTCAGTTTTCGATCTTTGCTATCACCTAAACATATGTTTTCAGGACAAAAGGGTAAATCCGAGTGAAAATCGTGTAAGTTGTTCGGATATTCTAAATCTACCTCTAAAATAAAACCGTGTTCGGCATCGTCGGGGATGTTAAAATCAGTATTTACATCTACCCATTCAAATTTGCCGGTTGGGATATTTTGGGACATAGCCCAACCGTAAAGGTTATTTGCATCTAGATACATCAGAAAGGATGATGGTGTACTAGAATCATATTCTTCCATAAATAAATTATTTGCTTTCGCGTGTCTGTTACTACATTGAGATATACCACCCCTGATATTGTTTGCAATAAAAGCAATTTTGTTGATATCCGTTAAAAGCTCTAAATTTATTTTAGTAAATATTAACATGGCATCCCAACTTAATCCAGGTGCTGTATAATAATGAGCAGGGTCCAATTCATATGTTTTAAGACAAACGTTTCTAAAATTTTCAAATATATCTGTCAATAATAAAACATCCGTTTTTAAATAAAGATCAGAATAGTCACCCATGTGTTGACAATTGAAGTGATTCCATACATCGTGAGCGTGAAGGTAATCATTTTCTGAAATGGCATTATCGTTCAAAGTACTATAAAATTGATCGCGAGTGGGAAGAGAACTTATTTTTAAAGAATCAAATGAAGTCATGTACTCATATGGATAAACACCCTTTCGTATTAATCGTTTGAAGTCTTCTTCACATGGAAAATTTAATTTGAGTTCATGAAATTGTTCGGGTAATAAATTTTTAGCTAATTTATCAAGACTACTGGTCATAAATTTAAGTGAATCAAGAAATCTTAATTTCATAACACAGTTATTAATACGTAAAACTTTGGTAAAAGAAATATACTTCTCTTTATTCTGAGGAATGATTTCTATATCACCCTCTTCAAAATTGAGAGCATGGACTATAAAATGAGCATCATAATTACTTAAATTATGAAAAAATACAGGTAAAAAATTAGGTGTTCGATATTTCTCAGAACACAATGGGTGAGCCACACCTTCATACACACCAGTATACGAATTGTATGAAACTGTAGAATCACCATTCAAATTATTGTTGCAAATATAACACGTAGTGCTTTGGGTGATATTTATATTATTTTCGATTGTTAACGGTAATGGACATTTAACAATACTTTTTATTTTATGTATGCTTTCTAAATCTTTTTTAATAAACATCATAAATTTAAGTGCACAATCTTTACCGGTATATGTTCTATATACTGAAAAGCTATCATTATATGAACATTTAAGATAGTAACCAAAACTATACATTTCATGTTTTTGAATATTAACAGTTGATGATGTACTCGGATCGTTAGAACAACTATCTATTGGATTTAAAAATGCTTCAAAGTCAGCATATACAACGAACGGGACTCTTAACTTACGTTCATAATTATTAAATGAGATTTGGTTAGAGGGAGTTAATTCATTAAACCAATTTCTTTTAGTGTCTCGCTCTGATGGTAACTTTGTGCATACATTGAAACAATCATTTTCTTGATGTCGCTGTAAATTATCACGTGATGTGAAATATAATAAACAACCATCGCAAATATGAACTGCATGTTCTGATGTTGACAATTGTTTAGATACTAATCTCGAAAGGTTTTTAATATAACAATAATGACCGTTACTACCTTGAGATAAGTACAATAAGTTTAAATGGGTAGTTTGCCTATTTTTTGTTAAGTGTAATGGACCTACAACGTTATTTTTCTTACTTATTGGATCGTAATCTAGACCAAAAATATTAATACTAATATTATTGAGTTTTTCAAATTTATGAATGTCATTAATTTTTAGTGGAAAAGAAAGATTATTGAATTTTATTTTATTTTTATGAGGTATATAAGATGTTACCCTGTTACAACTATTTACAGTTGGATACAACCCTGACAACACTGCCCAACGAAAGCATTCGTAATCTTTGTTTCGAATATTGATTATAGCTTTCTTATATTTTATATCTAATGGTAAGTCTATATATGATGATCCACGTAGTGGGTTAAACTTGTTAACATTCATGTCTAAATGTTTTATTTTAACTAAACTCCATCCACTATCTTTTTTCTCAAAATTTGAAATTTTATTTATTATTTCACTAACAATATATGAAAAAATAATTTCCTTATCATCCCCACGACAAACAACATAATTGGTATTTTGAAAATCAAAAGTATTAAAAAGATTTTTGGTTTCTTGTATAAAGTCTGCATTAAGAATGAAATTAACTTTCACAACAAAGTGTTCTATAATAGATCGTTCTAGTAAATTATAAATTAAGTTTTTAATATTTTGTAAAAATAATTCAGGTGTTTCAAATGGTTGGTCAGGATTTATATCGGATTTGATTCTATAAGTAAGAATTCTATTGCCGAATGCACTTTCAATTATTTGAACGTTTGCTAACTCTTTATCTGATCTCAAAACATTGATTTTATGATTATTACTTTTTAAATGATTAGTTAAATATTTTCTTGATACCGATACGCGACATATAGAACATTCAATTTTATCACTATTTCCTGTACTCACATTTTGAATGGGAGACGTCGACGATGTTGTAGTTGAAGGGGTTTCAAGATGTTTCCTCCTCTTCTTTTCTAATTCCTCCAACTCCGAAGTCGCTGGTCTTTTCTTTATACCCCCTCCAAGTTGCATAGATCTGATAGGAAAATAAAAAACGAAATGTATCAAATAATATTTTTATCATATTCAATAAAGTTAGTATTCATCAATTACTTTTGAAATACTATCATGGTTCTTATTTACATCCCAAACAATATGCTTGCATTGATAAAATGCTATAAATTGTGCATAGATTCAGTGTGAGAGTCTATGATTTTATGTACTTTACATGGAGTATAATGTGGAGTAAAGGCATAAGAGTTAAACGTGTACAATCTTGCAGTCACACTGAGATAAACTGTCATAAATCATAATTGAGACTGCGATACATTTTCTGTCGTTGTAAAATACCATTGGAAGAAACGGATGATACTCAAAAAAAAATCCACCCCTCGTTATGAACTATCAAAACATGTATCAATAAGTTAATTTATAACACAATAGATTATGTACTCACGTTTTAGAATGATCTTGTTGTATTTCCTCACAGAGCTCGTAGAGTTCTTGATCGCAGGCTGATGACATCAGGTTCGATGATTCGATGTCTTCAACAAGCACGATGAGTTCGGAGTCGAATAAATCACAGCTTAGTGTATCCATAGCGTGGAATGAGTAAGAAGTGATTGGACTTTAAGTTAATTTTGGAGTTTTATATAGTGTTCACCTAACACATTTAACAATGTTCTTAAAAATCCTTACAATACAATGCAAATACAAAAGAAACTTATGACAAATACCCAAATTTTTACAATAGCAATGATAAATATAATACTTTACGATGCCCTCAAAAAATAAAAAAAATAAGTACCTGAATAAGTACAAATAATATTTATTGGAACAAACAGTTTTTACTACTAAAAATAAAAGGTTACAATTAAAGAAACTTATAAATACAATATGACTTAACTCTTAAAATCTAAGCGCAAACACTTATAATAAACAGTTTTTACAAAATAATAAAAGTTTACAATTTAAGAAACTTATAAAATAATACAATATGACTTAACTCTAGTGAAAATCTAAACACAAGCACTCTTATATTTACTTATCAGTCTCTATAAAATATTTTACACAATCGTCTTTCGATGCCAACTGTTTTGTCACATTATATACAACGTCTTTAACACTTTGCAGATTTTCATCGTCCTCAACTTCCGCGTAATATTTTACGCGGACATCTGCATGTTTCCAAATCTCCGTCGGTGCGATGTTTTTTATTTTATTCACATCATATATTTCAATTTTCACAAGATGTGATGCATACGTGCTGTCCTCTTTACTTGAATTTATATATGACACACCACCGTTCGATGAGCGTCCAACACTTGATGACTTTTTTGTCAGCTTCTTCTTCTTCTTGGGTATTTCAAAAAAGTCATCAATGCAATTATTGGCTCTTTTTGATAATGCTTGTTTCACTTTGAAGGCAAGTGTACCTTCATCGTCACTGGGTTCGTCGTGGTTGTCGGAATAGTAATAGCTCTTGAAAGTATTTTCAGAGAACTGAAACAATTAAAAAGCGATATTGAAAAAAAAATGGTTAAGGGACGAGTGTAGGAACATGATGGACACATAAATATAAACATTATATACACACACACATAATTATCAACAGTAAATATGACATATCAACAAGGTACTTACAGCCATTATTCAGCAGATTCACTATTACAACACGGAACTATACAGCAGCAGTTTTACTATTTAAACACTTCTAAACACAACTGGAGATCGCGTATGGTGTAGAGCACAGAGCACAATAAGATGCTGTATGCATTTGGTCATCTCTTTTATATTGGTCATAACGGTAATGCCCCACCCAGGACACCCAAAGACAGGAATCAACATGTATGTAAAAATCACGTCCAGACATGTTAATATAATTGTTGAGAAACTTCTTTGTCTAACAATACCCGACAAGATGGATGTGCTCCTAAGAGATTTGGAGTACCGCCCGTCGTCACAGGACGACCCACATCAATATAACAATAGTTTTGAAAATCAATACTGCATACAATCGTACCCATTAATCTTTACAACGACCCAAAATAAAAACTTCTTTGTTTCACAATACCCGACAAGACGAAAAAAAAAGGTAATGTGCGCCTAAGAGATTTAACAAGAGGCATCATAAAAAAGAAGTACCTGTATAATACTTCGTGTGAGTCCGTCAACGTTGGTTGGAACATGTGTAATCAACACTGATCCCGATAACAAGAGCATGTGATAAAGTTAATCATCGTAATAATAAAGTAAATTCAGGTGTGAATTTGACATGATGTGCATGTATGTTCGGTATGAAGTGTATTCGCAATTTGAATAGAGTTGATCCGCGCTTGATATAAACGAAATTCGCGATAGATATAAAGTTAATTCGCGTTTCATATAATCTTAATTCGCGCTTGATATAAAGTGCATTCGCGTGTTATATAAAGTTTATTCGCGTTTGATATAAACTTAATTCACGCTTGATATAAAGTGTATTCGCGTTTGATATAAAGCGGAGGTTTCGGTGAATTCCTACTACTATGCTCCAGAATCGGTGAACCCATTTCATGATGATGTTATTACTATTGAATGTACTTTATATATACTTGATTCGCGTATGTAATTAACTTGATTCGCGGTTCCAGCCAATTAAGTTTATTCGCGTATGTAATTAAGTTTATATGAAGTTTATTCGCGGGTAGTACCACACGTTGACGACGGAGCACGCTAAAGGGAGCTGTTGCAGGAGTGCGGAGGTAGCGGCGAATCCCTACTACTGCCTTCATTAATTTATGCATGGCATCGAAATTTTCAACAAAATAAAAAAAAAACGTTTTTAGTTATTTTAATCAATCTAAATCCCGTGCAGGGTTAATCTATACCATTAATAGATCATGCGGTTTGAAGGAATTACACGAATTCGTTAACACCCTTTATAAATCAATTCTGTATGACATTCATACAGAATTGATTATTTATTCATACTATGAATTGGGATAAATCATAATCGTATCTAACTAATATAGATACATACATAAACCTACATCTAAAAACTTGGTTACTAGGGAAGCCACATGTGCAGAAAAGAACTAGCGCCACGCGTCCCTATCGTCAACATAGTCTTTTATCTTATAGCATGTCGATGGCAATCTAAACTGTGTCCGCCCAGAACTCAGCTACGAGTACTGCATTATCAATATAACGTCCATAAGTTCATATAACGTGCAGGTATCAGGGCACGCAGGACAGCGGGCACGATAACGCTGCCCTTAGTTATCCAGACACCCACAGGCGGAGACGGGGTACGATCTTTTTTTTTCCTTCCAGTAACCAAAAAGTAACTTCTTTTCATTCTACTTCTACAGTTTCATCTCGACGGACACAGAGGAAGAGATAGAAGATACCTATGCAGCTGAACTGGCTGAGGAACGGCGCCGCTATAACGAGGAGTTGGGGGCCTAAATGGAGAGGTTCTTCGACGAGGAGTGCTGCGTCTACCTGCCTGATGATCCGAGCTTGCTGGAGCTACAAGACGCGATACAGAGCTTGGATATGAAGGTCTTGGATTGTGTTTTATCATCTGACTAGTTAAAGCTTCGTGTTTATTCATGCGGTCACGCTCTGCAGGCCTAACAGCGCATCGCGACATATGTTTGTAGGCGCTTTATCTCGTACAGAGATGAGAAAATGTCGCGCTGCGCATGTTAGCCAGACTGGGCGAGATTCAGACCGTGGTCGTTTAATAATCTTCTTCCTCGGTCCCTCAATGCTGAGGATCGCGAATTTGTCTCCATTTACTTCTGTCTGAAGTAGAGAGCAGGGCTAGTTATATCTTGACCCCAACCGCACTCTTACCGTAAGCACGTTTCATTACGTATAAGACATCTATTTTCGCATTCCCTAGAGGAGATAGCTCATTTGAGAAAGGTAACGCTCCCTTTTCATTTCCCTATGCGCTTAAAACGTGAACATATTTAAAGAAACTGATGATATCTTAGTGCAAAAATTAAATGTTCCTATCTGATGATTGCTTGCAGGCCCTGGAAGCTGATTTGGCCAGCATTGGACCGCGACTGTGAAGCCAAGCTTAAGAAATCAGAATCATCCTTAGATTGGCATTCTTTCTTTTCTTTTACAAAAACGACGCATTAGTCTTTTAAATGGCCTTAATTCTTCTAACATTAGCATTAGTTGTATTGTGTGTACCTATATTGTGGCTTTTGGTGTAAATGTTAAGAGTACTAGCTTTAGCTGATGACTCGTTTTGTAGTCGCTGTAAGTGTTTTAAAGGCTTTACTTGGATTAATGCTTTAATTTTGCTGACTCTGCTACTTATTGGTTGTATTTTTGGTAATATTTTCGAACTTAATTGGACATATAAAGGGATGATTTATGTGCTAAGCAGTGTCGGGTTCTTTTAACCTTTCACATTCGGAACAGAAGATTGCCGAGCAATCCGATTGGCTAGTGGCCAAATTCGGCGGCCAATCACGGCACTGAAGATATGCTTAATCCAATAAATCCGAAAATCTGACAGCTGTCAAAAGGTATTTCTAAAGGTGGATCCAGACTTTGCGAGGCATGCGCCACGAACGGCGCACATCGAATGCCTCGGAGCGAGGCGTGTGTGTCGAAAAATATACCAACGTATGCTCGGGTCGAGCCATCGCGTGCGAAGCAAATGCTTCGTTTGTCTGTCTCCATGTTTGTGGCGAGGCATGTGCTGCGCACAGGCTGAGCATGTGCGAGGCGAGCTAGCGTGTGTCGGTAGGAATACGCATACGTTGTGCGCCGTTCGCAGCGCATGCCTCGCAATGTCTGGATCCACCTTAAAATGGACTAAGATTACGTTATACCGCGGAGCCGAGTCCGTATCGGACGCTTTCATTGTTGTTTGGTTGATTCCGGTCCGGTAGGTCCGGTGTAGCATAAATTATCCTTTACCTACATTGTCTGCATCTCAAACATGTTGCACAACAAAACCAGGGGGAACGGCAGTGCCCCCGCCGACGTCGAGCTGGCACGGCCGTACACCTTTTTCTAGAAGCAACTCAAGGCACTTTTAAGCCTCCTATATCTTTGTAATACATTATTACTTACCGTCAGGTTTAAATAAAACGAATGTTATGTGTAAAATGTAGTTTTAATGGGAATGATCTCCAACATCAGCTACAACAATGTACTTAACATTATGTTCTACGACGGGCATCACAATTCGTATGTACTCAACAAAACCTTACTGAAATACTTTGAGGACAGCAAAACAGTTGACTGAATTTTTTAGCTATCTGCCTACCCTTAAAGGCATGAACTTCTAATTTGTTCATTATCTGACAAAATTACTTGACGTAAAACTTCGCATTCTTTTAAATAAATTGTTCGATCTTTTGATATTAACTTTACTTAAATAATTATATTATTATCGAGCTAACAAACACATAACCATGCTTAATAAAGGTATATTGTTTTACAGAAAAGAAGATTGTATCTAGGTAATGCCAAAATCACACACACTTAAAAATGCGTCACGATCTTTTTGACCGAATAGAACTAACATGATTCTATTCGATCAAATAGATTGATCGGAAGTGATCGGTTCACTTCTTAGTGAATATTGTATGCATTTTCTTTTAGTTATTGTAACAATTTGACTTAAAATTAATTTTATATATTTTCTAACAATATCATATTTTTGTTAAACAAACTATTTTGCTGTCGTCAATCACATAAAATATAATAAAATAAAACAATAACTGTTACATACTATAAAAATTATATTGCACTTATACTTTTTGGAATACAAATGAGATTCACCAATAACAATAAAATAAACTTTTGGATTCAACCACTTATCATATCAGTCAAGTGAGCAAAAACATAGATAGTTTCTGTTAAATTTTATACAACTCTGATACACAATTCTTTCTCGAGTTTATTTGGAGAACATACGTTTTTTGTGTTAAATAAAATATACTAACCAGATTATTTTTGTTTGACTTTGTTCACTGCAATTTTTTAATTGATAAATTACGCGACAGTTCATCCAATACTTTGCAATGGATGTGGATTTAGGTACGGATACAAAGATCTTCAATATAAATGGTGACTAAGAACGAAATATTGTTTAGAGAATACATAAGATACTAGTTTATTGTTTTACAAATAATACTGATGTTATAAATGCTAGTTTATTACACAACAAATCAACAACGAAGTCACATTATAAATTGCAGTGAACAAATCACGTTTGTAACAAGCAATACTGCGGCTATTATATTATAATGAAGACAAGTGGTATTATTAGATAAAGATACCGTCTGTAACAAGGTGGGTGAATAATTAAATTAATATCATTGGGTGCAGATCTATGGAATATAATATCCAGGTAAACTAGTCTTATAATAGGAATGCGAATAAACGAATAATATTTGGTAACACATTATCACAGCGAATAAGATACAAGCATTGCAATGTTTTGACAGAAATACTTATATTTGAATTCACGCGTATAGATAGATGGAATTTCAGTTAGGATACAGGACTTGGAAGACGGTCACCAGTTTGTAGACTATTGGTCAAATACTCAAATGCTACTCAATTTTAGGTTGCCGTTAAGTCTCGTGCTGTCACTTTCACTTGAAGGTGAAATGACAGTGACAACACGAAATTAACGGCCACTTAAAATTGAGTAGCGTTTGAATATTTGGCGACAAATCAGGGATTTGATCACATTTCGGCCGAATAGTAATTTATAGGCATATGAGTGGACAAGGACTATATTATAAGCCATGTCAAGATAATTACGTGATCGATTGATTATTTCATAAGAAACATTCAATAATTCTGCTTTTCTGATGGCCTGATCGTTGAAATGACCAACGGAATTTTGGAAGACTACAATCAATCGTGCTTTTTTTATAAATAAAAATAAAATTAAATATTTTTATTTCAGACACTTTTGGCCCATAACATTGTTAGTAGAACGACTAATACTACGACTACGACTAATAATACAAACGACAAAAATTTAATTTAAGTATTTGCCGCCCTCGGGGGCCCCGGGCACTCGCACTTGTGCTTGAACCCAGTGCCCCAGAAGGAGGCTGTTCAGCTTGTGGCTGAGCACGCTCAGGATGGTGTTGGTGCTCCCACGTGTTCGGAACATCAGCGAAGCGATACGTCGCCGCAGCACAGTGTGAAAGCCGTCTGTGTGCGCGTGCGCAAACATCGCAGACGCGCTACAGTAGCGTGGGAGCCCCACCAGCACCCTGAACGCGTCATTATATTGTATTCGGAGAGCGTTGATGGCCCGCTGCGTGTAGTTGACCCACAGATTGCAGGTGTAGAGAGTTTGGCAGAATGCTTTTTTTTTCTTTTTTATAATTATTGACGTGATTATCATTACATCAGGCAGATTATTGGTAAATAGAACGCTTGTATTTATTCACTGTGACATTACATTTACTTAATAGCGAAGATTTAAACAATTTTCTGCCCTCACCAACTGGACGTGCTTAATTTATAAAAGGCGATCTTAACCTAAGATAGGTAATTATTACTTTAATATAAAGTAAAGTCGAGATATATATGTTGGAGGCGACGCCGATAGCTGTGTACATATTAAGCTAAGGATATTTTAACGTTTTTATACCGAACACTGAAGTAATTCAGGCAGCTACGGTAATAGTAGTTTTTTTTATTAAATGCATTATCGCAACATAAACATAATCTTGCCATGTTGTTTTAATTTAAATTTTAGGGACAACACTATATTTCCACTGTTAATCCTTAGCTTAAATATACAACCCTATAAATACTCGAAGATTCATACAATTACAATACGAATCGTTGCAATTAGCACTAAACCATTATAATATATATTACGTCTTTTGTACGAGAATTATTTCTACAAGTGCACAAACTGAAAACAGACAGAATAACATGAAATCCACAAAAAACATATTTTCCGACATATTTTTTCTACTCATGCATTGCTGGTGTTTGCCCTACATCGATAGAATACGGATTCGAACGATTAATAGCACGGCTATTCCATCACAAAAATCCGTTCAATTAAAACTCAAATATTTTACGCTTTCGAAGCTGATCGATCAAACAGAAGTGTTTCGATCAATCAGAACACAAAGTGTATCATGCAAGCTACAGTAAAAATAGCAGGCTTTTAGTATTGCAAAGTCATGCATTAAAATAATTGCAATAATGTGCATTTGGCAGTGGCCTGTGGCTCGTCTTAGCCTATCGACCCCCCAAAACACTAAACCGTTATAATACAAATTATTTGCTGCAATTCAAGGCGATTACCATCCCACACTACCCTTTTAGTAACTGAATTCAACCCATTTTTTAATAACCAACATTCGATAAAAAACGCGAATAAGTTTCATGACTTTTCGAAAATGAAAAATCAATTAAAAGCCGTTTCAACATTCAACATACACACATATAAGACACCGCACACACTTGACTTTTGCATCAACACGCAAAATCGCAATACAAATCGTCACAACCATACAATTATTCATTCTTAGATCAGTTTATCACTTCACGACCACTTTTTTTACACTCCGATGCATGTTGATGCAAAATGTCGTTTTTTTCTTGCTTTACCTTTTCCCGTCGCTTTGCAGTCTTGTCACCGTCGTCCGCGCCCTCTACGCTAGCGTTCAACAACTAGTCTAGGACAACACTTAGTCTAACAACCATTTATAACTAAACTACACGCATTCAGTAGTCGTAGTCGTTTGAGAAAACGATTGTCGTTTGTCGCGGCTGCATGTGGATTGATGCAAAATTTTATTGTAATTTATGCTGTTCGAATTTATTAACAAACATCCTCATTTCGGATAAGTAATGATTGTACCATATAATAAGGAAATATCCGCCTTGTGTACAAAGATTATAATATTATACTTGTATAAAAACAAGTTATAGTAAGTAAAAACTTACAACATTTACATGACAATATTGATGTTAGGGCGCGTTCCCACTATATCGTAACGATTAAATTATCGTTAGACGACTGTCGTCTCTAGCTGTTCCCATTAATACGATTGTTTGTCGTCAATTTTTTTTATCGTTTTGCGACTATCGTATGTAGCTGTTTCCATTGGATCGTGACGACATTTTATCGTTTCACGGCAGTCGCTTGTCGTTAAAAAAACGTGTGTGTGTGTGTGGTAAACGACGAGACGATATTTTTATCGTGGCTACGATAGATTTGCGGTCACGACTTAGTCGTAATGATTTTTTATCGTTTTACGACTGTCGTGCTAGCCGTTCTCACTGTCATGACAATCTGTTGTCACTGCAAAAAATGTTGTAGACGACAGAAAATCGTGTCGTTCTATATGTGAACACCTCCATTTAAACATACTTATAAGCCACGACACTTAAAACTACACGATTATCTGTCGTCACGACAAAGTGGGAACGCGCCTTTAAGCTTAGTGTGAAAACTCTGTACTGAAGACTTTACTTTTTTTTACGGCAAATTTTTTTATACATAATTGCAACAAAATTTTGCATCAAACAGCCTGAAGTATCTATAATTACAACGTTTTACTACAAGCCGCTCTATGTAAGAAATTACACGTAAACTTGTAAGTCCTTCATTTGGCGATACATTGAGATTCAAATAGAAGAAAAAGATTACACGTAGCATTTCAGGTAGGAGATCAAGCACACATTACAAGACTAGAAAGATTTCTGAGGATAATTTGTTCGTAAGTTTTTGTAGTAATGCAAGAAAAAGTCTGTAATGCGCGCCCGCTCTTATACGCGCGTTAGGACGGGTCTAGGAAAGACAATATTAATTATCATACAATTTCGTCACTATTAATCATATACAGGCTGGTTTAAATAATCATTATTTGAACCACTCTGTATATTAGTATAATGTTTGAGTTTCGTCTCACAACACAATTTTATGTTGTAAATAATAGAATACCGTTTTCGATACAAAAATATGAATCATTTGTTAATAAATATACTTTGAAAGGAAGAGCATGGAGTAAAACGGTGCGCACTCGTGATAGCTGCGGCTTGTGGTTGTATTGCTGGAACATTTTTATATAGCTTTCGTGGTCAAAGGGATAGAACATTTATAGAAATAGTAAATATTTATATAAATATTTTGAAAATATCCTCCTTAATAAACATAATGTCCAAAAACTCAACGTCAACCCGGGAACAAATGATAGGACAGTTTGTAACTATTCAGAAAAAAAAGTTGCCTACTCTTTTTTTAAACACGTTATTTTAGATGTGAAATTTTATTCATGGTAACTTTGAAACTCAAAAACGACATAAAAAATACTTAACCCACATAATCTGCCCCATTATTTGCATTGCCCAGTAACTGCCCAGTCTAGTGGAATTACTCCGTGTGAAATACTGGTACCTATGCCGGCTGGCATAGGTCTAGTCGTCTATAGCCGCCTAGTCTAACTAGACGGCTGTCTAGTTAGACTAGAAATCAACCCCAACATAGTGGAGAAAAGCTAGGTTTACACCATAGGACTGAAATTATTCAACAAGAATATTGCAAACCAACTTAATTATCTAAACTTAAATTTTATTTATATTGCAAGTTTTCAAAAAGGAAAAAAATCAATTAAAAATTGTAATACAACCACAAACGCGCATTAAATACTAAAATTAGTTAGTAAAGTGAAGAAGTGCAAGCACGAGACATACGAACACAACACGTAACAAACAGATGCAAACAGTTACATATAATTGACACGATAGCACATTAATACGCGAGACGGACAAAACTTTGTTGGAGCTCCGAACGCACGCGTTTATAGGAAAAACAACGGAGACTCTGGTGTTTTGAACAAATTGGACTACAGTACGACATCTTAATGTATTTACTTATTGCTCAATTAATGTCATAATAATATTTTGTAAGGGAAAATTCGCTACTCGCGAATATACAACGTGTAACAAAAGTCTGAAATAATACTGAAGGACATGTAGGTATATCAAGTAGAGAATCATCTGTAAAAATATTGAATTAAAAGAAGCATTTTTTTTCAAAATTATCTCTTTCGTCAGGAATCACAACACAGTCAATATTTTAAACTAGGTTTTTATAATCATGATAGTCTGTAAGTTTTGTCTGCGATTCCTGTAACGAGAGAAAAAGAGATAACAAACCTAATCGTTCGGCAACTGATTCATAGAAACGTCTGAATGAGAAGGGAAACGCCTAATTCTACAAACAAAATTGTTGCCAAAGCCAAACTGCAAACGAACCACAACCGTCAATCAGCTTTCATTTCCGAAAACTGTCAAAATATTGGATTTTGTTTTTGTTGTCAAACAATTTAACAGTTTTTTGTAAACGAAGACTGTCTGAATGAACGTTTCGGCTTCGGTTCGGTTGCGATTGATTAACGTTTCTGTTAATAAAATTGGGATTTCTTTGTGTAAAATCTAATTAAATTTGACAATTGCAATATGTATGGCTGGATGCACGAGTGAAGAACACCCGGTGTCCATGCTGAAAGGAATCGTGCGTGCGGAGCTCCGAACACTTAAACACTATTCGTTTTATGAAGCGAGCACAACGCGGTAGGAATATCTGTTAGGTACCTATTGTGAGTGATAGGATTTAACTACAAATTTTATTAACCTTCAATGTAATTTTAAATGTTTTTCTTTTTCATATTACGTTACATCTATGAGGGTTAGAAACATTTATTTTCAAATCCCATCAAACACATAATTCTTTCGATATAGATTTATATTATTAGTAAATATATTTTTAAAGTATCTGAGTGCAAGAACAGCTTTGGAAGGTAGTAAGAACACAGAAAGGCAATGAGCATCAAGAAAGGAAACTTACTTGCACGCTTAGAGAAATATATTGCGAAGAACATTGAAAAAGCATCGTGTTTTATTTGGTTATAAAGTGGATATCATTTTTACAGAATGTACAGCAGAGATAGGTAGTTCGCTTTGATATAATTTTTAATTTAAGAACATAGAATTATTTTTACGTGGAAAGTATTCAATAAGGTTGTAACTCGCTAAATCCACTTGCAAGTTAAATGTAGTATGTGCTTGCTTATTTACCTATTAACACTGAAAGCAAGTTTTGTTAAAGCCTTACACAACCAATAGGCTTATTATGTTTTTTTATGAAGCGGGGAATGTGCAGGAATTTAACTTTAGTAGTACAGTTTACGTTTACGATAATTGTCAAAATGTTTGGTTTTGTTTTTGTTGTCAAAAAATTTGACAGTTTTTGTAAACGAAAACCTACTATTAAAGAAAACTGAAAATATCCTGCTTCAACAAAATACTTGAATTTGCCTATAGTTCGCGGCAAGGAAACTTGCAGTGGGTGTGTCCACAGTGCAACACGGTTTTATTTATGGTTCGATTTTACTTTTCTCCTCGATATAATTTTTCAGGGACCCTGCCCTTACTGAAGTGGCCTCCGTCCCACGACTGTTGACATCAAGCACAAAGCTTTTCTTTTTTATTTACTAATTTTTTACAAAAAAAAGAAGTGCAAAACTGTTGGAGAAATAAACTTTGCAAGTGGATTCAACGCTTTGCGACAATGTTTTATCCGAATAAAATCTAAGCGTGCAAGTACACAGATCGGAAGGAAGTTAAAATCCGTTATATATAATAATATGTATATCTCTGTACATCCTAAGGCTCCCTGATATGTATACAGGCCGTATACAAAAATAAACAGCTCTACACTTACACAACAATATTATAATATCAACTTATTTTATATCTGTCGTGATAACGTGTTAAGATGTTAAGTGTTATGTTTTCATCACGACTTTCGTGATCCGTGCTGTGTAAGAATTATCGGCAACTATGCAGTTTTTCGTTCGACTGTTCGACGTTCAAGACTCAAAATTAGTTTTTTTATATTTTTTTCGATGATTTTTCTCATACACAAAAATATTTTAGAAATATCGTGAACATTTAACAGAATATAACGCCATTTTCGAAATTGGGCTGAGTTAGCATTTTTTCCAGGGTAGGGCAAAGCAGCTCAGTCAAAAAGTAAATATTTATCTTTTTACTGGAAGGCTCTGAAAGTGAAGAATGGAGTTATGGGGCAATTTTGCCCGTGCCTTTTTGAGGCTCAAATAAGTAAAACCGAGCACTGGTCTGCCTACTTTATGAAGGTCAAGTTGACTGAATCTAGACTATTTACCTATTCTTTCCTGTGCCAGGGTAGGGCAGGCGCCCCATCCACCCCATGGTTCCCTCCCGGCTACACCCATGCCTATAAAATAACTCTTTTCGCGGATGATGACAGCTGTCAAATACGAAACGTCAAAGGGAAGCGATGACAGCTGTCAAATATGATACGTCAAACTAAAACTGTAACGATACCGATGATGCTTACAGAACCGGACAGTCTTTCGCATCATTGCCTTCAAGTGTCGTAGGACATAACACAGATAATATACAACCACTACCATATTGTCATTTATTATAACCGTTAACAAGCAGTGTATCTTAGGCTACGCTACACTGGGCGATCCCACGAGTAAGCTTACCGCCACTACATTAGTAACTATATTACTCAATACCATTGCACCAGTCTCCATACGATATATATTAAAATATATACACTTATCCGTTACCTTAATTACAAAACACAATTATAAGGAAAACATAATAATCACAGCGTCCAAAATCACAAAAATTTGAAAATAAACCGACCTTTTAATATTAAAATGTTAAGTGTCTTAAATACATGAGATCCTCGTTATAAAAATATCTTCTAAAATATAGCAAAATATATAATTAAAAATATACTATCACTATAGCTAGCAACATTAACAATATTGAACGTTAAGCAATATGTTTCCTAAAAATTTTTCAATCAGATTTTGGGGTTGCCAGAAAGTAATATATTTTATAAGTATGGTAACACATAACTAGTGACGTCATCACAAAATTTTAGGGTTCGTTCGGCTGCAAGTTACAGCTAGATATTTGTTTACGTAATGAAACCTCTACCTTGATTCACGTTTATCTGTAACCTACAGCCGTACGAAGCGGTTAAATGTTACCACTCATAAAAAATACAATTATAAAATAAAGCGTCTGGGTCAGACTTACGGCGAATACGTCAAATACGTGTAAATGTATAAAAAGTAAATGCAAGCATCAGTTCTTAGAAACAAATGTGTACAATATTATAGCGAACACTACGTAATTCTTATTTTATTGGCAACCACCACTACGGTTAAACACGAAACGCTTACAAAACTATAAATGATCTCTCTCAGTGATTAGGTATAAGCTTATTATTTGCTTTACAGGCGTTTCTGTTTCTCAAAAGTTGGGAATAGTTACTTTTAAAAACGTTTTATAAATGCAAATAAATTAATCAAGGGAATACTACATTTTACAAACACTTTTTTACATAGATACAATTGAATTTAATTCTTAACATTTTGACAGCTGTCAGACATGACGTATGACAGCTGTCACTCTCCTGTAGTGAGCAACTTTTAATTTATAATTGACATGCAGATATAAATTTACTTCTACGGACATTATTATACAATGGGGATATTAAAAGGAAAGATTGTCTCATCTTTTGAGAAACTTAAGCGCGCTAATTAACCCAGCTACCCTATCGCTCCGATTGGCAACGAAACTCATGCATTTTGATATGTCCATCCTTATCCTAGCATTTAGGAGTAACATTTTTAATAATCGCTAAACAACACGATGCGTGTTCAGTTAGTATATCGAAGCTGGTAATATAATTCTTTGGTTTTTCAAGTCATATTAAATGACATAATTTCATTGGTCATATATGACTAGACAATGTTGCGCTTGAACTTATAGTTTCAATTTATAAAAACTTGTTTATTTAATTTACGTAGTCAATGTATTGCAGCACTGTCATCTAGCGACATTCAAAAACGAACTCCCCTCCCATTCAAAATGTATATTTTGGTATATCAGACTTTAATGTGAATGACGTCATCAAAGCAGTAAATTGAGCCTCTCATTTAATGAGCGCAAGCATTTTGACAGCTCATGAGACTTATGAGTTTTCAATCAAAGGCAAACGATAGAATCTCAGATGGAATCCAACTGAAATTCTAATGTTTGCTATCTAAATGACAATTCGAAACTTCATGGCAATTATAACTACATCTGTCATTTTTCTGATCTGTCAAATTATGACAACAATTCTGCACGTCCATAGACAATTTTATGGAGTTTTATTCTTCATAATTACTGATTGGGTATAGTCCAAATTCTAACGGTTTTATCAACCACCACAGTCCTGTCGTCTGTCGCCCTCGATCATGACAATAGGCCAGAATCGGTGCGATAGAATATCCTAAGGTTAAGTATTGACGAGAATCAAACACGCCTCGGCTTGCCGGGGCCAGGGCACTCCGTTGACTTGATGATGGACGAGGCGAGGGGCTCCCGCGGCCTGATGGGGTCCATCTCCATGAAGCCAGGGTTCAGGATTATGTTAGGCACTAGTTCCATTACGTCTTGATCTTCGACGTACTCTTTAGGGGCAACCATGTTAGGAGAGGGCCGGTTAGGTCGTGGGTTAGTAATACATACCGTCACCATGTGTGTGTGTGTTTGTTTGTTAGTGTGCGGCCCCGCAGTCCAAGCGTGCGTTCCAAGCGAGTGCGATAGAGGGGAAAGAAGAAAAAAATCTCGAATGAATAAAAAATTGGCAGATACTGGCGTTCTTAGTTATTAAAAGATTATGCAAAAGTCATGCGGATAGATCGAAGAGTGGGAAATTCGCTCTCAAAATTCGTCTTTATCAGCATAGACTTAAAGAGCGATTTTCTATGGTCTACATTATTACAGCAAAATTGACGAAACGCAGTATTACTCGAAATATTTTGCTGTTACAGACGAATTTCATATTATATTAAAAAACATCTTGAATCTTTGGATACTAAATACGTTTAAAATTGATATGAAATTCGTCTTTGAAATAACATAATGCACTTGAGCGCTATGCCAAGCAACTCTTGATTGAAAATCTTCTAAAATCTCAAAAAAACTAATTACTATTATTAATAAGCTGTAAGTTGTTAGTCGGCATTAGAGCTCTATTTAATTGTTTTATCAGTTGTAGACTTTTATCATACATTTGAATCATTTCGATCAGAATAATATGGAAATAAAATGGCCACAAACAATGAGGAGGTGAACGGAAAATGAAAGCAGATGGCAGCACCTCCGTAAGTACTCATCACAACCAATCAGGGGCCTTACCATGACGTCTTAAGAAAACGTTCAAATGCCAGCCAGTCAATATCCGTTCAAAAGCAGGCCTGCTTCTGAATCGCTAAATATCGTACCATGCCAGTACAAAAGGTGAACGACTATTCAACCAAGTTCAACGGATAAGCTTGTTTATGGTACGAAAAGTCTATACAAAAAAAACAGGTGAACGGATTTCGTAAACGTCAACGTAGCAGGCCTGCCGCAGGCCTGCTTTAACGATGTCATAGTACAAAAAAGCAGGGCAGTTCAACTTCCAGGCAACTTCTGCCCTGCTTTAAGAGGTCATGGTAAGCCCCCAGAAGAAGTTTAATTGACAATGGTGCCAATCTGTTGTGCAAAAATTAAAATTAATTTAGGCTATTGCCATCCTTTTCACTCTGGTAACATAAGAAGAAGAAGGACGTAAATAGCAGCTGTCAAATTTAGTTGAACTTAAATTTTAAAACATGTAGCCGGCACGTCAGAACGTGTTAGCTAAAACCAAGGACTTTATATAGAACTGGACCGAGATCTTGGCAATTTATATTATCTAAAATAGACTTTATGTGCAAAACATAAGACATAATATGGCTTGGCAAACATAACGGTACACTTGAGATAGCAATAATTGTACCTTGTGTCCCTGTCTAATACACACTGTGTGTTGTCACGTAAATAGAAAATGCATATTCCTAAATTAGTAGAATTTTTGAACTAAATGTACAAATTCATAAACCAACTTTTTTCATCTTAATTTATCCCAAGAGACGCGATACAACTATCGGAACTTTTGTTCGTCAACGATTCGTTGTAAGAGGACTTTTTTTCGTCAACGTAAGGCCAGGAGGCGATTTTCATTTAATGTGCTTTTATCTATAGTTTTTTGACAGCTTGATATTAAGTCAACGCATTTATTTCAATTAGACCATATAAAGACACTTTTGATTTATTAGGTATTTATAATAGGAAAAAAAAGAAGTTACTGCCGCGTTCCAAAGTGTAGATTCCTATGGATTAAAACGGGCAGTAAACTACATGGTTACTGTTTTGCATCAAAAAAAAAAAATTTGCATTTCGACACATTGTCCATAGAAAAGCTGTCAAAACGTCAAACTCATTCCTTTTATAAAAGTTATCTGACGATTGAAAAATCAGCCCTAAATATTATAAATTAAACGATTTGATTGGTACCTATAATAAATATTTTATTACTAATTTAACGAAAAAAATCTAGGTATTCTCTCTATCTGACTCGTAATGAAGATAAGAGAACTCGGTTTGGGCTTTTCTATTTAGCTTCTTCTCAATGGTAGTAAAAAAAATACAAATGCTGATAACCCCATTTGCATTGACGTAAACCGATAATTTGAATTAAAAAAAAAAAAAATTGGATTTATTACACAATTAATTTGGAATTTGCGTTGTAAATGCTTGCAAAAGCGAATATTACCCGGACTGTGGAATATCTTTTCACAGAAAGGGTTTTTCATTACTTGAATTTTCTTACCGTTAGGGTGACCATGATACTTCTAGTAGCAGTACATACAAAATCTAAATGTCTAATATGGGATTATTTTTCAAAGATTTTTATTATTGTAACTCTAAGACCGCAATGATACTCATTTTCAAATTTAAATCAAGGCATTGATACATTATTTAATAGCTCTAAAAAGCAAAAGTTTCACGTTCAAAAGACCTTTGTGACTCTAAATAAAAGAAACAACGTGGTTATGAACGTACCAACGTGGATTAGTTTTGTCAACTTTTTTTAGCGCGTAAATTTAAAAAACATCTCGAGTTGTTTTGTTCCCCACTACATCGATGTAGTTATTAAATACTTTAGTTAATGCAGTTTTAAGTGTTTTTTTAGGTAAATTTGTTTCCGCAGCGTGATATTCTGTCATCATTCAGATATCTGTATCACAGTCAGTCGATCGAAGTTGTCAATGAAATTGTAAACTAGCATTTCGTTGTGATTTCATACTTTATTGTGAATCCTGTTTCAACAATGTCGTACGTTCGTTTACTTACCTTTATCAAAATATCGAATTAAATCTAGGCACATAGTCTCAGTTTTTTTTATTAAAATGTATATAAAATGTGATGCTTTTATTTTTAGTGAAACACAAACAAGACGTCGCCGTCGTGTTAGTATGACCAAACTGCTTCACCTGTGGGAATTTTTAAATAACTTTAAATAAATTGCATATAATATTGCAATAGGTACCTATATTGGTTTATAAATTTCCTTTCATCAATTTGGAATGGGTTATTTATTTCCCTAATGCGACGCTGTCGCTTTTTCTCCATACGATATTTACTCTCTAAATATTCAAATATCTCGTACTCGTCACACATTTACAAAAACAGTAAAAAGTGTGATCTAATAAACACTTGTAATTTTTATACAAAGTATCGAGTTTAGAAAGTCTTATCGACCAAATTTTAAGTGGGTCCTCACAACAGTTTACCTCTAATAACAAAAACAATGTTGAATAAGCTCGTAAACATTAACTTTTTCAAGATCGCTTATTTTGACATTACAGCCGCTCAATATACACTCTGCTGCTATCAAATAACACATCATGGTATGAAAACTATACAAAAGAAAAGGTGAACGGATTTCGTAAACGTCAACTTAGCAGGCCTGCTACAGGCCTGCTTTAACGATGTCATAGTACAAAAACGCAGGGCAGTTCAACTTCCAGGCAACTTCTGCCCTGCTTTAAGAGGTCATAGTAAGCCCCCTGACCCAAATAGGAGCGGCGGCGCGGCGACCTATAGTCCCAGCCTAACATCTGAATATAATTACAAAATGTACCTAAACAAGAAAGGAGTAGTATGTACCAGGGATGTTACGGAGGTGGTTTTATCGGAACCGAAGTCAGAGTCGGAGTTTTTAAATTTGGTTTGTCGGATTCGGAACCGGAATCGGAGTCGGAGGCGGATTCGGAGGTGTTAGCAGAAGAGAGATGTGTTAAGGACAGGCCTAATAAAATAAAATAGTATTTACATAATTTCAGTCAGCCTCTTTAATTTCAATTAAAAATAATAAACCTTACATACTTAATAAAGGCGCAGGCGATAAAAAAAATGCTTCGACCTCCTATTCAAACCTACGATTTAAAAGTATCGGAGCCGAAGTCGGAACCGGAGATGTAATATCAATCGGAAGTTCCGACTTATCGGAGTCGGAGTCGAAGCTCCGTAACATCCCTAGTATGTACAATAATCGTGTAAATGTTAGAAGACATTGCTAATTATGGTTATATCTTTTTCCGATTGGTTTAGTTAACTTGCGGTATAAAGATATTGTAATGCTTTAAAGGACATACAATATTTAGTAATACTAGGCAGGACTTATTACACCATAAGTCTGCCATATGGTTACCCTTGTGTTAGAAAGTGACAAGGCGTACACTTATACCTATCTCACGTGATTCGCAGAAATCGACAAGTACTCATTCCAGTTGTACGTAGTACTTATTACTTCTATGGCTAAAACACGGTAAAGTTCTAGGCGTAAACTAGTTTGACATCTGTAACTTAGTTCTTATCTATCACCGTCCTTTTCTCGCGCTGTCTTTTAAGTAGGATTATTTTTTATTCCCTAGACTAAACTGACAGGTGCTAATGTCAAAGAACAATGCACTACTGTCAAACAAGAATGGTTCCTACCATTCACTGACACTTTACACACCTGTCACTTTACTCCAGTGAATTAAAAATCTTACTATAGTTAAAATTGCAATTCTCTAATTTTAGTTTAGTTTGTGAACAAGAGAAACGTCAACATTATCAATAATGTCAAACACATTTCAACCAATCAAATTATTTTGTGCGAATGTTGACACCGCCATAAGATTCTCAGATCACTACCCCTGTTTATTTCGGCATTAAAATAAATGATTTTTTATGTCACTATCATAAATTGACACAAATGACTCCGTTTTATAACATTATGTATTTTTTATTAAAATTACAATATTTTGTAAAATTTTTTTAGTGACCCTGTTTACGGTTTCACTCACGTGCACGTCAAATATTACAGGGATGCCTGACTTTTAACGCACCTGGTTAGTGCTCACTGCCGTGCGTAGTAAGTACATCTTCTTAGTCTGTGCTGCCGTGAGTAAAACCGTCGGAACACCCATGCATTGTTCCTTTTTAAATTCGAAATATTTCTATAGCCTTGTTTATACGACCAATCAATCCTTTCTCTCTGAATATTTGTAACGGTAACTTTTAGGATATTAAAGGATTTAATTTAAAAACATGTTATTTAACTCTGACTTTTATCCACCACAAGAAAGTATCAAAATCCCTTTCAATAACTTATGTTCACATTAAGTATTTTTTATAGAATTCATGTTACTCTGTCACTTAATTAAAATTTTTAGAGTGCCTTATTTAAATATAAGTGTGCATTTTATGCGATATATTATAGTTATTGCATTGTTGCATTGTAAAGATACTATCGAAGCCTACCTAAGCGACTACTGTAGTATATATTATACTCACAAGCAGTAGATATAAAATAGTGGTCCTATAGTGTAATAATAGTGGTCCTGAAGTCATCACAAGATAGTGCAAGTATTAATATTTATTGGAATTCGGTAGCTATATTATTTGTATACTCTATTGGTATTATTATTTAATATCAAACGCTGATATTTTATGTTTAAGGCAAGATAATATTGATTAGATAGTCTTTTTATATATTTTAATCATATTTTTATATAAATTTTAAATACAGTTTTTGTTAAATATTTTAAGGAATGATTAATATTTATTTGGAATATATATCACAAAAGTATAAAAACTCACAAATATATCTGTAAAATAAAATGAAATGAATATTTATGAAAAGTTTTGGCAAGAATAAATTGTAAACTACTTAGCGGTAAAGCTTTCTTTATTCCTACATCTAAACGCTTTTAACTATACTAAAATATTTTATACTTACTTTTAAAATAGATTTAAATATCTTATATCTTACGGAATATCGGATAGTATATCTTCTTACAATTATCAATTTATGAAGAGCGCGAAATTGAAATATATTTATTTTATTTGAATAAAATATTACAACGAGGTAAATGAGTTTTAATTATATTCGAATATCAATTATTTATTAAATTTTTATTATCATCAATTACTTTCAACTATTTAAATAATACTAATTTTAAAATTGAATATTTTCTGAGAATTTAAAAATTGCGTAACAGTTTTATTATTTTTATGTAAATATTATTATAATGCTGCATATTTCTTCAACAAATACATTAAAGCGTCGTTATAATTCATATACTTTATTATTGTAACTTGCGTGATGTAAACACAGCCTTAAATTATCAACAATGACGTAACTAATGAAATAGTTGTACTGCAAAATAGTTTTAATATTAGCATCAGCATCCAACTAATAATCACTCACTTCTATTGGTTTAATTGACGTCCTGTAGTTATTATTGGTCCGTATACTAATCTTTATTAGAAAGGACCGTAGTATATTGTATGCTTTCATGTCACATTCATTACATACTTTAATCCACCTTGTACTTTCAACATACATACACAACCACTCCTCTTTAGTTGGAGATTGAATTGTGGACTTTGGAATTCATTTGTTTTTCAAAATTTGATTATCACTTGCGTTAACGGTAAAGAAAAACGTCGTGAGGAAACCTGAGAGGGCTCTAAAATGATGTCGATGGTATGTGTAGTCCGCCAATCCGTATCAGGCCAGCTTGTTAGACTAAACACTAAACCATTATCATTTTGAGAAAAGGCTCGTGCCCATCAGTGGGACAGTCATGGTATGTTGAAGTAAACTAAATTGATTTCTCAATGCAACGAACGTACAAATTGTATGAATGTTTTCTTGTACCTATTTAGATGCTTTTCTTTTTAAACCAAAGATTGACTGAGAGAGAATGCCTAATGACATTAAGTTCGCCGTATATTGGTACCTACATACGGTAGGGTGGTCGCTAGTGAATAGAAGTTTATATAAATGGGAGTGCCTCCGCTGCCGGCGCCGGTTGCCATTACGAGTGCCGGCGCCGGTTACCAAACTGGCTGCCGGCGCCGCGCCGACTACGTACGCTGTTTTTTACACCTTCAAGGCCTCTTCGAACTCTTCATGAGAAGATTATTCGTAACCCACTTTCATTTTCACAATAAAAACAAATGAAAAATTTAAGGGGATGTTTATAAGGTTGTTTGGGTCTCCAAACCAGAGTCGACGGAGCCCCGCGCATCCTATTTCTTTCTGCAGAGTTTAAAGTAACTTAACACGAAGGGGATGATGCATCGTTCGCTCGCTTTGCTTGCTCACTCTAGCCCCCGTCATCCTCTTCGAACCTAACATATCCGTGTCGGGGTGCCCCAAGATAGAGACCTCGCATCGCTCGCTCTTGAAATTAGTCAGTTGGAAGACAAGTGTTTGCCCCAAAACCTAACCTACCTTTCAAAACATACCTACCAAACAACTTATTACCGCCGCCGGTGTTCATTTTGAGTGCCGGCAGCCGATGTTTTTAATCTCGGTTGCCGGCAGTAATGTACTACCGGTTCCCAATGGCGTTATTTTCAGGTGTCGGCGCCGACAGCGGAGACACTCTCATAAATAAATAAATATTTGGTTTTGAGATTCTTTTCAGTATTTGAACAAGATTTTAAATACTCCTTACATTCACGACTGTTTTAAATGAATGCATACACACAATATACTGACGCCACTTTCCAATAATCTACCTAATTCAATAACCTACAATATAATAAATCCCCAGCAATATTACAGCAATAGGTAACTACTTAAAGCGAGATTCAATCGATTGCTTTTTGGTATTACAATTATTAATAACAATATCAATTGCTTAGCACCAATCGCGTAGCGTAGACTAATGAACGTTTGAAAATTTATATTTTTGTACCATTTGTTTATATTTATTTTATATAAAATCTAATCTAATTAGATATTTAATTGGAAGATTTTTTGTTTATTATTTAATTTGAAAATTGGCACTTATTTTATTTTTTATATTATTTTATCTTTATTATTATAAATTCCAAGCTGTGCATATTAGTTGTAAAATTGTGCTTTGAAAGTTCTAAGAAATTATTATTAATAATGTTTTTATTATGCTATTATTTAAATCTAAACGTTTAAATTATTGCAACGATAGGAATAAAATTAATTCCATTAAAAATTTAAAGTTTTTAAATTCAATCGAACGTTCGAACTTAATTCGAAGATTTGTCGAAACGTTCGATTTAAGTTCGACTGATATACTTATAAATATAATATTTAATAAATTAATGAACGTACTCCTATCCTTCTACTTATTATATGCAGATACCCTACGCCCTATAGTTGATCACCTGATCGAACGATCAATTCTTTTAACATTATTATTGTTCATCTGTACTGTACATTGGATACTTTATTACGCTTACATCATAATACTAATCATTACCTTTTTATTACTGCTAACATCGATCGAAATATTAAATCGATCGTCTGCTATCAATCGAACGATCGATTCAAATTGTACAATGCTCGTATGATCGATCAAATAAATATCTAATATTAAATTTTATCAATGGAATGAAAGTTAACTAAATTGAGCTCTACAGTTCGTCGAGTCTTTTAATCCAGTCAAACTCGTAAATTAAAATACCTACTAGACCGAAAAAAGTTACTGACATCTGTGACAACATATTGGGTTGAACAAAATAAATAATTATGTGCCATCATCAACATGATAGTAAAAGGACTTCTGATTATTCGATCTAGCAATCAATTGATTGTTCGACCATTCGATCAAAGACTCGAGTCCATAGGATCAATCAGGCGAGCATTTCTCGTTGTGTACGCTAGTGTACGCTAGCCCCACATGAAGTAGAGGCGCGGCAGCGGCGTGTGCTAGGGCGTGGGCTCACCGTGACGTCGCCACTCGCGGCACAGCACGCAGCACGTGCCTGCCGCCAGCACCACCAGCGTGCCCATCACCACGCACACGGCCGCCACCCACGTGCGCGTGTCGAACTGCTCCGCGCCAGAGAAGAAGTGCTTGTACAGCTCTGGAAATTGGTCAAAATACGCCGCTCAGGTTACTTCAGCCGGACTAGCATGCGCAGCGCGAGATAATGTTTGGCTTATCTAAGATAATGCGACGACAAAATTATCTCAGGCTGCGCATGTTAGGCTTGCAAGCTTATTCTCTATTTGAGAAAAATACGCAATACCGAGTTAAGGCTCGCGTCCACTAGGCTCGCCGAGTCGAATCGAATCGAAGAAATCGCTTCTTAAATACTTGGGTACAAATAAATCGAGCCACTTCTATTTTTCAGGTAGGTATAATTGTTATTATTTTTAGTATTATGGAACAGATCAATTCTAAACATATATCGCCTAAAAGGTTATTTGATGACCTTTACAATGAGGGTAGTTTTTTTGTATTTTGAATGTTATAATTCATGAAACCAAAACTAATAACCAGGACACGTGAAAAAAGGAGTGGCTCGACTTCTTTGCTCCTAAGTGTACATTTAGTATGAAACTGCGTCCATTAGCGACGAGCTGCGGTGCGCCGAATCAAGTCGCTCGCACGCATTGCTCGTCAGGCGAATTTCTTTGCCGATGCGTTTCGATTCGACTCGGCGCGCCTCAGTCGACGCGGGGAAGCGGACAAGTAAGTCTAGCATACCTTCAAATTTTTCGTAGGATAAACGAAAAAATTAAAAAAAATTGACAGGGTCCTTTTTCAAGTCTGGATATAGTTGGGGAAATTCGCCGTAGAGATTTCTTTTCACATTAATGTCGTGTACCCTGTATTTTGAAGCACATCGTTGATTTTTTCTCCTATTCTCCTCTTCTTCATCAAAAAGTATTTGAAATAAAATCATTTCGTCATCCGAGTTGTCCATCATGCAAAAACAACCTACTTCGTTGAAGAGTTGCGATGAATGAACGATTCGATTCGTCTGAGATGGACGCACAAGGAATAAATGCGACTCGACTCGACTCACTTCGATGCGACGCGTTTCGGCTGTAGTCGTCGCCAGGCTTTACAATTCTATGACCGTTAGCCTTAAAACGCACTAGCGGCCAGCCGCAATACGGCGGGACGCTTGCGGTTGGCCGCACATCGATTTTTACATGAAACCGCATCATCTCAACGCACTGGCGCACGACGGCTGGCCGGAAATCAGTGCGTTGAGATCATGCGGTTTCATATAAAAATCGATATGCGGCCAGCCGCAAGCGGCACGCCGTAATGCGGCTGGCCGCTAGTGCGTTTTAAGTCTAAATGATCACGCTGTTTGCAAAGACCATTTAACAATAATATGTCAAATTCAGTACATTTAAAATTAATACCGTATTTTTCCGATAGCAAAGGTGTGCGTTATAAAACAACCTATTTATATATAGCACAAATGAATAGAAACTATAACTCATTAATTAAATATGCCACATAATGTGTAGCCAGGAGGTATATAAGAATTCTAATCACTGCACAATAACAAGTAATTAACCCTGTTATAAGTTGATAAGCAATTAATATTGATTGGCGTAAAGTTTGAATAAACGTGGATTGAGCACTGTTTTAATCGAACCTCATTAAATTGACTACCTTTTCATAATTGAGGAAAAAACTTCCTAGTACAAAGGAATTTATGACTGTGGTGATGGCACCCACACAGGGACCAATATGATGCTGAATGAAGCCAAGCCCTATGTTGATTCTGTAAGACTCACTAGATTCTTAGACTCTGTAGATCATGGTGACCAGCACTTCAGCCGGTGGGCTCGACTAAAAAGTGTTGGCGCCCAGACTGGGACCAAAGTGACTGTCAGTTAATGTTCATCAGGTTCTTCTTGTTGGTTGGGCTTCACGACTTACCGGCCTCCCAGTTATTGTGGAGCATTGTGGTTAGTAGGTTAGCACTTTGGTTTGAATAGCAGGTCTGGTAGCAGAACTTTGGCACCCCAACAGGGACCACATTAATACTCAGTTAGATGCTCATTTGAGGGACATAACGTTATCTACGAACCTCCTGATCACTTTTAAGAGAGGTGATCAGAACCTCCACCGGTTAGTCCATCCTCGGTATGTTGGCACCCAACTGGGACCGGTACGGTGTTGCATCTAGTGGACCCATGCAGTATGACTCACCGGCCTCCTGGTCGCTGTAGAGCGTAGTGGCCAGCACTTCTACTGGTGGACCCGGCCCCAGAACGTTGGTCGCCCACACCCGGAACCAGTAAGACGCGTTCGTGTCTAGGTGGTACACGTCTACTTGGCGCTGAAAAGTTTTTGGAAGGAAAACATTAACTTACAGTTCAATTCAGTCTTATCGTTAAAACTTTTGGGTTACATGACCCGGCGCGGGCAGAAAGCGTAAAGATATCGATTTACGTTTGCAATTTTTAATTTCTCATTGACCGCAGCGGTCGCAGATAGCCCGTCTACTGCATTGTTTATTGAAATAACTGTGAACACATAACCGCCTTCGTGAGCGGGCCAAAACAAATAATGGCAACAAACTTCATTTCCAAATCGTCAACAAAATTTTCGACAGTCGACTAATGTAGTACACAATGGACACTATTGCATTGTTTAACCCATTCGTTGCGGTGCACGCACATCGGCGTAATTTTAATTGTCATTCATATGCGGATCACGCCGATCGGCGTAAATTATATTTGGGCATAACTTGGCCAAATCCTATTTTAAAGGGATATACTTTTTACATGTGCATGTTTTACAGACATACAACAACATTATAGTCACCGTTTCTGTAAATGATGATTTTAGAAAAATAACAAAACCCTACTCAGGTGCGAGAAACGCCGAACGACGTTTTCAGAGGGTATCAACATTGAAAACATTTTGATTATATATTATTTATTTATTTAAATGTTTTAAGGAATTAAAAAAGAGTTATAGGTACGGTCGGCCAAATAAGTGGTCTACCAGTTTTGACAACAGTTCCTACCGAATAAAAATATCGCTTAGGGTGATTCTTCGAATTGGATTAGAAAGAAATGCACAATTATGACGTCTATATGATGAAGTAACTGTCTAAGATCTTAGAAGAAATCGAAAATCTCACACCGTCTCTCAATAAACTAGGTGACGATGGTCGAGCCTCACCTTCAAGAGAAAGTCATTATTAAGTAAAACAAATTACTATGCACTAGAAATAGTATGTAACTGAAAACCCTTCTTGATGTTCTCTCTTCCCTTCAACTACTAATTCAAAACACTACTTATTATAATTAGTACATTTAAAATAGTAGACTAAATACTATTATTAAAAGTATTTTTTTACTTAACAAATATAGAAAAACGGTTTGTAATCCCTGGTCATATTTCAATAATACTGAAAATAAATATAATTCTCTCACAATAAGCTAGAAATCAGTTTCATGTGCGATCGGCGTAAAAGTTTTTCATTATGAGATGCAGCCGACGCCGATCGGCGTTAGTCGTTTAAATCGCCCGCCCCTGCGTAATAACGGCGATTTCTTGAGCCGCCTTGAATGGGTTAAAGTCTCATAATCCAATAATGTAATGTAATTTATATTTTTGTTACGGAATTTGTACGCCATATTTTATTTTGGCAAAACATGTAGATCGTTATACCATGTAATCAACACCTTACACTGCAAACCACAATTTCTACTGTACATTCATGTTTTCTACAAATAAATTATCTTTATCTTTTTTACAGTAAAAAAAAATAATCTTTTACCGAATTAGGACTGATATGGTTCGGACTGATGGGCCTCCAAGGCTCCAGGGTGCCATTGACAGGGGCCGCTGAGCGGTACTGTGCGGTGAAGTCTATGATGGGATGGCCGCCATCGCCAGCCACGTTCCACAGGATCAGTGCCAAGATGGTGGACGCGTGGACTGTCACGTTCACCAGCGGTGGCGGCTCCGCTGTGGACAAGGAGACTTAAGATTAGAACACAGGATATTCCACTACTGTTTCATAAAAATACTTTGATTATTGAGACATAAATAGCTACTACAATAAAGTCAAAGTCGAAGCGTTTTATTGAAATAGACCAGATATCAGGCACTTTTAGAACGTCAAAACTAGGTGCACGGCTCCAAAAGGTAGGTTCAATGGAGAAGAGCCGGCAAGAAACTCCATGAATACTCTTTTTAAACTAGTAGATCATGACAATTCCATTACAGTAGTGTGAGAAATAGTATGAGCTAATGCAGGTTCATGTAAGAAATAAACTCACATCAGTATAATAAATAGACAAATATGGCTTTTATGATTGCACTGCTATTAAGCCCATTTCCCACAGACGGCACCCGTTCACGAGCATGATGTGCACATCCGAATCGCTCAGATCAACTATATTGTAGGGAATTCAACGACCGGATAAACAACGCCACCAACTACATTTTAGTGAGCATGACAGACTCGTACTACCAGACAATAGGCAGTAATATGATGTGAAATATCATTAATTGCTGCATGATGCTCACTCATACTTTACAGTTAATAAATATAGACGGTTACATTTTTCAGAATTTGGAAATTAAATCCTTTGGTTTGTTTTCGTTTGCTGGTAAAAAAAGAATTAACATACAAAAACAGCATTCGAACTAGGCCAGTCAGCCCAAAATTAATAAAGAATATCTATGTTGTTTTAATTGAAAGCTACGCTCTACTGAGAGTTAAATATTGAGTCATTTGCAATTCAAAGTTAATTATTCTAGTCTCATTATTGCGAGATCAAATGAACGTAAATTATGCTTATTGCTAACTTAATGGTTCCAATTTAGATAATGGAGATGCGTTGAATAAGTATCTACAAAGCCTGGAAATGACCGGATTAAAGATTTTTTAGGCAGATTAACAGAAATAATTAGTCATAGTAATATCCTCGTCGCTGCGGCAGCGCTGAGATACTAGACGAGTCTGCGCCGCAGCGCTGAAGCAGCGACGTGTTGCTACTAGAGAATGACACTGCTGATAGCCTGATAGTCGTACCTACTGTCATTATCAAATCGCCTAGCTCGCCAAGCGTAGTAATTGCAGCATTATCTTAAAGTGAGATAATGATCACTTAAACACATCAAACAGATCTCACAAAATAGTTCGTTAGAGCAGGTTCATAGCCCACACTAGTAAGTTCATAGCATATCCACAGGAGGTTATTTTTTTTAAAGAATATAAGTGTATAATTGTCTAACATCTCTTTAAAATACTTTGAAAATAAATTTGTTATAAATACTTTTATTACCAGATGTTCATGTGACCGGACACAAAAAATGTTCTCTCGTTTTTAAGAAGTCGTTGTTACGTACTAATAAAGACGTGATAGCATTTGTGTTTACAGACCATTATTTTAATTAAATTGAATAAAAGGTGCTAAACATAATTTAATTTTAATATTTTTTCGCAAAAGTCTTATAGGTTTTCTCTAATCGAGTGTAGTGCTAAGCCTGGTATGCAGTTGTGCAATCACGCCGAAAAGGCGTCGCCAATTTTCGGAATGGTGTGGCGCTAACCCCAAATTCCCACAGTTTTTTATATTTATAGGCACTTCACCAAAAAGGCAGTATTCCTTACATATTCCACACCTCGAAATACTCATAATAAGAAAAGAGCGCGACAGTATAATGAACCCTCGGAGGTAATTTAACTTCCTTGTGAGGTAGCCAACGTTACATAAGCGAGTGCTGTCAACGTGATGAATGCTTGCACACGAATCACGTTATACGAGGATCTCTGCACCGGTAGTTATGTGCAAAGTAATGTATGAACACGTAACGGAAACGCTTGACAGTTCCACGTCATTTTAGTGCTCAAAAATCCATAAATTATGAAGCATTCGGTGTGGCTTACGAATTTGAATCACACCAATCGTATTACTATTTCTATGGTGTGATTCGAATTGGTACTATTCAAATTGGTGCGCTAAATGGCATGCTTATAAATGACTTATTTTCGGTAAATGATGGGTTTGCCCAAATTAGAAGCAATATAGGCCATGAAGATGGGTTTTTATCATGGTATAGTTATTGGAATTACAGTCTGTCTTGTTTAACGATATAATTAAGTTGTTTATTTAGTGATTTCAAAATTCAGATTAGTAGAGTAAATTGCTTAAATCGAGTAATGGCCGATTCCTATGATTTTCTGAGCGTCAAAGACTAAGCAAGCTTTGCCTAGTAGACCATTAAGTTCAGTTAGTTAGTTGACCAGTAGTCCATTAATATGCCCAGTTTAGCAATAAAAAATGCTACCATTGGTAAGCAAAACGTTTCGTTTTTGGCCACAGGAACTGGCAATAAATAGCTGATTTTAAACAAAATACTTTCATACATATTACTTACACATTTTACACCGTGGGCCCGAAGTACCCGAAGGTTATAACCTCGCCTTTCTGATGGTACTATGAGTCAATAATGTTATATCAACATATGTTAAAGTCAGTCAATTTAACTATTTTGTTTAGTGACAACGTAAAAATTATCGTGTAAGTGCATAAGAAAACTTCTCACTTCACGAACCTCACCAACAAAACACAATATACGGCGAGGTATGGTGTGACCAAGGTATGACAATAGCTGCAACGCCGCATAGGGCTTGTTACCCTAGACATTTTTCGACTTGTGAATTTCCATAAATAATGAATATCTCGAAAATTAAGCTTTATTCGATAAACTACATCCTAGCTTTTCCTCTCCAATTAGGCATAGTAAAATCTTTTGGGCACCTCGGACCCACGATGTATCCTCGTACATTTTAATTCAGAACGAAGCCAAGTTCACTTGCATACTCGTCCGTGCACCGTTTATTGGCTACATACCATCGCATTGCGTTGCTCGAGAACACAATAGCCTAGGTTGGACTGGATATATTTCAACGTCCACGTACAAGACAGGACGATCAAATTAACCTATTTTAAATGTCTGCTAGATGGACCGATATAGAGGACGACATGGCTCTAAATGAACGTGAATGGCGGCGTTGCTTGTGAAGGAAGATGTCAAAAATCTGTCAAATCCAGTACTTTTTATGTTAGTGCTCTTCGTCAAGTTCATTTAGATTTTACATCGTTATTGTCCAGCGCAGAACTGTCATCTCAAACCTTTTACGTCATGTTTTAGTTCCGTACTGAGTAGTGGTGTAACGAATGTCCGTTTTTCTACATTCGGGAATGCGAACATTCGCTAATGTAAATATCGATTTTATAATATGGCGTCAAAAATATACAATTAATATCTCACATTTTTATCTATTGCTTGCTTACTGTCTGAAGTTAGCTGCTAATCGTTTTCTCGTCAATTAGTTTTAAGGTTAAGTAAATCAATTCATTTGTTTTGTTGTAACTAAAATATATTTGGTTGTTCAAGTAGTACCTAACTAGAACACTGAATTATTTTCACTATTCTTTGCCAAAAACATTCGCAAAAAAAATCGTATAATCTATTGCGATTGCGAATATTAAAAAGGTCGCGAATATTCGCTTATGCGAATGCGAATATTTGTTACACCACATAATACTGAAATATAATACTTTCGTTCCAGCACTTTGAAATCAAGGACGCACGTCTCCAAGTTGCACTGCATTCCAAGTAAGTACTAAAATTATATTTGACATTTAATCGGAATGCAGCCTACAATTTTCCCAACAAAGAACAAGAGAGACTAATTCGTGAGTACGTGATGCGAAAATTTTGTTTTATTTCCTTGGGTCAAAATAAAATGGTTTGTTTACCATTCCTTAAATGGAGAAGTTGGTGGTAGGCTGGCTAATGAGCTTGCGACCGGTCGGAATTGAATGAATAAAAGAAACGAATTCATGAATGATATTTTTTTCAACAAAATGTTCCGTTCATTATATTGAGAGGAAGGACAAGTACTTTTTTAATAATTTAAAATCCTACACACTTCGGAGCATTACAAGAGCTTCCAAGAGTGTCGATACTTAAGTACGTCCGGCGCACCCTGGGCAGTCAGCCCCGCTAGCAACCTTCCTGACAAGCTAATATTTTCACCATGAGAACCCTATACAAGATACAGCCAAATCCTTGTATGGGATTATAAAGATCGTGGGTTCCATAACGAAGTTTAATTAATGCATATAGGTTGACCTGGACTCGGAAGACCACTGTAAAAGGCAAGTTGGTCCTTATGAGCTGAACGGTGATGGAAAATTTGATTATCTTCTAGTATTTACCCGTCACGTTTGGTGAATCATATTTCGTTCATCTATACATATAAAAGGAGAAGCTGACTGACTGATCTATCAACGCACAGCCTAAACCGCTGGGGTTAGAAAGTTGAAATTTTGACAGTAGGTTCCTTTTGTAACGTAGGCATCCACTAAGAAGGGATTTTTCGAAATGCAACCCCTAAGGGAGTTAAATAGGGGACGAAAGTTTGTATGGAAAATCGTCACTTAACGGGTTCAAAATTTCACGCAAGCGAAGCTGCGGGCGAAAGCTAGTATCAAATATATGGATAGCATATCAACCGCAGCTGCAATTGTCAAATGCGATTTGAAGGCAGTTATGGTGCAGTCAGTGCAACTGCTGACTGGAGTCCATTCGCAGTTACGATGCGGTATCAATTATATCATTACTGTTCCACCGCTGGGCATGGACTAGGCTTGCCAACCTTTATGTATGTATTTACCGGGACTTTGGCAATCAAAATGAGGGACGTGGCAAAAAAGCGGGACCGACCTGTCAAAGTATAGGGAGGCGACAATTACAATTAGAAATAATTTTTTCGTTTGTTCGACGCAAGACTCGCGGTCGCGATCACCACTCTTCTAGCTAAACAAAACGTGCCTTCACTAAATTCCGACTTCTGCCCGAAGGTTTAACCGTAGATAGATAGATATACTTTATTGTACACTAAAAGAAATAAAACAGAAGGAATGCACATAATTAAGAACAGTACAAATGGCGGTCTTATCGCTTAAAGCGATTTCTTCCAGACAACCATTGGATGGAAAGAATTGCTAAGAAAAATATAAAAGGCATACAAATATACAAGGTTAGTCGGACAGGGGGTACTAATCCGCAGGCCACTTAAAGTATCACTGATGACGGTTTTAAAACAAGTGTCAAAAATTCAAAATTCGATAATTTTTATTTCCATGTAAAATAATTTTTATTTTAGTTTTTTCAAAAATTCTTCATCCCTATTTTAGTTACTAATTCAGAAAATGGAGCTTCTAATTCGTGACCCCAAATAGGACCTAAAATGTATACACAGCTGATCATTGTTGAGGATAGATAGATTTTAGCAAATTTTTTATGCAATTTTTGAACAGCTATTTCTCTTAAACTATTGACTTTTGGGGAAAGTGGTAGAACAAAAGTTACTCATTATAATGGGTACTTTAACACCCTTTCGGATTAGTACCCCCTTTCTGACTAACCTTGTATAACCTAATAAAAATCGGGAAATATCCAAATAACTAAATATAAATACATAATATAACACAAAAATGTATAAACATATCTTACATATATGTATATACATACTCAAATAAGGTAACACAATATTTAAATACATAATACATTTAGACAATTAAAAAAAAAAAACTACTAGACAGCAAGATAATGTTCCTTCACCATTCTTTTGAAGGAAAACAATAACTGAGCACGCCTCACAGACACAGGTAGTGCATTCCACAAGCGTATGGCCTGGACAGTGTAGGAATGATCAAAAAATCTTGTGGAATGCAAAGGCATCTTCAGTTTTAAGTTTTCCGATGATCTCAAGGATCGTGAGTGTGAATCACGCATGAACTCAAAACGTAGGTACGATAAAACGGGACAATTGGCGTCCCGCACACGTCTTTCGCGGGACGACAGGACGTCCCGGCCCTCGCGGGACGGTTGGCAAGCCTAGCATGGACCTCTGGGAGGTCCTCAGAGTGAGGGGGATTCAAAGACCAATTACATCTGTTTCTCCATCTACAATAATACCCAACCGGCACATGATCTTCAGATAAAAATCCATAACTGCAATGACCTCTCAATCCCCAACTGCTCTTGTCTGAAAATTAATAAAGTAAGTAGCACTAAGTACCTCGGAGTAATTCTTGATCAAAGACTATCTTGGCACTTACATTTGGAACTTATAATGAACCGGGTCAGGAAGTTAATATGGACCTTCAAAACACTTCGGCACGTGGCTTCAAAGGGTCTTTTACGCCAAATATACGTTTCGCTGGGTCAGTCAGTTCTATCTTACTGTTTGCCAATATGGGGTGGTGCTACAAAAATGAAATTTTTAGAACTAGAGCGGGCCCAACGAGCACTATTAAAAGTCATTTTCTTTAAACCACTCCGATTCCCCACAGAAGACCTTTATTCAACTTCTAACCTGTTGACTGCCAGGAAATTATATGTTCTTCTGATAGCACTAAAAAAACACAAATCCCTCTCCTTTCTCCCTTCTAAGACAAAAACTAGGAGGAAGATCAACGTAGCACCACAAATTATAGTCAAAACCTTATTTGCCGCAAGACAATATACAAAGCAATCTTCTCACATATACAACACACTGAACAAAGAACGTACCATCTACCCCCTGACTTATCACGACTGTAAAAAGACCCTCACACAATGGTTAGCCTCCCTAAACTACGAAGAAGTCGAGTCCATGCTACAAAGGATCAAATAATTACTACTTAGGTACATACTATTTGTCAGCGGAAGATGTTGTTATGCAGTATCTTCCGATCCCAAGACATAGTCGTAGGGCTGACCCAAATGGCGCATTAAGCTACATTCTCCCACACTCATTCACACCCCCACACACACACACACACACACACACACACACTCACACACACACACACACACACACACTCACATACGCGCTCACCTTCTTACTTAATCATTGGCTTATATCAGTCACTCCTGATGTCCTTCATACTTTGTAACTAAACTCCTTGTGCGCATTGTAAATGTATCAAAGTGCATATTCTTAACTAATTATTTGCATGCTTAGGTTAATTTCAAAATTATTGTTTATCTCACTTACTTAAGCATTGTTAAAGTAACTTGGAAGAGCGGAATCACCTAACACAAGCAAATATTTGCTTAAAAGGTGATTCCAAACCCAGCAATTGTACCACTTTTAAGTTGATGAAATAAACATTTTTATTTTATTATTTATTTAAGTTTTCCGATGATCTCAAGGATCGTGAGTGTGAATCACGCATGAACTCAAAACGTAGGTACGATAAAACGGGACAATTGGCGTCCCGCACACGTCTTTCGCGGGACGACAGGACGTCCCGGCCCTCGCGGGACGGTTGGCAAGCCTAGCATGGACCTCTGGGAGGTCAAACTCAAAAACTCGTTTATTCAAAGTAGACTAGTATTACTTAGTTCTTTTTGAACGTCACATTTTGGTAGTTACAATTGACTGCACCCCCAAAGCTCCCACCCTTCACCGCTTCCTAGTGTTTATGCTGTGAAGAAGAAACGGCGCAACAAACTCCCCAGCAACACAGTTCAGTCTGTCAAGTGAATATTTAAATGAGTCTATACACAAAAAAAAAAAGTCCTCAGAGTGAGGGGGATTTAGGCCTTAGTCCTCCACGCTGGACTGGTGCGAGTTGGTGGACTACACACACCATCGATCGAGTACTGTTTGGAGCTCTCTCAGGTGTGAAGGAATTCACCGTTAACACGTTCAGTGCCGTGCCCTGTAGTCGCATTCGCGATGCCGGGTGCCCTCGTGGAGGGCTCATTTCAAATGTAGGTTTTTTTGGAAAACACACCGTTATGAAACAAGCAGACACCTATTTTACGAAGTAGTAGCGTATTATTCACGGTTTTTAACCTAATGCCAAGAACCTTCCTCGAGGGTTCACTCTTAGCGCAAACGTAATGCCGAGGACCCTCCTGGAAGGTCCACTAGCAACATGTATGGCGGGATGGCGTATGAGCTCTATGAAAAGTGTGGTGGACTCGAATGTGTTAACGCAAGTGATAATTAAATTATGGTCCGCACATAAACCCGTACCCCCTTATTAAAAAAGATGGTTTAAACCAAAACTAAGGTAAACTCAGGTTTAAAATATACCCATCACTTTCTTATGTCATATAACAAAAAGAGACGGGGCTACTCTAAAACCAGGGTTTTTCTTAGACCATCTTTTGTAATAAGGGGGTAAAGTCAGAGATACGGTTCACCAAATGTGATATTATTAGCCCCCGAAGTACTCGTATGGATAAAATATAAATCGAATACGAGTACGAGTATATTGCCATATCTGGAAAGTTGTACTAACTTGGAACCTTTCACTGCGACCTTTACACCTACGTCTGTTAGTGTCGCTTAGTTCTAAATGGAATCGTTAAAACTTCAGGCTTATAAAGAGTGGCTAATGTACTGCTTTATCTTTAAGGCCTTTTTTATGTTATGCGGTTAATGAAGCCGTAATAAAATTGAGGCAAGTTGCGTTCCACAACATACAACAATGTAAAATTAAAGGAGGCGGGATTAGAGAGGTGGGAGGGACAAAGGGTAGCCAAAAACGAGCGTCAGCCAAATCGACTCCTGCTAAGCCCCCCGATTTAAAAAACGAGATAACAAAACAAATCGTTTGACAGCTAAGTTATTGTAAGGTTCTGAATCGAGGGGCTGGTGGAGTAATAAAGACTTCTGGCTTTTAGGATGGAGTAACAAATGACATACTTTTGATCAAAGAATAGTTTTTGATTAAAGGGTAGAATGCTGTTGGAGTCAATCAAGTTATGAAAGACCTGTGTGAATTTCAGGCCGTGCTGCAAACTGCAGTACGAAAAGTCTTAGGATTATTATCTATCACTGAGCTGGGCCTGTAGACAAATGGCAATCGATGATAGCTAGAGAATAGAAACGACAATGAGATGTACTGGATTGACTTAAGCTTTCGACAGGTCAAGCGATCTGTTATGTCATTTCCATACATTTAATTGGGGTATCTATTCTCTGGCGGTCATCGATTGCCATTTGTCTACAGACGCTGGAGGGCTAATAACGTTTCGTTTGGTAATACTGGACTGCACATCTAGTCGGCAGTTGTCACGCAGTTGCACTGACTACATTCTAACTGCCTTCAAGCTGCATTTGGCAGTTACATAGTTTACAGTTGCAACTGGATGTGCAGTCCACTTGCAGTTATGAAAAGAAATATGTTTCACCAAACGCTGCGTTACTAGTCCCCATCTTTTTTTTATGGATGGCAATTCATCATATTACTCCTTCCGCTCTGGGTGGAGCGGAAGGGACTGTCAGACTCTTACTGACTCTAACCCATCCGTGTTCCTTCTAATGCCCTTTGCGTTCCAGGGCCGCGGTAACTCTTTCGAATAAATTCCGCAACCCTGGCAGGTTATTAGTCCCCCTGGAATGTTTAACTGCAGTGGAGTCAGTTTATAATGAAGGAAAAAGTCATAAAATGAACCCGAACGTAAAAAAACAACCAATTACATTTTCTTTATTGTTTGTTTTTAAAAATCATTTCGAACGTACATTTTTAAACAATAACAAATCGCGTGCACCTAATTTCGACACGTGCCAACTACCCTAGTGTACAAACTATAAAACCCGGGCAACCCCAGTAATGCCGTCTGTCCCGTTGTGCGTCAGTCAAAATATTCCTCTACAGTCGCGTGTTTATTAACAATAATATACAACACGTGATATAATGTAACTGGCTGATATGCACGTCAGCGGAATAGGGCTGGCAAGAAGTATAACTAACTATACTTAACACTTTTTTGAGTTCCCTCCACATTTTTTTGGTCTTGAAAGGTCGAAAGCTTAGATATTTTGACGGAAAGAAATTTATTCTGGAGCTTTTGGTGTATGGATTAACAAGACCTCATTATTCAGCGGAAAGACGTCCAATGCTGGACGTAGGCCTCCCCCAAGCATCGCCACACCGAACGGTCCTGTGCTTTTCGCATCCAGCGGATTCCCGCGACCTTCACCAGATCATCGGTCCACCTTGAGATTAACACTTTATGAAGAGTCGATAACACCTCAACTCTCTAATTGCGGGCAATCGAAATCAGCAACTCTTCGACTGTGAATTTCTTGATTACAATAGTTTTTGCTTCGGCGTTGATAACATTGACGCAGAATTCATTTAGGATCAGTAATCAGAACACTGAGCTCGCGCCCCTCTCAGCGATTGTGTACAAGGGGACGATATTCTCACCCAGAATCCTTAATGAGGAGACAGTGAGAGCATATTAACAAAATAAATTATATTTTGAAAGTGAGGGAGGACCTGTCGAAATCAAAATGGTGTCCGAACTAGTGTGATTGTTATAAAGGATAAAGGGTTGTGTGACCACAATCCCATTTTCTAAGTGGTGAAACCTTAATAAGGGTTGTAATCCTATAAAGGGTCGTTTGAAGGTGTTAAAAAGATTTTCTGTGGAATGTAATTTGCTAAACCAATGTGTAGGCGGAGAATATACCCGGGCGTGTATAACGAAGCTATAGCACATATACATATAAACTAAAACAGTACTTCAACTACCTACAATCGTCCAATTTGACACACTCACACAGACACGCACTGCAACAAGACTTCTAAGGTATTATCGGAATACAGTCCCACACAAAGAGCGCATTATACTCAGTATTAGTACGTGTCTGTGTGAGTGTGTCAATTCAGGCGATTATAATAAGTTGAGGTACTGCTTTAGCTTATACAAGCTTAGTTTTAGTATATACTAAACCTGAAACTAGTTTGTTCAGAATCACTAGGAGACAGTGGCGAAGGGTGAATTTTCTTAAAAGGGAAGCCGGACCAAAAAATGCTTACCTTGCTCAAGTGTGATGCGTGAATTCCAGTAACTACTCGTTTCGAAAGGGAAGCCGGTAGGAATCGAGTTGTATGGAGCCTTCGCCACTGCTAGGAGAATCGATTGACATATTTTTTACAGCAATTTTTTTTTCATAAATTTCAGTTTTGTTTCAGTAGTTTTCTACCCATAACAGTTGACGGGAATAGACACCTTGAGGCTTGAGACGGTCCTCTCGGTCAGTTTCCGTGTATTAGACAACCCCTGCATAGCACATTTCAGGCATTTCACACTTTTTTAGAGAACTTAACGCGACATAAACTAAGGTGTAACTTGGAGATTTACTACAAAAAAACACATATTCAGGCAGTTCTAATGAAAATCTTGTTGGGGGGTCTCGGTTTTCGTATGAAGTAAAAATAAGGTTGTATAATGTCTACTGTGGCTGTAGCGTATTGATGTATGCATAATATTTGAGTTGTAACCAGAATTCCAAACAACGGTCCTATCCAATACCTGCGGTCCCCCCAACTGTACGAGAAGCGAGTGATTGCAGAAGCGTACGTTTACACTAACTAAATATTTGCCGACTGTGTGTCAGTTTAATGACATTTTATTGATCTGTGCGACAGGCTAGACATCCAATTAACATAGTAAACATGCGCGAACTATATTGAAATCGGCTTTAGTATTTGTAAGCTCAAGAAAATTGAAGACGGCTATGAGCATTTACTAGTAATAGATTTTATGTTAATAGCTAGCAATGTAATCAGATCAGCGCCTGATTAGAAGATTTCGATAAATCAGTTGTCGAACGATTTAGTTTGCTGTCTCATTTGCACTCGGTACGAGAATAGTAGACAACACGAGATGGCAAATCGAATCGGTCGACAACTTGCGTATCGAAACGTTTTCAATAACCTATCTATCTGTGGTTTGCTATACTATAGATAGAAAATTTACATTACTTGTATGGATCATATGTCAAATTTCAGTCTCTAGTCGGCGAAACTGTCGATGGATAGGTTATTGAAAATGACCGTAAACCGTAAATGGGGCTGGTCGAGTATAATTTTGGACATTTAAAATTGTTTTCTAATACAGGAAAAATCCATAATTTAGGCTTAATCACCACATGACAGTCAAGTGCCAATATATCTTCCCAAAGACGTCAGGTGTCGAATGTGGGCGTCCTCATTGGTAGACCTCTATAATGAATAGTCATGCATGAGGAAACAGCACCACATTTGGCACACGGATTGGAGACAGTGATGGCCAAGAGGATACTGGTGGCCATCCTCCTAACAAGTTTAAGTTTATTTATTTATTCAATATCACATACATTTGCTTTTACAGATAATACCCAAGCTAACAAATGTAGTCATGAACTGCTAGTCTGCTAATTTCCCAGTCCCATGAAACGGGTCTGGGTTCTTTAAGTCACATGAGAGTCTAGACTAGAAATTAGTCACCTTTTACTCATACTAGTTAGGCGTAGGAAGCCTTGAAAGGGTTTTCCCAAACCAATTAAAATTTTAATCGCGTAGCCCTAGTTCAATAATTTGTGCCATGAACAAGCTGTTACCCATAATAGCGGACACGTATTTATGAGAAAAATGGCCAGCGACACGTCGTTACGTCACTAGTCATAACCCACCAGTGACTGTTGACCTGCCCCGCTCCTCTGTGGCGAAACAAGTTGCAGGTGGATGGTACAAGATGGGATGTCAGCTTGTGATGGCTGATGGATAATGACAGTCATTACGCGGCCTTCGTGCGGCGTGCTCGTCTTCAGGTACTGTGCGGTGGCCATGTGTATGAATTTAGAGGGAATGTTTTTATTGTACTGGGTTGCCTTTTCGGAATTTTTAAGGTGGCAAAGTAAGCTCAAACGTTCGTTTTTTTAATGAGGTTTACATCATTAAATAAAAATACCTTCTTTCTTGAAAATTCTTTTTGGTTTTCTAAACGCCGATTAACGAGGTCAAAATTAATTTTTATTTTACTTCAGTTTTTCCTTACCAAAAGTAATGTTTGCGTACGAAAAGAGGTACTTAGTTTAATTCATTTCCTTGATTTTCCCAGACCTTTCAATTGCACAGTCGATCCGTAGAGCCATTAATTGGGTAGCGGGTTGGCCGACTTGGACCAAACCTACCGCAGTGTTTGATCCATCGCGAAAACAACGTTATTTCACAATATTTTCGCTTCAATAAAGGTGAAAAGGACGGCGAAATAATTACTTGTGATATAGAGACATCTGTGGTCGTATTGGGCGTAATAATGTCGTATGAACATATGTGGTGGTGTGCGTAATAACTCGTCTCCTGTTAATTTTCAAAGTAATTACTAAATGTTGTCAATATGTAAAATTTTGCAAATATAGATAGATATACTTTATTGTACACTAAAAGAAATAAAACAGTAGGAATACACATGATTAAGAATAGTACAAATGGCGGTCTTATCGCTTAAAGCGATTTCTTCCAGACAACCATTGGATGGAAAGAATTGCTAAGGAAAATATAAAGGCAGTTTGCAGCGTACAAATACAGGATGTTAACGAATTCGTGTAATTCCTTCAAACCACATGATCTATTAATGGTATAGATTAACCCCGCACGGGATTTAGATTGATTAAAAATAAAAATAAACTTTTTTTTCCCAATTAAATTTTTTATGTGATAGAAAATTTCGATGCCATGCTTAAATTAATGAAGGCACGGTGACATAGCTGACAGCCACGACTAGCGCGATATCGCTCCAAGTAGTCAGTTAACTTGGGATGCTAAAATTACTCAGATACAGAATACCATGGTTCATTTTTTGAAAACTTTTTTTTGTTGATTTTGAAAAAAACCTATGCAGGCTCAATCACTGTCACCAGTAGATAACGCGGTTTAAAGGAATTACACGAATTCGTTAACACCCTGTATATAACCTAATAAAAAATCTGGAATTAACTAAATAACTAAATATATATACATAATATAACACAAAAATATATAAACATATCTTAAATATATATGTATATATATATATACATACTTACTCAAATAAGGTAAAAATATATAAATACATATAGACAATTTTAAAAAAACTACTAGACAGCAAGATAATGTTCCTTCACCATTCTTTTGAAGGAGAACAACGACTGGGTACGCCTCACAGACACAGGTAGTGCATTCCACAAGCGTATGGCCTGGACAGTGAAGGAATGATCAAAGAATCTTGTGGAATGCAAAGGCATCTTCAGTTTTAAGTTTTCCGATGATCTCAAGGATCGTGAGTGTGAATCACGCATGAACTCAAAACGTTCTTTAAGATAAGAAGGGGTTGTAGGATTGAATAGAATACTGTATAGTAGGGAAAGAATATGAGTATTCCGACGAAGGCGTATTGGAAGCCACTTGAGTTTAGCACGAAATTCTGACACATGATCATATTTACGTAAACCAAATATGAATCTTATACAAAAATTTTGAAGTCGCTCAAGTTTGTTAAACTGGTCCTCGGTGAGATCAAGATAGCTGGTATCGGCATAGTCAAGGATGGGATGAAGAAGAGATTGTGCAAGCGCAGTTTTAGTAGCAGTGGGTAGAAAGTTACGAAGCTTTCTCAAGGATCCGGCTGACGCAAACATCCTACGACTGGTTTCTTGCAATTGTGGATCCCATGAAAAGTTCTTGTCCATAAAGATCCCCAAGTTTTTTACAAATATGTAGGAGATAGGTAAATATTATGTTCACACATACTTTACTTTTAATATACAATCACGTAGTTAGACGAATGGCCGATTCCTATAATTTAACGAGCGTTTTTGGTTAAAATTAAAGGTCATGGCACACGATACCGGCACCGCAACGGCACTGCTCCAACCCAGCAATTAACTTGTCATTCAAATTAGAGCATTAAATCGTATGTCGTATAACATATTTCATAATGTCAATATGAAAAAGCCAATGGCGAGCAGTCATCGCGCTTGCCGCTACCATACAACTCAATTCGGAGCCCGCGCGCTGTGAGCGACTCCGAGTCGCCAGCGAAACAACGTCCCGCGCTCCTTTCACAAATGCCATGCCGTGTTCGCGGTGACAGCAAGCTTGCACCTCGCGGCCGGCGCGCAGACTGCGAGCTTGAACCTCGCGGACGACGCGTACCTAGTTAGCGCGCTGGCGGTTAGCCGTAGCCTAAAATTCGAGGCAACGCCGTGCTGTAGCTATGCAGTTGCGGTGCCGGTATAATGTGGCATGACCTTAAGACTTGTATCTTTACCTATAATGAAGCAAAGACCTAGAAGCTTTGCATAGTAGATCTTTCCACACGTAAGTGGCTATTATGTAAAATGTGCTTACGAGGCCTGTTTTAAGTCCAGTTCGGCAATAAAAAAAACCGGCCAAGTGCGAGTCGGATTCGCGCACGAAGGGTTCTGTACTATTATCTATAAAATATTTATTTTATTCTGTTTTTTAGTATTTGTTGTTATAGCGGCAACAGAAATACATCATCTGTGAAAATTTCAACTGTCTAACTATCACGGTTTATGAGATACAGCCTGGTGACAGACGGAGAGACGGACGGACAGCGGAGTCTTAGTAATAGGGTACCGTTTTACTCTTTGGGTACGGAACCCTAAAAAGCTACCATTGGTATACAAAACGATTCGTTTTTGGCTATAAGAACCGGGCATTAATAGATTAGTGCTAAAACAATCGTTATAATAAGTGTAGATAGAAATGTTTTGTGAAAGCCTGACAAACAGAAAAGTTTTGTTATATTAAATGATAGATGCCTTCAGAGATTCTTGAAAAGTGCACTGTTTATAAAATATAAGTCTTTTCAAAGCTATGTGACTGAACTACTCGGGTATTTTCAAGAATTCGTTTGTAAGAACATAAAGATGAAGAATATGAAAGGATCTTTTGCACAAAGTACTGTATGAAATATTACCTATGATATTAGAATTTACAGAAATTCTCTTCGTGAATAGTTCATTTTATAAATGGCTGACCGTTTGGTTCTCGGAGAAAAATAAAGCATCGCCTTTCGTCCTAAGTGGTCAACCAGGGGCCTAATTCTCCTAAAATAAATTGTTGCCAAACGCAATCGAACCACAACCGTCAGTCAGTTTTTGTTTTCGAAAACTTTCAAAATGATTGATTTTGTTTTTGTGTCAAACAATTCGACAGCTTTTGAAATTGAGAACTGTCTGAATGAACGGTTCGGCCTTGGTTCGGTTGTGATTTATCAAGACTTATTTTAGGAGAATTGGGCCCCAGACTGCACTAGCGGGTGCGGAGGCGGGCGCGGGCGCTTGGGTCTTGGCGTCTGCGTGTTCACAGTAGTGTCGAACGAGCTACCGTACGTCGCTTCGGCGGGTGAATCAAAATGGTTTAGAACCACGCGCGCAGTCACCTAACAGACGCTATATCACTGTGAACGATACGGGCGGACTGAGCCATTAGCCGTATTTACGAGTGGGGGAGGGGGCGCGGATGCTAGCGCGGGAGCGTGTAAATCAAATGTATGTAGACGCCATGCGCCAGTTGCATTCACAGTGCGCCCGCGAGTCGCACGCTTGCAAGAGGCGCGCGCGGGCGCGGTGTCGCGTGTGTTTCTAATGGTTCAGTCCGCCCGTATCGTTCACAGTGATATAGCGTCTGTTAGGTGACTGCGCGTGTAGTGCATACGATAGCTCGATCGGCACTACTGTGAACACGCAGACGCCATGATCCGAGCGCCCGCGCCCGCCCCTGCTAGTGCAGTCTGATTGACCACACACCCGCGCCCGCGCCCGCCTCATGCAGACGCGCGGCTCGCGGGAGCACTGTGAATGCAACTGGCGTCTACATACATTTTGATTTACACGCGCCCGCGCTAGCACCCGCTCCCACCTTCACTCTGAAAGAGTACTATGGGTCTCATAAGCGACGACAACAACATACTGTGTTTCTTCTTCTTCTCTCGGTTCGACACGAGCTACCTATATGAAAATAGCCCAAGTCGTGGTGAAAAGATTAGCCAGTCAACAAGTTTTGTAGTGGGGCTGACTGCCCAAAAAAGTAATCTTTTAATAAAGAAAAGAGACTTCAATCCATCACCAAATACATAATTACTCTTGAGAATATGTTTTTTCAGGATTTCATAAAAACTACCTACTATTTAAATGTTTACAAACTCGCGATTTGTGCACATTATAAAAATATAGATCGGGTCTACTCGCGGAAAAAACTAAAACTAGAGGCACGAAATACCTTTTATCCCAACGTTTCGGCCGAATTACACCGGCCGTTGTCATGGGTAGACTGATAGTATCTACTATTTATTTAAAAAATAATAAAGGGACTGTGGAGGAACAAGGTATGGTGATCCTCCAATGAAAAGGATGAATCCTCTAACCAGGCGGGTTTATGTCTGGCGGGCTACTGCCCAACGATTGATGTTGGGCAGAGAATATTATAAGTTCTGTGGTCGTCACCTTAGCGAGTTGTCATAAATAAAAAAAATGTATACAGATAAATTGAGAACTTCCTTTCAAGAAGTAGGTTAAAAAGGTCGTAATTCAACGATTCTACTACCACTAAAGTCCAGTTTACCTTTACATTATTCATTTCATTTCAGATTTTCCTCAAACTTCCCTCACTTCAAGTCAGTAACTATTATAAATTCTGAGCCAGTCCTAAAGTTATATCGTAACTTTAAGCTTTTCTTAGTGTAGTTTGAGATGCGAAAGTAACTCTGTCTGTCTGTCAGTTACGCTTTCACACCTAACCTGCTGAAGCGATTTTGATGAAATCTGGTACAAAGATAGTCTGGAACCCGGAGAAGGACACAGGCTACTTTTATATAGAATTATATAATTTTATATTAACGCGGAATACGCGATAAATGACATTTACGCGGGCGAAGCCGCCAGCGACCTCTAGTTCAGTATAAACCTAATGTTATATGAACTGGATAATGCGGGATCGTGACTAATTAATAACCGAGCGGATCATTATGATTTACAAGGTTAAGCTGCGGTTGCCGCGGTCGGTCCGCGGATGGGTGACCGTTCGTTACACATCGAGACCCCTCCGTGCCTCAAAGAGCACGCTAGACCGTCGGTCCCGGGTGCCATACGAATACCTATGGCAGTCGTTACGGGTAGTCAGAAGCCTGAAAGTTTGACAACCGGTCTAAGCTTAGGATATCGGCATTGCCCAGTAACTGGGTTGCGGATAGTGTTACCAGACGACAGGAATTTTCCTGAGATGTCCGGAATTCTGGCCCTCTGTCAGGGAAACAGGGAAAAACTGTAATCGTCAGGATTTTTTTGGAATTGAAAGAGGTATGTATAAGTAATAAGTTGTTGTTTTCGGCCATTTTGATATTTATTTCTTGTATAATCAAGTGACAACCGGTCGGTGCCTGCGCCGATTCCATTGTCGTTTGTCTATGGATTCATGGACAACCCATAGACAAATGATGTGGATGCGCCGAGCGATGTATTCGTCCGGAAATTATGCGTAAACCTGCTTTATGATTATTTATTTTACTGGCTAACGTTTATTTATTTATTTTGTTTAATATTATTGAATATTACTACACACACACGGTACACATAGTAATATGTTGATGATAAACTATTTATTGTTTTTATCTATTAGTAATTTAGTATTTTAATATTTACCTACATAATTTATCTATTTATATATTTGTGTCGTTATTGCCCGTGGCATCACTAAGGTCCTGTCAGAAAATCAGCGTTGCGACATTTTGTTTTTTTTTTTTTAAATGTCGCAGCATAATGCTGAGATAGGAGCCTTTTTTGGCCTCGTGCAGGTAGTTTTAAATTTTTATCCTTTTTCTTTTTGTATATTGTTTTTGTTCTGTAACTGCCTGTGTGAGTCCATAATAAATATTTTTTCTTTCTTTCTTTCTTCTCGTGTCACGAGCTATACGACAATAGCTTCTGCTGTGGTGAAAAGATTAGCCAGTCAGCAAGGTTGGTAGCGGGGCTGACTGCCCAGGGTGCGCCGGACGTACTGAAGTATCGTCACTCGAGGAGGCTCTTTCCATGCACCCCAATCAAATTATGATCGGCGTCGGTCCTGAGAGACGGGGGGATTATCAATGTAAGCAATAACATTGTATAATGTAAGCAATATCTAATGTAAGTCGTCTATTCACTAGCCTACTTCCACTAGCCCGGAGTGCTTAAATTGGGTTGAAATGGTTTTTTCGTACTCTACCAGCCCACTTTGACTATACTCTGTTCAACGTAAGATGATTCCTGACATAGCGGTCATTTCGTAAAGTAACCGAAAGGCAGGGTTCCCACTACGCCGGACCGGCAGATCTGCCGGAAACCGGACACCGGACAGAGTGTTCACATTGCATCGGATCCCGGAAGAAATTCAGACAGTCAAGTACTCACCTCAGTTGAATTTGGACCTGCGCGCACAATGGACGACGAAATTGTTGTGTTGTGGTGGTATCTTAATAGAAGGCAAAATAAAAGAAAACATTGGGTACACCCTATTTTACGGGAAAGATTTTCACTTGGAACATTTGAAACATTAATGGGTGAACTTAGAAGTGACGAATCAAAGTTCTTCAATTATTTTCGAATGACAGCAACCACTTTTGACGATTTACTGGGACGACTTTCAATAGACATAAGAGTAGGAGCGAGGGGAGCACGAGCGGGGCGAGCGGGGGACAGATACCGGCACAAACTCGTTCACATAACTCCGGGTCCGGTCGTTTTACCGGCACTTCGTGGTGACAAAACGCTCGGTAAAAATGCCGGGCTCGGCAAAAATGCCGGACCCGGGATAATGTGAATAGCTTCATATAAATTGTACAGCCACTAGCCCTTCCGGCAGATTTACCGGCGCGGCAGATCTGCCGGTCCGGCGTAGTGGGAACCCTGCTTAAGGAGACTGCTATAGAAAACCCGTAATTAAAACGACATCATCAAAAACCGTAAAACAGCTTTACTGTTCATGTTTTGTTTATATTAAATATTTGATATTCTTTGTTTGGTAACGTTTTGTAGAGAAACGTCAGAACTCACCTTACGTTGAAATGGGTATATTTACTGTCACTGGAACTTGACTAGTTACTGTACCGTAATACTGTTCTAAATGCAAACGGACCTTAATGTATTGCCGGGGAATGCAATAGTTGAATCTGAAAGGTTTCATGCCGATACTTATACTTAGTTGATTACTGTGACTGCGTAGGGGTGGGGTTTGATCAAAGGTCGGCTTGCGGCATGTAATAGAATGCCACATGTAGAGACGCCAGCACATAAATCTACGTACAATCTGTCAAATTTCTTTAATAGATTTTCATCTTTATCGCAAAAGCATTAGGTTCAAGGTTAATTGGGAAAATTTGACAGTTTCGGGTAGCTTGATGTGCTGGCGTCTGTACAATCGCGGACTTGAAATGTTTACCACCCTAAAGTCTATAATTGCTTGCACATTACTTTTTCATAACATCGATATGACATAAGTTGATATGACATCTTAAACCTTACTGAGCACTGTGCGAGACGGAATCGACTATGAAATCTGATAAACATTTCGAGTCCGTGACCATTATGTTCCTTGTAGACTATTTCTACGTAGCCGGGCAGTTATTGGCGAGACTTGAAGAGTCTCCAGCCAATGGTGGGCAAGATACTTAACCTAAGCTAACTACTTATACTACACTAAAATCATGACTACTAGCAACAACCGCACTAAGGGCGACCCCTAGTGGGACTTGGACCTCGGCTTAGGGCGTTGCTGGCCGGGATTGGAGGGAGACAGCTTGATGAGTGCTGAATTATCGGTGTGACTGCAGTCTGAAGTCTGGACTGGAGTCTGAAGAGACGACCGGCTCTACGTCGGGAGAGCTCGCAGGATCGTGACAGACTGCTAATGTACGATTACCACCAAACGGGCCGCGCCAGAGCGCATTTCACACTGTGTTAAAGGAAATTCAGGCTTCTACACAATAGTTAAAGTTTAATTTTTGCGTGGAATTTACACTGCTTGGAAGTTGGAACTCGGTTAGATCCGCGCGTATGCCACGGCAGCCGGCCGGCTGCGCTCGGACGCCGCGGCCGCCGGTCGGCTCCTCGCGTAAGTTGATGGCGGCGCTCGGCTGTCGTCGCGTCCGGTCGGCTCCGCTCGGCCACACCGCAGGTAGAAACTGACTGCGATAGCGGATACAGGAGAACGCGCGCGCATGCGCCCGGGTTCCAGCAGATTGTACCCGTCGCGTCGGGCGGACGCGGTTTGCTACTGGCGCGTGCTCGAGCATCCGCTGCGACGCGCTGCGCTGCGCTCCTGCGTGGACGGGTTGGTGCAAATCGTACATAATAGTTATTATACTATACAAGGTGATTTTTTTCTAACTGTCGTAGAACAATAGTTATTTATTCACTCTTAAAAGATTTTCTCGCCACTGAAAGGACGCGGTATGCCTATCATAAAATTAAGATCAACTCAAAAAAAATGTTAAGCCCTCATGAACGCTAGACTAGCTTTCCTTCCTTCTTCCTACCCTTTTCCCAACTATGTTGGGGTCAGCTTTCAGTTTAAACAAATGCGACTGAATAACAGTATCTTACACGGAGCGATTGCCATCAGACCTCCGCAACCCAGTTACTGGGCAATTCCGACATCCTAAGGTTAAACCGGTTGTCAGACTTTCGGGCATCTGACTACCCATAACGACTATCATAGGTATTCGTACGACACCCGGAACCGACGGCTTAACGTGCTCAACCACTGGATTGGTAAGGATTAGAAATGATATTTATTTCTGTAAATAAATCTGTTACAGACACACAAGTCAATGTAATGTTTTTGTTTAAGACCAGATGGCGCCGGAATTTCCTTTCTGACTAGCTCTGAGAAGCCGAAACAAACTCAGAGGTCAAGGTCTTTTTAAAGTCCAGACATTGTAGTATAAAACTATGTGAGTGTAACAATGTAGGGCAACGTCTGGAATGGTCTTTTGAGGAAAGAGCCATAGCAAGTTTGAGTTGACCTGTCCTAATTGACGGTACGCATGCATCAGGCAAAAACCAAGGTAAAAAACCGGCCAAGTGCGAGTCGAACTCGCGCACGAAGGGTTCCGTACCATTATCTATAAAAACAGCAAAAAAAAACACGTTTGTTGTATGGGAGCCCCCTTAAATATCTATTTTATTCTGTTTTTTAGTATTTGTTGTTATAGCGGCAACAGAAATGGATCATCTGTGAACATTTCAACTGTCTAACTATGACGGTTCATGAGATACAGCCTGGTGACAGACGGACGGATGGAGAGCGGCAAAAAAATCACGTTTGTTGTATGAGGGAGCCCCTTTAAATATTTATTTTATTCTGTTTTTTAGTATTTGTTGTTATAGCGGCAGAAATACATCATCTGTGAAAATTTCAACTGTCTAACTATCACGGATCATGAGATATCGCCTGGTGACAGACGGACAGACGGAGAGAGGAGTCTTAGTAAAGGGTCCCGTTTTACCCTTTGGGTGCGGAACCCTAAAAAACCAAGACTAAGGTCCTACATAAAAATTGCTTGAAGTAATAATCTCAAATCATTTAGTAGAGTAATAGGTAGGTACGCCTATAAGTTAATTAGTGATTATGATAATTACACTTTACTTAGAAGAAATACGTTTCCTAGTATTGGTCCGCCGGCTCACGTGTGTCAGAATATGTAATGCAAGATGTTGTGACGCGGTCTGATTAATTACCTGATTTCTTAGTCTGTTTATCCTCTTATTTGGGTTAAGCTCGACTGCTTAGCGGATTTTGATTAGATCTTTATTCATAACTAGCTTTTGCGCCCGGCTTCGCTCGCGTTAATTAAGCTCAAAACAACTCTTAACACACTACTAAAGTTTCTATAATAATATAATTCAATCGTGATTCGAAAGACACGTGGCGCCATCTATGAACGTTATTGTTGTTTTCCTCAGGAACGGTACTTTTTTCAGAATGAAAGGTACCCTACGTCCGTTTCTGTACACCTGACAACGTATATGCAAAATTTCAGATTGATCGGTTCAGTGGTTTAGGCGTGAAAAGGTAACAAACAAACAACCTTACTTTCGCATTTATAATATTAATATTAAAAAATATAAAATATTAATATTAAAGGTAGTGTAATGCATTTCTTGCGCGAATTTCTGCATTATGGAAGGCGAAGCTCAAGTTTGTTGTCCGCGTTTAGAACTAGTTGTGAACTATGTTAGGATAGTTTTGGAAGCGGCAGTCAGATTGAAGAAGTTCTGTGTAAAATACTGACATAGATGTTTATACAGCTGCTTCCGTTAATGCTAGTAGCCAGCCCTCAAATACTTTGGAATCATCATCATTCAGCCGAAAGACGTCCACTGCTGGCCATAGGCCACCTCCAAAAAGGGGGGGTTTGCCATAATCGCCACGCTTGGCAGACGGGTTGGCGATCGCAGTATGGTTGTTAAAGTACTCAGAGAACGCAGCTGCCCATTCTCTAGTGAATCCCTTAGTCGCCTTTTACGACACCCACGGAAAGAGATGGGATAGTGCTATTCTTTACGACTGGCACCACACGGAACACGAAATACTTTGAAATAAGTATAAATCTAAATATATCTAAGTAAATATATAAAAGCGAAAGGTCACTCACTCACTCACTCATCACGGAATATCGAAAACCGCTAGACGTATGAAGATGAAATTTGGCAGGGAGATAGTTTATAGTTAGTAGACGTCCGCTAAGAAAGGATTTTTGGAAATTCTAGCCCTAAGGGGGTGAAATAGGGGATGAAAGTTTGTATGGAAAATCGTCACTTAACGGGTTCAAAATTTCACGCAAGCGAAGCTGCGGGCTAGTAATTAATAAAAGTTCAGTACAAGCTCGAACTTTCCAAATTAACCCTTTCCACGTCCCGTGAATCACATAACCATGATTCACGGCATTGTTTAACTATTGTGTCTGCTGTTTGGACAGTGATCCTGGGGATCAAGTCTGCTAATTTAAATGAAATGACTTACAATTGTCATCCTACCGACACCTTATTGAGATTCCATTACTATTGTGACCAATTATATATTCTGCTAAATCTACAGTTTTTTTTTTTTAATTTTTGCCCCACACTATGATTTCTCTTGTATCTTGGGTGCGTTTACAGACACAAATCTCAAACGCCCAGACCCGAAACAACCATCTGTAGGCCATTCACATTTTTGTTCCTTGTGGGAATCGAACCCACGACCCGTAGCGCAGAAGCCAATCGCTTAGCCACTGCAACAAACGTGTCGTGAAGTAATAGTTCAATGGTAGTTGAATGACAGTTCATGTCAGTGGAAAGCAACCGGTCTAACATGACCAGCATTATACTAAATGTCTAAAACTATTCTATCGACACACTATCGAAGCATTCATAAATTAGCAGACTATTGGCTCCTGTTCAGGTGATAATATTGATGACATCACTACGTGTGCAATTTCTGGAGAAAGATTTTAAAATGATAATTTACACCACCTAGTCAAGCGACTTATGTATGCCATATTTTCAGAGAACGTGATTGAATATGTATTCGACCACATTACACGTATTATTTCAAGCTATACCTATATTACGTAGAAATTATTAATTAATTTCTCTTAACTCTGCCATACATCAATTGCAGTAACCATGAGCGCTAGAAACTGATATTTGAATATCGAGACATATCGGGAAAATGAATTCAAATGTACAATCAGTCCGTAGACTGCTTAGATCAACGTCAATTATTGCAATACTGAACAGTCAGATGGTATTATCGTACAAATAAAGAGTTTTTGATCAAAAGTGGCTATTTACATCATAAACATTTTTTCAGAACTGACCAAAGTCTTTATTTTTGTCTTTTTACTTTTTTTGTTGTAAATAGCTTGTTTTGACATAGCCACTTTTGGTGCAGTTTGAAATCGGAAATGGAAACCATTTACAAAATTCTACCCTGATAGAAAAAAATGGAAAATGTACTTAAATATCGACTTTTGATCAGACACTCCTTAAATATCAGAAAGGGAAAAATAAAAGATGGATAGCAAAAATCGTCTGCGCACGTTCGCGGGTATAAGATATCCTTCCAAACCAAAATATTATTTATCATGCAGAAAACAAATAGCAAAAAAATCATCGAGAAGATCGTTTGCTTTCTGTTTCGCTATACGTCACCGTTCGGAGGGGACGTCTACTTTGTTCAATACTATATTCATCAAGACCGCAAGGGGCGACTGTCGATTAATGCAACGGAGAAATTGGGGAAAAGATTTGTTAGCCACCTTGGGCGCCGTTAGAATTATTTTCAGGGAGGTGCCTCCATCTATACATTATACTATTAACTAATGAGTGCATCCTGATAAATAAAGGTAGTTATTTATTTATTTATTGGCCTATCTACAATTGTTACACTGTTTATCTTAATAATACAAGAAATATAATACAAGCATAGTGTACAATATGATGCGATAGACACAGCATGCAAAAAAAAAACAAAATTATAACAGCAATAAAATTACAATAATAGTGCAGAAATAACACTTTCAACAACTAGTGGGTAGTTTTAGAAACACAGTCTAAACAAAGATGACATGAAATAAAAAAATAAAAAAAGTCAATATGGTGGTTACTTTTGATGGACTTGGTGCTTGAATTTTTGAAGTGTTGTGGAAAAAATATCTATTGATTCATCGCAATTATTAAGCAGCCTGCAAATTCTGGGGATGGGGGAGTTGGATCCTGATACAGTTTTGCGGAATGGGGGACGCAACAGTTTTATAGGGTGACGCGGATATTTATGGGGTAGGTTAAATTTAAACTTACTTAGCAACTGGGGGCAGTCTATTTTACTCTGCAGTATTTTAAAAACAAAAATTAAATCTATATTATCTCTTCGTTTTTCGAGTGAAGTCATGCCAAATTTTTGAAGACGTTTTGCGTAGCTCCGAACTTTTTTGTCTAATCTCGCAGAATAGGCAAGATGGTATAAAAATCTTTTCTGGATCCTCTCTAACCTAAGACTATGTGTTGCATAGTGGGGACGCCACACAACCGCGCAGTATTCCAATACAGTACGAACGAGACAGTTAAAAAGATAAGTCTTAATTTTAGGCTTGCGAAAACATTTAGCATTACGTAACACAAATATACACAGTTATATAAACTAACCTCCGGTTCTGAATTGAGAATTCGGAATAAGCAATACTTAAGTAGTATTTGAGTACGGAGTTGTCAAAAAAATGCTTTAAAACCCGTCATTTTTTTGACAACTCCGTACTCAAATGATACTTAAGTACTGTTTATCCTAGAATTCTCAATTCAGAAACCGGAGATAAGGCATTTACGTCATGTCAAGTACCTAAATTAATGTCTAATTCAAATATTTCATAAAATTGTTATTTCTTAAAAAAATTTCATGTATTTTTCCAGTGACTAGGGCGGTGCAAGTGCATCCCCTTGCACCCTCCTCCTGGCACCCATGTTAGCCACGGACTTGCGCAAATTCTTGTAACTGTATCGTAAGTCTTATAGAAAACTCTGTCCTAATATTGTCATGAACCATGGTCCCCCTACTAGCCTCATTTTATCAGATTGCTATTTGTGTCGCCGGGATTATTGTGTTGCTCTCATTGCGTGTAATAGAGTTTTCCTGCACAAAGCACAGTTTAAACTGTTCTCCAGAGGTGCTACAGTCAATTGCTTTGAAACGGTCGATCGGAGTTAAATTATTTAGATCGCTTAAGAATTCATGGTAAGCAACCATTAAGTGCCGATTCCTGCGAAAGGTAAAAACGTCTTTTACCCGAACCCATCTTATTCCCCGAACGATTGGGTAGAGGTGTATAGTACAACCTCATTTCGCCGTCATGTTTAATTCTCACGTCATACGGGTCAAGCCTATTGCCATCAAACAGGCACAAATTCAGAGTCCGGGTTGCTACTGAGAAATTCGTCATTGAAAAACCCTATAACATTTTGCCCAACCTTGGGATCGTACCCAGGACCTCACGCTCAGCAGTCATGCATGCGATCACTAGACCAACGAGGCATTCTTATCAGCGAGGCAGCCAATCTATACATATTAAAAGGAGAAGCTGACTGATTGACTGACTGATCTATCAACGCACAGCCTAAACCACTGGGGTTAGAAAGTTGAAATTTTGACAGTAGGTTCATTTTGTAACGTAGGCATCCACTAAGAAGGGATTTTTCGAAATTCAACCCCTAAGGGGGTTAAATAGGGGATGAAAGTTTGTATGGAAAATCGTCACTTAACGGGTTCAACATTTCACGCAAGCGAAGCTGCGGGCGAAAGCTAGTACCTTTTAATATCAAATAAAATGTAGAGGATAAACCTTGACAAAAAGGAACCACAACGTCTTTCAATTTTAAATGTACATACATGACTTAATTAAACTTCCGATGGAATAAACAACAATGCAAAATGTAGATTGAACTAAAAGGTCGTAACCGGTCATTGTTGCAGTCATTCGGAGGACTATGTTCAGCAGTTAATGTTAACGGTCTGATATGAATAATGGAAAATAGATGAAAATAAAAAAAACGTCGCTATTCAAGTAGGATTACCCTTAGAGCGATTACGCACTGCATCCGAACCGAATCCGTGAAAATACGTTCCGAAGTAGCCATAGAACTATTTGTATGGTAGTTTACGCACTACATTCGGCATCCGTCATCCAATTTCTATCCGTCATCCGTGAGTTTCTAATTCGGAAGAACAATTGACGGACCGAAGTAGCCATAGAACTATTTGTATGGTAGCTTACACACTACATCCGGCATCCGTCATCCGATTTCTATACGTCATCCGTGAGTTTCTAATTCAGAAGAACAATTGACGGACCGAAGTAGCCGTAGTACTGAATTGTTTGAATTTGAAACAGAAATCGGAATAGTGCGTAAGCAACATCCGAATTCGGTCCGAGATTTTTAATCTAGATCGGTATTTTCACGGATTCGGATCGGATGCAGTGCGTAAAGCAATATCCGAATTCGGTCCGAGTTTTTTATATCCGTATTTTCACGGATTCGGATCGGATGCAGTGCGTAATCGCTCTTACGGTTGCGGTAAATGCCCGTCGCTCGACCAGTTACAGGCCCAAGAGGGTGGTGCGCCGTGTTCCGCACGCGCCTCTTAGAAGGACATTATTACACGTTAAAATTGCACAGTAAGGTATGATTCTAATATTTCCCGTATTAGTTCGAGATGTCGTGTCACAGCAAGTAGCTAATCGCGTGAGCCAATGTGTGGATCTCCGCAAAATTGTGACACAGGCGCGATAGCTGCGTCACTGCGTGGCACCTACACGTGTTTTTCTATTCCGTGGGCCCGCTAGTCTCTGGCAGGGTTGCGAGACCTACCGAGGTTGCGGTGCATGCAATAGCGAATCCCTTGACACCGGCCATAGGTCCGCTGGCGGAACACCGTGGGGTTTTACCCGGTATGAGTCCGGATTAACTCTTCAACTTCCCCAGGGCAAAGGGGATCCAACAGAATTCCCGCACGAGAAAAAAAAAAGGGTTGCTGTGTATGCACCAGCGAGTATCCCGCAATCCTAGCTATGTCCCCCGAGGAACATCGTGGTGGTTTTAGTCAGTAAGAGACCGACATAACCCTTCGCTTTCTCCGTGTGGGGTAACCATGATTTACCTCATAGAAAACATCTTTGACGAGGTTAGGACGCTTATCTAAGGAAAATGATTGGATGGAATGCTGATTACGTCGGCTACGACAATGTTCTTGGTCAACGGTCACGCGCCACTGTTTATTCATTGTAGTTTGGTCGTAAAGGATAACAATGGATGGAATTATGTAATTTATTATCACAATACATATAGCGGTCACGGTCATTATTATACAGTAAGACTGGTTAGTCACTCTAAATCCGAAAACCATGAAGTTGCTTATCATTCTGTACAACTGTTACTATTGGGACAAACGCTGAATTTGTAATAAAAAAACAGCTGTTCCATACATTTTGTAAGCTAGTTGTATGGAAAAGATAATTTTTTTATCACGTATACATAAACCTATTACATAATATGTATATAATAAACCTATTTACAGGGTGTGCACGAAAATAACCTCCACGAGTGACGATACTTCAGTACGTCCAGCGCACCCTGTAAATAAATTAATATAATAATAAAAATAATAATGACACGGCACGCATAGTGAGGAGGTTCCTTTTTCTGGAGCCCTGACTGCCGGCGGCTTGGACCCTGTTCCCTGTTTCCGATGCCGGTGGGATACTATTTTTTTTATATTATTAATTGTTTTATAGAAGTATTTAAAAATGTAACTTTATATGTGTATTTAAATGAATAAACGGAATAATAATAATAGCACCCGCTACCAACCTTGCTGACTGGCTTATCTTTTCACCACAACATGAGCTATTTTCGTATAGCTTGTGCTGACACGGGAGAAGAAGAAGAACCTATTTACAAAATTTGTTTGAATCGGTTTCCAGTCTAAACCGAAGCGGTCTAATGTCAATATGTTAGGAGTGCCTGGCCTATGCAATCACACTAGTGGAAGCTCCGTATTCTGTGGGTGAATTAGCTATCAGATTTTTCAGTATTGCGACTTCCAACTTCAAAACTCATTTATCTATACTAATATTATAAAGAGGTAGAATTTGTTTGTTTGTATGTAGGAGGTAACCTCCGAAACTACTCATCCGATTTCAAAAATTCTTTCACCAATAGATAGCTACGTTATCCCTGAGTGCTATAGGCTATATTTTAGTGTAAAAAATTAGGGATTCTTAAATAAATTACAATAATGTAACCCAAGGTATCAAAAATTGGCTTAGAAACTTTAGTAGAGCGTTAAGAGTTTTTTTTTATTATAAATTAACGCGAGCGAAGACGCGGGAAAAAGCTAGTTCCAAATGGACTAGCATGACTTATTTCTTTTTGAACGTCAATGTTACGTAAGACAGCCCCCAAAAGCCGCCCTTCACCGCTGCCTAGTGTTTTTGCTCTGAAGAAGAAACGGCGCAACAAACTTCTCAGCAATGACAGCATGTGAGTGTGATCACAACTGGGGCCCACAACGACAGCTTGCCATGTTCCCCGGGGCATATACTGTTTGCTGGTCACACATTACAGACCCGACGCAGAAATGTTACTTAACGTGTCGCAGCGTCGTAGATTGATTGATTTGCGAGGTATCCATTAACGGCCGAAACTAATAACCGAATGACCTCTATCCAAAATGTCCTAAACCTAATAATCTTACAGCACAAAAATGGAGAGAAAAATAAATAAACAGTCCATGTCAAATCCCTGCGAAACTTGCATGGCAGGGGCTCACGCCGGGGCAGGAGTGTGGTTTTAGTCGGTAAGAGTCCGACACTACCCAAGCCATCTCATCCGTGAGGTGGCTTGGGTGTCCATGAGGATTTCCCACTACTGCCAAAACAAAAAAAAAAGCCACCTAATAAGGATACAGTAAAAAAAAAGTTTTTTTTTTGCAAAAAAATATTGAATTGTTGCTTAAACATATCGATGCCACGCTTAAATGAATGAAAGCACGGTGACGCGGCTGGTGGGCAAGACTAACGCTATATCGCTCTTTGCAGTAAGTTAACTCGGGGCTCTAAAATGACTCAGAAATAGAAAACTAAGATTTTATTTTCAGTTCTTTTTCAGTTGATTTTCAAAAAATCCCTTTTAGGGTTAATCTGTGTAACCAGTAGATCACGCGGTTTGAAGGAATTACACGAATTCGTTAACATCCTGTAGTATTGTCAAAAACTCACATCAATCCTCACTCCTCATCATCAATTGAATTGGGATCGATTATTCATGTCGGTCGTGTGTCACGTGCGGCTGTTCACGTAATCTGACATTATTGAAATGAGACAGAACTATGAAAATGTCGTTCTGCCTCGCCTGTCTCAACTATGATGGGGTCAGCATCCAGTCTAACCAGAGGCGGTTGAATACCAGTATTTTACACGGAGCGACTGCTATCATACCTACCTACGCAACCCAGTTACTGGGCAATATGTCTCTGTACCTTTTTTTTTTCGCGGGGCCCACGGATTTCCGAGTAGTCTGTCAGTAATTGGCACCAGGTCTACACGTGTTTTTGGTTATTTTTATTTATTTACTTATTTACATATATTTTTAAACTTCTCGATAAGTCTTTCTTTACCTATTCATTTTGAAAGCAAAAACCATACGTCCGACATGTTAGAAAGAAGGGCTGGAAATGTCGGGTGGGTGGGGAGCGGCGCATCGCTGACGCATTGTCCTCGCGTGAACCACTCGCGGGCCGCGCGCGGTCTTCTCGATGGCAGCGCGCGGTTCACTCAAGGCAAGCATACGAGCAGCGAGTTGTCACCGAGTGGTCTCCTCGTCGTCCGCGCGTGGACGGCATACGCCCGAGGCGATCCGGTGACGTTACGGAGTTGATGTAGTGAGCGCACATCCATAGAAATTCATACAAAGAATACGAACCGCACGAGGCGAGGCGATACGGGTCGGGTGCCGGGTGGGTCTAATGAGCTGTAACCTTTAAAGTTCGGTCCGGTTTCAGTATCATCTCAGTCCAATCTCGATATAATGTGAATTCAGTCAACTAAAAAACCTATTACCGATAGCATACCGATATCAACAGTCATAGATCAACACTCTAGAAAAAAATGAGAATTCTAACTTGTCAAAATGGCTCAGTTCATAATGTAACCAGAATACCCTTTTGGCTTCGATCAACATGCAATCTCATTTCGATCTCATTTCAATGTAATCTCACGTTTGACGTTGTTTGTTAAAGAACAAGAATACCATTTGTCATTATTTATGAGATTGAGAATAGACTGAGACGAGATCGAAACTATATTTTGACCATTTTTAGTTACGAGAATTGGGCTGCTGAGCACGAACGTAACAATATTAGCAAGCTACAGTACAGTGTGCTTTAATCCACAAAAGCGCTTCAAAAACCAAAGCATAAAAAAATAAACAACCTGCAATACAAACTGCAGTGCCAGTTTAACTAAAGGAAAATAAAAGTATTGCTCATATTTTCGTTCCGCGGTATAAAACAGCGCGTCGAGTGGCACTTGTGTTGGAGCGGCATCATTAATATGCGCTGCTGTGTTTAAACATCGGATAATACAGTAACAGGTGGCTACTTATTGAGCACTAAGTACTAAGTAAGTTCAACTTGACGTGAAATTGATACTTGTCGTCGATGAGTACAATCTTGTGAAGATTATGTCTTTGATGAACCGTTGAAAGGCTGTCAAGTGAAACAAATAGATATTTTTTTCTAAAATTTTCCAAAATTGCGTCATGGTTCAAGATCTGTCTTTTGAAGTCTTTGGTTCTACTTATAGATTGATCCGATTTTGTGTCTACTTTGTCTTTGTTCACAACTCGGAACACAGAACATATAAACTTAGGCTGTTTTTCCACCAGAGATGTGCTATGCACCGTTGCTATGGATGCGTTTGATATCCACCAATCATGTTCATTGGTTTACATAGCGTAGCATTTTGGTGGAAACTGATTCAACTAAGCTACGTTTTTTATATGGGATGCGTGCTGTGGATGCGTGCTATGGATGCGTGCTATGGATGATCGCGAGTGGTATAGCTATGTGCAGAGCAGTGTACCCACAGTAGGCACCGAAATTTTTGGAAACGCATTTTCATAGCACATCTCACTCGCTCCGCTACATAGCTTAGCATCAGTGGAAACGGTCACATTGTTTCGTAGCTTAGCTTTTGCATTCTCGTAGCATAGCTGCATAGCACATGTCTGGTGGAAAGGCACCCTTAGACTGTGGACCATAGTTTTCGTATACGTTTATGATTGGGATGCCAAGTAAAATTACCTACTTACGATATGATATTATTGTACTTTAGAGAGGCTTGTGGCTAATTAACAATCGCTCTGATCATACGATTTGCGAGGTTAAGCAGCGCTTGCCGCGGTTATTCCGTGGATGGGTGATCGTTCGTTACACATCGAGACCCCTCCGAGCCTCGGAGAGCACGTTAAACCGTTGGTCCCGAGTGTCATACGAATACCTACGACAGTTGTTACGGGTAGTCAGAAGCCCGAAAATCTGACAACCGGTCTAACCTTAGGATACTGGCATTGCCCAGTATATAGGTTGGGGAGGTCTGATGGCAGTCACTCTGTGTAAAATACTGGTATTCAGCCGCATTTGATTAATATACTTAGTTGAGAATAGGCTAGGAGGAATGATTAATGTAGGTACAATACGGCAGACGTATCTTGGCGACTCTGAAGTAAGCTGATTAGCTGCGCAGTAGACGATTTCGTTTGTAAAAGATTCATTGCGCAGCCAAACAACTAACTTCAGACTCGCCAAGATACGTCGGCCGTATTGTACAGACGCCAGCACATCAAGCTACCCGAAACTGTCAAATTTTCCCAATCAACCTTGAACCTAATGCTTTTGCGATAAAGATGAAAATATATTAAAGAAATTTGACGGATTGAAGTAGCTTTATGTGCTGGTGTTTGTACTTAATTTAACGGCTTTTTTTGTTTATTTTTAAGTGTGCGTCAGCTTGGGCGTGAAAATAAATGCTTTCTCTCTCTCAAATACATAAATATGCCAAAGAAAATTGCAGAACTTGTACGTACTTTCGCACGCATTGTCTCGATACCCACATGAACGTGACAAGGGTCTCTCTTTCATTGAAATATCTGATCATACTGTCCAAACTAATTTCATTTATTGAGCACAGATCCAAATTCAGATCCTCTTATGAATTCCTAATAGAAAAAAGCTAGTTCATTTGTCAGTTGTTCAAAAGAAAATTCCTATACGGGAAACCAGCTAGCCCAGGGGTGGCAAACTTTTTTTATTGGAGACCAGAAAAACGCAAGAAATTTTGTAGAGGGCCAGAAAAATGCATTTTGTTATGCCAAAACGAACATTTCAAGATGTATGATCGTGGACGAAGCGAAAGGAGTATGTAAGGATCGTAGCATGTGGCGTTCTACAGTTTCTGCCTACCCCCATGGGAAAAAGTCGTGAGTTTATTTATGTATGTGGGTATAATACGGCTTTTTCAAAATCAAAAGTTTTTATTTCACATAAACCATTACAGGCGCTTATGAAAAGTCGAATAATTTTGTTATGGATCTTGCTCTAAAAGGGAGTGTTGGCGGGCCAGATTAAAACCATACGCGGGCCGGAGTTGGCCCGCGTTGTTTGCCCACCCCTGAGCTAGCCTAACATGCGCAGCACGAGATAATTTTGTCGTCAAATTACCTATCTCGTATCGAGACGAGATAATGTATGTTTGTTTGTTTTGTTCTACGCATGTTAGCCCTGCAGAAGGAGAACTTACCACTATGTTTTTCACACAATTAGGTTATAAACTTTGCTACATAAACAGTGTCTACATCTCTATAATAATTATGTAACAAACAGTAGCGAAACTGGCACATCGCTAAACCGCAGACCGGGAACTGATACCCCGGCAATTACATCAAACTATAGCGAAAACTTCGTTAGCGATGCAGGATCGCGCCGCACACGAGTTAGCTCCGGCTTACATTATTAAAAGTTGAGAGTAGAGCGGTTTGTGCTATTCTGATTGAGGGTTTGGATCGGAAGTTAAAACTACTCCAAAATAGCTATTTATTAGGCAGACCCATTGATTTTGCCTCGTCATTTTGACAAGAAGAACTTAGAAGGTGGTGATCGGCACTCGGCAATTACTGTTGTGACCAATCGTGTTTGAGCTAGTATGTTTTTTTTATTTCATAATGGGCCTGCGTTTGGCCGCCCTCTCGCCTGATGTTAAGCGATGATGCGGTCTACGATGGAATACGCTTGCCCAGAAGAAATGATTCGTTATGGAAAGCACTTTTTCACCGCATCTAAATATACTACTCAAAACAAAATAAGAGCCACTCGTTATTTTCACATTTCAGTGTAATTTAATGAACGTTAAGTAAGTAATTAATAAGTTACAAAATATTGATGTTACAAACTCTTCGATATTTAATCACTTTCATTTTGTACATGAGACCAAAACGCTAGACACCATTTAAAAAAAAATTAAATAGCACATTTCTTGTTAATTTGTTTCGATTTTTCTTTAAGTTTCTTTTCGATTATCTTTATGGTAATCTGAAATAATCGTTTAACTTTGTTTAGTTAATTTTTTTAAGTAACATCCTATGTTAATATGCCACAAGTACGAAGACATATGGACGCAATTACTGCAACCAGAGCCGTTACAATGATCCGAGAAGGAAATTCGCAGCGGTCTGTGGCTTTGCATCTGGGTTTTTCTCGGAAAGCTATCCAAAATGCTTGGAAATGCTTCCAAGAGACTGGTAGTGTTGCAAGAAGATCTGGTTCGGGTAGAGTTCGCATTACAACTGTTCACGAGGATCGGTACATCCGGTTAAGTGCCCGCCGAGAAAGCACAGTGACGGCTCGTAAGTTACAAAATCGCCTACGGTTGACAACGGGTACTCGCGTCAGTGACCAAACGATCTGTAACCGATTGCACGAAGACCAGCAAACTTCAAAACGTCGAGTTGTTCGAATTCCTTTGTCCAGGGCTCAACGTGCAAATCGTTTAAGTTTCTCCCGTCAATATTTAGACTGAGCCATAAACGAGTGGGGCATGGTGCTTTTTACCGACGAGTGTAAAGTAAAATTCTTTAATGACGATCGGCGCATTAGAGTATAGAGGCGACGTGGCAAGCGATTTTCTGAAGCTTGCATTCACGAAGTTGACCATTTCGGTGGACCCAATGTAATGATTTGGGGTGGAATAAGCTTACATGGCAAAACTGAACTCGCTATTTTAAATGAAGGTTCCGTAACTGCTCAGCGTTACATTGAGGAAGTCATCAGGCCTCATGTGATTCCATTTGCACAGCGAATGGGTCCTGGGTTCGTCCTGATACAAGACAATGCCCGTGCACACACAGCTCAAGCGACCCACTCTGTACTGGATGGCTCTCACATTCAAGTGTTGCTGTGGCCAGCAAACAGTCCGGACTTAAATCCGGTCGAGCACATGTGGGACCAATTAAAACGAAGGGTTAGAGAGAGTGCGCAAGAGGTCTACAACCAGCAGCAACTGATTGACGCTTAGAAAAGTGCCTGGGAAGAGATCCCAGCTGAAAACGTCAGGCATTTGATAGAGAGCATGCATTCCAGGCTACAGAAGTGCATAGCCAAAAGAGGAGGGCATACCCGTTATTAAAAAAGAGAAAAAGAAATAAAAAGTGAAGTTTTTTTTAGTTTTTAGTGACTTTGTTATTTGTGTTTTTTATCCTAAATTATCATTTTTTACCAAAAGTAAATAAACATGTGTATTAATCACTAATTTCAACAGTTACTAGCCTAAACGGTAAACAATAACATTGTTTTAAGTTTACGTAAATTGAACAATGTGTTAATTTTATATTTTTCATGAAATACCTTAAATACCTAGTGGCTCTTATTTTGTTTTGAGTAGTATATATAAAAGCGAAAGGTCACTCACTCACTCATCAAGAAATATCGAAAACCGCTAGACGTATGAAGATGAAATTTGGCAGGGAGGTAGTTTATAGTTAGTAGACGTCCGCTAAGAAAGGATTTTTGGAAATTCTATCCCTAAGGGGGTGAAATAGGGGATGAAAGTTTGTATGGAAAATCGTCACTTAACGGTTCAAAATTTCACGCAAGCGAAGCTGCGGGCAAAAGCTAGTTAATAATAATCGGTAACAAGAATCGACGGTCACATTACAATGTAGGGGATGTTTTTTTATTTAAGAGTATTTTTCAATCAACATCAATAGGAATGTAACCCTTCTTATTCTCTCGTGTGGGCAAGAGCTATACGAAAATAGCTCATACCGTGGTGAAAGGGTTAGTCAGTCATCAATGTTGATAGCGGGGCCGACACCCTGGGTGCGCCGGACGTACATACATAACTAAACGTCGTCACTAGTGGAGTAGTGGAGGCTCTTTTATTGCCCCCATGTAACCCTGACACATGGAAGGCCCCTCAACGAAGATCTAGATGTGAATGGTAAAAGACTGAGTGTTAAGGCCTAACTTGAGGTAGACCCAGTAGTGGACTGCTATAGGCTGGGTTGATTATTAGATATCGATCCTTTCAAGGAACCTTTCCATTGTCTTTGTGAATACCTATAACTTCATTTCAGAGTAGGCATCGAATATAATAAAAAGAAAATTTGTCTCAGGGAATCTCGTCCATTGAAAATTAAGATAATGATGTAAAGATAACGAACAATTACTATTCCAGGCCCGTCCATTTTGAATTATTATTCATTTCTTGTACTTTAGTCGTAAATAAAAATAATGATTTGGAGAAGGGACTTAAAATTTTGCTTTTTTATGTCAATCAAGTTTAGAGTGGACATTGGAAGCTATGTTCAGCAGTGGACTGCTTTTGCATGCATTAAAATCCTCAATTGAGTGTTCATCAAGGTAAGGCCGCACTCAACTTACTCATTCTACCTTACTTTATCCTCCGGTTTCTGATTTGAGAATTCGGGATAAGCAATACTCTTAAGTAATATTTGAATACGGGGTTGTCAAAAAAATTATTTAAAATCCGTTCTTTTTTTGACAACTCCATACTCAAATGTTCCTTAAGAGGAGAGTCCTTAAGAAACACCTGAAAAGGCACTTACTGTTTTCAAAATTTCTATAAACTCTCCGCATGGAATTACATAAAAAAAATAATGAAGAACCTTAATAGATGTGCCAACAGTTTCACCGCGAGATATTTGCGAAATCATCATTCATTTCGAGAAAAAAAAATGTTAAATTCCCTCAAAAACATCTAAATCGACCTTTTCTATTTGCAGAATTTACTTAATTTTAAAGGACTATATAAAAATCTATTTAGTTTAATCGTGACACGAAAGTATGAATAACACGTCTACCGTTTTATTATTTTAATAAATCAAACCAAATGAGAGTAATCTACGTCTGAACATTGTTAATTTTTTACGGAAATTGTTTTCCGTTCCCCATACATTTTAGTATGGAGCAATACTCTCCCGTAATTTGTTTTATAAAAGAGTACACACGCGAAAAATTTTCAGTGCCATCCTAGAATCCAAGGTGACAGCACGTCCGTTTATAATTCGAACCGAGCTCTCGAAACATCTACGCACAAGGCATAAGGGTGGGTTGCGAGTGTCGTGACATGACTGCATTTTTTCACTCTTTGAACAATAAGACAGACGACTCGGACAGTGACCGAATTGACACATTTTAATTTCAATATTTTTTTCACTGAATATTTGGACACCATCAAATTATTGAAGCTTTTTAGTACAGTCCGATGAAAAAGTATATGTGACAAAAAAAGCGTTACCAAAAAAACTATTTGTGGCTTTAAGGTGGCATTTTTCAGTAATAAATAGCTTTGTGGACTCACCACTTTGAACTGCACCAAAATATTCCTCGAAACGCACCAACGATGAAACATAGAGAAGAAAGAGCATGAAGGATTCGTAGTGAATTATATCGATAACGTTTTAAAATTCAGTTGCCCCTTATTGTTTATTTATTAAAACTACTAGGAAAGCAGAAATGAACTGCAACTAGGTGCTTAAGCGACTTACCTCCGGTTTCTGAATTGAGAATTCTAGGATAAGCAGTACTTAAGTAACATTTGAGTACAGAGTTGTCAAAAAAATGACGGATTTTAAAGCATTTTTTTGACAACTCCGTACTCAAATGCTACATAAGTATTGCTTATCTTGAATTCTCAATTCATAAATCGGAGGTTACTACTTAGCCCAATAATGGTAAAAATATAGGTTTTGAAATTGATCATTTGTCGTTTTCAAAAGTACAGAAATCAGTTTCAGGGTGACAGAAATGAACAGAAAATGGGCGCCTAAACGATGTCACTAAGTTGTGCACCAACGATTAAACACAAAGAGGAATATAAAGTATTCGTTATTATTCTTATATAAAATAAGATAGAAAACTTAAAACTGTCCTATATATCTTACCTTATAGGTCACTGTCACTTAGTCAGATCGTCTAAGCGCCTATTTTCTGTTAATTTCTGTCACCCTGGTACTTTTCAAAACAACAATTGATTCAAATTCAAAACCTGTATTTTTACCATTATTGAGCTAAGTAGTAACCTCCGGTTTCTGAATTGAGAATTCTAGGATAAGCAAGCAGTACTTAAGTAACATTTGAGTACGGAGTTGTCAAAAAAATTACGTATTTTAAAGCATCTTTTCGACAACTCAGTACTCAAATACTACATAAGTATTGCTTATCCCGAATTTAATTCAGAAACCGGAGGTAAGTCGCTTAAGCACCTAGTTCCAGTTCATTTCTGCTTTCCTGGTAGTTTTAATAAATAAACAACAGTTGAATTTTAAAACGTCCATCGATATAATTTATCACGAATCCTTTGTTCTCTTCTCTATGTTTCATCGTTGGTGGGTTTCAAGGAATACTTTTGGTGCGGTTCAAAGTGGTTGCGCTTCGAGGAATACCCCCATCTTTATTTACCCGACTGCCAAAGCACGTATCTATCTATGTATGTGGGTTTATAATATTATTTATTAAAAACGGCTGCTTTAGTTATAATCTGGTTAAAAACTGTTTTTTTTTTATAACTATAGGCTGGGCGGAGAACGGATTTCCACAATTATTAAGGTATCGTTGAAAGTTTTTTATCTGACTGAACAAAACAGCTTTTTTTATTGGTGTCCGAATCATCAGTGAAAACAATATTGAAATTAAAATATGTCAATTCGGACACTGTGTCCGAATATATTGTGAGTTTTATATAGGTATATATATTTTTCACTTTGAGATCACGGCTCATCTTCCGTGCGGAAGATGTCCGGTCCTTTGGAAGGCATACACGGGGACACAGGTCCAACGCGCAGAGGCCCCAGTGAGAACTTTTTCACTTATTATTAGTATAATGATTTCCTTATTTTACCACGTTTCATAGTTACGTCAAGGCCGTGGGCAGACTTGTAAATTTTGACGTTTGATAGCTTGTCAGCTGAAGGGTTCTCTATTTCTTGTTAATATATTTTTCTGCATATTATTACTATTTCAGATAGAAATGGGAAAACGTAAAGAAAATTACAAAAGTTTCATCTTGATTGTATACTTCCGGAAATAACAGATTCAAGATTAGACAGAAAAATGGAAATAAATGAGCCCAATTATTTGATTGAGGCAATTAAAAAACGAGAATCTGAAAGAAAATCAAAGAAACGGAACAGCGAAAATGTTTTATCTGATGTCAGCAGCCCCAAGCAATAAATAAATAAATTAAAGAAAATAATTTTATCAAGCATTAATTTTTGTATGTACACACGGCTACACATCAAGCTATAAATTTCCAGTTTACACTGCCCTCTCATTGTAATGAAATCCTATACAATGCGAGATCAGCTTATACTGAAAATGTACAGCTTGATCTGTAGCCGTGTGTACTAAGATGTACCTATAAATTTTTTATAATAAAATATAAGTAATTTTAAAATATCAAACTGAGAAAAAAAATTTACTATACCCAGTAATTGAGTTATGTAGGTACATTAATTGTTTTTCATTACAAATCAATCACACATTATCTCGTTTTCATTTTTATGTTGGCTCTTATCTTCCCTCGCAACATTTACATACCCTAAAATATTCCCAAACAAAAATTATGTGTCATTATATTCGAAAATAGAAACACAGAAAATCAACAATAATATATTACAGTAATTATTCTAAGTTTAAATCTGTCAATACCGATTACACTGTGACCCCACCCTTTGTTCACGACACCAATACTATGGGCACGCGTGCATCGCGGTGCGGTGAATAAATAGCTAATACATTGCGCGTTTTTTGCAACATACTTACTAGTCCTTCAGAAGCGAACGCGCACTGAAGGTTTATTTAACCCGGCGCGCCACAATATAAACCTTCGGTGCGCTTTTGTTTTTTGGTATGTGTACACTACATTGTGTGATGCAGCTGTATTAGTAGAAATGTCGAAGTGTGGGTTCGAAAATAAGTTCTCACGCTCGCAAACCTCCCTCTTAAGTACTGCTTATCCTAGAATTCTCAATTCAGAAACCGGAGGTATGTGTTGCATTTGGAAATAATTATGTATGACAGGACTGCCTGTTGCTCTAGTGGTCGCGTTTGCGACTGCTGAGCGTGAGGTCTTGGGTTCGATGTTCAGGTCGGGTAAAGTGTTATTGGGTTTTACTGTGTGGCATTTCTCATTAGCAGCCTGGAGTCTGGATTTGTGCGCGGTTAACAGCTATAGGCTCGCCTCCTATTACACGGGATTTATAACGGCAAAATGAGGATGTACCCGTCTGCCCAACCCTTCGGGGAGTATAGGCGTTATGTTGTGTATGACATGGTACTCACTCCGCACAGTAAGGTTGACTCTGTCGACGTATGCGGTCTCGTTCTCTACTGAACACTCGTACAGGCCTGCGTCGTCCACGTCCATGTTTGTAAGCATCAAACTGCCGTCGCTCTGTAACAATACAGATTATATTATTTAACTATTGTCATTTTTAGCTTGGTCAGAAACGGCACAAAATAAGAGATATTTGGAAGGTAAAAGGGGAGGCCTTTGCTGAGCGGTGGGACAGCAAATAGGAAAATAAAGCGGGGGTCGTGTTAAGCCATCGGTCCCGAATGTCATACGAATACCTATGACAGTCGTTAAGGGTAGTCCGAAAGTCTGACAACTGGTCTAACCTCAGGATATGGCATTGCCTTGTAACTGGGTTGCGGAGGTCTGGTAGCAATCGCTCCGTGTAAAATACTGGTATTCAGCCGCATCTGGTTAGACTGGAAGCTGACCCCAACATAGTTGGGAGAAGGCTCGGCAGAACAGGTATTGGCGGCGGGCCCGCGCTCGCATTGTGTGTGAAATGCTTCATAGCAATCCCTTGAATACAACTAACTTGAGCTCGCCGACGATACGCCCCGCGTTTGTTGTGGCGAAAGCTTGAGGCTGCTTTTCCACCACAGATGTGCTATGCGACGTTGCTATGGATGCGTTTGATATCCTCCAATCATATTCATTGGTCCACATAGCATAGCACTGGTGGAAACTGATTCAACTAAGCTACGTTTTTATATGGAAGGATGCGTGCTGTGGATGGTAGCTATGGATGGTCGCGAGTGGTGTAGCTATGTGCAGAGCAGTGTACCTACAGTAGCTCGAGCTGCGCATCTTCTTCGCACAGCCACTTTGCGGCGGCGCATTTTCATAGCACATCTTAGTCGCTCCGCTACATAGCTTAGCATCAGTGGAAACGGTCACATAGTTTCGTAGCTTGGCTTTTACATTCTCGCAGCATGGCCGCATAGCACATCTCTGGTGGAAAGATACCCTTAGGGAACTAGGCAGTATCGTCACCGTTACGATTATGATATTACGATCTTTAGATCATTTCTTAGATGATCCAAGTTGAGAAATAATCTACTGGCATCATAGTTATAAATCTAGCCTGAAATCTGTGTCTCTGACAGATAGACATGCATTAGTTTCAATTATTCTTGTATTTCGTCTACTTTTACTCAAAGATGTTAGTATAAAAGCTAGACATCTTGGCTCGTATTCAAGTTATTGTATCGTGTTGGGAAATATTCGTTTATTCCGTCTGTCTGATACCTGTGACCTCCAAGATATCGCGTGACATCCCAAAAGTACTTGACGATATGATATATTGTGTGTTTATAAGTCACAATATTATTATGACAGGTTTGTTTTTTTGTTTGTTTAGGCTTTACTTATATGAAAACGAATTGTATCTGAAAACTTCTGACGTGCGCCGGTAGGCACTCTGCTCATACAATTTGTACTAGACCGCGCACACTATGAGAATTTGCAGCCGGCAGCCTGCTGGCTTTAGTACAAAATGTAGTATGTCGGACGTGCGGCCGAGCTTAAAATGATCCAGAGAGTTTGATGAATGATATAGTGACGAGTAGTACACGAGTATCCTAAATTATTGAACTGCCGGAAAAATACTGAACGTTAGTTATTTCCGGAGACATACCTGAGAGACAAAGCAAACGCATTGTATGAGACTGGCTTAAGACTCCAAGAGCTGTTCAGTAAGAGGAAGAATGTGAGCTAGATATAAAACATTTTTTTAAATTGGCCTCCTTTTTTTTCTTATCACACCTGATGTTTAGCGCAGACAAGGTCTAAGATGGAGCATATGAATCCACGTAACAGATATAAAGAGGAATTCTCCTATACCTACCCCTCTGGCTCTCATATACACACGACGGAACACAGTAAACTGCTTGGCGCCGGACTGAATAACCGAATGTGAGGATGGTAGCTAGCCAGGCGGACCGTATAGATCCTGCCACTAAGCGTGCTGGGGTTGGTTGAAATTTTCAGCATGCGTCTATTCCCAACGTGCGGCAAGGAAGTTTTATATCCTAGGCCGTCCCCACACGGGATTCACCGAAAAACCTACGTAACATCTGACCTGAAGGTAGCTGTGGTAGATACGGAAGATGGGACCCAAGAACAGTATTCTGGCAGAACTTGGAACTTCAAGGTAGATATGTATTGGGAAAGGCTGGGTTAATAATGTTCTTTAAACCTTAAATTGTTATAAAAGGGTCTTGGAATGGGTTGGCCCGCTAGTATCCAATGGCTCACGATAAGGATCAACTAAGGGAAATTGGTTAGTGTTGTGCCAGTGGGCGTTGGACTACTGACCTATTTACTGCACCGATTTTTAAACTCAGCGCGGAGCTTTTAGATTTTATTGGCACCGACGCATTTCGGTATGCCTTGACGTTTTGTAAGTTATTCTGGTATTACCAGAGCAGCCCAAATGATGGTCATGCACAAGCAAGAGACAATGGCGGAAGCAAGAGACATCTTTAAACAAGCACTGGGGAGTTAGAAGATTCCTCATCCTCCTGTCCTAATCCTAATTTATTTGGGGTCAGCAGAGCATGTATTTTTCATTTCACTTGTCATGCTGCAAATGTTTTAGCTAAGTTTTATGACCGGCCACCTGCCTGACGTCAACCCTCCTTGGGAATGCTTTTGTTGGTGTTGCTCAGTACAGATCAGTTTTCAGAAATCAACAAATTAAGTACGTCCGGCGCACCCTGGGCAGTCAGCCCCGCTACCAACCTTGCTGACTAGCTAATCTTTTCACCACAGCATGAGCTATTTTCGTACAGCTCGTGCTGACACGAGAGAAGAAGAAGAACTGATGATAAGAACAACCAAGTCAACACAAGGTGGTAGTGGTGTGGTGAGTTAGAAGATTAAGAAGTAGAAAATATCGGGTTAGATAAAGGCATTTTATCTTATTCCTTGAGGCTGTGAAAGGCGACATGATAACAGCTCACTGTAAAAATCTGTTATCCTCCAATGGTGGCAGAATAAATAGACCGATTAGCTTCATTAACGAAGGAGATTAGTCTCTGGCAACAGGCTAAGAGAAGTTACTAGGCCACAGACATTGTAAATTGGTCAATCACATAAAACGACGGCTGCCATTTATTACCAAACTTACAACCCACCATAAAGTTGTAAGTGAACAAAGCAAAATTTACGACAAAAGCCATTACTTGATTAATACCCCGAAACTTAATTCCGCCAAACATAAATATTGGCGTCCGCAACAGCAATTTTAACGGTGAAGTTGAGACAAAGTCAACTAAGAGGATTCGGTTTACGGTATTGACGTAATAGTATGATCTGTAGAGCTAAGTGATTTGAGATGTAACTACAGTGCTAATAAATCATGAGTACAGTAGGCTAATTCAGGTATTTTTTTTTTAAGCAGAATCGTGAAGGTTTCTTCAACAGTACTGTTTTCGTTTACAAAAACTGTCAAATTGTTTGACAACAAAAACAAAAGCAAACATTTTGATATTAAAGATTGAAAAGCCTGCAAGATTCATGCACGATTCGTGTTTTAAAAAATACCTGAATTAGCGTACTAAATGATTAAAGAAACAGGCTTTCTGCACGTTTCCTGCTTCATATTAATACCTGAATTAGGTTACTGTACAATTGTAGAAACCTGAAAGACTACTGCACGTTTTCTGCTTCAAAAAATCACTTGAATTAGCCGACTTGCCGCTCACAAAAAGAGCGCAATATTTGATTCGTAACAGTGGAATAAATACATTTCTGAACATGGAAGTCTGGCATAGGATCACGAAACTACAAAAGAATATTAAGAGGGATGACAAGGGCAACATGAGGACCCTGGTCAGACAAATTAGTAATCGCGTATGTGTGTTTTCTTATACAAGATTAGTCAGAAAGGGGGTACTAATCCGCAGGCCACTTAAAGTATCACTGATGACGGTTCTAAAGCAAGTGTTAAAATTTCAAAATTCGATAATTTTTATTTTCATGTAAAATAATTTTTATTTCAGTTTTTTCTCAAAAATACTTCGTCCCTACTTTAGTTACGAATTCAGAAAATTAAGCTTCTAATCCGTGACCCCAAATATGACCTAAAATGTAAACACAGCTGATCATAGCTGAGGATAGATTATATAGATTTTAGCATATATTTTTTTTTGTAATTTTTGAACAGCTATTTCTCTTAAACTATTGACTTTTGGGGAAAGTGATAGAACAAAAGTTACTCATTATTATGGGTACTTTCGGATTAGTACCCCCTTTCTGACTAACCTTGTATATTTATTTGAAAAAGGCTCTTAGTTAATTTTGCGACATCCATCACCAAGGACGAATAAAGCGTGATACAAAAAACAGGCTGGTGTTCAGCAACATTAATTCTCTGGTTAAACAACGGTTAGTTAAAAGATGTACTAAAGATTTTAGTTAGTTTTCAACAGACAGTTAATGTTGGTGACTCCCAGCCTCAGTCATACCATAGGTAAATCAATAAGCAATTCATCATTATCACCATTGTTATGCTAAGTACCCACACTACCCACCTTAAAATTTTAAGCGAAAATACGTGAAAAACCATCAGAATAGCGCCCGTAACTCAATTCTGCCAAATGCCAATATTTGCTAAGGCCATTTTAGTGGCACAGGCACCGGCACCGTTTAGGCCGAGTTTCGAATTATGTAGGCTTCGAGCGGCCTTGGTTCAAGCCTTGAACTGGGATCGATATGGAGTGCCCCACGTCTGCCTAGGTATCAACAGTTGTATATAAATACCTTGTTCCACCACTTATATTTAGCTTGTCTACGGAAATAGTTACATAAGCACATTGTTTAGGTCGCTAGGGATTTGGGCAGTAATTTGGTAACGTTACTACCAGCATGAGACACAAAACCATGCTTCCTTGTTTTTAGGTGGCTCTAATTATTCTACGTTTTAGAATTATGATTTGGCTGACAACATAACATCACGCCTGAATTCCCCGAAGGGTTGGGCAGAGGTGTATAGTACACCCACATTTCGCCGTTATGTTTCAAGGCCCATGTAATAGGGGGCGAGCCTATTGCCATCAACTGGGCACAAATCACAATCAATCACATAGGTAGACAAATGTAAAAAATAAAATAAAAAATCTTTATTTCGGATAACTAACATTCATAGTTGGTTCTTAAAAAAGAGAGAAAGAAAGTTCTATGTCAGTTAAAACTTAATATTTAGTTACCAGGGGCCCAATTCTCCTAAAATAAATTGTTGCCAAACCCAATCGAACCACAACCGTCAGTCAGTTTTTGTTTTCGAAAACTTTCAAAATGATTGATCTTGTTTTTTGTGTCAAACAATTTGATAGCATTTGAAATTGAGAACTGTCTGAATGAACGGTTCGGCCTTGGTTCGGTTGTGATTTATCAAGATTTATTTTAGGAGAATTAGGCCCCAGTTCTTTGTTTGTCATGCATCTTTGAACGTTGGCATTCAACAAAGAAGAGTCGTATCTCCCTGCTATGGTCTTCAGGATGGAGGATAAAGCTTGTTTGTATTCAAGTATGTACAGACGCCACCACACCAAGCAACCCGAAACTGTCAAATTTTCCCAATCTACGTTGAACCTAATGCTTTTGCGATAAAAATAAAAATCTATTAAAGACATTTGACAGACTGTAGTAACTTTATGTGTTGGCGTCTGCACTGTTCTCGGGTGGCTCATTACGTTAACTGGGTGAATGAAATTTTAATGCACTCAAGACCCCAGAGATGCTATCGATGTCCTTGAGAGAGAAAAGATCGAAGGTCAAGGTCCCAAACAAAATGTAAGATTCTTTCTTCTAGCATATGCTGAGTTGGTGACCCTTTCGGCATGAGCATGCTCGACAGCATATTTTGTGTGTTTTAATTGTTTAAGCTGTCATTGTGTCCTTGGCTGTTTTGTGTGTTTTAATTGTTTAAGCTGTCATTGTGTCCTTGGCTGTTTTTTTATTTTCTTTCTTCTTAGTTATCACTCCGGTAAATATGATAGGTGGAAATTGAAACTTCAACTGCTCTTCCTGTCAAAGCCGAATTTATTTGCACCTAGCTAACACGACAGACGTTGTCCTGTAATACAAAAATCCCATAGAAAAAAGAACTTTCAGTTTTTCCTGAATTTGCCAAAATTTCCGCTTTTCGTAAACCTATTTTGGACAATTACGAACAGTTTAAAAAAAATGCCAAATCGGTCCAGCCGTTTTCAAGTGATGCGCTTACTAACTAACAGCATAAAATATTTATTTATACAAGGTTAGGCAGAAAGGGGGTACTAATCCGCAAGGGTGTTAAAGTACCCATAATAATGAATAACTTTTAACCACTTTCCCCAAAAGTCTATAGCATAACAGAAAAAGCTGTTAAAAAATTACATGAAAAAATACGCTAAAATCTATCTATCCTCAGCTATGATCAGCTGTTTACATTTTAGGTCATATTTAGGATCACGAATTAGAAGCTCCATTTTCTAAATTCGTAACTAAAGCAAAGATGAAGATTTTTTGAAAAAAAAACAAAATTAAAATAATTTTACATGGAATGTAGAATGTAGTTGATAGTGTAATTATTTTACTCTTTTTAGTTTTTTTTTGAAGTCGGTTTTCACTTTTTTTTTAAAGTTGCCTGCGGATTAGTACCCCATTTCCGACTAACCTTGTATAGATTTATTTTGCATCTTTTGTTTACAAACAATGTTGCATAACCTTGTAAGTATGGTGCTTACTTCAATAAAACCAAGTAAGTTGGCACGACATAGTTAAACTCGATCGTTATCATACCATGTAGTTCCCATGATTGATTTGATTACCCGATAGCCATTACATCATTGTCATTGGATAATAAAATAAAACGGCATATGGAGTGGTGCGCCATAAACATACAAACAGAGTTTCTTACAACCTGCGTAAAATGACCGCATTGGTCAATAAATGTATTTTCTTTTAGCTATAAATCAATAAGACAATAAAACTGAACTAAGCCTGGGGAAATATGACCAGCTTTTTCATATCACATAACAATACAATGTTTATTGGTATCGAAACGTTGAAAACGCACTGGAATTTTTAGCTTTAAGTGTTGGAAGACTTTTGGAAACATCGGATTTAAGCGCAGTTCTACGCTATAATATAGAGCATATAGCACATATTGTATACCACGACGATATCGCTCAGCATACATTGTAATATAAGGTTAGTCGGAAAGGGTGTTAAAGTACCCATAATAATGAATAACTTTTGTTCTACAATTTTCCTCAAAAGTCAATAGTTTAAGAAAAATAGCGTTTCCAAAATGTTTTAAAAAATACGCTAAAATGTATCTATCCTCAGCTATGATCAGCTGTTTTTACATTTTAGGTCATATTTGGGGTTACGGATTAGATGCCCCTTTTTCTGAATTCGTAACTAAAGCAGGGGTTAAGAATTTTTGGAAAAACTAAAACAAAAATCATTTTGAATGGAAATAAAAATTATAGAATTTTGAAATTTTAACTCTTGCTTTTAAACAGTCACCAGTGGTATTTTTAACTGGCCTGCGGATTAGTACCCCCTTTCCGACTAGCCTAGTATAAACAGCCACGTTGAATTTTATTATAGAACGCACAGCAATTTAAAAATGTCTCGCTACAAGACGCCAGTAGTTGTTGAAGTATCAAGGGACAAAACCTCTCTCGCTCGAGATAGGTTGAGATATCGAGTCTACTTTAGACGTAAGGCACTTGTACAGAACCACTCGAAGCCAAGTTTAGCAATACGTGAAGAAATAACAAAGGCCAATAGGTCGCCGAATATAAGTAGGCACTTTACAGTGAGGGTTAGTTCTATTAGTTTTTATTTTTTGTTCTCTTTTTCTGGTACTGACGCCAACACATCAAGCTACTTGATATTGATACCGTCAAATTTTCCCAATCAACCTTGAACCTAACAATTCTGTGATAAAGATGAAAATCTATTGAAGAAATTTTACAGATTGTAGTAGCTTGATGTGCTGGCGTTTGTACATCATCATCGTCAACCTTCTGCCTTCATCCCAACATATTTGGGGTTGGCGCATACATCTTTATTAGCCGTCATCTTAGTAATCAGCCTCGTTCGTTACTTTGGTCTTTCTCTACTCTTTTCCTCACGACATGTTCCTCATTCCTCAGCATCACATGCCCATATCATGACTAAACTAACTTTAAAACATTCGATTAGCTCATACCCAAAAGTAATTATGAGGCATTCCATTTAGCGCACCAATTTGAATAGAACGAATTCGAATCACACCAATATAGCACAATGTACCTACTTACTACATATATACATCTTTATTAGCCGTCATCTTAGTAATCAGCCTCGTTCGTTACTTTGGTCTTTCTCTACTCTTTTCCTCACGACATGTTCCTCATTCCTCAGCATCACATGCCCATATCATGACTAAACTAACTTTAAAACATTCGATTAGCTCATACCCAAAAGTAATTATGAGGCATTCCATTTAGCGCACCAATTTGAATAGAACGAATTCGAATCACACCAATATAGCACAATGTACCTACTTACTACATATAGTGGGTCAACGCCCATACATTTGACAGGTCCTATGAAATGTCAAAATGATGTTGGGGCGGAGGTTATGTCCCAAGTATGCAGTATGGCTACTCGGGACATAACCTCCGCCCCTTCACCCCGCAACCGTTCTACGTTGACCGACTGTAAGGAGTAAGATATAGGTAGACTGTGCCAATAGTATTCCTCTTAGTGTGATTCGAATTGGTAAATGGAATGCCTCAAAACACCATTATCTGATTGGCGCAAATTGAGCGTTCCATTTCAAAGCTCTCGGCGACCTGATAAAATAAACATGGGCTTGGGATGATAACGTCACGCTCAGGTATAGCTTTTGTGAAGTAAACAGGTACTTATCTAAGCATGGCTATCTGCCTGAAGTGTTCTATTACGTTGTTGTTCCTGCCAAAAAAGCATTTTCTAGGTGTAAGACATGTTACATAAGTGGCGATTCGATACGAGGTAGAGTGCCAAACAAGAGGCCAACTACCGTTATCTCTATAGGAGTCAAACAGCCGTGGTTCAGCTGTGGTTCGATTGTAAATATGAAAAAAAATGATAAAATCAAACCTCGTTTATTCAAAGTAGACTAGTATTACTTAGTTCTTTTTGAACGTCAGATTTAGGTACATAAGACTGCCCCCAAGAGCGCCCACCCTTCACCGCTTCCTAGTGTTTATGCTGTGAAGAAGAAACGGCGCAACAAACTCCCCAGCAAAATAGAAGTATTGGCCTCCAGGTAAATAGTATTCTTATAAGAGTTACGTTCGGAGTGAACACTCTATGGGAGATTTATTTCGAATATTTTTCGAAAACATGAAAGCGACATCGACTCTATATAATAAATTAAGCTATAAAGTGTAGCTGTTTTCCCGTACCTTATTTATGTGGGACTTTGCAGTAATTTATGGTTGACTAGCAAGTAGCGACCGGCGCGACCCGACAGCGGCTTCACTCACGTAAAATTAAACGTAAATCGTCGTGTAAACTCTGTTTAAGCAACCGTTAAAATCGTATTACGGCCCATGCAGTGGGTAATGGGATTAGCCTTTTTTTTATTTTGAGATTTGTAGCTTAAATACAAGCAAGAAATTACGTAGATCGTAATAGTACTGCGCTCTTTTCGGTTTAGTCCCATCTCTTCCGCTATGCCTTTAATAAACCTATACAAAACTTTCCCATCTCTTCCCCATTTGAAATTTTTGTTGGTACAAACGCATAGGGAAAGAGATGGGAAGGGGAAGAGATGGGACTAAAACATCTTTTCATAGGAAATTATTACTGATTACGGCTGCACTGTCTCGCAGTTCAAACGGATTAAAAGCACATGCGCTATCATTTCTTATGAGCCTGTTGTATCCCACTGCAGGGCAAAGGCATCCCTTCCTTCTTTCTGTTTTTCCTGATGTTTTGCAATCTGAGGCCAATCCTTTATGTAGAAGTTTAGCTCATCCCGCCATCTCCTGGATCAACATGCGCTAGCATATTTCGTATTAAAATATAATATTTTCAGCATGGCTAGTTGGAACATGAGAGAGCAGATAAACCAAGGTCCGACCGTTAGCAAAAGTATTCGAAGTCAGCAAGGAAGCACAGAGTGCAATTAACATGAATTAATAAGAGGTTTTTTACCGTGTGGGGATGGACTAGAAAATAAAACTCTCTCACCGCACGCTGGGAATAGGCGCGTGTTGTAAGATTCAACAAAACCCAGCACGCGACGTGGTAGGATCTATACGGTCCGCCTGGCTAGCTACCACCCTCACATTAAAGTCCGGCGCCAAGCAGTTTACTGTGTTCTGTCGTGTGTATGTGAGAGCCAGAAGAGTATAGGGGAAACCCTCTTTATCTCGTTTACTTGGATTCGCGTGCTCCATCTTAGAGTGAAGCCACACTGCTCCGTTGCGCTGCGACGTCGCAACGCAACGCAATTGGTCCAAATCAAGCGCTTCACTCTTAGACCTTGTCTGCGTACCATCAGGTACGACTAGGGTGAACCGCGATCAAGCAAAATAATGAAAAAAAAGATTCCTTAATGGTGACCATCCTTAACAGATAAATGATGGAGTCAGGCGTTACTTTGCGGAAATCCATGACACACAAATACATTAATTAGTTGATCTTGATCAGAAGGTGTTGTGATTAATCTTGAATCATTCATCAATGCTTGGTGCAAATGTTTAATTATTACGCCATCGGCAATTCCGGGGTAAAGAGGAAGGGGTAATTAATTGAGAGCCATCTATTATGGTGAACGTTTGGCTTGCGATTTAACGGCACTGCGTCGATATTCATGAGTGTTATTACTGATGGGCTATTCATATAATGGCCTCTATAGATACATAATTACATACATTATTTTGTGCTCTTCATTTTGTATTTTTTTTTTTTTGCTGTTTGATTGATTCATGCTTTGCTTCATTAACTTTTTCGGTCTGCGCGCAATCCGTTCAGTTTTTTCATAATTTAATTAAACTTGCTTGATACACACGGATCGAATGGTGTTTTGATCTCGGCCATTCGTTCTGCTTAGCCTTTTTAGGGTTCCGTACTCAAAGGGTAAAACGGGACCCTATTACTAAGACTCCGCTGTCCGTCCGTCTGTCCGTCTGTCACCAGGCTGTATCTCAGGAACCGTGATAGTTAGACAGTTGAAATTTTCACAGATGATGTATTTCTGTTGCCTCTATAACAACAAATACTAAAAAACAGAATAGATAATGGTACGGAACCCTTCATGCGCGAGTCCGACTCGCACTTGGCCGGTTTTTTTCAACTATATTGGTGTCAGCTTTCAGTCTAAACAGATGCGGCTGAATACCATTATTTTACACGGAGCGACTCCACAACCCATTAACTGAGCAATGCCGATATCCTAAGGTTAAACCGGTTGTCAGACTTTCAGGCTTCTGACTACCCGTCAACAACTGTCAAGTATTCGTAGGACACCCGGGACTGACGGCTTAGGATGCTCTCCGAGGCACGGAGGAGCGTCGATGTGTAACGAACGATCATCTATCCAACGGACTGACTACGGCAAGCGCAGAGTGATCTCTGCTACTCTTATGCTTGTTTTCTACGGTGCGTGATAGCGCGCACCGCGACCCACGAGCTCGCACCGGCGCACCATGGAAAGAGACTGGTCCGTGGTAACGTGGGCGCGTGCGGAGCGGTGCGCCGTATCCGCCGCGAGTCGGTAAATGCAAGGGTGCGGTGCGAGTTCTCTTTCACGTGGTATTTTAGAATGACAAAACAGCTTCGAATCACGCACCCTCATAATATGGCTTCCCACGGTGCGTGATTTTACGGATGATACCACGCACAGCTGGGGGTCTACTCCCTAAGCACGAAGTTCGTGCTTTCGGCCTTAGTTACGAGCGTTTCCTACTCCCTATCACCTACGGACATACGATTATTTCGGGGCCCGAACTAAGAATGAATGACAACACGATTTGACAGTTGTCCTACAACCGATGTGTTTTTTTCCGTCCGAAAAGTTGAACTTGACACTTGTTTTGTTCACTCCTACGTTTCGGGCTACTTTCGGACGGGCGACTAACTTCGTTGACGGACTTAGGGAGTAAGCCCCCTGGTGCGCGCTACTACGCACCGTGGGAAGCCAGCTTTAGAATAAAATCCGCTTCTATTGATTCCTAGCATAGCATAATCAGTCCATTACTGTTCTACAGCTGGGCACGGGCATCTTCTCACAATGAGGTTTTAGGCCTTACTGGCCCGGTACAGGTTCGCGGACTGCACATACCATCGAGAACTTTATGGAGCCCTCTCAGGTGTGCAGGTTTCCTCACGATGTTTTCTTTCACCGTTAACGCAAGTGATAATCAAATTCTGACCCGCACATGAATTCGAAGTCAGTTGCGGGCTTGGTTCGAACTCAGAACCTTCTGAATGAAAGGCATACGTTCAAAGTTCAACCGTTATGGTATGTCTACACCCGTGTACTGTCAACTTTCAATTCCTCTTGCGTCAAGCGCATGCAATATTGATTGCCATTAGACGCATGCAGCTTAACGTCTACACCGGTGCGCCTCGGTCAGTCGTCAGTCGACATACTATAGACGGATTAGCGTGTGCTAGGGGCATGCGCTATGGCGCTTCACGCATGCTTCAGACGAAGACGCAAGATAAACGTGAAAGCGCACTGGTGTAGACATAGCTTTAGGCTAACACTGATTCACCTTGGATTCTTAAGCTGCATTTTAGAAGTCATGGTCGGTGACAGATAGCCTTTGCCGGGGGGGACCAAGTGGCGCCTAATACGGCTTCACTCAATTGTTTCTGTTAAGCACGAATTCAAAGAAGAGATTAACATCGTTTAAAACACGTACCAGTAACGTTTAAAGGTTAAAAGGTGGCTATGTGCATAAAAGGGTTGCTATAATAAACGTAATTTTTCCGCACGTGGAAACGTGTGCTCGGCAATACTCGGTTATACTCGGCATTTAACGTGAGTTACGTGAGGACGTGGTGTACTCCACTTAGAAGGTTAAACACAGGATGTAGAGTATATGACCTGCCATTTATTTTATGACGCTTGGTTTCCGAATAACGCTGCAGTACACACATATTTGGAACGTTTAAAGTGGGTGGTTAGGCTTGGTTCAGACACGAAATGCTTGGGCCCGCGTTAGACACGTCCTTATGTAACGTGTGATGCTATTGACAGCTTTATGAAAAGGTACATTTAAACGCATTTGAGACTACGCTATGATATAATAGCATATAGGTAGCAAATATTAATAATAATAATCGTTTATTTCCAAATAAGTATTTTTTACAAAATCGTATGAACGTTGATCCCCAAACTAGGTTAACCTGTATCTTGGGGACCACTTTCCCTAGCTAAGTTATACATATCTTGACAATTGTTTGGATTGACATTAAGTAAGCAATTTATTACATTTGAATGATAATCATGCATTAACATTTATTTAAAAGATTTGAGAGTATTAGCATGCCGGTGTGTGGTTATAATAATATCGTATAGCGTAACGATATCGCTCAGCATACTTTTTATATGGACACATTCACACAACGCTATGCTATAAAGTATTGGCGCGCTGTATGCGATAAACTTGAGCGATTCTCAGAGCTGTATCGTACCTACGATTCTACGGCCCGCCTCGCTTCTACCCCGTCCGTCGCCCAACGAATTGCCGTCAAATAACTTGCTATAGATATGATCAATAATATTTATTTCTGTAAATAAATCTGTTACAGACACTTTTACAAGTCAATTTTATATGTTTTTTTAAGACTAGATGGAGCCGGCATTTCCTATCTGACTAGTTCTGAGAAGAAAAGCGGAAACAAACTCAGAGGTCAAGGTCTCTTTTAAAGTCCAGACATTGTAGTATCAAAAACTACGCGTACATAGTCGACCGGCTTGCGATATAGCGTATAGTGTGAACGCCATGCTATATAGTTATAGCTTATGAAGCAATATGCTTTACTATAGGTATAGCGAAATAGTATAACGTAGTCTGAATTGCACTTTATACTTTGCCTTACCATTTTAAAATAAATATGCTATTGTCTAAAATAATATTGCGAAAGAAAAGTAAATAATCTTCGTTCAGAACTTTAGAAAGGAACATTTATCCATGATAAATTATTGAAAATTCTTCTCCAACAGATAAGGAATTATCCCAACCGTCACAACTGTCGTAACTTGAAACCCTCCGAAATTGTATTTCGAGATCCTGATTACAAGTCCAGACGGACTTTTATTAAATTTCCTCAGTTATGACAATGTACAAAAATAGAAGAATTAGTCTAGCGTCATCGCGACCGAATTCTACAATTTGCGGTCATACGACATCGCTCGGGTCATTGAGGGGTGATATTCTCGGCGACCTCGACGACGATCGATCAATTATTATTTATTGCCCTTATAAAAATTGTTTTTCTTTTGCCGGAGGAATTCTTTTATAAAATATTAAGTTCAGGTGGCAATTTTGGAAGTATTAATGGCAATAGAAGCCCTCTGTCTCATGGGACAATGGATTTTAAAAGGAATAGAATAATAGCAGCAATGCTGCCGAAAAAAAAGACAGATACCTACGTACCAATCAATATAAAATTGACTCTTCAAAACAAAGCGAAACGTGGAGAACTGAACGTTTTATTGCAAATTGGTAGTCATTTCCCTAATAGCGTATAATGCATTAGCTACGCAACACAAAACAGCTATTTATATGGTGTAAAAATAGCTTCAATACAACAGCGATAGGTTAGTAGGCCATTCAGTTACCCTTTTCCCCTCAAATAGATCTGTGGCAAAATATAGAATAACAACCCCATCACTCTATAGGTCGCCAGCGTCGCTACGTGGTGTAGTATGAGGTCCTATGATTGATTTCAGGTTGTGTCTTATAACGCCCGGTTCCTATGGCTAACAACAAATCGTTTTGTTAACCAATAGTAACATTTTCAATTGGCAAATTGCATATAAATAGACCTAAAGCCAATTTTACCTGTGATAGTGTATGAGAGGGTCTACTATGCAAAGCTGGTCTTTGCTTCATTATTGCTAAAGATATTTTATTATTTAGTTATTTTTCTCCTTTTTTTATTATTTAGTTATTATTATATAATACTTCCTCACCGCATGCTGGGAATAGACGCGTGTTGTAAGATTCAACAAAACCCAGCACGCTTGGTGGTAGGATCTTTACGGTCCGCCTGGCTAGCTACCACCATCGCATTAAAGTCCGGCGCCAAGCAGTTTACTGTGTTCCGTCGTGTGTATGTGAGAGCCAGAGGGGTATAGGGGAATCCCTGTTACAGGTCTAAGTTTAAGTTTCTAGAATATAGTGCGGAGCATATCATACATAAAAATCACAATTAGCGGCGGGCCTTAACATTCAAGTAAAGTCAATTGTTTTAATTATCATCGCCTTCACCTATTCTGTACCTGACTAAATTTTATGTTTATCTATTTATTTGTAAACATGCTAAGAGTAACAAAGTTTCAAGTAATTCAAATGCTAATAACATATCATTGTGTGAACAAGGTCTGTTGTTGATAGACATTATGTGAAGGACGAGCTATACATAGTTTTAAGGTTTCGTGATAAGGCATACAGTCTAGTCTCTTTTATGTACAATATGTCAGGAGTAGGTAAATTACTAGTTAACACGGGAATTTAGGCATTTTTCGCAGACAACATAAAAACAGGAGCTTTCGTTTTATATTGGCGACTGAGTAACTTGGCAAAGTCGGGGGAAAATGCTTTAGACACTCCTTGCAGGAACATGTGAGACGTGAATTTCTAGAGCATTCTGCACAATGCCAACTGGGTCAAATCATGTTTATAGGAGTAATAGTAGAGCTCCTTGTAAAGGACTCCATCTGGGGAAGTACTACCACCATACCTACGGGCGTATACATAAAGGAAGCAGGTAACCAACGCCGACCTACCAGCGATTATCGGTACTGATCCGTGCAGGTAACCGCTACACATAGGAAGCAGAATGCAATGCAAAAATACGCATTATTCCCTTGCAAATACAGCAACAAATGACGGCTTACCAGCGCTGATCGGAGCAGGTCAGAACTTGGCGCAGTTCGGAGCTTGTTGGCGCTGGTTCGCCATACAGTATAGAGAGTACCTGCGCGGACCAGCACCGACAAGCGCTGACAGATCGGCGCCGGCAACTCGCTTCCTACGTGTATACGCACTATTTCTGCAGTCAAGTAGCATTGCTGTGTTCTGATTTGAAGGGTACTGGTTGCCGGTGAAATTACCCAAATTCAGCCGTCCGATTTCTAAAAGACCGTTAAATTAAATTTAGGCAAATTTGAGTTTTTTATGCTACGTAAAAGCGCAACTTTTTCTCTATCGACCAGTCTGGTCCGTATTTTTCTATCATTTGTCAGTTACGAGATCCACACACTTTTACACACACATTCATATTGTAGATGGTCACATTTCAGTACAGAAAACCATGACTGAAAAACCAAAACTATAATTTTAAAAACAATAAATAATGTGTACTCCTGTAACTCATTAAAGTAATCCTTAAAAGTAACCAAATATTTGGTGGTTTGGTGGTAATATTTGGTGGAAAAGTAGCCCAATATTTAGTATAACAGAAACATCTGTATGTTTGCAGAATTTCTAGGGACAACATTTTCCACGTTTTTGCTCATAACTCAAAATTAAGTTTACTCACTTAACAGCCTTTTAGAAATCGGCAGCATTAAGCCGGGGCCGCTGCGCCGTGTTTTCGTGTTTGCAAACAGGATAACATTGTTTGCTAACCGAATAGGGGCGTGGCCTAACAGTTTTGCTAGCAAAATTAGCGCTGCGGACCCGGCTTAACATTGTTTGCTAACCGAATAGGGGCGTGGCCTAACAGTTTTGCTAGCAAAATTGGCGCTGCGGACCCGGCTTAACATTGTTTGCTAACCGAATAGGGGCGTGGCCTAACAGTTTTGCTAGCAAAATTGGCGCTGCGGACCCGGCTTAACATTGTTTGCTAACCGAATAGGGGCGTGGCCTAACAGTTTTGTTCGCAAAAACACAATAACATGTTAGAAAATTGGCGCTTTAAACTTCCAACTTTGTCTCTAAGGTTGGCAGCACATTAGCAATCTTCTTAATGTTTGTCGGCGATGGTAACCAGTTTCCATCACGTGGTTTTCAACCGACTTAATATAAAGGAAAAGAAAAAGCAGAGTACATCTGTTTAAAGGCATTTGCGTCTAGCCGAATAAACCAATCCTTCAGTAGTGCAAAGCGAACGTGTTTTCTATCTGTTTTACATAAGCTTTATGCATTGAAGCAAAGTAGCTTATACCTCAGGTAGACACGAGCTACCTTCCTTGGCGAAAAGAATAAAACTTTAACACATTGTTTGCAGACGAGTATGCGTCTTGCAAAATATTTCAGTGCAGTGCACCGTGCATATCGCGAATTGCTTTACGAAAATACGCGCAAAAGACGTAGAATAACCTTTTTATGTGCGGGAAATACGTACAAAAGACGTACCTATTCTTTTGTGCGGAAACCGAGCTAATATCTAGTTGGAAGGCTAATAAAGTACCTACGTTATTAGCCTTCGTGCTGGATATAACATTTCTTGGCCCATATGAAAGTCATTTAACAGACTCAGGAGCCAAGTGGGAAGATGTAATCTTAGTATGAGCAAATGGGGATATACCGTCGAAACGACGGTGTGGAGTTATCGAACTGGAGGCTAATACTGACAAAATTACTGCGAAACCGTCAACGAAATTTCTTTTATTTCTTTATTTTTCATTCACGAAGTGTCAAAATGTTTGGTTTTGATTTTGTTGTCAACCAATTTGAAATTTTTTGTAAACGAAAACTTCTCTTAATGAACGTTTCGGCTACGGTTCGGTTGCGATATATCAACGTTTCTGTTAGAAGAATTGGCCAGCTGAGTCTAAAACGATGTCTTACCTACTTTTCTGCTCTTGATGCCTCAACCCCAGTTGCATCTTGAGCGACCCTGTGATAACGCCATAGACGCGGCAAAATTTTGGGCGTAAACAATAAAAATTACCTTCTTTTAATATTATTATCTTCGTGTCAAAGAAACATTCAGAAACGAAGAAGAAAAAGCCTCGTTAAGTCTAGACAGTTTCTTACATGTGAATTAATTAGAGAGGCGTAATAGTTTACATTTATATCTTAAATGAAGATCCACATTTTCAGTCCAAGTGGAGTTCAAAGCGTCAACTTTGCAGTGCATTTGCTGCTTGGAGAATCTGTTGTGTTTTTATGTGAAATGTACGCCAAATATTAAACCGACAACAACAAACTAAGTTATTAAAATCTCATCAGTACCTATGTTCACAAAAACGTGTTGAGGTGGGTACCGCGGAAAACACGTCTAGTGTTACGACTGCAAACTCATACTAAAAGTACGCTTCGGGCCAAAACACACTTAGCGCAGTACGCGGCCCAAAATACGTGACGCAAAATACGCTTAAATGTGGCTGTAGCAGTGTTACCAACCCTACTGTTTTAATAGTAGATTTGCTGTTTTGACACTGATGCCCCTGTTTTCTGTTTTATTCTTAATTTTTACTGTTTTTCAATTAGCGTTCTGAGCCACCTATTACACTATGCAAATATTGTTTGATGTACCACTAACCACTATGTAATAAAACGCAATGACACTAGATGGCAGTAGTATCTACTCTTGTCGGGATTCGAGGGAATTCCCCGACCACATAGTATGTTATTGACAGTCATATTTTTATCCACGGGGAAATCCCAAACTGGGATTCCCAGTGTCTGAAAAATGAGTCTGAAAATATTGAAGATGAGGCAATTGAGGATGAAAGTGGAAAATAATTTTACTATGTGTGTGATATACAGTGGTGGACATATAATTAGAAACACCAAGTGTGACTTTTATTTTTAGTACAAATTAACTTGATAATTAATGTTTTACGTAATATAGAGGGCTTATACCTGTTTATCTATAACGTATCCACATCATGAAGTATTACTATGTCAGTTTTGGAAATATCATACAACCGTTTATGTAAAAACTGATATACTTTATGAAATAAAATGAAGCAGCACAACGTACTAAGGTGGACAACTAATTAGAAACAGAAAAAAAACATTAGCATAAATATGAGCAAAGGTAACGAAACAAAAAATAATGAAGTTAAATGGTAAAAACGTTTTATAACAAACAATTAATGTTTGGTTGGGAAGCCTCTGCTGTCGATTACAGCTCTACAACCACGTGGCATTGATTCTATCAATGTTTCATACATTTCCAGGGATTTTTTCTCCAAGTTTCTAAAAATGCGACTTAAAGTTGTTGTAGTGTGATACTAGCAGTAGTACTATAATAGTGATATGTTTACTGGACAATGTTTTCTTTACAATGTACCACAAACTTAGATTTGATTCAAATCCAGACTATTTGCAGACCATAATCCAAACCAATGAAACAACGATATAGCATTTCTAAGAAACTAATTAGTGTCGGTGTTAGAGTGGTCTGCAAATAGTCTGGATTTGAATCAAATCTAAGTTTGTGATACATTGTGAAGAAAACATTGTCCAATAAACATATCACTAATATAGTACTACTATTAGTATCATACTACAATGACTTTAAGTCGCATTTTTAGAAACTTGGAGAAAAATTCCCTGGAAATGTATGAAACATTGATAGAATCAATGCCACGTCGTTGTAGAGCTGTAATCGACAGCAGAGGCTTCCCAACCAAACATTAATTGTTTATTATAAAACGTTTTTACCATTTAACTTCATTATTTATTGTTTCGTTACCTTTTTTCATATTTATGCTAATGTTTTTTTTTCTGTTTCTAATTAGTTGTCCACCTTAGTACGTTGTGCTGCTTCATTTTATTTTATAAAGTATATCAGTTTTTACATAAACGGTTGTATGATATTTCCAAAACTGACACAGTAATACTTCATAATGTGGATACATTATAGATAAATAGGTATAAGCCCTCTATAATACGTAAAACATTAATTATCAAGTTAATTTGTACTGAAAATAAAAGTCACACTTGGTGTTTCTAATTATACGTCCACCACTGTATATTCAACAATGTATGGGAGTCCTGGTAACTACTTAAAGTAGGTGATTGTTTTAATTATAATAATATGAGGAAAGTATGAAATCTGCCTTTTTTACTTTACCTACTGTTTTTTCCTGTTTTTTTATGGGTGAGCTGTTGTTTTTTAGTTTTTTGGGGTTGGCAACACTGCTGTAGCCGCTGAAATTACGCCTGGCGAAACGACGTATACGCGTGGTGACGCACCGCCGCGCCGCCGCGCAAACGAATTTGTATGTAGCGCAATGCATACGCGTAACGCGACGACACATGAGCCGCCCAAGATACTCTAAGTGTGTCTGTAGCCTTAGCATGTTTTCAGTAGCAAACGTGTTGAGTACCTAGTACTGAATCATTGTTGTCTAGAACGGTGCATAGTGGAACGCAGGTGCATACATTTTATTCTGAGCGGACTGAACAAAAGTTTAAGTAGAGTTAACCGCTGTCTGGAGGTGGACTAGTTTATACTTATAAGGCCGCGGTCGCACTACGCGCGTAGCTTGCAGCGTTGAGTGAAGAAGTTAGTTTCTTAGCTACCAACATGGTAGTAGCACAGTGTACCTACTTACTACATACAGTGGGTCAACGCCCATACATTTGACAGGTCCTATGAAATGTCAAAATTGATAACACTTGTCATAGGGTTGTCACATAAAACAAATTACACAAACTTTGTCAAACAAACGTCCAAATTAATTAACGTTTTATAGAAACAGTGACACGCAAAAAGAAAACCACGCATGCGTAATTTTGACGATTGACAAAATAATGCAAAGGTATGTAGCAGCAACTTCGCCCGCCATCTTATCCTGGAATTTTCAAACAATATTTAAGACTTCAAATTTTGTCGAGGTTACTGTCGCAGTGGCTAACGCTTGCAGGGGTAGGTAAGAGTAATAAATGATTCCCAAATCCAGGAAGGAGCCATAGAAAATTACCTACTTATTATTCATGGTTATTACTTCTATGGTTTTCGTGGGTGCTGATGCTGGAAATAAAGCCTAAGTATTCCTCGACAATATACGGCGGTCAAAAAAATTTACCAGTTAAATGTAATTTGCCAGGTAAAACGTGGTCCCTATCTTGGTGTTTGAGAATGGATCTCGTTTTTGTAATCAGCGTCCCAGAAAATCATGGATTTGACACCCATCACGGCTAATTTGAAAATTTTCATGGCCGCCATCTTGAATATAGATTTTGACCTCATTTTCGTCATCAGCATCCCCGAAAACCACGGAAATGACACCCATGATGGTTAAATTGAAATTTTAAAAGCTGCCATCTTGAAAATGGATTTTGACCTCATTTTCGGCATCAGTACCCCCGAAAACTACGGAAATGACACCCATGACGACTAATTTGACATTTTATTGCCGCCATCTTGGATTTCGATTTTGACCTCATTATCGGCATCAGTACCCCCGAAAACCATGGAAATGACACCCATGACCACTAATTTGACATTTTTAGTGCCGCCATCTTGGATTTGGATTTTGAAGTTATTTTCGGCATCAGTGATCCCGAAAACCATGAAATTAACACCCATGATGATAAGATGAAAATTTAAATGGCCGCCATCTTGGATTTGGTGATGACAATCATTTGAAAATGTATGTATGCCGCCATCTTGGATTAGTAAACAGACTTTATAGTAAAATTCTCGTAATAGGTACATACAACATATATACTATTAATAAATTAATATAATTTCTATGAACGATATCAATCAAATTCGAAATCAAAAAGTGCGAGCCCTGGAATTTATGTCCCGAGTACGCAGTATGGCTACTCGGGACATAACCTCCGCCCCTTCACCCCGCAACCCCCCGCACGATTGCTCTGCGACAATGTTCTACGTTGACCGACTGTAAGGAGTAAGATATAGGTAGACTATGGTAGTAGCGTTCCGGGGCCCCCTTGACTAGTAAATAAAAGGCTCCTCGATCACTCGCCGCACCAGAGGAAACAGAGCCTCTATCTACGGCCCGTGAAGAAGTGGCATGCTACAACGGGAAATTGCGATTTGTAGTGCAGATTATATTCTAGCAAACAATAACGAGTTGGCACATTCAAACATCTCAAAAACGGTCTTCTTCACCTGGGTATGGTTGGTAAGTAGTAAGGTATACTTGGTAAGTAATGTCCATAGGTGATTTAAGGATACTGAAATAATAATTTGTAAGTTGACGACACGTTTGGTGCAGTGGCTGAGCGATTGGTTTTTGTGCTACGGGTTCTGGGTTCGATTCCAGCACGGAACAAAAATATGTATGGCCTACAGATAGTTGTTTCGGGTCTGGGCGTTTGTGTATGTGAGATTTGTGTCCGTAAACGCACCCACGACACAAGAGAAACCAGAGAGGGGCAGAGTTAGATAAAAAAAAATGGAATAGATCTGACTATTGACACCTAGATGATTATATTCACAGGTGATCAAAGAACCCTAAAGTATCGCCTATTGTCAACCACCATATTTGAATAGACCTTAAAAACGCGCCTCCGTAGCTCCGTAGAACATTAAAAAATGCTCTCTGCTACACGGTCTGGTCTAAATTGTTTGTTCGCCATAAGCTACGCTGCTACGAAACAGCGGGCTCACTTAGTAGCCCGCATTGTATGCAGGTGCATTAAAGTTCTGGTAATACCGACGTTGCGTCTAGCCGCTATTTCACATGAATTATGTGAGGAGGAATAGCTATAACTTAGGATGAAGCTGCCGTATTTTTATTCTAGGCAGCGTGGCTTAAACTTTATGTTGTGTTTAAATCAACGTAGTATCAAGCTATTTTTAAAGTTACGGCAGGAAGTGGAGGTGCTTTAGCTAAGGAATGCAGAAGCTAGCAAGGATTTAATTCGTGAAATATGCCTGTAAGGTACAACATTGGCTAGGAATTCTTTGGTTAGGGAACCTACTCCATTTCAAATTACAATAGACAAAAGTGGCTCACCAAGGCAAGAATATTTTTTGAACTACATAAACATGTCGCAGAATCAACACAGAAGCACAACTATTAGAATGACTATTGATTATTGTTAATGTAGTAGGACGCCATCTATTATCGTTTGTCGGAAACGTCAAGCAGTGTGCTTGGGTGAGGTCGAGCGGAGCGTGGCATGTCTTGTTTGACGGTTGTCGGCAAGCTGTCAGCTGTCAGCTGTCGGCTGTCAGCTGTCATTCTTTTTGACATTGGATGCATTTGATTTGAGTGAAGTCACTTTGGAGTGAGACACGAGGGCGAGAGGTCGTTTTGCCAGCCTGCACCGAACTTACCGCGTTTCTGTACTTTAATCTACTTCCATCGATTTGATCATTAGAGATTTTATTATTTTGTTATCGTGAGTGAATAAATAGAGGTCTATAATCAGTGATGTGACTATTATTTCCTGCCTACACCAAGTCGAACTTGGACTCTGATGACGAGGTACCCCCAAGAGTGAACTACCCTCGTTAAATATAACAAACTTCACGCCTGTATTCCCCGAAGGGTTGGGTAGAGGTGTAAAGTACACCCTCATTTCGCCGTTATGTTTGAATCCCATGTAATAGATGGCGAGCCTATTACATGGGACACCATGGGCCATCAACCGGACACAAATCCAGACTCCGGGTTGCTACTGAGAAATTCCACACGGAAAGACCTAAAAACACTTTGCCCGAGTTCAGCAGTCGCGCTTGCGACCATTACGATGCAGTCATTTCATATCAATAGGCAAAAGTGACCCACCCAGGCACGAATATCCTTTAAAACATTTATTTTAATAGCGTAGCGTTGCTTGACTGTTAATGTTCATAAAAGCATTACTGTGTTGAAACCCTGCTGTAAGCAAACATTCATGTATTTCTATACATTTCCTTGTTAAAATGGGTCTTATTTGTATAATGTTAAATTAAATACGAGTATAGTTGTGCACAAAACTCAGTTACGGCGCGTATCAGAGATACACTAGTACATACAATAATGAGCTCAATGATATTTTTCTGACTTGGCAATCACGCAGGATAAGGATTTACTAGACTTCTTGTTTACCAGTGTACAGATCGACCGTTATGTGTGGAGGCGACGGCCCCCGCCGCTGCTGGTCGTACCTTCAGCTAGGACCAACTTGCTGGCCAAAACCCCTCTGACTCGAGCAATTCGCACCATCAATTACATTCACATCGAGAGAGTTGAAATTGATATATTTACATATCACTGGGGTGAATTCGCAAAAAGTACTATTGTTTACACTGTGATACAAACAATGATCTCGAGATTGTATTTGGTGCTTTAATTTTAATTTTGTGTGTGTGACTTGGCTATTACATTAGGTTACATACTGTGCGAGACAACCAGGACTTTTAACTTAACTTTATCGACTAACACTATATTACCTTTAACTATAACTATTATTTATTTTTTGTATTTTTATATTTTTTGTTCTTAATACTAAAACTTAATATCTAACTTATAGCTCGGACCTTTGAGCTAAACTAAATTAGATGTAACTAAATAAAGTAATTCTTTATTTAATTACCTCCAATAAGAACTTAATTATCTAACTATATCTAGTGACGTACTTTTTGGGATTAGGAACTTTTCCCGACTTACAACCACAACCAAAAAGGTACGATAACGACCACCAAGTAACCAGACACGACAAACAAAGGGGACAGAACCCGACACTTGAGGCCTTTTTTGCTTACTTGGTTGGCGATTTCTATCTTACTTATACTCCTAGCGGTAACGTAACCATAGCGCGATTCAGCGTACCTTAACAACGCCATCTAGGGAGATAATTGGAACTAATTTTGTTTAATGTTATTCAAACAACTCTAACACATACCTGTAATGATAGTTAAAGGCATTTAAATAAATACATGTTTAAAAATTAATAAGGTATTTCGCATCACAGTAATCTTCATTCATACTGCGTAATTGCCAAGTCCGAAAAACATCTTTATAATGAACTGCCAGACGTGGTACTACATTAAATCTCAGAAATTTTAACGGCAAATAAATCGCGAGGCTTGGCTTTTTTAACCGACTTCAAAAAGAAGCAGGTTCTCAATTCGTCTGAATGTTTTTTTTTACATGAATGTTTTTAATGTGATAGTACCTATTCTATTTACCACCAAATCGAAGCATAACTTGTACAGACTAATTTAAAATCATTTATCCTAGCCACAAAGCAGTACACACGGGAGGTAGTTATAGACACTGTTAACCCCGACAGTACATAGTTTTCACATTAAACACCCCCAACCTATTCCTTCAGGACAGTCAGGTGACTATACGACGACCGCGACTAACAGTGCAGTCGTAAACACTTTATTACCTCAGTTGACTATAAACTAAACTGTGTCTACGTCTTGCACCAAGCGTGCTAAGTTGTAGGCGGCAGCGGGGAACTTTGGGAATAAGAATTGCTTTGCAACAGAAACGGCGAGCATAGTTGAATAAGAAGTAAAAACTTATGAGCCAGGGAGTGTTAAATTGGTAAGGTATGATAAATAAAAGTTTTTTTTATCGTACCAAAGTGGGAATGGTTAATTGGTAAGGTGTGATAAATAAGAGTTTTTTTTAACGTAACGAAGTGGGAGTGTTTAATTGGTAAGGTATGATAAATAAAAGTTTTTTTTAAACGTAACGAAGTGGGAATCGTTAATTGGTAAGGTGTGATAAATAAACGTTTTTTTAACGTAACGAAGTGGGAATGGTTCATTGGTAAGGTGTGATAAATAAAAGTTTTTTAACGTAAAGAAGTGGGCGTGTTAAATTGATAAGGTGTGATAAATAAGTTTTTTTTTAATGTAACGAAGTGGAAGTGTTAAATTGGTAAGATGTGATAAATATATTTTTTTTTAACGTAACAAAGTGGGAATGGTTAATTGGTAAAGTGTAATAAATAAAAGTTTTTCTTTAACGTAACAAAGTGGGAATGGTTAATTGGTAAGGTGTGATAAATAAGAGTTTTTTTTAACGTAACGAAGTGGGAGTGTTAAATTGGTAAGATGTATAAATAAAAGTTTTTTTTAACGTAACGAAGTTCGAACTTTTTGGAAGTGGAGTCTAAGCTTTTTAAAGTTCTCTTCCTTCTAGCCTTTCACCAATTAAGTTGGGGTTTGCTTCCAGTCTAACCAGGGGGCCTACTCCCTAAGTCCGTCAACGAAGTTAACCGCCCGTCCGAAAGTAGCCCGAAATGTAGGAGTGAACCAAACAAGTGTCAAGTTCAACTTTTCGGACGGGCAAAAACACATCGCTAGTAGGGACAACTGTCAAATCGTGTTGTCATTCATTCTTGGTTCGGGCCCCGAAATAATCGTATGTCCGTAGGTGATAGGGAGTAGGAATCGCTCGTAACTAAGGCCGAAATCACAGACTTCGTGCTTATAATAGTAGATCCCCAGAAACGGTGAGCATAGTTGAATAAGAAGTAAAAGACTAACTCAGTAAACCTATGAGCCAGGTGTATTAAATTAGTGATAAATCACACCTTACTAATTTAATACCGCGGCTTAGGTATTTATAACTGTTTTTTTAACGTAACAAAGTTCGAACTTTGGGGAAGTGGAATGTAAGTCTTTTAAAGAATTGAAGTTCAGTTTTTTTTCATAACCGCCATTTTTAAATATTTTTTTGGCGACTTTTTCATGCACGACAGACCAAATAAGAAAGAAAATTAATTTATTCAGTATGTTAATCGACACAGCGTACATACTACCTATAATGCCCAATAGGTGTAACAGTTATCTAAATTAAAATAACAAGCGCTGTTAAGTACACCTTAGAATATTACGAGTAGTAGACTAAAATACAGAAATGCGACGTATTCGCATTACGCTGAGTGATGACATGACCCATTCGGTCACTCAGCGTAATGCTGTGTTATGGCAGTATTGGGACTAATTTTCCCAACACGCAACACCAAAATAACGCTGATTTTCAATGACGATCGACGAAATGAAAAAAGAAATCGACTGAAACGAATAGGTACACGATCTTTAAAAAAAAACGGGACATACGCTTTATGAAAGATCGATGACAGTATATGAAAAGGATAATGGATATAGAAAAATCGAGGAATGTATGTCAGGATCGCAGGTGGCGTTTATGGGCTTCACGTATGTATGTATTTCTCGTAAATGATGTCATTAATTCCATTGCCAGCAGCAAAAAGAGAACTGGTAAATGATGCCGTGCGTAACCTATTTGTGTAAGTAACATAATACTGGTTCTCGCATGAATGAACTTTATAATTTAAATATTACGTATCTCGGTATGAATGAACGTGTTTCAAGGATAAATAAATACGAGTATCAGTAAATCAATGGCTTATTGCAGTCAGGTGCTAGGCTTCGTCAAAAAAGGAGGTAAGTCACAAACCTGAACATGTGGGTGATCACTTATCTGTAGGCCTAGCACGAATGTTTTGATGTAATACGAGTAGTAACGTAAACATAACGTCAGTGTGAGTGAATTTTAAATTAAAAATCCAACTATCCTATAGCATTTTGGTTTAAATTGATGCGACAAGCAAGATTTGTATCAAACATAGATACGAATAAAGTTTTCAATTCAATTAAATATTATGTGCCAAACGAGTATTTCCACTTCAAAATTCTCTTACATTAACGTTACGTTTACGTTACAACATTCGTGCTAGCTCTACAGAATGCCAGCTCTTTCGTACATTTTTGGCCAAATACTCAAACACTGCTCAATTTTAAGTAGCCGTTAGTCTCGTGCTGTCACTCTCAGTTTCAGCCGAAGTAACAGTGACAGCACGAACTAAACGACAACAAAGGCCCGTATTAATAAACAGCTCTCATTTCAGATGTTCCACGAGGAGCTACCATAAAGTGGAATTCCATACATTAGACAACTTATATTTAAATTCATCTTAGTTCATATCAAAATGACACCTAACTTAAGGGGGTCTCTCAAGCTGTCTATAATACGGATCCTACCCTCAGTTTCCGGAAGGGTGATCAAAATTAACTAATCAGCTGTCAAATGCAATGTGATTGGTTGTTAGCATTTTGGTCAACCAATCACAGTCGCTGCATGAGATTTGACAGCTGAATAAATAGATCAACCTTTAAAAAATCGAGAGAATTGTTATCTCGCTATCTGTATTTTCATCTGTATAGAAAAAGTTTAAAATTCAAGGAAGCTGTGTCTGTTTGTTACACCCCCTGATGAGTCATATTCCTTACAATCTACAAACGGGAAACATAAAAGAATCGCAATCCCTCCTAACTCACACTCATCGTCACCCCGCTAAATATGAGTCACTTCCAAAGGGCAACGCACCCTCAGTTAATGCCATGCACCCCTGCGAACAGTCGTGAAGTCACCGCTGAATCATAACCACGGACTGCAAGACGTATGGGACCTGTCCAAGTTAGCAAACTGCGGAAACTTTGCCAAGACGGCTTTTAATTGAAAAGTTTTAGTACTTTTGTACTTTAGTGTGAAGGATGGAGTTATTTTTGTTGTTAATCTTTTAAGTTCATGCTGGTATACTTTCGAAGATCAGTTCTACTTCGCGTGACTCTGTTTTTCTTCTTCTTCTTTCGTGTCGACACGCTATACAAGAATAGTTTAGCCAGTGAAAAGATAAAGAAGTCAGAAAGGTTGGTAGCGGGGCTGACTGCCCAGGTTACGCCGGACATATTTGAATATCGTCTGTCGTGGAGGCTCTTTAAATTCAACGAGGGTTTGGTATAAGGAAAGAAGGATTGGCAGAGATTATTATTGGTGACAGCCACGGTTGGAAAGGGGTTGTCGCTGATTCTTTGGCAGGAACCACATGGAAGTCAAGGCATAGAAGTTAAGTCAAGAGGATGGGCTGCAACGCCCTCCTGCTTCCTATCATCATCATCATTCAGCCGAAAGACATCCACTGCTGGACATAGGCCTCCCCCAAAAGGGGTGTTTGCCGAAATCGCCACGCTTGGCAGGCGGGTTGGCGATCGCAGTATGGTTGTTAAAGTACTCAGAGAACGCTGCTGCCGATCCTCTAAAGAATCCCTTACTCGCCTTTCACGACACCCACGGGAAGAGATGGGGTTCTGCTTCCTAACAACTATAAATTACGATCACCAATCTGTCTGCCTATCGTGGTGATTATAGCAATATAATCTTTGACCGTTCATTAAAATGTCCATGTTCAGCGTTGGGCGTTTATGGGCTGATGTATGATTATAATTATCGACGTGACTAATCTATTTAGAGAGGGGCGCCGATCATACGATTTGCGTGGTTCAGCTGCACTTGCCACGTTCAATCCGGGGATGGGTGACCCCAACCCTTTGTTACACATCGAGACTCCTCCGGTTCTCAGAGAGTACGTTAAACCGTCGCCGCGTCGGTCGGAAAGTCTGTCAACCGATTTAGGTGATTCCGCCAGAGATGTGCTATGCAGCTATGCTGCGAGAATGTAAAAGCTAAGCTACGAAACTATGTGACTGTTTCCACTGAAGCTAAGCTATGTAGCGGAGCGAGAAAAACGTGCTATGAAAAAATTTGGTGACAAACGCGCGCCTACTGTAGATACACTGCTCTGCACATAGCTACACCACTCGCGACCATCCATAGCACACATCCATAGCTCGCATCCACAGCACGCATCCTTCCGTATAAAAAACGTAGCTTAGTTGAACCAGTTTCCACCAGTGCTATGCCATATGGACCAATGAATATGATTGGTGGATATCAAACGCATCCATAGCAACGTTGCATAGCACATCGCTGGTAGAAAAGCACCCTAAATCTTAGGATATCGGCATTGCCCAGTAATTGGGTTGCGGAGGGCTGTTGGCAGTCGCTTTGGTTGGACTGGAAGCTCACCCAAACATAGGAAAAGGACAAAGAAAATATGTAACTAAACTATTTCATAATATTGCTCTGTTTGTATAAGGTATTACAGATAATGAGAGGTATTCCGCTCGCTTCTAAACACAACAATATAACCGGCTGCGTACATCCTGAATGTCACTAGGAATTCCGGTCCGGAATTCCCGATCCAATTTCCGGAAATACGATATATCATTGACTTATATGAGAAGGCGAGTTCCCGTTACGATTTTGTTCCTGTATTCTGTAACGGATCTTTGATAATGCTCCAAATGTGTGTTTAGGATTGTTGAGAGTATTGCAGTTAAATGGCTACAGCTCTTTTTGGTTGAGGAGGTTAAGCTACGTTGCTGTGTTCAAGTCACGAATGTGTGACTGCTGTTTATAATAGAAACCCGAAAGCTTAGGCTTCCGAGACAAGGGTTCCTTAGGGTTCGTTAGGTACTGTCCCGGCTGTCATTGGAGTATCTGTGACAGTAGTAAGAATAATTTATTAACCAAACAGATTTGTACAGCGCATTCCTTAATAGGCGTTGTTGTTTTATAGATTTGTATTTTTGGGAAAAAATTTCTGTGACTTCCACACTAAATCAAGCCACACAGGTACAGAGTAAGGTAGGAAGTCGAGGAAAGTATTACAGATATACTTAGAAGACTGAGACTGAAAGTTAGTGTAATTTTGGGTTAATCAACCAATATCAACTGGTTATACTGATATTCAACTACTTCTGATCAGACTGAAAGCTAACACAATACAGGGGCCTATTAATTCTCCTAAAATAAATCTTGATAAATCACAACCGATCCAAGGCCGAACCGTTCATTCAGACAGTTCTCAATTTCAAAAGCTATCAAATTGTTTGACACAAACACAAAATCAATCACTTTGAAAGTTTTCGAAAACAAAAACTTACTGACGGTTGTGGTTCGATTGCGTTTGCCAACAATTTATTTTAGGAGAATTGGGCCCCAGTTCTTTTAAAGCAAGGACATCTCATCCTCTTTGGTGCTCTCCGTCCTAGGAAGGCAGAGAGTTAAATTGGACTCTTACCAATCAAAACCACCACAGTATTCCTCCAAGGAACTATTGCCGGGATTCACTATTGCATTCACTGCAGCCAATACGCCAATACACTTGGGAAAACGCTTACCATAGTAATGATGTATGCAGAATTGCTCTGCCGCAATTCATGAGTTAATTTCGGATGCATGCGGTTGGCTGAATGCGTTTTAGTTCGAGAACCAGTATACTGCGGACTGTAACGTGATCGGAGTTCCGCTGCCACATCAAGTGAACAACCATATAATGTACAATTGGTTTAGGGGTAAAAGACTACTAGTTTGTGTTTTGAAAATTTTACTGCGAGAAATGGGCTAATTTGCCGTACTGAATCACACCAGGAAATATCTGCATAGAGCTTTGCCTTGGAGTGAGAAGAAGTAAAATGATACTGCCATGTTCTGTCTTGATATAGGACGTGGGACTTTAATATGATATTATAAGTCTGTTACACCATGCCGCCCCCATCAATGTTTTTTATTTCTGTAAATAAATCTGTAACAGACACTTTTACAAGTCAATGTTATATCATTTTATAAGACTAGATGGCGCCAGCATTTCCTACCTCTGCTCCGAGAAGAAAAGCCGAAACAAACTTAAGAGGTCTCTTTTAAAGTAGGTACAGACATTGCGGTACAAAAACTATGCGAGTGTAACAATAGGGAAACGTCTGGAATGATCTTTTGAGGAAAGAGCCATAGTAGCTTTGAGTTGATATGTCCCAACTGACGGCTTACATGCTTCAGCCATCGTGTAGTTCAACCTTATTTTAGTGAGCTCAACGACCCGACACACGACGCCATCAATCAGCAGGACATTTGCGTAGGTCACAAGAAATAATCAAAACCGCCAAACAGTTATGAAATTCAAGTATGATACTAGCTCACACGGTGTTCACATTCACAATAAAAAATAATATCGTACCCAGAGCAATACACGTTACCTTGCTCGTGTGTCCTTTGAACACTTTCTCGAGGGATGATCTCTGGGCTAACGCTATTGAGGTGGCCTCATACTATTCAAAAAGTATTTGATGAACCATTGTCACAATAATAAATATATAGAGACCATGCCAAGATTTTGATTTTATATTCACAGGACAACAAAATGTTCTCAAAATACCTTAAATACGTTACAATTAAAGGTTGGTTTTAGATGTCAAAAGATAAGTCGGATGACATTGCTTGACCTATAAAAGGGGTTCATTGCGTGTAATAGCCACATTAATCTTTGAACTTATCGCGGTCATTTGATTTAACGCGTTTTAAGGGGTTCAAATGAGCAAGCTACCGCGAAGAACGTGTTGGTCAAAACATAGCCGTTATTTTAAAACAAGTAGGATACAAAACGATATAAATAACAAAAGAGAAACATGTTTTTGTCAGACAAACGCCTCGTGCTTCAACGGAGAAAAAACATATTATCTTGACAATATTGTTGCACAAACACACAACCGTATTGTGCTACTACAAAAGCGGCCATTACATCGCACAGTTGCTTTTAGCACGCTCATTGTCTATGATTAAACGACGGTACACTGAATAGCTTTGTGTTCCGACGAGTCGAGGGAATCACTCATTTGTTTATAACTCTACTTAGAGGCCGGAATGGCAGTGAAATCGGGATTGGATTCGTTTTCAATATTGGAATAGTTTCTGGTCAAAACATTGTTTAACCTCCCACGCTCCAAAGGCCCAATTCTCTTAAAAGAAATCTGGATAAATCGCAACCGAACCAAGGCCGTTCATTCAGACAGATGTCGTTTTCAAAAACTGTCAAATTGTTTGACACAAAAAACAAAACCAATCATTTTGACAGTTTTTGTTAACAAAAACTGACTGACGTGACGGTTGTAGTTCGTTTAGGTTTGGCCACAATTTTTTTAGTCAATTTGATCCCCTGATAGAATCCTTAAGCCATCTCTCGACTCCCACAGGAAAGGAGGGATGTATATCTTAACCGAAGACTACGGAGCACAAACAGATTAAGATCATAATTGTATTAAGTCGCAAGATGGCTCACACAGCTTCCTACGAGCGCCGCAGTAATCCGATCAAATTAGATCACTATCATAACTTGTGCGGTACAATAACCATGCAATATATTTAGTTCTGAATATAAGTCATCATAAGTATGATCAAGCTATTCTGCCCCACTATTGGGCATGAGCCTCTTCTTCGAATGGGAAGGTTTTAAGCCCTATTCCACCACATAAATCCACAATAGATAGTAAATACACATTTTTACTAAATAAGCTGAACTCTAACGATAAATCAACACAGCAATTTAAAAGATACAAGCAATAAACTAAAGTGAAAAGTCAGCAATTCCATAGATAACATTCGCTAAACCGAACACTACTGAACAGCAGAATATTCTCCTCAAATCGCCTTTTATTTCCAGGATCAGTTCATACAGCCAGTATTTCAAAACAGTACAGATATAAACCTTTTTATTAAATTGATACATGCTCCGATGCGCCAAACATCGCAGCTCATACATCTAAGAAAACGTTTTAGAAGGCGGAAGCTATATCAGGACACAAAGAACGCGAGGGGTCTCATCCGGGGTGGCAGAAGGGTGGCTGCTAGCCAGATGGGTTATTGATAAAAGACACGTCCGGTAGGTATGTCTGCCTTGGCAAATTATGTCGAGGATAGAATTTGAGGATATTGTAGCTTTTCGTATCGGGATGACGTAATAGCTTTTGGAAATAGAATCCTCAAACGGCTTTGCATAACATAGGCAACATGTCTCAAAACATTTATGTACATACTATTTATAATATTTACATTTTTGAAAATATTTAGGGCGTTTGCCAAAGTGTTTGAACAACTTGGAATATTGATTTTATCGTTAACGAAACTTATTTGATCTTTTTGTACCGAGTCGGAAAAGTAAAGTCTGGCAGACACGGAGCAATTGCCTCAGGCTAAAGGCAACAAAGAGGATATTACCAGTGGTACAGCTGTTGCGAGTTTGAGATGTTGAAGTGTTGAAAATGTAGGACTTTGTGTAAATTGTTTTACAGGAACCATTTATCTTGTAACTTTTAACTTGGTTATAAATTCTAAAGTTGAAAGAAGAAATCTTTCTTTGACACTAGATTCAAAGATGACCTGATTTATAATCGATAAAGCTAAGCGCTGGACCGTTATCAAATCGGCATTGGGTCTGCAAGTGACGTTGATAAAGTTTTTGCGGCTATCAACTTTGTTCCTAACCTCAATTTAACTGGCCAGTAAATGACAGGAAAATGTCCGAGATGGGTAGAGCGATTAGATAGAATGGAAATAATAATTTCACGTTCAATTTGACCCTGATTCCGATCGCGTTGTTAGAAAAATGTTTTATATTTTTTCTTACATTTTGTGTTATAAACGATAAAAAGAATTTTTATTACAATATGAAGTTGAAATTACAAGTCTTATGCGATACTAACGTTAAGTAGTGTAAAATCAATGCCCGGGCATAATGCATGCCCTGAGTTTGATTGCTTTAGTAATCATGTTAATCATTTCAAGATGCAACGCAATTAGGCAAATACTCCAGACGTCTAGTATCGACCGAAAAGATACACACGCGATTAGGTAAAATCGCTAACAACGCAAAAACTAGCCATGACGAAAAAGGCATAACAGCAACAAGCTGAACTTCCTATGACAAACAAGTTTTTTTATTCAAATACGCACGTTAAGCAAGATCTAGACAAACAAACTCAACCATGTAGTCTCGAAGAATCGAACACAGAGGAAATCAAAGCCACGATGACCAAGGCCATCAAATGGAATTTCAACGTACTTATTTTTACAATGGGTATAAAAACTGTTTGCAGCACACCGCTCGTTCAACGCTACATCAGTCCCGATTGCGTGTAAATATTGTAGGTCCAAACATTTCTAAGTGGAATTGGATTGAAGTGGAAATGGCCGAGCGTACGCGGTTATAAAATTGAGTGCATTCATCAAATAGATTGGAAAACTGAAGCAGAAACCGCCCAAATATAAACTTGATAGTGTTTAGCAGAATTAGGAATATGTACATTATTATAATCATACATAGAGGTTAAAAATGACATGTTTTCATTCTGTTAGAGCATTATGGAAATTTCCATTTAAAATGTTCATTGGTCCTCACGAACAAATACAATGTAGTGTAATGAACCGAGGGGCATTCACTGTCCATACTTGTTGTACATTGAAAATATTAAAAGTCAATGCAATAACGGTACAGAGAGCAAAGGTAAGAAAAAAGAAGAACTTATTGTGGTTAAAAACACCGAATAATTTTATGAGGTACTAGACAGAAGACCTTTGGGAAAACAAAGGCTGAAGAGATGGGGGGATAACAATGCCGAAAAAAAATTTGTGAAAAATATTTCGTTTCATAATCATGTGCAAGTGGCAAGTGGACTTGTCCAGATGACAAGTTGAGAGAATACCATTAAAACGAAAATGGGTGAAAAAAAAAGGTTGAGGACCTTTACCTAAATCAAAGGGAAGGTTGTGAAAGTCCAGGAATAGTCAACAAATAGAAAGCTTTAAGAGATAAGAAAAAATAATTTAATTCTGTAAATTGTAGGGTAAACATCATGTTAAACTTCGCTTCATAAGCAAAGATTTCGGTCCCATATTTCCATTTATAACTTAGCTTATCGTATAAAATGTAAAAGCAACAGCAAGTCCGCATTAATTTCAGAGAGATGTTGATTAAAAATATTACTGAAAGCAGCGAAACGAGGGCGAACATTGACTTACTCGTAAAAGTAGATTACTATGATCATAAAATTCTGGTACCGTATGTGATGTAACATTTATGGCTAAAAGTAATGTTAAATGATATCCACGCTATAAATGTTGATTGGTCTAGGATAGCCATACGCCAAAGTCACACAAAACTGACCAAAATGAAAACGACGTCGGAGTACTCGTAACTACTTGCAGACTTTACAATTTCACACCCAATTTGCAGGGCAACAAGTTGAGTAATAATTTGAACCAAACTAGTCTAAAACGGTTACGTTTTGGCAGAAAAAGAAGACGATATCTGGTAGGTTTGGTTAAGAAATTGGCCTGCATCTTAAAAAAAAAAACAAAAGTTTGACACTTGCAATGGACGCGATATCGCAAAAAAATTAATATTCTTCCACCCGATGACCACGACCTTCTCAGCGTAAATAAATCTGGAGATAACTAATATGGATTATGGACAAAGAATTTCATTTCAGAAGAACATTATCATGAAGGCTAAGAGCTGTACCGTATATAATTATACGTAAGTATTAATTAATGAACTAGATAGTTCTGATCCCACCCCTCTTCGTATTTAATTGGAATAAGTAGGAGCCTTGAGGATACTTCGGTTGAATAACCTCGCGGCTTTGGGGCCTTAGAGGAAAATAATAATGAGAGGAAAATTGTTTCCACAGCCATTATAGTCTGGAAGAAAAGCGCAATAAGAATAAAATGAACATTTCGTAATGACCGAAATCTTCATTACACGGGTGGTGTTTTTCTAACCAGAATTTTTACCTCTACATAGAACTTATTACATTCACTACAAAGTTCTTTGAAAATACCAATTTATTCAGTTTCCAATAATAACTGGCATAGTATGTCTCAAAATATTAATAACTATTTTGGAGTGCAAAACTGCCAACAAGTTTTAATTTCCTCTCTACCACAAAGCCATTTCTGCGAGGTTAATTAAAAATCTGGAACACAGTTTCCGAAACAACTATAATAACTTTATTGTTCCCAAATATAGCACGGGTTTCATATCGTGCCAGTATTGAACTTGACAGAGCAATAAAAGGATCTTATTCATCAGTTTTATCAAACACATCTGCTCTATTGATACGACCACTATAAATAGATGGAGCACTGTCCGAATTGAGACATCGGCCAATTTACTTTACGGCAGCCATCTTTGCAAGATCTCGGCACAATTAGTACCACTGAATTGTTATTACTTGGGAGATTTTAATGGTTTTTCGTCGTTCTGGTAAATAACGTAATAAATTACAACCCCAAAGGTTCGTTAGGTTTTATTGATGAAACATGAATGCAAAATGTATCTGAGTTTAATAAGAGCGGCTCACAAAGCGACGGAGTTATTAAAAGTCAAATCTCTCCAAATAATATTAAAAATAAAATTACGTTTAGGGATTTTTATGGAAAGCAATATTTTTTAGTCGTTTCTTAAATCTTACAAGACGTTGAAGCAGACACGTAGAGAATGGAAGACAATGCAACAAAGCGTGCCCGGATTAAAGATTTATATCACCTCCCTGCGGAGGAACTATCTAGAAAGTCTCAGAACAAAACAACCAAACAAAACCATTTAGACGTTGTCAGTTCTCATCAGCCCGTAAAGTATTTCAGCAACCAATTTTCAGGATTGCCTACGTAACTGCAAATCCTTTGGGAATCAATAATAGGTATGTTAGGAGACATTGGTCCTTGTTTTAACGAATGTGAGAGAGAGAGATGGCGCATAGTGGCGCACGTTGATTATCTCCAAATGAATACCAGTTGTATCCAGATTTGTCGAGGTCGACGGTGGACAGTGGGGACGATCTCCAGTAGATAGCTAGCAATAAAAATTTAGATAAAGTATATGATATTTGGATGTAAGTATGCCAGATTGATATTGATGTTTGTTCAAAGTTATGTACATGTGGTTAGGTTTTGTAATATTAAATGAAACAGTGATAATGCCGATGTGTCAATCTTTAACCTTGAATAAATTGAAACTAATGGGTCACTATAATTTTTTCTTCGTACCTAGATATAAACTTCTATTGAATGTTTTATTGCTAAGTGTTTCTAGACTTGAAGTACTGCATTCGCAGTTTTGAGTTAAAAGCCCAGATCTTGAAATTACATCTACGGCTCTGATATATCGATTTGGTTCATACGTAACCAAAGAAACCACGACGAGACAGAAAAATATTCGTATAAAATATCGATATTAAAACCTTATCGTTAGAAAATCTTCAAAAACGCAGAACGTAACTGGTTTTTCATCCCCTAAGCCGGAGCTGAGCTAAGCAAATGGAAAATGCACGTCTCTAATCCTGATTAAGTGCATTGAAGGGAGGAATTACATACGACCCCCTCTTGTTTCCATTAACATACGAATTTAAAAACGGCAATAAGCGATTTCGATTTTATTTGCATTTGTAAATTGCCTTCATAAAAGTATGATACACGAGGAAGGAAGTTTTAAAGAAATTTAATGTTTTGGACAAATCTACCACTACCTAAATTGCAATTATTTTGTTAAAACCGATATTTTACAATCAAAAACCCAGCATTGATAGCTTGGATTAACATTCAACTGAGTTTCGATTAGGTTGGAAGTTACATATTGCCATCAGCATAAATGTCTACATTATTATTGTTTCCTTCTGAAAATTTGGTGAAGTGATGCAAACTTCTGGTTATTTGCCAGAAAAGTTTCATGTTTACCTTCGGGAACCTTAAACGAAAGTTAAAACTACTATTCACGATGTAACAATATCTATGTTAGTAGGTAATGCTAGGAATAACAGATTCGTATGAAGGAAATTTATGCGTAACTTTCGGAACCAAACCAAATTGGCTTTGAAAAGTCAACAACAATTTTGGCAACAAAGTTTCCGCCCCCTGTAAAAAGCTTTCGAGGTTGCAAACAGCTTATAAGCTCTTGACAAATAGGTACTGATGCAAGCTGTTCCAACACTGACGTAGAAAGACATGGACCAAGGGTTTATAGTATAAAATTTTCGAAAAAAGTGTCGTGGCTTTATACACACCACCAGAACCCACCCAAAGGCGCACCGAAATATCGTCGCCCGGAAGTGACAAGCTCGGGAACGGATTTTGGTCATTGCACGATTCATGTGAGCTTCACGCGGACGAAATCGCGGGCAAGAGCTAGTTAATTATTTTGCCTTCAACTAATTTTACATAGAGTGGCTCTCTTATGTCGTACCAATATGCACGGCGTGATAAAATAATAATAAAAAGCCGGCCAAGTGCGAGTCGGACTCGCGCACGAAGGGATCCGTACCATTATCTATAAAAATGGCAAAAAAATCACTTTTGTTGTATGGGAGCCCCCTTAAATATTTATTCTATTCTGTTTTTTAGTATGTTTTCTTATAGCGGCAACAGAAATACACCATCTGTGAAAATTTCAACTGTCTAACTATCACGGTTCATGAGATACCAGCCTGGTGGCGGACGGACAGCGGAGTCTTAGTAATAGGGTCAAGTTTTACCTTTTGGGCACGGTACCCTAAAAATTACCAAAATTGCATTCCCGAGCTTTTCACTCCCGGGCGACGATATAAACTCAGAAATACCAATTAACTAATTTAAATCCTATGTCGTCATCACAATGCCTATTCAGCTTACAACCATACGAAAATTCGACGCTACTGTGGAGGAACAAGGTATGGTGTTTCTCCAACACAAAGGGTGGATCCTCCAACCAGGCGGAGTCTTGTTCCTGGCGGGCTACTGCCCAACGGTTAATGTTGGGCGGTTGTATATACAAGCTTAGTTTTAGTATATACTAAACCTGAAACTAGTTTGTTCAGAATCACTAGGAGAATCATTGACATATTTTTTACACTTTTTTTTTTCCTAAATTTCAATTTTGTTTCAGTAGTTTTCTACCCATAACAGTTGACGGGAATAGAAACCTTGAGGCTTGAGACAGTCCTCTCGGTCAGTTGCCGTGTATTAGACAACCCCTGCATAGCACATCTCAGGCATTTCACACTTTTTTAGGGAACTTAACGCGACATAAACTAAGGTGTAACTTGGAGATTTACTAAAAAAAACACATATTCAGGCAGTTCTGATGAAAATCTTGTTGGGGTGTCTCGGTTTTCGTATAAAGTAAAAATAAGGTTGTATACTATGTGCGTGTTAAATCATTATACCGCGATGTAGGAACTGTCATCTATGAGAGTTGTCGTTAATGTCGCTATAGTCGTCTATACAACCGGTGTGTTGCGTAGTTCGCATGTGGCGTGATAGATGCCGCCACACACCCATTGACGTAAATTAAAAAAAACCGCCAAGTAAAAAAAGTAACTTTAAAACGTAAAATCCTGTTTAGTGCCTGGGCTACCGAGGGTATAAGACGTAGCAGGGATGTCTTATACGAGTTATATGACAAAAAGTCATATACATCCCATAATGATTTTCATAATTACGTCAGAACTTACTCAAAAATATTTAAAAAAGTCTGCATGCAAGCAAAGGCTGCCTATATTAGTAATCAAATAAAAAAGGCAAATAATAAAATTAAAACAACGTGGAAAATAATAAATACAGAAACGGGTAGTAGTAGATCAACGGACAACACAATTAATTTAAAAATAGACGATAAATTAGTGTCAGATAAAACTGAAGTCGCTAATTTCTTTGAAAAATTCTTTACGAACATACCTATAGAGACTACTAAATGTCTTCCATCGTCTCCTTTAGCAGCTGAAACTCTTTTGAAACAAAATGTTAATTTACATGTACCTAATGTACCTACTTTTGAATTCAGTTCTGTTACTCCCACTGATATAATTAAAGCGTTTAAAACTATAGCAGTAAAGAAAACGGAGGACTTATGGGGATTGTCAGTAAAAGCCATCGAATCAATTATCGTTAATATCGCGCCCATCTTGGCAGCGATCTTTAATACTTGCATAACGGATGGCATTTTCCCCGATCTCATGAAATCAAGCAAAATTGTACCCGTCTTTAAAACAGGCTGCCTAAATAACGCATCTAATTATAGGCCAATATCTGTACTACCAGCCTTGAGTAAAATCTTTGAAAAATTAATATTAAATCAAATGTTAGCACATTTCAACAAAAACGCGATATTACACGTCAAACAGTTTGGATTTACGAAGGGACGATCTACGGAAGACGCCGGTTCCACTCTAATCAAAACAGTACTGGGAGCTTGGGAAGAGGCACACGATGCTATCGGGGTATTCTGTGATCTCTCTAAAGCATTTGACTGCGTCGACCACCGCACGCTAATTCTGAAACTAAAGTACTATGGAATTCGGGATAGATCTATTGATCTTGTAAATTCATACTTGTCGAATCGGGAACAAAGAGTGGCTATTGATAAAGCCACTTCTGCAGGCTCACTAGTTAAAATGGGAGTACCTCAGGGATCGATTCTGGGCCCATTTCTGTTTCTTGTTTATATAAATGACCTTCCACACACCATAAATGATAAAATGTGTAACATAGTCCTATTTGCTGACGACACATCACTTATATTTAAAGTAAATAGGAAAGATAGGGATCTTGTAGAACCCAATCATACTCTTAATTTGATATCTAATTGGTTTTCTACTAATAATCTTCTTTTAAATGCAAAAAAAACAAAATGTATTAGGTTTTCTACACTAAATGTATCGCATGTAGGTGCAAATGTAAAACTTGATGATAAAGTCTTAGATCTGGTTCCCTCAACGACCTTTCTGGGTGTAACAGTAGACTCTAAACTGCAATGGGGGCCCCATATACAGGCACTTGCAAGTAAACTGAGTTCTGCTGCTTATGCCGTTAGGAAAATACGACAGATGACAGATGTGCCTACGGCTAGGTTAGTGTATTTTGCTTACTTTCACAGCATTATGTCCTATGGCATTTTACTGTGGGGATCGGCTGCTGATGTTGAAACTATTTTTATATTACAGAAAAGAGCAGTCCGAGCTATTTATAATCTAGGCTGCCGTGAGTCGCTCCGGGAAATATTCAAAGAGATAAATATACTAACCTTACCATCCTTATATATATTTAGTAACATTATGTACATTCGGAAAAACATTGCCCAGTATAATAAGAAGAGTGACAACCACAACCTTAATACTCGCAATAAGGACAAGCTTGCAGTACCTGGTTTTAGACTTAGAAAAACCAGTAAGTCGTTTATGGGAAACAGTGTTAGATGCTACAATAAAATTCCACTAAGTGTCACTGATTTACCAGATACAAAGTTTAAATTATATATCAAACGCGTACTAATGTCTAAAGCATATTATAGCCTTAATCAGTACATCGAAGATAAAGATGTCTGGCATACGATTCCCTCCTGCACACTGCGACCCTCTGGCACCGTCTAACTGAACAAACGGATATTATTCAAATGCTTACTTATTGTAATTATTTTTTATTTTATTGACTCAATAAGTATGTCATTTTATCTTAGTTTTTTTATTCTAATGTTTCCAATTTTGATTGTTTTTTTTTCTTGACATTTAATTTATTTATTGCTAATATTTGGTTATATTAGTTTGACATTGAATCGCAATTATTAATGTTATTCTATTCTATTATTATTTCTACAAAAGGCTGTAAAATGTGAGGACCATGCAGCGTATAGTGTTACACTTTCATTATTAATATTTGGCTGCCTATTGTCTATCGGTATGAGTCTGTCATGCTCACTAAAATGTCCTGCTGATGGTGGCGTTGTGCATCGGGTCGTTGAGTTCCCTGCAACATGGTTGAGCTGAGCGACGCCGATGCATGCGTCATGCTCGTGAACGGGTGCTGTCTGTTGGGACTGGTCAGCTCGTAACTGATATGGCAATCATTTTAAAAGGCTAACTTTCTCATTGCTTTTCATGTTGTTAACTGCATGTACATTATTCTGCATTGTTCTCACATTACTACAATGAAAATTGTCAAACCATTTACTTTTTTTAAAAGAGTGTCTATGGAGTTTCTTGCCGGTTCTTCTCCAAAGGACCTACTACTTGGAACCGAGCCCCTAGTGTTGACCTTTTGAAAGCACCAGGGATCTGGTCTACTTGAAATAAAAACTATTTGACTTTGACTTTGAAAAATTAGTCTTTGAGCGCTGACCCGAGGTCTATGTGTATCTGTCAATGTGTTTCAAGTGCTTTTCAAAGTTACAGGCCTGTAAGGAACTGGTGGAAAAATGTTTGTACGTTGACGAAACGCTATGTTATTCCAAGCTCTGCTTACGAACAAAGTCACACCTCCCAACTCACACCAGACACACAAGCAACAACCATTTGCTCTAAATTGGTTGCAAGTGCAAGGCTATATTCGGTCTACACTGGTATGTTCTGACGTCTACTCGGTACGGTTTGGTACGAAGGTCCAAAGCTGCTGATTAACTGCTTCCTGTATATCTGATACTTGGTATTCATATTGTAATAGGGAAACGAACCCCGGAAATTAATAGGCTAACATATAGAAATAGTTGAAGGTCATTCGACGGAGTACTAGCACAGCATAGGATAGTGATGGAGTGATAGAGGTTGATGCCTCTAACATGGACTATTGTGCAGTTACGTAGGCTATGCGACCAGTAACAGGCCCGAGAAGGCGGCGCTTGTGTTAGCCGGTAAGAGTCCGGCATAACCCATTGCTTTTCCAGGGCGAAGGGTTTCCAGGATTATCACAGAAGAAAAAAACAAAAAAAAAAACTATCCGACTGGTTACACATTGGAAACTACGTAGCGATTCAGTCACAGGCCTATCGTACGTTGAGCTACCAGATGAAAAACTGACAAGTCCTGACTAAAAACCTGATTTATAAAAAAATGCCCTGACATTACTGCGGTGACTGCTCGCAATGCAAGTTTAGTATTTGATTTATGTGACAGCCGCCGCGCCGAGGACCCCCGACAAAAATATATTTTATTAAATATTCAAAGTCCGGCCGGAATCCTAACAAGTCAGGAGACAATCTTGAGGTCTGGTAACCCAAATCGTGGTACATATAAATCGCTAGCAGCAGCACAAAGGCGCTTCAGCTGTGAATAGGAAATGGCTAAATTGCGCGACTAAATCGCTATTGTATAACAGCAGTGGACTGTAACACGAGTTGATAGATTGAACCAGTGTTACGTAGTGCAATATTGAATCTCTACCGCTGTATACCGATATCCATCCGGTATCTCTGAATTGAAATCCGAAAAGGCCGCTGACCCAATTAGCCTTTCACAGTCGACATCTGCGTTGGACGTCGCATCGATAGTTTCGACTGACATCTTTTTTAGAACTATATTTTTCTTATAAAGTTATTCTAGGGTTGTTCCACAATCGGTGGTGACCTCTCGCTTCCGGCCGTGGTTCTGTCCATGGTCGGAAGCGAGAGTGCGTGGAAAGACGTCGCCTCCTTTTGCAAGGAGTTGATGGCGATCAAGAAGGGAGCGGAGAGGGAGAGAGAGGCGACTGTCACTCTCCCTTCCCGCGCCAGACACACCGGGCGCCGGAGGGCGCGCGACGATCTCCGGCCACGGTAGTGCGCCTGCGGGCGGCGGGTTAGGGGACCCGTCGCCCAAACAGTAATAGGCCCGAGAAGGCGGCGCGCAGTGTTCCTCGCACGCTTTTCAGGAGGATATGGGGCTAGGCCCCACAGTAGGAGAGGCCCCTGGCAACGCCTGCTGGGGTCGCGGTGCATGCAGCTGCGAATCCCGCGACCCCGGCCAAGGGTCAGGAGAAGGAACACCGTGGGTTTTTAGCCGATACGAGTCCGGCATAACCCTTCACCTTCCCCGGGCGGAGGGTATCCATGAGGATTTTCCCACGAGAAAAAAAAAAAGGCTTGTTTCACAAAAGCCGTCGCCTCCTTTTGCAAGGAGGTGATGGCGACCAAGGAGGGAGCGGAGAGGGAGAGAGAGGCGACAGTCACTCTCCCTTTCCGCGCCAGACGCACCGTGTGTGTGGCCTGCGGGCGGCGGGTTAGGGGCCCGTCGCCCAACCAGTAACAGGCCCGAGAAGGCGGCGCGCAGTGTTCTTCGCGCCTTTCAGGATATGAGGCTAGGCCCCGCAGTAGGAGAAGTCCGCCAGCCCCTGGCGAGGCCTGCCGGGGTCGCGGTGCATGCAGCTGCGAATCCCGCGATCCCGGCCAAGGGTCAGGAGAAGGAACTCCGTGGGTTTTTAGCCGGTAAGAGTCCGGCATAACCCGGAAATGAGGAAATTACAACGTTAAAAAAATTAATTTAAAAAAAGGGTTGTTTCACAAGAAAATACATATTCTCTTTTCTTTAAACTTCGTTTATACAAAAGGTCTCTAAGGAACGTCTCTTCAGCTCGTACGAGCCAGCTGCCGAGTGACACAATACGTGTTTGTTTGGTACATATTTAATATCTTCGCTGGGAGGAATATTGCGTACATTTATGAATATGATATTTTCGTGGAAACAATAATGAAGCAGCGGGAGAGACAGTTTTCCGGAATTAAAATTAATAGTGCTGAGATTAATGCAACGTTGTAAGTTTGTGAGTTTCATTGGTGTAGGTACAATGAAGGCCTGACTTTAGATCGCTACAAAAAAGGAAGATTGGTCATTCCAGTGTCTACAATTATTTTTATTTATGTTTTTATTAAGTATGCACAAAATTATAGCGAGGCGGACTTAATGCCTTAGAGCAATTACGCACTGTATCCGATCCGAATCCGTGAAAATACAGATTTAAAAAACTCGGACCGAATTCGGATATTGCTTTACGCACTGCATCCGATCCGAATCCGTGAAAATACCGATCTAGAGTAAAAATCTCGGACCGAATTCGGATGTTGCTTACGCACTATTCCGATCTCTGATCCAAATTCAAACAATTCAAGGGCCATCTTTGGCATATCCATTTGGCGTCCGATTTGAATCCGAGGTAGTGCGAAAGCGTTCATACAAACATTACTACGGCTACTTCGGTCCGTCAATATTTCTTCCGAATTGGAGACTCACGGATGACGGATAGAAATCGGATGACGGATGCCGAATGTAGTGCGTAAACTACCGTACAAATAGTTCTATGGCTACTTCGGAACGTATTTTCACGGATTCGGATCGGATGCAGTGCGTAATAGCTCTTAGGCATTTTCGACTAGTCGACCTTATGGTGGTGTAGAAACAAAACATGGTAGGTGCACTCACAAAATATTGTGTTGAAAATTGATATTCAAAATAAACCTTAACATTATATTTTATGCAACATATTACATATAAATACGTATAGATAAATTATGTTTCAGTATACTTGATATTTTAGATAGATAAACAAATAAATTGGTATGTCCATATTTCCATACAAACAAGGCGTACATAATACTGAATTACTGCTGAATTAATTTTCTTCTTCATAACAATAAATATTACTGCATTATACATTTTTATTTGTCAAGAAAGTTATGCAAGCCATTTTTCCTGTTTACTTAAATTGGCTAATATCAAAAATAACTTGGATGAGTCACTTCATAAGCAAAACCACAACACAGACAAAGTAACTTCGCTACAAAATATATAGAAGATTTGTTAGTTGATAAAATGAATATTATTTTGTTTTTTTACACGTAATGCACATAAACATTTGTGATTTCTAGAAATTGATACTTAACAGTTTTACTAAGTTAAAGATTAACTCCTTACCACAAAATCATGTTTAACAGTTGTTTAGACTACAATGCTTAAACACGTTGTTTATACAAGGTGTAACATAAATAACGCACAACCTCTTAAGGGGTCACTGTACTCATCATTATAAACAACTTTTACTATGGCACCAAAACCAGATATCGCGAAAAAAAAATCAGCTGTTCCCTACATTAATGTTCGCATAAATCGTTAAAATGTAGGGATCAGCTGATTTTTTTACGCGATTTCACATTTGTAATCCGCGATCCCGTAGTAAAAGTTGTTCATAATGATGAGCACAGTGACCCCTTAAGAGGTTGTGCGTTATTTATGTTACACCTTGTATACAGGGTGTAAACGAATTCGTGTAATTCCTTCAAACCACATTATCTATTAATGGTATAGATAAACCTCGCACGGGATTTAGATTGATTAAAAATAAAAATAAACTTCTTTTTTCCCAATTTTTTTTTTTTACGTGATACTAAATTTCGATGCTGTCCACAAATGAATGAAGGCACGGCGTCACAGCTGACGGGCACGACTAGCGCGATATCGCTCCACGCAGTCAGTTAACTCCAGACGCTAAAATAACTCAGATACAGAATAATATGTTTCATTTTTTGAAAACTTTTTTTTTGATTCTGAAAAAAAAACCCATGCAGGGTCAATCTGTGTCACTAGTAGATCACGTGGTTTGAAGGAATTACACGAATTCGTTATACGTATGTATATTGTATACATAAATTATATGTATCAGTATACCTGATATATTGGATAGATAAATAAATAAATTGGTATGTCCATACAAACAAGGTGTACATAATACTGAATGACTGCTGAATTTATTTTCTTCTTCAAAACAATAAATATTAACTGCATTATACATTTTTATTCGTCAAAAAAGTTATGCAAGCCATTTTTCCTGTTTACTTAAATTGGCTAATATCAAAAATAACTTGGACGAGTCATTTCACGAGCAAAACCACAACAGAGACAAAGTAAGTTCGCTACAAAATATATAGAAGATTTGTTAGTTGATAAACAGAAGTTTTTTTTTGTTTTTTTTACACCTAATGCATATAAACATTTGTGATTTCTAGAAATTGATACTTAACAGTTTTACAACGTTAAATATTAAGTGCCTTACCTGAAAATGTTTATGTTCATGTTTAACAGTTGTTTACGATACAATGCTTAAACACATTGTATGGAGTTTGACATTAGACAGCCTCCACGAGTGACGATACTTAAGTACGTCCAGCGCACCCTGGGCAGTCAGCCCCGCTACTAACCTTGCTGACTGGCTAATCTTTTCACCACAGCATGAGCTATTTTCGTATAGGTCGTGCTAAAATGTTTTAAAGAAAAGTAACGAAGAGTGCAACGCACTACACTAATCCATATAAATAAAAATGAATCGACAAAGTGCATGTGTACGCGCATAGCTTCCGAACGACTGCACCGAATTGGATAATTCTTTTTTTTTTGTGTGTATTTGCTATCGTCAGGACGAGGTTTGTATTGTCTCGAATTAAAAAATATGGCGGTACGAAGTTCGCCGGGTCAGCTAGTTTAAATTAAAAGTTTGTCATGTTTATTTAAAACTGTTCCACATTCTTCATTATCTACAGACACAAAATATGATTAGCACCTGCATAGTGTTCAACTAGCTAAGTGATGTAATAACACTTATCGTTTGAGGAGTACGAAGAGCTGTACAACCATTTTGAAAGCTCTATGCACCAAAAACATAGAAGTTTTAAGCACAGTTGAAAAACTAATAAACGTAAGTTTTGGTAATATGAGTACACTAAAACGGAACACTAAAAACTTAAGAGTTTGCAAAGTAAGTTTACAAACTAAAATATTAATGCATAACCGAAGTGGAGATGGTCTGGACATTTTTATTGAGTGCTAGACGAAAGTGGATCATGAGAACAATGGCATAGTTTAGCGGTAGCGGGTAGCGCTGGACAATGTTGACAAAGGAAGGTAGTCGTCGATATGGATCAACCTACCCGATGTTATAAAGGCGGTGGTCATTCGACGAAGCGGGGCATTCTGTGTAGATCAGCTGAAAAAGTCTGACCTTTTATATATCTGTTGTAATGTAACAGACGGCCCCAGGATCTCCTGAGCACGTCTGCTACACCAGTTATAAAGAATGGTGTAGAGCATTCAATACCTAGTACATATCATAACAATATTAAAATGCTTATAGAATAAGAGGCAGGTCAGCTTTACGTCCCTTGGGTAGTCAGCGAATTCCTTCTTGTAGTCACGGCGTTCGTCGATGGCCCACACAGCCATTTGATAGAAACCGGCGGCAGCAAACAGACTGGCTGTAGCATTTAGTCATGCCGGTAGATGTCAGCCAGTCCGATCGCCGATCTCGTAAGTGTAGTTAGGGCAGGAGACGAAGTGAAAAGAAGGGATAAAGATAAGATAAAGAAAAGAAAAGAAGAAAAAAAGAAGATAAGGGAGAAGGGGTTACCATCGGGGCGCAGCTTCTTTAATAGAATGTGAAGGCTCAGGTTGTCCAGCTCACATAAGATAAACTCTCGGAGCCTCACGCAAATAACGGGTGTTGCATATGTGGCACTCCACAAAATTAAACTAGTAGTATTTTTATACTATATTATATACGTGTACAGAAAATAAAACCACTTTTATCAAAATCACTTCATGTCTCTCCCATAATCAAGTCCCCGTTCTAAATTCTAATCTGTCATATAAAAAAATATAATAAGGGTATAGGTATAAAAAATGGCCAGTAGGTGAAAATGACGATGAAGGTGATACTACACTGTCTAGCTTATCCTTATTTTATGATCTTGTAATAATTGTGTAAAGTATTATAATGTGATCTACTTCATGTTACGAACACTAACCCAAATACAAGTACTCTCAGTGGTGCAGAGTCTATGTTGGTTTTATTTATTACATTTACCTTGCTCGCAATCCTGACATAATGATATTAGCTATAACTGTAATTATAGAATCACCTCTAAACGATTATGTTGCTGTGTCTTTTACAGTAGAGAAAGAACAGGCAAGCCTAGTATTGGCAGATAATCGGCTGGATGATGGACGACATTTAAACTGGAGCTGAATTAGAAGAATAGCGTTAGACAGTGGACAATTTTGCAATTATGAGAATGCTTTTGTCCGGAATGAGAGGGAGAGACGACTTCTTTTTTTGATGACAGTTCCATCGGGTTTATTTATTTAACACATTTGCATTGAATGCACAATGGTGGTACATAAGGCGGATATATATGTACCACATCTTATCTAGCTTGTCCGAAGCCAGATAAATCACAAATGATTTTACATTGTTATGTGTTGTTTAAAGGATAGATAATTAACTAACTCAATTATGTGTTATGTGTCACTAGTGTTATATTACGTTGATTGGTATTGTTTTGTTTTTAAAGAGTGCCAAATTCGACTTCGCGAATCAGCTCTTTAAATAAGGAATTGAAAAAAAGGTAAAGGAAACTATCTGATCAGATTTTAGTCTCACCCAAACATACGATATATTTGAAACAACTCTATTAAAAAACAAAATGATACTGCTACGACAAATAAAAATCCACAATTTCCCCAACCTACAATTATCTATAATTGTCCTAAATATTAGTGAGGCTCCCCTAATTCACACTATAAAAGCTTATAAAGGATTACGAGGTAGCCAGGTGTGAATGGACATTAGGGACAGAGGGACCCCGATACTATCATGTGGAATCATTTATCATATTTACATTGGAACCCCTCGAACCTGCACTTGTTTGGGCATTCAATTACGTAAATGTACAAGTTGATGTTTTACTTTTAATATTTGATGAACTGGATACACAACAAAGACTTGTCACTGGCAACGACAAGGATGGTAGTAATGTCGAGGGGAGGCCTTTGTTCAATAGAGATACACTGCTTGAAAGAAACACACAAATGAACAATATTTTACTGTCAACCAGTTGTTCACAGTCCATTAATTCATGTTTTCAATGTTTTTTTCTACCATCGATCGATTGCAGATTTCTAACTTCAGGGTGCGAGATTTCGATAAGCTAGCATGACTCTTAGCAGAAACCTTAAAGTCTAATATGCTTTTGAAGCCTAATCCGGGAACTTTTCAAGATAGTTTACTTTTGGATTAGCTATGAACATATCTTTCACCAACAGCCTAGCGCAGTCTACTACACCAAAAGCTATAACAATAGCAGGTATAGCATGACCACCGTAGATAAGGCTTTTGTCGACTGAGGCACATACAAAATAAAATATTGCCATTGTGTTTATGTTATTTTGTCTATTGTTTCATCAACAGAACCCTTGTCTACGGTGCGCGGTGGTCATGCTAAGGCTGCAGGAGTCTCCTAAAGAGATGTAGCCCTTATTCACGATCTGTCTGTACCGTAGACCGTTTCATGATTCAGTGTAAAACACATATTTTTAGATGGAACCCATCTGACGTAATGCGGCCGTTAAACAATTTGCCATAAATAGCCATCTGGCAGTAAATAAATTGTAATTATAGTTTGTAGCACCACACGCGAGTTTTGCAGGTGACGGTTTCACTGACTGACTACTAGTATTTAATGCTAAAAGACTAATAATAGTCCTTCTGTATTCCGTAGGTACAACTATAAATCTGGTTGATTTGACACAGACAAGAGCTACGTACTGAATTATTAGGTTGATTTTTAAGATCGAAAGTATTGACAAGTTTCCAAGCTCAAAGGTTTCGTTATTGGTCCAATAAGATATTTTTAAAGGGAGAAACAGTGTGGGCGTTTACACGATAAAACATTTCAATTCAGTATCGAATAAAATATCGAAGATAGAAAGAATCGAGAGATTGACACTTTATTATATTTTCTTAAGTTGATATTCACGCAAATAGCTTCGGGATGAGGAACAGATTATCTACTCCTATATGCTCTTTTTTCATTCCACTTCTAGACGGATTTTATCCTAAAGTACTTTATTCGTTACAGCCTTACAGGGCTGGTTTCCATATAAAATATCGTCATATAGAAATCTTTTACACTGTAACGACACGGATAAGGTACAGAATTTTATGAAAGGGCGGCCTTTGAAAATGTGACAAAATCAATGATCCGAATCTTTGTCGATGTGGCACAGTTGCTTTTACATGTTCACCCCTATTTATTTAACGGATGCAGTAGAGTTCCAAGCGATATTGGACATCAATAGCACATAGGCATTACAAAATCACTTTGAGGGCACCCTTTGAACCTTTTCAGTAAAGGTACACAAGCATGATGGGCAGACGATGTCGCAGATATCTTATCTCATACGTTAAAATAGTTAACGATCAAAGCCATATACATGGTGTAAAAAGACCCATCACATAGCCGAAATCTACGCACTCTATACATCAAACTAAATTACATTGACCAAAAATAATTGCTGGGAAACGACTTTCATTTTTTGGCATAAAAAACGCTTTTTTTTGTAGCGCGCAATGTGTGGTTGTGGCGATGCCACGCGTTTGCGTACATGCAGCGGCCACACAGCTGAGCCAAAGCGGTAGTGTGCGTTTGATATTCATTGCGTTTTTGTAACTTCAAATGCGTAATTTGTTAGGAAAAATTGAAATTTTTGATAATGTTTGTTTGGAAGAAAGTTTAGTATTATGACTTGGAATTCATATTTGGAAAAAACTAAAAAAATATGTGTACTTTGACTTTCAATATCTCCAGAACCAATGATTTCTTAGGTATGGTCTAGTAGAAGAAAATGATTCCAATGATGGGTAGAATATGTGGTTTTCGTTATCGTTAAGGGTCTTTTTACACCCGATATGATTACGAAGATGATCCTCATAATCATAGGAAATAATAGGAATATTATGGATTCAAATAGAGGTTCTTAAAACTGAAGAAATTTTTCTCCATCCGAGACGTGCACTATAAACAGCCTGTTGGCTGCTGAAGAAAGTTATTTTTTGACTTGACCGCGTTTGTTGCTGGTCACACCTTGGTAAGCGGAGACAGGGTCTAAGATGGAGACCACAAAAAGGATAGAGAGAGATTCCCCTATACCCCTCTGGGTTTCATATATACACGACGGAACACAGCAAACTGCTTGGCGCTAGACTTTAATGTTCAGGTGGTAGCGAGCCAGCACTCAAGCGTCCTGTGTTTTGTTAAATCTTACGGTTCTATTCCTGGCGTGCGGTGAGGAAGTTTTATATTCCAGCACGTCCTCACACTGGATAAAAGCGCGAGATGTTGTAAGCATCTTCCGCCATTGTACCCTTCATTAAATTATACTGTATAAGAGCTATGTTACAATTTTGGTGTACAATAAAGTATATTATTTTGACGACACGTTTGGTGCAGTGGCTAAGCGATTGGCTTCTGCGCTACGGGTCGTGGGTTCGATTCCCACACGGAACAAAAATTTGTATGGCCTACAGATGGTTGTTTCGGGTTTGGTCGTTTGTTTGTGAGATTTGTGTCTGTAAATGCACCCACGATACAAGAGAAATCTTAGTGTGGGGCAAAGTTATTAAAAAAAAAAAAAACTGTTCTATTCTTCCACAGCGTGGATCCAGTAGATTTATTCTTGTTAGCACGTCAACTAGCAAATAAATTAGGTACAGCATTTGTCACGCATTGACGATTTGACTTTATTTTTCCTTATCGCCTTAAATGCAATAAGTTTCTAAAAGTGTTTACAATTTAAACAAGTTTCGTGCTTAAATTCGTCATAACACTGTGTAATCACTATTTTTGTAGTGCATGTTTTATGTGTATGTATGAGTGTATACATAATTACACACGCAAGCATACCGCAGCAAACCGATGTTTGTCCGACAACAGTCGTATACCTACAACGTTATTTTTAGTACATATACAAAAACCGAGACACCCCAACAAGATTTTCATCAGAACTGCCTGAATATGTGTTTTTTTTTAAAATAAATCTCCAAATTACACCGTAGTTTATGTCACGTTAAGTTCCCTAGTAAAGTGTGAAATGCCTGAGATGTGCTATGCAGGGGTTGTCCAATACACGGAAACTGACCGAGCGGACCATCTCAAGCCTCAAGGTGTCTATTCCCGTCAACTGTTATTGGTAGAAACCTACTGAAACAAAATTGAAAGCTGAATTTATGTACCAAAGTATAAAGTGCAGACATGCAGAACATTTTCATCAAATCGGCCCGAGGTGTCTTGATAGCATTCGTTCTGCGTTGACGTGTGTTTCCTCAAAGTTGTCCAGACTTTTTTGTGGGGACTTTGCGTTTAAGTCTCACCCCCGGTTTCATGTCATGTCAAGTGCTGTGATAGTTTGTTAGTATTTTGGTCGACCAATCACAGTTACACCGTTCCGTGTGGAACGTAAATAATAGGTCTATCCCATCTCTTCCGATGGGTGTCGTAAAAGGCGACTAACAGCGGTTACGCACTGCATCCGATCCGGATCCGTGAAAATACGTTCCGAAGTAGCCATAGAACTATTTGTATGGTAGTTTACGCACTACATCCGGCATCCGTCATGCGATTTCTATCCGTCATCCGTGAGTTTCTAATTCGGGAGAAAAATTGACGGACCGAAGTAGCCGTAGTACTGTTTGTATGAACGCTTTCGCATTACCTCGGATTCAAAGCAGACGCCAAACGGATATACCAAAGATGGCCCCTGAATTGTTTGAATTTGAATCAGATCGGAATAGTGCATAAGCAACATCTGAATTCGGTCCGAGATTTTTACTCTAGATCGGTATTTTCACGGATTCGGATCGGATGCAGTGCGTAAAGCAATATCCGAATTCGGTCCGAGTTTTTTATATCCGTATTTTCACGGATTCGGATCGGATGCAGTGCGTAATCGCTCTTGGGGATTCATTAGAGGATGTGCAACAGCGTTCTCTGAGTATTTTAACAACCATACTGCGATCGCCAACCAGCCTGCCAAGCGTGGCGATTATGGCAAACACCCCCCTATTGGGGGAGGCGGAGGCCTATGTCCAGCAGTGGACGTCTTACGGGTGCATCATCATCATCATCAATCACATTAGTTGACGTGAGATTTGATGACAGGTTAAATTGGTCAGTCTTTCAGAATCCGGGGGTCAATGTTCTATTTTCAGAGGTTATTATGAGACCGATTTATAGCCAGTCATCTAAGCGTTTACTAAGCATCGACTTGACACTGAACTACAAAGCGACGAGTTTTTTATGCGCACATTAAATTTTTATGAACATTTGAAATGAACGGTGTGGAGGGTTTTATTATAGGTACTGGCGAATGATTGTTTACCGAAATACAATAAAGTTTATGAGCGGTGGAATAATTTGTTTTCTATACCAAGTGGTTCGCGGATTCGCAAATGGGATGGGGGTTTTTATTCTTATACGGTATGTAAAATAACAGAGGGCAATACCTTAAACCCGTTAATCTGCATCAATAATAGATTAAAATCAAAATTTTAAATTACAAAAAAAATATGCGAAAAAAATAATGTAAAACATTTCGGAACGGCCTGTTTAAAGGTACTATTCCGAACTGAGCTGCCAACTGCAACTGGCGACGGCACGTGCAGCGGCTAGAGGTGACGCTGGTGTGGCGAGTGTCGTGCGTGGTGCGACTACATACAGTCGCTGCACGTGCTGTCGCCAGTTGCCATTGGCAGCTCAGTTCGAAATAGTACCTTAAGACTAAAATAGTAGCGTAGATAGGTTAAATGTGATGTTGCTGTGTTTTCCAAATTGATAGACAAGTACGCATGTACAGAGAGAGAGTTGCTTTTACGTTCCAATACATATTTTATTGTATTTTTTTTTTGTTTGCGTTTTTTCTTTTAGTATGTACGGTCGCTTTACTATTGCTGGTTAACGGGAACGCCATTCGTTAGTTAACATACTGTATGTAGAACCCCCATGACTTTTTTGGGTAAATGAGAAGCCATATTAGGAGCCAAGAATCTAAGGTTATTTTGATAGCAGTGCCTTTTTCTTTCGTGAGCTGATAAGGAATACTCCAAAAATCAGCAGGACAAAGTCTATGGATCACATCCTTGGATCCACATGTGAGGTCATTCCAAAAAGGTTGTAAAGAAGCAACGGACGTATAGAACTATTAAAGGCCTTGTCACACTGGATGCGTTCTTCCGGTCTGGTCAAATCGAACGCAGCCCGCATCCTATGTGAACATCATGGTCAGGGCAACCGGTCAGCGATCCGGGCACGGCATCCGATCAGCGATCCGGGCACGGTCAACGATCTGACGGGCAAAGTAAACAGCGGCCATTTCATATTTGATTGCGTGTAGTTGTGTTTGTATCGATGTTTTGTGTTCGGTAAACATCAAGTATCGATGTTCAGCTTTTGATGTCATTATCGATGTCATCATTGATGTTTTTGCAACATCGATCACCCCTATGAACTGCCCGGACTGCCGCCCGTCGCCCGCTGCCCCGCCTGCCCGCAACCGGGCAGCCCGACCGCTACCTTCCCACCCCCACCCGACCGGTGCGTTTCCTACGTTCTTTGCTTGTGCCCGCATAGTCATGTCGTAATTACATAAAATATAATATATAAAACGCAAATGATGTTCACATAGGACCTCACACCGATAATTCAGCCCTCATCAAGCTGTCTCCCCCCCCCTAAGCCCCCGCCAGCAACGCCCTAAGCCGAGGTCCGAGTCCCACTAGGGGTCGCCCTTAGTGCTGTTGTTGCAGGTAGTCATGATGTTAGTGTAGTACAAGTAGTTAGCTTAGGTTAAGTATTTAACTTCCCCCCCCCCCCCCCCCCATTGGCTGGAGACCCTTCAGGTCTCGCCAATAACTGCCCGGTTACGTAGGAAGGGTCCCCTAGGACCACCTACAGCAGTCCGAAAGAAAAAAAAAAAAGTTCACATGGGATGCGGACTGCGTTCGATTTGACCGGACCGGAGGACGCAGAACGCATCCTGTGTGACAAATCCTTAAAACATGTTATGGCGTTCCTAGCAATACCATGTACGCAGCAAAATTTACATTTCGTAATCACACGATTAAAACGAGCTGTTGAACTAGAAATCTAGATATTACTGCACACTGTAGGCTGACATAGGAATATTCATTATGATGTCGGAATTTATTTTATTTGTGTAACCTTCAAGTTGAGTAGGTGTGGGTCAAATGGACAAATACTATTTTTGAGCGTGCAATAATTATGCGAAACGACAGGTTTTTTTGTTTTGTTTGTTGAAGAAAACACATTTTTTTACATGTATTTGAAACCTTTGCGATCAGGTAGTGAAGTGCCCAGATTTTACGTAATAAATATTTAGTAATGAAGGACTAAGACTTTTTTTCCTTATTTTTGCCTCTTCAATTACATATGCGAATGATACCTATACTCATAATTATCATACGTAATCATCATCATCATCATCAGTTGTTACGGGCAGTCAGAAGTCCGAAAGTCTGACAATCGGACAGCCTTATGATATCGGCATTGCCCAGTAACTGGGTTGCGGAGGCCTAATGTAAAATACTGGTATCTAGCCGCATCTGGATAGACTGGAAGCTGATCCCAATTTGGATGGGAAAATGCTAGGCAGAACACACACACACAAAATTATCGTATGGCGGTATATTTTTTACTGTTTGCCTAGAAAATGATGAAATATTTATAGACGTAGGTAAGTACACAGATCAAAAGTGTCTAGGGATCAACATATATTTTTGCAATAACTTTTCTCCTGATTGATATTAATTAAAATTTTCTTTAAGGATTCATCAAATAAAGTGTTTTCGTTTGTCACAGTAACGATAAACCAAGTCACCTTTGCATTAATAAAGAAATTTGCCATTTTCCTAATAAAGGGATTTTTGACATTTGAACCACTAACACAAAAGTTCGAAAAAAAGACTGAAATAACAGTTTTCTTTCAAATTTTATTGGGTAACTTAAACAATTAATAATCCGTGTTTCTACCGCGAACACTAACAACACAAGAACATCGGTTTGGCATACTCAAAATGAGTTCATCCAAATCACGCTGTGGAATGGCCGCCCATGTTCGTTGCAACAACAAAAAAAGGTCTTCTTGCGACTGGATACCCTCCATATTCGGCAGAGCTCTTCTCTGTAGCATATCCCATGCATGCTCAATCGGGTTCAAGTCTGGCGACTGAGCAGGCCAGGGCAGGACATTGATGTTAGCTGCGGCGAGAGTCTGTCTTACAACTCTTGCGGTGTGCGGTCGTGCATTATCATGCATTAACTGAAATAAGGGACCGATTTGCGCTTGTAGAGGAACGATGACGTCTGATACAATCGTCTCAGCATAAATTTGAGCGTTGAGGTTGCCTCTGATCCAAATCAACTCAGTTCTTCCGCCGATCCAAATACCCGCCCATACCATGATGGTTCCACCACTATAAGGATGGACTTCCTGGCAGGATTTTAATCGCTGTTGGCGTCCAGGGGTTCTCCAGTGTCGTATACGTCTTGTATCCGGTCTCATACCAAAACGAGACTCATCAGAAAAGCACACGAAACGCCATTGTTCTTCTGCCCAATTTCTGTGTCCAAGAGCCCATTGATATCGAATCCTACGATTGTGCATTGCTATAGGTGGTACCCGTAGCGGTCTTCGGGAATGAAGGTTCACTTCATGCAAGCGGTTTCTGACTGTTTGGTCGCTAATTAAGTTCCCTGAAGAGTGATGAAGCCTCACGGCTAACATCATGGCGGTTATTGTTGGAGCTCTTCGAGTTAAGATTTGAATGTATCGGTCTTGTCTCCGTGTGGTGCAGCGATACCGTCCTCCATGGCGCTCAGCCACGGTACCAGTGCTTCGGTAACGTGTCCAAAGTCGACTGATAACACTCTGACTTGTATTCAGAGCTAAAGCCACAGTACGTTGCCGGGAACCAGCTTCTATCATTCCCACGGCTCTGAGCATTTCTTCCCTGCTTAAATGACGTCGCCGCTCCATAATAACGTTGGTTTTAATCAGTAGTAGGGAAACAGTAGCACTAATAATGTCTTCAATGCGTTGTATGTTTTTATAGGGAAAATATTGACAGCTGATTTTCATCTTTTACTCGAATTTGATTCACAGTTCCTGATTCAAATTATGAAATGCACCAAAAAGGATCCATATAAATTTATAAAATCATAAATTTATTACAAAGCCACATCTCAATCTCAAGAAATCCGCATAAAAATGCTTGATCCCTAGACACTTTTGATGTGTGTATATTGACTGCAAATAAAATATTTTTACAAAACCAATAAAACTCTTAAGTGGTTTTGTTCCGAGTGGCGTTTGTTCAAAATTGAAATACACATTAAGGTCATCTGAATGTCGTTCTGTTTTCTTTTTTGTGATTAGGTACTTATACTAGCTTTAGCACGAGACTTCGTTCGCATGACTTACACGATTTACAACCTGGGGGTCTACTCCCTAAGCACGAAGTCCGTGGTTTTGACCTTTTTTACGAGCGTTTCCTACTCCCTATCACCTACGGACATACGATTATTGGGTCATTCCCAGTTGCCCCCACCGACAACGCCACCACTGGTGGCATATGGGATTTTTTATACTAAAATGTACACAAAAATCCCATTTGCCACTAGTGGTGGCGTTGTCGGTGGGGGCAGTTGGGAATGACCCCGATTATTTCGGGGCCCGAACTAAGAATGAATGACAACACGATTTGACAGTTGTCCCTACTACCGATATGTTTTTTCCCGTCCGAAAATATGAACTTGACACTTGTTTTGTTCACTTCTACGTAGTGGGCCACTTTCGGACGGTTGATTAACTTCGTTGACGGACTTAGGGAGTAGGCACCCTGGTATTCCGGGATGGAGGACGACCGACTGTGGTGCAATTCGAGAGAGGTCTATGTCCAGCTGGACTGCGACAGGTCGAGTTAATGGATTGATGAAGAGAGCTTTTACAAGCTTGACCTATGTGGGGACATGGGTTAGCTGTTCACATAAAGCTTACCAAAAGACTGGGTGCATCTTTCCAAAGATTGCTAAGCAATGAAGTAAAATACAAAGAATCTAGTGAGCGGTCTATCATTAATAATTATGCATAATATACGAGTTGAGGAAAATAAGTAGGAGTGCTGTGGTCTCTGAACCCAACAATTATTGATGCACGTGCCATCGTGTGCCATTCGCTCGGAATTATATTGATGCCGATTAGTTCCGCTGCCGTAAGGGAAGACGTGCGTAAGTAACTTGTTAACTACTTTGCCGTCATTACCACCGTAGACGAGGGTTTTGTTGACAGAAAAAAATTAAATGACATATTCACAATGAAAACATGTCATTTTGGCATCATTTCCGTCGACAAAAACTTTGTCAAGCTATGCCTGCTGGATTGATTCATGAATGGAGGTATTGGTCGAGCTAAATTTCCTAGTAGAGATGCGACCAGTGATAATAAAATAGACTACCGATAGTTATTTTGGCAACAGTTTGGTTTAATCGTCTGAAAGTTGCCAGGAAGCCAATTGCTATGTTCCATAGATCAATCATACTGGACGGTGGCTGTAAAAAGGTAAGGCTTTACAAACAGGTGGTATTTCATTTATTCTCATCTTTATAATTATCAAGTTACGTAATTTTTACGTAATACAAACATTATGTTTTATAAATTATGATTTATCACACCTAAATATAATAAACAGGTGTTTCCTTCCGAATGGGTGGTTTATGAATGAATTTTAATGTGTAGACTGTTGGACAATGCTCTATTCAAGTCAGGAATTACCCATTGTTTTTTTTTTAATAAGTCTGTTAAGTTATGTGTGATAGTAACTTCTTTGATTAGTTATTCCTATGTCAAGAGTGGTTTATGTAAGTTCTTCATATTATGGAGTTTCTTGCCGGCTATTCTCCATAGAACCTGCCTTTTGGAACTATGCACCTAGTTTTGACATTTAAAAGTGCCTGAAATCTGATCTATTCGGAATAAAAAACTTTGAATTTATGGTTCATTAATTAGGCACCAACTGGTTCAATTTTCATGTGTATTTTAAATAGTACTTTTAATAACTCACCTTGATAGTTATACGGTCGAAATATGTTTATCGCCCTGAATTTCGTGCAGGTGTTTGCGCGATAGATTTTTAGGAACACAATGGCGCATTTAATTAACAGCGTTCTAAGCATGGCCATTTTTTTAGCAAAGTTTATTTAATAGTTTTTACAGTAACTGTTTACTACCAAAGTATAAATACGTGAAATTTCGAAGAGGCTAAGTTCACGCCGGCCAAGATATTATTATATCTAAATACATTAGCAAGTTTATATTGCGCAAGTTATTGAAGCAAGTTTTGTTAAAATCTACACGGGCACCTTGCGGCAAGTCAGGCAAGTCGGTTAAACTTCCAAAGTCTACTTGCTGCGGCGTGTGCACAGTGAAAGTCGGCTGCAGAAGTCGACTTGCACAAGTTAACTTGCTAGTGGATTTAGCGGTTTAGGCTTATATCAGAGGAAAGAGCTGTACCTAGACTCCGTCTTTGCAGGTACTCAATAATACATAATTCTGGAATAATACATATTTCTGGAAATAGCAAACCATTTCTTATGTGGGTGGGAAGTCTATGGGGAAGGAGTAGATATTAAAGGATAACTGATGGCCACACCTCAGCATATTTATGTCCGCACCTGGGCACTGGCCTCTGTACAAAAATAGTTCTCATCCACTAATTAATATCAATGTGAATTTAATCTGATCAGATTCTTATAAGAATCGTAGGTATAACAATCATTATTATCATAAATTGGCCAATTACCATTAAGTTGTTGTTACTGCATTTACAGCTTGTGATTTAGCTTCTTGTTTGAGTTATGCAAATCACTGCCTGTTGTGATAGATTGCTATTAACAGCTGTTTACATAACTAAATACATGAACTTTGGTACTTGAGATTTATAATTTATTTAAAATACCTAGTATTTTTTTCAGTTAGTTTTTTTATAATAAACATTTTTGAAAGTATTTTTTTTTGTAGTTTGAAATTTAAAATATGATTTTTAATTTAATAAAAAATAACAAAGGCTTCCGTTTTATTAAATAAAATCTAAACTCACCAAAACTTCATGGTGGGTCCTATTGCCCCTGTGCACCCACTGAACATTGGGCGGCGGTACAGTGTCCACACTGCCACAAGGTACCGTCACGTTAGTACCCTTGTCTGCAGCTACATCCCTGATCTCCACCTCCTCGGCTAGAGCCAAGGGGAAGGCTACAAAATTTAAAAAGATTTAAATATTTTTTTTATTGTGTAAATTAAATGTCGGGGATTTTTTTACAGTAAAAACATAAATTAGAATTTAATTTAAGCCGGTTTACGCAGAAATATAATTTATTTACCTTCAATTCCAAGGCAGAACACAGACAACAATATACGCTCGAAAAACATTCTACTAAAACTACATCTAGACACTTAGAAAAAATTCTCGAGCTATACTCTTTGTAAAGTAAAAAAGATTTATTTCCTATCTATTTATTTTACATTACACAGAATTAATTAAACGACGGAAGGCGAAATAATAGGAAACAAATCTCACAACAAACGTTCTCACTACATTGATAAAAGTCATAGACTAATTTGATTTTATCGTAAATTATGTTGCTATATCTCATTTGTCAAATAAAATATTGCTATACAAAAAATAAAATGTCATTTGCAAATAAAGATTTCTGTACACTAGCGAAACCAAAACTTTTAGGCTAATAATCTAGAAAATTTCTAAATATTTTTAATTTGTAATGTTACTTAATATTGCCTCAGCCGATACAGTAACAGTTACAAATAATAAGTATGTCAGAACAAGAAATAGATACAATTATCGCTCGTGAAAGCACGCTTTAAAGCCAAAGACAAACGTACTACTGTCATCTGTCACATTTTATGTTTTGTGTTTACAAAACTTTTTAAGTTTATGTTTTTATTACATTAGAGTCGGATAATATGATATTAATTCTAAAGATCCATAAAATTATCGGATTTTTATCATTTTGTGAAAGTGACATTTCATTTTTCTGACAAGGTGTCAAATGTGACTTGTCTGTGGTATTACAATGCATGGTCATAGACTAAAATATAGATTTTCTTCGGATATGGCCGCTGTATCGGCAATACAACATCTGCAATGTTTTGTAAATTCATTTTTATAAAATGAATAAGGTGTTTTTTACTTATGTATAGTGATTAGCGGACCGTGCAAAGTGCTGTGATATTTGTAATGGATGCAGAGAGCGAGTACGAAATAAAGAGAGTTCGTGAGGCCATACAAACGATAGAGACTATCCAGTCCATGATCGACGTTTCAGCTGATAGACTCGAGGGTTTGCGGACACAATGCTCGACGAGCGCCGAGCTGACGCAGCAAGAGATCCGGACCCTGGAGGTATGGGTGCTAACCTTCACAACTCGTTATACATGTAAGGGAAATAAGCAATGCCCTTGAAAGTATTATTCTGAGAGGCCGGGATTCAAGGACTTTGCTGCACTCAAGGACTGGGGTGAATAGTTCATTGCCGTTGTGCTGGAAATCGTTGTCGTACGCGCGCGCCGCTCCCTCTCACCTTGAATGTTTACCTTTTTTAATTTCACGCGATAAAAAGTTGCACTAATCATTTCGTTTGTATGTATTTGAATTCTGATGCCAGTCTGGTTGTGAAATGTATTCTAACATAAAATTAGAAACATAATGTGCGTAGATATTCGTGAAAATGTAGGTTTGTGTGTTAGCAAATGAAATTATGCGAAATACCATGTTTTAAACATTTTTTATCAGAAAAAAAATGCATTCCACAAGAGAGAGTAAATGATTGCCAGTTGTTTGGTCAATAGAAAGAATTTACATTGATCCACTGGTTTCTAATGCTACAGATAATGATTAACTCTATTCTGTGTACAGTACAGTGATTTAAATTCTTCAAGACATTTTATTTAAGTACTTAATAAACATTTGGATTTTTTTTCTCAACTTTTTATTGTGTCTTAATTGCTATAGAAAAACATTATCACCAAATAAATTTTGATGATACTTACAATTTTTCTTTTGCAATTAATTTTAATATTTTTATTATTTAAATTTTAGAAACTTATTCCTGTGATGTGAATACTAATGAAACTGAAGTACACATAACATTTAATTAGTCTGGTTCTTGGAAATCCTAGCAGAGAGAAGGCATTTAAAAAAAATAGCATGCTTTATGGTGCTCTCTGGTAAATACATACCTTATGTAGATACCATTGATATGGTATCTCAGTTTTATTTTTTTTTTTGCTCTTTTGGTGTCTGGGCCGGTGACGACTGTTCTGCCAGCGTCATGTTGTGACGGCATCTCAGTATTTTTTTGTAAGGCGAGCAAAAATTAGGCTTTAAAATGTTTTTCTTTAAAGCAAATCCACTGTTTACAGATGGCTATCTAATTAAAGGTTTGCCACTCTAAGGAGAACTTAATACAATCAATACAATAGAATTCCGTACACACTGACCCGTCTCTTGCGCCTTTAAGGTCCCTGATTCACATATGTATTTGTCCCATCAAAACGTAACAAGCAAGTAACAGGATTGTGTTATACCGGAATGTGCAATTGGAAAAATTGGCTATTAATTTTAAATGTATGGTACCGTATTTGACATATTACTGTCAACTACCAACAAACTTGTAACACGGTAGTGTTATTTGCGTGTTACTATTAAATTACATAAGGATGAAGAAGAAGAGAGAATGAGCCATGCCACACAATTCAAATTCAAAGACGACACGTTTGGTGCAGTGGCTAAGAGATTGGCTTCTGCTTTATGAGTCGTGGGTTCGACTCCCACACAGAACAATAATTTGTATGGCCTACAGATGGTTGTTTCGGGTCTGGGCGTTTGTGTTTGTGAGATTTGTGTCTGTAAACTCACGCATGATACAAGAGAAATCTTAGTAAGGGGAAAAGCTTATCATAAAAAAAAAAAACAACCATTTTGATAATCTGTTGTCAACCGAATTGGTTTGTAATCGAATCATTTGACAACTAATGGAATCATTCTGAATCAGGGGGCTGATACTAAACATCTGAGTAATGTTATGAACTCGAAATTAAAAACATTTATTAGTACTTCATCCTCAAAACACCTCTTAAAAACTAGTTCCCCGAAACATTATCTCCAAAAGAAATCAAATGACACATTAATAAAGCTATACACACAAAAATTTGTCACACACAATTGTGCCAATGTGTCATCCGTGCCATAATATTATCAACAATGGCCGAGCTATTCAGCCAAGTGATTCAATGCTAATACAGATATGCTTCAGCACACTGATTGAAGTTCATATTATTAATTAATTGATAGTTTCAATTTAAGTAATAAGTGTCTGATAAAGGTAAATTTATAAAAGATTCCCTATGCATGGTGGAAGGTGTCTCTAGAAATCTAAATCAACATCTCTTTGGAATTAAAATACTTTTGGATTATAATTATGTTGAATTTTAAATTCTTTTAAAGCTCTTTTCTGTGACCCTTTTGTTGTGTAGTACCCATGCATATGACTCGCTAAATATATTTAATATGTCATTGTTTTTTATTCAATTGTTTGAAGTTGATAGAGACAGAACAACGTTTTAAATGTTAACTAGCCGCAGAACACACTCACAATCGCTTTCATTTTGACAATACCACAATATTCATTGGATGGTGCATAGCTCTGGAAAAGAAGGTTGGCTAAAACAAACGATGCAATGGGCATTGTTAAACTGTCGAATTCAAAGTTATTGCAATTGTGAATCTGTTAGAGTTGATAGTAACTATAAATTCTTTGCGTACAATATTGTTGTTTGTTTAGTGCATATAGTTTATTGACAAATACTGTTTACTAACAAATCATTTGTATGCTAAATTGTTTTCATAAACAATTAGCGTTCAGGTCCACATTATTATGGTCATATGATGGCCATATGTTATATTTGAATAAAAAATCAACTTTAATATGTTTGTGGATGATTGTTAGCTACTTTATTGTAATGTTCTAATTGAAAGAGAAAGCTATGGCCACTCCCGACTATCTCGACCGCATTGCTCTAAGGTTTTTTTTTTCGTTGTAAAATCCTTCGTCCGGGGAAGGCGAGGGGGTATGGCCGGACTCTTACCGGCTAAAAACCCACGGTGTTCCTTCTCCTGACCCTTGGACGGGGTCGCGGGATTCGCAGCTGCATGCACCGCAACCCCGGTAGGCCTCGGTCCGCCAGCCCCTGGCGGAGCTCTCCTTCTGTGGGGCCCCCACGTCCTCCTGAGAGGCGCGCACGGAACACTGCGCGCCGCCTTCTCGGGCCTGTTACTGGTCGAGCGACGGGTCCCGTAACCCGCCTTCCGCAGGCCACACTACGGTGGCCGGAGATCGTCGCGCGCCCTCCGGCGCCCGGTGTGTCTGGCGCGGGAAGGGAGAGTGGCAGCTGCCTCTCTCTCCCTCTCCGCTCCCTCTTTGGCCGCCATCACCTCCTCGCAGAAGGAGGCGACGGCTTCCCACGCACTCTCGCTCCCGACCATGGACTAAACCACGGCCGGAAGCGAGAGGTCACCACCGACTGCCGCGACTAGTTCGCGGCGCTGTGTCGCCCACGCAGGACACGCTTGCAGCGTGTGCAGTAAATACTGAGTTCTGTCTGTCTCATCTCTTTATCGTGATCGTGACGATTTCATATAGTTCGAATCTTTCATATAGTTTCTATGCATGTTGCACATTTTAAGATAATTCAGAGATCCAGATAAATTATTGTAGATCGTTAAAATATTGCTGAGATGTTTGTTACGATTCAATGAGTAGATCGCGATGCGAATGGGCGATTCGCAAGATACCTAATTACAATGAGAGGAGAAACTAATAATTATAGAGTAACAATCATGAATACTGTACTGTTCATGTGGTATAGAGAAAAGATGATCGGCTTTCTCTGATAACCAGCGCTGTGGCTGTGGCTCTGTTTCGTACGTGTGTCATCACACAGCATTATGCTGACTGATAGCGGTTTTGAACGGATGTGATGCATATTTTCGCAATTTGCTGATTTATAGGGGTTGTCGGGTCGCATAAAATAAACTTTTTTTTTTGTTTTTTTTTTCTCATACCTATCGACTTAATGAATTGATTTCGTCGAGGGTTTTTCTTTCGAGCAATACTAAAGGTACTATTCCGAATTAAGCTGCCAACGGCAACTGTCGACAGCACGTGCAGCGACTGCATGTAGTCGCACCACGCACGAACTCGCCACACCAGCGTCACCTCTAGCTGCTGCACGTGCTGTCGGCAGTTGCAGTTGACAGCTCGATTCGGAATAATAGGTACAGTCAGCAACAGAAGTCGTTGAACATAATTTATTTCCAATATTTTGTAATCATTATTATTTAGCATAAGTTACTGACTAAAGTAAATTATAAAACAACTTGTCATAATTGAATCACAAAAGTCGCTGAACTCGGTTAAACCATTAATTGCTGTACATTACTACCGACAAAATTGTATGATCTGTAATAAATACAAAAGTCGCTGAGCATAGCTAATTTCCTATATTCCTGTTCGTTAAACCCGTTTGCTCCAAGCCACTATCTGGCGAAGCGCAGCGCACCGTATTTTTATAATCAAAACATTGCCGAATAAACACAGCTACTAGTTCAGAATACAAATTAAATATAATTTAAATACTATTAATAGGCAGCTGAATCAAGGGTTTGATTCAGAAAGCGGTACTTCTGGACACGGCGCATTTTGTTAGGAAGTTCCTCTCTCTGGAGCCCCGCCGGTAGCTTGGACCCTATTTCCGATGCCGCGTGCCGATGGGCTACTATTGTTTTATATTTTTAAATGTGGATTGTTTTTATTTTTTATAACGTATGTATTTAAAAATATAATTTAACATGTATTTATAATGAATAAACGAATATTAATACATATTGAAATTAAAAACAAGGACAATATTTATTTATTTCTAGTATAAAACAAATATCGATAATGTGTAGGCATCTCATACATAATAAAATACAGAACATAAAAATATATTAGACAGTAATACCACAATATTTAAAAAACAATTACGTGTTTACGATATGTTTAAATGCGATCTTGTTAGGGTTCCGTACCCAAAGGGTAAAACGGGACCCTATTACTAAGACTCCGCTGTCCGACCGTCCGTCACCAGGCTGTATTTCATGAACCGTGATAGTTATACAGTTGAAATTTTCACAAAAATGTATTTCTGTTGCCGTTATCACAACAAATACTAAAAAACAGAATAAAATAAATAATTAAGGGGGCTCCCATACAACAAACGTGATTTTTTTGCCGTTTTTATAGATAGTTTTTATAGGTACGGAACCCTTTGTTCGCGAGTCCGACTCGCACTTGGCCGGTTTTTTATTTTTCTAAACAATAAATGAACCGGCGTTGAAACTGAGTAACTTTTCTAAGTGAAAAAACATAATTGAAGGCAGAAGAAAAAATAATAGGTAATGTAGTGTTTTGTATTAAAACCTATAATGTGTTAAAACCTTTGTGTGTACGTTGTCTCTACTGTCAATGAAAATTAAATTAAACTTAAAAAGCGTTCTGCGATCACGATTGTTTTCTTCAGTATAATTCGTCTTACTGTTGTGTGTTCTCATAAAACAGATTATAATAATTACAATTAATCGCTTATCTATATTATTGCATTATTCAAGAGAATAAATAACTCGATCCATAATGCCTTATAACGCACATATTGGTGAACACGAACGCCATAGGATTGTTTTGTTAAAAAATGTAACGCGTATGGCTTTCTATACCAGCGCACGCTCTTGCGGTTCTTTTTAAAATGACTGTTTTAAAACGGTTCGTGCTAGATTTTGGCTGAAGGTATATTCGACGCGATTCGATGATAACTGACTACTAAAATCAGGCTACAGTGCATGTTCATATAGTATAAGCTGTATGGCGCTTCTAGCATTTGAAAAAAAAAGGGGTGCATGAAAAGAGCCTCCACGAGTGACGATACTTCGGTACGTCCGGCGCACCCTGGGCAGTCAGCCTCGCTACCATCCTTGCTGACTGGCTAATCTTTTCACCACGGCATGAGCTATTCTTGTATAGCTCGTGCCGACACGATAGAAAAAGAAGCATTTGAAAACCGCTTGCGTAAAATCATATAGCAACTCAGTGCGTGCTTAGTCGGGCTGATTTTACATCGTCAGATATCTTATAACTGCGTAATTAAATTGACGTTTAACAGATTTTGTACTTTAGCACGGTTATTAATCCGAAACATGGTTAAAATTAACCGAGGTATTTTGTAGGTATTTATTACGAATTCAATTCCTGAAGTTATACTAGAAAATGTAGCAAATAAAAATGACAGTTTCATTCAAACTGATTGTTTCGATTTTAATGGATTTCGCGTGGAATAAATTTCAATTTCCTTACGATGTTTTCCTATATCTTGACTATCAGATTATATTATAAACAAAAGACACGTCAATGACGTCACGCACGAAATGAAAGGGATATAGCCATAAGAAGAAAAAGATAAAATGCTGTTTTGACACAATAGTACACATTGTATCTATTTTTGAACTTTTAATTTATGACTCTACGTACAATCAAATACAATTCATTTTACGTTGCTATCCTGAATTTCTGAATATCGTGTTGCTTAGTTACCTTTGAATGTTTAGCTTGTTTACTTACCATAGACCTTTAGTTTGTAAATAAGTATTTGACATTGTGACTGCTCAGATATATTTGGAGTTTATGATGCTCAAAACAATTTGAACAGTTTTGTTGAATATTTTTTTTTTGGGTATCTTGAATGTGTTTAATTATTTGGACACCTGAGTTGCTTATCTACTTCTGTACCTACCTACTTATATTGTATTCAATTATGAGATTCAACAACTCATGCATTATCAAGTTAAAAAACTCGCGCATAACATGTTTAGCGACTTACGGTAAAATGATAGTAACCGACTTACGCTGTAATGATGTTTAGCGACTTACGGTAAAATGATAGTAATCGACTTATGCTGTAATGATGTTTAGCGACTTATGCTGTAATGATATTTAGCGACTTATAACATATTAATGCTTAGCGTTTTTGAAACATTGAAATGATAACCTTATTCTGTACTCTATTCTGGTAAGTGATTTATGGTCCGTTTTAGTGTTTAGGTGTTTTGTAAATTAGTATCTGTTCATGGACTTTCGTTGCTGACTGTACCTTTAATTTAGATGTTTTACCATACTTTAACATTTGGTCTGAGCCTTGATTTGAAGGGAGGAGCTCGTGGCTAAATAATTACAGCCGCATAGACCGATCTTCCGGGTTAAGCCACGCTTGCCGAGGTTGGTCTGTGGATGGGTGACCATTTACCATAGCGAGTTTCCTCCGTGCCTCGGAAAGCACGTAAAGCCGTTGGTCCCGGCTGTCATTTGTAGATCTTTGACAGTCGTTACTGTTGGTCAGAAGCCAGAAAGTCTGACAACCAGTCTTACCAAGAGTATCGTATTACCCAGTTACTGGGTTGTGGAGGTCTGATAGGCAGTCGCTCCATGTAAAATACTGATATTCAGCTGCATCCGGTTCGACTGGAAGCCGACCCCAACATAGTTGGGAAAAGGCTAGGCAGATGATGGTCTGAGCCTTGATTTAGAACGTTTCGATTCGATAAGTCGATCTACGATTCTCGTAAAGGGAGAAAAAGAGATAACAAACTGAATTGAAAGAAAGAAAGAGAGAAAGAAAGAAAAATCATTTATTCAGCACAAAATAATAACATATAAGTAATAATAACATAATTAACACTACCTATTTCTAATAGTATAAATTGCGCTGAAAAGGTGCTGGTTCAGCATATGCCAGACGGAATGCCTGGCGCTGGTTTTCAACCAGACCCTAGTGGCCCACGGATGGTAAGCCAGTACAAAAAATAAAAAAATATGGAATACTTAAATAAATAAAAACTAGTAAAAATAATACATTGTTCGACAGCTGACTTATTGAAAAGTTCTGAATTAAGGGGCTGTCCTAATACCTAGTCCTTGAATGACAACTGTCCTTTTCGGAATTAGTCGAATACGCGACCCACCTGATTTGCCTCTAATAAAAGCACACTTACAAGAAATGACAGCCTTGTTTATCTAGTTGACTGCCTTTCGGTCCAATGGTCGCAAGCGTGACTGCTGAGCGTGAGGTCCTGGGTTCGATCCCCAGGTTGGACAAACTGTTATTGGGGTTTTCCATGTGGAATTTCACAGTAGCAACCCGGAGTCTGGATTTGGGCCCGGTTGATGGCAGTAGGCTCGCCCCCTATTATATTGGACTTATACATAACGGCGAAATGAGGATGTACTATACACCTCTGCCCAACCCTTTAGGGTATACAAGCTTGATGTTATGTTTCACAAGAAATAACAAAGTAGGTAATCAATTTTATTGTTTTTTGCAGGGCAAGCTGGTGAAACACTTCTCCCGTCAGCTAGTTATCAAGGCCAGCTTCGGTGAGGAGTTGCGGCGGGAGCTCGGCGACGTGCCGTGTCTCGCGCAATGGCTCAGGGTTGTGGGCCTGACCCCTGATTCTATCGAGGTACGTAGCATAGCAGGACGATGGGAATCTAGCAAAACTAGATTGTAAAGAGGAATATCGTCGCCTTAGACTCTTAGAGTGAAAAGCTTGAGAATGCGTTTGGCCACGTCTCCTGTGGGCTTTCACGCGGAAGAAGTCGCCGGCAAAAGCTAGTCAATTAATTTATTACGAATGTTACATACCCAATACAGGCCTACTAAATAATTTCGCATAGAGTGGCTCTCTTATAATTATAGGACATATACGTCGTGATAAAATAAAAATGACCAAATAGAATTCCTGAGGTTTTCACACTAAGGTGACGTATGTAAAGGCACGTATAGGTATTACCAACACAATTTTCAACGCTGTGTTGTGAGCATGTGCACACAGCTTTAATGAACAACGCGAGACTTTTTCGGAATATGGATTGGGCAACGTGGCGTATCTTATCTCCCATTACTGTCCCACTGCTGGGCACGAGCCTCTTCTCAGATTGAGAAGGGTTTAGGCTTCAGTCCATCACGCTGGCCTGCTAGCATAATTATCTCGTGCCTAGATGAGATAATGTATGGCTTATCTCGTCTCTTCAAGAGATAGTGCGTCGATAATTATCTCGCGCTGCGAATGTTAGCACAGCTAGTGTGGGTTGCGGGAACTACACACACCATCGAGAACGTTTCCCTATAAGCCAGAGGGCTTCAACACAACACAACATCGCGAGGAAACCTCCATAACTGAGAGCAGTTATGGAGGTTTCCTCGCGATGTTGTCCGTCACCGTTAAGAGGCCGTAAGTATACGAAATTTTGCCGATTTCGCTGATTTACGTGATTTTACAGACGTGGTTTTACAGTTAAAATAATATAATTCTGTAAGTTTTAATGCACAACATGAAAGATCATTTCAAGTATGATCTAATGAATGAGCTACTTACTCATTACACGTTTGTAAAATCACGTAAATCAGCGAAATCGGCAAAATTTCGTATACGTATAACTAGTTCTCAATTACTTAAAATTCTGATCAGCACATGAACTCGAAAAGTTAGAGGTGTGGGCCAGGATTGAACTTAGATTCTCCTGCATAAAAGAAAAGCGTTCAAACGCTACGCTATCACTATCAATGTGGCGTGATGTTGACATAATAGTATGTGTTTCGACCAATATTGCTCAATATCATGTAATGTTGTTTAGCCCCGTGATTTAAGATTTGTGTGATGATTATAGATGTTTCAGGGCTTACCGAAGATTATCTAGAGATGTATCTTATTGGCGATTACGTAGAGATTTTGTTATGTACGATTTACAGAGTAGATAGTACAATGACCTTAAATTTTTCGGTCATCGCCCGAATAGGCCTCTGCACAGAGTTGTGTATCTTGTCTTAAGCATTAATCCTCTAGCAAGTTAAATTGCACAAGTTCAATAATAATCTTTATTTAATAAACTTACATTGTTGTCTTCTGTAACCGTCTTTCACTGTGGACAACACACGCAGCAAGTCGACTGCTAGAAGTTTTACCCACTTCCTCATTTGCGGCAGGTTGCCTGTGAAGGTTTTAACAAAACTTGCTTTCAGTGTAAATTTATTGAAGCAAGCACTTGCTTCAATAACTGGCAAGTCGATTGGGGTTTGCACAAGTGAGCACTGTTATCCGACTGGCCCACCTGAGATATTTTAGTTACCTAGAGGTCATACATGATTTTCGTAGAAATGTTGAACCTCCACATTTTACTAGAAATAAGAGTTTTCCTGTTACGTTATGTACTCAAGGACAGTCTCTGGATCAAGACCAATCCAAGGACACCAAATTGTTGCAATCGGTTCAGTAGTTTAGGCTGTGCGAGGATACAAACTTACACACATACAAGTGAGATCCATAACCTTTCCTCTCTGCCGTAGTCGGGTAAAAAGATGTTTGTAGATTAATTATATTGTAATCAATAGTGACAGATGCTTCGTCAAGTTTCACGAGAAAATGAACAAACACCGTCATTTTCTGTATTAACATAATTTATTAGTTTAGTACTGTTGTCTCGAAAGGTTTTGTTTGAGTTAGTGATTGTCAAACATTTAGAATAGTGTGATAAGACAAGATAAAGTGGATCCGCTGTGGACCACGTCTAAGTAAGAAATAAATATTCGATGTTCTTTTGATAAACCAACAAAGATCGCTATCCGTTTTGATTGGACGCTTTATTAAACATTTATAGGAACAGACTGGCCTAGGTAAGCTAAGGGACTTCTCTTAGGATGTCCTGTGGTACTGCACAGGAGGGGCACCGGTATTGGCCTTTATGGCGATCCTCGAGCCCTGTTGTGTATGTGCTGATAACAGGAGGTCTACTCCCTAAACACGAAGTCCGTAGTTTCGGCCTTAGTTACGAGCGTATCATACTCCCCATCACCTACGGACATACGATAATTTCGTTGCCCGAACTAAGAATGAATGACAACACGATTTAACAGTTGTCCTTACTACCGATGTGTTTTTGCCCGTCCGAAAAGTTGAACTTGACACTTGTTTTGTTCACTTTTACGTTTCGGGCTACTTTCGGACGGGCGACTAACTTCGTTGACGGCTTCGTTGGCGGATGTTTTAGTAAAAAAAGCTCACATCATACACGCCTTGGTCTTCATTCTAGAAGGTTGGTAGGTTAGACAGGGAGTGGTGAGAAGTGGCTAACTTTATATATCAACGAAACCCACTCTGTACTTTTTTGTGCCCGTTCATCGAATTTTTGAGATACGTATCTGCGGAAATTCCTGTGCGCATCAGAATTTGTTTATCAGTTGTGTTAACGGTGAAGGTAAATATTGTGAGAAAACCTGTACAGGGGTTCAAAAAGTTCGCGATGGTATGTGTCCGTCATCTCGGCCGCCGAGATTGTGAGAAGTTCGGCGCTACCGCTAGAACTCGGCCGAGATCGTGACGGACCGAAATGACGGCAATACAAAACACGTCTGCACTTGTCCACTATATCCGAGATTGCCGGCGCCGGTGTACGAGCTTTTGTCTTGTGTTGCTAACCACCGAGATTGGTCGCGGTGGACACACGCCGTCACGTCGCACATACGAGTATTGGCATAAAAAACCTGGCCATAAGTCGAATATTCAAAGTGTGGCTTAACTCAATGCAACCATCACTTTCTGACAGCTAAATAACCTGTTCATAACATACCGCACCCCCCGCGCCCTTATCCATTCACCGCGCGGCACACGGGTAGTCGGAACTCAGTCGTCGTTCAGTGCGGTCTATTGTTTTCTCGATAACCTTTTTTTTGTGCTCCTAACATTTGCTGTTTTAGTCGTTTTGTTAATAGTTTGTGGGATAAACACGACGAATATGGAAGTTCAAGGTATGTAACAACATAAATAATATAATTTCATTTAAGTTATAGACTCACAAATGTTTTTTTTTTTTAATTTCGCAAATGATAACCAAAATAACAATTTGTCTATTAAAAAAATTAATTCACAAGCGGTTTTGTTTGTGTTCCGAGCATTTCCGAGTAATGATCTATTACTTTGAATAAAGTTTAGACTTTCTTAAAGAGAATTGTGAAAGAAAATATTCCGCTTTGTTCCGCCATTTTGTTTAGCACACATTCAAACAAAATGGACTATTAATTTAAAACAAGATTATTTACAGTAAATTCTCTTTTATTTTTAGATTCCATTGGGAATTTCAAGAACATGTCAATGATGGAAATACATCGAGAAGATTTTTTTGTGATCCCGAAACAGCTTCTCAAGTAACTGGAATAGATTCCACATTAATCTACACATTCAAAGTAATCTAAGAAGCAATTTCAAGTGGTCACGCGATTGATGCAAAGAAGTTTGAAGCCTACACCTATGAAACTACTACTTTGTACGTGCAGTTGTATGAATGGCACCCAATGTCGCCTACCGTTCATAAAATTTTAATGCATGGTGCAACAGTGATATCTCAATCTAAATTACCAATTGGGCAGCTCTCTGAAGAAGCTGCCGAAGCTAGAAATAAGCACTTCAGGCTTTACAGGCAAAACTTCTCGCGAAAATTTGACAGAGTAAAATGTAATAGAGACATTTTAAATAGACTGTTACTAACGTCAGACCCATTTTTAAGTAGCACTAGAAAACTACCATGGAAGAAAAGTAACCCACTCTGTTCGGAAACCATAAGTCTTTTGCTCCCTGACGCAAAAAATGCATCAATAGAAAGCAGTGACGAAGAACACAATACAACAGCAACAGATGAAAACGATGAATCTGATTTCGATGATTGATTTTTTGTTTTATTATATTAACTACTAATATTATTATATAAACGTTTCAAAACTATCTTAATTTACTTATTTAATAGTTTTCACGTCACAAATGTCACGAAATAATATTGGCCAGGTTTTTAGTACAAATACTCCTATGTGCGTCGTCCCGAACTCGGTCCGAAATAATCTTGTTTCTCGGTGACGGCGGCGGTCGACAAACGCTCTTATTCTGACAAGAGACCCGTGCCCAGCTGTGGGACAGTAATAGGCCGAGTATGCATCGGGGAGAAGATGGAAAATACGTCTGTCCTAGGACAACCGCCAGTGTCGTGACATACAGTGAATCACTAAGAGCGTGTCCACATCTCCACGTCACGACCTCGTCAACGTGGAACGGTGCGGTAACGTGGCACGGTGCGTTGACGTAAAGGTGCTCCCACACCGCTGTTAAAAATGTTTATGAACATTTTCTAAACAGACATAAAAAAAAAACTGCAAAAAATCTATGAAAATATGATCTAATAATCTATATTAGACAGATTCGATTTATTATTATCTGATATTTTTATCTTTTCGTAACATTTGTTAGTGTTAGAAAATGTTTGTAAACATTTCTAACAGCAGTGTGGGAGCACCATAACGTGCAAATTTACGTTACCGTATCGTAAAATGCACGTCCGGATCATTGTTAGATTTATCGTTGACCATGTAGATGCTGAATTTTAATAAGAGAAACAGTAAGGTATGGGTTTAAAGCATCAGAGCACATAGACGGCGACTAACTCGCGGGCGTGGAAAGCGCGGGCGGAGCGCATATACGTATGCATTTGCGCCTAGAGGCGGAACGTGTTACTATACGGTAACGTAAATTTGCATGTTATGTCAACGCACCGTGCCGCGTTACTGCACCGTTCCACGTTGACGACGTCGTGAGGCCGTAACTCCAGGGGAGCACTGTCATAGAAACGTTCATGACGTATTATCGCGACTGCGCGAACTATTGTCGAATCCCGGCAATGTGGTCCTTGGCCCCAAGGTGACTGTCGCAGCGATATACGTAATGTCTTTGCTAAAAGATATCTTTCGTGCTGTTCGTCCGCACACTGTCGACCCATTTCTTACTACCTCATAGTTAACACTACATACAGGGTGTAAAAAGACCCATCACATAGCCGAAATCTACCACTCTGTACATCAAACTAAACTACATTGACCAAAAATAATTGCTGGGAAACGAATTTTATTTTTTGGCATAAAAAAACACTTTTTTTTTTGTAGCGCGCTATGTGTGGTTGTGGCGTTGCCACGCGTTTGCATGCGTGCAGCGGCCACACAGCTGAGCCAAGGCGGTCGTGTGCGTTTGATATTCGTTGCGTTTTTGTAACTCTAATGCGTAATTTATGAAGAAAAATTGAAAATTTTGATAAGGTTGTTTGGAAGAAAGTTTAGTATTATCAATTAGAATACGTTTAAGGAAAAAAACTAAAAAAAAAAATGCATATTTTGACCTTCAATATCTCCAAAACCAATGGTTTCCCAGGTATGGTCTGGTAGAAAAAAATGATCCCAATGATGGGTAGAATATGTGGTTTTCGTTATCGTTAAGGGTCTTTTTACACCCGATATATTTATTATTGGCTGATGTTTACGTTGTTTCCCAGGCGGTATGTTCCCGCGTGGCGTCGTTAGAGACGCTGCGGGAGCGTTCCGACCACGAGATGCGTGCGCTACTCGCCGGCGCACGCGACGAGGAGGTGCTGCGGCTGTGCCGGGCCATGCAGCGGCTCCGGTCTTATATAGGTGAGCTATATGTAATACTTGATGAGATGCACCTTAGAATTTATTGATCGTACTGAACAATTAATGTGGTATATTACACGACTACATAGGAGATCAGGCATTCGAGCTGAGCAGAATTTACAAAAAGTAAAGTAAAAACAAAAAACTGCCTTTGCACGTAGTGGGGATATAAATATAAAAATGATGAAAAACTTCAACACAACTGGAAAACTTAGTTTTTTTTTTTTATTATTTAATATTGTGTTATCCATGCCTTTTAAATTCTTCTTCTATCGTGTCGGCATGAGCTATACGAGAATAGGTCATGCCGTAGTGAAAAGATTAGCCAGTCAGCAAGGTTGGTAGCGGGGCTGACTGCCCAGGGTGTGTCGGACGTACTTAAGTATCGTCACTCGCGGAGGCTCTTTTCATGCACCCCATGCCTTTTAAATAAAACAAACACTTCCATACGATAGGCATAACGGACAGCCCTCTGTGCAGAGCATGTATGGGGGCCGAAGAAACGGTCGCACACGTGCTCCTGGAATGCACAGGGGTCACCCGAATACTAGAAAAAACCCACCGAAATCACTCGCAAATGTTCTGAGCGGACTGAGAGCCCTAATCTGCTTCTGGAAGGAGGTGGGCTGGTTGGAATGATGGCCGCCATGGCCCACGTACAATGGTCCACTTAAAGGACTAAGTGCGGAAACCACATCTCCTAACTTAGAACATGCCTTTTAAATATAATTTTGGAATTTTAAATTATAGAATTAATTTAACCCAACCACTATTTCTATTATTACGAAATTAATAAAATGTATATTATTATTCACTGTCTGATACTTAATTGAAATTATACTCAAACTTCGCTAATTATCTCTACTTATTGTATAATTTTGTTGGTGACAGAGGCACTAGGGCGCGGTGAGGGTGGTGCGGAGCTGCAGTTGTTCTGGGACTCTTGGGAGCGCACCGTGCGGGCGTCACCCAGGGCTCCTCGGGCGAGGCATGCCAACCAAGAGCATCACGGCACGCCGCATAATAAGAAAGGTAGATAAACCTGTTACGTTTCGAATAGTAATATTACAAAACGGTCTAGGTTACTTATATTTAACAACTTCTGATTCCGCCAAAAGAGTCTACAAATTGAAAGACAATTGCCATTTAAAACACCGATTTCTATGTAAGATACCTTAATGTGGTCATTTACTCACAAAATAAAGGACTCGCCGTTATAACCAGAAGAAAATTCTTATTTTCTCTTGATATTACGTCGCTAAAAGCTAGGTCCCTCTATCTGGGGTCGCCTGTGCCTGTAGGCAAATGGCAATCGATGATCGCTAGAGAATAGACAGATGTAGTGGATTGACATATGCTTTCGAACGGTCAAGCGATCTGTTATGTCATTTCCATACAGTTAATTGGCGTTTCTATTCTTTAGCGATCATCGTTTGCCATTTGTCTACAGGCACTTTTTTTTTTTTTCTTTTTTTTTATAAAAACATTGCCCCACACTAAGATTTCTCTTGTATCGTGGGTGCGTTTACAGACACAAATCTCACAAACAAACGCCCAGACCCGAAACAACCATCTGTAGGCCATACAAATTTTTGTTCCGTGTGGGAATCGAACCCACGACCCGTAGCGCAGAAGCCAATCGCTTAGCCACTGCACCAAACGTGTCGTCAACTGGCACTGGTCGGTATACAGGCCTTTTCTCTTAAAAAATTCAATGAAAACCAAACTAAATGGTGTTTGCAAGTTACTCCCTTCCCTGTCATAGCGGTTCATCGCTTTAAGCGAAGTCGTAATAAACAGGTTCCACTGTATTTTACGTAAAAATGCAGTAAAAGTGCAGCGTGTTCGCCATTACAAATTACACGTACAAAATATTGCACATATCCATATTGTTCCAGGTGGCAAGTCTCCTCCCACGCCGGTGGCCAAGCGGAAACAGAACAGTACCCTCCCTCCCCCGGCCGCGCTCACCAAGTCACGATCACACGAGTCGCAGCTGTCCGTCAGACCTGACGCCTCCGACCTCAGGTAACGCCAGGCGTACACTGGTTTGTTTGTGATTATTGCCAGGAATTTTGACGCTAGGGATAACGGTGTTAAAATAATTTAATTTGATGTGAATGGAAAGTAATAAAAAAAATACGCGGATTTTGAAAAGTTATTCTACGAAAGTTGTTTAGTTTCCGATACAAAATTTTTAGAGCAATTTTTTTAATACCCTGTAACTAAAGCCAATATGCATCCAATATGAAAATAAAAAAGACATATTATTGAAACTCACACAAATATCAACTTAAAGAACATGTGAACTAAATTGATTTTAGAATGACAAAAAAACTTAAAATTGAATTAAAACAGTTTTCGTTGCAAAGGAATTTCAACTATGTGTAATGGAATTAAGGTTTTTTATCTCAAAGCATGTTGATTCCAAAGTGGCTGATGATGATGAAAGTGGCGGATGATTACATAGCGACAGCACCTAAAACACTGGTCAGATGGCGAGATTAACGCGCATAGCACTCGTATACAGCACACAATATCTCGAAACGAGTAATTTGTGAACGCCATGTGCATGTGGACGGTTGCCCCTCTTATCTCACAGTATACGCACTTGGTGCAATACCGCGGCCACACATTGGACTCAAACCTTCGAGACCAAGCTTGGCTCCAAGATTAAATGGGAAAATTTTAATCCGACTACTGTTCACAACACTTTCTAAGTGTCGTTGGAGACCCATACACACATTGGTGTATTGGCTTTAAAACATTCATCATCATTATTCAGCCGAAAGACATCCACTGCTGGACATCGGCCTCCCCCAAGCATCGCCACATCAACCGGTCCTATGCTTCTCGCATCCAGCGGATTCCTGCGACCTTTACTAGATCATCGGTCCACTTTGTGGGAGGCCTACCCACGCTGCTTCTTCCGGTACGCGGTCGACACTCCAGAATCTTTCGGCCCCATCGGCCATCCGTTCCGCTGCCACTTAAGTTTGGCAATTCTTCGAGCTATGTCGGTTACCTTGGTTCTCCTGCGGATCTCATCATTTCTTATATGATCACGCAGGGTAACTCCGAGCATAGCCCTCTCCATTGCCCTTTGGGTGATCTTGAGCCTTTTTATGAGGCCCATTGTGAGTGACCGTTTCAGTGCCGTATGTAATCACTGGCAACACGCACTGGTCAAAGACTCCAAAGTGTTTCCAAAACATTACATTGGTGCAAATACGACCAATCTGAGGCCGCGGTATATTGCACGCGTAACTTGCGCATAGAATGCGTTTTATGCAGCTTCTATGGCGTGTCTTAAAATGATCTAGTCTTATTAAAAATTAGTTTCCTTTTACACTAACACTTACACTTACAAGTGTAAGAACTACCCAAATTCCTCAAAATATAGTGTGGTAATTTGTGATGGGGCATGAAGGGCAGCTACCTTAACCATTGTAGCTACAGGAAAACGTTCTTAGAAAATCACCCTTAACTTTTGGAATAATTTCTACCTGCATTCACAGATTTTGAAAAAAATGTACAGTCGGCGAGAAAAAGGTCAATAGGGAATATGCATGTAATTAAAAACTCTTTTAATATTTAAATAGAGTCAAGAAACTAATTGCATTTTTTTTACATGTTTTAACGCATTGCTTATTTTACAATTCTTTATTCTATGTTACGTTTTTTTTTTGTGGAACTGAACGCAATCTTGAAACGCATCGTCTTCGAAAATACCGGAAGTGACCTCAAAATCCATGTGAATAATTCTTTAAATAATCTTTTCTTAGCAAACTGTTTGATTTCTCACTGAAGTAATTTAGTAAGTGTGATTTCTGCTTGAATAAAGCACAAAAATTTATTGATTTTATATGATTAGTGCACAAAGCAGTATCATAAATTATGACGTCACATTATGGCCGCGACAATAACTGCTGTTTGAACTGTAGAAGAAAATTGTTGAAGTTTAATAATTGTTTTGAGCAACAAACAATAGTAATATTTGACTTTTAATATTTTTCTTCGTATATTACTGTGCTTTGTTGAATAAGAGAAAAAAAATTGCATGTATGTTCCGCATAATCCCAAAACATTTTTATGAAGCCAATCGATCCTATTTCCCATAAGAATCAAAAGACTGCGGTACCAACTGAGGTTGGAGTGTGAAAATCATGGATTTGACACCCATGAAGGCTAATTTGCAAGTTTCATAGCCGCCATCTTGGAAATGGATTTTGACCTCATTTTTGACATCAGTACCCCCGAAAACCATGAAAGTGACACCCATGCCGTCTATTTTGCCGCCATCTTGAAAATGGATTTCGACCTCATTTTCGGCATCAGCATCCCAGTAAACCGTGGACTTGACACCGATGACGTCTAATATGTTTTTTTTATGGCCGCCATATTGGATTTAGATTTTGACCTTATTTTCGGCATCAGTACCCTCGAAAACCATGAAAATGACACCCATGACCGACTAATTTGAAATTTTTATAGCCGCCATCTTGGGTTTGAATTTTGACGTCATTTTCGTCATCAGTGACACCGAAAACCATGGAAATGACTTCCCACGAACAATAATTTGTAAATGTACATGGTCGCCATCTTGGATTAGTAAAAACAAACTTTGAATAAAATTCTCCTAGTAGGTACTACATAGTATTAATAAATTAAACACACATTATTAATAAATTAAATTATCTTCATTTCTAAGAACAATATCAATCAAATTCGAACTCAAAAAGCAGAAGAAGCCCTGGAATTTATGTTCCCACTAGCAGTATGGCAACTTGGGACATAAGCTCCGCCCCCTTCACCCCGCAACCTCCCGTACGATTGCTCTGCGACAATGTTCTACGTTGACCGACTATAAGGAGTAATATAATAATATAGGCAGACTGCTATTACTATCCCATGTTAATGAGTTTTTTTTTGCGATTTCTGACGTTTCTACCACTTCAACCTCAGTTGGTCCGGAAGAGTGTTGATTCTTAAGGGAAATAGGATCGATTGGCATCATAAAACTGCCCTTTTCTCGCTGACTATACATTTTTTCCAAATTCTGTGAATGCAGATAGAAATTATTCCAAAGGTTAAGGGTAGTCTCCTAAGAACGTTTTCCTGTAACTACAATGGTTAAGGTAGCTGCCCTTTTGACCTGTTTCAAGTTACCGCCTTGTATATAGAATATATTGTTATATAGAACATGTATGGTTGCAGCGACAACAGTCAATCATCCGCGGTGGGCACAGTGGAGGTGACCCCGCCCGCGTCCCCGCACGACACGGAGTCCGACAACACGCCGCAACACAAACCACTCGCGTACTACAACAATAACGTAAGATACTACTGTTGCTATTAGTTTTGTAGCTGCCTGTAGCCCCCGCCACGCTTACACTTAGGTCAACACACACGATTCAGCAGGGAACGTGCCTGATCAAAGTCAAAACTCATTTATTCAAAATGGACTAAAAATCAGTTCTTTTTAAAAGTTAATATTTCAATAGACAGCACAAAAATTGGTCCACCCTTTAACGCTTCCAAGTGTTGCCATTTTACCAGGCAAACTGACACATTATTGCCAGAAAAACCCAATTTTAACATTACAATGCTTGCCGCGCTGGGCGTTCCTAATTATCTGGCCACCACTGTACATAAGTAGTGAGTAATAAGTCTCAAATTCTGGAAGAATTCAAGTAAGTTGCATTGATTTTAAAACACTATTTGTCAAACATACATTGAGCTTGTGTCACCCATTACTCAAACTTTAATCATATTGTGTGAATTTAAATCTACCCATTACCCATCATTGTCCAAATCAATATTTTTGTTCTCATTTTGACACCTATTTTAGCCCACACTCGGATTTTTCTCAAAATGTAGGTACAGAAACAAAATACACACGCACATTTTCAGACAAAGATCTCAAATAGGGAATTGAGTATATGTATGGAGTATTATATGATGCGTGTGTTTGGGTCGGCCGCTGAGCGCGGTGTCGCGTGTCGTACGTGTGTAGCGCCGCTACAGCAGTGCACAATGTGTTAAGGGCTCTCCCGGGCCGCGCACTCCGCGCACTCCGCGCAGTCCGCGCACGCCGCACAAGTCCGACGGGCTGAGCCGCCGCCTCGCCATGATGATGTGCGCGTGCGCGCGCGCGCAGCACCCGCGCCGCCGAGCGATGCTGCAGCGGAGCGACCCGGTGTGTATTGTACTATAGTGTACTAGTGTAGGTACACTCAGATACTCGCAATCACTAGTCTTTACCATATACTCCACTTAAACTCGATATACAATTTACGTAAATAAACCACCCATCCATTTTCATGTTAGCTTTGATCTCAGTAGATTTTGAACAGAATTTGCCACTTCTTTGTATTTAAATTGATATTGATCCGAACGAAACTTTGTTACAATAATCCAAAATGCGTGATGGTTGGTTTACATAAATTGTACAAAGAATTTAGCTGGAGTATACGCGCCTATTATTAATATTTACAAACACTATTGACTGTTCACATCATCATGATGAGACCGTTCTTCTGTAGTGTGAACTGTCCATAGTAATGGTAATAATTATTTATAATTAATGCGTAGGCAAATCGCGCTAAGTTGTGCGAATATCTGAAACAAGCCATACAGTTTGTTCAAGTAAGGAAACAGTGACGTCATCGATGGATATAGTGTAATTTTTTCATCAAGAAAGTAAGTCACGCGAACTTTGTTTAACGAAGTCTCATCAAAGTCAAAGTTTTTTTATTTCAAATAGACCAGATTACAGGCACTTATAAAACGTCAAAACTAGGTGCACGGGTCCAAAAGGTAGGTTCTATGGAGAAGAGCCGGTAAGAAACTCCATGAATACTCTTTTTAAAATAGTAGATCCTGACTATTCATGACAAGTCCATTACAGTAGCGTGCGACATAGAATGAGAATAATGCAGGTTAATGTAAAAAATAATATCGTCATCGTCAATCACTTCTGTGAAGAATCGCATAATCTTCTTGTTCTATATACTTATAAAAAAAAAATTGACTGACTGACTGATCTATCAATGCACAGCCTGAACCGCTGGGGTTAAAACCTTGAAATTTTGACAGTAGCTTCCTTTTGTGACGTACGCATCCACTAAGATAGAATTTTAGGAAGTTCTACCCCTAAGGGGGTGAAATAGGGGATTAAACTTCGTATGGAAGTCCGTCATTTTTTCAGTAAGAAGCATGAAATTACATACTTCTTAGGTTGCTTGTAAGAAATAAATGTACACGTGTGAGTGTTTTTGGAAATTCTACCCCTGAGGGGGTGAATTAAGAGTTGAAAGTTTGTATGAGAAATCTGGTACTTTTGAAGTAAGAAGCATGGAATTAAATATTTAAGCTTCTAGTTAGAAATAAACACAAGTGTTTTGGAAATTGTTCCCCTAAGAGGTGAAATAGGGGATGAAAGTTTTTTCGAAATTAAAAGCATGAAATCAAATAATAGGGTTTGGTTAGAAATAAATATACACGTGTTTAAGCACTTATGCAAGTTTAACCCTTAAGGAGGAGAAATAAGGGTTGAATGTTTGTATGAGAAATCTGGTACTTTTGAAGAAGCATGGGGAGAAAATGACTGACTGGCTGACTGATTTACCAACGCAAAGCCTAAACCGCTGGGGTTAAAAACTTGAATTTTGACAGTAGGGTCCTCTAATAACGTAGGCATCTACTAAGGAAGGGTTATTGGAAAATCCACCCGTAAAGGGGTGAAATGGGTTGTTAACGTTTGCATGAATATCCTTTTTACTCAAAGTAAGTAAGAAAAGACGGACTTTTTGGATTTTAAAATAAATCTGAAAAGAGGCTTTAAAATTTCACGCAAGCGAAGCTGCGGGCAAAAGCTAGTCTACAAATAACTATACTAAATATTATACATGTTCATATTTGTTTGCAGCTTCATAGCAGCTTCGCGCTATAGTATAAACTATTAGTTTGATGATGACGATGATGACCCTTACCGTTTCAGATATTTACGAACAACCGATTTCTTTGACGTTTGACATTGAATAACTTCTTTTGCAGAAGTGGGACCGATGGGGACTTTGACATTTCATTTGTAATAATTTATTTAAGGTCTGAATAAAAAGCTCTATGTAAAAAATTCCGAAATATAGACTGGACTAGACACGTCTTACAGATTGTCGATTTTTTATATGAGAGACGACAAAATTTAACGCAAGACTGATGAAAATTACGCAACTCTCATCGTTGCCTTCACTTTTTTTCACTTGAACAAACTCTGAATACTATGTCCTTGAAACATCTTTTCATTATCTTCAAAACCAAAAAATACCCTAAAATGGTGCATTTTGTTGTGCAGGCGGTGTCAGTGGGCGTAGCGCCGCGCTCGCCGCGCACCCCGACGGTGAGCCGCTGTATGGCACACGACATAGCGCACCGGTTCACTAAGACCTTCAACATGATCGCCACGTGCGACTACTGCGACAAACAGATGCTGTTCGGCTCCGGACTCAAGTGCAAGGAGTGCAAGTTTAAATGTCACAGGTAACTGTACAGATGGTTCCATCCATGAAGACGCGCCCCACTTTTTATCTAAGTGCTTGCCCACGTACAACTCGGTCGCGGTGGCGGGTGCGGTGGACTTACTTACCCCGCACCTGCGTTTTGTACATGAACACTTGCATATTATGCCATATGTTTGATATTTCGTGACCGCGCCCGCTACCGCACTCGCGAGTTAACGTGAACCAGCACTTAGTCGCTACAGAGCGAAAGTGTGCAATATAAATTGATATTATGTTAGTTCTATCGCCACACAATAGTTCGATGGGTGCATACGCACACTAATATAATATTACTAGCGACCCGCCCCGGCTTCGCACGTGTACGTTTTATAGCTTAAAACCGTCTTCTTGAATCACTCTATCTATTAAAAAACCGCATCAAAATCCGTTGCTTAGTTTTAAAGATCTAAGTATACATAGGGACAGACAGCGGGAAGCGACTTTGTTTTATACTATGTAGTGATAATAAGAGACGCGTGTATACGCCCCACGCGGCTACCTCTCCCAAAAAAAGAGTTGGGCCCGTCTTCGTGGCTGGAACGCACTATAGTAGGAATGTTATGTGGAAAATGAAATGAAAAGCATTTTTGTAAAAATTTTTCAACTTTCCATACATTTTGATAGGTATTAATTGGTCAAAATAATTGTTACAATTGTTTTTATTTATTATTTTAAAGATTTTAATGCATTTCTTGTGACAACCAACAAAGTTTTCGTGTACTATGTATGTAATAAGATCATCATTTTCAAAAAATACCAGGCTTAGTTTCGAAGAGTGAAACTTTCGATGGTTCAATTTCGTAGTCTATTAAAATTTTGCCAGTTTCTTTAATTTACCACATTACATTCCTTTGCAAGATTTGATCCTTATCCAAAATCAAGTTGACTACTCCTTTGATTTGACGACGTTTGTCTATTTTCTCTAATCCTAATAGTTTTGGATTTAGCCCTGCAATCACATCAAAAGTACCTCTGTGTAATTAAATAAGTAGCAATAATAAAAACATGTTTGTTTCAGGGACTGTGAAAGTAAAGTACCTCCGTCGTGCGGTCTACCACCAGAGTTTGTGGATGCTTTCAAAGAAAAGTTTCACAAAGATGGTAAGTGTGTCACATTTTATATACGATGCAAATATTAAAATAAAGCTATTAGTGTTTTCTAAAGTTTATTTAATGTTATGTTCCATAATCAACCGATATTAACCTTGAATTCACTGGTATGTCTGGGTCTGGGTGAGACATTCTTGGTCTCAAAATTGCTTGAAAACCAAGTTTTTGATTCACACATGGTTGGGTTGATACATATTGTGTAATACCTGATAACGCAGTGCGCCCTAAGGCCGCTTTTGATGGCTCAACACGTCACGACAAGATGTGGTGACTACTCAGAGTGCCATATATTTCTAATGAACCGTTTACTACGATACTAAGCGTCCATACGCTTGGTTAAATTTACTTTTTACCATTTAGTGCGGTTTCATCATTGACGTAGAAAATCAAACTTCAAAACTCATTTATTCCAAATAGACTAGAATTACTTAGTTCTTTTCATGGACGTACAAAAAAGATCGGACGGAACTCCCGCTAAGACAAAACTGTGTCCCGTAATGGCGGCGGCTACCTAAGTGTGAATGAATTTAGGGTTGTCATGTTAGCCAAATTTACCCATTTTTTATCATTTTATTTTAAGACAAATACAGGTTGGCAGACAAATTTCTTGGAAATGTCGGCAGAATTATACCGTGCCATTTGAAAAGGTTAATGGTAAGAACCAAATCTCCCTATGAAAATATCTGCAAAATAAATGCCATGTTAGCTTAGATTGTTAATTTACATTTTGAGGTACTGCATATGTAACAACACACCGGAGTCCTCCTTTAGTTGTATTATATATCTCGTTAGCTTCAAAATGTAGACTGCAAATGACACTGTATTTGTTTGGAATTCAATCGTTTTCACCGTTACAATTTCTCATTTTTTTAATCCAATTATTTCTCCATACTTCATTTTCTTTAGGAAATCTAGTAAAAAAATATATAAATAAAATACCTAGTAATAAATAAATTGAATTGAACAAAAAACTATAAATTTCCCATATTTAGGGTAATTTGCACACGTGAATATTGACAACACTGGCCTTGTGACAGATTCTTTTCTTCTGGTGAATACATTGATTTTATTGTATACAATTGGGAATTAACTGATTGAATTATTCATTGACCTATGAAACGTGATTCCTGGATTTTTTTTCTTCCGATCACTACGGTTTTTACACCATTTCACCACACAAGACATGCTATATTTTAATTTTTTTTGCCGCTTTTTGTCCCGACTCTGTTGACGTTTACGCGTGTAATGACTGACTTTTTTTGTGAATGTGTGCGTGCCAGCCTGTACGTACAGCAAACTGACTGACTCTGAGTGACACAGTTTTTTGTTAGCGAAAATCTGTCCGATCTTTTTTGTACGTCCATGGTTCTTTTTGAACGTCAAAATTACATGTAAGACATCCCACAAAAGTGCCCTCCCTTCACCGCTTCCTACTGTTTTTGCTGTGAAGAAGAAACGGCGCAACAAACTCCCCAGCAACACACGGAGGAGGCAGGCATACCACTTGATGTACTGGGCATGTTGAAATACTGGTACGGATCTCAGACCAATGTAGTGAAATGGGGTAATAACGGATTTTCTAAGGAGTACACCCTTAAATGTGGCGTGAGACAAGGCGGCCTAACATCACCGACATTGTTTAACCTTTATGTCAATGGATTGATCGAGGAGCTCAGCGGGTCGGGCGTCGGCTGTCACATGTGCAACGAACCGGCAAACAACTTGAGCTACGCCGACGACATGGTCCTGCTGAGCCCCTCTGTCGATGGCTTACGAACATTGTTATCAATATGCGAAAAATATGCTGCAAGCCATGGGCTAACTTACAATGTAAAAAAGACAGAAGTCATGATTTTTAGGCACGACAGAACAAGTAGCTTTAACCCAGTAATAACCCTTGCCGGCTCGCAGTTAAATATTGTATCGAACTTTAAATATCTAGGTCATATGATAAATGATAATCTAACAGATGACAACGACATGGAAAGGCAAAAGAGATCCATTGCTGCAATAAGCAATATGTTGGCACGTCGATTCTTTCGGTGCAGTAAGGCTGTAAAGGTCACTCTATTCGTGGCGTACTGTCAGTCGTTCTACACCTGCTACCTATGGAAGAACTACAAAAAGCGAACTTACCACGCACTACGCGTGCAGTACAATAATGCGTTTAGAGCCATGCTTAACCTACCGTGGCGGTGTAGCGCGTCTGGCATGTTCGCCGAGAATAGGGTTGATGATTTCTATGCGATAATGAGGAAAAGGGCCGCCTCGTTTATGGACCGAATAAGGAATACAAAAAATGAAATTGTCAGGGCTGTGTATGACTGTTGTAAATTTAATATTTGTAATTTGTGATCAATAATTGTATTAATTTGAATGAATAATTGAATAAGTAATGTTAATTTTTTATTTGTATTGTGTAATTATTTTTAATTTAATTTAATTCAATTTAATTCAAGTTAATCCAATTTAATTTAATTAAATTTGCTTATATTATTTGTAATTTTTGTGTGCACTATGGGTTTGTATTACCTGAAATAAATGAATTTTATTTATTTATTATTATATCTGTCTGTCAAGTGAATAAATTAATTGAGTCTATACAAAGCAAAAGGTAATATTAATTACAATAGTGAAATTATGCAAAATGCGGATTATAGACAAAGTATAAGTAATACAATTCTGGTTGAATTGAAAACAAAATTACCTAAAGTTATCTAAACAATATAGATAATTCAACATAATATAGTATACACTCAATATATTTAATTCAATACAATCATATTGCAATAATGTGAGAATAATGTGAGAATAATGTAGGTCATTGTCGGTGGTCAGTGTCAAATCATGGACCAAGGGTCAAAATTCACGAAAAAAGTGTCCTGAGTTTACATACACCACCAGAGCGCGCGACAAGGCACACCGCCATATAGACAATACCAACAAACTAATTTAAATTCTACGTCGTCATCAAAATGCTTCATTTAGATTACAACCTTTTGAAGATTCGACTGCACCCATTGACGTAAATTACTCTCCTTTTTCGCGTTTTAGTCTGCATTTGGTTCGGACATTTCTGAGCGCTCACCCGAGGTCCAAGTGTTTCTACATAAATAGGTTTTATAATTATTAAAAACAACAAGCAGCCAGCCTTGCGGTTAACCGCCCTGGTCATTAATCGGTAGTGCGCATGAGGGCTTTTAATGTCATGTCAGTGAGTAAACGGTTAATCTTCTCTTGTGTCAGCACGAGCTGTACAAAAAAATCTCTTGCTGTGGTGAAAAGATTAGCCAGACAGCAAGGTTGGTAGCGGGGCTGACTGCCCAGGGTGCGCCGGACGTACTGAAGTATCGTCACTCGTGGAGGCTGTTTTCATGAACCCCAACGCTTAATAGAAATATAGGGCACTCGGAGTCGTGACCACATTTTGTCGAATAGTTTCGGAAGTAGTAGACTTCGCCGGCGACATGTGCGGCTTACTGACGTGCTACTGGGCTACTGACTGAGGGCCTTATTACAAAATATGGTTTAAACCAAGACTAAGGTAAACCCAGGTTTAAAATATACCCAACACTTATGTCATATAACAAAAAGAGATGGGGCTATTTTAAAACCTCGGTTTTTCTTAGACCATCTTTTGTAATAAAGGGGTGTGAGTGTATGTCCTTTTTTTTTGGGGTGGAAATCCTCATGGATGTCCTCCGCCCTGGGGAGGGCGGAGGGGTCTGTCAGACTCTTACTGACTAAAACCACCCCGGTGTTCCATCTCACACCTGCGCCGAGGGTCGCGGGAACTTACGACACTTCCGCAACCCCCGGCTGGTGCCGGTGCTCCTCGGGTTAGCGGGGGGAGTGAGGTGTTAGACTCCCCCCGCGCCGTCTAAGAGGGGCGCGCTTGGAACACTTCGCGCCGCCGCCTCGGGTCCTGATGTGTGGGGGGCGACAGACTTCCCCAAGTCCGTCGCCCCTGGACCCATTTAGGGGGGCTGGAAGAGGGCGTTGTCCGCCCTCCGCCGACGCCCGGTGCGTCTGCTGCGGGCCGGGTGAATGAGTTTATGTCCTGAGCCAACCCACCGAGCAGTACAAGTTGGCTGTCTACCCGCTTGCACTAGATTTCATGTGTATAAGGAGTCTAAACATTAGTTGAACATGATACACAGGCGGGTACTACGGCTACGTGTCTCCGGTGCCGGGTCGCGGTACGGGCTTCCTGTCGTCACTGACTCACCGCCGAAGACACCACGCGCCGCCCGTCATGCACCACTCGGTAACTTATTATTATCTTATACACAATTGTTTGCATCATCACCAGGGAGCGGAATCTAATAGCAAAACAATTGAAATGTAATAGGGATAGGTCATTGTTTTTTTATTGAGTATTCAAGCTATCACTCGATTGCGCTCTCTGATCATCACCATACATAACGCGAGTTCGTCGTCGAAGCGTGTCGCTGCGAATTGGACAAATGTCAAAGATTTTCACCCGGCTTGTTTAGGTCTGGAATGGCCATTTTAAGGTAACAGTTGAAGTACTATTCAAGTAGACCTGTCCTGACAGACTGCACAATGAGTCAGTTATCTTCTAGCTCAATCCTGCTCTGGGGAACTCAGCGTAAGGTAAGCACAATGCGGGTAGCATCAGTAGGTCATTTACTGACGACGATATTAAAACAAAAAAAGATTTCTCAAAGATTTGATTTAAATACAACAAGAAATTTGAACAGCAATTATTGTGTTGTTAGGGCGGCCCGGATTCGTCGTCGAACACGTCGTCGTGCAACAGTTCGACGCCGTCGTCGCCGGCGCTGGCGCCGCCGCTGACGCCGCACCACGCGCACCACGTGCACCACCCGCCCACCACCAAGCAACAGTTCCACTTCCCCGGTGAGGCTCACTTCACCACCTCATACACTCTAATGTACGGGATATTGCCCGTGGTCCACCTGTTCTGTCCACCTGGGAGGAACACAGCCAAAAAAAACCCTTCGTCCACCTAGGTGGACAGAACCAGGTGCACCACGGGCAATAACCCTAATGTACCACAAAAAACAGATCCCGAAAAAAACTTCATTAGTAGAAGCATTTCTAAACTGCTCATGATATATCCAACCATCAGTCCAGGTTGTACAGTGACAAATAGCCGACGACTTTTGAACACCAATTCTAAAAAAAAAAACAATGTTTCGTAGCTAATAAATTCGGCAGTACTTCTGGTAAGATACGAACAGCAATGTCACCACTCAAAGAATGATCGCCAATTCACTATCAATTCAAATAGGCCAGTTTGAGACAGAGAATGGCCTATTACCAATACATTGGATTGGACTGCAACTCACTAAAAAACTTATTTATTCACAACTTTTTGTAAATCAATGTTACACAAAAACAGCTTGTATATACGAGTGCCCTTCACCTCTTCTTATTGTTAATGCTGTGAAGAATAAACGGCGTAACAAACTCCCCCGCATCAGCTGAGTGGACATATACCATGTTTTTATTAAATCCCATAGATGTCCATGTTCCTTGCTTAAATAATGTTGGTTTATGTTGACAGAACTGAAGCCGGTGGTGTCTAGTCCAAACCACGCGTCGGTACAGTCTCCCGCGCGACATCAAGACAACAAAGAAGAACTGACGGCTAGCGTTAAAAGTGGTGAGTGCAATAATGATCAGCCGGTATTCTTTAATATACTGGGTGTCCCAAAACTCAACGTCAACCAAATAATAGGGAAGCTACACTACAAATACAAATTGAATAGTTTGATTTCTGAGATCGAATTTTATTCGTGGTAAATTCGTGGAAAAATATGTCAAACGATGAATATCTGCACTATCATTTGGCTTGTCGTTGAGTTTTTGTGTCATGCTGAATAATAATAATATACAGGGTGTTAACGAATTCGCGTAATTCCTTCAAACCGCGTGATTTACTAGTGATTGACTCAGCATAGGTTTTTTTCCATAACCAACAAAAAAAGTTTTCAAAAAATGTACCATGATATTCTGTATCTGAGTAATTTTAGCGTCGCAAGTTAACTGACTGCGTGGAGCGATATCGTGCTACTCGTGCCCGTCAGCTGTGTCGCCGTGTCTTCATTCATTTATGCATGGTATCGAAAATTTGTGGCGTAGTATGTAAGTGTACTATGTTCTGCTTGTGTGAGTGCATATAAGATGTATCAATGTACCAATTATACTCAGTGTTAATTCATCGTTTGGAATGTTTCATTTACCTTGAAGTCCCGTCCTTATATGGCGACCCTGCCACTTGAGCGGACATTTGTTAATCATGTGCGTATTTCGTATATATCGTTCTCAGAGCGAGTGTCATCGAGTTGAAAACCAATTGAAGGAATATCAAAATGTGTCAATCAAAAGTGCAGAATGAAGAGGTTTTCTTAAACCAGAACATAGTACACTTACATACTACGCCACAAATTTTTATCAAATAAAAAAAAATATCAGTGAATAAAAAAGTTTACTTTTTATTTTTAATCAATATAAATCCCGTGTGGGATTAATCACCATTAATAGATCATGTAGTTTGAAGGAATTACACGAATTCGTTTACACCCTGTATAGAGAAGATTTAGAAGATTTCCACAAGAAATTCAGTAGCCATGGTTCTATTAGAATTCTTGACTTGATATACGCACGTATTCGAAGTCATAACATGTTGCTCAGGAGTTATTACAAAACGTATGTATTTGTTTTAGGTGACAGTTCCCGCTGCGTGTCGCTGTCGGGCTCGGGCTCCACGGACAGCGGCGGGTGTCAGCGCGGCGACTCCTTAGACCTCTCCAACAAACACGCAGACTCGCGGTGGCCCAGACAAAATAGCGTCAGTATACTTTTAAATATTACATCCTCCAAATTCCCGCGAAGCATAAGTCCGTTAGCAGGAGTAGTGTTCCGTCGCTATAGGGAAGCGAGACCGGAACTGAATTCCAAACTTATGTGTTTACTGTTTTATTATAATATTATTTAGTTTAAGGTATTTATTAGGGTTTCTGTTTTCTCGACTTATTTTTTTTCTCGGGTCTCGAGAATTCTCGAGCCCGATTTCTCGGGTTTCTCGGGTCTTTCGAGAAATTTTTAAAAACCTTAAAAAATCAGCTTCCGCCCTTTTTCTGGGGTACTCTTGAACGTAGTTTATCTGTTCGAAAGCGCTGTTATTTCGATAAACTGACGCATTGCGATTCTGGACACCCCAGTCAGAAGATAATCCTAGTTCAAACTTCGGATAACTTATTTTTCCGGTGTCTGAGGTACTCCTAACCGTAGTTTATCTATTCTAAGTACCTCTGTTGGTTCGATAAACTGACACATTGCGTTTCTGGACACCCCAGTCAGAAGATAATCTTAGTTTAAACTTCAGGTAACTTATTTTTCCGGTGTCTGAGGTACTCCTAACCGTAGTTTATCTATTCTACCTCTGTTGGTTCGATAAACTGACACATTGCGTTTCTGGACACCCCAGACAGAAGATGATCTTAGTTCAAACTTCAGTTAACTTGACTGACCAATTTGGGGCGTTAATCGGTTCCAGGATTTTATTTTGTCGTTTTATATCATACTAGCTGTTCCCGGCATGCGTTGCAATGCCCTTTTTCCTACTTATTACCTACCTACTACCTACCTACTACCTACCTACTACCTACCTACTACCTACCTACTACCTACCTACTACCTACCTACTACCTACCTACTACCTACCTACTACCTACCTACTACCTACCTACTACCTACCTACTACCTACCTACTACCTACCTACTACCTACCTACTACCTACCTACTACCTACCTACTACCTACCTACTACCTACCTACTACCTACCTACTACCTACCTACTACCTACCTACTACCTACCTACTACCTACCTACTACCTACCTACTACCTACCTACTACCTACCTACTACCTACCTACTACCTACCTACTACCTACCTACTACCTACCTACTACCTACCTACTACCTACCTACTACCTACCTACTACCTACCTACTACCTACCTACTACCTACCTACTACCTACCTACTACCTAAACAGATTAAGAATATGGATATACTGATATAATTTTTTTTTTTTTAAATATCAAAATGTCGAACGGGATAAAAAGTATCCTATGTCCTTCTCCTGGCTCTAAACTACCTCCCTGCCAATTTTCAGCTAAATCGGTTCAGCCGTTCTTGAGTTATAAGTGAAGTAACTAACACGACTTTCTTTTATATATATAGATTATAACAAGAGTATTTAGAGTTTTATTATTAGTATTTTATTTTGGATAGTGAGTTTTGGACTCCCAGCGAAATGTACTCGAGTAGTTCATCGGAGTCTGATTTGGAAGAGCTGGAGGCTATTTCAAATATATCAGTACCAATAAAAAGGCATTGAAGAAATCCATCCGAAATGTTCACAGATAAAGAGTTTAACATGAGATATCATTTTAACAAGAGCACTATGATATATACCTTTGTGAAATAACCAACACTGCTCTAGAACCCATTCATTTACATTACAAATAGGTACGTTAGCCTAGATTTTTTTTTTCAGATGTAAAATAAACTTTACCGTCCAATATCAAAAATTACAATTAAAATCCTACTTATTTTGTTCTCCTACCTACCTACTATCCTACTTGTTTTGTTGTTGTTGTGTAGTTTTATTGTGTTGTTGCTACGATTAAAAATAACAATGAAAAAAAGTTGTGATTAAAATTTTATAAGTATGAAATGGTTCATTTTAAAATCATTGCATATACCACAGGAGATTTTCTTTTAAACTTGGGGCATAACTGCAAAAAGATGTAAAGTTTAAGGCGAGAAAAATATACACACATCAAAAGTGTCTAGGGATCAACATATATTTTTGCAATAACTTTTCTCCTGATTGATATTAATTAAAATTTTCTTTAAGGATTCATCAAATAAAGTGTTTTCGTTTGTCACAGTAACGATAAACCAAGTCACCTTTGCATTAATAAAGAAATTTGCCATTTTCCTAATAAAGGGATTTTTGACATTTGAACCACTAACACAAAAGTTCGAAAAAAAGACTGAAATAACAGTTTTCTTTAAAATTTTATTGGGTAACTTAAACAATTAATAATCCGTGTTTCTACCGCGAACACTAACAACACAAGAACATCGGTTTGGCATACTCAAAATGAGTTCATCCAAATCACGCTGTGGAATGGCCGCCCATGTTCGTTGCAACAACAAAAAAAGGTCTTCTTGCGACTGGATACCCTCCATATTCGGCAGAGCTCTTCTCTGTAGCATATCCCATGCATGCTCAATCGGGTTCAAGTCTGGCGACTGAGCAGGCCAGGGCAGGACATTGATGTTAGCTGCGGCGAGAGTCTGTCTTACAACTCTTGCGGTGTGCGGTCGTGCATTATCATGCATTAACTGAAATAAGGGACCGATTTGCGCTTGTAGAGGAACGATGACGTCTGATACAATCGTCTCAGCATAAATTTGAGCGTTGAGGTTGCCTCTGATCCAAATCAACTCAGTTCTTCCGCCGATCCAAATACCCGCCCATACCATGATGGTTCCACCACTATAAGGATGGACTTCCTGGCAGGATTTTAATCGCTGTTGGCGTCCAGGGGTTCTCCAGTGTCGTATACGTCTTGTATCCGGTCTCATACCAAAACGAGACTCATCAGAAAAGCACACGAAACGCCATTGTTCTTCTGCCCAATTTCTGTGTCCAAGAGCCCATTGATATCGAATCCTACGATTGTGCATTGCTATAGGTGGTACCCGTAGCGGTCTTCGGGAATGAAGGTTCACTTCATGCAAGCGGTTTCTGACTGTTTGGTCGCTAATTAAGTTCCCTGAAGAGTGATGAAGCCTCACGGCTAACATCATGGCGGTTATTGTTGGAGCTCTTCGAGTTAAGATTTGAATGTATCGGTCTTGTCTCCGTGTGGTGCAGCGATACCGTCCTCCATGGCGCTCAGCCACGGTACCAGTGCTTCGGTAACGTGTCCAAAGTCGACTGATAACACTCTGACTTGTATTCAGAGCTAAAGCCACAGTACGTTGCCGGGAACCAGCTTCTATCATTCCCACGGCTCTGAGCATTTCTTCCCTGCTTAAATGACGTCGCCGCTCCATAATAACGTTGGTTTTAATCAGTAGTAGGGAAACAGTAGCACTAATAATGTCTTCAATGCGTTGTATGTTTTTATAGGGAAAATATTGACAGCTGATTTTCATCTTTTACTCGAATTTGATTCACAGTTCCTGATTCAAATTATGAAATGCACCAAAAAGGATCCATATAAATTTATAAAATCATAAATTTATTACAAAGCCACATCTCAATCTCAAGAAATCCGCATAAAAATGCTTGATCCCTAGACACTTTTGATGTGTGTATTTAGCTGGGCTTTAAAAACAGACCCCATCTAGTGGTCAATTTACAAACTTACTTATTGTTTGGATAGTTATCTAGTCATCAAACCCAACAATAGATGAACGCAGTTTATCTTACAGTTAATTTTTTTTGAAGTTTTAAGTCACACTATAATAAGAGTACTTGGAGTTGTAGGTATATTATGCGTCTGTTCGCTTGCCTCGCTTACTCGTTCCTCGTAAGGAGAATGATCAGAAGCCACAATGCAAAGATTACGTAACTTTTAAGCCAATTTTATAGTAATAAAAGAAAATCTTTAATTTCTCGAGTTCTCGAATTCTCGAGGCATTATTTCTCGTCTCGAAGTTGGCATGATTTCTCGACATTTCTCGACTCGAGAATTCTCGAGCAGAAACCCTAGTATTTATCTATGGTGTAGTAGTTTCGCCTATCTTCCACGGCACAGGGAATCTTAGCGTGGAAGCTAGTGCCAAATGTCAGTTTATTTATTTGACCAATAAGGATAAGATTAAAGATTTCATCCGGTCAATCTAACTCCAGACTTCTTCGTATTTACGCCATTACACTTCTCCATATTCTGCATCCATAATTTCATTCATCATCCAAACAGAGCGCGACAAAATATAAAAGAAAAAAAAAAAACTTTATATCAAGCTTCCAGCTTAGTCAGAGTAGTGTTACCGTATTACATATATACAGTACTCCAATGACAGCATAAGGGCGAAAACACACTTAGCGTATTTGCGCCGCGTACAGCGCAAGGTATGCATCACAAAATACGCTTAAGTGTGGTTGTAGCCGCTGAAAATATGCCGAATATAGTTAATTTAACATTGATCGAACGCAAGACGCGCGCGAAACTTCTAGGCCTTATTACGCTCGGCGTAACAATGTGTAAAACGCGTAGTAAGGGCGCGCAGCAGAATTTGTATGTAGTACCACTAGTACGATGCATACGCGTAACAGCCCGTTCCCATTTGTCGTCTGTCTGTCGGGCTCGGATGTTGCAGTGGTAGATAATTTTATATGAAGTTATTCACACTTGTCTGACACCTATTTTGTGTCGGCGCCGACAAGAAATATCGGGTATTTTGCCAGCCATCTACTCCCGAAAAAAAATCGTGTCGGGTCTCGCTCGCCTATGAGTAAGTATGACGCTGTTCACATTTATCGGATGTCGGGACCGACAACCCTCTCCCCGCTATTGATCGTTGCTCACGCTCACGAATATTCGAGCCAATACATCGTTGAATAATTTAAAAACTACATTTCGTCACTTCTCAATTCTGTTATTAAGTTCTGAAATGTTCCCAAACTAAATCTTTCCCTCAGGATTGGGTGCACTCAATATTTTCTTTCCTTGGCTGTCTTTATTTGTTTTCTTCTCAAATAATTATACATCACAACAAGAACTTCCTCGACGTCCATCGTGTACAATCGCCTCGCGTAGAGTGATAAAAATTGGCATCAACTTCGACCGTGGCCGACAACCGATTAGTGTGATGTGAAGCGCCGACACCCGATTAAAATCCGGGCCCGACAACCGACAAGTGGAAACGGGCTGTAACGCGACGAAACATGAGCCGCGCAAGTTATGTTCAGTGTGCCTGCAGCCTAAGTACCCCTTTTAATAGTCACTGCAGCGTCAACCGACACTTGTAAACAGTTGGTATTTTATAGTAACCGTCATTACTCAGATAACGTCTGCGAGGGCGAACTCCCTCAGATAACGCGTAGCGATAGTGACATGAACTTGTTGAGTATTGTAATATTGATTTGTATTGTATCGTTGGTTATATTCGAGTGAAAAGCTTTTGTTATTGTGTCTGTGTAAATAATAGTTCGGAGTTTATGAGATATACAAAACTGAAACTTGATCGAGAACTTTGTGTTTTAATAATATGAAGTTGATGTGCTGTGTTCAGAATATAAGTAATAAATAGGAGTTATTTAATAGCCTGCTATGGCTCTTTCTTCAAAAAGACATTCCAGATTTCGCCCTACATTGTTACACTCGCATAGTTTTTAAACCACAATGTCTGGACTTTTAAAAGAGACATTGACTTCTGAGTTTGTTTCGGTTTTTCTACTTAGAGCTAGTTAGATAGGAAAAGCCGGTGCCATCTAGTCTTAAATAAACCTTACATCTTTTTGTAAAAGTGTCTGTAACAGATTTATTTACTTACGAAATCATTTATCCCCCAAGATTCTCTCCAAAACAGCCCGAGACTTGGATGCTGTTCTCTGCTATTTGATGTTATAAGTTAAGGATATACAAGGTGTTAACGAATTCGTGTAATTCCTTCAAACCGCGTGATCTACTGGTGACACTGATTGACCCTGCACAAGTTTTTTTCAGAATCAACAAAAATAAGTTTTCAAAAAATGAACCATCCCATTCTGTATCTGAGTAATTTCAGCGTTCCAAGTTAACTGACTGCGTGGAGCGATATTGCGCTAGTTGTGCCCGTCAGCTGTGTCGCCGTGCCTTCGTTAATTTATGTATGGCATCGAAATTTTCAATAATATAATTATTTTTTTGGAAATATGTTATTTATTTTATTTTTAATCAATCTAAATCCCGTGCGGGGTTAATCTATACCTACCATTAATAAATCATGTGGTTTGAAGGAATTACACGAATTCGTTAACACCCTGTATACGTCTTGGGCTGTTTCGCCAAAAGTCTGGAGGGCTATAACGATTAGCCCGAACGCAGTAGAGGAGTTTGTTTTAAAATATGTAGTGATAGTGTAGTTAAAAAGGGTACGAGATCTCGAACTAAACTTCTATAAGTATCACAGTGATTTAAAAAACACAAAGCATTCATAATGTCTATATTCGTACGTAGACGTAGATTATTTGAAGAAGTGAGTATAAAATAAGTGAGAGTGTTTCTTACAATTTGTTCTTGTTTAGAGGAGTTTGTTTTATTGTCATAATAATATGTCAATAGACTTCATATGGCCAACCGGTATATTTATAAAGTTTACCCTCTTCCTTTAGGCGCGATTGGTCGAATTCGCGTTTGGTCCAATTCGCGTCCAATCGCGCCTAACGGACCCTCTTGCACAGTCGAAAATTCACAGTATGATTTTTCCAGTGAACTAGAGCATCTGGCATATGTCTCCAATTCATAAAAAATACTGTGCGTGTTACAGCCCATAAAGTGTAAACAGACTCCACCACCCCATACCTGAGCTCGTTGACTTATCGCAAAGTACACAGTTTTATACAGTAGTACATATTGTAACCACACAATTTTGACTCAACAGTTATCTATGAAAGAATGGGACATCCCCTACGACGAACTGAAACTGTTCGAAGTGATCGGCACCGGTCGGTTCGGCACCGTGTACCGCGGCAGCTGGCACGGCGCCGTCGCTGTCAAGGTGTTGCACGTGTTGAGTGACGACTGTGTGCCGCTCGACACCTTCAAACATGAGGTAATTACTTAGCCTATTGAAGTCCACAACGAGACATACGGGCTCACCTAAATACGTTAAAATTGGGCGCGATCTAGTGCTCTGGTTCACGACACCAGTGGTCGGACCTCAGCGGTTGCTGGGTTAGCGGTTTCCTTGATTGAAGGCATTTAGTGGCTAATAGAACCCTTTCTGTTCTGTGAAAATATCTAGAAAAAAAGAACGAGTGGTCGGCGTTTAAGTAAATAAGGTCGAAATCACCATAGTCGTTGCCATAGGTATCTCCCAAAAAAAAAGTTGTAAGTAAGCCTATGGTCTTAAGTGATCGCATTTATTAGTCCACTTGTACCAGTGAAGTTCTCTCCAGGCAGAAGGCCAGAGTTTTGACAGATTTGCTCAAACCAAAGAAGCTCAATATTGAATGCAATACTTTTTCACACATTGTATGTCAGATAAAGTCAAACCCCTTATAAAGAAAAGATCGCCAAACAAAAACAGGTTTTAAAATAGCCTCGTCTCTTTTTCTTATGTGACGTTAGAAAGTGATAGGTACATTTTAAATCTCGGTTAAACTAAGTTTGTGTTTAAACCGTCTTTTGTAATGTAGGGCAATAGGACTGTTGAGAAGGTGTTACATACATAAAGAAAATTCATTTATTTTTATCCAAATTTGTAACAAATGTTGTAATGCCCGTATGTTTTGTCAGGTGGCGACATTCCGTAAGACCCGTCACGAGAACCTGGTGCTGTTCATGGGCGCGTGCATGAAGCCGCCGCGCCTCGCCATCGTGACGTCACTGTGTAAGGGCATGACGCTCTTCACGCACATACACCTCAGGAAAGACAAGTTCACTGCCAACAAGAGCGTCATTGTGGCGCAGCAGATATCACAGGTCACTATTATACAATATGCTAAACTTAGAGTGCTCTTCACACGGTAAATAAGTACTTCGAACGGTTATATGCCCGTGCATTGGGAATTTGTGATGGCCGCGCAGATCGCCTCTCATTCCAATGTCTCCGAAAACATCTAACACCTTGCAACAACAAACAAAACAAAACAAGTAGATGTGTTGCCCAAATCCGCGCAAGGACGGTATAGCCGCAGCCTGAAATCACGTCGGCATTACCATCCGCTCGGCCTCGCGCTGAGCTTTGCATTTGTGTGAGAATGAATGCAGACGCGTCCTTTGCTTGCTTTAAACCAATTTATACTGCTTTTTGGCAATCGATTCTATGTGCACTCACACAAATGCAAACCTCAGCTTACGCCTCGCCAGTTGTACCATTGGAGAGAAACGAAATCTAGTGTTAGTTAGCTAGTAGTTAGTTAGTTAGATAACATCACAGAATTCTGAATCGCGCGAGTGACTTATTTGAGGAAAGCCAACCCCCGATTCAGAACCTTTTCGATAAGCAGTTGTCTTAGATTCGGTTTGTTATTTCGTTCCGTTTACGATTCTCGTATCGTAGGAAAAAGAAGTAGCTTATCGAAACGTTCGACAACTGAATAATCGAATCTTTCTAAATTGGGGGGCTTGTCTCAATAAGCTAGGTTAATGGAGCGATCAGATGTACTCTTTTTAGCTTAGTAAAACAGTCCGATTTTCTAACTACATATTCTTTATTCCTAATCAGTTTGTATCGATTCCACCAGGGCATGGGCTACCTACACGCGCGCGGCATCATCCACAAAGACCTGAAGACGAAGAACATCTTTCTAGAAAACGGAAAGGTGGTGATCACCGACTTCGGACTTTTTAGCGTTACCAAACTGTGCTTTGGAAACAAGTTAGTACAAAGGTCATTAGAGGAAATTTTGCACTTGCTACTTATATTAATTAGCTTTAAGCCATTTCTTTCACAGCTTATGCCTCATTTAGACTATCATCAAGTATTAACATGGATGCGAATAGGAGAATTTAAGCGTATTTTCGTTGCAAATTCCTAGCTCGCGGATCTTAAAACAAATGAAAGAATACCAAGGATGCAGACAAAGGAAAGAAAGAAAATGTATTTATTGAGTACAATAAACAATAGGTACATAATGTAAAAAAATAAGTGCGAAAAGGACCACCAGCTCAGCATAATGGCAGGTGACAAGTGTGTAAACACTGAGTTATGCACTTCAGTAAACAAAGAACAGTTAGAGAAAGGAACGCACATTTAAAAAAAACGACTGCTTGATTTTCTTAGTTTGGCAACGAATAAAAAAAATACAAAAATCGTAGCCATTTGGTCCCAACATTTCTGCCTCACTTCCACAAAAGCGATGATTTCGCCAATAAAACTAATTATAATTAAATGCTACTATCTGCCACTATATTTCATTCATAGCTGTAACGAGTGTTAGAGTATTGTTAGGGCGTCTGCCATCCTCCGTTCATGAACAAGCTTATTTAAGCGATAATCTAAATGAGGCTTTAGGGTGTATACAGACGGGCCACAAACTTTCTACTGCAAAGTAAAACAGCAAGCAGTCAGCACACTGCACAACTGTATTAACACAACACGGTAACTGCATAATAACTGCACGATAACTGCATGGCACCTGAAGGTGTGGGGACTTCTATATACTCTGTTTCTCTTAGGTTAAGCACGCATAGAAGGGAACCGAAGAAAACATGATTAGCTTCACTAAATGAATACGCATGCATCTAGCAAAATCGGTAAAAAGAAATACGCCGAACTTATTGCGATCGACTCATAAAATAAAGTTTTTATGCACAACGAAGTCCGGATTGGCTAATGCATTTAGCCTTCATGCACAACTAATTTCACATTGGCTGATGCATTTAGCCTTCATGCAAAACTAATTCCAGATTGGCCGATGCATTTAGCCTTCATATACAACGAATTCCAGATTGGCTGATACATTTAGCCTTCATGTACAACTAATTCCAGATTTGCCAATGCATTTAGCCTTCATGTACAACAAATTCCAGATTGGCCGATGCATTTAGCCTTCATGTACAATTAATTCCAGATTTGCCAATGCATTTAGTCTTCATGCACAACTAGCTCTACATTGACCGATGCATTTAGCCTTCATGTACAATTAATTCCACATTGGCTAATGGATTTAGCCTTCATGTACAATTAATTCCACATTAGCTAATGCATGTAGCCTTCATGTACAATTAATTCCACATTGGCTAATGCATTTAGCCTTCATGTACAATTAATTCCACATTGGCTAATGCATTTAGCCTTCATGTACAATTAATTCCACATTGGCTAATGCATTTAGCCTTCATGTACAATTAATTCCACATTGGCTAATGCATTTAGCCTTCATGTACAATTAATTCCACATTGGCTAATGCATTTAGCCTTCATGTACAATTAATTCCACATTGGCTAATGCATTTAGCCTTCATGTACAATTAATTCCACATTTGCTAATGGATTTAGCCTTCATGTACAATTAATTCCACATTGGCTAATGCATTTAGCCTTCATGTACAATTAATTCCACATTGGCTAATGCATTTAGCCTTCATGTACAATTAATTCCACATTGGCTAATGCATTTAGCCTTCATGTAAAATTAATTCCACATTGGCTAATGCATTTAGCCTTCATGTACAATTAATTCCACATTGGCTAATGCATTTAGCCTTCATGTACAATTAATTCCACATTGGCTAATGCATTTAGCCTTCATGTACAACTAATTCCAGATTTGCCTTTGCATTTAGCCTTCATGTAAAACGAATTCCAGATTTGTCGATGCAATTAGCCTTCATGCAAAACTAATTCTACATTGGCTGATGCATTCATGCACGTCTAACCTTCCATGTATAAGTTAATGCCATTCTCTCATTAATAATTTATCATTCAGAAGTTATAAGCGAGCTTCGGGCGTCGTTACACGACCGTGGTGCATTGTGCTGTATAGAAAAAAAAAGATGAACCTGCTTACAGTCTCATACATTTTTATATAATGCCAAGCTGATCGCATCTTATAGTTTCATGCTACTAATAATTTGGCCAGTTAAGCAATGATTAGTTGAACCTATAGTCCGACAAGTACAACGAATGCTACATATAAATATTATGCATGTAATCCCCTGAAGGGGTAAGCAGAGGTGTTCTAGAAAGAAAGAAAGAAAAAATATTTATTTCTACGCCCAAGAAGACGCACAGGAGTTTGTACACCTGTTTCGCCGTTAAGTCCCATGTAATAGCTGATGAGCCTAATGCTATTTTACGGGCACAACTACTGTGCCAGGTTCGTCGCCTCTTAAAATTTGCTTGCCTGGTGGAGGGGAATTATATTCTTAGTCCGCCTTAGGACGCTTGGCAGACAATTTGATGAACGCAGTATGTTGTCATCATGATCCGCAGACATGAGGACTTTGCTGCCCATCCACTGGCTTCCATCCACTTAACTAAAAGGAAACAAAATTATAGACACTAGTTATCAATATTATATTCTGTGTAATTGACAGCCAAACAAGGAAGTTAGCTGAAAAGATAGCAATTGTTTGTTTACCTTAAATTGAGTATCAAAACAAATAGAATATAGTCCTAATTGGGGACGTGAAGAGACGGGATTTGTCGAAAATGTCATTGTCCGGCTACTGCGCGGTAGCAAAGACAAGGTTATGTGTTTCATAAAGTGTGTTATTAACTGTTGTGTGTGGTTGTATATATAGTCTCCGCGGCGATAGCCTGGGCATCCCAGCGGGGTGGCTGTGCTACCTCGCTCCGGAGCTGTGCCGCGCCCTCACGCCGCATGCGTCGCTGCATCTGCCCTTCTCTAAAGCTACCGACGTGTACGCGTTTGGGTAAGTGAATTTTTGAGCATTTTGCAGAACAAATCATGAAATAAAAAACCGTAATAAGTCAAGGGAAGAGCCTTCAACGAGCTCTTTGACGCAAAACTTTTCGATAAAGTAGTTTATCAAGAAGTTCTAAACTTGTGGCCGGAATGGGATGAGATAAGCTAATAGTAACAGTATAACACAACAACTTATGTTGCATACATTCAAAATAATAATTATAATTTGTCATACCTCATCTGGATTTAGGAAGTTAGATTATGGAATTAACTTATGAAATTAACTTATTCAAGGAACTAATGAAACAGGTCGGCAAAAATTTTATTTTAATAATGCATAGAAGATTAGGGATCTGGTACATTTGCGCGAAAGACATTTCCGCGAAAGACACTTGCGCGACTCCCTTTGCGCGACTAGACATATGCGCGAATGGACTTTTGCGCGACTAGACATTTGCGCGACTGGACACTTGCGCGACTGGACGTTTCCGCGAATAGACTTTTGCGCGAACCCACTTGCGCGACCGACACTTGCGCGACTGACTTTTCCGCGAAAGTCATTTGCGCGTATACACTTCCGCGATAGGACACTTGCGCGACATTTATTTCGCAAAGGATTTAGGGCAAAATCCGAGAGATGAGATTCCATAACATCACGCCTGTATTCTCCGAAGGGTAGGACAGAGGTGTATACTAAGTACGAGTATGTAACTATATGAACCCATTTGTTACTTTATCTAGATAACATAACATTCATAAAGGCTAGTTTAAGTTGTTTAAAGTTTTAATATCTCACAAGTTTCGCCCTCAGAGGGAGGGGGCGGTCAAAAAAAAATCCAAGATGGCGGCTGTGAAATTTTACAAAATATGCGTCATGGGTGTCGTGTCCATAGTTTTTGGGGGTGCTGATGACGAAAGTGAGGTAGAAGTCAATATCCAAGATGGCGGCTTTGAAATTTTACAAGATATACGTCATGGGTGTCGTGTCCATGGTTTTCGGGGGCGCGGATGACGAAAATGAGGTCGTAGTCAAAATCCAAGATGGCGACTGTGAAATTTTACTAAATATGCGTCATGGGTGTCGTGTCCATGGTTTTCAGGAGTACTGATGCCAAAAATGAGGTTGAAGTCAAAATCCAAGATGGCGTATGCGAATTTTTACAAAACATAAGCAAGCGTTATGGGCAAAGTCTTGCAGCCGCCATCTTGTATATTGACTGTGACCTCATTTTCGTCATCAGTGCCCACGAAAACCACGGATACGACACCCATGATGCATATCTTGTAAATTTTCACAGCCACCATCTTGGATTTTGACTACAACCTCAATTTCGTCATCAGCACCCCCGAAAACTATGGATACGACACGGGATCCCTTCTTTTCGCATAATGTTCTTTGTCCTAATATACTTCGGCATAACGATTTTGGCACAATTTGTTTTGGCATAATAATACTTCGGCATGATTTTTTTAGGCATACATTTTATGTTGGCATAATCATCTTAAAGACTAATTTGTTTTGGCATAAATTTGATTCGCATAACGTTAGTAGGCCTAATGACTATTAGCATAACGTTACTTATGATAATCAGAAATGTTTTTACCATTGTCTAATAATCTAGTCGCAGGCGCACCCCGACACGGATAGGTTAGGTTCGAAGGGGATGATGGGGGCTAGAGTGAGCGAGCGAAGCGAGCAAACGAAGCCCCCGTCATCCCCTTCGTGTTAGGTTACTTTAAACCCTTCAGACAGAAATAGGAGCCCCGCGCAGCGGGGCTCCGTCGACTCTGCTTTGGAGCCTCAACCTTACAAACATCCCCTTAAGTTTTTATTGTGAAAATGAAAGTAGGTGACGAATAATCGTCTTATGAAGAGGCCTTGAAGGTGTTTAAAAACAATTTATCCAGTAATCCATTTCGACCTTTAAACGATTTGGTCAATAGTGTAATAAATAATTTAAAGATTGATATTCCAGACTTTGGTCAGCTGAACTTTTGATCAAATGGCCATCGTTATTTTAAACTTTGTTAATTTGTACGTTGTTCTTTTGAAAGGATGATGGGCAAAATTGTATGAGACCTGTCCCCCCCTTCCAACAGATTTTTTTGATGTGTCATTAGTTTCATACGGATCTATGACAAGACTAGCAACCAGTTTTAACTTCAAAATCGATGGGGTTTAGTATATACAGGGTGGTAAAGGAGGACCGGACAAATTGGTCAACATAACCAATAACAACAACACGTATGCCATTAGATAGATATTGCAATATACTGCCATAATTACTATGGCGGCTCATTTCCAATCGCTGTATGAAAAAAGTTATGGCGATGTTTTGTAGGTTAGGTTATGTTAGGTCAGGTTAGGTAGTTTTTTTCTTGTATATTGTTATGCAATAAAAAACAAACAGATTGAGTAAACAGTGTTATAATTATGTACCGTCGTCCACAATCACATTATAAATTGTCTGCAGAACCCCTGAAAGGACGATGCCTACCAAATCCTAAATACCACACTAGGAACCAATAACAACCACACATATGTCATTAGATAGGTATTTTAATATACTGCAGTAACTACTATGGCGGCTCATTTCAAATCGCTGTATGAAAAAAGTTAGGGCATTTTTTCGTGGGTTAGGTTAGGTTAGGTGTTTTTTTTCTTATAAATTGTTCGGTAATAGCAAAAAATGCAAGTAGAGTGAGTAAACAGTGTTATAATTATATGTCGTCATTCAAAATCACATCTAATACATAGGTGATAGGTGAAATTACCTAACTTGACCTAACCTAACCTAACTTATGAAACATCGCCATAACTTTTTTCACACAGCGATTTTAAATGAGCCGCGATAGCAATTATTGCAGTATATTGCAATACCTATCTAATGACATATGTGTGGTTGTTATTGGTTCCTAGTGTAGTATTTAGGATTTGGTAGGCATCGTCTTTCAGGGGTTATGCAGACAATTTATTAATGTAATTGTGGAGGACGATATGACCTTTTACGTGAGTGGCAACAACAACTATAAAAAGTTTCAACTCAATCGGATGAACCGTGTGAATTTTTAGTAACAATTATCCGATACGACTCGAGCGCCACCTATTGTACGTTGATGGTACTATGTCAGAAACTGTCACGTGAGTGGCAACAACAACTGTATAAAGTTTCAACTCAATCGAATGAACCATGCGATTTTTTACTAACAATTATCCGATACGAATCGCGTGCCACCTATTGCACGTTGATGGTACTATGTCAGAAACTCTCGCGCAAGTGCTAACAATAACTGTACTTAGTTTCAACTCAATCGGATGAACCACGCGAATTTTTATTTACAATTATCCGATACGACTCGCGCGCCACCTATTGTTCGTTGATGGTACTATGTCAGAAACTTTTGGGTGAGTGCCAACAACAACAGTACAAAGTTTCAACTCAATCGGATGTACGATGCGAATATTCATTTAAATAAAATAATAATAATAAAAATGCGATTTTCCCGGAATATCCCGCTCCTTTGAGGAATGTCGTCATAGGAAAAATTTATCACCCTACTGAGATGTTTCAACTGAGATACATTTCAGATCTGTTGGGGTATGGGGACGTTTTGTCCCATGGTCCTTTGCTCAGGAAAGTTTTGATTTTCTAATATGCAACCGTTAATAATTATTTCATTGTTATACCTATAAAAATATGTTTTAATATCATTATGCGTAAATAAATTTATGCTTTAGGATATTATGCTTAAAAAAGTTATGCTTCAGAACTTTATGCTTAATAAATTTATGCTTTAGAATATTATGCTTAATCATTATTATGGTTAGAGAAATTATGCTTAAAAAAAATATGCGTAAGCTGTTATGCGTAATTATATTATGCGAAAATATAATTATGCCAAACAAAATTATGCTAAGTTATATTAGGTCTTAAAATTTTATGCAAATGGATAGGGAACCATACGACACCCATGACGCATATCTTGTAAAATTTCAAAGCCGCCATCTTGGATTTTGACTTCGACCTCATTTTCGTCATCAGCACCTCCGAAAACCATGGACACGACACCCATGACGCATATTTTGTAAAATTTCACAGCCGCCATCTTGGATTATGACTTCGACCTCATTTTCGTCATCAGCACGCCCGAAAACTATGAACACGACACCCATGACGCATATTTTGTAAAATTTCACAGCCGCCATCTTGGATTATGACTTCGACCTCATTTTCGTCATCAGCACGCCCGAAAACTATGAACACGACACCCATGACGCATATTTTGTAAAATTTCACAGCCGCCATCTTGGATTTTGACTACGACCTCATTTTCGTCACCAGCGCCCCCGAAAACCATGGACACGACACCCATGACGCATATTTAGTAAATTTTCACAGCCGCCATCTTGGATTTTGACTTCGAACTCATTTTCGTCATCAGCACGCCCGAAAACTATGGACACGATATCCATAACGCATATCTTGTAAAATTTCACAGCCCCCATCTTGGATTTTTTTTTGACCGCCCCCTCCCTCTGAGGGCGAAACTTGTGAGATAATAAAACTTTAAACTACTTAAACTAGCCTTTTTGAATGTTATCTAGATAAAGTAACAAATGGGTTCATATAGTTACATACTCGTACTTAGTATACACCTCTGTCCTACCCTTCGGAGAATACAGGCGTGATGTTATGGAATCTCATCTCTCGGATTTTGCCCTAAATCCTTTGCGAAATAAATGTCGCGCAAGTGTCCTATCGCGGAAGTGTATACGCGCAAATGTCTTTCGCGGAAAAGTCAGTCGCGCAAGTGTCGGTCGCGCAAAAGTCTATTCGCGGAAACGTCCAGTCGCGCAAGTGTCCAGTCGCGCAAATGTCTAGTCGCGCAAAAGTCCATTCGCGCATATGTCTAGTCGCGCAAGTGTCTTTCGCGGAAATGTCTTTCGCGCAAGTGTCCTGATACCGAAGATTAGTAGCAGTACAAATGTAGATTATCAGGGTAATCGCGCTCGTTGAAAAATCAGTGAAATCTAGGCTATATTCTAGCAAGTCTAGGCTTGCTCGTGTCCATATATTAATAATCCATTTTATTATAATAATAATATTTGTTAACAGTACGGTATGGTATGAGTTACTATGCGGCGAGTATCCGTTCAAGAGTCAACCGCCTGAAGCAGTCATCTGGCAGGTCGGGAAGGGCGTTAAGCAGTCACTAGCTAACATGCAAGCTTCTAGAGATATCAAGGTATACAATTATTTCTTATTTTACCGTAGTTAAGTTCTCAGAATTTCCTTTGAAGAATCTTGAAGGAAAAAGCCAAAATTGCCTCCTTACATTTTTATTCAAGTTCCTTGCAGTTTTGTTTCCGAACTTAATCTCACCAACCAGCTCCCTGCTTATCGAAAAGGTTCCGAATTGGGGGGCAGCCCCCTGCTTGAGATTTCAGAACGTTTCGATAAGTCAGTTATTGAACGAAAACGTGATAACAAGCCGAATCGGTTGACAATTGACTTATCAAAATATTCAGAATAGGGAGCAGTTGGCCATATTAAAGTGATAGCATGGTACGTTTTAACAGCACTTCAACTGGAAATACAAGTACACGATCGGCCCCCTGGAGAATTACAGTGTTTGCATTTTAAAGTAATCTTTATAAACTCCATTCGCAGGATATCCTAATGCTCTGCTGGTCATACCGATCATCGGAGCGTCCCGACTTCCCTCACCTGCTGACGACTCTTCAGAAGCTGCCTCGCAAGCGACTAGCGCGGTCCCCCTCTCACCCGGTACATCTGTCCCGCTCGGCTGACTCAGTGTTCTGAGAACGGCTCGCGGGAGCACTGTGCGTGCGACCCTAGGAATGTTAATAAAAGGTATTGCGAGATTGTTGAAATGTTGGTGAGTGGCGAGAGTGGTACTGTTGTCCAGCCCTGATGGTTCATAAGGACTATGGAGTAATACGCCATACGCACATGGAGTATGCAGAAAATACAGACTGTCACATGCTCAGGACGGAGCATGCATCCTTAAGGCGCTTCCCCCACCGAAAGTGGCGCCACTTCAGAAAAAAAACATTATTTCTGTCAACACACAACATATTGAAATTTCGTACGTACTTACAACATTTTAGTCAGGTGTTGTAGAAATTTTCGAACACCAAATATCAACACTAGAGCTTCTGGATTCGATGTTTTAGCGATAAGTACCAAAAACGGCCGTTTTTAGCATTAATTACTAAAACTTCTAACCTAGGATGTCAAGTGTTGTTTTTTGGTGTTCGAAAATTTTTACAACACTTGACTAAAATGTTGTACGTACGAAATTTCAATATGTTGTGTGTTGACAGAAATAATGCTTTTTTTCTGAAGTGGCGCCACTTTCGGTGGGGGAAGCGCCTTAAGCCCGGCACGACTAAATCGCACCCAGTGTGCGAGCACCTATCGTACTTAGACGATCGGGATTATTCGTGCGTTTTCGTGCGTATTCGCACTACTTCGTACAGCTCACAAAACCCCTTTTACCCCCTGGTAGTTCCTGTTATTACCACACAAGGGCGTTTTATTCCTTTACAAAGTACTGAAAACATTAAATACCTATCAAATAAAATCAATTAAACTTTAGTGATGTGTCAATTGAAACCACAGGACTAGAGGACGAATACCATACTTAAAATTAGTTACAATTTAAAAAGTTATCCATTTTTTATCTACTTTCTGCCAACTGTACCACATTCGCCACACTTACCACAAGTATTCGCTCATCAATCTCGCATATCGACGAAAAAAAAATGTAAAGTAACTATTTAAACTGTATATTTATATTTTGAAGTGTCAAAAGGATTTAATTTCTCTTCAACAAATTGGGAGAACAATTTTGCTATAAATTATTTTTAAGTTATTTATTTAAACGATAATTTTAATGAGAATTGGTTGTAACGTCCAAAATTTCACATAATTTATTTAAATTAATTGTATAATAAGAGGAGAATTGTTTTAAGTTTTTAATACGATCAATATTACGTCATTTATAATGGTTTTGCCACACGCCTATGTTCAAAGAATGACACGAAATAAATTTAGCAGTCAACCTAATTGGAGTAACTCGCAACTGTATTAAATAAAGTCGCCTTGTTTGCTGAAATTCTTTTAAACTAAAAAAGACAACTACAAAAATTGTCCTCCCAACTTGTACACACAAATAACAATGATTGTTATTAACAGTATAACACATCAAACGGGTTTTCGATACTTAGTATAACATTTATAAATAAAATGTAAAATATGTTAATAATGTCTATTGTAAGTAAACAATCTTGATCTCCGAATAATCGATAGAATAAATTATATTTTCGTAATTAAAATAATAATTAATTCAAGTAAAAAAAGGAAAAAAAAAACGAGTGAAAATGACTGCTTTGTTGATAGAATGTATATATTTGTACAGTGTTACAATTTTGCTGTGATCGATGACTCGACTGTTCAAACGTGACGAAACACATTTTTAGCACTTTCCACAGACAGGAATGTAGTTTTTCTAAAACCAGAATAAAAAATACCTTTGATTTTAAAGATAAAATCGTTTTCCGAAGTTATATTGTATATAACTGATTTAACAAGACAAAACGCTAGCAATATCTACCGTTAAAATATAGTTGGAATATCAGAAGCTCTATTCCTATCCCAGAAATTGCAAAAACCGTGGTTTTTGGATGTTAGGACAGTCGAGATGAGTGCACTGATCTTTAGTATATATAGAACTAGCGACTTGCCCCAGCGTTGTTCGGGAACGTTTTATAGCTTAAAACCTTCAAGAAGAAATGACCTAAATTAAGATGAAAACCGCATCAAAATTTATTGAGTAGTTTAGAAGAAGTAAGCAGACAGACAGACGCAAAAAGTGACTTAAATTTTTACTATTTAAAGATTAGAGATAACAAAATCGAGCCTATGAAACCTAGAGATTCACCAAACACCTGGATCTTGTAATTTATAAATATACACGTGACTGTAAAACAAGAACATGATTTTGATGTTAAACATACTCGGTTTACTTAGAAAAGTATACAAAAAAATACAATACAATAAATCAAGTAATTTAGCAATACCTTAACATATAATAACTACAGAAATGAAACCTCATGTTCTATATAAATTAAGCATCAAACATATTGTTAATGTAGCTCCGATATTTTTTTTTTTCTATATAAAATATTTTATTTAACATTAGGCAAAAGTTGCCCACCAAGGCATAGATATCATTTAAACCATTTCTTCAATTAGAGTTTCACCTCATCTTGATTGACTGTTAAAGTTCATAAAGTATTATACTATGTTGAATTCCTGCTGGAAGCAAACTTGTTGCTTATTTCTTTGCTAAAGTGGGTCTAATTTGTGTAAATTATATTAAATAGGGTATAAAAGATAACTGGACTAAACAAACGTAACGTCGCAATAATTATAAAAATACAAAGATCAGTGCATTCAACAAAATATTCGGTGTACACTAGGCTAAGAGTTGACATCTTTCATACCTACTACATTATTTTTACAGTTTATTAAAACTTCTAAGATAGTCCCTTGCGGTACGACACACGAATTTATTTGATATTACATAGTGTAACGACAGTTTATTTAATGTAAAGGTCAAAATTTTAGCAGTAGCTATTGAGATTATTGGAGTTGCTATATTTGATCCTAAAAAAATTACAAAATTACGCCGACATTTTTGTAAGAATAGATTTTTTTAAGAACATATCCTACAATATCTATAATCCTGGCTGATCGGGCAGTCTGACCAACTTATTCATTAATTTACATAAAAAAACAGCTCCAGCAATCTCCCTAACTATGAAAACAAAAATGTTTTGTAAATAAAAGAATATAACATTCCTTTTCGTAGGTTGTTGAGGTTTAAAACTTGATAGTTACTATTCAAGCTGTAGTACATCAGTTTGTATATTTTTAAAAGTTACCACTTTCTTATATCGTTGCTAAGAGGCTTATCGTTAGTCTAGGCTGATATACAGGCGATGTTTATGCTGTGTCGCGGGTTTAGATATGACTATATGAACATTTTGTTCTTATCAATGGATTTGAAAGGAAACAATTTGCAATTTACATCAACGCCAAACTGTTCCCATAAAGTAGCCAATTTACCTGCACATGCTACTAACAGATTGTATGTTGTGGAACTAGCTTTATTATTGGTAACATACTCACTGACTTGAACAGCAAAGCGAATGTCCGACAGTTATGGCGTTGATTGTCAAAGACATCTGAGTTCAAGCCCGAGTAAACTTTATGTAATGAACTACCACTCAAATAATTTTACTGAAATCATAAAAAAGTTTACAAGCCTTTGCATTAATGTTCAAAATATAATTTATGCACGAAAACATCCCAGTTTGCATCTACACCCGTAACTGGCTGTCATCCAATCATCAATTAGCAAAAATTATCATTTAAAATGAAAAAAAAAAGCAAAATAACAGCTCATTATTTTATTGTTTACTAAATTATTGTTATAAAGGAAAATTGTTCTGGTCAGTCGACTCCTATTATGATAGTTGTAAAATACGGCGGCGACGTCACGCAAAATTGTATATAGAAAACACGCGGGGCGTCCGCCATTTGTAATATATATTTATTAGAAGAGAACAATGGTTGGAATGCAGATGGATGTAGTTTTACATTATGTATTGAGATTTGAAATGATTAGGTTAGTTGCATTTGCCAAAATAAATTTCCCGATCACTGTTTTTTGTTGTTTTATTTACCTATGGGATACTATATCAATCAATCATATCGGCCTAATGAAATCTACAACTGGAACCGCAGAACGGATGCCCGAGATGGGGCCGAAAGGTTATGGAGTGCCAACCGCGTATCGGAAGACGTAGCAGGGGTAGGCCTTCCACAAGGTGGACCGATGATCTGGTGAAGGTCGCGGGAATCCGCTGGATGCGAGAAGCACAGGACTGGTCGATGTGGCGATGCTTGAGGGAGGCCTATGTCCAGCAGAGGATGTCTTTCGGCTGAATGAAATTACTAGTAGATGTTACTCTTCCAATATCTTTACAAAATTGAATCTTTTCAAAATCTTACAAAAAATTAATAGAAAGTAGTTGCTGGCCACTTCACATAAAATGAATTGCAGTCTCAAATTCTTATTCTTCTTAACATGTTGACTGTCCTGTCTGTTTTGGGTAATTTTGTGGTACGTCCAATGTTTTTTTTTTTAAATTCTTTATTCATATGTCCCTGCAAAATGAAAGTTCTAGCCTGCATGTCCAACCCAAGAAACGTGGTTCAGTTGCCTTTGGCTAATGCGTTACATGTAATGCACGAACGTCACAGCCAGACCAAAAATGCATTACATGTAATGCACGAACGTCACAGCCAGACCAAAAATGCATTACATGTAATGCACGAACGTCACAGCCAGACCAAAAATGCATTACATGTAATGCACGAACGTCACAGCCAGACCAAAAATGCATTACATGTAATGCACGGACAGTCAACTTGTTAAAATGCAGCTCTTTAGGGTTTTAATGGTTGAAGGGTTCAAAGCAATTTTTTTTATTTTTTTTGTAAGACTTCTCAACTCATTTACTGCCACCATAGACATCACTGACTGCCACTCTCACCGGTACATCATTCACACATTTTTATGAATGATAATGCTAAAAATAATAAGGGTTAATTTATAAGTAATGGGGATTTTGCACTTTGAACTTAAAAAATGTGTATTTATCAAAGAAATTGTATAGTAATGGAACAGAAATGTTATGAAATATGTCCAGCCAATATACTGGCAATATTCGTACACATGCTTTTAATTTCATCATTACTAAGATATTCTGAGCCTAAGATTGCATTTCCTAATGCAATAGTTTCCCTCATAGTGTTCGCTTTTATCCAAATCCTGCCGTTCATCCCGGCTGCTAGTTCGAAGGGCCATTCATTCTTCAGAGAGTTTAACAATGGACAATCAGGGTTCAGTATCTTTCTTATTAGATTTAAAGAGCATTTGAATACGAAACCGTCCTCTAGTACACCCAAACGTCCTTTCTTCCCGTGAGAGTCGACGCACACTATTTCAGGCTCCATATCCTTGCTGGCTACAAGCATTTTAGCATATACTACGTCACCGTTCACCACTTTTGGTCTGTTCTTCTTTGTAGCACTTTCGAAGGACAGGTAAGATAGCGACGCAGTGCAACTGCCTCCAACATCAACGCGAAATATATCGCCTGCCTTCTGCACCACAACTCCTATAACATTCTCCCCTCGTGCGGGAATGTACCGCTTCTGATAATTATCCACCCAATATGTGTTAGGCGCTCGTTTTCTTAAAGTTCCAGCTTTTGTAATAAATATTCCGTCGACTTCTTTCCGTAATCCTGGTCCGAGTATAACTTTACTTTTCTCGCCAACTGCAGCGATTTCTTCAGACAAATCCCCGGGCAGAACAACGTCACCAACCGATACTTTCATGATTGTTTGTTTTTTATATCATTCGTTTGTAAAATAAGTAAGTTTCTTTCTTGTAAACACAATCGTGCATCGTACGCACTTAACCTCAAACTTTGTTTTGAGATTTGACAGCTTTCATAAATGCTTTACGTTTCGCTATGTTTATAGCAGTCAGGTTGCCAATCATTGAATTAAATTAAGCTTAATACAAAATCATTAAAGTTGTCAGTTTAGTCATTGAATACTTTCAAGACAATTGAAAATAATTTTCTTGTAGCAGAACATTCTATAAGTAACTCTTTTTCATATCTATTAGCAAAATGAGTAACAAAACGCATTACAACCACATTATACAAGGTTAGTCAGAAAGGGGGTACTAATCCGAAAGGGTGTTAAAGTACCCACAATAATGGACAACTTTTGTTCTACAACTTTCCCCAAAAATCAATTAATTTAGAGAAATAGCTGTTCAAAGATTTCACTAAAAATACGCTACAACAACCCTATCATCAGCTGTGTTTACATCTTAGGTCATATTTCGGGTCACGAAACAGTATAGGTACAACAAATAAAACTGGCCGACTTTTCCCCTCGCAATTGCAACTTTGTAAGATTACCTTACAAAGTTGCAATTTAAACGAACAAAAAAATTGCGCAGACACGACAGTTCGCAATAGTATTGTACCTAATAATGCTCTGCATCTCAGAGTGTTTTGTGTTAGCGCTGTTAGACTAATATTTTATCGGCTTATTATTATTAACAGCTGACTAACCTGAAATTAAGGTTCCCTGTACCTACTTACTTAGAATATCTGTAATAACAGATGAAGAACCGTCAACTTGTCTATCAAAGGCTTGGATCACAAAAGCACGTAATTATTATTATGCTCTATTCTACATTAACAACTATTCCGATGCATCAGCAGCCAGTACAATAAGTAAGTTAATATCACAAACAATCCGAACAAAACAAACCTTCAAAATTGACCAATAATCTTACCGCACGATGTCGCTTCTGCAATACGTGGTCTGTAACGCCGACAAAGAGACGCCGCGGCGCCAGCGGCAAATTCAACTAGACTCTTTGTTCCGGCCGCTTGCCGCTTTAGTGTTGTGCAAAACTCAATTTTATAATTTTTTTTGGGAATGCGTACATGTTACGTACGTAGACCTGTCTGTCAGTCATTTAGTAAGACTAACAAATTAATGATTATTATCGTACGTAATAAACGTGTGTGTAGGTACTAAGAAATGTACCTATGCACTATCTTTTGAAAGCGCATGAACTCGACGAGATAGATTTATCGATTTCCGTAATTGACCGTATTTCATAAGTTATTTTCCTTTTTGATAAAAACTTTGCGAGCTTTTAAAGTTCCATCCTCTTAAACTTAAAATAAATCAGTTTTTTCAGCATGCTATTGCTAACCTAAGATCTTAGGCTTTAAATGTGTGTTCGAGTCCCATATTATTATGATGTAGTGATAGATCCCCGTGACAGAAAGACACAAAATTTAAGGAATTTAAAAAAAGTTATTGAATTTGAATCCATTGTCAAATTCTCCGGAATATCGCGGGATTAAGTTTTTAGGATAACGTTGCACATCTCTAAAAGTGTTTTAGCCTAAACATTTTATCCGTAATTATTATTGTAGGTTAAATTTCTTAGTCGCTTGCAACACTTCCCGGAATACAGTCGATAATTTTGATTGTTTACGCGAGTCGTGTTTTAATTTTTGTTGTTTTTACACGGAGGTTGACGGAGTACCAAATGAGGAGTGTTATAACATGGTGATGTGTAACGATAGTTGTGATGCCGTGCTCTCAACAGGCCATGAATTGTCCGGCAAAGGTTTTCGGTCTAGTATTCGAGGATTGTGTTGTGATCCAGCTAGTACAGCGGCGCGGCGCCGGCGCTTCGCTTCTTTTCGCTCGCAGCCCTAGAGCGTACTGGGATCAGCAGTTCCCCATGTAGATCGGACGTGGCGTTCCTGTAGCCTGGCCTCCTCGCTCACCAGACCTGATTCCGCTGGACTTATTGTGGGGTCACGTGAAGTGTATGGGTTACGCTGCGGACTACAGCAATGAAAACAAGATGGGGTAAAGAGTAACATCTGCGTTTGAGAGCATGAAAGACAATCCGCAGATAGATGTTACGTAATGCGATCGCATCCGTCCGTACCTAGGTACCTACCTACATCGCCACGCGTCTTTGTGCATCACGCGATAAGGGCGGCAGATTGATCCTATTTTGTTTGTGATAACCAATAGTGCTTCTTGTGTTCCAATTGGAAATGAACCCTTTTCGTAGTGACCGTGGTGATAGATTCATTTGTAGGTAACGTAAGTTCATAAAACTAACAACCGAAAGTGCTTGTTCCATTCGGAATTGAACCCTTCTTGTAGTGTCCGTGGTGATTACGGCGGATACATCCATGCGTAGGTAGGTTAGGTACCTACGTACTTACATAAAACATTAATCACCAAAATAGTTTCTTGTGTTTCAATTTAAAATTAAGACGACACGTGTGTGACATTCTCGTTGGCAGAGAAAGCGTCGACATCAGAAATGGTAAGTTTCTAGGTAATAATCATAATTATGTTCAAAAACTTCCGCTACACGCACACATACACAGTATCATAGTAACCTACGATTTCGGCGGCAGTCGTAGGTACGTAGGTACAGCTGGCGCTTTGTATTTTACCGCCCGCGCCGCACCGAACCGATAGGCTTATAACAAAATTAGGGTTGCGGAGTTTTTGAAATAAATAATATTTATTTACTTTTGTATGGAAATAAAAACATACGAATTTAATTTTTTTAACACATGCTATAAAACAGTCTTCAGTGATACTATATGTGGCTTTCGGATTAGTACCCCCTTTCTGACTAACCTTGTATAGTCTTGTATACCTTGAACCTCAGAATACAGAAAGTACCAGAAGCTGTGATAGCGCCTAATACTGAAGCATCAAAAACTACTCTTAAACGGAGTAGTTTGCCGCGCAGTCGATCAGTTACTATGGGGACGTGATAACGACTGCATGTATTTACTGGTGTCAAATTAAATTAAATTATGCAGTTTTGTGTCGTTCGAACCTATAAAAATGCAGCGGGGCTAAAAACAAAACAGGATGGGATCACATTTCACGTTTAAGTAGCACATTCAGATATATTCTTATTAATTAATCAACAAATTGTTCAGTTTGTAATTGTCATAGGGAATGATGCGTCCATATTGTTAGTGTTGTCAATTTAAGAGTTTTGATTTTCCCTTCTTTTTATTACCTACTGAGGCCTTAAATTAAACGTTTTTTTATCTAAAACGTGTTTTATTCCTATTAGACCTTCTCTATTTCTTGAGATTATCAGGTACAGTCAGCGTCAAAATCAAAATCCAAGATGGCGACTGTGAAATGTTACAAAATATGCGTTATGGGTGTCGTTTCCGCGGTTTTCGGGAGCGCTGAAGATGAAAATCAGGTCAAAGTAGAAATCCAAGATGGCGGCTGCAAAATTTTACAAAATATGCGTCATGGGTGTCGTGTCCGTGGTTTTCGGGGGTGCTGATGATGAAAATGAAGTCAACGTCAAAATCCAAGATGGCGGTTGTAAAATTTTACAAAATATGCGCCATGTATGTCGTGTCCGTAGTTTTCGGGGGCGCTGATGACGAAAATGAGGTCGAAGTAAAAATCCAAGATGGTGGTTGCGAAATTTTACAAAATATGCGTCATGGGTTTCGAGTCCGTGGTTTTCGGGGGCGCTGATGACGAAAATGAGGTCGAAGTAAAAATCCAAGATGGCTGTTGCGAAATTTTACAAAATATGCGTCATGGGTTTGGAGTCCGTGGTTTTCGGGGGCGCTGATGACGAAAATGAGGTCGAAGTCAAAATCCAAGATGGCGGCTGTGAAATTTTACAAAATAAGCGTCATGGGTGTCGTTTCCGGGGGTGCTGATGACGAAAATGAGCCCAAAATCAAAATCCGAGATGGCGGCTGCGAAATTTTACAAAATAAGTATACGTCATGGGCAAAATCTTACAGCCGTCATCTTGGATATTGACTTAGACCTCATTTTTGTCACCAGCGCCCCTGAAAACCACGGAAACGACACCCATGACGCGTATTTTGTAGAATTTCACAGCCGCCACGTTACGGAGTTGATGTAGTGAGCGCACATCCATACAAATTCATATAAAGAATACGAACCGCACGAGGCGAGGCAGTGCGGGTCGGGTGCCGGGTGGGTCTAATGAGCTGTAACCTTTAGATTGAATAAAAATTTAAAAAAAACCCCTTTTTTTATTTCATTGAAAATTTCGATGCCTTGCATAAATTAATGAAGGCACGGCAACACAGCTGACGGGCACGACTAGCCTGATATCGCTCCACGCAGTCAGTTAACTTGGAACGCTAAAATTACTCAGATACAGAATACCACGGTTCATTTTTTGAAAACTATTTTTGTATTCTGAAAAAATCCCATGCACGGTCAATCAGTGTCAGATCACGCGGTTTGAAGGAATTACATGAATTCGTTAACACCCTGTAGTTTTGTTCGGATCATTTTGAACAGTCTGTTCGTCCCTATATATTTGACGCTGACTGTACCTACTCAGATATAAAATATTGCCTATAAAGAAAAGCACAATTTTGATTTTATTATTATCTTACCTCCAATACTCAACGTTTTCCCCAAAAACGGGTAAACAATGTCTGAGCTAGCAACATTACGCGGGTGGGAAGTGAGACGGACGCGGGACGCATGCTTTGATTTTGGACACAGCGTACGGCTTGCAATTACTGTTGAACGCGGATTCTGTTTCTTTCTGTATTCTGAGCCTTGAACTAAAGGTACTTTTTAAAAACATAGACACTGAACATTGCTTCGATCAATAATAATCTAGATGAAGGATCCCAAACAAAAACACATCGCTCAAGTGGCCACGGTTACACACACCTAAACATTTGTATTCTTACAACGAAATGTAGAAAAAGGCTTTAAAATATAAACAACTTCGGTTTGTTATAAACATTAATACTCTGAAAATAAAGTTCAATTACGTTTGCGATACATTTATCTGTAGGACCCATTGTCATCGGAGAATAGGTACAAGCAAAGTCGCTCGAAAATAAAAAGTCAGTTTTAAATAAGTACATAAATATTTTATTCTAAAATTAAACTTATCGTCTAAAAAATATAGTTGAAAATACGATGTAGGTAATTGACGCTTACTCTATTTTTAAACTAGACGTAGTCTTGTAATCGGATAATTATTATAAACAACCAATGTTTTGCCCAACAGTTGGCGCTATCGCAACATTGGTCAAACAATCATTTTACTCTTAATATTTAATTTTTTGTTGTTTAATTCTATTTATACTTCAAAAGAAAACACTTGTTGGCATAAACTTACTGAAAGAATGATATTCCATCAAAAATCTTGATATTACGGTGGTTATTTTTACAATTTTTAACCACGCACTGCGGCATTTTGACGTCTTAATGTTGGCTATGGTTGGACCGTACTAATTTGAAATAAGACCACAGAATTTTTCGTGGTCTAATTTTTGTGGCCATTTCTGAAGCGCTCATCGGGAATCTAGAGTTATATTTACTAGAGGAGACACCTCAACTTGACTGTTTGTAACACGTGTTAGAGCGCATGCACTCCAACCAGTGTGACCATTTGTGGCAGATTTCTGCCATTTTGGCAGATTTCGCTCCTAAATTTTGTCTGTGGCAGATCATGCTGACGATTTACAAAAGTGGCAGATTTCGGCAGATTTAAAAGATTTCAAGAAAATTCACATCACCTAATCTGAATTTTCAATGAATTCATCTTTTTTAAAGTAATTACATCAGGTTTTATATAAAATGAGATGACAAATGATTTTATCGAACTGGCAACTTCTGTTTCATGGCCAAATTATACGGGGATTTCCCACTTAATCTGTTTTTAAACAAGTGCTTCATATGATTATGAACTGTAATCTAACTGGAATAGTGTTCATATTCTTATCTTCATAATTGATTTGGTTTCCCAGAGACTTGTTAGAATCAGGTGGAAGTAGCACCACCACAATTTTAAGTGTAAACAAATTTTGGAGAGCGATTGGAAAAATCCTGTACGCGAATGGGGCTACAAAATATTACAAATTTCGCAAAAGCGTTATTATGTTTGCCGATGTCAAACGCTTCGTGCGAACCAATCTTCTCTCAGCTGAATTTAAACAACACAAAAATAAGAAATAGGTTCCTAAATCAAAATGTGTCAGCTTTAATTACAACTAAAGAAGGGAATAAGGAACAAGGAGACTGTGTCTCTTTTAGACCAACTAAAAATATGATCTAGATGTCGTCAAAATCTATGTACATATCTACACCGAAAATGACGAAAATTTGGAGGCAAATGCGGTTAAGTAGAGTAAGTAGTGTATAGGTATAATAATGCATAAGAAAATTGATAAATATTTTTGTTGACAAAGAGGGCCTAGATCGGTTAAAAAAATTCATTGATTGTTTTTTTTTTCCGTTTCCGTGAAGGCATATTTTTGGCATTTTTGGCGCCAAGTGTGGCAGATTTTGGCAGATTTTTTGCCCAGTCTGTGGCAGATTCGCCATTTATAAGATGGTCACACTGACTCCAACTCTCATAATCTGTGCCAAGCGCTTGCTGCAACGTGACACGAAAGAGTGCGAAGTTCTTTCTTAAAAAATATGCCTTCGTGTGCATTGAGATACTGTTTTAACAACTCGAGAAACATAAGTAAAAGTCAAGGAGTGACCTTTCACCAGTAAGTTCAAAATAATATCTTTATAACTTGCATAATTTAATTATACATATTTTATGAATTGTTACACGTCACCATGGCGACGGCGACGGCCATGTTAAGGTGAATGTCAAAGAGTAATAACATTTTTATGCGCAGAGTTGACACTATCGACGTATACCGACAGTAACATATTAATCTCAGATTATAAAACAGAAGGCAGATAGAGTGACAGGAACAACGTGAGTGCGGCCAAAAAAGCAAATACAAATTCAAAAGCGAATACAATCTCGAGTCAGTATGACACGAAGCGCCGCATTGTTAGGACGTCATCGATAATTTTAATATTTATGATAGTAATGCCATCTTGCGTTTATAAACATTGCAAAAACTGTTCCTAAAAACAAAATAAAGAAGATGGAGTATCTTTTCATAGGTTTTATTGATTATTTATCTATTTGGATATTATTTTACGTGATTATTATTAGTGACATCTTGGAACACAAAACCTTAACAAAAATCATTCGGTGTTGCTTGTTTATATTGAAACCATTTACCCCCTAAGTTAGGAAATAAGTAAAAAATACAGGAATAACGATTTACAAAAATATTTATTTCGATTATAGTGTTTTATTTATCGCGTTTTTTGGTTGGTATGTTTGTAGGTATGTGTGTCCGTTTGTATGTGTCTTCGTAACTAAAACTACTTAATGTATTGTCTGTCTCTAATAATAATCATGTACGTCAGTCGATTTGCCAACATAAAGTAAATATAGCTATCAAAAACATAATTACAACCATTCACGACTATACTAAATGACTGCCATAAATCCACAAAATATTTCTATTTATCATCTTCTATTCTGTAATCTGAGATTAGTAAATTTCTAAAGTAGGTACTTGCATTAAAATACAATCTGACTCAACGGCAGAGATTCACTTTATATACATATGTATAACTCTGTATGTATCTGCATTTTTCGGAGACAGTAAATTGTTTATTTAATTATAAGTAATGAAATATTGTGGGAATTTTGTCATTATCATGGCAACCGTACACACACAAAGAGGCAACGTGTTCTTATAGTGCTGTCACGCACACATGTCTACAGACGTGCCTCACATTATGGTTCAGTACAGTCTATCTGCCTTTTGTTTTATAATCTGAGATATTAATATAAAAATCACGATACGAAACGCATTAAAGTTAAGATATTTTATTGTTATTTGGATTAAAGGTTTCCTCGGCCGTGTCATGAGACAAGAGAATTAAGGAGAATCGCAGCGAAGAAACGTGGTTACTGTCAGATTATTCACGCATATGTTCCGTGCATTTCAAAGAAAACGACAAATACACCACAATGAGGCCGTGGCCCCATGTCTACGGTGCGGCGCCGGCGCCGTGTAGGTTGCACCGTACGTCCGTGACTGGCGTGAATATGACATGTCTAAAATTGCAATATTTCAGGGCAGCCATTTTAAAGCTTTGACCTCTTCTGGTAAATCGGTAAATCGGTAAATTACTTTAACGTTAAAATATACAGGTGTTAACGAATTCGTGTAATTCTTTAAAACCGTATGATTTGCTACTGGTGTAGATTGTTCCGGCATGGAAATTAGGCAGATTAAAAAAAAAACACTTTTTTTTTCATGCGGTACCTATGGCTAAGTGATCGAATCTAAACCACAGGATTCAGTAAAATACAAATGTAAATGACGTCAACGTCAAAATCCAAGATGGCGGCTGTGAAATTTTACAAGATATGCATCATGGGTGTCGTGTTCATGGTTTTCGGGGGCGATAGTGACGAAAATGAGGTCGAAATCAAAATCCAAGATGGCGGCTGTGAAATTTTACAAGATATGCATCATGGGTGTCGTTTCCGTGGTTTTCGGGGGTGCTGATGACGAAAATGAGGTCGAAATCAAAATCCAAGATGGCGGCTGTGAAATTTTACAAGATATCCGTCATTGGTGTCGTGTCCATGGTTTTCGGGGGCGATGATGACGAAAATGAGGTCGAAATCAAAATCCAAGATGGCGGCTGTGAAATTTTACAAGATATGCATCATTGGTGTCGTTTCCGTGGTTTTCGGGGGTGCTGATGACGAAAATGAGGTCGAAATCAAAATCCAAGATGGCGGCTGTGAAATTTTACAAGATCGTGATGCATATCTTGTAAAATTTCACAGCCGCCATCTTGGATTTTGACGTTGACCTCATTTTCGTCATCAGCACCCCCGAAAACCACGGAAACGACACCAATGATGCATATTTTGTAAAATTTCATAGCCGCCATCTTGGATTTTGACGTTGACGTAATTTACATTTGTATTTTACTGAATCCTGTGGTTTAGATTCGATCACTTAGCCATAGGTAGGTACCGCATAAAAAAAAAATTAACTTAAAGAAATCTGTAGTACCATGCGATGACGTAATTATAATTACACCATTGCTGGGATTTTTGTTTTAATTCATGACTAGAAAAATTAACTTTAATCTCTGTGTAAGTACACACAGTTTCAAGTAGGCTAGGCATAATAAAAAACATGTCGCATCTGCGCGCGATGATTGTTATCTATGAGCACATTACACCCCCCCCCGCTTGCCCCGCTGTCATCAAGTGACGCACTGATTTTTGTTTGAGATGGCTTCTCTAGTACGTAGTACATATAACTCAATGACACTGAATCACAATCAGTTATTAAGTTATCACAACAAAGTTAATCATAAAAAGGGAAAATAGCAAAAATATCGGACGTTCCTCAATGGCGGTTATTTTCTTACTACCCTAGAGCGCATGCGCGTGCCGCTCTTTTTAACCTGTGGTGCACATTTTTCCAATGTTGCCAACAACAGACAAATACTACTGACAGTAGTGACAGTGACAGCTCACGCACAGTAGTATAATCTGTGGCACCCACATGTTTTTATTTCGGACGAATGTTTACATTTTTATTTTCCCCGAAAAATCTATAAAATGCCAGCGACAGTGCATAATGACTTACTCGTATACAAGGGCAGCAATTTCTTTCGCCAAAGACTGCTGTTGGCTACGCTTAGTGGTCGTGCTATTAAAATAGAAGAGATTCGGAGTACGCACGATGACCCGGGTCTTCGGGAGTATGAAGTGAGTTTGATACGACTTCTAGACAAGGTCACGAATGGTACGAGGGTGGAACTGAGTGAGACGGGCACTTCGGTGTACTACCAGCCCGGGATATTGGTTGGCGGGCAAGTTACGCACAGTTGTAGCACCCAAAGGGGTATAGGTTAGTATTTTCATTTTCTACAAATAATCGGCTTCCCATTGTCTTACCTGCCTAATTATTATTCCAACTTTCTTCATTGTGACCTCCTTGCTTACTTCTAGATAGAATACTGGGTCTAATTTCCAAATTTTTCTGAACAATAAATATCTTGGGACAGATCAAGAATATTTTTATTTTATTAATTCTTGCTTTTCTATCAATCAACTAAGCCTATCGCAGTCCACTGCTAGACATAGGCCTCTCCCAAGTTTCTCTTAATAACCATAACCATTTGCAAAAGTCTAAGATCATTATAAATTAAATTAACTGTCTATTTTCAGGCTACTACTTAGAAATCCTGCTAGCCTTAGGTCCGTTCTGCAAGGAACCTTTGAATACCGTCCTCCAGGGAGTCACACACAGTGATCTGGATGTGTCAGTAGATAAGATCAAGACAGCGGCTCTGCCAGTGCTACTAAAGTTTATACTGGTTGATGATGGACTGGAGTTGAAGGTTGTTAGGAGAGGTGAGTTGATAAATAGATTTTACATTGTTGTTGCATTTTCTTCAGCATGACTCTTATTAAAAAGTAACTGATACCCGGTGTTTTGCTCTATCCTAGGAGAACTATTTCATATACCTGGATAAAAAGTCCTAAGTCATATCCTATAAGAGTAGTCCACTTGCAAACCGTGCTATGTGACAATTTTTGTGATTTTTAGATAATGGCGGGAAACGGACCAGTATTGAAAATAAATACATATACATAAAAATACAGCGCCAAAACTTGCTATATTCTGAGCAGATTGATATTAAATGTTGACTATTCTTGCAAAACTCGCTGTCTTACTTAATTTTCCGGAACGGAACAATCTTTTTTTTTCAGTTTATGTTTTTTTTTATCCAAGCATATAACGCCGTTTGCAAGAGTGGACTACTCATATGTAAATCCAGGACATGGTCTACATGTGTGCTTTCTTTTAATTTTCATCCAAATCTGTTCAGTCTTTTATGCATGATTGAGTAACGAACATCCATCCATCCATTTTCACAAACATTCACATTTTATAATAGTATAATTAAGTTAAGCTTACACTTTGCTGATGTACAATGTGTACAAAACAGTATTTTCATCTAATGGAGGACAGTCAGATGTTTTTTTTTATCTGGCATTTTATTCTAAATCAGGGGTAGTACAGTCGAGTTCATTAATATACTTATTGGACCTTCCAGGGTTCAGTAATATATGAACGTTAAAAAAGTTCATAATATTGTGACAACTCTAAGGCCCGTATTAATAAACGTTACTCAGCCCAAGAACTCGCACTTGATGACAATGTTGAGGTCATGATCGTATTAATAAACATATAATCTACGTACTCAAGTTACGGCTTGGTTTTACATCATCAGCTGAGTGATGGACTGATTAATAAACGAAACTCACCACTCAAGTATACAATAGACGTGGGTAATCGAGATGCTTAAATCTGAGTGTAGGCAGTCCGTGACTTGAGGTCGTGATTAGTTGCGCGAAACATGGTGTTTGAAAATATTTTGGGTGAAATTAATTATTACGGTTTTTGGGGGTGCTGATGCCGAAAATGAGATCAAAGTCAAAATCCAAGATGGCGACTGCGAGATTTTACAAAATATGCGTCGTGGGTATTTTTTCCAAGGTTTTAGGGGGCGCTGATGTCGAAAATGAGATCAAAGTCAAAATCCAAGATGGCGACTGCGAGATTTTACGAAATTTGCGTCATGGGTGTCTTTTCCATGGTTTTCGGGGGTGCTGATTTCGAAAATAAGGTCAAAGTGAAAATCCAAGATGGCGGCTGCGAAATATTACAAAATATGCGTCATGGGTATCGTGTCCATGGTTTTTGGGGGTGCTGATGCCGAAAATGAGATCAAAGTCAAGATCCAAGATGGCGACTGCGTGATTTTACAAAATATGCATCATGGGTATCTTTTCCATGGTTTTCGGGGGTACTGATGCCAAAAATGAGGTCATAGTCAAAACCCAAGATTGCGGCTGTGACATTTTACTAAATATGCGTCATTGGTGTCGTTTTCGTGGTTGTAAAATTACACCGTTGACACCCATGACGAATATTTTGTCAAATTTCGCCGCCGCCCTCTTGGATTTTGACTTCGACCTCATTTTCGGCATCAGTACCCCCGAACACCATGGACACGATACCCATGACGCATATTTTGTAATATTTCGCAGCCGCCATCTTGGATTTTGACTTTGATCTCATTTTCGACATCAGCGCCCCCTAAAACCACGGACATGACATGACACCCATGATGCATATTTTGTAAAATTTCGCAGCCGCCATCTTGGATTTTGACTTTGATCTCATTTTCGACATCAGCGCCCCCTAAAACCACGGACATGACACCCATGATGCATATTTTGTAAAATTTCGCAGCCGCCATCTTGGATTTTGACGTTGACCTAATTTTCGTCATCAGTACCCCCGAAAACCACGGAAACGACACCCATGACGCATATTTTGTAAAATTTTGCAGTCGCCATCTTGGATTTTGATTTTGACCGCCCCCGCCCTCTGTAGGGGAAACGTGTGAGATAATATAACTTTAAAGTTTTAACAAAAGAAAAGTATTTCAATAAGTCTTACGACATAGGAAAAACGAAATTTGATGAATGTTTACTAAACTTCGGTCAATCCAAGCCATCAAGTACAGCGCCTTGAGGTGTGTTTATTAATTAGCAATGATCTTGAGATGCTGACATCATAATAATGACGTATCAAATGATAACGTACTTGAGTATGTAGTTGAGGAACGTTTATTAATACGGGCCTAAGCATCATTAAATTGTGGTCAAGATTTAGATTCATTAATATGTGACTGCTTTTTCTCAGTAACATGTATAGCCAAAGGTACAAGACTGAGAAAAAGCAGTCACATATTAATGAATCTAAATCTTGACCACAATTTAATTATGCTTAGAGTTGTCACAATATTGTGAACTTTTTTAACGTTCATATATTTTTGAAGCCTGGCAGGGGCAATATATTAATGAACTCGACTGTACACTACGGCCCGCAGGCCATCCCCGGCCCTCTATGGATTTTAATCCGGCAAGAGCAAGGAGCAAGAGTGTATGGCCTTAACATATAGATGTAATTATTTGAGCTAAAAATTATAGTACAAGAAGAACAATATTTTTTTTGGAATTCTGTCCCCTTTCAAAATTTCTTGCATTTGTATTAGGGGCGTCGCTCACACGAGCAGGAGTCGAGGCGGCGTCAAGGCGCGGGCACCCAAGCGGCGCGCCGCTTCTACGTTTTCTTTAGGAATAAATGGCAGTGCGCTCATATACCAGAGTCGCGGCAGGGGCGAGGTGGTGGCGGCGCGGAGTCGAGGCAGAGGCGAGGCGGAGGCGCGGCGGGGGCGCTGTAGCCGACGGCGACGCGACTCCACCGCCATTTTGTCATTGTGTTTCGTGTTGAATGAATTGGAATGTGAGAAGGAAGCATGGTCGCCCGCGCCTCGACTCTACATAGAGACCACGCCTCGACGCCGCCTCGACGCCGCCGCGACCTCGCCTCGACTTACCAGTGAGCGACGCCCCTTAGGGTTGATGAGGATTCCTCTTCCTCATCTTCATAATGCGGAAGTTCCTCATTTTTTAGCGATTCCTCATCCTCTTCTACATCCCCAAAATCAGGCATATAATATTCCTCTTCCACATCCTCATCCTCCTCCTCGTATCCTAATCATCATCCACTTCCTCAAAACGTATTTCTAATAGTTCCTCATCCTCTTCCTCATAATCACTTTCTCATCGACCCTAATTTGTATGGTCCCTGATGAAAAATGTTTGCCCACCCCTGCTCTAAATAAAATGTAACTATACTAATAAAGATGCTATTAACAATAACTTCACTAATTGTCATCTTGTTCTTCACATTATTGTCTAGAAGGTGGCAAATCTGGATATTTTTTAAAATTATAATGTTGTATCCCAGGAGCTCCACCACTCGGCGGTGGCGAGGTAGTATTCAAGTGTCCGGTCCGCCGTAGCCTACGACCTCTGCAGTGGACACAATGGGGGCTTGTGAAGAGGATACGAGGAGTTGTGTACGCGCTGAGAGTGTCACCGACCATGGCCAACAGGGTTGTTGATGCAGCTAAAGGGGTGAGTTGATAATGGCTCTTTAATCCTAAAAGTTTAAAAGAATATAGGTATGTATTACTGTTTCCCTAAGGAACGTATGTACTCATATTAGTATTAATATGAGTTTACAATTTACGAAAACAGGTATAATTTTCGTGAGCTTGCTAAACTCTGTCTCTCTTATACATCTGCAAGAAAAAGAGACAAATATATTATTCAGTCTAGCAACGAAAGGTCACGAAAACAATCGCAGTTTTCGTCATTTGCAAAATCGACCTAGGGGTACTACTAAATAACTACTTTAAGGAACCAGATTCTTGCGCAGCGCGAGATATCTTTTTCGACGCATTATCTCGTGCCGAGACGAGATGAGCCATACATTATTTCGCTTCGACACGAGTTAATTCAATTTCGACGGATAATTCGTTACCCCGGCTGGTAAGTGCAGCGCTGTGTGTGTCAATGAAAAATAATCAGTATTGCGCTTTTGAAATAAGGTCGAAAATTATTCTAATATAAAATTATTATGAGAAAGTTTGGATGATCTTTATTCAATCACTCATAAACGAATTTTGATGAAATTTGGTACACAGGTAGAACATGTCCTGGATTAACTGTAACATTAATTGTTACATGTCTTAATTCTTAATAATATAATAAAAAAAATTAATATAAGAAAATTATTTACAATAATATTATTTAAAAAAAAAAACTATTTACAATACTAAAATAAAAAAATAAACTAATAATGAACGCATCAAATCAGACTTCTGGCCAGCTACAGTTTATCACCACGTACGATTAAAACAAGCGACATATTAGGCACCCAGAAACTAGTTCCTTTGTTCTCGGCGCGGGGGGCAAGGTCCATAGGACAGACACTTCCACGTCGCCGCCGGCAGGACGATTCTGGTTGTCGAGGCGAGCGCACGTCAGACTTTTTCACGCTCCCTAACACGAATTAATATCGTAATCGCGATCAAGTTTTTTTGAAGGCGTCCCTACCGTTCCCTCGACATTTAATTACTTAACTAAATCAGAAATACTCCGATCACTGGTAATAATCGACGTTCAAACATATTCTGTGTGTGTGAATTAAACCCCGATTGGGGTTTCACGTACACCTTAATTCCCTGCTTCCCCGAGGGGGACAGTACCGGGACACTGGCGCCCTTAATCGTGGTAGAAATACAGCTGATTAATTTCTCCTCCATTGGTTGTGGGTTGTGTATGTTAGTGGTTGTCTGTGTTAAACGTCTTTATATTTTATTTTTTTTGGTTTTTTTCCGTTACTAATGTGTACACGAATTTTCAACTTCTTTGTATAAGTTAATCTTGGTCATTATTAATCTACCCTACGTTAATAATTATTCATTTAAAGTCGTTTAGTTGCATAGTTTGTTAAAATATTATTTAAACCTGTTTTCGTCTTGGGCACCTAAAACGACGCTTTAAACCTTTTTCGTCTTGGGCACCTAAAACGACGCTTTTGCAAATTGTTCGTTATAAATCTTCACATTAAAAGAAATATCGTATTTTTACGGTCATATAGTACACATTAGTAGCATTTTTTTTTCTTTTATGATTTTGCTTGAATTTTTTATTTTTTCCTTTTTAATTATTTTTATTTTTCCGAAAAAAAAAAAACCAGACGTTCTTAAATTTTGTTTTGTAACAGAACGGAGAACGTGTTGTTTCTTTTCCTATGATCTTTTTTTTTTTTTTTTTTTGCTTTTGCTTTTTGTGTAGTGAGCAGTAGAAGTGCGTCACTTACCCTTCTGTTTCTTTTAATTAATTTTTATCATGCTTCCTATTAAGTTCCTGTCTCTTCAAAAATCAGAGTTGGAATATGAAGTTCGTATTAGAGGCGCGACTCCTGCACCTTCTGTTGAGGAGTTACGGAAACAAATTATAAAATTATCTCCTGATTTACCCTCAGAATATATATTAGAGTCTCCACTCGATGTAAGACAGGACCTTAAGGGTTGTTTAGAAGTCTTAACGAAAATTCAATTAAACCTTGACGCTAGTGATCCTAGTGTTGCTTCACTATTGCGGACACAGAATATGTTGAATCATTTACACAATCGTGTCGAGAGGATAACGCGTAGTGACGACATTAAAACGGAATATGACGACATTGTTAGCGGTTATAAAATTTTCTCGCAAAAGCTTTCTGCCTTGCTAGCAAAAAAACCTTCTGCTAGTACATCTTCTAATGTGGCTAGTGCTAGTTTTGTCAAGGAATCAGCACCTGCAGTGCCGGAACTACAGAACGTGATTTCTGTGTCATGCGATCGTACATCATCTGATTTAACTAAATTAAAATTTACTGGCAAAACTTGTGTTCGCTCGTTTATACAGCGTGTTGATGAATTTATACTGGCTAGGAATATTCCACAACAAAAAGTCCTAAGTTTTGCATCTGAAATTTTTCAAGACGATGCCCTTCACTGGTATCGTGCGGTAAAGGACAAAGTCAGTTCTTGGCCTGAGTTGGCGCGTTTATTAAAAGAGGATTTTAGTCAAACTGACTACGATTATAGACTCATTTCTGAAATTCGTTCTCGTACTCAAGGAGAACGTGAGAATATAACTATTTATCTAGCAGTTATGAATGGAATGTTCTCGCGTCTATCTACTCCTCTTCCTGAAGCAGATCAATTGGAAATTCTCTTGCATAATATTAAACCCTGCTATGCTAGTACATTAGCAGCAGCTCCTCAAATCTCAACCATAGACACTTTGCGTTCGTTATGTCGTAACTATGAGACATTTCAGACTCGACTGTCACAATTTCAAGAGCCTCCTAAGGTTACTTCCGATACGCTAGCTCCTGAATTTGCGTACACTAAGGATGACCATAAACCTATAAATAAGGCAAATAATAATAACAATTACAATAAATATAATAATTCAAATAGTAACCACAATAATAACAATCAATATAGAAATAATAATAACAATTACAATAAATATAATAATTCAAATAGAAACTACAATAATAACAATCAATATAGAAATAACAATAATAATACTCAAAATAACAATAAATATGTACATGCAATTAAAGAGGCTAAAAAGGAACCCTACTGTCCTAGGTGTCGAAATAACACCCATCACATTCGTCAATGCAAGGCTCCACGGGACATTGTTTGTTTCAAGTGCGGTATGAAGGATGTGAAGACACCCGACTGTCCTAACTGTCGTAAAACTGATACAAATTCAAAAAACTAATTAAGCAGAGTTGTAACAATTTTAGCAAGCAAGACTGGGAAACTTGGCTTGATTTTATAAGAACATTTTCCTCTTCATACAGAGTTGCTACAATTCTGTTATCAAAACCATTGAACGATTCTAGGCCTTATGTAAATATTAAAATCAATAACATCGATGCTGTTGGGTTACTTGATTCTGGAGCTGCAGTTTCGATTCTGGGAAACAATTCTCATTTACAGCTTACAGACTGCACTTTAAACCAGGATGGCCACACTAATATGATAGCTGCTGGCGGTCAATCATTAAAAACCTTAGGTTACATTCATTTACCAGTTACATTTGAGGGCCAGTTTCACATTATTAAGGCATATGTAGTTCCCGAAATTGAAACATCAATTATATTAGGCGTGAATTTTTGGCGCGCTTTTCGAATTTGCCCTAATTATATAGGTAGTATCACAATGTCAAATGCCCCTTTGGCAGAAATAAAGGTAAGTAGCGATGAGCCATTTATTAACTCCTACGATAATTTGTTGGCGTCGCAGAAAGCGATAGCTGATAATGTCATTGCGCAGTTTCGATCTATTTCTACTGAAGAAAAGGGCCTGGGTAGAACAAATTTGATATGCCATCGCATTGACACTGGTGACGCACAACCAATTAGACAACGTTATTACAGGATGTCCCCCGAAAGGCAGCGCATTTTAATTGAGCAGGTGGACGAAATGCTGTCCCTTGACGTTGTCGAACCTTGCGAAAGCGCCTGGTCTTCTCCCGTGCTCATTGTTAATAAAAAGAACGGGCAACCAAGGTTCTGTTTAGACAGCAGGAAGTTAAATGCAGTGACTAAGCGCGATGCGTACAATTTGCCATATGTCTCGGAGATATTGGATAACCTTCGCGATGCTAAGTACCTGAGCAGTATCGATTTGTCCAAAGCTTTTTGGCAACTGCCTATAGCGCCAGAAGACCGCGATAAAACCGCATTTTACGTTCCGGGCCGTGGCACTTTTCGTTTTAAAACAACTGCGTTTGGATTAACGAATGCCCCCGCAACGCAACAACGTCTCGTTGACTTGTTATTTAGTGACATGGAGTCTAAGACCTTCGCTTATTTAGATGACGTCATTGTTATCAGTTCTAGCTTTGATGAGCATGTTTCTCGATTGTTGAGAGTTTTGGACAAATTGAGACAGGCAAATTTAACAGTGAACTTCGAAAAGTGTAAGTTCTTTCGAAGCGAACTCAAGTATCTAGGATACGTGGTAGATTCCCGTGGTTTACGCACTGACCCAGACAAGGTGGAAGCCATTATTAACTTTCCGACCCCTACAAATAGGAAGGAGTTGAAACGCTTTCTCGGCACTGCTACGTGGTACCGACGTTTCGTCCCTAACTTTAGCACAGTGGCTGGTCCACTCAATAAGCTCACTGCTAACGGGAAAAACGCTCCTTCTTTCAAGTGGTCACCAGAAGCTGACGCGGCCTTTAATGCGTTGAAAGAATGTTTGGTTTCCGCTCCAGTACTTTCTTGTCCGGACTATTCCAAACCTTTTGAAGTGCACACCGACGCAAGTAGTTACGGAATTGGTGCTATGTTAACACAGTCTGTTGACGGTAAAGAACACCCAATTGCCTACATGAGTAGATCTTTCACCAGCCCAGAGAAAAACTACAGCATTACTGAAAGGGAGACCCTTGCTGTGTTAACGGCTCTCGAGCACTGGCGATGTTATCTCGAAAACGGCCAAACATTTACGGTGTACACTGACCACTCCGCGTTAAAATGGTTTTTGTCTCTGGAAAATCCCACAGGACGACTAGCACGATGGGGGGTAAGATTGTCCTCATTTAATTTTATTATGAAACACCGTCGAGGTGTCGACAATGTTATTCCTGATGCCTTGTCTAGAGCTTTTCCCGTTAGTGCAATATCTCTAGCTAATGCCAACACAGGTGATGTCTGGTTTAAAAAAATATACAACGGCTGTCTGACTACTCCTTCAAATTTCCCTAACTTCACTACTAAAAATAATTCGTTATTTCGACTCACAAAAAATATTAACAGCCAATTAACATCAGAATTTGACTGGAAGGAAGTCGTACCCAGCGAGTTCCGTGAAAGCATCATAGCCGAAAATCACTCTGAGCCAACAGGTGGACATCTTGGCATTTTTAAAACCTATCGGCGTTTGTCGTTAAATTACTACTGGCCAAATATGCACCAGGACGTCGTTAAATATGTAGGTTCATGCTCGGTTTGCTTATCTTATAAGGCACAAAATCACACTACATTGGGAGAGATGGGTCGTCCTAAGCAATGTTCGAGACCTTTTCAGATGATCTCAATTGATTTTGTGGGTCCCCTTCCCACCAGTCGAAAACAAAATTCATATATATTCGTCGTAACGTGCTGTTTTTCAAAATTTTGTCTTATTTTCCCAGTACGTCGCGCAACTGCGGATATAGTAATTAAAATTTTAGAAGATTCCATTTTCTTGGTTCACGGAGTTCCTCAAACAATCTTCTTGGACAATGGGACGCAGTTCATAAGTTCGTCTACTGACGCGCTATTTAAAAAATATAAAATTCCTAACGTTTATTTCACGCCGAAGTACACACCACAAGTCAACACGGTAGAACGATACAACAAAACTATTGTCACTAGTTTGTCTACGTTTGTTGGAAACGATCATAGATCCTGGGACATCTCCATCCCCAAGGTTCAGTTTGCGATAAACAATTCCGTTAATGAAGCCACCGGTTATACACCGTCATTTTTAGTTTACGGTAGGGAATTAGTTTTATGCGGATCGCACTATACTGATAATGACCTGGGCGATGAAGTGTTGTTCCTTCCTCGCGACTTATACGCTGAAAACTTAGGGTGTCTTCGATCGATATTCAATGATGTGCAGGCTTCGCTATGGCACGCACATGAAAAGAATACTGCACACTACAACCTACGTAGAAAGCCGGCTGAATTTAATGTAGGAGACACAGTCTACAAGCGCGCATTCGTTTTAAGTAATAAAGACAAGTATTTCAGCAAAAAGCTTGCACCCAAATTTATCAAATGCCGTATAATTGAAAAACGGTCTCCACTTGTCTATGTTCTGGAAGATATGTCAGGAAAAAATATAGGCGTCTGGCATATCAAAGATTTAAAAAACATTAAGTGTAGTTAAATGTTGTTAAGTGTTATTTTTTTAAATGTTGTAGGAGTTGAGACAGTTCACCTTTAAATTAACTTCTTACGACTAGCATTGGTTTTCTGTGCGATAAATCACAGATAACTTGTCTACGTAAGGTCGCGTCAACATCATTTTATATTGTTGAAGCTATTGTGTAAGGTTGTTTGTTTGATATTATGGAAGGATTTTGAAAGATGATAGTATGAATGTGTAGTGCTAGTGGTAACCTATAGACGAGTTTTCTTTGAGAACAAAACTCTTTCTGAGACGAGGGGGGTAATGTAACATTAATTGTTACATGTCTTAATTCTTAATAATATAATAAAAAAAATTAATATAAGAAAATTATTTACAATAATATTATTTAAAAAAAAAAACTATTTACAATACTAAAATAAAAAAATAAACTAATAATGAACGCATCAAATCAGACTTCTGGCCAGCTACAGTTTATCACCACGTACGATTAAAACAAGCGACATATTAGGCACCCAGAAACTAGTTCCTTTGTTCTCGGCGCGGGGGGCAAGGTCCATAGGACAGACACTTCCACGTCGCCGCCGGCAGGACGATTCTGGTTGTCGAGGCGAGCGCACGTCAGACTTTTTCACGCTCCCTAACACGAATTAATATCGTAATCGCGATCAAGTTTTTTTGAAGGCGTCCCTACCGTTCCCTCGACATTTAATTACTTAACTAAATCAGAAATACTCCGATCACTGGTAATAATCGACGTTCAAACATATTCTGTGTGTGTGAATTAAACCCCGATTGGGGTTTCACGTACACCTTAATTCCCTGCTTCCCCGTGGGGGACAGTAGCGGGACAACCTGCGAACCCTACACCAGCAGTTGGACCTGGCGATCGACGCGCGAGCACTCGTCTCCTGCAGCGGCCAGTGACGTCAGGGGAGTGCTAGACCAGTGAGGAGGTTAATCGCTGTATAGGCCCTAACCCAATTTTTATCGACCCTCATCTACCTACCGAGTTATTTTTTTAATAAATGTTCCAATTTACTGCCTACCTACTTTTCATTTAATATCCTCCTAGGAATACCTGTGCCTAGGTTAGGTAGGATAAAGTAGCGTAGCCGTAACTGTAGTACCGGGACATAACATATAGTGTATTTTTTATCCCAGTAAATGAAGAAGTTCCCCTAGGATGCGAGAGAAACTGCGGTCAATAGCTAGTAAACAAATATACGCAACGTCTACCTATAATAGGTATATGCTCCATGTTCCCCAGATCACAAGAAATAAATAACGTTTGTATTGCAGGTGATGCTTAAGTTTCTTCCGGATGTGTACATAAATACGGATCAGTGTCGGGGTTCGAATGCGGGCAAGAGTCCCGGTTTCGGCGTCAGTCTCGTAGCGGAAACTAATGAGAAGACATTCTACTGCTCTGAGGCTGTAAGTATATTCATTTAAATACAGTAAGGCCGAAATATCTAGGCCGCCCTGAACTTTGTGCAGGTAGTTGCGCAATAGATTTTTTTAGGAACGTAATGGCTTTTATTTTTTATTTAAGTAACATCATCTGAGGATACAATCTAAGGCCATTTTTGAAGCAAAGTTTATTTTATAGTTTTTACAGTGACTATTTCCTTCTGCGTCGAGGGCAATCTAGTTTTGGAATCCCTACTAATATTATAAATGCTAAAGTAACTCTGTCTGTCAGTTATGCTTTCACGCCTGAACAGCTGAATCGATTTTAATGAAACTTGCTACAGACATAGTCTGGAACCCGAAGAAGGATATAGGCTAATTTTTTCCCGAAAACCGCGAAATATCTACGCGATAAGGCGCAGCGCAGACGACGCACTTTTTGTCCAGAGGACTGCCGCGCACAAGAATGAACATGAAGTTGTTGCCCGTCGCGAAATTCGACACGGACGCAACGCACACGACGGTCATTTTGTCCGTAGTTGTCGTTAGAACTCTAGTGTCTTCACTCAGTCCGCCGGACAAAAAGTGCGTCGTCTACGCTGCTCCTAAACGACATCCACGCGGGCGACCTCTAGTTATAAATAAAGCTATTAACGATCCCATTTATATGAACTGATTTAATAAGAAGTCTAAAATCTGTCTTCTTTTATTAATAACATTAAATAAATCTTCTAGAAATCAACCGACGGTGGTTCTGGCGACATCACACTACCAGAAGATTTAGGCCGGGAGTGTGCACAGAGGTTACTTGACGAGATATACAGAGGAGGCGCCGTGGATTCCTCGTTCCAGTGGCTGTGCGCGCTCTGGATGGCACTCGGACAGAAGGACGTCAGCGAATGCATTGTAAGTACTTGAACTGACTGCCCAGGGTGCGGCGGACGATTGATTACTACTTGGAGACGTGTCAGGAATTTTGTCTTTTCCCTGAATTAAGTAAGTGCTAGACTTGCTGTCGTTAAACTGGATAGGATCGATAGTAAGTTCACCAATTTTAGTAAAACGCATTTATTTATTAGTTTCTACAGTAACTGTTTCCTTCTATACATACACGAAAGGGGATAGAACCTTTGTGGCATAGCCCCCCCCCCCCCGCTGCCATTTTGATTTTTATTCCAAGTTGCGGCGCACGATTACACTAACATGGGTAGAGGACACTTAGACAAACAATAAATATCGGGGATATGGTGCCCTAAAGTGTCACGTTGTCGAGATATTTGGACTTCAATATTTTTTTTCAAGATTGCAGCGCACTTTGTAACTGGTAAATATGGATAGAAAACACTCAAACAAATAAAAAACATTCAGAGATATAGTGCCCTAAAGTGTCACGTTGCCGAGATATTTTGGCTTAAAGTTTTTTTATTGCATCCCACTTTGTAACTGGTAAATATGGGTAGAAGACACTCAAACAAATAAAAATATTCAGAGACATGGGGCCCTAAAGTGTCACGTTACCGAGATATTGTATCGAGATAATCTTGAGAAAAAATCTTTGAGTCCAAATATCTCGGCAACATGACACTTTAGGGCACTATATCCCTGAATATTTTTTGTTTGTTTGAGTGTCCTCTACCCATATTATGTGAGTCTCATTGTGCGCCGCAACTTGGAAAAAAAATGAAAATGGCGGCAGGGGCCTATGCCAGCTTCCATAGAAAAATGTTCGAACCCCTTTCAGAACCTAATGCTCGAAATGAATCGGCCGTACTGTACATACCTACAGTTAGCTCCGAACTTTTTTTGTTAAAAAATCTTTTTGATAAAAAGGTAAACAATCATTTTGAGTTTTTCAATCTGAAACTGCTATTACAAATTAAGGTATGCTTTAAATCAAATCAAATTTATTACCAATTGTATTCTACGTTTCTGTTTTTTTTTTTGTTAAAAACTTTACTTTTTTTAAATGCTTTTTTAACAAGTTGGTTTGGGATAGACTTTACAATGAAAAACTTGCGAATCGTCAGTGTTGTACCCTTAACTTTTCCTTCTACCCACAAATGTCTTTTGCCATTCGGGTGCCACAGTACCAGGTTCCTTGTCTTACGACTTGCTCGCCTGGCGACCGAGAAGAATTGTATTTTTAAGCCCCCTTTTCACTTTTCCAGGTTGGCCCTCTCTCAGAATACACAATAACCTTCCTGCAACACCTGAAAGAGTTCTTCGGCGTAATGTTCAAGTTGGAAGTGCAGCGGTCAGAGTTCGACGACGAGGATTCTGATGATGAAGCGGTCACGCCCGTCAATAAAATTAAGATGACGTGCGTTGGTATAGGTTATGTTAATATTAGCAAGAGGACTATGTAATAAAGTAGGTATTTTAAGGAATTATTGTGTTTTATTTGACTCTAACTACAAAAGAATATGTGGAGGGAGTTATGGTGAGATTTTCTTGTTGTTCACTAAGCTCTTTGGGCGAGGTAGGTAATTCCGGTACAGATAATTCAGTCCACGAAGACGCGCCCCACTATTTTGTGTGAAGCGTAGCCGCGGGGTGCATAATATGTACACAGCTCTTATTATTATCTTACATAAATGTGCGACTGCACACATCTGTAACTAGTCTGTAGCAATAGAACTAAAATAATTACAATTTATAATGCACACCTGCACAGTACGCTCTTTGTCGAAATCTCTAAATTCCGACAAAGAGCGTACTGTGTGTAGGCGGATACGTTGCGTCTCATGGCTTTTCCTAAAACAGAAAGAGCTGTAAAGTGACTTTGTCGATGTCCCCAACATCGGCAGTCATTTGAAATTTTAATTAAACAAAAAATAATTACAATAATTTCTTTATTGTCTCAATAATCTTAAAACTAAAATTGTAAAATAATTAAGGCACATTCTGAAATGTATGTAGAACCACCGCAGCGGGCACATTCAGGATCTCGCTCTGCCTCACACACTTCTATACGAACTTAACTAAGAGTATATTATTGGCAGTGTTCGTACGAATTCGATACAAAAGTACCACGTTTTGACTTAGAATTATTAATTACAAGGAGTAAACTGCGTTGAAGAAAAATAGACTGAATATTTTTGTAATTTTAGGTCACATTTTGTCATGACAAAATTTTGTTAGTCTATGACAAAATATTGCAATGACCAATGACAAAATCTTGTAACAAAATGACAAAATGTTGTCATGAAAAATGACAAAACTTTGTCAGACCACTCAGATGTCGCCTTCACTTGTGCTTACTCCTTTTCCACTAAAGTATTTTATTTATTAAAATTTAATTTACTTTTGTTCAGTCAACAATACAGGATAGTTAATATCACAAATATTTTTTACAAAATTTTGATATCATAACATAAATATTTAAATAAACATACAATAATAATAAAGACTGAAATAAGTTTATATGTGAAATTAGTTTAAATACAAATTAATTTTTGAATATTATTTAGTAAAAATCACTATTTTATTTATTTACACGCGTTTGTAAAATTAGCAATTTTCAGTAAATTTTCAAGTAACTGTTAATATTATTTAACATAATATACATCCTTTTTTCATCAAATTACTCATTAAAATGAATGCAGATACCTATCTAAGTACCTACTTGACACCTCGATCTATTTGTTCGTAAACATTTCCGATTTTACAATTTTTTTATTATCTAATAAAATTTCTGCCAGGAAAATGTTCTTAGGCTCTTTAGAAATCAGTAGTTACCATTTCAAATACAGTCATGTTTTAACATTTCATTTAAACATGGAATTAAAAATTTATCGAATTGGGTTCTAATTTTGCATCACTCAAATGTCCTTCTCATCGCACCCTAGCCCCGCAGACCAGTTGCAGATTCCTCCGACTGGATCGAAGCTGAGCCCCTTAGGGCAGATGTACTCCCATCCGAGTAGCGATCCGTTCTCGATGCGCGCACATGATATGAACTTCTTGCACGACTTCGGGTGAGGGAAGTTGCCGATGTCTAGGCACTCGATATGACCTGCAAAGAATTATGAGTTGTTAAATAAAATGAGGCGTTTACTACGATGTTAGATAGACCACTTCACTTTGTTCTATCGTTGTCGCAACGGGATTTAGAAGTGGGATGATATTAGATGCTTGGATAATAATTTCGCCTAATTCTACAACCAGAAACGTTGATCAATCGCAACTGAACCGAACCGGATCCCGAACAATTCAAATACAGATTTCATTTCAAAAATAATCTGTCAATTTGTTTTACAACAAAAACAATACTCAACATTTTTTCATTGACAGTTTTCGTAAACGAAAAGTGATTGACGGTTGTCAGTTGTCGTTCGTTTGCGGTTTTGCAACAATTTTGTTAGTAGTATTGGCCTCTTGTTATCTACCCTAATTTAAGGGTTGGAATCCCTTAGGTCTGCACCTTCTCCCTTTGCGTTAAACCGAAACAATCGTACGGACTCGTGGTTTCATAATATGAGCTTATGAAGGTCAAATTTTTAAAGACCCTGGCAAGAAGTGATAAAACTAAAAATACTTAGTAGCCGAGAAAAGTGTCATCACTTCTACTTCTAAGTTCAGATTTCATTTGTTGCGTTCTGCTTCGCCGAATTTGCCGATGCTAAAAGTATTATATCGTTAGAACTGTATATGTAAAAGTTAACTCACCATCATCACGCATCACGATTTTGGTACCTTCCACGTACTTAACAGCTACCTTCTCATCACTATCATCATAGTAGTCATAGTTTGCTATCGGCCTGTAAGTCTTCTTGGGGACCTTCGGTATCTTATCGAACGGTTGTTTCGGTGGCCCTCTGCGTGATTTAGGAGTGGTGGTTGGTGGTGCTTCTGTGGTCGGTTTAAGTGTGGTCGAGATCTTGCGCTGGATCTTCTTTCTGATTACCACCTTCCGAGTTGGCGGTGTGGGCGTTTGTGGTGTGGTGATCGGTGAAAGGTATTGGTATTCCTCTGTTGAAGAGATGCATTGGTTTAAAATATCTGTGGTTAGAATTTTTCTGATTCCCAAAACCTAGATAATTTGAACTTTTGGACAATAGGCTCTTCACAGATAATTGTTTAGGATCAACCGTTTTTATCTTACTGGATATTTAAACCTTTGACCGCCACGTAAAAAAGCAAAAGCGTGCTCTCGACGCCAAGTTACGATTTCATCCTTTACCATTCAGTGCCCAGAACCCGCCTCTCGACTCCTTTTACTATAGGGATTTGGTTTTGGGCAGTGAAAGGGTTAAGTCTGTCATGTATACGTGACTGTGGCGGTCAAAAGGTTAAATAACACTGTTTGACTTAGAAACTTACCCCCTTACTTATAAAAGATTGTCATTTTAAACACTGATAAAATTATACCTTCCTTGTCATTTGTATGTCAATGAATAGAGATAGCAAAAGACTTTAAACCTCCGGTTTCTCAATTGAGAATTCTAGGATAAGCAGTACTTAAGTAACATTTGAGTACGGAGTTGTCAGAAAAATGACGGATTTTAAAGCATTTTTTTGACAACTCTTTACTCAAATACTACTTAAATAATGCTTATCTCAAATTCTCAATTCAGAAACCGGAGGTAAGCCATTTTAGTTGAAGAACCTTTAAGCATCGCTTATATGTATATAAGTAAGGGTGTTCATCTAGAAACTCAAGAATCAAACCTTTTTCTACATTAGGACGAACAATAAAGCTTATAATTTTGTTCCTAATTAGAAACAGAACTGAAAACATATCTATCTAAAAATATATTTCACTTACCATCATAAGTCTTGGTGACAGGCGACTCCAGCAGATATTCCCTGGTGAAGTACGAAGGCTCCTGACTGGATCCCGTGTACCCTACCGTAGAGAAGCCAGTGTTCTCCACAGGCACCGGTATCAGTTTCTCAGTCCTATACCTTGTAGTTGAACCTCTTTGGACCCCAGTATACCCAGTAGAATCAGTATTCGTCGAAGCCAAACTAAATCTGGAACCGTTCCTTGTGAACTTGGTTGTAGCTGTAGATTTTGGTACAAAACCAGTTGAAATTCTAGGCGAGTTTTCAGTTGGTGTATCTGCGAATGTTGTTCGCTCGAAATATCTCGTTGGGGTAGGCGGAGCTAAAGTCGTCGAGATTTTGGGAGAATTCAGTTCCGTTGGGGTGCTGTCGTACGAGTTCAGTGTCGTCCGAACATATTCATGGTTGATTGTATTCTGGTACTCCGTTGACGGGAACTTGGGGACGTAAGTCGGCGATGAATTCGATACAAATTCTGTTGAAGTATCAGGGTACGTGTTTCCGGTTGTTCGGGCAAATTCCTGTGGTATCGTGTTCGTCGGGAAGTTGGTACCAGTTTGTTTCGGAAGGTAAGTCGAGATTTTGGAATCGAAGTCGCTTCGTGTGTCGTAACCGTTTCCAAGCGTAGTTTGGACGAATTCTTGGTTCGTCGCTGTGTTAGGGAAGGTAGTTGGAGCTCTAGGACTGAATGTTGGAGTGATTCTGGGAGTTTCGTATTCAGAAGCAATATAAACATTGCCATTTGTGCGAATATAATCCAGATTTGCTGTATTCGCTGTATTGGCTGTGTTAGGGAAAGCAGTAGATTTCGGAACATCATAAGTAGTCGTGGAAATCTTTGGAGCATTAAATCCTGATGTGTACGGTTCACCAGACGTTGTTACGTAATCAGTCTTATAGATCGCCGTTGATGTTGTTGGTGTCTTCGGGACTTCGAAGTCTGTACCAACTTTGGTGGAATCGAAGTCAGTTGGGGTCCTGTAAGCTGTTGTTTGATCATAGCTACCTAAGGTGCTCTTGTAAATTGGTGTACTTTGGTATTCGTCGTAACTTGGTGTTCGGCTGTCGGTATACTCGTTGTATTCTCGACTCGTGTATTTATATTCTACGGTGGTTTGGGTCTTCCTTGTTGGCTTGATGTCGTCTTCGAAGTCAGGAATGCTTGGTATTGGTGCAGTGATCAGTTGATGTGCTGCTATCGCAAGGGCTGTTTCTGCGCTGAAATCTGGAAGAGAATTTGTGATTTTAGTAAAGAGTTTTAAAGCGTAATGGATTACTCTACGTGTGCGTGTAATGTCCGTACTATTAGAACCTTTGCAGTGCTTATATGTATTCAAACTGTTTGAATCTTTATTCTTGATATCATTAACAAATATGATGTATTGAGACCTTAGAGATTTATCTTTAACATTGTATTTTTACCTGACTTATAGCCGCTTGCACGACAGCAAAGGCTGTGTTTGTATGTTTTTAAAGTCAGTATTGGAAATATCCATTATCAACCATATTATTCTACCAGAATCTATACTAGCATTGTTTTTCTATCATCTAGCTATCAATATTTCTTCTTCTCTATCTTCCCTCATGGTTAACTCACCCTCAGCAGTAGTCTTCTTCTCTGTGGACGTCTCCTCCTGACTCTTCAGCTTTAGCAGGTCATTCAACTGGTTCTGCTTGATGGTCGAACTGTACTTCTTACTCTGTCTCTTTCTCTCTTCTTCGTTGGTTGCGGAGGGGTTCTGGTCTTTCACGTCTTCCTTCAAATTGACTAGAGGGCGCCGTTGAACTTTGAAGGTTCTTTTCGGAACTCTAGGCTCTAGCTCTATAGTTGGGTCTTCGATCACGTCTGTTTTAAGAGAGTAGAACAATTTATTAATAGATTTCATGTTAATAGAAGTTTGATACATAGATGTACTGGATGAATTTTGTTACCGTCTGGAAAAAAAAATGGGGGAGTAGAATAATGGGTGAACGGAGTAGAAAGAAGGCTTGGGCATTTTTTAAGCTTATTTTGAAATTGGTCTGTCAATAGATACCTACAAAGAACAACAACTACAAAACGAACTGTAATGACGTCTGCTCTTCATTTTTTGACCAAAAAAAATAAAGTGTTACTTATGTATTTAATTTATAAATGAAGACAGAAACAAATTCAGTTTCGTTGGCAATGCTTTTACTGAACTGTGATCGTTGCTTTACTATTTAACTCGGCATCAATGCGGTGTACATGCGATTTTCGTCCGGCGCCGGTGCGGCTCTGCGCGATATTCATTCGTATACACAAATATGCGGTCCAGTATCGGTGCCGATCCGGCGTCATTTACCTACAGGAAGCCTCACACTGTGTGGCACATATTAATATTGTGTCTGGATAGATTGCACGCTGAAATATGACTTAAGTGATGACTTACCGATATCACCAATGTCCTGTAACGACTCTTCATCCTCATACGCGCTGGTGACTGCCTGAGGCGCGCCAGTTGTTGTAGCAGCTGTAGTTGTTGGAGCAACTGTAGTTGTCGTTGATGTTGTGATAGTGGACCCTATGCGACGGCGGCTGGCCACGCGGAACGGACGCCGCGTTACAAGCGTTGAAGATAATGATGATGAAGCTAGAGGCGCGGCTGTTGATGTCGTTGTGTTCACTGCAACAATGAAAAGTTGTTTAAAAAAAAAGTAAAAGCACCGCTTAGTTGTTGATTGCAGAGGGTCGACTTTTTTTAGTCGGATTAACCAAATGACCGACTAATTCATTCGTTCGTATTAGTTCGTAACGTAATAAATTGCAAAGTTTTTTCGCCAAATTATTTATCGCCGTATCATTTAAGTGACCTGTTTGTTATGTTACCATAACAAACATCACTTATTTAGATATTCATGGTGGTCTCTAACAGACATCATACGAAGCCAATGGCGCCTGCGGTAGTGACTCTTAGTAGGTAGGTAGGGTAGGTGCAACAACCTCTCGCTCCCGGCCGTGGTTCTGTCCATGGTCGGGAGCGAGAGTGCGTGGGAAGCCGTCGACTCCTTCTGCGAGGAGGTGATGGCAACCAAGGAGGGAACGGAGAGGGAGAGAGAGGCAGCTGCCACTCTCCCTTCCCGCGCAAGACGCACCGGGCGCTGGAGGCCGCGCGACGATCTCCGGCCACCGTAGTGTGTGGCCTGCGGGCGGCGGGTTAGGGGACCCATCGCCGACCAGTAACAGGCCCGAGAAGGCGGCGCGCTGTCTTCCGTGCGCCTCTCAGGAGGACGTGGGACAAGGCCCCACAGAGGAAGAGGTCTGCCAGGGGCTGGCGGAACGAGGCCTGCCGGGGTCGCGGTGCATGCAGCTGCGATTCGCAGCGACCTCGGCCAAGGGTCAAGAGAAGGAACACCGTGGGTTTTTAGCCGGTAAGAGTCCGGCATACCCCTTCGCTTTCCCCGGGCGAAGGGCATCCATGAGGATTTTCCCACGGAAAAGAAGGTACGTAAAACAAGCTGAAAAAAGTTTATTTTATTTTGTGCATACCCTTTCTGAAATCTCTGTGCACGCCACTGCCAGTCAGCAAGATTAGTAAAGGGGCTGACTGCCCAGGGTGCGCCGGACTTATTTAAGTATCGTGACTCGTGGAAGCTCTTCTAATATTTTTTTTTTTTTTTTTTTTTTATTTAGCCATGGTCATCCCACTGCAGGGCAAAGGCCTCCCTACCCTCCTTCCACTCCTCTCGATTTACTGATTTCTGCGGCCAATCCTTCGAATAAGTGTCTAACTCGTCCCGCCATCTCCTTCTGGGCCTACCGCGACGTCGTCTAACGTTATGTGGGCTCCACTCAGTGGTGAGTTTTGCCCACAGCTCGTCCGACATGCGGCAGACGTGACCAGCCCAGTTCCACTTTAAGCTTGCGGCTTTCTGACCAACGTCGGCGATCTGAGTTTTGGAGCGCAGTACACTATTCCTTATACGGTCTGATAACCGGAATCCTAAGATACTGCGCTCCATGGCTCGCTGGCAAACCCCGAGTGCGGACTTCTGATGTTTTGTCAAAGACCAAGTCTGAGCACCGTAGGTGAGGATAGGCAGAATACATACGTCCATGAGCTTTTTCTTAAGGGTGAGAGGGAGGTTACCCTTCATAAGATCTTTCATGGACCAATAGCTCTTCCAGGCGTTTTCTGTGCGTCTTTCGACTTCTTTTTCTTGTCTGGCCTGGAAAGAAACTAATTGGCCCAGATAGACATATTCTTGGACGTATTCAATTTCTGCACCATCGACTTGTAACCTACGTTTCGTGCTATTAGTCATCAACTTGGTCTTCGACATATTCATCTTCAGTCCGACCTCGAGGCTCCCTTACCCTTACCCCCCCCCCCTTCTAATATAAGAATATAAATTTACATAAACATAGCATCACGCCTGTATTTGAAGGGTTGGGCAGAAGTGTAAGTACATCCTCATTTCGCCGCTATGTTTAAGTCCCATGTAGTAGGGGGCCTATTGCTATCAAACGGGCACAAATCCAGACTCTGGGCTGCTACTGAGAATATTAATTTAATTTAAGTATTTTTTATTTTTAAAAGAGAAACTAATCTGGCTCACTCACGATCATAGTACTCGTAACTATAGTTGATAGGCATGCTATTTGCGTTTGTGTTCGATGCTACAGCTAGCAAAATAAGTGTTAGGACCATTTTCAACTTTAATGACTCTAAATCTGGCATCGTGACGACACGTTTGGTGCAGTGGCTGAGCGATTGGCTTTTGCGCTACGGGTCGTGGGTTCGAATCCCACACGGAAAAAAAATTGTATGGCCTACAGATAGTTGTTTCGGGTCTAAGCGTTTGTGTATGTGAGATTTGTGTCTGTAAACGCACCCACGATACAGGAGAAATCTAAGTGAGGGGGCAAAGCTTTAATTTAAAAAAAAAAACTTGCGTCTTAATCATAAATGATGCATACCTACAGAATTCAGTTTACCAACATGTATACATAATTCCAAGGTCTATTAAGACAAACTGTCTGCTAAAACAAACTTAAGATGCGCCATTGTTTGGGTTCAAACCGTGAAATAGCCGGACGCTCTGCCGGACGCCGGACAAAGGTAACAATGTATCGTTTGAATTAATGCTGAATCTGGATTGTAGGACTTGATTGCGTTAACGTCATAACAGCGGGACCATACATTTTTGCCCATAACTTTGTTTATTTATCAATAATTTATGCGCACACAACCCTTAATAAAATATAAGTTCATCAGGAGCACAGCGTACAAAGACACTTTTATACTAAAGAGTTAAATTAGCAAAGTAAAAAAGGTAATTAAGTGTTACAAAAGTTACCAATTAAGTAGGTATAGTGCGTTGGGGCAATTCCGGTAAATTGGGGTAGGTAAATTCGGACAAACGGATAAACCGTAGAATGTGATGATATTTATAACTGCAGGAATAGAGTGCGACACAATTTTCTACCCCTCACTCGCGTCGTAATATTTTGACGATACATTTTGCGGCAAATTCATTTGACGGAATTTATCCCATATCCGGAATTGCCCTAATAAACCTTAGGTACTAAATCTTGTAGTATAAATCATCAAGATTTGGGAAATGATCCCGCTATTATGATGTTAACCGCAACGTTCTTTTGTTTATATATAATATTCCGTCATACTTTTATTTATTGCTAAACATGAGTGGACCTCTTCATATAACACTAACTGACGCCCGCGGTTTCGCTTGCATAGTACGTTAATAAAAACGCCTTTTCTGGGTTTTAGGCTATCCGTGCCAAGTTTTATCAAACTAGATTCAGTAGCTTATGTAGGTAACTATAGCGAGACGCATCTGTGCGTTTAAAAAGGTTCGAAGAACTGAGTGATTTATGATGATCATAAAACAATCTCGTTGAACACCTTAATTACACGATGAATCGATTAAATGCGGGACCTCGGGTGTAATCGATTCGATGCGACTTTAACCTCTGTTAATAAGTGTCGTGACTGAATGTAAGATACGAAATTGAGAACATTTCAATGGTAATGCGAACATATTAAACAAATAAGGCTCCACATCGATGACGCAACGTGCGCCCGTTCTCAAGACGAGTTCACGCGTACGAGACATTGATTAATTTGCTCCAATTTCTGTAGGCACGATCATTTCGTCATAATCGATGATCAGGGTATGAGAGAAATGTAGTCTGTTATTTGAGAAAGCTGCTGCAGAGAGGGAAGTGAGGAGATCGCTAGCAACCTTTCACAACGTCATTTTAATAATGATTACATGATTATTTTTAAATGACCACATCGTAGGTCTAGTTCAGTCTTTCTCAAAGTGGGCGATAACGCCCCCTTGTGGGAGCTGGAGGCCTACAGGGCAGGGTAAAGGGCGGTAAAAGTAATGATTGCGATTGAAATTACTAAGATCCGCTAAAGTTAAAAAAATGAGGGGGCACTAGAAAATAATTGATTCTCAAAGCGGGCGGTAAACGAACTAAGTTTGAGAACCTCTGGTCTAGTTAGTGGTCGTAAGCGTGAGGTCCTGGGTTCGATCCCCAGGCCGAGCATAGTGTTATTGGGATTTTCCGTGTGAAATTTCTCAGTTGCAACTCAGAGTCTGGATTTGTGCCTGCTTGATGGCAATAGGCTCGCCCCCTATTACATGGTGCTTAAACATATCGGTGAAATGAGTGTGTGCACTTCTGCCCTACCCTTGGGGGAATACAGGCTAGATATTATGTTATGTATTTTTATACAGGATGTCCCAAAAAGTAGTGTCAAGGGAAGTCCAGAGGTAGAGCACCTTTAGAGGTACTTCCCAATCACCCTCATGTATGTGTTTGAAAAGAGCTTCCACGAGTGACGATACTTAAGTACGTCTGGCGCACCCTGGGCAGTCAGCCCCGCTACCAACCTTGCTGACTGACTAATCTTTTCACCACAGCATGAGCTATTTTCGCTCGTGCTGACACGAGAGAAGAAGAACCTTCATGTAGATATGTTTCGCGATTTTTGTAGTTTTCGAGTTATGATTTGTTTTCATGTTTTAGCCACACTGATTTTAATGCCATTTTTGGTCAGTTTTTGATTAGTCATGAATAGTTGAGACAAATGCGTCTTCTTTTTTTTAAATTAGTTTCTCTATTCATCTAATTAAAGCGGGCTACTCATACACCTGCCGCAGGGGCAATCTAGCGTGTAAAAGTGGGGATGTCCCTTAATTGCCACCTTTATTGTGATGTGTATAGGCAAGCAGGGGCAGTTTCAATGTGTGTAGAGACAATTCCGATATTGTCGCGACCGCCGTGCGGCCTATATTGCCCCCTATTTTTTTTTTAAATATACAGTGTGTTAACGAATTCGTGTAATTCCTTCTGTGTAATCTACTGGTAACACTGATTGACCCTGCATAGGTTTTTTTCAGAATCATCAAAAAAAAGTTTTCAAAAAATGAACCATGGTATTCTGTATCTGAGTAATTCTAGCGTCCCAAGTTAACTGACTGCGTGGAGCGATATCGGACTAGTCGTGCCCGTCAGCTGTGTCGCCGAGCCTTCATTCATTTATGCATGGCATCGAAATGTTCTATCACATAAAAACATTTTTGGAAAAAAAGAAACTTTTTTTATTTTTAATCGATCTGAATCCCGTGCGGGGTTAATCTATATAATTAATAGATCATGTGATTTGAAGGAATTACACGAATTCGTTAACACCCTGTATAGATTCTTTTTTTTTTGCCCCTGCTTCACGTGTGTGCTTTGCCCACTTTAGACTAACTATTCACGTCACACGTGTAATAAGATGAGTACACTTTCGAATTCTAGCAAATAAGAGTCCGAATCTACAAAATATTACCTCTCGTTACAAGTTCGTCAGCAAGAAGTTTTGAAACAACTTTTATATCGTAATCGTTTAATCGTAAAATAATTAACAAGCACATAGGTATGTATACAGTACCTACAGCAATTATTTTTATCATACAGTAGCGATTACTGATGACACGCTACCGATTATTCGCGGTCGCTGGTAGCTAACTACTTAATTACACGTTGTATGTTAATTAAGAAACTGTTGTGTGATCACATAATTGATGTTATTCTTGTAATTGCCGTGTGGCTCCCGGAATAGGATGAGCCACCGCCTTTTGTTACGTTTGGTGTAGTCAATGGTGAATAAGAGATTAAGGCTGGTGTTCACCCACGTTAAGCCGTCGCGTTTTGCGAGGAAGTGATAAGAGAGCGGAGACGGAGAGAGAGGCTGCTGCCACTCCCACGCGCGACGATCTCCGGCCACCGCAGTGTTCCGCGCGCCTCTCAGGAGGACGTGGAGCTAGGCCCCACATTAGGAGAGGTCCGCTAGGGGCTGGCAAACCAAGGCCTGCCGGGATCGCGGTGCATGCAGCTGCGAATACCGCGACACCGGCCAAGAGTCAGGAGAAGGAACATCGTGGGTTTTTAGCCGGTAAGAGTCCGGCATATCATATCTGGTACGGATGAGGATATTCCCACGACAAAAAAAATGGTGTTCGCCAACGTTAATTCTTGGGTTAAACAATGGTTTACTCACAAAATGTACTAAATTGGTAAACGTTTGATTAACCTGAGAATCAATGTTGACTGCCTCGTTGATCTAGTGATCGAAGGGCGACTGCTGAGCGCTAGGCCCTGGGGTCGATCCCCGAGTCGGACAGTGGTATTGGGTTTTTCCGTGTGGAACTTCTCAGTAGCAGCCCGGAGTCTGGATTTGTGCCCGGTTGATGGCAATAGGCTCACCTCGTTTAACATGGGACTTAAACATAGAAGTACGGTGTGACATGACCATTCTTGAGAACTGGGTCGGCCACATACTTGTAGTATGGTATTTCTGTGTCCACAAGGTTATATTTCAGAGCAAGTTGCTGCTGGATAATCCTAACCACTAGTACGTGAATGGCAATAATGTAGGTACCTACGTAATTAAATTTTGCAATCGTAAGCAGTGTCAGTATGTACTGAGCCCAATTTATTATGCAGTGTTGTTACCTAATATCAGGTATTGGAGCTCCACATACCCTTGTATGGAAAGGACACAACACATTTAATCATGAATTTCGCAAAGTTTTTTTGTAAGTCGGCTTCGTAAAGTGTAAACAAAGATAAAGTTGAATCATTATCATTATAATTATCCGTTTATTCGTTTTACATACATATTAAAAACAATTTTAAATATTTCAAAAAAAAAAAAAAATATTTAACGATATAAACAATGTTAGCCCACTGGCATTGGGAACAGGGTCCAAGCTACCGGTGGTCAGGGCCTCAGAGAGAAGAACCTCCTCACTATGCGTGCCGGATCAAGTACTCTTTGTACATACTCTCCTCATTATCATTCTAATTATCAATTCGTAATCAATCACTGCTGGACATTAGGCCGCATTTAGGATCTATAGACCCCTAGACTAACTTGTCGTATAGACCCTACTTTCTGGGGGTCGGTTAAATTCGTATAAATGCATAGACGATCAATTAAAAATGGCTGCACCAATAAGATCATCACGTAATACCACCATTTTGTTCTCAAAGCCTGAATGAAGGCAGCCATTGGCGTCACCCTGTCGAAAGAGTTTTCGCGCGTTTCTCAACGTCAGCTAAAACACCATGGCGCATGCGTGGCTCAACCAGAGCGTGAGAATTATAAGGGTTCGTGTTCAAGTAATGGTATGTTGCGTTTTTTACGGTTTTTGTAAAGAACAGAAATTTGAAATTTCGTAAGTGGCGCTATGAAGTTAATTAACAATGCTGCCATGTTTTCACAGAGAAAATGGAAATTCTGGACTTGTACTGCACCTCAGCTGTGCCTAAATATTAGGTATAAGATGTTTAAGTACTTATATCACTGTTAGGAAATGAACCAAAGAACTCACACTGATTAGCTGTGGTCGATGTGCCGATATACACTGCTCATGATGCCTGACGGGGTAGGCAGGGTTATAGGTACCGTCTCATATACAGTACGGCCGGTTTATCTTAGCCGCCTTGAACATAAGGCTCTCCGAATTATCGCGCATGTGTACGCAGTTTTTGTAAAATCGATTAAATGAACTTTATTTAACTAATGGCCGACTCTAAGATGGTGTTAATTAAATCTACACTAATATTATGTAGAGGTAAAGTTTATAAGTTTGGATGTAGGAGGTAAACCCCGAAACTACTCATCCGATTTCAAAAATTCTTTCACCGTAATTTAAAATGGACCTCCAGGATGAACATAGACTATTTAGACTAATATAGAATATTTATAATTATCTTCTTTTTTTCTATATTATCTAATTATTTACTACGCGGGAGAAGCCGTGGGCACAGCTAGTGTTAATTTAAAGCCATTTTATTGCTAAAACTCTACTGCGCTACAACCTGCCATACTGTACAGAATTTTTATTTGCTATATATTTTTCTAATATGTATGACACATGAGCACATAGGTACCTACGTTTATTATTATTAGGGCTGACTGCAATCGCTCCGGTCTAGTTTCTCACGCCAATTCGTAACTATGGGACGATTGCGACGGAGGCAAGCTTTTATGTGTAGGGGCAACCTTGATGTCGCGACATCTATTATATTGTAATTATGTTGCAACATCAATCATTGTATGAAAAAACCGGCCAAGTGCGAGTCGGACCCGCGCACGAAGGGTTAAACACGTTTGTTGTATGGGAGCCCCCTTAAATATTTATTTTATTCTGTTTTTTAGTATTTGTTGTTATAGCGGCAACAGAAGTACATCATCTGTGAAAATTTCAACTGTCTAACTATCACGGTTCATGAAATACAGCCTGTTGACGGACGGACAGCGGAGGGTCCCGTTTTACCCTTTGGGTACGGAACCCTAAAAACTGAGGCCAGTGGATGGTGGTAACATTGGTTGATGGTGTGTAGACAATGGTCGATGATGGTCATACTTTAATCTATCAATAGTTTACTAATAAAGCATAATCAGCCCTTTATTATCCAAAATAATTTAATTGTGATCCGCACATGAATTCTAAAAATTAGAGGTGAGAGTCGGGGTCGAACGTAGACACTTCTGTATGGAAGGCAATCGTTCAATCGCTAGACTACTAATAACTTCTATGGAAATTGAAGTAAGACCGAGATAAGATATTATGTGGGAATGAATACTGGGAGGAGGAGTGAAAATGAGTAAGAGAAAGAAGGTGAGAGTGAGTAAGAAGGGAATGAAGGTGAGAATGAGTAAGGGAATGAAAGGGAGAGGTTAACCATTAATGGCGGACGACGATGTAAGGACGTTAGGAAGTGTATTGGAAAAACGATTGTACCTAATTAATCAGAATAAAAGAAGTTCATAATAATAGATTTTTATTGGTAGGTACTCGATCCCCTAATACTACAGATATGTATAATGGAGTCACGGAGTATCTGGTAGGACTGGTAAGAAGTACGTGTCAATTTAGATACGCCTTTGATACTTGTTAAAGGTAAGTGTACAAATAATGCACTATTTATGCAGAATTATTTGAAAATCCTTAGCAAATTCCTAGCAACGTTAACTCGATTGTAACCCCACAAGGTTTCATGTTCATGTTCTATTAATAACTGATATTCCATCCAACTTACAATGTTACCGCTGCAGTTGCTAGTCGGCTTGTCGGACGCTCGCTCAATCCGTCATAGCCATTGATGCACGCAAAGACTACAATATTATACTCAGGTAGATTGACGGCTAAGATTTCTACTCACTTTCGCTATCTCTTGATACGTCTAATTTTAAACAATATCCAGCCATAGTAACGTCAACGCTGAAGTGGATTAGCTAGCCTGGGTGGCAACCAATGCGGTTATCGATGGTGTCACCTCATGAATAAAAACTGTTAGGTAATTGGATTTTGTTAACTGTTTTTATTTTTCCATGGCCGTTTGTTTTCCATCTGCGATTAAGTCGCAAGTGACCGCGAATGTCTAATAGGTTTGTGTCAATACTCTATCCACTCTGGGCCCCTGAACCGAATGTTAATTAAAAGAAGGAAAAATCGTTGCTCAGTTAATACAACAAACGGAATAACTATCTGTAGACCATACAAATATTTGTTCCGTGCGGAAATCGAACGCACGACCCGTAGCGCAGTCACATGAATAGCCAATCGCTCAGTGACTGCACCAAACGAGAAGTAATTTTTAAAGTCGAAAACATATGTTTTCTTCTTTTTCCTCCTTGATAGACAGAACAGCACCCGAATTGCGTATCACATTCATAATTTCAATTTTGACAAGACCACAATACCTATTCATTTTGACAATACAACAATATTCATTGCATGGTACATAGTTTTGAAGAAGTCTGATTTTTATTAGGTAAGTGGCTAAGTCAAAGTCAAAGTTTTTTATTTCAAGTAGACCAAATTACAGGTGTTTTTAAAACGTTAAAACTAGGTGCACGGTTCCAAAAGGTAGGTCTTATGGAGAAGAACCGGCAAGAAACTCCAAGGATACTCTTTTTAAATAATAGATCATGACAGTTCACTACAGTATCGAAAGCCCCGAGTAAATTCTACTTGAAGTCGCTGCACTCCTAATCATCTAATTAGTCTTCGTCATAATTACATTTAGATTTCCATAACATTTTGTATTTGATATACATCTGTTTATGCAGATAGACATTATTCCAAAAGCGATATAATAATATCTATTTATTTTATTATTTATATATATATGTATTTTATGTAATTTATATTTATCTTAGGAATTCGTATTATAAGTATTCAGTTCAAAATTTTCAACTCTTTTTTATTTATTTTTTTCCTGTACCTATTTCGATGCTTTTCTTTTTAACCCAAAGGTTGACTGGTAGAGAATGCCTTATGGCATTAACTCCGCCTTATGTACCACCATAGTGCATAGAAGTATAAATAAATAAATAAAAATAGTATGAGAATATTGCAGGTTAATGTAAGAAATAAACTCATATAAGAGCAGCAAATAGAAAAATACGGCTTTTGGGATTGCCGTAGCAGTTAAGAGCTGACCAGTCCCGACATTCCGTTCACGAGCATGACGTGCACGTTACGTTTAGACCTAAGGTAAAAATTGTTCAAATTGTGGTATGTGATAGCTGAATAAATCGCGTATCAACCCTTTAACGTTGGACTACTATTTACGCCACAACCTGTAAAAGCAATACTTTCTTCCAATAATCTGTCACATTGGTGTTGTAAGTATTACGTGTTCACAATGAAAGTGAGTCGCCTCGCTATCGTCTACCGTTACACTTGACCGGTCGCTTTCACCTCATCTCTTGTAATGATAATTGCTATTGTTATTGGCAGTTGTTTTCTGTATACCTATTGTGGTTGTATAAGGCTAAGATTTTGCGTAGATTTCTAGCAGAAAGGAAGTTGTATGCAGATTCTTACATGTTTTTGCAGTTTTTTTAATGTGTGGATAATTGTTATAGATCGTCTGCCTTCTTGCTTGTTTGTTTTTGTGGCTGTAGTGTAACTTTCGAATTTTAAAGCTCAATTTAGCTTTAATATTGGAAAGTTAAACGCTACATTACATTAATTTTACAGAAGCTTTCAATTTTATGACGATATGATCCGCTAACGATTATTAACGCACAACATTGTACGTCTGAAAGTTTAGTTTTTAAACTTAAGCCGGATATAGACAGTTCATTTTTCGTTCACGGGGAAGAACATTAATTTCAGGTGAATGCTAATTTTTCTTTTATTTCACGTTCACTTTTCTTTCATGTTGTGTTCAGTTTCATTCGAATGAAAGAGGCCTAATTAAAGCAAAATGACTATTGGTAATGAATGAAAAATTAACCGTCTTATTTCGCCTTTAGATTCAAATCATAGAACATAAGTGAATAGTGAAAAAAAAAAAAAAAATTGTGGCGCAAAACTTACGAAGAAACTAGGTAGTCCACCATCTTCATCACTTCAGATTATACTTTACTTTCTTATATTCAATTATAGTAGCACGGACTTTAAGAATGAACGATGTAAAATGTGTTCTAGATATATAGATAACATTCTTTAATGTAGATCATAAAAGTAGTACCTAAACTGCCTCGTTCCTCTAGTAGTCGCAAGCGCAACTGCTGATTGTGAGGCCCTGGGTTCGATCCCCTGGTCGAGCAAAGGATTATTGAGTTTTCCATGTGGAATTTCTCAGTAGCAGCCTGGAGTATAGATTTGTGCCCGGTTGATGGCAATAGGCTCGCCCCCTATTACATGGGACTTAAACATAACGGCGAAATGAGGTGTTGGCGAGGCGAAATGTGAAAAAAAAACAGCTGTTCCCTACATTTATGTTCGCATAAACAGCTGATATTTTTTTCGCGATTTCATATTTGGTCCCATAGTAAAAGTTGTTCATAATGATGAGTACAATGACCCCTTAAGAGGTTGTGCGTTATTTATGTTACACCTTGTATAAATCTGATGCAAAAAATTGGGAGTCGCTCAAGCTTTTCTAAATGCGCCTTGATGAGATAGCGTTAATTGGCATTAGCATAATCAAGAATTATAAAAAGGGATCGAGCAAGCACAGTTAGCTACTATAGCATTGGTCAAAAAGACGACATTAAAACGTGACGTAAACCAACATTTCATCGCGCATAAATCTCAAGGAAAGATTAATCGATATCTCTCAATCTCTCTTATTCTTACGCAACATTTAATTTCCGTATAGATCGACTGCGAATAGGAACCAGCTAGAAGAGATGTTAATTACAGCGATTACTATCACGCGAACGTTTGATATGATGAGTTTAGCCAGTTCATTCGTTGCGACATGGACGCCTGAGGAAACTATCAAATTAAATATGAAGCAATGGAATTGGACAAAACGTTGTGTTTCCGACAGTCGTTCATTGTACAGAGGTCTTCAGGGTCACCCGTTTTGAACATAAAAGTATCTAATTTAGTAGCGTTTGTTATTCCGAATACTATTGTCAATTAGAATCAATTTATCTACCTAGCCTTTCCCCAACTATGTTGGTGTCAGCTTCCAGTCTAACCAGATGCAGCTGATCGGTTGTCTATTGTTTACCCGAAGATTATATACCATAATTATCATATTCCCGAATTTCATTTACCCGCATTTCATTTGCCCGAATGTTTTGTTTGCCCTAAAAGACATATGACATACTTTTAATTGCCCGAAACTTAGATACCATAAGATACGAGTGTCATACGTATTATTTTCCATATTTTTAATTGCCATAATAATTATTAGACATAATATTTAAACGCCATAATGATTATTAGACATTATATTTAAATGCCATAATAATTATTAGACAATAACTCAAATGGCACCTAACCAAACTACTTCTGGGTGGTTTATAAAAAAATAACCACGAAGGGGATGGCGGGGTCTATTCGCTCGCTTCGCTCGCTCAAATGACCCCGCCATCCCCTTCTAACCTAACCTATCCGAGTCGGGGTGCCTTAAAGTCCCGATTGCATCCAGTTTCTCCTGATATAACAACCGTTACACACCCAATGTCGATGGAAAATGATGTTATGGCATATGATAATTATGGCATGTGATAATTATGGCATGTGATAATTAGGACATGTGATAATTAGGGCTTACAATGATTATGACAAATGATGTTATGGTAAGTGACTTTATGGGAAACAAAGCTTCTAGCACGTGATTAATATAGCAAATAAGAGTAGGGCAAATGAATATTACGTCATATAATATTATGGCTGTTGACTATTATGGCAAATGATATTAGGGCAAATAAAATTCGGGCAAACGGCGGTATACCGCAGCTGATCACCAGTGATGATGATGATCTTTCCGACCGTTTTCGGCCATGACGACCACTTCGACTCCTAGTCAGTTGGGCGCTGGTGCATCCGAAGATGGCTTATGTAGCCGATCTTCACAGCGAACTCCCGTGCACAATGAGGGCACGTGAGTACGCCGCTTACATAATTGTAGTTGATGGCGGCGGGTGGACGGGCCTTTAGCTCATCGCGCTTAGCGTCGAGGTCAGCTTTACGCTGCTCCTCGAACTCGCGGATTTGCTTCTTCACAATCCCGAGCTTTTACACGGAGGGACTGCCACCAGACCTTTGCAACTCAGTTTATTACTGGGCAATGCCAATATCCCAAGGCATCCGTAACGACTGTTAGGTATAGGTATTTGTAAAACACCCGGGACCGATAGCTTAACCTGCTCTACGAGGCACGGAGGGGTCTCGATTAGCGTTGAAAATTGCGAAAGATAGGTTTTTTTTTTCGAAACTTTGTATCTTTCCCAATCTTTCCTGTAGGTATTACATGTAATTTTCGAAAAAAAAAAAAACTCGTTCGTTGAAAAATACAATCATACACGTATAATACTTGTTTTATACTGTGTATTTCTCATATTTAACAATCAAAGGGAAAAAATCTTGTTTATTAATATTAATTGAACAGTAATGTACACAAAATGTTGTTGTGTTTATGTTATCGGAGATGTATGTAATCCGTCATTATATGGAATTCCTAGGAAATGTATATAATGCCTAAAATCGACAGAAAATGTGTGAAATAAATTGTATTATACACATTTCCTAGGAATTCTATACATTTCCTAAACAGCAATTGGAAATGTGTTGTTTGGGTTTCCAAAGCAGAGTCGACGGAGCTCCACTGCGCGGGGCTCATATTTCTGTTTACAGGGTTTAAAGTAACATTTCAAAAAATGCGAAAAATACACCGTAAAATACATGTAAAAAATTTAAACTTGCGAAAGATTCAACCGAAGATCCGCAAGGAAAGTTTCTGTATTTTATTGAAAAATACAGGGGCGTTTAAAAGATATATGTAGGTACTTTACATGTCATTTTCAACGCTAGTCTCGATATGTAACTTACGGAATTTTGCACATGGTATGATCCACGCGATTGTTATTTAGCCATGAGCCCCTCAACTATTGTCAAATGGAATATCATTTAATATTGACACGACACTCGGCTTACATTTCTGGAATAGCCAGATTTGTAAATATCCGGACTCTTTTCCGGCCGTGTTATATTTTTACTAGAATTTTTGATCCAGAATTCCGGACGCGTGCCCTTTTCAAAACAGGGAGTTTGAGTGACCTAAATACATGTAACAAATAGTAAAGATAAATTGTGGATATTTTTTAATTTAAAGCTGTAAGTTCTCTTTGAAGCAATTTGTTTTGCTTTGAAAACAAACGTGTTAATAAATCACTGTCAAAAACACAACAGGCAGCAAGATTCTATCGATATCAACATGACAATGATCCTGACACTTATGACAGAATCGTGTCATGGTGTTGACGAAGCCTTGACAGGGCGTATGAAAATGATCGAGAGATATCTTGACAGTCAAGATAAGAAAACAAGATCAGCTCTGTTTACATTTGAGGTCATATTTTGAATCACAGATTAGAAGCTCCATTTTCAGAAAACGTAACTAAAGCAAGAGAGAAGAATTTTTGAAAAATCGAAATTAAATATAAAACGGCAAGTAAAAATAAATAAATGTTAACACTTGCTTCAAAACTGTCATCAGTGTTAATCAAGGTGGCCCGCCTATTAGTACTCCCTTTCCAACTAACCTTGTTTAATTCCCCTCTATTGCCGGGCAAGCTAGTCTTAAGAGGCAAGGAGCCTGGCCCATAATTATTGTGCCCGGAAATTGGCAATAGGCTCGCCCCGCACATAGAACTTAATACCAGAGGCGAAACGAGGGTGTATAAGACTCCTGAGAACACCTCTGCTTATCCGTTCGGAGATTAAAGGCGTATGGATAAATAAGACCTTCTATAACCTAAACTGAGTTCAAAATATGTAGTATGCGCCCTACACATACAGGGTGTAAAAAGACCCATCACATAGCCGAAATCTACGCACTCTGTACATCAAACTAAACTACATTGACCAAAAATAATTGCTGGGAAACGACTTTTATTTTTTGGCATAAAAAATTGTAGCGCGCAATGTGTGGTTGTGGCGATGCCGCGCGTTTGCATGCGTGCAGCGGCCACACAGCTGAGCCGCTGAGCCAAGGCGGTCGTGTGCGTTTGATATTCGTTGCGTTTTTGTAACTTCAAATGCGTAATTTGTAAGGTAAGGTTGTTTGGAAGAAAATTTAGTATTATCACTTAGAATACGTATTTAGAAAAAACTAAAAAAAAATTGTATGCTTTGACCTTCAATATCTCCAAAACCAATGGTTTCCCAGGTATGGTCTGGTAAAAAAAAATGATCCCAGTGATGGGTAGAATATGTGGTTTTCGTTATCGTTAAGGGTCTTTTTACACCCGAAAAACAGATAATATAATAAAAAGATGTGTGTAAGATTATGGAAGCCGCGGTCAATCCTCTGTGCTTATAATAAAACAACATCATAATCAAGATGGCCTCGCTTAAGACCTGCTAAATGAAACAGTATTTGAAATCAAACAGGCCATTACAAAGGAGTCGAACAAATCGCTTCGAGCTGGTCAAATTAACAGGCAGATGTTAAAACGTTCACGGTCAAAAAATTACCAAACAATGGATGCAAGTTATCGTTTCGTCAGCCATCATAATTTCAGTGTATGTGCATTTTGTTTTCTGACCAGCCCCCTGATTGAGAACGTTTCTATTTTACCCTTTTCAACGTCAGTTGAGTCCTGATGTTTCTTTACAAAACGTACCTATACAGCAGAAAATGTGTCATGTAGTTATTTTACGTTTTTTTTTTCTCTTAGATGGCTGTTGGTGGTCCTACGGGACCGTTTCTACGTAACCGGGCAATTATTGGCGAGATCTGAAGGGTCTCCAGTCAATGGGGGGGAAGTAAAATACTTAACCTAAGCTAACTACTTGTACTACACTAACATCATGACTACTAGCAACAACAGCACTAAGGGCGACCCCTAGTGGGACTCGGACCTCGGCTTAGGGCGTTGCTGGCGGGGGCTTGGGGGGGAGAGACAGCTTGTGGAGGGCTGAATTATCGGTGTGAACGGTTTTTGATGGTGTCGTTTACGTTTTTTCGATAACTGTCTCCTTAATAAACTACTTTGCTACAATTTAAGAAATCACTGAGCAGTCAGGACTCATCTTTCGTGGAACTGAGTATAGTCAGTTGTCGAACGATTCGGTAATCTATTTATTTTTCTCTCATTACGAGAATCGTAAACGGAACGAGATAACAAACCGAATCGGACGACAACTGCTTAGCGAGAAGGTTCTGAATCGGTGGGCAGTTTTGCCAGGGTCCTCTACCATAGCTAATGTTTAACAGTTCATTTATATGCCGATTATTACTCGAAACATAGGGTACTATGTGCGTTAGGTTTTAACCTTCAGCCAGATGGGCAGACGAAGGAAGAGATCGCGAGTTAAACTGGGATGCGATTGGCAAAGATCAGCTGGGCTTACATGCGCAGCGCGATATAATTTTGGCGTCGCATTATGTCTTACCGAGACGAGATAATGCGAGATAATGTACAAATTAGAAGTTTTCGCGCTGCGCTTGTTAGGCGTGAAAGGGAGCAAGACACGCAAGAGAGGAGGCCTTTTCTCAGCATTGGATGGAATAAGGCTGCCATAACTGTTAATGATGCCGTTATTAGGTTAAATCTACTAAGCGTGTGCTATTTATTATACTGCCTTCTAGGAAGGAGTGGACATTTATTTAACCAGGGACGGCATTGTAACTACAACTTGCGCCTGAGCGCCTCTGCGTCATTCAAGTTCTTAATTTGAACACACACATAATCTTACAATCATAGAACAACTTAAACAATTGTTTTCTCAGCTTATCTCAAAATATTACGATAAAACCTGTTATTTTCATAGTCCACAAGTTATCGTTGTTACAGGAGAGAGTTCTGGGTCAACACTCAGTGCCGGCTCCATTAGCGTTACACAACGGAACTATTGTTAAGGTGGAAAGTGCGATGGGAACTTTACATGTGACATCATGTTACGTATTTAGGCTTTTGGCCTAACAGGCCACGTGGGTGACGAAAGAGATTACATCAGTTTGATGAGCAGTGGAATGCCAGATAATTAAAAACTTCTTTGAATGAATATTGCAATCTTTTTTATTTACAACACTATTGTTGTTGTTCCATAGTGGGTGCGTTTACAGATTCGTATCTCACATGTACAAACAAATAGACACGGAACAATTATCTGTAAGCCAAACATCTATTCCATGCAAGATCGAACCCGCGATCGGTAGAACAGCAGCTAATCGCTCAGCCATTGCAATAATCGTGCCGTAAAATTTTTGTTCTGTTGTCGCAAGCAGGGTTCGATTTCCAGGTCACACATAGTGCTATTAAGGTTTTCTGTTAGGTAATTTTCAAGCAGCCGGAAGTTTGGTTATTAAAGTTCCCAACAACCAAACTTCCGGCTGCATAAGGTCATGGAATACCTAAATCTCAGCCGCGAATAGTCGGACTCGCTACGTCAGACGCGGCGTTAAATGTAGGAGTGGGCGTTAATTCAACGAACGGCTTTTTTTAACTGTTAATCTAATGTTAACGAATTAACTGCTTTTTGTTTACCGCAAAACCCGTTAAATCTATCAACTGTTTCATTCAACGATTTTGGCAAAGCGCATATTATTAACTCAACGAATAGGTATTCAAAAGTCGCTAACGGTATCTGAAGCTGCTAACGCAAAACCAGCTAAAATTATCTGTTTCTTCTGCGTTGAAAGAACGACTACGTTTCGACAAAGTTTCGTCTATTAACTGCTACGTTAGTACAAATCTGTTACATTAATGAAAACCTGTTAATAACGTTAACGGCTTTTTTAACAGGTTAACAGGATGAAATTAACGGCTTCGTTGCGTTAACCCAAAAATCGTTAACGACCCACCACTAGTTAAATGAAAGTATTACGGGGTGTCCTGCGTAAGCGACAAACGCGACGCGATGCGACGCCTGGCGACACGACGCGATGAAAATAAACGTAAAGTCGCGTCTCGCCGCAGACTGCTACATAGGCCGCCAGCAGAGAATGCCATTGTTTTGATCGCGTTCTTCGCGTTCGCAGCATCGCGTCGCATCGCATTTGTCGCTTACGCAGAATACCCCGTTAGTCATGTAACTGTTTTCCTTTGAAATTGTTGAAACTGAAATTCTATTAAAATTGATCTTGTGGTGGTTATTTAGTGTGACATGTCTACTCATTATTTTTCACAAATTTTGTAGTGAATCTATAATATAAAAATGAATCGCAAAATGTGTTGGTAAGCGCATAACTCAACAACGCCTGGACCAATTTCGCTATTTTTTTTTTTGTTTTGTTCGTAATTGTCAGGAGAAGGTTCTTATGAAAGAAAATTTTGATATTAAAAAAAAAAAAAAAAAACAGGTAGTAGGTAGGTGGTAGGTAGTAGGTAGGTAGTAGGTAGGTAGTAGGTAGGTAGTAGGTAGGTAGTAGGTAGGTAGTAGGTAGGTAGTAGGTAGGTAGTAGGTAGGTAGTAGGTAGGTAGTAGGTAGGTAGTAGGTAGGTAGTAGGTAGGTAGTAGGTAGGTAGTAGGTAGGTAGTAGGTAGGTAGTAGGTAGGTAGTAGGTAGGTAGTAGGTAGGTAGTAGGTAGGTAGTAGGTAGGTAGTAGGTAGGTAGTAGGTAGGTAGTAGGTAGGTAGTAGGTAGGTAGTAGGTAGGTAGTAGGTAGGTAGTAGGTAGGTAGTAGGTAGGTAGTAGGTAGGTAGTAGGTAGGTAGTAGGTAGGTAGTAGGTAGGTAGTAGGTAGGTAGTAGGTAGGTAGTAGGTAGGTAGTAGGTAGGTAGTAGGTAGGTAGTAGGTAAGTAGTAAGTAGGAAAAAGTGCATTGCAACGCATGCGGGTACAGCTAGTAGGAAATAGATTAAAAAAAATGTACTTGAACCTTAAGATATATTTGCATGCTGTGCAAATGGTAAATGTTCTGACCTTATATTGTAACTAGCTTATGCCCGCAGCTTCGCTTGCGTGAAATTTTAAACCCGTTAGTGACGATTTTCTATACAAACTTTCATCCCCTATTTAACTCCCTTAGGGGTTGAATTTCGAAAAATCCTTCCTTATTCCTTGTTTACATTATAAAGGGAACCTCTGTGCAAAATTTCAGCTTTCTAGGTCCAAGGGTTTGGGCTGGGCGTTGATGAGTCAGTCAATCAGTCAGGACTTTTCTTTTTATTTATCTAGATAACATCTAGGTAGGTATGTGTTCCAACATTTAAGCAAATAAATTCAATTCATTTCACATTTCTAATGTTACTAAGATAAGCGACAGCCGAAAGCAGTGTAATATCAAGTCCCATACTGTATTTTCCGCAGAATTTCCTTCACACATCTAAGTTTCCTTCGCCTCGAGCTAGGCACAACATTGCGCGCTCTTGGACTTGTTAACGCTAATAATTTTGTTACGCGTCGCTATCGGTGTGCCAGTTAACTGTTTCACACTGAACTATTAAACCAATTTGAATATTTATTGGCTGTATATTTGATTTATTGCTGATACTGCACTATAAAATGGCTGCTATAAACGTTTTAATTGGCAAGGAGGACGGGGCTACACGGGACGAGAACAAAATTGTGGAGAATTTAAAAAGTTAGTAAGACCAGTTCCGTCTTTATCATAAGGGCACGTGGGGCCCTAGCCTAGGGCCCCCGGCCTGATTGGGCCCCGAAATGCCGAAACCGTGCAGCCGTGCAGATGTATTTTTCATCCAATAAATAAATTTAAAAATCATTGGTTTCCTAGACCAACGTATTTTTTTTTATAACATCGTTGCCCCTAATTAAATTTCTCTTGTATCGTGGGTGCGTTTACAGACACAAATCTCACATACACAAACGCCCAGACCCGAAAAAAACATCTGTAGGCCATATAAATTGTTCCGTGTGGGAATCCAACCCACGACCCATAGCGCAGAAGCCAATAGCTTAGCTGCACCAAACGTATCGTCAATTCAAAAATCATTAACAGATCACCCAGATAGCCAGGGCTGCTCTGCAAAAGTTTGCTCAGCAGAAGTTTCCTTTAATTTGAGACAAATTGCTGTCAAATTTTTTCCTTACTATAAGGGCCCCAAACTCTATATGCCCTAGGGCCCCTGCATGGCCTGAGGCGGCCCTCTGTAACCATGGTATAATAATAAGATAGTGTCCTCCCGTGGGTTTATTCCTACTGTCCACCCCCTGCGACAGCTAGATCACGTGACTAATCTGACTACGTCATAGCTATTGATGAACCAATAAGCTAAGGTATTGGAAGTAGAATTATCTAGTGACTGTAACGTGTGATTGAGAAACTACATCCTAAAAGGAAGAGAGTATCACGTCGTCATTTGCTAACTTTTAGCGAAACTTCTCGCTTTAGCAGTATCTTATTAATAGTGGGATAGAAAACTGGGGAACTAATGGTGCCATCATCGCTGGTACCAGAGCAATTTCATTGGTTAAAGTTTGTTTGACATTATTGCTAAAGACAATTTAACTCATTCTGATTGGTTAAAATTCGTACCAACAGAGCACTGCTTCCGTCTACTTTTGTTTTGTGTTCGCCTCCCAATTAGCAAGCGATAGAATTAGCAAAAAAAATACACACTTATATAATTTATTTCTTTTACTATAGATGTATGCCTACGCCTTTATAGAGAAAAAACTATTCAAACAATTCTTCCAGGCTTAATTCTTCCAAGTATACTTACATTTTACGACCGTTTGCATATTTTCATTCCAACATTACAATAAATATGTAAAGTAGCCTGCAAGCCTGACATCACTAAGCTCCAGTTTACATAGTTAAGAGTAAAATATTAGCATTTGTTGATACCAACTGAGGCGACCGACCTCTACGGAGGTCTGCACCACACTGGCAACTGAGGACAACGTCCCCGGAATGTCTAGGTCGAAACTCTAGGCTGGTTTGTTGTGTTTAATTTATTTTATTTCTTAGTACTCTTGCGTTGAATAGCTATTTTGTAAGAATCTTAGTTCGTGTTTTTGAGTGAATTTGTGACGTCTTTGGATAAGAGAATTTGAATTTTTTGGTTTATGATAGCTATTTAAGTGGAAAGGCTAGGATTCTAGCTCATATTATTGACGAAATATAAATATAAACTCGCAAGTTGTAGCCTGAAATTGGAAGTGTGTATGTACCGCCTAGCTTGAGGAGTAATCAAGAAAAAAGCGGCTGAAAGGAATTGAAAGTCTGAATCCGACCATCAGAATATATCGGATAACCCCGATATCTCAGAATAGAAAGTAGAAATAGAAATAATTCCTTAAAATTGTAAATAGCCTCAGGTTTAGTAGTTGTAAGTGCGGCTGCGAAATTAGTCTCGAGGACTCAGATTTGATGCTCAGATCAGGCTTGTTTTTGAACTATACTATTGTAAAACATCTTAGCAATGGCTCGTAATTAAGAAATAAATGACTATCATTGAAACGGTTAGGTAAATATTAACGTTTTGGTCAGCGAAAATGTATAATTGATTAGCTATGCATGATTCGCGAAGAAAATTTTGTCAGATTTTCGATAAAGAGGTTTTCTGTGTTGTTAAAACAAAAACGAAGTGAAAAGAGACCGCAACGCGATCTAGCCTAACTTAACTGAGTTGGGATTCTCAGATGGTTTACCCAATAAGTAGCAGATTTTTCTTGTAATTACTTCTCCATATGGTGATGGGTAAAAGTATGTCGTACACCCACGCATTGCCTTTATAGGTATTTAACCCATGTTGGGACCAGGCCATCGCCATTTATCTTTTAAACTTTATTTTATTTTGTAATTTATCTTTTATTGCGTTTTATTTTGAGGTCGATGATGTCACACGGTTTTGTTTTGATCGAATTCATTCGTAAACAAATATTTTTATTCATTTTTTCTGATGATACTCTGAATTAAGATTCAAGGCTTCATGTAATTTATTGTAATGTTTTCTAGATTTGGTATCAGGCTTTTAGATTATCACTGTCAAGATAAAAATACGTAACTTGTTTGTAAAGAGAGTTCTAGCAAGTTATTTACTAACTTTGGAGACACTTTTAGTGTCCTCCTGACACTTTTAGTAGCACTTGTAGTTTTATGAATATAATAGGGTATTTTTTTGTTACATTTTTACTGATCAAACTTACATTTACACAAAAAAATTAACTACAAGAAGTACTAGGATGCATAAGAGCTTCCACGAGTTCCCAGGGGGTACCCAATTGATGCAGCTGTCTGTGCTTAGAAATGAAGCTGGTACTGGCGATCGAGAAGTCATGAACTCGTGAATTAAAATCCTAATAAAACTGAACTGTCGTGGTAAACGAACCTAATTCTAGGCATGTTTAGCTTTGTTGGAAGGGACAATAGCGACAGAGCACATTTCTATTGTTATTTTTAAAATCTTCAGTTGCAGTCTAATCTACCCCTCGATTCAGAACCTTTTCGAGCAGTTGTCGACCAATTCGGTTTGCTATTTCGTTTACGATTTTCGAAAAGAGAGAAAAAGAGAACTGAATCGTTCGACAGTTAACTAATCGAATCGTTCTGAAAAGGGGCGGATTTGATACGTTGGCTGCCCTAGGCCTATGAAATATTGCCGCCCCCTACTCGCTGTAAATGACGAAAAATTTAATGAACTATAGGAATTAAATTAAAATAAAAAACAACGAAAGTCAGTAAATGATAAAATTATCTAAATCAGTGTTTCAAATACTGATGCTTACCATTTCTATTTGTGAGTAACAATGAATCGTTATTCACGAATTGTCTTTTGTCTGGCTTTCTGAACAGCAAATTTGTTTATCTTTGATCATCAATAAAAAAAAAACAACAATTTTTGCCGCCCCCTAAATTTTGCCGCCCTAGGCCCGGGCCTAACGTGGCCTATAGGGAAATCCGCCCCTGGTTCTGAATCAGGACGAATTTAACATGTTTGAAAATAATTATTGTATGCATTCTAATAAAAAGGAAAAAATACGGAAGATAATATGCAACTATTAACCATAAATATGTAAGTATTAATGGCGCTTCGACTAAACATTTTCGTACTATAGATTGGCAAGCAGGCCGACACCTGATGGAAAGTAGTTACCACCGCCTATGAACACCATATTGGACATCTTACCCCGCAATGGAACATGACTTTCATCTATTGAGACTAGTGAGAGCGATCGATTTCTCTTGCTCCAGAGTTAAGGTCATGCTGTGAGGTACTTGCTTTATGTAATGCTGGTCAAAGGTGAGTGAGAGGTGCTTGTGAACATGGTAAAAGTAATGTGTCGAGTATGTGTACGATTTGAGGAGCAAATACGGCAATTCAAAAGTGAATTACGAATTATTTTTTTGTGGTAACGTTGGCTAGCGTGATTTCGGATGAGGTTCTGAATTTGAACTATATGGCATCGTGTATTTCGGGTTTAATCTTAAAAAAAAAATGTTACTATAATTGTAGCGAAAAAACCTGTAAGCTTTTTTAGCAAAAACAAATTCAGTTTGTATAACTCGATCAGGGGCGGATTTCCCTATAGGCTAGGTGGGTCCGGGCCTAGGGCGGCAAAATTTGGTGCTTTTTTTTAGTAGTCGCGCCTTCTGTGATCTTCTCCACCAACTCAAACTCGATAAACTCAATTCAAAATTAAATGTAAAAACATAAAAATGTGTCCATAGCATCTCGCAAACCAGTCAAAAGACAATTTGTGAATAACGATTCATTGTTACTTACAAATAGATATGGTAAGCATCAGTATTTGAAACACTGATTGAGATAATTTTATCATTTACTGACTTTCGTTGTTTTTTATTTTAATTCAATTCCTATTCATTTAATTTTTCGTGATTTACAGCGAGTAGGGGGCGGCAATATTTCATGGGCCTAGGGCAGCCAACGTATCAAATCCGCCTCTGAACTCGATACTGTCATCGGTGGTCTGCCATAGGTGTTTGATATGGAGCTTTTGCGTCATAATTTATACCAAACATGCATGCTTGTACCACGGGAATATCTTGACTCTCGATGTTCCGCCTAGCCTTTTCCCAACTCTGTTGGGGTCAGCAGGCTTAACAGATGCGGCTGAATACCAGTACGACCCTTAATGTAGATTATATATTGGAGGCTTGACATTTTTATATATTTCTAAGTATGCCTACGCGGTGAGTAAACGTAGGTAATGTTACTCTATCTGATGTGAATTTCGTGTTCTTCTGACACACCCAATTAATTAAACATGTTATTGTTACTGCCTCAAGTGGGCGTTAAGAAAAGCACAATGGTGCATAAGTAGTAATGAATATTGATAAAGTTACATCAGAAAGTTATTACGGATAGGAATCTTCCAAGATGAAGGGCGATACTTGATTCTGCAGTAGAAATACACAAAATGATAAGTAGCTGCGGATGGGGATGGATCTAAAGTATCTATAGGAAATACAAACGGTTGAACTTGGGCACTATTATTAGAACCAGTATTGAGCTAGACAGGCGAGTCGACGACTTCTCTGTGAAGTAATAACCTCAACGGTGAATATGGCTATCAAACTGCTAAGGGCCCTTCTGATATGAACCTGTACTTGTAGTCGTGTGGAGTTAAAACCTAGGGAATACATTTGGTCATTGCAAGGTTCCTGTGGACTTTCACCCAGACGAAGTCGCGGGCAAAAGCTAGTCATTTATATTTATTACGAATGATATATACTCAATAAAGGCTAATTTCAGTACCCACAAACTAATTTCGCATAGAGCGGCTCTCTTAATAATTATAGTACCTACGGTACTTCTGGACACGGCGCGTATTGTTAGGAAGTTCCTCTCTCTGCGGCCCTGACCAGCGGTAGCTTGAACCCTGTTCCCGATGCCGGTGGGCTACTATATTTTTAAATGTTTTTGTTTTTTTTTGTATGGAAACATTTAAAAATGTAATTTTATATGTCCTTAATTGAGTAAAGGGAATAATATAGTACCTATACGTCGTGATAAAATAAAAATGATTACATTGCATTCCAGAGGTTTTCACTCCAAGGCGATGATTATTTTGTAGTCGCGTCTTAGTATTCCCAGGGATAATAAACTTTAACCAAGACCACAAAAACTGTGTTTTTCATCCGTTCCCTCATCACAGTGTACCATGTTCGTCTTACCCCCTTCTAAAGTCTATAGTTAGCACTTACAGCTACCATTACACCATGAAATCGTGACGATAGTAAATGGCTGCGACCTTCGGCTTCCACTCTATGAGTAAGGGCTTCGATGGAAAAGTTCCGATTGTTTTAACAAGCTTTAAAAATTACGTAAACAGTACATAACGAGGCGATTAGTAAACTTTCTTGTTTTATAAAATTTGCGGTGGAACAAGTTCTAATTGTGTAGAAAGTCATATTTTTGTTATGTTGTTAAAAATCGTAAATTACAACGATAGAAGGTGGCTAAATGAATGCTAAAATATTATTTTTCAAATATCAATCACGCGTTTCCCTTTTATATGAGAAAGTTATTTAATGTGTAGTGTAAACTAACCCTTATTCATTGCAATAAGTCTTAGAAAGTATAGAGTAGCAATGTCATGTCATACTTTGAAGGCAAACCAGCAACTCGCTTCACCGCAAATTTCCCTTCAGCTTTCCATGGAAACTGTGATAGAATCTATAGAAAATAAATACAAATAGCTAAGAGCAAAACCGGACTCACCGTTTGCCCCTCCAGGCCGCACTCGAACAAACTTGCGAGTCGGGCGCTCACTACGCCGCGCGCCGCCGTTCAAAGATGGCCGCCGCGAAGCATTTTCGACCTCATTTTTCGCAGTTGCACCTTTTTTCTCGAGTTCAGCCTCTTTTCGCGATTTGAATTTGGAGTTCCCGCGTCTAGTGAACTTGTTTGTGGTGGTTTCTGTTTTATCTGTGGCGGATTCCGTCTCCGTTGTGTCTGGTGCTGCGGTCGCTTTTGTACGGCGAAGGAAATTGCGCTTTGCAGCCTGTGGAAAAAATAAACGGTTAGTAAAACTTAAATTACTTTTTATTTAAAATGCTTGCATATATTGAGATCTTCTAGGATTTGACCTGAATGGAATGTTGTTTATTACTATATGGAATAACTTTGTATTTCGATGTCACGCTAAAGCTTTGTTTGTATATCTATTTGTAAGGTCGTCACAATATCCTTAAGTTATCAACGTGTGTAGCATTATGCAAAAGTCTAGCTTGAACTTTGAATTGCACAATATTTGTACAAGTGGAGGCATCTATAAATTAAGTATCTATACTTAAATTAAAGCTTTATAAGATACCTTTGGTCCGATCAAAATAAATAGTTAGAAAGTTTGTTCTGTGAACAAAGACAAATAAATGAACAAAATATTGTATTGCGGTAAAAACTATACAATATTTTGTTCATTAATTCTTTAGCAAATGTTGTTTCAAAATTTAAAAATACATTGTGAAAACGATCATTAATTTGTTACAGCTATAAATCAATTACAATAATGAAACAATAAAAAGAATGTTCTTTTTCTAAAACGAATTGTTAATTTTCTGGTTTAGTTTATCTTTTTTTTCAAGATTGATCATGGTTTGTCTATGGACGCTAAAATTAGAGTTGTTTAGGTGTAATGGCGCGAATTATAGTGAAGGTAAAGTTTGATTGCGGTTATGGGATTATTTCAAATCATAGAAGTTGTAATACAAGACTCTGTGGTTGCCTTTGCGGTCAAAATTACTGAAACAGAAAAAAATTGACCCACATTATGTTCGCGTACTTTATTTTTTCAAGTCTTGGTTTAAATTACTTACATCCGGAGTTTAATGTTAAGAATAATGAAACATTGCAATGTGATTATTTCCGCTGTTGCCAAAAATGTTATTAGGGTAATTACGCCAAAATGCGTATTAAAGTCTTCGTGAAGAGTACCTATGTACCTGATAGGTTTATATTACAGTAACTGTATCTATCTTAAATTATATTTAATCAGTCTCCACATTTTTGCCAAATTACGTTGAATATTTATTTCTGCTTTCTGAGAGCGTTTTAGCTTTGTTTATGGTACGTATCAGCTAGATAAGAAATCGTGTTGTGTTAAAATATTCAAGGTTCGAAGCTTTTTTGGAGTTTATGAAATATTTTTTCTAGAAATTAGATTAGATCTGATAAGTTGTTTTTTTTTGTCAAACTGATTGTAAAAAATACTGTTATATTTTTCCTAGTCTTTGGACATAAAAAAAATTAACGAAAATAAAATCGATTAAAATAAAAACACGTTTCTTAATTAATTCTAATCACGTGTTGAAACTTGAATTCAACCATCAAAATATTTAAAAATATGCGAAATCACCATTATTTAAAATTCTAATTTGTTATGTAATCTTTTTTTAACGTAACGTAGGACGTTAAGCGCTTGTAAATAAGGTTTTATTGGCTTGGTTTTTTATTAAAACCTTTGGCAAATTCCATTAAAATATTTATAAATAGATTTATAGTGGTTGGACTTTGGCTTGGCTTCAAACATTTGAAGTATTTAAGGTTTTAAACTTTAAACGTTTTAAGGACTATGAGGTCCTAGGTATAGATTTTACTTTGTTAAGCAAACTGCAGCAGTGTTTTTTCAGGCTTTTACGTTAAGTAATATTATGATTGTGATCGATCCATTACCGATATAGTGCAAGCCTATCGCCAATAAAAATCGCATGTCCCGTCAAGTCACGTGATTATCAAGAACCAGTATAAAATACGTAGCTGAACATTATTTAATACCACAGACAGCTAAAGTATTTTTTTTTCCAGTCAGTGAAAACCAGTCAAAAACTAGTTTGTTTAAAAAATAACGTATTACGTAAGGCATTTCTATCTCATTAAAATTTTATATCGACATTCGTAGCTTGTGAATATTCCGTCCGTTTTATGGCTTCAACTTTTTATCATATTACTATGTCTTTCCTTTTTTTTGTGTATTTTAATTACTTTTATTTTATCTAGAAAGATTTTGTGAGTCGTGTCCATCACTTTTAATTGCTGTAGATAATTTATTGCCATTTTTATTTAACTTCTGTTTCAATAATTTATTTTTTACGTAGACATGGTAACATTGTTATGTATGATCTTTATTAATCATATAGTTTGATTTTAATCTCAACAAAATGTCAAAATATAATAGCAAAAGCAAAATTGCGTCTTATCTACGTTTTGTTTGCGTTCAACACGGTAAAAATAACACAATAAGAAGATTACATTAAGTAATAAATACAACCAAAAATAGATTAAAGAAAGTTAAGTTACATTAAAACTTTTCACAAGATATTATCACAACAACATACCACAAAAACAAAGCAAAAAAAAAAAAAGAAATCGCAAGTGCACCTCACTGGCACACAACACTTCATAAATCATAAACAATTTAAGAATATTATTAATTTCATTCATAACCACTAATTAACTACGCGGTATGATTTAATCATTAGGTGAAATCTGATATTAATTAAACATATTCGGGCACTATCAGGGTTTTTGTGTCTGCCTGTGAGACACGGTCAGTTGGCCCGCCAACTGTGCGTGACGGCCAGCGGTTTGTGATGAGCGGAGCGGAAAGATCTGTCATCGTATTTTTTTTTGTGTTAGGACAACATTCCAAACGTCAGTGCGACAGTACGATTTCTATACACAATAGTCGAACAAATCATTCAACGCTCATTGATTATGCGTAGTTAGTGAGAATTTGATTTCAGGGAGTACCTGAATCTAGAAGCTCATAGATACGGCCTGAATGATAGTAGGTACTCAGTAAATAGCTAGTAAATCTTAGATAACTGGTTTAGACACTCCTCATTACTTAATCCGATAATAAAGGTTGTATGCAAAAGCCTAAGGTCCCTACTGACCCACTTACAAAACGACTTAATTGGTTGGCAACACACAATAGTCTGTTTATTTAAGGTTCAGACATTCTACCTCTTCTGGTTAGACTTAAAGGACCTACGTACTTGGGAAAAAGCCTGTTGAAGCTACTTTGTAAAGTACCTGTCTCGTTTGATTCATATCTTGGCAACAATTTTAATCTTAAGGTCTTACGCTGTTCGTCATTGGCACGCCTTACTTCATTAGCATTATCTTTCTGACTCATATGAAATAAATGCAGTGTAGATGCACGTGCTTATATGCTAACATGTTTGGTTAAGAATGCAGGGGAACTGGTAAATAAGCCTTAAGTTTATGAAATCATTTATTATCGCGATAAAGTGTCTATTTTATTTAATACATTGTTAAGCACTAAAGTTTGAAATGCAGCTTCAATTTGTTATAATATTTACTAAGAAATAATAGTTCTGGGAAAATAATTATGTAAGTGGCGGGAAAAACCGTACATCAAAATATAACCTACTAGTTTCTAGATTAACGTATAAGTGAGCAGGCAATTTAACATTTTTTTTACTTCTCTGAGTACATTTTGCAATTTCAGAACCATTGCACATAAATTGCAACATTTTAATAGTGGTAATCATGTCACATTTATAATAAATGAGCTGTTTTATACACAGACCATTAGATATAAAAAACACAATGCAAAAAAACGCGCATTGCTCTAATGTAATCTCAACCTTATTCGGTGGCAGCCGTGGCTGGCCCATTAAGGTCCTTTTGTCGCGAAATAAAAAAAAACATACGCAAAATTGTTGAATATTTAATGTTGTTTTTATGAAAAACTAGTTCTGAGTTGTAGGAATAAGGTTTTATGAGATTGTATATTAATTAATTTTCCTTATAGGACGAGGTTCCTCTGTCTATTAATAAATACTTAAGAGTCTTGAGTTCATATACGTTAGGTTTTTATCTTTGATTTATTTAAGCTAAAGTTTTTATTATTTTTATGCCGGATTCCGATATGATAGAGTTATAATCTAAACGAAGAAAACGTGTAAACAGATTCGCAATATCAAACTATGAGTTTTATCAATGGGTGTTGCAGTGTTCCTTACACGGCCACCTGTTTGCCTTGATGTTCCAATTTTGGACCAACTTCTATACCACAGGTAAAAAAATAGGCTATTAATCTCATCTGTCACCATCAGCCTAGCCTTTTCCTAACTATATTTGAACCGGCTTTCAGTATAACCAGATGCAGCTGAATTTCAGTGTTTGTGCTCGGAGTTACTGCAATACAATCTCCGCTACTGGTAAATACCTAAATACCAATATTCTTAGGTTGGACCGATTGTCAATAAGCATAATTAGCCCATAACTGCCCCACTGTTGGGCATAAGCCCACAAAACATTGAGAATTTTATGGACTTTAAGTCTTACAATATCTCGTCTCGGCACGACATAATGCGACAAAAAAAAATGTCGTAATATGCTTGTTAGGATTCCTCACGCTTTTTCTTCACTGTTAACGCATATAACAATCAAATCCTAATCTTTCTTACTACATACAATTATCAAACCTCAAACTAACGACAGAGCAATCATTCAACACGTAGGAGTACATGTGGGATGCTCAACATTCGTGTAACATAATAATCTACCTACCACACATATTCAAGGTGATCAACCACTGATGATCTCGCCACAGATTATAAAATACTCTTGTAATTGCGTCCATACTCGTTGTAGTGCCCTTGGAATATTTATCGTGAGTGAAGATTTAATATTCCAATTTTAAATCGGTAGGCTGTATGGAAGGTAAACAAGATTTGGCGCGCAATTTGTGTTGTGTACTTCCGTACGTTCATCGTAGTAATTAATGGAAAATAAAGATTACTCTGAACCAATAAATGGGGTTTGCGTTGTTTGTATATATTGAGTATTATACAGGATATAAACTAATTTCAGATACTTTTTTTTTTTACTTAACAATTACCTAGTAAGTCCTGCAGGCTTACTCCCGACAGCATCGAGTTTTGAATCGAGTCGACTTAGTGTCAATTCTTACTCTTGAAATCGACAAAACTGCACGACCGAGCTGAGGTTTGATTTAAAACTAACAAATATCAAAAACAGTCGTTAATTTTTATTCGAGCCGGTGCACAATTGTGCGCTTTTGTCGATTTCAAGAGTAAGAATTGACACTAAGTCGACTCGATTCAAAACTCGATCCTGTCGGGAGTAAGCCTGCTGACGTTTCTCTAAAAGTTACCATACTAAGAATATCAAATATTTAAAAAAAAAATGGATAATATAGCTGTTTTACGATTTTTGATGATGTCGTTTACGTTTTTTTCGATAGCAGTCTCCTACAATTTACGAAATGACTGCTATGTCAGGATTCATTTTGCGTGTCGGCAACGAATAAATCTTCTATCATTTCTCAAATAAATGAATTATTATGGTCCTAAGTGTAGACAGAAGTACTCCCCTCAGCCTGTAGGTTTCATTTACGCTGCCAAGCATGATGTATAGCAATATTAATATTAATAAACTTAAGATAACTCATTGTAGAGATCAAGTCACGACCAACAGTGATCCTTATTAATTTTAAATAAGTTTCAATCAGTTAGAGCGAGTTTTTTACAGCCTATAGTTAAATGATAATAGGGCAGATTACAATAACTAGTTCTTCAATGGCATTTGTAATACTTGAGCAGGTTATGTTAACTAACTAGTATTTACTGGTAAATTCCTACTAACACACATATTATAACTTATAACTACACAATAATTTTACAGACTAATGAATTCGTATTTAATTGCATGATCACAATTGCCTTTATAGCTGAGCAGTGATGGCTTAGCGGTTCAATTCTGGCCTTTCATGCAGTAGGGTCTAACTTTAACTTTTCGAATTCATGTGCGGACCAGCATGCTTATTCTCAACCATCGGAAACTGCACTTTCCGAATCCGATCGGAAAGTATCCGACAGTGCCCTCTAAACTCTATTCACAAATCCGAAATCGAAAACTTTTGACAGTTCTATTCGGAATGAAGACGCCAATTCACGGAAACTAATCCGAGAGCTATTTGTTGTCGGAAAGCACTCGATTTTAAATAAAACAATACAATTTCTGCTGGGATGAATTAAAAACTGTTTAATAACTATATTAAAAGGAATGTTAATCATTTTAAGCCTTATTTGAGCTAAGTTTACCTATTTTATAACAAGTTTTAAGAATGTTTTGGCCGCCGATTTTAAATGCTCGATGTATCAAAGTATACTTAATTTTAGGTGGTTACTTAGACACACGTAAGTAATAATGAGTTTGTGTTAACCCATTTCTACAAAATCGAATTATACTCAACTACGTTTTACATATCAAAAAATTTAATAACAAGAAATTATACGACACTGATAACATTTTTACATTCATTTTTCTGGACCATCACACGCTAGAGTTTTGTTCGGTGATCACACTGAACTTCACACGTTTTCGGTTGATAATTTGATTGAATATTTATCAATAATTAAATGATGGCATTTTTGTTTATTTACATTGTCTATTTCCCCGTTTGGTTTGACAGATTATAAAAGTTGTTTTTTTACAAAGCACGTTTTGAAATAAGGAAACGATCGCATAAATTAGACATTATTTTACAAAAAAAATGATGAAATTTATGTATTAATGGATATTGTATGGTTGCACATATGATTATTTGCGAAATACATAGTAATAATATTATATTTACTACGTTAACATTTTCTACCACAGTAATCTATTTTCTACCATTGCGTAGCATACACCGTAAACACACCTTCCAAAAACCATTCACGGATTCGGAAACTCCCTTCCGATAGGAACTGTGAATAAGGATTTGTAATCCATCGGATCGGGAATCAATCCGTCGGATACTTTCCGTTCGGATACGGAAACTCATCCGATAGTTGAGAATAAGCATGCAGAACTTGATTAAGTATCACAATTGCGTTAATAGTGAAGGAAAAAAATCGTGTGGAAACCTGCACAAATGAGTGCTCTGAGCTCTCATGATATTTTTAAAAGGTCTTAAGGTATCTCTCGAAAATACAAGTCTATTAAGGTACAGACACCAGCACATAAAGCTACTACAATTTGTCAAAGGTCATTGGGCATTTTTGACCCGGTACCTCAAAAGAACGCGTCCATTATTGAAATGTGGTTTATTTTGAAGATTTAAGGTTAACATTTCACGGAATGTATTTATTTTAATCCAAATGTATGGGAGGAAAAGTTATGTGGTTCAAGAAACTGCGGGGAACAAGATAGAAAAGCTCCTAAACATTCTTGTACCTTTTTAGGAAGATCTTTGTGCATTTTTGTAAGCATTTTATATATTTAGAAGGATATGGAAATACGAAAATCTTTTTTTTAATATTAATTCTTGTTTTGCTAAAAAAACTTTCCCATACTTTTGAGGAATGCGACTCATCTCATTGGGTAGTATTCATGGTCTTTAACATACTCCGACTAGTTTGGTTAGTGGTCGCTGGTGGGTCACAGGTCCGAACAAAATGCCCATTTACCTTTCTTTAATAAATTTTCATGTTTATCGCAAAAGCATTAGGTTCAAGGTTGATTGGGAAAATTTTACAGTTTCGGGCAGCTTGATGTGCTGGCGTCTGTACCAGAAACTAATTACGAGTATTCATTATAGAGCTCTCTAAAGTTCTCGATGGTGTGTGTAGTCTGCCAATCCGCACTAAGCCAGCGTGGTGGATTAAAGCCGAAACCCTTCTCATTCTTCAATGTCTCAATTCAATGAGCTGATTATGTTATGTATACCAATCTCAGACTCTCTGAGAGCTTGCGTTAGCTTAAGTTTATAATAAAGTAGCTAGAGTGATCGCTGACTATTAAACTTTTCAACCAAGGGCTTAACAGGTCAGTGACATCAATGAGGGTGTTTACGAAAATTTGCGCCCCTAGTTGGTGCCACTTTGCCAAGAGGTCTCCCATTCCGATATTAGTTTTCCAGTGTTTAATTTTAAAACCTTCCTAATGTTATTTAAAAAAGGATAATCATGGACAAAAAAAGGTTGAACTTTCAGATGTTTTTTTCACTGTTTATTTTCGCCAAATTATAAAATATTTATGATGATTATGTTTTGATGTTTCTCGTAATCGTTTTTACTGAAGTGATCTTTGCTTATAAGACTATTTTGTAGTCGTAAATCGATCTCTACGAATGGCTACAAGCCATTGTTTTAAACGTGTTTTATCCTTAGGAAACTTATGACGTCCCGTTTTTTTGAGCACATAGGAACTGCACAACATTGTGGCATTTCGATTTTGAGAGATTTATTGTACTTACTTAAGTTTATTAAAAAATACAAAAAAATCAGACACAAAAAATAGGCGCTCTGACACTTTTGGCAGGTTTCTGGACCTGACGTCTCAGTGCTGCCGCCCAGTAGTTTTCATTTCAGAAAACCATCATTGCGTTTGTAGTTTTAGCAAACACACGAATCTTGAAAGGAATTTTCATGTCGACATTTACATATTAACAACGAATAGTTTCAGAGCAAACTAATAAATAACTAGATGACAACAATAGAGATTCGTTATGTTCATGTTCACTGAGTTACGAACTCTCATTAATCTTTGTTTTTGTCAACCGACAGCGGCTGTGCCATGCCTGTTTTTTATTTTTAATCTGTGGTTTTTTTAGCGTGATTTATTATTTTGTATGATAATGATCACGAAAAACATGCGTAGGTATTTTGTACCAAAATAAATGTAGTCATTAATTTTATTTCTTACATAGCCATAATTAGTAAAAAAAACATCAATATTCCTGTATTTTCTCATCAAATGCTTTATGGAAATATATAAATATCAAATCAAGATAATATATTAAAAATTATGTCTTTTAATTAACTAGCTGTTCGCGGCTCAGTCCGCGTACCAATTTTTTTTACTGTGTTTTTTCGATAGTTTCGCGCAAGCGTCAATAACAACTGCACAAAGTTTCATCTTAATCGGATGAATTGTATAGGAACGCATACTGGACATGCAAAGAAACATACATTTTTATATACGTACACTAGCTTTTGCCTGCAGCTTCGCTTGCATGAAATTTTGAATGACGTTCCAGTTCATTCGTTTGAGTGACGATTTTCCATACAAACTTTCATCCCCTATTTAACACCCTTAGAGATTGAATTTCGAAAAATCCTTCCTTATTCCTTATCTACATTATAAAGGGAATCTCTGTGCAAAATTTCAGCTTTCAAGGTCCAAGGGTTTGGGCTGGCTGTTGATGAGTCAGTCAGTCAAGACTTTTCTTTTTATTTATATATAGATAGATATTATGAATTATGAACTAGTAAAAAATCAATATAAACATTAGTGCAAACAAAAAGCTTTTGGTACAGGCTTACCATACAGAAAAACAAGGACAACGTAGGTAAAAACAAACACGGAAGTCATTTTGATTATAACTTGATTGGTCTCATTAAACGTACTGATTATATGCTCGTTGGGTCTCGTGACCCGGTATACAATGTTGTTTTACTTATAGTGTCTGGTTGCCCTTGTGTCACCAAAATAGGCAAGAAGATTGCGCAGATCATGGTGAACAAGACTTTTATAAGATTCTTTAGAGTGTTAAAATGTGATGAATTGTTTCAGAAGTTTAAATATTCTCATAACCATCGAAATATTGATAAAATAACCTACCGGAAAGTGACGATACTTTCTTAATTTTTATTTTATTGATAATTCTCGTTACAAAAGACACTGATTACTTTCAGTAATTGCTCGATTCATAAATTATGTTTATCTGCTCCTTAGCACGCACTTAGGTATATTTATTTCTGAATTAGCTAATCCGGCTATATAGCCTGGCTAAATTAGCCAATCCGACGTGCCAATGAGTGTTTCACGTTTTGTTTGGTATTGACTATCTGGTAGCTTAGAGTGCGTTTCTGTCCCATTCCTTTGTCGAGGATAAAGGCTGACTTACCTACACGTCGCCAGTTTCTTGAAGCAGGAATCGTTGTCTTTGTCTTTCTCAACGAAAAAACAGACATAGCATGAGCGTTGCTTCAAGAAACAGGTGTCGTGTAAATCAGCTTTTAGGCCAGGAATCATTTACGAATATTATGACATAGAGGGCTAATTCTATTAACAAAATTGTTGCCAAACGCATCCAATCACAAACGTCAGTCAGTTTTTGTTTACGAAAACTGTCAAAATGATTGCTTTTGTGTTTTGTGTCAAACAAATTTGACAGCTTTTGAAAACGAAAATTGCCTGAAGGAACGGTTCGACCGTGGTTCTGTTGCGATTTATCTCGCAAATATTCCATTGGATACAGCCACGCTTCAACCCATCGCTCCTTTTACACCCAAAAACTCCACTAGGTAACCAACTACTGAAAGAGGACGTAAAAACATAGTCAACTTTGGCCATTACGTTCCACCGCATGACAAATTACGTCATAGCGATTTACCATGTATACCTACAACCGCTCAGCATGTATAGCATATGTAAACACAGGTTTTACGCTACCCTCATGAATGTATGCCCGTCATGAACGACATCGAATTGTGAATCGAGTTAAAGGTCATTTTGAGTGCTGAATAGCAATTTTATTGCTTTACGATATACGGACCGAGAATGTTAAGTGGAAACCTTTGTTTTTCCTGGTACAGCTTTGATAATAATCTGTGGAATTGTTGAGATTCTTTGTAAAGATAAATGCATTATCTTTATACGGTAGCGTTGCATTTTTCATCAAGGTTTAGTCTAAACAAGAGGTCGATCGTGGCCTCGCTTGAATGGATGGTCAGTTGTCGCATATTCCGTATTTTTCGGGATAAAAGTAGCCTGTGTCCTTCTCCAGGTTCCAGACTATCTCTGTACCAAGTTTCATTAAAATCGGTTAAGCGGTTTAGGCGTGAAAGCGCAACAGACAGACAGACAGTTACTTTCGCATTTATATTATTAGTTGGGATTTATTTGACACAGATGAAGTCAGTTTTTGAGACATAGATCTAAATGATCGTGACGAAATAGAGAACTAACTTGAAATATACTTGGGAGCAAATAAATCGAGCCACTTCTATTTTTCACGTTTAAGTAATTGCTATTATTTTTGGTATTATGGAACGGATCAATTCTAAATATATATCGCCTAAAAGGTTATTTGATAACCTTTACAATGAGGGTCGTTTTTTGTCAACTTGGAATTATATAATTCATGAAAACTAATAACCAGGACACGTGAAAAAAGGAGTGGCTCGATTTCTTTGCTCCCAAGTGTGTATTGGATTTAACAGGTTTTTGGCATCTTCCTTCACAAGCAGCGCCATCCACGTTCTTTTAGAGTCATGTCGTACTGTAGGAGCCTACTTAATTTGTCTTAATAGGGCTACGAGTCTTTTGTTTAGGTCTAAAAGATTTAATGTAACTTTAGAAATTGAATAAGATTTTTTAAACAAAATCTCTGTAGCTTTGTTATGAAATAAAATTAAATATCGAGTGCTAAACTAATGTGATAAGTAGAGTTTCCTGTTCGGATTACATCTTTCATTTTTACATAATCTCTAGATCATGACTTTTCACTTAGGTACGTCATAAGGCTCTAACTGGTACTAAATAGAAGAAAATTATGAGTCGTAAGACTTTTTCCTCTTCACTATCTTTGGGCGAGGCAGTTGCGTTATATCAAAATTAAGTTGTCAAAATTATTAAAAAAAAACCGTGCCTTCAACTGACTTTATAATTATATTACAGCATAATTTAATCGTGAAGTTTTTCTAAACCAGGAAGCATTTAAAAAAGCATATCTCACGACCGACGACGGGTTTATCTTAAAATTACCAGTATCTTATTATTTTGAAATAACAAACACGTCCATCTTCAAGATATCTATGCATCAATAATTGCGCAAAAATCTAAAAATATTTGCTCGCACGTGATGGAACGGTCGGCCATGAAACCAGTGGTTTTTTCAACTACTAAATATATGTAAAATATGCGTCCTTGTGTCGTAATGGTGTTTAGTACCATTCAGTGGGTCAATACGAGCGTGTATTTTGTAAAACAATTACCAAACTGTTGTAAATTGATAATTGAAGTTCATGCTTGCCCGTCAAAAATTGTCTTGAACTGGCAACATTTGCAAAATTATGAATCAATAAAAATAAGTCTTGCAACTCTTTGGATTTATTGGAACATTTAGAAAATTTTGAATTTCGAACGTTCTTACACGTGTTCTGTGCTCACTTTTATCGTCACAGTTCGTTACAAAAAATAAAACAAAATAAACATTCGGTACGCCAAAAAGCGTTGAAGTGTTTCGATTATAGAACATGATTGCATACCATGACGCCTATGACAGTTTCTCATTTTCCCGCGCAGATTGTGACAGCAGTCTAATGTGACGTTTGTTGCAACATTAAACTCTATGGTATGGGAGTGTCATTTAAAAGTTAACAACGATATTTTATTGTTAGTCGAGGTTGTTTGTGTCACACGTACCTTTTAATACATAGTTTAGTTCTGCTGTTCCCAAAAAGATGGATAATCAATTATTTGGAAAATTTCACTTCAAAAATGCTTTAAATTTTGAAGACACCAGTCTTAATATGTACCCAAACGCTATAGGAATTAGCTTGAAAAGTCAGACACATACACACATCAAAAAAAGTTTGCGATCACTTTGAAAAATCGAAATCTTTTTTGTTACGGTAGATTATATTATGATTTCTTCTTATTTTTAGATTCTTTAGACACGAGTTTTCTTTATCAAGAAAATACAAACAAAGAATTTTTCTTGATAAAGTTCAATTTAAAAAATTATATCAGCTTATGCTAGTGATCGCAAACTTTTTTTGATGTGTGTACACGTGAAGAATTGATTTAGTAATATTTAGTCGTATAGGTACCTACTTATAGCTATTCAGAATAACAATACACTATCGATTCAATGCCAGATATTGTAATCGATCACGCACAAATCGAAACACTGTATGTACCTGCCTTTTAATGGGCCCACTATAAACTAGATCGCAGTCAAGATAACAACAAAAAAACATGAAACTAACACCCATATTGCCAATCGAGCATGGTAAAAACTGGCATGTTCATTCCGATTTTAATAAAAAAGGTTTTTATATAACTCGTTGTGAAACTACGCAGTAGGTATATTTCTTAATGAGATCTCATATCGATATTCGAATCGATTAGTGAAATATCGTTTATTTAACACGTTGGAATAGCTACAAGTTATTTCGTAAAACTTGACAGCATAATTCGAATATCAATGTATCGAGATTCGATTTACTACAAAAGATGTGACACGTGAGTATATAATTATCACACCGATAATTCAGCCCTCATCAAGCTGTCTCCCCCCCCTAAGTCCCCGCCAGCAACGCCCTAAGCCGAGGTCCGATTCCCACTAGGGGTCGCCCTTAGTGCTGTTGTTGCAGGTAGTCATGATGTTAGTGTAGTACAAGTAGTTAGCTTAGGTTAAGTATTTTACTCCCCCCCCCCCCCCCCCATTGGCTGGAGACCCTTCAGGTCTCACCAATAACTGCCCGGTTACGTAGAAACGGTTCCCTAGGACCATCTACAGCAGTCCAATAGAAAAAAAGTATATAGTTATGTTTTTATTGTCATGAAACTTGAAGGTAATATTTATCTTTAATCCTAGCTTCGATTTGACAAATCTCACGTATCTAATCTTTTCGTACGAATCCAAATCAATTGCTAATTCACACCTCAAATATTAAGTATCGATTATCTCGAAAACTCCTAACCGATTAATCGAGTCGTTTCAATGAGGTAACTCGTTCGTCATGGTAGCCAGCATTGTTCGGATGCCATGCGTGGGCCTTGGTCGCTTTGTTTATTGTACATACATTAGCATAACGGACACATAAGCCCTGTGGTGAAACAGAGCGAGCTTAAATTCCTTTGGACGTGGGTGTATGAATTATATCCTATGTCATCTCACCTATATCCATCAAAAAATACATTTAAAAAAGTTCTGTTTTTAAAATCTACCATTGTCACGGTATATTTGGCACGTTCGCACTGTGAATGGCTTTCTTTAAAAATATATTTTGTTTGTTTGAACGTCCATAGTTATTTAGTTTTTGTATAGTCTATTAAAGCGTTGGTTAAAGCCTAAATTTGCGTCAAAATGGCGTCAATATTGGAGATAATTGCCGTTGATTACTTTATAATAATTTAAGCTCTTTATTATATTTCCAAAAACACAATTTTCCTCAATTTATTTAATTTGATCAATTTTTGATGCTCTGACGGCCACTTGTGAGTAGTTGTGAGAAGCATCATTTTAAGCAGTAGAAGTTTGCAGGCTGCTAAAAATGCTTCTACAAGGTGTTAAAAAATCAACTCTGAAGAATTGTATGGGGTTACTCGGTATCGGAAATGAAACAACTTTTGTTATACAACGTTTCGAAATTCGCGTAATTTTTTTATAACTTTCCATACAAATCAAAAAAATATTTTAATTGATTCGTATGGAAAGGCATAAAAAAAATGGCTAAACAACTAACACCTCATATAAATCTTGATTTACATTCCAATTCGCAGGATCTCCTAGCAAAAAATTTTTGGACTTATCCGCAGGTTAGGATAAGACGGATTTTATACATGGGGGTTTTCCAGACGTGACAGATAATCTTTTTTATTTCTGTAGGCTAAACTTGGCATAGCAATTAGCTTTTTGTATTTAACATTCATTTAAATAAATCTGAATCCTGACTCATGACTCACGCGCAGCATCTGTGACGGAATTGAGGGTCCACTTACATGCGATTACGTTGCCCAACCGTGTCACTGACCATATCCGAACATCTGATGATGTGCAATGTCCTCTGATATAGTCATATGACATTCTTAAGATGTTGTATATGAATGAAATTCTGGTTTCTTAGAAATTGAATAGTTATTAAATCTACAAGATGTAAAATCAAAGCAAAACGTTTTTTATAAGTCTTAATTAATAAACGAATCGCTTGTATAGGATAGACATTGAAGGGGATAACTGTGCTCAATATTATTTAATTATTTGTGCTACAGAAATATAACAAGTACAAATAAGATGACTTTAAAAATAAAAGATATCTTCTGACTGTCTTTTAAAAACTGCCAGACACAATCTCTGTTCCTAGAAACGTGAAATTTGTACCTAATACGTAAATTTTTTCAACTTATCCAACTATGCCGAAATCACTATAAGTTCTTGCCCTGTCCTCTAAATAATCTTACTACTTACTACGACCATATTATCACCGTAAAGCCGGCTATTCACACACAGGCGTGGCGTCTTACGCGCTGTTTGATCGTGAATGGGATTTGCATAACGACTGTCGCAACACGACAAAAAAGTCGCAGCAAACCTGTATGAGCTTTCTATTTAATTATCTGTTAGGTAATTAACTATTAGTGTTCATGTCTTCCTGGTATGCCAATATTAATGTCTGTCGAGGAATGTAGAATATAATGTCTTGTTTTGGATTGGCATTGGAATCGATTTATTTGTGTAGGGAATAGGGTTGCGGTAATACCTAGTTAGTATTTGTGGATTCATACGATTGTAATCGATACTAAACCCCTTTCAACGTGAGTCCTGGGGTTTTTCTACAAAACGTTATGATTAAAGAATCTATATAAATAAAAATGAATTACCGAAATGTATGTACTCGCATAACTTCCGAACGATTGCACCAAATTGGATAATTCTTTTTTTTTGTGTGTTCGCTATTGTCAGGACAAGGTTTGCAGAAAATAAAATAAAAAAAAAACGTTACCTAAAAAAAATATGGCGGTACGAAGTTCGCCAGGTCAGCTAGTATCAAATATTTAAAAAAAACGTGAGTAACAGCTATTCTACGGTTTTTAGTAATATCGTTTACGTTTTTTCGGTAGCACAGTCTCCTGACACTGCAGTACTCGGATAGCGATAGCAGGACTCATCTTTCGATAAACAGAGTATAGTCGGGCATATCGGAGTAACACACATGAGGAAAAACTGGATATATCCATAAATATGAATGTCACTCACGAAAGTTGGATATTATATAAAAATACACCTAGTTAGTAGGTACATAAACATGTGGTCTGCGGTTAAGAAACTTCTTTAGTGTCATGAGGTTACGAGAATGGATTGCATAATTATATCTAGTAAAACACCATGCTGCAAAACTGCAAAAGGGGACATCTCCTAAAGTTGCATACGACATATGACGGATGTCAACTGCAAACGTCATTCCGCCATAGTATGCTTCATACTGTATGCTTATGTTTAATTTTTGCGATTAAAATCGTAGTTTCACACGCATTATATCACGGCTAATTCTACATTTATGTACCATTAGAAAATATTTTCTAAAGTACAGGAAGCTAAGATCATTAGACAAATATGTTGCACTGACCATACATATTCAACCTCCTTAGAAACTCTTCAAGGAAATCCATAGACTAGCATGAATACCGAAATTAACATTTATGAGGCAGAGGCATTAAACAAAGAGTCCTTTTCTGCCTACTCTATTTGGAGCGTAGTGTGATTACATAAGTTATTACCTCATAGTTAATGTAACGAGAATGTGAACCAGTTAATAAGCGAATGTTAACGGTTAATTTGCAAAATTGCCGAGTACAGTGAGAAACGGAAGCGGAAACTTAGAAATTGTGGCAACACACTCAATATTTTTTGCCGGTAATTATTGTCGATTTACATAAACCATGTCTATGATGTTTCATAAGATTATATTTCCTTTCTACGATTACAGTTTTAATTTTAATTATGGTTTTAAGTAATTTTGGCGAAAGTTTAAAATTGGCGAAATCATGATACTTACCAATTTTATGCATGCAATACTAAAATAATATTCTGACTTTCAATGTATATTTGTGTCCGTTATTTTTTTAAATAAACAATACGTCTGATTTCAGCATTTATTTTTCTTTCTACGACATTACTTTGTTTTTTTTCACAATTCCGGCAATATGAAATGATTGTAAATATCAATGACAGATAAACAGATAAAATATATTTAGAATTAGTCTTAATTGTGTAGGTAGAGCTACTTCGTTGTCAATTATTACCATCTATATTTAATTATCTGTCACGCTCAAACCTTTCAACCTATGACTCTGTCTACATAACATTAGATCAATATCTATAATTAAATGATTTACCTTCACTCAGTCATCTGTCAATACATATTGTTAGCTAACAAACATTACCAAAAGTGTATGATCGCGCCTCGTTATGTCATTACGTAAGTACACAGAGCTGCTATGTGCCATCCATGAAGTAATAAGTGGAGTGCCAATGCGTACTTAGTGTCAACAGTCAAACATTACATTAAGGCATGTTGAGAGGCTCTTGATATGGACGGATTGACGAAACGTCTTCAAACAAAGGGTATATATTTAATTTGCCGCCAACTTTTTAAAAAGATGTCACGGAAGCCGCCTTGTTATATTTTTATTTTTAACCTGGCGTTTTTTTTAAATTTAATAAATATAAATAACTTTTTTTTGGTGTTTGTAAAAATTTGCTTGTTATTTACTTTTCTTAAACCTTATGGCTGATTGATAGACGTTTCGTGTTATACCGAAGACAAGTTATCAGCCATATCCCACAAACATTAATTGCTAAACTTGGGCCTTGCACAAACCACTACACTAGGTCAAAGGGGAAATTGTTATCTTAGTTCATGTAATGTAATTGCTTGGCAGGCGGATCGGTGATCGCAGTTTGTTGGTATTATGAGCAAATAGGACGCTGTTTTCCATCCTTTTGAATAAATCTCTTAGTCACCTTTTACGACACTCATGGGGGTAAGGGGAGGCCTATATAGCCCAGTCCCTGGACCGGCCAGCTCAAATGCGGCCGCACACTAAGGCAGTATATAGCAAATGTTTTATGAATCAACTAGCTGTTCCACAGCAGCTGTGCCCGCGTAAATAACTTCTATCAGATTTTAACATAGCTATAAAAAATCGTTTCGACAAAACAATTAATATATTACATTGTATAAATATAACCTGAATCAGTCAAGTCGTTCAGAAGTTACACGATCGCCATACATGCGTTCATATTCATTGATTCATATAATAATATGCTGTATAGTGTTCTAGTGAGCGACTTCTATGCACTTACTACTTTGTCTTTTGCCACTCCAAATTGACACTCCATTATTCCTTATTCCATGGCACCAGAATGACTCAATAGCTACAAATTACCACGTGGTTAATACAAAAAGCTGTTCGTACTAGTTCTAACTGTAATGAATAATCGATAGAAAAAGTACTCGAGATATTTATGTCTTAGTACTGAGAGGTATGGGGAAATGAATGTAAAATACGGCGTCATTATTTTGTGTCTATACAAGGTAGGTAATTACCTAGTGCCTGTATAAGGCGTAAATTACCTATGTTACGAGAAAAAAGTAGGTACGGCAGGGATGGTGTTCACCAGCATTAATTATCTGGTTAAATAACTGTTTATCTAAAATTCTAGTGCATTTTCGAGTAAATTATAAAATGAATTGATAAATGATATTTATTTCCGTAAGTAAATGTGTAACTGTTACTTTTACAAGTCAATGTAATGCTTTTTTTAAGACTACAAGGCGCCGGCTTTTTCTATCTGAATAGCTCTGAGAAAAAAAATCCGAAACAAAGCCATTTTCTCTTTTAAAGTCCAGACATTGTGATATAAAACTATTCGAGTGTAACAATGTAGGGCAACTTCTGGAATGGCCTTTTGAGGAAAGAGCCATAGCAGGTTCGAGTTGACCTGTCCCAACTGACGGCACGCATGCATCAGTCGTGTGGCTCAACCTTATTACACGGAGCTCAACGACCTTACAAATGCTTGTTTAACTAGAGAATTAATGATAGTGAACATTTCAGCCTAAATGTAGCGGTTATTGAAGGCTCACATTCAGCTATGAACGTTTTTGGCCAGATAAGAGGAAAAAGGAATTAAAAATCGTGTATTTGTAAACAAACAAGTTTCTCGTTATATAATTTGGTTTATGATTGGATTAACGTCCTTATACATTATTAATTTAATATTTGATTTATATTAATTTGATCGGCCTTTACCTTGTCAATAGGTTTTCAAGGAATTGTATATTATAAATAGCTGACTGATTCAATAAAAAAATTCAATACAAATTACAGTCCTTCGCGTTATTTTGATATATTAATTATATTTATGATGTATGGCTTTGTATTAGATTAGAAATATTCTGCAAAGCGTTGCAATATGTTAATAATTGCAAGTTTTGAAACGTACTTTGTCTGTACATACTGAAACAACTATCTATAGGCCATAATATTTGTTTCGTTCCGAAATTCAACTCGCAACCGCGCACTAGGGCTATCAAATTGACTAAATTTTTTTATTGTAATCCAATCAGAGCAAAAAATCGCAATTAATAATAACAGCGCAGATCATTACTTGTCACCGTTGACGCAACAGTTAGATAACATCTCGCTAAACAAGTCATTTGCTCAGAGAAAGTAGTTTTCTCCGGTCGGATGCTGCGCGCCGATATTGTGGGTGAAATGCGCGCGCGCAAATTAGATGGATTTGAGTGATGATGCGCTTGTATGTCATAGGTGTTGCATGTTTGTGGAGAGCTGTTAACATTCTATTAAATCATTGAGTGATGTAATATTCTGATTTCGTTTTTATTGATTTGCGATATATCATTTATTTACTAGAAGCTCGCAACCTCGCCCGCGTGGGTGTCGTTTATCGCGTATTCCGTATTTTTCGGGATAAAAGTAGCCTATGTCCTTCTCCAGGTTCCAGACTATCTCTGTACCAAGTTTCATCAAAATCGGTTCAGCGGTTTAGGCGTGGAAGCGTCACAGACAGAGTTACTTTCGCATTTATAACATTACTAGGGATAATGTATCAATAAGCAATGATATGAATAATGTGTGGCTGTATTTTATCTTTACCTAAGAATGTCAACGACTGTTTAAAAATATAAGAATAAAAAAAAATGCCTAGATGTGATTTAGTGTTCGGTTAAATTTTAAAAAACAAGGCAACAGTACTGCCAATATCACCACAACATAACGTAGGTATGTCATACTATCAACCATGCTACCGGTATTTCGCCAAAGTCTGCCCAATATTGCCTTAAGCCCATCGCAGACGAGAGAGTCCTCGGCATATTTTTATATCCGTGAATATAAAAAACATATTATAAATGCATCGAATAACGCACACGACGCCGACGTACTACAAGTACTGCGTACATCCTAAAACGTATGCCACGGACTGTTCGTCATCTGCGCTGGGCTTTATACACGTAGTAACAACGTGCAATATTTCAAGATTCCAATAATGTATATGTAGTGAAATCGACGGCGTCTAGTAGCATCTCAGTAACCGGCCATTCCTCTCAGCCGCTAACAACTCTCACAGTTCGCGTGGGAACCGAACATTCTATACACACTATGTTTTTATTTAGTCTAGACTCAGAAAATAACGATATTGCGCCTGCTGCGTTTTTTAAATTAAGTTTCAAACTTCGAGCCTGTATTTCTCGCTGCGGTAGGAGAAGTACTGTAGACCTATGCTCTATTCAAAATAACATTAGACTAGTCACACCCATTTTAGCAAAAAGAATAAAAATATAAATAACCAATACGTTTGTTCCCGTTCGGGATTTAACACAGTATTATTCATTTACGAGTATGACCCTTAACGGTCAATCAAGATGAGCGAAAGTATTTGAAGAAGAGGTTCAAAAGATATTCGTACTTTGTTGGACCACTTTTGTCTAATGTTATATGAAATGGAATAGGTATGTTACGCCAATGATGTAGGTAAGCATAATGATTGTAAAAATCTATTTAAACAATTTATTTTTTGTATTGTTCCAGAATCAAGATGGAAGGAGGATGAAGTATGAACATGGTAGCCAGAATCATCTGGTGAAATGAAGAACAAAAAGAAATGAAGAGCATCAAGAAGAATTTGAGGATCTTGGAGAAGATGTTTCGGGAGTCGCTAGCTAAATTTAAGAAGACAATGATGACAGAGATTGTAAAATAAAACAAGTCAATTTGCGTGTTTCCTTGATTGACCCTAAACCCTAATTCACCGACAAGACTCTATTACCACTATTTATAGGCATAGGTGTAATCTATTATAAGGACAAGCAGAAATATCTATAGACAACAATGTAAGTAAGTGCTAAAGATTAGAAATGATATCACTTTTACTCCAATCGTAATAAAAAACAACACAATTTGATCGAAACTTTCACTTTAAAGACTCGAGATACAATCAATGCTTTTACTTCAGAACAATGAAAAAACTTTTTAAGAAAAGTGACCCATATTTATAAACTGACGAAATAAGTTTCTGCTGTATATAACAGAATATAGTGCCAATCGGCAGCCTGTCATCGCATTTTGCGAGATGAAAGAAATAAGTAGTAGTCACATCATCTGCCTAGCCTTTTCCCAACTATGTTGGGGTCGGCTTCCAGTCGGAAGACCGGATGCGGCTGAATATCAGTATTTTACATGGAGCGACTGCCTATCAGACCTCCACAACCCAGTAACTGGGTAATACGATACTCTTGGTAAGACTGGTTGTCAGACTTTCTGGCTTCTGACCAACAGTAACGACTGTCAAAGATCTACAAATGACAGCCGGGACCAACGGCTTTACGTGCATTCCGAGGCACGGAGGAAACTCGCTATGGTAAATGGTCACCCATCCACAGACCAACCTCGGCAAGCGTGGCTTAACCCGGAAGATCGGTCTATGCGGCTGTAATTATTTAGCCACGAGCTCCTCCGAGAAATAGTAGTCACAATAGGCCTGAATAGGCCAATATAACGATATACAAGGTGTAACTTAGGCGCAGCACAGACGACGCACTTTTTGTCCGGCGGACTGCCGCATAAGAATGAACGTGGTTGGTAGTGGTTGCCAGTGAAGACACTAGAATTCTAACGACAACTACGGACAAAATGACCGTCGTGTGCGTTGAGTCCGTGTCGAATTTCGCGACGAGCAACAACTACCAACCATGTTCATTCTTGTGCGCGGCAGTCCGCCGGACAAAAAGTGCATCGTCTGCGCTGCGTCTTAAATAACGCACAACCTCTTAAGATCACTGTACTCATCATTATGAACAACTTTTACTATGGGACCAAACCGGAAATCGCGAAAAAATAAATCAGCTGTTCCCTACATTTTTACGAGATAAGCGAACATTAAGGGCATAGCTGTTTTTTTTTTCGCGATTTCATATTTGGTCCCATAATAAAAGTTTTTCATAATGATAAGTACAATGACCCCTTAAGAGGTCGTCCGTTATCTAAGTTACACCTTGTATAATAAAGGAGAGAAGTTGAAGGCTCGTGTGATTATGAAAAAAACGTGCTCTGTAGCATTGTTTTGGTTCTGCCAGACATAATTTCTGCTGTTTATCTCTTCAGCCTATTAATATCTACGGGTCATTCCCAGTTGCCCCCACCGACAACGCCACCACTGGTGGCAAATGGGATTTTTCATATTAAAATGTATACAAAAATCCCATTTGCCACCAGTGGTGGCGTTGTCGGTGGGGGCAACTGGGAATGACCCATATCTACTACTGTGGGGCTCTCCTACTAGACTGCTACAAGGAAAGAGCTACAAGAAGGTCGTAAAATAATATTGCCATAACTACCACGAATTGCAGTTGGATAAGTCACAGTGTGTTGCTACTTGCTAGTTATAAATCGCAGCAGTTGCAGCTGTTCATTGTCATGAAAATCTTTTATTAATTACTGATACATATCATCAAACAAAATAATATCTTCTACACGTACAAGATACGGCCGAAATATCTTGGCGAGTCTGAAGATAGTTGTTTGGCTGCGCAATGAATCTTTTAGAAACGAAATTGTCTACTGCGCAGCTAATCAGCTAACTTCAGACTCGCCAAGTTACGTCGGCCGTATTGTATATCAGAACTTCTAATTCAAAAGCATTCATTGAGAATTACTAAAAGATGATCCAACTAAGATCTCTCTCAGCCTACCACAAAAGGGAAATTATAGCTTTATACAAACAATCCAAGTATTTGATATTCATAGCGTCTACTAAACCGGCCCACAAGTGGGTCGCGGAAGATACAACACTAGTAATTTATCTGCGCAGAGACTACGCGACTTGTCTTTACATAAATGGCTACTGAGTTCTATTGAAACGGCAATAGGGGTAATATAAAGCTGATCTTTGACCGACATGTAACTGCTGGTTGTAGATTTTGATAAGACAGATACAATTAAAATGATAATTTCCCTAACAAACCAAGGAGCTGACTTACAGCCGTTTTCAATAACCTATCTATCTGCAGTTCTGGAGATAGATAGATGGAATATGTTTTATTGTATACCACAATAGCAGCAAAAAAAAACAATTTAAAACAAGGGCACAAAAGCTAATAGCTATATCTTCCAGACAACCTTTGGATGGACTAGGAAGATAAGCTCCATAGGTAAGAAGTAATGCTAAACTTCTATCTCTAGGAAGGCAAACTGTCTATAGATAAATTATTGAAAATGGCTGTTAGTATAAGGAAATAACTGAGTGTACCGCCTGAAATTCTGCATTTAGCAGAAATCTTTTCGCCTGGTTGACAATGCTACATAAATCGCGGTGATATATTATTATGTAAAAACAATATCATCGATGTTGTCAAGTCATTTGCCGATGAAATTAACGAAAAAATTAAATAAGTAGCTAAGCTTGTAGATAACAAAAAAAGTGTGCGTTCGCGCAGCGGAATGTTGTTGAATTTAAAGATTTTAATTATGCAGATATTTAGTGTATGACGTCGTATAATTGTGTATGGTAAAAAAAAATTTGTGCACGCAGCCATTGTGGAGAAATTCACCAAAAACTGATTCCGCTGGGCGAACGTTGTCCTGGCGGAACTTTTTTTAATCCATAGACTTTAGAAGAAAGGAGATGTGTCCAAAAATTAGTGTGTATTTGTGTGTAATTGTGTATGTATGAATAAAATTAGTGCATGCATAAACTTCGGAGAAATTCAAGTTTCCGCTACGCGAACGTTTGGCCATTAGCTAGTTTTCATATAAAGCGCTTACATAGAGAGCTGTAGATTTTTACATACGTTGTTTTGAATTTGTTTATATTTGTTTAAAAAACAGATTTAGAAAAAATCGTAGGGCTTAAAAGATAAAAATATAAACGTAAAATACGCTTATTAGGTCTTAGTTCTTAAAGTATGCACTTTGGGGTCTAGATTTTCACGTTTATACAAACCTTGTAAGTGTCTGCAACATGTTGCCAAGTATCAATGATGTTCCGTTAGTAATTAAAGAGTTATAGGACACTTTACCATGATTAGATCACTGTTTACAAAGCAGTCAAATATCACGACGTTCTAAAGGAATTGCATGGTAAAATGTATGCCAATAATTAGTGTATTCATTCAACTATTCACATGCAAAATTTCATGTCATTAAATTCAGTAATTAAAGAAAAACAATTATAATACTGACGAAGCATCGAAAACCTACATAACCCGACCAAGTTCGGATAGCTACAAAAAAGCGGCCGTGCAATATATTTAGGTAACATCCCAAAATTTACAGTATAATACCGATATGGAATTGGTATAGGTGATAACACAATTGTTGTTTCGATATAATTTATAGGTCATTTATTTTTGTACACCTACTTTTTTAAATGTATTTGACTATGACAGAAAGTAGGTACTATTTACGTAGGTACTTTATTTAAGTATGCGCTTGAGACTTGAGATATAATCTAGATATATTATTTAAGACAAATAAAATTCATACAGCTAATTTCTATTGAAGATTTCACGGATCAGGATTCTAACTATAGACCCCTTAGGGAAATTAAATAATTACCACAAGTTTTAGTTTATAAGCACTTTTTTAATGTTGATCAAATCTAAACAACTGAATAGTCTAGTTATGTGATGTGATTTTAATTTTTATTGAAGCTCGAAATATTATACATACCCTTATATTCATAATCGTTTATTAAACCTATTTTAGTTAACTTTCGTGAGACACATTCATATTTATGATTATTTAACAGTTCGTCTCGCGACCTCGCCGCGTGTTCAGCTCATGATTAAGGGCTCCATTTGGGTCCGAAACTAGTCGGGCAATCCCGAAAAATGCACGTGAGTAAACCGTAAATAATCATAAATATTTTAGTTGAAACACATTTAAGTCTATTGCTGTCGTTGCAAGCGTTTGTTACCGTTATTATAATTACATATCATCATCTGCCTAGCCTTTTCCCAACTATGTTGGGGTCGGCTTCCAATCGAACCGGATGCAGCTGAATATCAGTATTTTACATGGAGCGACTGCCTATCAGACCTCCACAACCCAGTAACTGGGTAATACGATACTCTTGGTAAGACTGGTTGTCAGACTTTCTGGCTTCTGACCAACAGTAACGACTGTCAAAGATCTACAAATGACAGCCGGGACCAACGGCTTTACGTGCTTTCCGAGGCACGGAGGAAACTCGCTATGGTAAATGGTCACCCATCCACAGACCAACCTCGGCAAGCGTGGCTTAACCCGGAAGATCGGTCTATGCGGCTGTAATTATTTAGCCACGAGCTCCTCATTATAATTAAATAATTAAGTATTATATGTAATTAAAAATATTTTTGTACACGGATATTTAAATAGAGAAATACTTGTTAATTGAAGATTTATTTTTATCGTAGATAGTGGCGTTATTATTAAAAAAATATTTTTCGTTCAAGAAATGCAATTGTTTTATTTTTTCCTAACGCTTGTTTACGCAACTGTACCATATTAATAAATACTATATTGGAAGGTTAAGAACGTTTCTTAGATATATGGCACGGCCGCTTTTTTGTAGCTATCCGAACTTGGTCGGGTTATGTAGGTTTTCGATGCTTCGTCAGTATTATAATTGTTTTTCTTTAATTACTGAATTTAATGACATGAAATTTTGCATGTGAATAGTTGAATGAATACACTAATTATTGGCATACATTTTACCATGCAATTCCTTTAGAACGTCGTGATATTTGACTGCTTTGTAAACAGTGATCTAATCATGGTAAATTGTCCTATAACTCTTTAATTACTAACGGAACATCATTGATACTTGGCAACATGTTGCAGACACTTACAAGATTTGTATAAACGTGAAAATCTAGACCCCAAAGTGCATACTTTAAGAACTAAGACCTAATAAGTGTATTTTACGTTTATATTTTTATCTTTTAAGCCCTACGATTTTTTCTAAATCTGTTTTTTAAACAAATATAAACAAATTCAAAACAACGTATGTAAAAATCTACAGCTCTCTATGTAAGCGCTTTATATGAAAACTAGCTAATGGCCAAACGTTCGCGTAGCGGAAACTTGAATTTCTCCGAAGTTTATGCATGCACTAATTTTATTCATACATACACAATTACACACAAATACACACTAATTTTTGGACACATCTCCTTTCTTCTAAAGTCTATGGATTAAAAAAAGTTCCGCCAGGACAACGTTCGCCCAGCGGAATCAGTTTTTGGTGAATTTCTCCACAATGGCTGCGTGCACAAATTTTTTTTTACCATACACAATTATACGACGTCATACACTAAATATCTGCATAATTAAAATCTTTAAATTCAACAACATTCCGCTGCGCGAACGCACACCAAAAAAATGCTAAGGCTTTTGCTTAATTTCGCCTATGTCGAATGATTAGTCTCAAGCGTGATTTACATTATCTACCTCAGCAATATCTTTTTATAATTTGCACATTAATGTAGAATAGTACTGTATTCAGTTTTTATTGCATATTGAAATGTTTTCCGGTGTTACTACATTTCATACAGAAATCATTATAATTCTGAAATGAAATGTAATGATCTCACTAAGATTTCACTGATATAAGTACAACAGCTTTTGTTGACTGTAGATCAGTACTTAACTATCTATATACCAATATGTACTTTAAAGTAGTTGCTAACATCCCTACGGCAGGCACTTGCAAGATGATGAAATCACCAAGCATGTAAGTACTATGAATGAAAAGACAAAGACAGTATATAAGCAGGTTCGTATACTAGAGTCACGAGAGGATTCAGTATCGTAAGATGCGCAGGAGTCACGACTGTACGTTATTTATTGATGAAGCTAAGTGTGGGTTAGGTTTCGAACTTAAAGCTACTTATAGACAGAGAAAATTATAGATAAATAACCTTGTATATAATTACAAAAATTGCGTGCTAGAATGAACAATATCGATAAGTTGAACTGAACAAGTTGATAATAATGCTGAATGCATGTATAAATGAATCCCTATTTCCCTTGGTCCCGGCATCACGCGTGAGCGGCTGGACCGATTTCGTTAATTTTTTTTGTTTTTTTCGTACTCGTCAGGAGAAGTTTCATAAGAAGGAAATTTAGACATTAAAAAAAAACGAAATTATCTCAGTATGTCCATAATCTTCATTTGTTTACTGCATGCATGAAAATGGTTTTAACTTTTTGTTACTATTTTGATTTTGTTTCTGTAGGTAGGTAGTAGGTAGGTTGTAAGTAGGAAAAAATGCATTGCAATGCATTTTAGCTACAGCTAGTACAATATAAATATTGGATAGGTATAGACAAAGGAAAGAGTCGTGTGTTAACTAATAACACAAACACAGGCCCAGGAGATGGGCTCGAAAGACGCTATCATGAAAAGGATTTACTTGTAACAGTAACATAAGCATAATCAGCTCTTTAAAGTACTACTGCTGGACACGCAGCATGAGAGGCCATTTCTAAGGCTGAGATCTATAAAACGTACTTACGACTTTGCTCAGACTTTACTTTCGAGTTAAATCAAAGTCGATATTTATATAGCAATCTTCGAATCCCTCTGAGTGCGTGCTTAGCAGGTACAATGTTCACGAAATCCACGACTTAACAAAAACTTAAACTATAAGCCAAACATAAATAATGATCCTTTTTACGTTAGTGAAGTTTAAGCAAAGTCTAAGTACGCTTTACACATTTCAGTTTAAGTGCTCGCTGCAGGGATGCTAGCAACTTATGACAATGCTATAGGTAATAAATAGAACCAATATTCTATTGCTTCATAAGTTTGTAATTAGCTATCCATCAATATTGCTACTATCGCTTCAAGCTTTACTAAATCCGTAACGCAACCCCGTAAAGATATCAATCAACATATGATTAACTGGATATTTCCAGCGATATAAACCTACTTGCTTAACTTTAGGTTTCATTTATCGGCTGTTAGCTTAGGCGTAAAAGTGAAGGGCACTATAGGCTAACAGTCTCATATGTGATTAAAATTCTAATGCAATGCGGGTCATTGCTAGAAGATTTTTTTAAGACTTAATATGGTTCCCCGACCATGAGCTATAAAACTGTTTAAATCTATACATATAAAAGGAGAAGCTGACTGACTGACTGATCTATCAACGCACAGCCTAAACCGCTGGGGTTAGAAAGTTGAAATTTTGACAGTAGGTTCCTTTTGTAACGTAAGCATCCACTAAGAAGGGATTTTTCGAAATTCAACCCCTAAGGGAGTTAAATAGGGGATGAAAGTTTGTGTGGAAAATCGTCACTTAAAGGGTTCAAAATTTCACGCAAGCGAAGCTGCGGGCGAAAGCTAGTTTATTAATATTAGTTAAATTTAAAATAAATATTTGGCCGACTGACTGAGGCAATTTAATTGTAGTTAGCTATGGAATTAAACGTACCCAATTTCAAATAGAAGCAGTAACTTCAGATTGTATAACCATTGTTAATATTTCTTCGAAAGTACCTCCAATCCTAAAGCTGCCGTTGAATTTCTCTACCCTTGCCTACGTCCTTGGAGAATGCGTCAAGCCTACAGGTTTAATTTCAGAATGATTGAGAAATAAGTGCCTACGGATTGGAATGGCAAAGCATTCTACAAACCATTAAGTATGAATGAGTCAGCTAACAATAGTATGATTGTGAATGACTCGCTCTTCAGAGCAAATAACAATGCATTTATATCGGGTGATAATTTAGTAGCATTACCAATTAACATGAGGATTTATGGAAATACTAGTTTAAGCAACTATGCTAGTAACAAACAAAATAAAGAAACATTGCAATATTTAATGCACTTAGAAAGGATGATTAATATTTACGATTAGTTTACGCACTGATAACCACACAGTTTAATTTTAGTAATAGTTTTAATTAAGACATCATAATTCCTAATATTTCAAAAACTTGTGAAAAACTGAAAGAAATGAAGTAATTCTGTTGCATGCATTGCCTGTTCTAGACTTTAATCTGCCTTTCTGTGTATTAATTATGTGTGCAATAAAGAGTTTAATAACAAAAAAGCGTTTCCGTCTTGATACTACATAACAAAAATGTAATAAAAAATTAAAATCATTAGCGATATAAATTTTATGTATCTTTTTATCAACTCGATGCGCAATTTCCAATGAAATGTCCACGCAACAATGTTATTTTGACATGCCACTGAGAAAACCTTTTGACTATGGGAGCCGATTGTCTTTCAATAATAGCCGACTATTGTTTCAAACACGATAAGAAATAGTACAATGCAGTTTTAAAAGGCGTTGACAAAAAACATGGATGACGGTAATTGGTAGATATAAAAAGATTTAGTAAACGCATTCGCGAATTTCAGGAACTAATCTGTCTAATCAATAATAATATTGTTGATACGAAAAACGTGGTAAACAACTACACAAATTTCAATGGTTTTATAATTTCTGAAAGCTAATGTATAATCGTAATAGGTATTGTATCATTAAGCTATACTCGCTTGGGATTGCGAACTTAGTAAACACAGTGGCAAAGAGATCCATCAAAATAGATATCATAAGCAATCATTATCTTCATATTGGTATAATGTATTTGTGATTGTAATATATTTTAAGTAAGTTAGTAAGAATTATTAAGTTTTGTCGATCAAAGTAATGGCTATTGCCAAATTGTAATGAATGCCGTTTATATCGCTTACAGTTACCTAAACAAGATATAGAAATAAGCACTTACCTGTAAATTCCAGTCTTGGATAAGCACAAAAATGATAAAATTATATCAATTTGTAATAGTTTGCTACAGTTACTTAGAGCTATTGTAAACTTCGGATAAAAAGATATTGTGACGACTTTGGAATCCCTACAAAGTTGGTGAAGGGGTAAACAAAAATATTCTATTATAATAAGTTTGTTATAACTAAAATAACATAAGAAATATATTCTAATACTTTATTACAAACCTTTTTCTTTGAATGTTACAATATTTCATTCACATTATTACAAAAAACATCCCAATCCTAACCATCCATATGTACATTTAATGGTAACGATTAATAATTATTAATATAATAATAAAACCTTTAAATAAATGTAATCTAATCATAACCTATGACATTTTGTAAATTGAAAGTCTCTTCTACCAAAACGAACTAATAAATACAATTATTTGGTACAATAAAACTTTCATTAAAACCTAGAATATTATTAAAGCTATTAAAATCTCTAAAAAATATGACTATAATGATGTTGTATACCTATATATACAAGTTATCCCATCAGCATAAAGGAGTATTCTTCAAAATTATCATGTTAAAATATTATGTCTTGAAAGATCAACAATTGACAATTTTAAAACCTTGCAATTTCATAACCGTAATATTTTCGGACTTGGACGATACGTGCGTGCATATTAAAAACCAATTAAAAAAACAATATCAGTCGTTCGTGTTATTATGGCCAGAGAAACCGGATCCTTCTAGTGGGAGCCGCGTGAATCTAGTTAGAACTAGATTAAGCTGAATTTTTAAGTGTCTCCGGTGACGGGAGGCGTTGTTTTTCTTGGGATGAAGGCTGGTCTAAAACTAGGTCTGATTGGTTTGAAATACAACTTTCTTTCTGTTGTCGTCTTTGGACTTTCTGTGGTATACGTTTTTGTAGTAAACGTTTTGATTGCTACTTTAGGAGTGTTGTTTTTCTTCTTTATATCTACTGGAACATTTTGTGCTCGGTTTCCAGTAAAACGTGACTTTGTTGGACTGAAAGTAGTTTTGTTTGATTTCTGATTTAAATTCGATACTGCTGTTGCGTTTTTTTTGTTCACTGTTCTTGGAGCGGTGCCTAATCTGGTTAAATTGGAGGATTTTATGAAAGGTCTTCTAGGGAACCCGAATTTGGCCCGTTTAGCATCCAGAGGTGATATTTTGACTGTTGTCGTTTCTTCAGGTACCGTTTCTGTAGTAGAAGGCGCGTCTGTTGAAGGGGTGGTCGGGATTTCGGTGGTTGCTTGCGTTGTGGATAACATATCTATGATAGGACTGGATGGTCTTTCCGTCGTTGTTGTGGTAGTTGTTGTAGTGGAAGAAATAGTGGCGGATGTTGTAGAAGTAGAAGAAACTGTTGTGCTTTCAGAAGTTTGCGGTACCACTGAGATATTGATAGGATATTTTACCGTAGATATTTCATCGGTAGAGCCACCGTTGAATTCTTGGCCTTTGGCAAACGTTAGGATGCTACGACCTGATTCAGGTTGTAGGACAGATAGTTTGACAATATTAGCCTCTGATTGTTGGCTTGGTACTGATGCAGAATATACGACAAACGGTTGATTATTTTCGCCATTTATTTTGCGAGCCATAAGCGGGTTCTCAGTTTTAAACAGTCCTTCTAAAGATAAGGTGGATGGGTATGTCAGCATTGAGCGCGGTGTTACTATTTCAAAACTTTTGGCAGATCTTACTTTGTCGTTTTCGTATGCTCCTGGAACAAATTGCCATTGAGCATATAGTGGACCGTCATGATCTTTATCAGTTTTGTTTTCCTCATTAACGTAACTTAAGAAGTCATCATTTGGTAGATGTTCCACGTGACCTTTATTTTCATCGGCCTTCAAATCCGACACTTTCTTGATATGCCTGTAAGCTTCGTTGACGCTCTCTGATGCAACGAGATTTTCCCTCGGTGTATCTGGGAATGTTTCCACTAAAGCTCTAGCGTTTCTCGCTTCGTCGATACGTATATGATTATCAGGTGGATGTTCCACTGGATACACATGGCCAAATTTAGTTAAATAAATAGGGATTTCATCTTCAACAATTTTAATAAGACTGTACCTACTGACTTCGCCGATTTTATCAACGACGGGCTTCTTTTCAACCATGATTTTGCCTTCTTCGATGAGAGTAGTTTCGTTGTTTTTGTTCAAACGATGTTTGTCTAGTTTTGAATTGACTTCGACAACTCTACTGATGGAAAATAGTTTGTTGTATTGTGTTTTTATGATAGGTGGCGGTGGAGGAGCAGGCGTAGTTGTAGTAGTAGGAGTAGTCGTGGGTACGGGTTCAGTTGTAATTTCTGTACTAGGTGTAGTATAAACAACAGTACTTTGTATGATTGTTGTTTTGACATCAGGTTCAGTTTGAGAAATCGTTGTAATGTCCTGTGTTGTTGGATAATTCGTAGTGCCTTCTGTACTTTCTAAGTAATCGTCAGTACTATTGTCTACTTCCATTTGGAATGTCGCTGTTTCTGTTTCAACTGTATTTGTTGTAGATATATCCTCAGAGGTCGTGGGTTCTTTATTGTCAATCAAAGTTGTTGAAGTTATTGTGAGATAATCATCATCAATAGATGTGGTGCTTTCACTATCAGTAACTGAAGCAGTTGTTGTCGTAATATCTTTAGATTCATTCTCAGCGGCTAGTGTTCTATTTCTGCCAATATTGGGTGAAGTAGCTTTAGGTCTAGTAGCACTCACAGGAGAATTGTAGCCTGGTGGTACATTTACTACTCGTTTTTTAGTGTCAACAGCTGGCTTATTACTGCTAAATCTGGTTATGATTCCAGTTCTATTTTGAGAGGCTTGGAACCTCTTTGGAAGTTCTGTAGTAGAAGTAGTAGTTCTGAACGTGTTTGAGTTAACTACTCTAGGTCTAAAACCTGGTCTCCTTGTTGTGAGAGCAAACCTTGTTGGCGATTCATCCTCATCTTCTTCGTTTTCGTCCTCAGGTGCCTCCTCTTCTTCATCTAATAATTCTTCAGAATTAACTGCCTCGTCATTGTCAATGTCTTCATCATATTCTTCTTCAGAGTCAGGTTTTCTGGTAAACAATCGGTTCGGTGGCACGAATACGAATGCGTTATCCGGTTCTGGCTCTTCCTCAAGAAGTTCCTCTTCATTATATTCTTCGTCATCGTCAAATCTCTGTGTGGTTCTAGGTGTGAAAGGCTTTCTTGTGAATATTTTTGCAGAGAATGGCCTTCTAGTGCTTGCAATTGGCCTAAACAGTGGTCTATCTACGGTTGAAGGACTTGTATAAACTCCAGGATTGTATTTTCTGCTGTAAGTTTTACTAGTAGATGGAACTGAAGGTTCTGTCGATGGCGTATATAATTTTTTACGCGGCTTATAAGGTAACCTAGCTCTGCCTGATGGTAACGTCGATACAGTTGTGCTCACAGTTGTAGTTTCTGTTTGTGGGTTATCAGTTTCTGTAACGGGTGAATCAGTTCCAGCCGTGTCTTTGTTTTCAGAAATATTAACAGCCTCACCCTCGGATATTACTGTCACTTCGGGCTTATCTTCTGTTTCCTGTTTAGCATCAGTTTCGGTTTGAACTTCACCACCAGATTTGTCAACGCTTTTTTTATTTTCTTCATCAGTTCTAAAACTACTGTCAGAACTCTTCTCTGTAACAGATTTAGCACTTGTAACAGTCTCTTGATTATCTTCTGTATTCTTAGCGTCATCCGTTTGAGCGTCTGTATTAGATTCAACGTTAGTGGTAGCTATCGTTGTTTCTTCAACGTTAGCGGGTGCTAACGTAGTTTCTTCAACAGTTTTCTTTTCCTGTTTTACTTCTACCTTTTCAATATTTTCTTCTGTTACCTCTTCTTCTTTGATCGGAATGTTTTCACTACTTTTTATTACTTTTTTCTCTTTGTAAAATTCAGTTACTTCTTCTATAATTGGTTCCGTTACAGTTTCAGTTGTTGTAGTGGTGGGTCGTGTCTTTTCTCCATAGTTAAGTTCTTCAGTAGTGGAGCTTCTGAAAGTGTTTTGAGAAGCGATAGACTTGGCCGTTATTTCCGGTTCATCTTCAACAGGTTTTAGCTTCTTGCGGACTATCTTACGAAACCTTTGTAAGCCAGGTGCAGTTGGAGCTTCAGTAGTAACGACTGGTTCTGTAGCAGCTGTAGTTGAAGTTGGCCTGCGTCTAATCACCCTGAACCGCTTTTTACCTGAGTCATCAATAGGAATTGTTTCGGTAGATATAGTTTCACCATCGATGGCACCAGGAGCCCTCAATTTCTTGACAATAACTCTACGTTTAGGCGTATCTTCTTCTACGTCAGTTTCTTCGTGTTCTTTCTCTTCTCTGGCACTTTCAGAAAGTAAAATATCGTCACTTCTGCTTTCTGGTTCGTCATCGTCAATATCACTATCTAAAGTTTGTTGTGTAGTTGATTGACGAGATGGAAATGGCAACTTTCTCGCTATTATACTTGGTACTGCTGTCGATGACGGTCTAGTTCTACCAAAAGGTAAACGAGGTGCAATTCTTGGAGTTGAAGATTCTTCAGTTACTTTAGTGTTTTCATCATCCAGGTCAGCTGTAGCAGTTGAAGATGATCGTGAAAAAGGACGAGGAGTAAATCTTGCGAATGTTGGTCTCCTTTGAGCTATTGAAGCCACGGTAGCCGATTGAGCATTTGCCTCTGTTGTGGAGCTTATTGTAAAGCGGTTTCGTCCTCGCGGAAGAAGATTCGGTCGCTTAGCTTCCACAGTAGCAGCAGATCCTTCACTATCGGGTATCACTTCAGAAGCGGCGGCAACAGCGGGCCTACGGGAACGTCTGTCAGTTCTTGAACTAAAGCTTGGAACTTGTCTCGGAACAAACTGTGGTTCTACGTCAATCGGAGTCAATGAAATAACTTCATCTGCGCTTAAGCCTTGGGGCTTAAACTGTCCCCTCGATACGGGAGACGCTGCAGCAGGAACGGAGTCGTCAATTCGAGCTTGTGATGCTTGGTACCTACTTCTGAACCTTCTAGGAGCGGTTTCTCTTGGCACGGCACTGTCTACTTCACGACTGTCAGGGGTAGTAGATCTTATTTTACGAGATACGTCAGCGGAATCGTCCGAATCCGAAGATATTTCGTTCGGCCTTGGCAAAGGTCGTCGTCGATTTACGAAAGTATAATTCCTGGGACTCACCTGAGTGGTGCTTGATGGGGCTGCTGTACTTGATGGTGTTGCGATGGTGGAGCCTCGCCGTCTGATCAAAGTGCGACGAGTGGGAATACTTGGAGGAGCTTGAGTCGTAGTAGTCGAAGTCGTGGTGGTGGTTGTAGTTGTAGGTTCAACTACAGTAGTCGGAGCTGGTGATTCGGTCTCAGGAGCTTCAGTTTCAGAGGAGCTTGGGGAGTTAAGTAAAGAGGATATTTGGACAGCCAGGACGGTGGTAGGATCAGGACTACTTGTTTCTTCAGCAGCAACGGTGGTGGAACGTACTCTAAGTACGGGAGCTTCAGAGCTAGGCTCATCATCGGGACGGAGAGTGGATCGAGACCGTACGATAGAAGTATACTGTGGTTGTGTCGATATTTCTCTTTCTAAGGCAGTTTCTTGAACTTCTACTTCTTCTTCGGAATTTTGGTATCTGAAACAGAAAGAAACGATTTAGAGGAAAATGTTCAACCATACTAGTTTTGATTTTATTCAGGGATAATATAAAGTATAGTAGAACTTACTGCACAGTAGTTGTTTCCTCAGTGGTGGGTCGCTGTCTCCTGATAGTAACATATTCTGGTGAATTTTCTCGTCTTGCGCTCAGTATATCCAGCGAGTTTGGCGTATCAGAAACTGTCACGAAAGGCTCTGAGCGCTCGAACAGAGCGTTCCTGTAATAAAATGAATTAATTTGTAAGTACACTGCTTTTAGAGTTTTTGATAAATTAATTATTGAAGATAGATGCGGGGTGATATTGTCGTGATGACTTTTTTATGATTTTAGGAAGATGCATTTGAAAATAATCTTTAATATAAGCCTCTAGCGTTTTTCACGGAAAAAATGTGCTCTTTTATTAAAAGGAGAAAACCACGTGATTACACGTTACAGGATTAAGTATGATGTTTTCTTTGAATGATTAATTTACATCACCGTCTTCAGGATCAAAACGTACCTTGAAGCAGTATCATCAGCAGTGTCGGAAGTAGTTGGCCTCGCTCTACGGATATTAACATATTGCAATGGCTTGGTAGTTGTGCCGCCCCTGGTCTCTACCTCTACGGACTTGGCTCTAAAGGTCTGCTGTACTTCTTCCTGAGATTCTTCTTCATTTTCTTCGCTTTCAAGAGTAGCTTCAGTTGTTGACTTAGATCCACCCCGTTGACGATTGATCGTAGTGTATCTGGATGATGTTATAAAAGATAAGTATATTTGGGGGTTTTGATAGGTAAGTTCGCACTTTTTTGCATAAGAAAAAACGGTAACGTATTGAAGAACGGTATCTCAGTTTCCTAAGACACAAAACACTTAAGAATTTTACTTAATTGTACGATAACTTACTGTGGACGGTCCCTTCTTAACAGCTTGTCTCTGTCATTTGATGGTTCTATTCCCGCATTTTGTGGTCCTCGCCGACTGTTTTGTCCAGAACCTTCGAATATGCTGTTAGCACCAGTGTATCTGTAGAAACCGGAAAAAAATAATCATTTAAGTTTAAGCCGGTTAGACACTATTTTTCCGTTGCTGGACATTACTAAAAAGGTCTTAATGTAGGTACAGAAGTAAAGTTCTTACTTGTTCGTCCCTCGTGTTCTCTCAAGTACTTTCTGGTAGAGCCTCTTGTTGAAGGCAGACGGTGTAGTAGTGATGGCGCCGTCCGTGCTGGCCTGGTTGTTCTCACCATAACGAAGCTGCTTCTCCAGCTGTTCGATACCGCCTATGAAAAAGTACAACAAAATTAAGCAATTTATTGGACATAGTTTTTAATAATTTATCATGAATAACCTGTAATTATTTACCACGGAACACGGCTCTATTCCTCAGATTGCTACAAAAACAGTCGCTGGGGGAACTTGTCGCAATTAACACTAGGTAGGGCTAATGTTCATTGGATTATGGTATACCTACACTCAGGCAGGATGCCTACTGCAGCTCACCAAACTTATACCAGAAACCGTAGTCACTTTTTGATTCACTTATTCTTAGAAAGCATTATCTTTTTATCACTCACCAACTTTCTTGATGAGATCAATCAGTTCCTTGATAACTCTAGGATCTTCAGCATCTTCGTCAGTTGGGTCTAGGGACGTTTCGTCTTCATATTCCTCTTCCGACTGTAAGATTACAATGTTTATTATCAGCTATAAAAACAAAATAAAATAGAATTGCTTGAAAGTAAGTATTCTGATCAATTCAACTGTATGCATTTGCCTTGTAAAGGCTATTATAATATTTTTATATGCATCAATAAGTAATGGAACTTAAAATAACAACACCAACCTCAGGTTCAGGAATAGCCGTCGTAGTAGAGGAAGTCCTGAACAGCGAAGAGCTCTTCGTACTGAGTCTGATGGGCTTCCTAGTGGTAGTGGTTGTGGTAGTTGTGGTGGTGGGGCTGGTCTTGGTGGTGGGAGCTCGTGTTGCAGGCGCCTTAGTGGTGGCGGCGTTCGCCTTGCACAGCACGTTGCGCGCGAAGTCGCACGAGTCCGCCGCCTTGTTGAAGTACAAACCTGAAGGAGACACCGGAGAATATTAGAGACTAGTTGTGTTTATTACGGAACAGCGGTATATCAAACGTGTTTTGTTTTATATCGATGGAATAAATAAGTATTGTCATAGTTTTTTTATCGATTTGACTGTTGTCAATTCAGTATTAAGAAGTAACTTGCTAAAATCAACGCGTGATTAGCGTAATGACATTAAATATGACCTCTAAAATATTATGTAAACACGATAAAAACCCTAGACTTAAGTCCGAAAAAACAAGTAGCAGATATCTCTGCAATGTAATAGAATTTATTTGAGATATTTCCAGAATAATTACCAGATGGGCAAGTGAATTGATGAGCCACAATTCCGAGGTTGGAAGGTCCAGAGTCGAGACACCAGAAGTACTTCTTGCAGTCGCGTGGATGAGGGTAGAAGCCTTCGTCCACACATTTGAAGTCTGAAACAAGAATGAAATTAAATAACATAAAGCAGTGCTTGACGTGGAATATGACCACCCCGTCTTATCTAGTGACTGGAATTATAATACATTATCTGAACTCAGGTGATTGGCTAGCAACATTTAATATTAACACTCCTAACATAATTACAATCAAAGATTCTTTTGTTGGAAGATATCCTACAGTTGAATTCAGTGTGCTACTGTGTATACCTACAACTATTCCTTTTAGGAATAATGGACCTTAACCGTGTCCCACTGTTGGGCACGGGTCACTGCTCGGATTATGAAGGTTTTAAGACTTAGTCCACTCCGCTGGCCTGGTGCGAGTTTGCGGAATACCTACACGACCAAAAACTTTTTTTCTTGGAAGCCTTCTCAGGTACGCAATTCGGTATGTAAAGTTTTTTTTTTGTTATTTTTTTATATTTTTTTCTTAAATATTAGACTATTTTAAGAAATTTGTTTGAACATTTTTGTTTTCTACGCGGTAGTTATTTTTTAATATATTTTTAAAGTTTTTCTAGTGATTACGTCACGCGATAGGAGTAAGAGTTCAATTCCTTTGTAGGGTACGATAGACAAAGAAACCAATTCTTTGTCTGCGCCAAGTACAGAAAAAGTAAAAGTATATGTACCATAAATTACGTTTTATATATAAACAAACAACAACGACTATTCGTAACTATTTCGTGATACGTCACGAAATAGGAAGAGAGGTCAAATAGATGTCAAGTGAATTCATGCATTTTTGCTAAAATAAACACCATCTTATAGTTTTAAGAGCTAAAAATTGCAAAATAAGGATTACCAAACTAAAACCTCGAAACGGTTTTGGAATCAATTTAATAATTGTATAATAATTCAATAACAAAAAAAAATATAATTTTTACTTTACATAACGAATTGGTATCGAACGATAGAAACTGTAAAATAAAGAGAAATTTATAAGTACCTGATCCTGGATCCGGAGTGGTGGGTGGCTCCGGTGTGATGATGTTCCAGGCCGGAGTCGTGCTCGTGATGCTCGAACTTGTCGTCTTGCGTCTGTTACTCCTGTTATAAGTTGAAGATGTTTAATTTATAACGAATTTTATGCGCACTAAGAACTAATTTCGGGTGTTGTTACAATGAAATCCATTCCATAAATCATCACCACCAATAAATTCTCTAGGAACGAATTTGTAGATCATACAATTATTTTACTGATATGCATTCTGATTCCCCATGGTAACAAAAATGGGAGCGCTGCTACTGCGACATAGGGGTAGTCTTATAAAGTATAATAACGGTGCTGCAGTATCACTGATGCAAGAGGAGTCTACGTAGGCTCCAGCCTTTTGAACGATCTCCCTTTATCGGAGAGGTCTAAGCTCCAGCAATAAACTGCAATAGGTTGAGTAAAAAAGTAATAACTCACTTGGAAACGGGCTTCGGCGTGGTAGTGGTAGTGGTGGTGGAACTCCTGGGCTTGCTCTTCCTCCTGTTGCTGGTGCGGGAGACTGCTGTTCTCTCCGTTATAGCGTTGTCTGTTGATCTGTTGAAAAAGAGAATTACTATTTTGTAGATTGTGAAAGGTATTTTTTTAGGAGTGTGTGTAAGCAGAAATGCTAGACAAAGGCCTTCGTGGTACAATAATGTTTAGGTGCGTGGGGCTTAATGCAGTATTTCCTCGTGACCCTTCATTGTAGCGATCAGCCAGTAGGCTCATTGAGGTGCTTTGAGCCTCCATGAGTGATGATCCTCAAGTACCTCCGGCGCCCTCTGGGTAGTAAGCCCTGCTACCAACTTTGCTGAATGGCATATCTTTTCACCACGGCATGAGCTGTTCGAGAAATTCGAGAATTTGGCTCATTATATTTATCATTCTACTTCAAGGGCCGTTGGAATGAGTTCGATCCATTGCGATACAGCATGATCATTAAGTGACTTCATACCTTGTTCATGTGTATTTAGAATCTAAAATAACTTACCCAAGTTTAGCGAAGTAAGACTCCTTGGCAGCTTCGATGAGCGGGTATGGCTTGTCGTGACAAGTACCACGGAAGTCATCGTTATCGATAGACCAGAACATAATACCTGGAACAAAAATAAAGTTAATATACTTTTGGTATAGTACAGTACTGTTAAGTACTAATTACATAAATATGGTGCTTAGTAATTTCTTGTTAGAACATACTTTGTTGAATTTCACTATGTAATTGAAATGAGTAAATTTAGGTGGTTGGTTCATGTTGGCAGAATGAGTGAACGGCGATTAACAACAGGAATTTATAAAGCGGATGTCAGTGAAAACGCCGTTTGGGGTCGCCCTAGAAGGTCGTACATCGATGTTATTGACGATGTTCTTCAAAAAGGACAGTTATAGGATGTATGAAAGTGGACGAAGCAAAAGGAGAACCTGTGTAAGGATCGTAGCATGTGGCGATCTGCAGTTCTGCCTTCCACCTTGGGAAAATGGTGTGAGTTTATGTATGTATGTATTTTGGAGCCACTACACCAAACGTGTCACCAAAAATATTATTGTACTTAATTGACTTTTGTCTTATTAAAATCTTTAACCTCCACAATATACTGACCTCCAAGTCCATTTACGGCGACGTATTCAGCCTTCTTCCTGACAATGTCCACGTCATCATATCCGACCCACTGGTTGCCCTTGAAGGCCACGGGGCCCATCGCATCACGGTTGGGGTGCATCACCGTCCACGTCTGGTCTTCCTCCTCTTCAGAGTATTCTTCAGACTCATCTTCATCAGATGCCTGGCGTTTCTTCTTCGTTTTAGGTTTCAAAGCTTCGCAAATCTGGAAAGATTAAGAAGTGAGGTGAATGAAAAATATTTTAACGTACTAAAAACGAGGTGTCATTTACGCTTAGTTATATTTTTATAATTTCTGCTAGATAATTGTGCAGTGTGCATTTCCATAGTATGCAGCTTACAAACAACACTGTGGTCATTGCGTAAGAGAGCCTTGAAGGTCGACATTGAATGACTAGTAATCTTTGTAGTATAATGATTTGAGTGACAGTAAAGTCATACGATGACAAGAAGTTGATATATCTATCTACAGCTTATCTGACCCAGTAATCAAAATTGGGACTAACGAGAACAAATTATAAGAAGACACTGATGTAGCTACGCCGCTATTGGATCAGAAAAGTTGATGGCACTGTAGAAGTTGTACAACTACACACCATCAGATTACTATCAGCCAAAAATTAATCGGTATACAAACATGAAATATTTCTCCTTACCTCATAATAAGCCAAGTATCCCTTCTCCCTGGTAGCGTCTCCCTGTTCTCCGGGCCCATCGGCCGGAGAGCCGATCTCCACAGCATCAGGGTTGAACAGCGTGTAGGAGCGGCCGTACGTCGGTATACCGAGCACCAGCTTGGAAGGGTCCGCACCGCTCTCAATGTAGAACTTTATCGTGTAGTCCTGGAAACAAATATATATATATATAGATAGATAGTGATGAATATAGGAAAAAAGAAAGAAAAAATACCCATTTTTATTTTGCACAGATTAAAAAACTTTCTTGTGCACATATGAGGAATCACCCGTTGATGCACTTGTATGGTAGACCATACGTCCATAAACACATTTATAATTAATTCGCAATTCACTCAGAAAATGGGCATTTTGTATAAACATGGTGTACCCATCCTTTTCGCATCGATTCAGCTTTCGCGTGCTTCAACGCACTTACGTATGCTTTAGAATGCTCTCACACACGATCAAGCAGTCTTTCAGAAGTAACGCGGATAAGTAAGTCTAAAAACCACCCGGCCCTTATGCAAATTGATGTTGATAAATGAGATTAGTCCCTGATAATGTTTTGCCAGGATTATTTGGGTTATCTACCAGCCTTAACAGATGTGACAGTATACCAGCTTATAAAGTAACTGCTAGTTGACCTTGGTCCAGCATACTAAGCAACTACTGGTTGACCATACTACCGTTATCAGTCGGGATACCGGTATTCTAAGGTCAAACGAGAGAGGCTTATGTCTGGCAGTGGTCTACAATAGACTGATCTGATTGATTGAAGGTTAGACCGGTTTTGTGTTTAGGTTTTTGACTGCCTGTCACACCAGACATTCCGGTTGAACAAAGAAATTCAATGTTGCATGACAAACGTCGAAAGACGCATTCTTTTATGATAATCTATCCAGTTCATGTCGTAGCCTGCTGCCTGGAGTTATTAAGCTGGGCCAGCAGGTAATTGCAGGACTAGTACTGTCTCCCCATCAACCTCATAGAGAATTAAAGCTGTCAAGTATAAACTTCAATCAATAAATCAATAATGAATCAATAATGATTACTAGCGACCCGCCCCGGCTTCACACGGGTGCAATGTATTATACATATAAACATTCCTCTTGAATCACTCTATCTATTAAAAAAAACGCATCAAAATCCGTTGCGTAGTTTTAAAGATCTAAGCATACATAGAGACAGACAGCGGGAAGCGACGTTGTCTATGTAGTATGATTCTTTTATGTATCCCATGGTCAGAATTTTAGTAGCAAAGTCCACCGCGTACTGGTGAGGTTCACCTCTAACCCTAGTAGCAGTATTTGTTTGCATTTAGTTGAGCCAGACCAGAGGTATGCTCACGGGGGGAATCCAACACCTCACTTCTCCCGCGGTTGGGACCTGCAGAGGCGGGCCGGCACCAGTCGAGTGCTACTGACGAATGTATTGCTGGTCATTGGAGTTACAGACAGCCCACTGTGCAGAGCATGCATGGAGGAGGACGAGATGGTAGCCCACGTGCTACTAAACTGCCCTGAGGTCGCCATATACAGGGCTAAGTACTTCGGAAACCCAGGTACTCTCCGAGAGATTACCAGTAACATCAAGGGTGTGCTGGCCATCTTCGAGGAGTTAGGGTGGATCGAGTAACTATACTTTCCGCCCATCACTCAAAATACGCGCTTAGACGTGGAGTTGCGGATACCAGCCCGTTATACCTTATGTATTGCTCCCGCGGCCCTCGACCTAAGTGCGCGAGGGAACACCGGGGTGGTTTTAGTCAGTAAGAGTCTGACAGACCCCTTCGCCCACCCCAGGGCGGAGGACATCCGTGAAGATTTCAAAACCGCAAAAAAAAACAAACCCGAAGTATGTGGCCCAACTAAATGCTACTAAGGAAGCTACGTCCCTGATTAGCTAGATATGATAAAACTTAATAGTAACTTACAATATTCAGTTCGTTGTCGACGCTGTATTCGTTGGGCTCCTCCAGAGGGTACAGAGGAGCGTGGTGGTTGACTGCTGGCTCGAAAGCAGAGTGGTAGTCGTACGATAGAAGGTTCATCCAGTCCAAGTATCTGAAAGAGAAATAGAGCGATATTTAGAACCAGTGCAAACAATTGCTGGCGAGGATAGCTGTAGACAGATTTTTGGGGTAATATTTACTTTCAAAGGCTATGGGGGGAAGGATTATGAATATTATTCCCCTCCGTCGCCGGGCAAGCGAGTCGTTACAGGCGACGAACCTGACACCATAATAGTGTCCGAAAAATGGCAATAGGCTAGCCACTTACGGCCGTTTTCAATAACCTATCTATCGGCGGTTTCGCCTACTAGAAATAGAAATTTGACATAAGCTCCATAGAAGTAATGTCAAATTTCTATCTTTAGTAAGGCAAACCGCTGATAGATAGGATATTGAAAATGGCGGTTAGTGGACTTGATATCTCACGTTTTACAAAGTGTAATATGAGAACACCTCTGCCTTGCCTTTCAGGGATTCCGGGCGTAAGTATTTGTAAAATGAGTGAACTAGAATTGCCTTAGAATATAAATAAATTAGAAACTTTAATGAATATAAAATACGTACTTTATAATGTTGATTTTCACTGTTGTAAGGGCCATAATTATACCTAGTTTTTGTATAATTATTTTTTACGGTTTCTTTTGATAAATACAATATTTGACTTCTACCTTGCTTTATTTATGCCCTAACCATAGTATCTAAAATAACAGCTCTAATGAAAAAGTATACTAACTCAAAATACGTTACCTAAAATCATTCAAATAAAATCAAAATAAATTGTAGGAAGTCAAAATTATATCACTTATAACTACGCAACTAAAAATAATTATTTTATATTTTTTAATTTCTCACACAATAAATACTGTATTAACTCCGGAAATAACTTGATAACCTGCAATCTCTGAAATGACTCGTAATTAAAGAAACCCCTTAATTTTATCACTAATTTTAAAACAGTGTTCACTTTTTACAATCGTTAACAGGAAACGAGTAATCAGTTTTCCATCATTTCTGAAAAAAGCTTCATTTTGAGTTGATACAGTCTTGTGTTAGCAGTGCGATATGTAAGTATTTATTTTGATCGCTGAACAACTGGATTATTATTCTATTGTAATATACTTAATAATAAACGTTTATTTTCAAATAAGAGTTTTTTACAAGATCGTATGAACGTTGATCCCCAAACTAGATTAACCTGTATCTTGAGGGCCACCTTCCCTATCTAAGTGATACACATCTTGACATAATTGTTTGGAATGATATTAAATTCTTACATTGGAATGGTAGTTATGGAACATGTATTAGTTTTTGCATTGAGGTATGTTTCGCGAGTAGCTAAACTCCACTATCAATATTCTTGGAAAATGTTTAGTTGTCGCTTATCGGTGTACCATAAGACCTTTAAACATATAAGAGCTGCACTATATCGAATGTATTAACGACCAATAACAGCGAGTTTAATGTGTTCAAAATAAGCCACAACATTCAGGAGCCTTGAGTGTATCCGCCTCGCACTAGTATTTCATGCTATAAATGACACTTAGTGACTTATGGATCACGATCGCTGGCGCACATAGTACGACATAACTAAGAAGTCGTACCGGCAATCTTCGTAAAACCGATCACTTCCGAATTGAGTGCGATTTCAAGACCTCGAATGTTTATTAATACTGCAGTAAAACATGATCTTTATGGTGACGCAATAAGTGTGAGTGGCGCGAAAATGAGCGACTGCCATTGGTTGTTCGATCAGGTACTCGTACATCGATGTAACTTATTAGTTGTGTTGTACTGTACTAGATTAAACCCTCTCTCTTAAACGACCTATTGATTTATGTATCTTAAGCGATCTACTTATTGATTATCGTTTTAAGATGTTGATGTTGTCAATCCGCCTAGCTAGGGCCGGACTTTTATTTTGTGAGCGTGGTAGCTAGCCAGCTACCACGCTCACAACATAAAAGTCCGGCCCCAATTTGTCTGTGTTCCGTCGTGTGTATGTGAGAGCCAGAGGGGCATAGGGAAATCTCTCTATTTATCTGTTACTTGGAGTCGTGTGCTTCATCTTCGACATTGTCTGCGTTTACCATCTTAAAAGCGTGTATTATTGCCAAAAAGTTTTCGTTATCTTTGTTTATTTTTAACGAGCGACCCACCCCGGCTTCGCATGTGTACGTTTTATAGCTTAAAACCTTCCTTTTGAATCACTCTATCTATTAAAAAAACCGTATCAAAATCCGTTGCGTAGTTTTAAAGATCTTAGCATACATAGGGACAGACAGCGGGAAGCGACTTTGTTTTATACTATGTAGTGATAGCGTATCATGTCATAATCTGATATTATACGCTATTAAAATATACTCTTTTCAGTACACCTGTCATGTTTTCTCTGCATCACCCTAAGGTCGACTAGTCGAAAATGTCTAAGGCATTAAGTCCGCCTCCGTACTAATTTTGTGCGAAAGTATAAATAAATATGTGCGACTATGGTCTTTGCTAATTAATACAAGCCTGTAAAGGTACAATTCCGTGCATCGCGGCCGATCGTAGGCGCACGCGATCTATCGCATGCGGCTGACGCGCGCGGCTAATGCGTCAATAGTCGTGTCTTAATATACTGACTAATCTGTCGTTAGCCGCACGCGTCTGTCGCAGACTTCGGAAACGGTTCCATACATTTTCATACTCTGACTATTGACGCATTAGCCGCGCGCGTCAACCGCACGCGATCGATCGCGCGTCGCTGCGATCGGCCGCGATACACGGAATTATACCTTAATTGTACCAATGCAGAGCAAACCTCTCTTCTCATACAGATAGACGTGAAGTATAAAAATATAAATAGATAGCCATTCTACTACTACTCTTGTGTCGGTACGAGCTATATGAGAATAGCTCATGCCGTGGTGAAAAGATTAGCCAGTCAGCAAGGTTGGTAGCGAGGCTGACTGCCCAGGGTGCGCCGGACGTACTTAAGTATCGTCAAGATTGCCATTGACCATGACAACAAACAGTCCCTCAATGGTCTAAAATCAATTTACCTTGACCTTTGCAACTGTTCAATCGGATTCCACTATGCCTATAGGTATTTTGTTAATAACAAGTTCGCCTACGCACCTATCAACTTGTCATTACGTTCTTTATATTTAAACTTCCTTTTGCCGGCAGCGTCGCTTGCGTGAAATTTGATTTATTGTAAAATGGCTGTTTGTAAACCAAAAATGAAGACCTGTTTTTATTCTCCCCTACAAACGTTACCCCACTTTACGCCCATTTTTAGGGGTAGTTAAAAATCATGAAGTCCGTCTTTTATTATTTACTTTGAAGAGTGTTTGTGCCTTTCAAGTTTATAACCGCATGGAATAAAGATTTTGATGTAAATGTTTACACCCCTTTAGGGCAGAATTTCCAAGAATCCTTCTTTGGTAGAAGTCTACGGTATAAAAGGCACCTAACGTCTAAATTTCAAGTTTCTAAGCCTAGCGGTTTAGGCTGTGCTTGGATAACTTAGGCCCGGCGCCTTCTGACGGGATGGCATGGCAAAGGATTATTTTTATTCAAACAATTTTAATCCTAATTTCAATACCACTAACATTTGTATTTGCTTAGCATACCGCGGGAGGCTTCGTCGTGCCGCCCGCGGCATACCGAAGCATCCCACAGTACGGGAATTATGAGTCCTGAAGGGTATTAATAAGGTTTAAAATTATTTGAGCTTTAAAAATCCCTTGTCGTACCATCCCACCAGTGGGCGCAGGCCCTTAGTCAGTCAGTATCTCCTTATATATAATTATACACATGAATGAAGAACATATAATTATAGTTATGTCAGTTGGTGTACATCCTGTATGAGTTAATTAGAGTTTTATTTGTGTGGGTTCAAAGGCGGTGGCCCTTTGTTCAGTGTGTCATTAAGTTCTAGCATTAATTTGGTAGGCGGTGGTAATCAACACTTAACATGACGTATTGTTTATTCTAATATTTCAATTTATAAATGCAAGAGACTTATGGATCCTGCCAAAGTTGCGGCTTTGTTAGAAATAGTTACCGCGGCTTTAGACCGCAAAGGGCATTAGGAGGAACACGGATGGGTTTTAGTCAGTGAGAGTCTGACACTCCCTTCCGCTCCGCCCAGAGCGGAAGAAGCTATTTGACCATTTCCAACTGTTAATTAAAAAAAGAGGGCTTGTGGATGAGCAGTAGTATCCAACGCAAAGAAATATTTAAAGACAATCATTTTTTTATTGTTTTTTTATGAAAGTTCCTTGCTTTATCAATGAATTTAGGAGTATTCCTAGTGTTATAGTATTCGCTTGTCAATAAGCAAATTTCCACTAAAGTAAATCAAAACCTTATGCTACAGACACACTGACTGTATCTTGCGCCGCTCATATTTGTTGTTGCGTTACGCGCATCGCGTTACATACAAATTCACCTGCACGGCCTTACCACGCATATTACACGTCGCGCGTCGTTACGCCGGGCGTAAATAGGGCCTAGAAGTTTCGCGCGCGTCTTGCGTTCAATTAATGTTAAGTTATCTATATTCGGCGTATTTTCAACGGCTACAGCCACACTTAACTGTATTTTGCGTCGCGTATCTTGCGCAGTACGCGGCGCAAGATATGGTGTGTTTTGGGCTTTACAGGAACTTTATAACTTATATGGCCGCCGACGACGCTTTCATGTTTGTAGTTAGTGCATATTTTCATCACCAAGTAGTTAATTTATCGTAAACTCAAAATCATAAAGTTAACCATTGTTTTCCAAGTGCTTTGCGTAAATAGTGTAAGACAAAGCTATTTAAACGTAGTAACCAGAGCGTTGGAGGACGGCGGGAGAGAATTAACACATCTCATTGTTTAGAAGATTGTAGGGCAGCCAAGATTTGATGAAACTTAGGATGTAATCTGGTAGGTATTAAATAAAGTAGTGACATTTTTACGACACATTATGCAGTAGCGTAACTTATGTTTGTTGACCTCAGAGTTGCGGAGTTAATTCCCTCATAAGTACTTAAATAATTTTATTGTACCCTAAAGATATTTAAAGAACTAATTAACTGATCAGCGGAATTAATATTTGGTCAGCGGAATCAATATTTGGTCAGCGATAAAAATCTGAAGCCGACTATACTCTCTACTATACTGTTTGCGCCGTAGCATGGTGCGGGTGACAGATGTCAGTATCGCATGACTAGGTCAGTGACATTATGCAATAAGGATAAAAGGTGGATAATTGAATCCTTATTCTCCTATCCTTTAAATATTCAATCATGATTGTAAATCGCGGTAACGTTCAAGAGTGAAAAGGAACAGTTCGCCAAATGTCACCCGCACCATGCTACAGCGCAAACAGTGTAGGTTAGGTTAAAAGTGCAAAGTGACAACTTGTGCAAGCGTGGTTATTTTTTTAAACACGCCGTATTACTTACTTATTGTTGAATATTTCTCCGCTGATTATGCATCGCTCATCAGTTAGTGTACAAAAGCGGCAGATATGTCAATATTTCGTTAAAATTTGTATTACAACTTGGTGTAGTTCACGTTGAACCACGAGGTCGGGCTGAATGGTTAAAGGTGAAAATATTGATCTCTTAGTTCTGATGCTTGAATAAATTTAAACATTCAATTACTTTTCAATCGGTACGTTTTGGGTCACCATTTCTTTGTAAAAAATTCACCCAGTAGTTCAATTATATGTTACAAACGGTATAACAAGATTTTATCCAGTCTAAGGCCATGTTTGAATGATCTCTCAGTCACGACGTGTGTCGATCTGAGGGATCATAATTATTAAACCGCAATAATTTTGTGATGCAGCATTCTAGTGAGCTGGGAATTTGTTAAAAGCTTTGACAAATTCTTAACAATTTATTAGGTATAAAACATTACTCGCACATTCGGTATATTCTGAGATTCATGATGTGACAGTTATTTCGAGCGTCAGAACTGAGGGATCATGTTTTTCGACCATAACTTTTTTAAATCGCGTTTAACAAATTTTTGGAGTATCCCATCAGGTTTTTACAATTATTTACAAATTCTGTCTTTTTGTTTTGCAAGGATTTAAGATTTGATCCCTCAGTTCAGATGCACATGTTTTTCGCTGATCAAGTTTCAAGTCAAAATTCAGTTGAATCGTTGGTCAATTAAATGGTAACTACGTTTTTTTCGTTCATGTTTAGACTGCAAAAGTGGTACTTTCACGTTCCGCACCTTATGTATTTGATGAGTAATGACACCAATGTCATAGAAAACCATAACAATCAGTATATCATTTCTCGATTTGGAATTTCTACACACGACCAAATAATTGCGCTTGCACATCAAACTAGCTCCCAAGGTCGTCTAGCTTACATAACCCCTGCTTCATGGCCACCGCACCAGCATTCCCCATTGTGTATTCATAGCTGATGCATTGTACGCTACATTCAAATCAGCTGGTACTTGCGAAACCGCAAGTACTTGCAGGTAACATTGGATCTTTGGCCTGATCATGTGATGGGAATGCGCTGTGGGATTCTGGGCGTCAATCCCCATTGTGGTGCGTTTCAATGAGGACTTTAAATGAAAGGGAATTAGAGCTACAATAGAGTGGTGGTGGTATGGACTTCATTGAAAAGTCAAGTAAATTATATGGATTATTTTAATCCGAGTAAAGAAATGATATAAGAGTGAGTTAAAATGTACAAGATTAGTCGAAAAGGGGTTCATCACTGATGACTCTTAAAAGCAAGTGTTAAAATTTCAAAATCCGATAATTTTTATTTACTACATGCAAAATTAATGAAATATTAATTTATTATGTGTTTACTTAAAAACACACAGCGTCGATATGAAGATGATTTTGTGAACGTACTTATTAATCCCTGCTCTATGGTAATATACCTGTTTGTCACCGGCGAGGTAGCCAATATTTTTTCATATTTTTATGAGGTATGTATGGCAACCCTTTTGAACTGTCATAGCGTTTTGTGAAATTCCCGCTCACCGGTCGAAAACTTTTTTTCGCTTCGGTAAAAGTGAATTTTCTTAAGTTTTCCCATATGTATCGACGTAATTTTGGAGTGCGGAAGTGCAAAGTTACGGATATGTTAGTAAAATAAGTGAAAATGCGACGATTCGTGACTTCGAATCGTATTCTCACGGAGAGAAGTAAAGTCCCGATTCCCGATACATTAGATCAGGACAATGGAGAGGCAAACTTTACAGTCAGGACCTCAGGTGGTACGTAAGCCGTTCCCGCCCAGCTAGAGGACAAGAAAAAACCACTATAGGACATATTTGACTCACGAATAGTAAGTCAAACCACCAAGTAAGTCAGATTTCAAATTATTTGCAATATTCTGTCCCATAAAATTATGCAAACTAAATCTATTAACTGAGTGGACATCCACTCTGACCGTTCCTTATAAGGCGGTACCGTCATGCTCCACGGCGGAGTTTTTAGTCAATCCTAGCTCGGGGCAACTGGACTAAGAAAACCACGAGATGGTGACCGATACTGCAAAGATAATCAAAAGTGTAACTCCAAGCATTGTTCAGACACTTTTTACACAGAAAGTCAGTGTAGCAGAGTTCTGAGTTCTCTAGTTAACGGTCAGTGGACCAGCGGTCTAGTGTTGAAAACTTAATTTTAACATTTTAAATACTTATGATTGGATGGAATTAAAATGTTCAAAAGTGTGGACTTAATAGACAGATTTCAAAGATCTGAAGTTAAACAAAGAGTTTTTGTCTTCTCAATTGGGGAAAGGACTATTTAAAAATGGTAAATTGAGCCAACAATTCACTTGGCAAATTAATGTAAAGAAATTTATTTTAAAAATACTTAAATAAATAATAAGTTTGTTTGGCTTTGATCAGCTTTTACAATTAGGTAGTTTGTGGATGTACCTAATGCATAGGTAACTTCTAAGGTATGAGAAGAGTTCTGATAACTGTAGAACATATCTTTGATTGCATTGTGATTTGGCTCATTTTGTACACTAACATCAGTTATACAATCCTTGGGGGTACAAGTACCTAACTCAATATGACAACTTACTGAAAGAAAGTAAGCAATATAAAGTCTTTACCGGAGAACAAGCCCACTTCAACGCACCCACATCAATGCAATTCAGATAGGATAACCTATAGACTGATAAAACAAGACTCTATAGGAGATTCCTAAAGGAAACCAGACTTAATAATAAGAATAATAGTCCTTTCCTACCAATAAGATATTACTGTCAGTATTTAGATATTAAGGGGAAGAAAAACAGCATGTATAGTTCTAGTAACGGACTGCTTTATAATTATTATTTTTCCCTGGTTCTTACATTCAATTCTTGAATGAGCCCTCTGATAATAATTTAACCTTCCACAAGTATAATAAGGTGATACAGTACCAAAGTCACACCGGAAATGACACAGATAATAAAATACTTGAAGGAGCAACAGGTGCACACCCACACAGACAGGCATCAGAAAATAAAAAACTGGCAAGCCTACGCTTCCTGTTAAAAATGTTTTAGTACCATAGAGCAGCGGTGGCCTCCGCCCTGTTTTCGACCTCCATGTACTGAACATGTATGTTCATTCATACCAAGAATTTCTGACTAATTTTTCATGCTGTAATATCAGAGGTTTGGCAGGCACAAGTTTGCATAGTGGAATTGGATATTTCCAATGCATATTATTTACATGCCAAGAGCAAAATCCCCTTGATAACACATAGTATTATTTTACCAGGGTGAGTTACTACAAATTTCATCTCTCCCTTTTGGGCGATGAATTGGTATGTATTGCTCATAAGAAAATTCATGCCAATTTGCCATTAATCTTTAGTCTATCTAAAAGATTTTTCCTTGGTCCACCAGGACTAGTCCAAATTGATATGTCAGACTGCGGAAGTCTTCAGACTCTTGGAATGGACCAGTGCAAGTTGATCTGTCAGACTGTGGAAGTCTTCAGACTCTTGGAATGAACCAGTGCAAGTTGATCTGTCAGACTGTGGAAGTCTTCAGACTCTTGGAATGAACCAGTGCAAGTTGATCTGTCAGACTGTGGAAGTCTTCAGACTCTTGGAATGATTGGGAAGGCAACTAAAGTACCCAAAATTGATACTGAAAGTAGTAGATCAAATGGAATACCAGAATAAACCAAATAGCATTGCCCGAAGAAAAAATATGGAAAGATAGGGCTTATTAGGCGATACTCTGAAGAGAATTTATGCTAAAGTAAATAAAAATTTACTAATTCAATTGAATTTCGCCGTTTTAGGTCCTCAAGGGGCTGACTACACTGTCAGTACCTTAAAATTTTCCTGGAATGCTTCAAGTGAGATGCTTATTCCGCAACCATAGAATGAGTCGAATGTTGCCACCAAAGGTGTTACACAATTTTAGGCCGCCAAGACCACGACGGTTTTACACCAACGACCATACTTTTTCGTCTTGACAAACGTCGCAGCGAACGCGGGTTTGGGATGCCCAGTTGATCGATACTCAGATGTCAGGCATCTGAATGGGAGAACAGGGTAAATAGCCTCTTTAATTGAAAAGAGCTGTTAGCAGTGAATGTGTCGATTCGGAATCGATCGCATGGTCTGTAATGTTTAATTTTTCTTCGATTGTTATAACCTTTTAGTCCAGTCTGATATTCGGACAGTGTGGATCGAAGGTGGAATACGATCCCTGAGTTTTCTCAATATGAATCGCAAGTTGTTGAAGTTGACAAGGAAATCAGATTTCTATCAGCTCATTACCTCTCGGAGGGGTACAACTGCACAGCCGATTGCCTCTCAAGACAACGGCTATTTAAGTGGAGTCTGTTGCCCACTACAACAAACCGATTATTACATCGTTGGGGCACTTCAGACGCAGATCTCTTCTCGTCTGCAGAAACAACCGTGTTCAACAGACACGTCTTGCTAGATTGCAGACATCACTTAACATGAATTTTGAATTCGCGAATTCCGTCATTCATAATTGGAAATTTCGCCTTGGGGGGATATTTCCTCCCCCCAATTTCACTCTTCGAGTTATAGCGCAACTAAACAATGCCAAAGACCAATAGAATTACCACCATAACACCACTGTGGGAATAAACCTATTGGTTAGCGTAGCGGATGTGAAGTCACGAAAGCCTAGCCCTAGAGCCGCTAGTGACCATAGAAAGACTTTCGGAGAGTCCAATAGACCCAGCATCAGGCTTACCTCCAGCTCATAGCTTATGTACACCAACTGACCCCTCAGGCTAGGTTAGTTGGAGGTGGGGAGAATAAAACCACTGTTGGTCAGAGATAAAAAAAAAAACAGCTGTTAAATACCAGATGGAGGCATGAATAATTGACACCTACTATCCAGCCATTAGAAGTTGGTGATCTGATGTGTTGATGATGAAGTCAATACTCAAAGAGTCACAGATACAACAGATAGCTAGATTTTTTGCCTATTTACATGTACAGATCTTGCCTACAGCACAATGTTAGCTATACATGTATAATTCAGTTGGCATCACATAAATCGACAATTTTTTACATTTTGTCAGATGAAACAAGAACAAGCAGAAGATCATACACTTCTGAAGCAAGTAGTGCTATATAATAATAAGACTATAGCCACAGCTCAACTACTGAACCTGAAGCCACCAGTGTGGCATCCTCAAGTTGTCTTCAATGTAGCTTTTCTTGTTTTAGTATTTAAAAGACAAGTGTATGGTCTCACCTTACTTGAAAAACAGAAGAATTCTATATATTTCTTTCAGCAAATAATATAATCCTAAGGCTAGTATTAGCTTCTAGGACTAGATTGGTTTGGCATAGCCAATCAGGATGGCTATTGCTAACACCCAATACAACAGGTTTACCCAGTTAAATGTATTAAACATCTAATTTTCCTATCAGGAGAAATGAAAAGCCAAGAAGACAGATTACAGTATGATTTATATATTACAATAATTGGCGAATTAGTCTCTACCTCTTAAACTGTTACGAGGGATTGGTAAAGACCTGTTTTGAGTGATATAGGAGTAGCAGCTACCTTAGGATCATTCAGGTCTACAGTAGCCTCAACCGGCTGGATAGAGACCCGTCCTATGCATGATATGCTGTCTTTATGTCTTATGTGTAGGAGAAACTGGAAGTTAACATATTTTCAGGAAATCCTATTGTAAAGAAATAGGAATGCCTACAAAGGAACCTTATTGCTCTTTGAGAATCTTCAGGTTTCTCATATTATTAAGGATTAATTGATGTACTTAATGTCATGTGTTGATTTTATTATGAAGAAGTTAAATTGTTTTTGATTTATAATTATTACAAGACATTTCTGTTAAGAAATTGTAGAGATTTATTCTCTCTAAGACTGATTGAACATCAACAGTGAGATTACTTTAATATAAGTAATTCTCTTGTGCTTCTTTAAACATTTATTATTCTATCACATAGCGTTTTGTGTTTGTCACCAGCAGATATCAAACAAGTCTTCATATCGACGCTGTGTGTTTTTAAGTAAACACATAATAGAATATTTTGAATGAAAACAAAATTATTATTATGTGTTGAAAGAAAAACACACAGCGTCGCAGGAATATCTTCCTGGTGAAGAGACTATGACAGTTCAAAAGGGTTGCCATACATACCTCATAAAAATATGAAAAAATATTGGCTACCTCGCCGGTGACAAACAGGTATATTACCATAGAGCAGGGATTAATAAGTACGTTCACAAAATCATCTTCATATCGACGCTGTGTGTTTTTCTTTCAACACATAATAATAATTTTGTTTTCATTCAAAATATTCTATTAAAAAAAATACTGATTGCTTTCGGCATGCAAAATTACTGAAATATTAATTTCATAAAAAAAAAAACTGATTGCTTTTGGCAATAAGTAGGTTTTTTTACTGGTGGCCGACGATATGTAAGCCGTGTGTACGACGAGAATGTTTTTTTTTTCAATATTTAAACCTCGTATCACATCAACGGTTCCATAATACCAAAATCACACGCCACATGTCAAGGTTAACACATAAATTAAAAACAAAATACGTATCAGAAAACTGCTATAATTATTGTGCCATGCCATGTTCGGAATTTAAACAAGTTTATAAAAAATCCTTGCATGTAGCCGTCCGGTTCTCAATTATAAACGTGAGTGTACACGATGTAAGCTCTGTAGTATTTAACTTCGTAACGAGGTGTGCGACTGCTCGCATTGGTTTAGGCTTTACAATCATTAAAATTCCGATTTCGATCATGTGACATTCTTGTTGCGGGCATGGTTGTGGGTTGGACTAAGTTTGAAGCGGAGAGCGATTTGTTGCGTAAAGGTATTCTAGTGCTCTGTCTGTTTTTTCTAACAAAGGATCTCATCATATGAGTTCCAAAATAAGTTGCGTATGTTTTATTTTCATTTGTGCAACGATTTAATAGTTTTAAGACAGTAAAATGTAATATAATATGCTTAGCAGACAATACCTGATTGACATAAAAAAAAACATCATCACTCACTTCAACAACATTTTCCATCACTCACTTCTTCGAATTTTCAAGTACCTAGTGAACTAGAAAACCTATGGAACATCTAACTTAATTCGCTACCATAGATATTGAGATAAATAAATGTCACACATGTTTAGTTCCACTTTTTTTTATGGATGGGAAATCATCATATGACTCCTTCCGCTCTGGGCGGAGCGGAAGGGAGTATCAGACTCTTACTGACTAAAACCCATCCGTGTTCCTTCTAATGCCCTTTGCGTTCCAGGGCCGCGGTAACTCTTTCGAATAAATTCCGCAACCCTGGCAGGCACTGGCCCTAGCGGGCCCCGTCTACAATGCTGACATCTCTTTTTGAGGCGTGCGTGGAACACAACGCGCCGTCGACCCGGGCCTGGTTCTGATCGGACGGCGAACCACCCAACGCTCGCCATCCGCAGGCCCGATGTTTTGTTCCACTACTACTATCTAATTAACAAGGGCAATTTATGCTGATAAGTAAACATTGCACGCTGTAAGAGGTCGCTCAATTGAATCTTGCAACTAATTCGAGCTTGCAGAAACGATAACTGTCTATAGGCAACTGACTCAGCTGTTTAACGTGTTGGAGGTTTGCTCCAACCGCATGGCAGACAAAGTAGGTGAATTTGTACTATCTATTTAACTCTATTTATCTGTGAATACTACCTATTTTTAAACCGTTTAAAAAGCTCATCGTCACATGATCATTCGCCTATCACTTGTACCATCTCCGATATATTTATTAAGCAATACGACATTGAACTAGTAAATTAAGCAAGTGTCGTGATGTGTATGAGTATATATGTATTTAATGTGTGTATGTCGCAATGTATTTGCATGTGACAATTAAGTATTTGCACTGTAGTCTTTGGTTATTTGTAAAAATGTCATGCTGGAAGCGATACTTAGCTGGTCTGTTTTGTAATGTAATTTTTAATGAATATTTATGATTATTCGTTTGAGGGCAAGTGGGTCTACTAAATTGCGTATCAGTCGTAGAATTTCTGACATTAAATACTTTTAATACTTTTTACTATTTATGTTAAAATCCGCTTTATGACTTAAAATGTCTTCATGTCTGTGCAAATCGGTGACGATATTTCAAACGGTTTATACTTACACTTGTACAGTCAGAAGCAATGTATGTATGATATTATAGAGCCACAAGAATAAGTATATGACTTTTTTTTTAAATAAAACAAATAACAAAAGTATATGACTTTAAATATACTTGGGAGCAAAGAAATCGAGCCACTCCTTTTTCACGTGTCCTATTAGTTTTCATGAATTATATAATTCTAAGTTGACAAAAAACGACCCTCATTGTAAAGGTTATCAAATAACCTTTTAGGCGATATATGTTTAGAATTGATCTGTTCCATAATACCACAAATAATAACAATTACTTATACACGACAAATAGAAGTGGCTCGATTTATTTGCTCCCAAGTATAGTTTGGTTAAAGGAAAACATCGTGAGGAACTCTGCATACCAGAAAGAGGTTCATAAAAAAAGTTCTTCATGGTGTGTGTTGTCCGTCACCCCGCATCAATCCAGCCAGATGGACTAAAGCCTAAATCATTCTCATTCTGACAGCCCACGCCCAGCAGTGGGACAGTAATGAGCTGATAAAGTCAAAGTTTTTTATTTCAAATAGACCAGATTACAGGCACTTTTAAAACGTCAAAACTAGGTGCACGGTTCCAAAAGGTAGGTTGCATGGAGAAGAGCCGGCAAGAAACTCCATGAATACTCTTTTCAAAATAGTACTTCAGGATAATTCCATTACAGTAGAGTGAGAAATAGAATGAGAATAATGCAGGTTAATGTAAGAAATAAACTCACACAAGAGTAACAAATAGAAAAATATGCCTTCTAGGATTGCCATAGCAGTTAAGGGCTAACCAGTCCCGACAGACAGCACCCGTTCACCAGCATGACGTGCACATCCGCATCGCTCAGCTCAACCATATTGTAGGGAACCCAACGACCGGATATACAATGCCACCATCAGCAGGACATTTAAGTGAGCATGACAGACTCATACTACCAGACAATAGGCGGTAATATGATTTGAATATAGATGTATCATTAATTGTTGCATGATGCTCATACTTTACAATTTGGAACACAATATAGATAGATAGTATGGTTGTCTATTCGTTGCATAGATACATATTCAATCGTTCTATCCATAGTCAAATAGCTACTATTAGCGGTTTTAAATTCGTCGGCAGGCAGATACTATTTCTTCTGACTGGACGTAATTAGAACCTTTAGATTTTTCTGCGAGCTAATTTATGATATCAGTTTCATCAACATATCATCACGTCTGTGTAAAGCTACGTCCACTTTGTAGCATTTTGGCGTATCGTATCTCCGTCGCGTGGCACCGACGTGTATCATGATTGCTGGTTAAGGTACGTCCACATTTGTATGTGTGTTTGTCCTAACCAGCGATCATGATACACGTCGGTGCCACGCGACGGAGACGGAGATACGATACACCAAAATACTACAAATGTGGACGTAGCTTTGTACTTCCCGGAAGTTTGAGTAAAGGTTTAATATAGTACACTCTCATTTCGACATTATATTTAACTCGCACATAACAGGGGGCGAGCGTATTGCCATCAACCGGTCACAAATCCAGACTCCGGACTGCAACTGAGAAATTCGAATGGGGATCGAACCCAGGACCTCAGGCTCAGCAGTAGCGCTTGCCACCACTAAACCAACGAAGCAGTCAAAGTAATGAATGGCAAATAGTTAAAGTCCATTCCAGATCTTTCGGTAATCCTGTACTTAACCTTCTAAGCAATATAAATGATGGAATCAGGCGTTACTTTGCGGAAATCCATGACACGCGTTTCGCCCCTGCACGGGGCATCCTCAGGATATGTTGACTCCTCGACTCAAATTTGATTCGCGTCCTAGCGGTCGAGGAGTCAACATATCCTGAGGATGCCCCGTGCAGGGGCGAAACACGTGTCGTGTTTTGGTTTGGTTGCATGTTGCATTATTTTTTCATTCTTTCTGCATGTGCATATATTTGTGGGCGGAAGGTGCAGCATACTGCATCCAAACTAGCGATCTTGTTCAGCGGAATTAAAGCTAGATATTCTATTTGCATTTTTGTACTTCTAAGTAATATTTCAACTCTTCATAATTACTTTCAAGTCTTAAAAAATACTCACCGGTTCAGCGTTTTCACATCGAATCCTTTCTGTATATACTCGATTCCCGCCGGCACCGCCATGGTCAGCAGCAGCCTCGGCTTGCCAGTCTTCTCGGCCTCCCTCTCGAACTCCTCCCGAAGCTCCTTCACGAGCTTGGCGTAGTTCTCCCTGTCCTTCGGCTTCCCTCCGTCACGGAAGGCCGGGTACTCCCAATCCAGGTCTAAGCCGTCGAAGCGGTTCTGTCTGAGGAACTGAAGAGGAAAATGAGGTTTTATATTTTATTACATTGATAGTAGTAATTGTACATAGTGAAATCAACTAACATTTACTTCGTTAATTTAGGGATAATGTAGTGGGTTACAATATTGTTAATTGCCGATAATCGTAACGGCCAATTAATGGGCAAGAGCTTTGACTAACACTTCATGAGGCTCTTGTTAGGTGGCTAGATCAAGAGCCTAATACAGAAAGCAGTCCTCCTCGACACGGCGCGTATTGTGAGGAGGTTCCTGTCTCTGGTACCCTAACCACCGGTAGCTTGGACCCTGCTCCCGATGCCGGTGGACCTCTAATTTATATTTCAAAATGTTTTTTTATAGATGTATATTTAAACATAAGAATAATATAATAAGAATAAAAATGAATACCAACTTATAAATCTATATTGTTGTATGTAAACATATTGTGTTGTAGCTGTACATTGTCCCTAAATAAATAAAATAAATCACGACATTTCCTACCCCACTATTTGTACTCTTGTACTTAAACAAGCATTAATTTTGGTACAAAAATAAGCCCAAGGAACTCTTTAAACTATTTTGTTGTTAAAAACAAAGGAATTAATAATATTTCCATCTCTCATATACGGAGAAAAAGTACGAATTACTTTCATGATAAAGCGAAGTGAAACACAGAAACAAAGACAGAGAAGTAACCGACCAATTAGAATCGTGCACCTAAATTCAACTCACACCGATAAATCAGCCCTCATCAAGCTGTCTCCCCCCCTAAGTCCACGCCAGCAACGCCCTAAGCCGAGGTCCGAGTACCACTAGGGGTCGCCCTTAGTGCTGTTGTTGCAGGTAGTCATGATGTTAGTGTAGTACAAGCAGTTAGCTTAGGTTAAGTATTTTACTCCCCCCCCCCCCCCCATTGGCTGGAGACCCTTCAGGTTCCGCCAATAACTGCCCGGTTACGTAGAAATGGTCCCCTAGGACCACCTACAGCAGTCCAAAAGAAAAAAAAACCTAAATTCAACTTTTCAAGCATCTGTAAAGGATTATGTAAATGTAAAAAAGGTTTTGATTTTTTTCTACAGAGAATGAGTAATAGAGGTTTTATAGGTTAAACAATGACAATCTATAATATACGAGAATTATGAAATACTTAATCAGAAGATCGTGATCTTTTATAGATCAACAGTCAAGGTTGCGATGCTTTTAGCTTTTTCGAGAGCTGCGCTTGCGACACATATCTTTGTATGAAATGCTTAATATGTACAGCCGCGGACTCGAAATGTTAATAAGATTTCAAATTCGATTCCTTCTCACACTGTGCGCAATAAAGTTCAAGATGTCATATCAAATAAGTATTCGTTTTTAAAATTGTTAAGCGTCGATTCTAGCAAAAAGGCTATTATGCACTTTTTGATGTTATGAACTCCTTTTTAGGTATGTGTGCTTAGTCAAAAGTTATATAGAGTGAACTTGATTGAATTTACTAAATAAGTTGATTTCTTTTTCTATGCTACCTAGTTTAAAGCCTCTTTAAATTAACCTATTAATGTTAATTAAGAAAAAAGTATCTTTGCCCTGCCAATTCTGAGCGAGCGACCGAGCGACCTTATTAAAAAGTAATGTGCAAGCAATTATAGACCTTAGGGTGGTAAACATTAAGATCGCGACTGTACTGTCTGATGTGTTGTAAAGTCAAAATGGCGCTCACCGAAAAACAATAAATTGTGAACACTTTTTTTTTTTATTTGGCTTCGTCGCTTTTGAGCCTAATCGCACCTGATGATAAGCGCAGCCAGGGTCTAAGATGTAGCACACGAATCCAAGTAACAGAGATATAGAAGGATTCCCCTATACCCCTCTGGCTCTCACATACACACTACGGAACACAGTAAACTGCTTGGCGCCGATTCACTGGTCAACAAAAAAACTCTTTTTGTATGTAACATGGAAACTTTTGTCTAGTTATGTTAAGATCAAGGATGAGGATCATAGAAATAAAATTAGAATGTTCCAAATATGAATAGTTTTTTTGTAACTTGATTTTATTATATTGTATAAAAGGCATAGATCAAGATCTTTTCGCCCATCCAGCGAGAAGACCCACATAATGTAACACAACAGATATGTGGAACCCACGTTTTGTATTGTTGTCCGATGGCAAACCCTAAATACTGTTCATATAACTAAGTTACTAATGGCGTCAAATTTCTTCGCTGAGTTTTAAAAGTAATGAAGCCACAAATGTAACAAAACTTGTCAGGATTTTTACACTTTCTTGATATTATTTAAGAATCACTTAACTCGGAAAACAAAAAATACAACTACGCTCTTCATATAATAAATACTCTGAATGAGAAAATGAAACTTAAAAACGCTTAATATTCAATTTTTTGGGTAGTTGTAGTTGTAACACAAAAACGAGACCTAATCAAATCAAAATAAATATGGTTTTAGAATGAGGGTAGGTAAATAATTTAAAATTAGTAAGCACCTTTCTTGTTACAATATTTTGTTGACCAGTGTTATAATATGAGGGTGGTAGCTGGCGGACCATATTTACAAAGCAAATCTTAATGACACTCGTACATATTATTAAGATCATGTTAATGTTGGAAATTCTCATAAAATTTAATGTTATACAAAAAGCTAATGTGAGAATGACACAAAAACCCAACATTTGTGAAGCAGTTCTCAAAGTCATGACGGCCGTATAATTCGTAATATACATTGTAGTCATATTTTCTAATCTAATTTCACATAGAAAGGTGCAATGTAATTACAGGTCTATGGAGAAAGTAATAGTCTCGCAAATGCAGAGATCCGTATGAAATGCTTTTGATGTTTGACACGTCCAATATTAAGAATGAAGACTTCTTTGAAGAGAAATTATAATGACAACTGAATTAAAAGGTAGTCATTGGTGTTTGAATACAGTGTACATGTCCATTGCAAAGTTAATTACTTTTATGATGGATATCTCGTAAAGTGAAGAAGCAATGGCAGCTGATGTTACAGAAGCCTTTTAGATAACATGAGTACCAGCGTATGATAAGAGTTCATACTTGGTCAAAGGATTAGCATTGCCATATAACGTGGAAATGCTGCCAGCCTTCTTGGCTCACTACCAGTCGATAGCGATGCGGATGAATATTTTGATGCCCTATTTTAGTTTATAGTTTTATTAGGATATATTTTTCTTTATTTGCATATACTTTTATTTTTAATTATGTAAAACATTACTTTGTCAAAGGTAAACAACGAATGTTATTCTGTATTATACCTTTCGTGAGTCACGTTTATAAATTATAGTCCAGTCAAATTAGATACAAAAATCTCAAGATTTCGGAATAATTCAAATTTTCGCGATTTTTTGCCATTTTTCGCATTCGCGATTTTTTTCCCATTTGACTTTGAATAACTCTTCTGCAAAAAAGGGATCGATGGGAATTCTTGAAAGGAGATTGACCAAACACAGTATCGCTTTTAAGTAAAAGAGTATGGCTCTAAAAATATATTCATAAATTATAAAATATTTTATTAACTTCTCTTAGTTCATTCGGTCGAAATCGTATGTGGCATTTAATATTTTGTATTTAATTGGTTATTTATTGGATTTTATTGCATACTTTTAAAATGGCGTCTATTAGTGAAAGCAGTGTTGCCAATTTTAAAAACCTCCCCATAATCGATCGTATGGGATAGCCTATGGAAAAGCTGAGTTTTAAAAATAATTTCAACTACGTCATTTTTCCTCCTTATTAATATTATTATTTAACAGAATTAAAATAGTTTTTTTTAATTAACATCTTTAAATAATATTACTTTACTAATTAAATCTTTTTTAGTTGACAAATATAATATAATAATATAATATTTTTGGGACATTTTTCTACACAGCACCATCTAGTCCCAAACTAAGCAGAGCTTGTACTATGGGTACTAGACAATGGATATAATACTTATATACTTTTTTTTTTTTTGTAAATACATACTTATAATACATAAAAAACACCCAGACGAACACAAACACTTATATTCATCACATAAATATTTGTGTCCTGTGGGAATCGAACCCACGACCTCGTGATCAGCAGTCCGACACTCGAACCACTAGACCACAGACGTCGTCTGCGGGTGTAATCACTTACGATCAGGGTGATTTAGATTAACTGTTGGTAACACTGTCACGGCCAATGTGAAAGGAGACTTGCATCTATCCATGGTCATGAAAAAAATTATGAAAAAAAAAATGTGAAAGGTGAGCTATCAAAAGTGTCACTAGTGATGGGTAACTCGACTATTTCAAACGAGTATGAGGAAGTACCTCATTTTACCTCGTGAGGTACTAATGAGGCACCCCTCATTTGAGGAGAGGATAAGTGAGAGAGACTGGTGAGCGGCGGGCTCGCCTGTGCGCTACCACATGCCACTTCGCTGGGTGAGGGAAGGAGAGAAAAAAGACGCCAAGTGCGCAAAAACACGAACACTAATCATCAAATATTTCCATCTCTGTCACTTAAACACTCATCAAATAATAGATTGAGGAATTAGATGAGGAGGTTCAAGGGTTAAATATGAGTAACTCCCTCATTTTTCATTTTGAGGAACTCAAATGAGGTAACTCACAGGTGAGGGGCACATCACTAAGTGTCACTGTCAATTTGTCTAAGAAACAAAGCATCGTGTTGTTTTTATTTGATAATTGTTGAGTTTTTTGTGCTAATAAGTAACTTATCATTGCGTTGAGTCCGTGTCCAGTCGCGTCTTCAGATTCCTGCACGATTAAGAACTCTTTTGAAGACCATTCTACTGTTCCTGCGCTGGTGGTGTGGATTGTGTAGAACGTTTTTACGACTACGGTCCGTGTCCTCCGTGCAGTAAATCACCAAAGATTTTGTGGTATCTAAGTTGGGCTCGATTTAGGTCTGTTGAGCCGTCGGCTCCGTTTTTAAACGACACATTTTTTGAATATTATATTATTGACCAATAAAACTATTTCATTGCTCTATTCAAGCATTTTTATTTTCTACTTCCTATAGGTACACACGGCTACACATCAAGCTATACATTTCCAGTTTACACTGACCTCTCACTGTAAGGAAATCCTATACAATGCGAGATCAACTTACTGGAAATGTATAGCTTGATCTGTAGCCGTGCGTACAAACCTACTTTCAGCATGACCTACCTATGAAATATTATTTATTTGGGATCATTCATTGATTTCTTGAATCTGTTTTCTGTTGTCTTATGTGAGTTCAAATCATATTGTAGTAAAGGGCTGATTTTTTTGGTGAAAGGTTTGTTACAAAACTAACCTCAAAATTGAACAGAAAATGAAAGAACATCAAAAACCCCACAAAATAAATTGATCATTTTTATTTCCTATGAAAGTACGACATCACCCTTCTTTTATGTCCGCTTTATGCCACCATACAAACATTTTTGATGCGCAACGACGGTCAGAAGAAAAATGGGCATTCTCCTTTCATTTGTAATGATCAGTGATCGGAATAGGTAGGTAGTGCAATTTAGGGTGAATGGCCTTGTGGGAAGCGGGATTTTATGACTTGTTATAATCAAATGTTTGCATTGCACAGGCAATAGAAAAGAAAGAGACAATGCTTACTAAATATAATTTTGTTTCTTTCTCTCGCATATAGTAACAATGACTTTTACCGCTCTTATCAACTATCGTCACAATAAACTATGCATTTACAATAGTTTAGTACTTTATATTTTTAGAATTAAATTAGCCGTATTAAATTCCAACTAAGTGGGATTTAAAGGCATATCCATATTAAGATAACGTCACGAAATCCCACAAAATCGCACTACCTATTCCGGTCACTGGTAATGATGTATTTAAGGTCTGTGCCAATTTTCAATTCTATGCGAATTATTCCGAAGTTGAAAGTCTATTTGGCCTATTATGATTAGTTACGGTTTACTCACGTGCATTTTCGAGATTGCCTGAGTAGTTTCGGACCCAAATAAAGCCCTTAATCATGAGCTTAACACGCGGCACGATCACGAGTCGAAGTTTGGGCCCGAAACTAGTCGGGTAATTCCGAAATGCACGTTTTTCTACCCAATAACTATCTAACCCAATATTTTGATACAAAAATCAGTTTTGTGTTAGGATGTTTTTGCTACTAACTTGTTAGAGTATCAACACACAGAAAGCCAGGAATACTTGCAGGCCTAACGAGGGGACTATGGTTAACTTAGAGATTTTTAAGTAACAGTTTAGAATAAGTACTAACTAGTCAAGCGAGTTTTATCCTCAACTCCAATTATGTTCCGCCGTCAATCGAAACCAAGCCCAACACAAGCTTGTGTTTCTATTAAAAGAAGGTAATGCTAACCTTGATTGCGTTCCTGACAAACTCCTTCCTCCTCTCCCTGGAGCCGACCATGGGAGAGAACCTGGTGGAGCCCTCGTTCCAGCCGCCGATGGCCAGCATCGTCTTCAAGTTCTTGTTGTATGTCTTCAGACCAGTGAATTTGGCGTAGCCACCTGGATAAATGGTTTAGTGATTTATTTTAGCATTGAAATTAGTAAATTTTATAAAAAGAATAAATGGCACCCAGACTGGGACCAATGGTCCCAGTTAGGGTTACAGTAATTATTTGCGATACTGTTGAAAACTACTATAATAAATATTATAATAAAGGTTGAGTCAATTAAAAACTAAATGTAGAAAATAAAACTTACATTTTGTTACAAACTAATAAAACCCTGTATTAAAAACATCAATTGGCACCCAACGTGGGATTCCATCAAATGAACTACAAGGATTCAAAGATTATTATCGATACTGTTAACAAAGACAGTAATAGTTGGGCATTATTCGTATAAGTAACAAAAACTAGGGTATTTAGTTTTACTAACCTTTCTCAATATCTTGATATTTATCGAAAGGCTTAAGCGTGTTGTCCTTGGTGAATCCTCCGAAGGCATAAACAAGATGCGTGCAGAGGTAGGGGTTGATGTTTTGAGGGTTGAACCGCGCGGTACCGGGCCGGTACACCGACCAGTTTGTGTAGTAGCACACCACGCGGGGCTCGCTTGCTGATGCTGAAACAAGAATAAAGAAATGTTATTATTTGTGGGTAGTTGACAAAACGTCTAGAGTATGTCTTGTATGCCTGTGGGTTTTGTAGCACGTTATTAGGATTTGATTCCTTAATCAGACAGGTTACAAAAGTATCTTTTGATGCGTAGAAATTACTTCTTAGTTACCGTGTTACAAGATGTAGTGAGGAATTCAATATTGTGATCAATATGGCCATAGATTCAGTTTTTTTCCTATAGAACGTATATACGTGTATAAAGTATGTACCTTCTAATTCTAATAAGTATGAACTTATTAGAATTAGAAGGTACATACTTTATACAAGAGTTTTTTGTCTTAAAAATAATAGTAATCTGAGTCTATGGTTGTTGTATTTGCAATAGTAGGTATCGATAGTTTTTGTGAAACACAACACAAAACCAATAGTAACTAGCTATAATTGTAATAGTAGTTAGCTAGCTATTGAGAAATTCTCAAAACCAAATATGAACAAATATTTAAAACTAACTATTTAGCACAACAAACATTACATGACCACTAAAAAAAACTAAAAATGTTTAATGCTAAACAAATAAAACTAAATATTTACTAGCACAACAATCGCTTTACGGATAGTTACGTAAACCAGAAACACAGGCAGGTCTAACATTACTTACCTAACATCTGCTTAGGGTTGTTAACCACTACAGTGTAACATACAGTGATTT